>JASUUH010000211.1:4800000-6280000 GCA_030449925.1 Citropsis articulata | reverse complement strand
TTGTATTAGTGTCTATAATTGATTTCTTCTGTGTAATACTAATCGATAGGGCCTCATTGGTAAGTGCTACAAGATCTCGTGCATTGGAACCCATGGTTATGGACCCGAATCCATTAGTATGGAACATTTTCTTTTCCAAGTGAAATCCCCTAGTATATGAAAGAGTGAAAAAGTGCTTTCGTTGTTGTGGAATAAGAAGCCTTCGTATCTTAATGCATGTATTTAATTTATTCGGGGCTATTAGAGCGGGATCCACTTTTTGGGGAATATGAGTCGAAGCAATAACAAGAATATTTCTAGTGGAACATCTTTCACAATCCCTGGAGAGATAGTTCACTAATAGACCGAGGGATAAGTAATTCGACTCATTCACATCCAGATCATGAATGTTTGGAATCCATATTATGCAAGGAGACATTGCTTTTGCTAATTCGAATTGAAGGGTGATATAAAATCGGCCTATTTCCGACATCATATCGATAGTTAGCGCATTCATCATAGTTAGAAGCTCCAGCTCCGTATCAAGGTCACGATCGATATCGTCACTAGCATCAATATCGTCACTATCATCATCGATATCATCAATAAGAAAACCTTTAGGCTTGTTATCCAGGAACTTGTTCAGAAATACTGTAATGAAAGGAACATAGGAGTTTGCCGCTAGGTATTTGACCAAATAGGAGCGTCCGGTTCCTATAGAACCTATCACTAAAATACCCCTAGAGGGGGATAGGGCTAGGCGGAGCGAAAAGGGTTTTCCATGAGATGGGAAATGAAAACTATTAGCCCCACACGAAGTTTGTGAATAAGTGATTGTCTGATAATGAGCAAGGAATATCCGTCTTTCTGCTAAACAGTATGTATTGAACTCATAATTCATGAAATGCTTTTTATGAATGTCAACTAAGTATCGTAAGTAAATTGTTCCCGGTTGTTCAATCATTTGATAACCAGAGTCATTCTTTGATAAATGATCACTATGAGTCAGACTCGATAGAATTTGATCAATCCTTTTTTCTGTCGTTAAGGTTAAGGTGGAGAACTGAACCAAGAATTCTCTTTCTTTATCATCAATCGAATCACTGTTCGCGACCCAGGATTCTATTTTATCATCAATCCAATCACCGTTCCCCTTTTTTCTTTTTCTTATCAATGAATAGATCTCTTTACTTGTATGACTTAGATGTCTCGTATTTCTCGAAAAAGTGATTCGGTTGATGGGATTTGGTATGATACTTATGAGATCGGTGATATCGACGAGATTGATATTCAAATCTTTCGTCTTAGAACGTATTGATTTAACCCCATCCGCGGGACCACCACCCCATAGCATGTTGCCGCCAAAAGCAGAACCCCGTATTTCTTCTAGAGAATCTCCTAATTGTTCCAGAGCAACTAGAAAGAGATTCTTTAACCAGAAAGAATTCAGTTCAGATGTGGGATACCTATCCAGAAGTTTTCGCAACTCAATCATGTATGGTGGAATCATCAAAGATTTGACCCTTTCGAACTCTGTCTCTAACTCACTATAGGCTCGGGAAACAAAGAGAAGATGTGTATGAACGAGATATCCAGCAACAAGAAGAAGGAAAAGGATTGAATAGAGGAACTCCCGAGCATTTGGCGATCTCAGATGTGTCGATATCAATGGTGACTCATTATTTCGATGAATCATTTCTTCGGACAGAAGAAGATTATGGAAACACTTACTCGAAATCTCACTTATCAGATTCCATTGTGGAAGACACCATTTTTTCTGAAGAATTCGCCATGCTCTATCTGATCCATGCATAATATCATGAAAAATAGATACAAATTTTTGACTGCTACTTAGTACCGGCAATAGGTCTGAAAAAGTATCTAAAAATATCAAATTTAGATATTTGTACCCTGTCGAAGTAAGGAACCATGGCATATATGTTTGGAATCGATTCCATTTTGAGAGAGTTGAAAAAGCACTGTCTCGTTGAAAGGTTCTAGACATCTGCCCTTTCTCAACGCATTTCTTTAGACAAAGACTCCGTTTTTTCCTCTTTCTCTTTTCGGATGGTAAATATTTCTCAGAACATGGAGTGTGAATCAAACCCATGTTTGAATTGAAATTGAGATACTGATGCAAGTTCTTCTCGTCTGAATCAGATCGATTCATATCTGAAAGAGGTTGACAATAAGTTCTTTCAAAATTGACTATTTGTCCCTCTGTTAGAGGTGTTCCAGAAATGGCTGCGATCGAGTAAATAGCTCTACGAACTAATAGATCGGATCGAATTGGAAAAGGGAAAAATTTGTACAAGTTATACCTTTCGTCACCGCTTTGTGGAAAATCGTTAGGTATGAATATGTTAGATACCTGTGACTCGATTGGTGAAATAGTATCTCTCTCCAAAAAAGCATGTTTTTTTTTACCGCCGCACAAAGAAAATATTTTGTTGCGAATGAACAAGATATTGAGGAATTGTCCATACGTAAAATCATAATTATTGATACGGACCTTTTCCACATAAAAAGTGAATCTTTTGTTACAATAGAAGCGGAAGCGATGTGGATTATTCAAGAATCGAAGTCGATTTGCTTTATAAAAAGAAGATATCAATGAACTTCTATGAAATGGTTTCACAGGATTCAGCCAATTGTCTTGATCGTGGGATATCATTGAGAAATAGGAATCCGTGTTATCAAAAGATTTCCTGCGATTATTTCTAGTATGGAATGAGTCAATCATCCACTTCGGTATCTTATTGAACAAAAATGGTGATATTCTTCCTCCATTGATCAAGAATTTCGATTTTTGGGAAGTATTATGATCATCCAATAAGAAGGGTTTCAATTTTTTCAAATGAACGATTTGAAGACCTATTGATTCTAACAACTGATTGCAGAGTTGATCATTCGGACCTTTCAATTCATAGATGTGGATCTCAGACCTATGAATGGGGATATTCCCGAAACTCACAAAGAAAAAAGGAAGTGAGTTAGACAAAAAGAAAAGAAACTTGGACAAAAAGAAAGGAAGTGGCTTAGACAAATCTTTTTTGTCGATAACTTCAGACCAATCAATCGAATATTGATTAATACGTAATCGATCGAACACTACTTGAAAACGGCTCTTCTGCTCAGAAACGAAATGTTTCAAATGCTCCTGGAAATTCTTGCTCCCATTGGACCATTTGTATCTATATGCATTAGGATCCCGATTCATGAATCTCTCGGTTCGAGAAATCAAAATAAGAGGAGCGAACCATTTCTTCTGACTCTTTTTCAAATTCGATAAATGTTGGTTGATCGTATATTTCATTATAGTTCTATGATTCAGAGTATCATTTCCTATTTGATCCCTGTGAATTCCATATTCGAAGTTGCGATCGGATCTATTCATTAAAAAGAATCGATTCAATACATTTCTTATGTACCCATAGGTGCTATATTGGATTTGAATCCGATTTCGGATCAATCTAGATTGATTGACTGCCTCCATTATGTTGTTGCTAGCAAATACCACTATTTTTGGTTTTGGATCTTCCAAATCATTCCCGCAGGAGATCCGGACCCATTTTTTTCTGATCCTTCGATAAAAAGATTCATTCTCTTCATAAAAAATAGGAGGTAGAACCAATAAAGATTTCTTTTTCGATTCATTCCTGGAGTTGAATACCTCATTCAAGAATTGTTTTTGCTCCAATCCGTAGGAAAAAATAGAAAAGGCAAATCCCTTATGATACACCAGATCCGGCTCGGTTATTGATAGAGTGAATAGATCTGCCATTTCTTGAAATCTCTCTTCTGATTCAAAATCGTGGTGTAACGTGGATCCCCCCCTGTTCCGGTCATGGAATAGATGAAATAAATCAAAAAATGGATTTTTGTTTAAGAATGAAATCTTATTGGGATACATATCCGGTTCGTCGCCGTAACCATATCACATCCCGGATCTGATGAAATAGGATGAATTGAGACGGTATTTTGTAAATACGTAATTATCTTGAATATATTAACTATTTCTTTATTTTCCGATCGCCTGGAAGGGACAAAAGAAACATCCTCTTCTTTCTTCAACAATTTCTGATCTCTAGTGGACCTCTCAGTAGGATTCGAACCCAGATGAAGTTCTGACCATCTGTCAGAGAAAAAAGAACGAATGGATCTTGCAGGATTCCCAAGAAATTCTTCGATTTCTTCCGGAAGCAGATGCTTATTCATCTGCCTTTCACGTTCCGTGAATAGCCGGGACATTGAGGAATATCCAGAAAGACATTTAGGGAATCGGTCTGATTCTATCTCTCTTCGTTCCGCTTGAAGAAAAGAAGGATCCCAAAGAATCGATCTTTCTTTTAGTTGTTGAATCTCTCTTTGATTGATCAATGTGTGATATTCCGAATCCTCATTACTAATGGAATCGAAATGATCTCTGGATTGATCAGAAGATCCTTTCAATTGGCTAGAATCCGTTACTTGAACGAAACTAGATCTTGTGGAATCATATTGAATATTTGACGATACATTCCGTACCTTGGTAAAAAATCGATCCTTGTTTACCAACCACACATTGTCTAACCAAATCCAATTCTCTCTCGCTATGTTCCTCAAAAAATCCGATTCGTGCGGATTCTTCCCCCAACTAACGAAGAGATCTTGGCGGAATTGCCACATATGAAATTGAGCACAATTTTGCAAAGAAATAGCCCACTTGTTTCTCAAGAAGAGATGGGAAAAACGCTCAATATCATTTGATTGAATAGTTGACCCGCATTGTTTGAAACCCCTTGATTGGTATTTTTTCACGAAAAGCAAACATGAGATAACAAATCCAGTCTTTCACTAAGATTTCGAATAGATGTCCCGAATTCAAGTTGATTATGTTTCGCCTCTTACTCGGAGAAAGACGATCAAACAATTCCCAATCATGGTCCTTGCGGATCGGATCATCCATATAATATACAAAAAGAAACTCCAGATATTTGAGATCTTTCTCTTTGAATGAGATCTCAATTTCGGCGATGGTTTCATTAGATATCTTACAACTAGAATCCCTCTTTTTTCCGAGCCAGTTCCTCCACCACCGCGAACCCCAGTTAGATTCAGGCATGATACACTTTTTAGTTATTGGGAGAACCCAAGTACTCTCTTTCGGATCCAGGAAAAAGCTCTCAGAGATCTTTTTTCCTTTTGGAAGATACAGGAGCGAAACAATCAACCTATTGATATTGGAAGACCCAAAAGATTCTTCCAATGTATCAGTTCTGGGTCCAATGGAATTCATAGGTATATAAAGAAGCCCTGTCAAATAGAGATTTTTTCTTTCGACCATATTTCGATTGTTAATACGATATATAAGTTAGATTACTATAAACACTTGATCGTGAAATATCGATTGCTTGTTGAACCCTGTGAATTGCGTGAAAGTAGGATACTCCAAATTCGTGGATCCAAGAGTTTTATAAAACGTTCTTGGTGGAAAAAAATGTGAATGAAAGATCCCACTGAATTGAATTGGGTCCATGAATCTAAGAAATAGTGAGAATTCTTGATCTCTCTCAATATCTCTCTCAATTCGAAAATCCAGGATTTGAATTGATGTCCTTTCATTGATTCCTCCTAAATTGCATTGATTTATCCTAAAGATTTCATTTCAATTGAAATTTGGTTATTCACCATGTACGAGGATCCCCGCTAAGCATCCATGGCTGAATGGTTAAAGCGCCCAACTCATAATTGGCGAATTCGTAGGTTCAATTCCTACTGGATGCACGCCAATGGGACCCTCCAATAAGTCTATTGGAATTGGCTCTGTATCAATGGAATCTCATCATCTATACATAACGAATTGGTGTGGTATATTCATATCATAACATATGAACAGTAAGAACTAGCATTCTTATTGAGACTCGAACTCATAGGGAAGAAAATCGATTTATGGATGGAATCAAATATGCAGTATTTACAGACAAAAGTATTCGGTTATTGGGAAAAAATCAATATACTTCTAATGTCGAATCAGGATCAACTAGGACAGAAATAAAGCATTGGGTCGAACTCTTCTTTGGTGCCAAGGTAATAGCTATAAATAGTCATCAACTCCCCCGAAAGGGTAGAAGAATGGGACCTATTATGGCACATACAATGCATTACCCTCATTCTTCTTCAGCTTGTTTGTGGTATTCATAGGAGTGTTATAGCTTTTGTTGTCTGGCATATTGGTCTTTTGGAGAATATCTCCAATATATTTGCTTTGAGAGAGATACAAACCTTCTGTTGATCGAATAACTTCAACACCAAGGAAATAATTAAAGTCACCATGATCTAGAGTATATACTGAATTAAATTTTTAAATAACAACCTCAATGTGACTAGAATTGGAGCCAATTATTAGAATGTCATCCATTTAGATAAGAATAAGCAATATGCCCTTGCTAATGTGCTAAATGAATAGGGAAGTATCTGATTTAGATGCCTGAAAGCCCCACTGCACCAGAGATCCTTTCAACCTATCATGCCAGGCCCTTGGAGCTTGCTTTAAACTATATAAAGCCTTATTAAGTTTGCAAACATAAGAGGGATAGATTGAATCTATAAAGCCCTCATGTTGATGCGTGAAAACATCCTCTATAAGAACACCATTAGGGAATGCATTGTTCATATCTAGTTGCCTTATTCGCTAATGATGCATAACAACTAAGGTCCTAATCACTCTAATTGTACAAGGCTTTACAATTGGACTAAAGGTTTCAAAGAAATTAACACTGTGTGTTTGCTGAAAGCCCTTTGCCAGTAAATGAGATACTATCACCTGGGTTATATTTGACCCTACAAACCCATTTATTACCAATAATTTTAGCAGCTATAGATCTGGATCCGCATTAAATATTTGGCATCCATATACGAGTAATATCTGCACAGATTGCTTGCGAATTTTCCAAATATCCGGATATGCATAATAATAAATTTAAATATAATTTTAAATTTAATAATTTACCTAATTATATAAAAAAAAATCAATTATAATTTAACAATCAACAATTAAACATAAATAGCATACAACAATACCATAAATTTACAAACGATAATTTCACAACATAAATCAAACATTAAAAAAATCTAAGGTAAACCGATTCATTACAATATTCTCTAATTATTATTACGATTATTATTATTTTTTAGTTTTTAACTTATTTTTCATAATCAATGAAGATTATAGAGTTAATTATGCTGATATGTATTAAATAAATAATTTAATTTATATATTTTTCAATTAAAATTTAGTTAAATAAATAATTTAATTATAAGATAATGCAGATTTTATTGCCATCCCTTACATCATCTTTAGATGAACCTTTTTAGCAGCAGTTTTATAATTAAATTGTTGTTCTAGGCTAGTCCAAAGTTCATGAGAGATTATAGATTGTTACCACAGGACTAAAGATTTCAACATTAATAGAGGATAAGAGCCAGCTCAACAACATTTTATCAGCTTTTTCCTATTCAACAACATTGGAGTTTGTTGAATCACCAATGAGGAATTGATCTAGACAAACTTGAGATCCATTAAGAAGACTTTCAAGATCATTTGCTTGAACAGAGGAAAGGATATGTAATTTTTAGATTGTGTAGTTTGATCTATCAAGTTTAATTGGTGTTGTAAAAGTGAATGATGATAGTGAGGATGAAATGTTTGTAATTAAGCTTGAAGATGCCATTAGAGTGTTTGATCTATGGCTCTGATACCAAATAAAATTTTATTTTGTAGTTAGTGTTGTCTATTTACTAAGAAAGTGGCAGAGAAATAGGAAACTTGAAAGAGAAAATTTAACGAAGCTCATATATTATTTCATAACAGGATGAATGCAATTACAATGCTTTTATGTAGTAATGTCTGAGAATTTCTACACGCACTAGATGCATATGCTAAAATTAAGCTATGATGCTGACAACTTGAAGAACAAAATAACATATACTAACACTGCTCTCGTTGCTGTTAATAGCTCATAACTATCATACTAACTTAGCAACCAAGTCATCATAGTTAGGTATTTAACTAACGTAACGAACTTTCTACCATATATTCTTAACAAAATATTACTTAATTAAATGTCTATCTTATAATATTTATAGTTATTATACTATGTCGATTACCTCCTTTTTCATTTTATACACTGAGAATGAAGGAAGAACTAGCTCTCCTCAATTGGTTTTTCTTATATACAACAAAATTCGTTGCTGCTATTATCTTCACTACAACAAAGCTGGTAATAGATGATAGATAAAAACCGTCATCCGAAAAGTAGATGATAATTGTTTGATATGTCATTTATGGTAATGTCACTCATTTATGACAAAACTAATGCATGTCACACCACAATTAAATGCAAAAATTCAAATTTATTTGAATTTTGGGCTTCTTTTTTAAAATCCTTAACTAGAATTGATATTATTTAAAAATATAATTATTATTTGAATTGTATTGTTATTATTATTTAAATTTTTTATTATGATTTTTATTTTACTTTACACGTTCCCAAGTTTGTATATATGATCTTAGAAATATAATTTTTAAATATAAAATGAATACAAAATATAATGCTAATAATTAAAAATCCAATAAATAATAAAATCTATGAAATTTTAATATATTGAAATTACAATATCCATTTTACTATACAAATTACAACCACACCAATTGTTGAAGTAATCATTGGCAATTTTGGTAAATTACCAATGAGTAAAATAAATATGGTGCATTTACTAACCAGTAATCGAAATAGACTACAATTAAAATGTGCTGGAATGAGGAATAAGAATCAAAATAAGTCGTATATTTGAACCGTAAGAATTATCAAAATTAGAATGAGTTGTGTTTCCATTAATATGTTTCCTTTGTTTAAGAATCAGAATGAATTTTTCAAGTCACTAAAATGCTCTTAGTTAATTGTTGTCATTTTTATTATTATATATTATAATAATGGTGACTATGATTATTATTTTAAATATTGTTGTTAATAATAATAATAATAATAATAATAATAATAATGAAAATACTTGATAGGGTAAATATTTATCACCAATCGGCTATTAGCTATTGATATATAAGAAGTCTATCATAAGTACACAATAAATTTTTTATAGACGCAATTTTATCACAAATTTATCATGCTTTTGTAATTTAAGACCTTTTACTCATGATCAGTCACAAAACTCATTGTCATCTATTGTCAGTTTTCTCGTGATGTCATAAATTTCAAGGATGGTCACGGCTGAGTTAGCGAGCTATAGATTTAGTTTATTTTTTGTTATATTTGGCTATTCTCGTGTTGTATGCTTTTATGTTTGTTTGGACAGTTTTCTTTGTTTTTAGTTCTGTGAGGATAAGGTTTATTATGTTCATCATAACTGGCTATTTGTTTTATCTTTTACTTCATGAAATTCCCTCATTTTGTCGAGGTTTGCTTCAAAAATTTTAACACAATGATCATTAGAGCAATCGGTGTCTTAGAGGCAAGTATATAATTAAAGAGACGCGAAATTTATCATGGGCTAATTCTACTTACAAACATCAAATAGAAAGTTAATTAAACGGTTATTATTTCTCTAATACTATACATCATATTAATTAGAAATAATTTAACTTAATATTATGCAGCATCAATAATTTAATAAAAAATGCTCCCGACTTATTCCGCTGCTAAGAAAATATAAAAAATTGTTTTGCACCGTATCTTCAAATTCAAAGTATATATTATTGCCGGAGTTGGTAAGTCTTTAAATGAGAAAAATTATTAAAACAATAACAATAATGATGATATCATGATACAGAGGAATGGTAAGCGCAAGCGGCTGAATTCGGCCCCATCTGGAAGGTAAAATTTTCAGATAAAGAAGAATGGTCGACCGGAGTTGGTAAATCAAATCGTGTTGCGTTTTCAAATTGATTTTTCAACAATTTTCGGCATCGTTTTTCAAAAAAAGGATAAATGGTGATTGTCATGCTTGAGGTTTTTTCTTCCGTTTTATTATTTTTTAAGTCTGACAAATCAATGGGCTTTTTTTTGGTGGACTTTATGTTGAAGGAATTCTTGTGGCTTGCCACGGGTGTTCATACACCGGACATCTATTTATTGACTCTTTTTGGCTCCAAACTCGTCAATCCCATCGCACAATAGAGTTATAGCTTAGTGGGAGAAACAAAATCATGCTTCAAATGCTTGCCATTTCAAGCTTCTCTCCAAAATACCATCCCTATGTACAACACTCCCGTAAGTCTCTCGTTTCCCCATGAGGATCCCGTTCCATTCTGAGTCTCTCGTATCCGCTATTGAGTTATGCTGCACTAACTACCAAATCACAAAATTATGAAAATTTCATCACTAAAGTTTTGCTTAACACTCAAGGACAAGGATTCCCTCCGTATCTTTTATTCTCTCAATTACTATTGCCTTTCCTTATTTAATTAATAAGCGGTTAAGATTGAGTTTTGTATTTATTTTTTACTTTATTTACATTCAAGCTATTTTTTTTCCGCTGCCTTATGAAGGCAAGAAGAAGGAAAAAAAAAAAAAAAAAAGCATGCATAGTAAGTAATAATATTAGGTAATAGTATTGCACGCGTACTATTCTCAGAATGATACTTTGCTTGTTTCTACCAATTAAAACTAGCAAGTTAATTTTAGTTGGTGAAAGGTCACATTTTGATTGCCCTTCTAACATCTTAATTTTTCTGTCATTGACCGTGGCCATTTCAGGTTGCTTTAAAACATACCAACCGCCGGTGACGCATATTCATGGCGTTCTGAACAGAAATCAAGGCAAGAAGTACGCTATCAAATGCTCCCAAAATTCATTTTATCCTACCAATAAAATTACGGAGAGAAACGACGTCGTCTGCAAGCCGTTCAACAATAATGACCGTGCTCCCGCTGTCACGTTGCAAGATGGATATGCCTCAAAATCAGAGGATGGAGATGAGAGTTCAAAGAACGTCCTTCTCAAGAACTTAAATGCACTCTACCGTTTTATTTATCCGTATGCTTGTTTCGGCGTTGTGAGTTCAGCCTACTCTTTCATCTGTTCCTTTTTTTTTTTCCTTCAAATTTTAATCTAATGGTAAACAATTCTCTCCTTAATCGTGTGATGTCGGCAGTTTAAACTTCAGCCTTCTTGTTTTCTTTCAAAAAGAAAAAAAATTACCGAACTCAATTATTAACACTAAAAAATGAACTCTTAGATGGTCAACTTATTAAAAAAAAGGAGAAATGGCCAACTTATCACCAACCCAAACATATAAAAATTGATAATGACATATATGACCTTTTTTTTTTTTTTTGCCCTTTAATCAGCTTATAGCGACAACGTCGAATTCTCTTCTTCCGGTAGAAAAACTCGCTGACTTGACTCCCACCTTCTTCATAGGATTATTGAAGGTACGTAAATATAAGCTGATAGAATGAGAGAATTACAAATATATATTAATTTTATAATTGATGTTATTTGATGAGCGAAAACTTTGAAATAATAAATTAATTCTTTTTGAAATTTCAGCCTTTGGTGCCTTTGGTACTGATGCACATTTACGGGGTGGCCGTAAACCAGGTGGCTGATGTTGAAATAGACAAGGTACATGTATTACTCTTAATTCGATGCTAACACAATATATAATATAATGAAAAAAAATTAGAGAATTAATATTAATTGCATGGAGTTTTCATATATGAAATCCAGATTGCTTAAATCTGCCGCACGTACCTCAGATATTATGTATTATGTTAATTAATCTCATGCTCGTATGTGTGTATATGTGCGTTTGTGTGTGTATATTTAATAGAAAAAATAGTTATGGAGACCCCAACTTTAAATAAAGGATAAAAATACCCTTTTTTGACCGTAACACCTTTTGTATATAGTAGTTAAAAAAATTTACCTAAATTTTTTAATGAACACAAATATAATTTAAATAATTTAATATGTCCAGTAGACTAATACCATTAAAATATTTTTTAATATATAAAATAATTTTTAAAATGTTATTACATATTTTAATAATGTATTTGTATTTATTATAAAAGTTTAAATAAATTTTTGGGTTAAATATGTTTTACAATTAATAAAATATATTTTATGTATTAATAATATTAAAATTATTTTATACAATATTTTAAAATAATTTAAATTTTTATACATTTATTTCAATGTTAAGTTTCTATTTATTATAAAATTTAGTTTAACATAGTATAAGATTCTAAAGTACTAAAAATATTTTTTAAATATGGAAATTATTTTTAAAATGTATATATTGTTACATATGTTTTAATAGTATATTTTTATTTATTACAAAACATTGAGGTCAATTTTTTTTTTTTTGAGTTAATAGAGCTAAAGGGTATTATAGTCACAGAAGGTCTTGATATCTTTGAATTGAAAATTTGGAGGTCTTACATGTCCATCTCCCCAAACTTTGGATGTGTAAATATTCTTTTTACTATATATATAATTATTTTCAGGCGCAAGTATGCTCATTTTAAAAAATATGGGCGCTCGTGTGAGAATGACTATATGTGTGTGTGATCATTTTCAAGTGTGGGCGTCTTCATTTTTTTTTAATTAAACCGTATAATTTACTAGAGTTAAAAACTAACTTATATCACACTCACACTTACATATTTTGCGGCTGTTTCTAATAAATCAGCTTAATATTGTTTTGTCAAAGGTCAACAAGCCTTATATGCCCCTTGCTTCGGGTGAATTTTCAATGGAAACTGGGATTGCAATTACTTGGATATCTGCATTGATGGTAAGCCGCTGCCAACGAATAAAGCTCGCCATAAATAATTTGTGTTTAATTTAAAAGATGCAGAAGACCTAATTAAGTGTGTTGATTTTTCACTTTTTAATTTTTTTTATTTAAAATAGTAGATGGGTAGACAAAGTGTAAATTAATTTTTAATTCCATCCTTTCTAAAAGTTCGAATTTGAATTGCTAGCCAAATAAAACTATTAGAAATCACTCGATTAATAGTTGAGGTGTCATCTTTCAATTAGCTCAAACTTAGCATGTGAAAATGTTGCAAGCTAGGAGAAAGTTCTCTTTAACTATCGTTATTGATCTCTGTATTTATCTTCTAATTAAAGATGTATAGGCTTTACTTAATTGATTCATTGATCTGCATTTTCAGAGTCTGGCTTCCGCAATTATGCTACAATCTCCACCACTTGTTTTGGGCGTCATCGCATGGCTTTTTATTTCAACCGCTTACTCCGCACAGGTAACCTCCCAAATTGGTTTTATACAATGCATTCTGCATTAATAAAATGGTACTGATAAATTATTTTAAAATATTTAATTTTTTAATAACGTTAAATTGCTGAAGTTAAGATAATTTGTGGATATATCAATATTTTTACCCTGCGAGGCTAAAATAATTAAGTTAAAACTTTGTCGCACATGGTTGAGAGACCCAAATCACAAAAAAAAAATAATAATAATAATGATGATTTAATTAGTTGATTATCTAAATATTTTTTATTTGAAATTATTAAAATAAAGTGATTTTCTTTATAATTAATTAATTTCAGTATTGACTTTCAATAATGCAGCTTCCCTTTCTTAGATGGAAGGGAAATTCATTTCTAGCTGCAGTCTGTATGGTGTTTATGTGCGGACTTCTGCCACAAGTTCCTTTCTTCTTCCACGTCCAGGTATATTAAAATTGTTCATCTTATTGATATGGGATTTTTATTATTTTATCTTGGATGTGATAAAAATTTTCATTGATCAAAACAAAAAGGAGTAAAATAGTAAAATGTAAAAAAAAAATAATAATAATAAAAGCTAGTTATTTCTTTTAATGGCGGGGTTTTGATGGGTTTTAAAATAATTAAGAGGGGGTAATGATATATTTCTTGAAACAACAGGTGGGGTTTTTATCACTTTCTCGGAAAGGATAGAATTGAATTATAGATGTGTAGAATATTGCAGTTCTCTTGTTTGATTGTAATAATAAAGAATCACACATATTTTATTAGAAAATATAAATATTATCTACAATAAAATTCATAATTATGATTTCAAATTACTGTTAAATTTTATTAAGCTATATAGGACCCCAAAAAAAATCTTAATTTTCTGTGTTTTTTTCTGATGATATGGATTTGTTACGTGTACGCAGAAATATGTGCTTGGTAGACCTATGGAATTCACGAAACCATTGATGTTTGCAAGTGCTTTCATGACCTGCCTATCCGTTGCAATTGCATTTGTCAAGGTAGTTGAATCAAAATATACTTATAATTATTCTCAGATACAATCTTTGTATTTTATAAATGCAGGTTATACAATTGGTGGTTACTAATTAAACTCTCTTTTTTTTTTTTGTTTAATTTGAACAGGATTTACATGATGTTGAAGGCGATAGAGAACATGGCATTCGAACACTTAGTGTCATACTAGGAAAAGAAAAGGTGACTAAATATGTAAAAAAAAATTATTCTTTTTTTTTTTAATTCTTAAGGCCATAATAATTAAACATTGGAATTAATCTCAACAATATATGATTGTGTTTCAGATTGATAATTATATATGATCCTGTCCTTATACCATCATTAATTTTCTTTTACATGCAATAGAGAATCAAATTAATGAACAACAATATAAAAATTGGCTTACAAATTTTATCTTCTTCTCAAAATATAAGGTATTTTGGCTATCTGTTTATATGCTCTCAACTGCTTATGGAGCCGCGGCGTTAGTTGGAGCTTCCTCATCTTTCCTGCTAAGCAAGCTCGTAACGGTAATTAAGAAATGAATTATATTTTTTTTTCAAGAGTCAATTTAATTTAGCTTTGTATAAATATATGCTCAAAATTAATTTTATCTTATCACACATTTAAGATTTTTTTTCTTAATTTCTTACAGATAATAGGCCACACCACACTTCTTTTATTTCTTTGGCATCGAGCTCGAAATGTTGATCTCTCTAACAACGCATCAATATTTTCTTTTTACATGTTCATTTGGCAGGCAAGTGAAATTAATTCTTCTTAATTAATTAATTGATGATGTGTTAAATATTACTAAATATCAAATTGATGTGATTAATTAAATGAGTTAAATTCAAATTTCCAATCTAACTTCTTATTATGCGTTATCTCATAATATTTGCAGTTATACTATGCCGAATACCTCCTTATTCATTTTGTACGCTGAGAGTGAATGAAGAATTCGATGTCCCGGCTCTTGGCTCTTCTTATATACAATGCAACAAATTTCAATGGCAGTAATCGTTTTGTGATGTATGAAATAATATGTTACGTGTAAACAATCTGTTATTACGTCCCCTTGACAAGGGTTAACAGTTTTTGTTCCGATCAATAAAACTTCCTCTTACCGTCGAGTTTCGTTAAAAAAGAAGTAATAGTCTGTCATGGACATGATTGATGCAGCCAGCAATGTTCAAATAAAGATATGTGGCAGACTGAATCACAATTAAGAAAGAAATAAAATTCCTAAAAATATATACCAATTTGATTCTTATATAAGTTCTTGTAAAATTTAGTTCAAAATTTGTAATTTTTAAAATATTTCTTAAGCAAAAGGACAACTACATCCTTAAAGTTTGGAAAAATAGTCATGCAAACTACGAGTTTTCATTGAGGGATGCGAAGACCTCTTTTTTACTATAATACCATTTGAATATAGTGACTAAAAAAATTAATTTTAAAATTTTTTAGTAAAT
Organism: Citropsis articulata; assembly: GCA_030449925.1. Taxonomy (NCBI): domain Eukaryota; kingdom Viridiplantae; phylum Streptophyta; class Magnoliopsida; order Sapindales; family Rutaceae; genus Citropsis; species Citropsis articulata. Next base: position 6,264,284 of record JASUUH010000211.1, on the reverse strand, counting down.
AAAAATGTAAATAATTTAATTTGTCTAGTAGGCTAATATATAAAGTAATTTTGAAAGTGTTAATTATTATATTTAATACTAGTAATAATATTTGTATTTTCTATAAATAATTTAAATAAATCTTTGGATTAAATAGATTTTACAATTAATTAAATATATCTCATGTATCAAGTAATATTGAAATTAACTTAAAATTTTATTTAAATAATTTATATATATATATATATATATATTAACGTTATGTTTCTATTTATTATATTAACGTTATGTTTCTATTTATCATAAAATTTACATTAATATATAAAATATATGTAATAGATTGTAAACTATTAAAAACTTTTTTAATATTGAAATTATTTTAGAATCTATATTACTATATTTATTTTAATATCATACCTCTATTTATTATAAAATGTTGGAGTCAATTTTTTTTTAATTAATAGAGTTAAAGGATATTATGATCAATGAGAATTTTGATATCCCTTATTTAAAATTTTCGGATCTTCATGACTATTGCTGCAAACTTTAGAGGTATCATTATCTTTTTCCCTAATTCTTATAGTAATATAAATATTTTCTTTCATGTTGCTCCTTAACAAATTTTCTATAACCTTTGTCGAAACAGCAGTTAATATTTATACTAATTTAGAAACATTGAATTTTGTATAAAAAATTACTCAGGTTAAAATAATGTGGTGAGTGTTTTTATAGTACCTAAGATAAAGATTACTACCAAACATAAAATTTAAACAGAAAAAATATGCTTTTTAGTCTCTATTATATCGAAAACAGTACTTGAGAAACTTTTCAACTTTAATGCCTCATTTTCAAAAGAAAAACGCATTTTACAAGAAATCGTATTTTGCCTGGAGATATCAAATCAAATATCAAAGAAATTGGCAACGAGAAAAGAAAATGATCAGAAAATATGGACAAAATGGGAGAGAGCGAATAGTTTGAAAGTAGCAAGTGATGAGAATGTAGTCATCTCATCTTAGTCCAAAATCCAAATTGTTGACTTATTATGACAAACACTTGACAATTAAATACGCCTTGTTGACACGTTGCGACTGACTAAGCTTACTAGCTTAATACGACACAGTGACACACGTTTCTATTGGTCTCTCTCTCTCTCTCTGCATTAATTTTGTCTACTTTGAAAAAGATAAAATATCACTCGAAAGTCAAAATTCAAAATTCCCTAATTGAGCAATTTTTATTTGCAAAATTTTGACAACAAAATCTAGAGATTGACCCCAATTAATGCCCTCTTATTGTCATCAAGAGAAAACCTAGTCGGATGAAGAATGGAAACAAATTTTAGAAAATGTTTTCATTTGCAAATAAAACAAACTCGTGATGTGAAATAACAAACATAAAACAAAAAAAATAAAAAGAAAGAAATGATATTTCAGTGCGTCTGGAAATTAATTTGGTATACGCCATTCCAATATGTATCACTTTTATGACGTCTCTATCTCTAGACTTGAATGGCTTTTGTGGATGTTATTAGTGCACAAAAAATTTTTGATTAAATTTAATGTTATTACCACATGATGGAAAGGATACCACTTGAAGGTTGTTGGGTTAGTTGTTGTAGCATAATAAACACAACTAGACTCAACTTTCTTTAGAATAAAACACAGTTGTCTTCGTCGCAATTAAATTCAACTCGATATAATATGTATGACACAATTATGATTGATCATAATCAAGCGGCAGATTCCTAATTATTCCTCTAATGAAATCAATGTACACTGCTTATTCTCTTAATATTTTCATAATGCCTAATAATTCCTCTAGTACCATCATTTTACAATATTATATTGATTTTTAAATGCACCTTTATTCATATTTTTTATAAATTAAATAAATCATATAAATTGAAATTAAAGTAAAAAATTTGAATACATAAAATAGGAAAATAGGTTTTGGTATAAAATAATAATAATAATAATAATTTTTTACTTTTTATTATTTTCAAGTATTTTTTCTTACAATAAATACCATCGAATTTAAAATAGGTAACAAAAAGTAAATAATGCAAGCATACATATTATATGGCTCATAGTCATGTGTATGATAAATAAAAGAACCGAATGATGATAAACTCATAAATGAAATAGCTACTCGAGCCGTTTAACACCTTTATTTAAGCTTTGACATACATATTTAAGCTTTAACGTTATACTTTTTCAGCATGTTTGAGATGATGTACCGGACCAATAAAATTTTATCGTTTGGAGGTCAAATGAATCTTCTAATGAGATCCACTAACACAACATACTAATTTTTTTAGTAAAAAAAAAAAAAGGAAAAAGATTTAATAGGTCTCCCAATGGAGTCTACTAGACACTATGTTGCTATTAAGCAACACCGTCTACACTTGTAAGCAGCAAGCGAGGGGACCATGATCAATCCCATTTAATTTGAAATTGACATAATGAAAAACCAGGGTAAAGCATTTGAAAATCACGAAAGGCCACGGATTGTGTATAATTTTAGTAACAATGAAGAAGAAAATTAAATCCTAGTCCATGTGGTCCAGCAAAATCGAAATTGGGCCCGACCCAAAAGTTTTGCTAATGTCCCACACACTGACTCACAGTCGCATGCATAGAATAGAAAAAATTTAATAATAATTGTCTTTGTAAACCAAGTCATAGACGCCGCGTCCGGATATCTTACCAAAATGACTTTTGAGTCTTACAATCTTTGGACGTGGGCTGGGTGGTTCTTATTTTTATCACGTGCCATTTGACACTATCACCAATTTTAGAAATTTCGATATGAGAATAGAGTGATAGAAACACTTTCTTGTTTGAATACTGACGTGTTATGTTATTTTCTAAAAAATATAGTTCTCATAAGGTATTTGGTTCGTCTTGAACTCACCTTTAATTATCTATCATGTACCTTAAAAATTATGTAAGATATTTAAGCCCCATAATTAATACTACAATTCACCAAAAATTAATATCTTACATTTCTTTCAATAATATATGCATAGCAAAAAACAATTAGTATGTTGTGCATTAATAATTAGTTAAGATAATATTGATCACAAACCGAAAACATAAATACTATACTAAAATATTCTAAAATATTTGATGTTAATGTCGTATTAACCAGTATAATTTTACAACATATGTAATATAAATGATTATATATATAAATGATTATATTAGTCCACAAAATATGAAAGCAAACGGACCAAGAATTTTAAAAATATTTCTGATCTCAAAGCCATCCTCCAATTTTAATGCAAAAGGACTCAAGATTATTTGATATCTCTATAGATTATGACCTTTTATATAACATATCTTAAATAAATTTAACTTGTAAAATCAAACCACAAATATAGTGCGACTAACTAATTATATTTTAATCCCACCATTCGGCTATAAAAACAAAACATCATAATTTATAAATTCTGATTACATGTTATTAATTTAAACATGTGGGAGCGTAAGATTAAAAAGAAAAAGAAAACTTATTGAAACAAATTAGACTTTATTAACCCACTTGATTATTTTAACAACTAACAAACAACACTATATATATATATATATATATTACAAACGTAGCAAGACTCCTGCCAGTGGAAGACCCAAAAGCCAGATTGGTCATAAGCCTAAGCTAGAGCCCAGAGCCACAGAGTCAAAAAGCTCACAAGACATTTTAATTTTTCCGCATATTATATTATTTCATTCAAAATAAAATGAATTAGAAGAATTATAATTCTCTATTATTAAAAATTCATTAAGAAAAATTTGCCTCAAAAAAATTTTTCTTGTACGTATGATGTGCGACGTTTAAAAATTCTCTATTATTAAAAAACATTCAAAATGCATTAATAAAGCAATTCTGGGAAACTCGAATTTTTTTTTCTCATGATACAATAAATTTTTTTTTTGCAAAATTTATTATAATTAACAAATTATTTTTATTTCATTTAGTAAAAACAAATTGTTCTGGTAAACTGAGACAGAAGACTCTCACTGATTCTCGGCGAACCAACGAAGAAATGAACAGAATATTCGTATGTGTCCGTACCGTACAATTATCATCAATAATTTTCCAATGGCTATTTTGTGTGTGTGCATGTGAAAATACAAATACAATAACAAGCAAATAGAAAAAATCAACACATTACACGAGTTCGAGCTCTCTTTCTTCTGCCAGCCGAGAGATATAATATAATTTAACATGATATAACATTTTACTATGCTTTTTCCTTTTTTTTATTTTTCCCTTTTGTTGTTTTAATCGAAACAAACTTTACATTGTTTAGCAAATAAAAATTCAAAATGGTTCTTGAATCAAGCATCTTTAATTGCTACCCTCCTAGCTTGCTTGTACCCAATTTGGCTCTGGCTTCTGTCGACGGCTTTCTTGCTCTTGTTTCGTTCTATCAGGTTTGATTTAAAAACCCATTTGCTTTTTTTTCATAATGGTATTGTTTTCATTTTAAATTTTTTGCCTTTTTTTTTAAATTCTTTTGACGGGAGGGTGGTAATATCGTGGAATTGAATTTGATTTATGAGGTGATCCAATTGATGGTATATTTCCTGTGGTTAATCAATTGATGGGATATAACCTTTTGGGATCTTGGGTTGTATTTGAATGTGAAAAGATGGTCTGTGCTGTTTGCATTTGTCGGTGGGAGCTCTGTTATGTGTTTGGTTGATGAGAAGATGCGGAGAGAAGATAAAATGAATTTGGGATTTTTCAGCCATTCGGGGTTAAAAACTTGGAACTCTCTGCTTTAGAATTTGGTATGAATTGTTGGAAATTCATGCCAGAAAATGGATAATGAAGGATTGAATTGTTGAGAGATTAATTAAATGAGTCAATTTGATATTAGTGTTGACTGTTTGGTAGAAGTTTTGAGATATATGTTTTTTTCCTTTTTCATCCTAGTGTGTCTTCAAAGACTGTAATTTTAGTTGATACTATCATACTATTATACTAATTTGTGTTTAAGAATATTTATTGCGTATATTTATTTAACTGAGTTAATCTCTTGACCCGAGAGCCACAAATTATAAGTCATCTGTTGTTCTCTCTGCACTTCCTTACGGTGTGATTTGTATAAATCCTGAAAGAACATTATGCTTTTGCCAATGGCTCGTGGATATTCTCTAGGTGATATGTTGAGACGTCAAATGTGTATGCTTGTTTTGCACAGAAGTATTCTCATGTGAAGCCCTTTTCCTTGTTAGGTTTAGCTTGAGTCACTGATGATTAACTAATGGTTGCTTGGTATGTTGATGACTTTATACATTAAAAAGGATTTTCTTAATTTGATTCTTTGTTTGGTACTTACAAATGAGCCATTTTGTTGTTGCAGCTCACCAGCATTCACATGCGAAATAAAGAGGTCGGATGGACGTGGCAAAAAGTGAGTCATAGCATTTTCTTTTCGTTGCTTGGTTGAAAAATTGTAAAGTAATTTAGATGTTTCATTTAACATTCTGAAAATAATTGTTGCATGCAGAAAGATGAATTTTTTTAATCATAGTTATTGTTTTCAAACTATTCACTCTTTCATTCGTGTGTTATATTATTTCTTATACTCATCTCTGTTAAGATTCTTCTTCTTTTTCTCTCCAATCTGCTAACAAGGATACCAACACAGATATATAAAAACTGTTTCAGTTCATTTTGCTTGAAAAGCTCACAAACTCCTCTTTTCTTTTTCTGAGTGGAAAGAATTTTACTTGCCATTTTGTTTCAGTGTTTGGTTCTATAAGACAATAAACATAGTTTTTGTGGTCTGTTATTCATATGTTCTTTTTATGCTTACTCTTTTCATCTAATATTTCAGGCATTCAATCTCATGATTGCCTTTTCCAATTTGGGTAAGAATGAGGAATCAGTGGTCGTACCATGGGATTTTGTCACCTTTGAACAAGTCTTCATTACATTTCTATTTTTAACATCTGCTTCAGAAAGCATGCCAAGATCTCGAATATCATTTTAACTGTTTACAGGTAATTCTTGGTCTCTTTGACCCAGACTACAGAAAGCTTTCAAACTCTTTTTTTTTTCCTTTTTTTTGGCTTCTTTATTTGGAATTTGAAATATAATAGAGTGCATATAATGATGTGGGAAGTGATCATGCTATAGACAATCAAGCTTTTTGATCCAATCTCCTTGCAGGGTACTTCATTTATTTTATTTCTACACTTCTTGCTACTTGTGATGGGTGGCTTTGCTGGTCTCATGCTTGTGGCTGTATCCTCATGGGTACTTCCCCCTTGACTGTGGATTAAACACCTAGTTCTTAAATTTTTTTTACTGCAACTTTGCTGGTACTGTTAAGTGACTGAAACTATTGCCGCAGCTTCACCCAATATTCTATTTATTGCTGCATTTCTTCTACTCCTATCATTCTGGTAAGCCTTTTTTTTTTTTAAAAAAAAAAAAAAACTAAATACATTATAATAGCTATATTAACTTGGATAATGTAGATGTCATGAATTACCTCTCAGATCTTGCATATCTGCCATGCAATTGTGTCCTTGTGAGCTAGATGCGTTCATTACCGTATCTTGCCCTTGTATACTTGTTAGAAAAAACTTAAACCTGCAGGTGTAACGTGAAGATTACGCAAAATAGATTATAGATATTATTGAGTCAGTGAATAATTGATAATGTAGTTAATGTGCTTATCAGTTTTTTATTCTTCTGTTGGACTTCAGAATTTACCTTGTAGCTCTTTCTTGTCAAATGTTACTCAAATACTACAATTAAACAAACAGGTTAGCTCTTTGTTTTTCTAATTTAATAAATAGAGATTCATGCTGTATACAGCTGTAACTTACTAGAGTTTACAGATAGCACTCTCTGTTTTCATTTTTTCCCTTTAAATCCAAAATTAATTGATACTTCCTTTCTATTCTTCACTTGTACCATCAAGTAGCAGTCGAATGCTGTCACTGTCCTTAATCTTTAAATCACACTTAGGAGAAAGGCCTATGATATCTTGAAAATATGAGTTATATTGATACAATTTGCAAATTCTGTGCCGGTCTCCTTCTAGAGTTTTCATGTTGAGATATTAAATTGAGAATGATACTATGTGATTTACGGATATGTATCTGCGTCCATGGGCCAAGATTCTATAGGGTCGACCTCTGCCATCAGGCGAATGATGAAAGCTAACTGGACTACCAGTAGGGATGGCAACTGGATTGCTCCATAATGGATGTCCATAATATCCATCCAATTGGATTGGATAATACCCATCCAAAATTTTTTGGATCTTGAAATGGATATTTTTAAATTATATCCATATGGATATGGATGGATATGGATAATTATTTTTACCCAATGGATATCCATTTAACCCAACACAATCTTAAAAAGTTTTAATTTTATAAAATTAAAAATAAAAATATAATAAACAAACAATTTTAAAAAGAAAAAAAAATGATTTTAATTTGACAATTTAAAATCATTAGAATATTCAACACTAATATTCACTCGTGCCTGCTCTTCTCGGTACTCCACAACTCTCTATCTCTCCCTTTGATGGCTTCGAGCACCATGAGCTTCCTCTGCTGCAAAAAAAGACGAAGTCATCTTAGAATTCGTGAAATTAAGGGCTTCGTTTTTGACTTGTTGATTAGGGCCTGATTGGGGATTTACAGTGGAAGTGGAAAATCGAGAAGAGCAAGTGGTTTGACGGAGATTAGGGAGTAATCGCGTACGGCCACTGCTAACGTTAATCGATGTCACACCGTGCGAGAGTAGGCGTTTCGCTGTCGTTCTGTATATCATGTTCGTGTTGTGTTCGATAATTTGCTTCACTGAAGTGAAGTGACGGAGGCTCAGGCGACGGACTGAGCTGTAATTTTTTTTTCAAATTTTTTAAAATAATTTTAATTAGCTTTTAAAATTAATGATTTTAGGAAATATAAAATAATTTTTTTTAATGTAATACCTCATTAATTAACTTTTATTTTATTATTATGTTATATTATTTTTTAAAATTTAAAAATATAAATTTAATGTCCATGGACATCCATGGATAGGGGTGGGCATGGGTTGGTTTGGGTTGGAATTTAAGTCAACCCAAACCAAACCATAAAAGTTTAGATCCAACCCAAACCAACCCAAATATTTTTAACCCAACCCAAACCAACCCATTTGGGTTTGGTTTGGTTTGAATTTTATTATCAAAATATTTTTTATTTTGATAAAATTTACTTATATCAAAATTATAATAATTATTAATTATTAAGTTGATATCAAAATATAAAAAAATATGGTGGATAAAAATTATAAATAATAAATTTTACAATAACTTAATCCTTAAATTAAAGAATACTAGAAAATTAAAATAAAGTTTAATCACAAAAATCATTATTTCTCAATAAATAAGAATGTACACTCTAATAATAAACTTTCACAAATATGACATTAACAGTCTAATAATAAATTTTACCACTTGTTTATTAATTATGCAATACTTATTTTTATTTATCATTTTGGTACTTTTGCGTTATGTTGTTTACTTATATGCTTAATTTTATTTACATTTTAATATTATATAGTTTATATGCTTTATGTTCTAATTTCATTATATGGTAAGCAAAGTTTTGTACGGGGCCTAATATGGGCATTACATTCAATTATTGACAAAATTAGTCATCTAAGATATGAAACCCACTCCAAGTTAAGTTATTATTTATCACTAAGACAATCTCTTTTCTACGATGCTTCCCGATGGAGGAATTATTTTTGTAAATAAGAAAAATTCATGTTATTTACAACATCATTTATTTAATTTAAATTTATTTTACATGTTATTTTTCTTTTCTAACTGCTGATAATTGGTTACGCCACAAAATTAAACGGCCTTTTTCACTTATTTGTATTCTTTATTTTGTTTTCATTTATTTCATTTGAAAAGTTTGAGTATCAATTTTGTCTATAACCCATGTAAGAAACCATACCCAACCCATAATGAAATGGTTTTTTATATAAAACCCACATCCAACCCATTTTCATAATTTACCCAACCCAAACCATTTTATTTGGTTTGAGTTTGGGTAAACCCATGGGTTGTGGGTTTATGCCCACCCCTATCCATGGATATCCATATTTGCGTTGATAACATCCATATCCATATCCAATATTTAATACTGGATACGGATATGGATAAATCCATCATGGATAATTATGGATTTATATATGGGTGGATAATATTCATATCCAATCGGATATTTGCCATCCCTAACTACCAGCAAGGCAGCAACAGCCAATTTATAAGTCGCAGATCTCAACTTGCCAAAGTAGTCAGCAATGGACATAGATCCTTTTTTTGAGATAATTCAAAATCATCTACTGATGGTAAAATCCGGATACGGATCCGGACGTAGGCGCATTCAGATTCAGATCCGCATTAAACATTTGGCATCTAGATGCGGGTATTATCCGCACAGATTGCTGGTCGATTTTTCAATTATCCGGATTGCATAATAATAATTTTAATTTTAATTTTAAATTTACTAATTTACTTAATAATATCAAATAAAATTAAATTATAATCTAACAATCAACAATTCAACATCAATTTACCATAAATAATATACAATAACACCATAAATTCACAAACAATAATTTCACAAACGATAATTTCACAACATGAATCAAACATAAAAAATAAAATAAATCTAAGGTAATCCGATTTATTATAATATTCTCTAGTTGTTGCTGTTGATGTTAGTTTTTTAACATATTTTTCATAGTCAATGACGATTTATAGAGTTAATTATGCTAATATATATTAAATAAATAATTTAATTTATATATTTTTCAATTAAAATTTAATTAAATAAATAATTTAGTTATAAGATAATGCGGATTTTATTGCCATCCCGAACATCATCTTTAGACGAACCTTCTTAGCAGCAGTTTTATAACCAAATTGTTGTTCTAGGCTAATCCACAGTTCATGAGAGGTTATAGATTGTCAACACAAGGCTAAAGATTTCAACATTAATAGAGGATAAGAGCCAGCTCAACAACATTTGATCTGCTTCTTCGACATAGCATATATAGGATTTTCCTATTCAACAGCATTGGAGTTTGTTGAATCACCAGTGAGGAATTGATTTGGACAAACTCGCGATCCATTAAGAAGACTTTCCAGCTGATATGCTTGAACAAGGGAAAGGATATGCGATTTCTAGATTGTGTAGTTTGATCTACCAAGTTTAACTGGTGTTGTAAAAGTGAATGATGAAATTGAGGATGAAATGTTTGTAATTAAGCTTAAAGATGCCATTAGAGTGTTTGATCTATGGTTCTGACACCGAATCAAATTTTATTTTGTAGTTTGTGTTGTCTAGTTACTGAGAAAATGAGGGAGAAACTGAAAATTTGAAAGAGAAAATTCAATGAAGCTCATATATTATTTCATCACAGGATGAAATGCAATTACAATGTCTTTATATAGTAATGTCTGAAAATTTCTACAAGCACCAGATGCTTATGCTAAAATGCTAACAACCTGATGAACAAAATAGCATATTACTAACACTGCTCTCGTAGTTGTTAATAGCTCCTCACTACCATGCTGACTTAGCAACCAAGTCATCATAGTTAGGTATTTAACTAACTTAACGAACTTGCTAGCATATATTCTTAACAAAATATTACTTAATCAAATATCTGTTTCATAATATTCGTAGTTATTATAGCATGCCGATTACCTCCTTTTTCATTTTATACACTGAGAGTGAAGGCAGAACTAGCTCTCCCCAGTTGGTTCTTCCTATATACAACAAAATCCATTGTTGTTGTTATCTTCACTACAACAAAGCTAGTAATAGATGATAGATAGAAACCGTAATCCCAAAAGTAAATGATAATTGTTTGATATGTCATTGATGGTAATGTCACCATAGATTACAATTGTTTGATATCTCATTTATGGTAATGTCACTCATTTATGACAAAGCTAATGCATGTCATAAGTAGGGATGGCAAAATCCTCCATGGGTTTGGGGCTCCATGGGGCTCCACCCCAAATGGGGTGAATTTTAAATAATTTTTGGGGAATGGGGTGGGGAATGGGAAAAAAATAATCCCCAAACTCTTAATGGGGTGGGGTTTGGTTTTGTACTCCCCACCCCAATCCCCATTATATATAGATATTTTTCTAATTTTTATTTAATAATTTTTATTTTATCAATTACAATGTTAGTTAATAATTTTTTTTTAATTTCTACTTGATACAAATAGATTATAACTAAAAGAAAACCTTATAATATAATTTTTATTCAACCTTAAAATATTATTGTGCTTTCTTTTCTTTCTTAAAAACTACTCTCTTCAAATATTTTTTTAATTTTAATATTATTTCAAGATATTACTACAAATATTTGGAGATTTTTTTTACATAATTAAAATACATAGTAATATGATAATGATTTAATTGAAGTTTTTAATTTCTAATTTATTGAAATCATATATCTATATCTATTATAAAATAAATAACTGGGGAATGAGGTGGGGATGGGAAAACCATTCCCCACATGGGAATTCCCCACCCCAACTCCACTAAATTTATCGGGGAATGGGGTGGGGAATGGAGGTAAAATTTTTAATGGGGTGGGGAATGGGGTAGGCATCCCCACCCCCACCCCCACCCCATTGTCATCCTTAGTCATAAGCACTATTATAGTTTTTACCTATCGCATTCCTGTTACACCACAATTAAATACTCCTGTTACATCACAATTAAATACGAAAATTCAAATTTATTGAAATTTGGGCTTCTTTTTTTAAAATCCTTAACGAAAAATTGATATTATTTAAAAATATAATTATTATTTGAATTGTATTGTTATTATTATTTGAACTTATTATTATTAGTATTTATTTTGTACTTAACTTAATATTATGCATCATCAATTACATAATAAAAAAATGCTCCTGACTTATTCCACAGCTAAGAAAATATAAACAATTGTTTTGAACCGTATCTTCAAATTCAAAGTATATATTATTGCCGGCGTTGGTAAATCTTCAAATGAGTAAAATTATTAAAACAATAACAATGATGATGATAAAGAAGAATGGCGAGCGCGAGCCGCTGAATTTGAGCTGTTTGGAAGGAAAAATTTTCAGATAAAAAACAATGGTCGACCGGAGTTGGTAAATCAAATCGTGTTGCTTTTTCCCATTGATTTTTTATTTCAACAATTTTCAGCATCGTTTTTCAAAAAAATAAAATATAAAAAATCGTGATTGTCATGTTTCAGTTTTTTCTTCCGTTTTATAATTTTTTTAGTCTGACTAAATCAATGGGATTTTTTTGGTGGGCTTTTTGATGAAGATTGCGGCTTGCCGCGGGTTTTCATGCAACGGACATCTATTTATTGACTCTTTTTGGCTCCAAACTCTTGTCAATCCCATCGCGCAATAGAGTTATAGCTTACTGGGAGAACGAAAATCATGCTTCAAATGCTTGCCATTTCAAGCTTCTCTCCAAAATACCATCCTCATGTACAACATTCCCGTAAGTCTCTCGTTTTCCCATGAGTATCCTGTTCCATTCTTAGCCTCTCGTATCCGCTGTCGAGTTATGCTGAACTAACTACCAATCACAATATTATGAAAATTTCAGCATTAAAGTTTTGCTCAATACTCTGCAATTCAAAGGACAAGGATCCTCTCCCTATATCTTGTTCTCTCAATTAATATTGCCTTTCCTTGTTTAATGAGTTGTTAAGACTAAGTTTTGTATTTATTTTTCACTTTATTTACATTCAACCCAATTTTTTTTGGCTGCCTTTTGAAGGCAAGAAGAGGAAAAAAAAATCCATGCATATACAGTAACACTGCTAGGTAATAGTATTGCATGCGTACGATTCTCAGAATGATCATACTTTGCTTGTCTCTACCAGTTAAAACTAGCTAGTTAATTTTGGTTGGTGAAAGGTCGCATTTTGTTTACCCTTTTAACATCATAATTTTTCTGAAATTAACCGTGGCCATTTCAGGTTGCATTAAAACACACCAATCGCCAGTGAAACATATTCATGGCGTTCTGAACAGAAGCCAAGGCAGGAAGTACGCTATCAAATGCTCCCAAAATTCATTTTATCCTACCAATAAAATTACGGAGAGAAACGACGTCGTCTGCAAGCCGTTCAACAATAATGTCCGTGTACCCGCTGTCACGTTGCAAGATGGATATGCCTCAAAATCAGAGGATGGAGATGAGAGTTCAAAGAACGTCCTTCTCAAGAACTTAAATGCACTCTACCGTTTTATCTATCCGTATGCTTGTTTTGGCCTTGTGAGTTCAGTCTACTCTTTCATCTGTTCCTTTTTTTTTTTTTTTTTAATTTAATCTAATGGTAGCCAAATCTCACCTTAATCATGCGATGTCGGCAGTTTAAACCTCAGCCTTCTTGTTTTCTTTCCCCAAAAAAAAAAAAAAAAAAATTACTGAACTCAACTCATTAACACTAAAAAATGAACTCGTAACACTCGAGCCTTCATTTTGAAGAGGAGAGATATGGTCAACTTATTAAAAAAAAGGAGAAATGGCCAACTTATCACCAACTCAAACATATAACAATTGATAATGGCATATATGACCTTTCTTTTTCTTTTTTTTTTTTGGTTGGTTTTCCTTTAATCAGCTTATAGCGACAACGTCAAATTCTCTTCTTCCGGTAGAAAAACTTGCGGACCTGACTCCGACATTCTTCATAGGATTATTGAAGGTACGTAAATATAAAGTGATAGAATGAGAGAATTACAAATATATATTAATTTTATAATTGATGTTATCTGACGAGTTGAAAGCTTTGAAATAATAAATTAATTCTTTTTGAAATTTCAGCCTTTGGTGCCTTTAGTACTGACGCACATTTACGGTGCGGCAGTAAACCAGGTGGCTGATGTTGAAATAGACAAGGTACATGTATTACTCTTTACTTTGATGCTGACACAATATGTAATATAATAAACAAATTAGAGAATTAATATTAATTGCATGAAGTTTTTATATATGAAATCCAGATTGCAAAAGTCTGCTGCACGTCCACCACTTATTATGTTAATTAATCTCATGCTCGTATGTGAATATGTGTGTGTATAAAAAAAAAAAAGCTACATCCCTAACATTTAGAAAATTAGTTATAAAAACCCCCCATATTAAATAAAGGATACAAATATCTATTTTTAACCATAATATTTTTTGTATATAGTAATTAAAAAAATTAACTTAAAATTTTTTGTTATGGTCAAAGAGGGTCTTGATGTCTTTGTATTGAAAATTTGGAGGTCTACATGAAATTTTCTCAAACTTTGGATTTGTAGATATCATTTTTACTGTAACTATAATCATTTTCGGGTGTAAATATCCTCATTTTAAAAAGTACGAGCTCTCGTACTACAATGACTATATGTGTGTGTGTAATTATTCTTAAGTGCATGTGTCCTCATGTTTTTTTTATTTTTTAATACGAACGTGCTCTTAAACTATGAAATTTAAGAGAGTTAAAAACTAACTTTATTTTACACACATATACACAAAAATACATACGTACATACTTTGCAGCTGTTTCTTACAAATCAGCTTAATATTGTTTTGTCAAAGGTTAACAAGCCTTATATGCCCCTTGCTTCGGGTGAATTTTCAATGGAAACTGGGATTGCAATTACTTGGATATCTGCATTGATGGTAAGCAACTGCCAACGAATAAAGCTCCCTATAAATGATTTGTGTTTAATTTATAAGATGATACAAAGTACCATTTTCTAATTAAGTGTCTTGATTTTTCACTTTCCAATTCTCTTTTTTTTTTATTAATTTAGAAAGGTAGAGGGATAGACGAAGTACAAATCAATTTTTAATCCTCTACTTTCTAAAATTTTGAATTTGAGTCATTAATCAAATAAAATTATTAGAAATCACTCTATTAATAATCCATTGAGGTTTGATTTTTCAACTAACTCAAACTTAGCATGTGAAAATGTTGCAAGCTAGGACAAAGTTCTCTTCAATTATCGTTATTGATCTCTGTATTTATCTTCTAATTAAAGATGTGTAGGCTTTATTTATTTGATTCATTGATTTGCATTTTCAGAGTCTGGCTTCCGCAATCATGCTACAATCTCCGCCACTTGTTTTGGGCGTCATCTTATGGCTTTTTATTGCAACTGCCTACTCCGCACAGGTGACCTCCCAAATTGGTTTTATACAATTTATTTTGTATTAATAAAATAGTACTGATAAATTATTTACAAATATTTAATTTTGAATAACATTAAATTGCTGAAGTTAAGATAATTTGCGGGTATATCAATATTTTTAACCTACAAGGGTAAAATAATTAAGTTAGAACTTTGTCGAACATGGTTGATAGACCCAAATCACAAAAATAATAATAATGACGATTTAAGTAGTTGATTATCTAAATATTTTTTATTTGAAATTATTAAAAATATAGTGATTTTCTTTATAATTAATTAATTTCATTATTGACTTTCAATAATGCAGCTTCCCTTTCTTAGATGGAAGGGAAATTCATTTCTAGCGGCAGTCTGTGTGGTGTTTATGTGCGGAATTCTACCACAAGTTCCTTTCTTCTTCCACGTCCAGGTATTTTAAAATTGTTCATCTTATTGATATGAGATTTTTATTATCTTATCTTGGATGTGATAAAAATATTCATTGATCAATAAAAAAAAAAAATTATGAGTAAAATAGTAAAACGTAAAATAAAAAAAAAATTAACAGTTAGTTATTTCTTTTAATGGCTGGGTTTTGATGGTTTTTAAAACAATTAAGAGGGGGTAATGATATATTTCTTGAAACAACTGGTGGGGTTTTTATAACTTTCTCGGAAAGGATAGAATTGAATTATAGATATGTAGAATATTGCAGTTCTCTTGTTTGATCGTAATAATAAAGAATCATGCATATTTTATTAGAAAATATAAATATTATCTGCAATAAAATTAATAATTATGATTTAAAATTACTGTTAAATTTTATTAAGCTATATAGAACCCAAAAAAAAAAAATCTTAATTTTCCGTGTTTTTTTCTGATGAGATGGATTTGTTACATGTGCACAGAAATATGTGCTTGGTAGACCAATGGAAGTCACGAAACCATTGATGTTTGCAAGTGCTTTCACGACCTGCCTATCCGTTGCAATTGCATTTGTCAAGGTAGTTAAATCAAAGTACATTTATAATTATTCTCAGATACGATCTTTGTATTTTATAAATGTAGGTTATATAATTGGTGGTTACTAATTAACCTCTTTTTTTTTTTTTGTTTAATTTGAACAGGATTTACATGATGTTGAAGGCGATAGAGAACATGGCATTCAAACACTCAGTGTCATACTAGGGAAAGAAAAAGTGAGTAAATTAGTAAAAGAATTATTCTTTTTTTTTTTATATTCTTAAGGCCATAATAATTAAACATTGAAATTAATCTCAACAATATATGATTGTGTTTCAGATTAATAATTATATATGATGCTGTCCTTATTCATCTTTAATTTCCTTTACATGCAATAGAGAATCCAATTGATGAATAACAGCGTAAAAATTGGCTTACAAATTTTATCTTCTTCTCAAAATATAAGGTACTTTGGCTATCTGTTTATATGCTCTCCACTGCGTATGGAGCCGCGGTATTAGTTGGAGCTTCCTCATCTTTCCTGCTAAGCAAGCTTGTAACGGTAATTAAGAATTGAATTATGTTTTTTTTTTTCCCAAGAGTTAATTAAATTTATCCTTTTGATAATGTATGCTCAAAATTAATTTTATCTTATCACTCATATAAGATTTTTTTTTTAATTTCTTACAGATAATAGGCCACGCCACACTTCTTTTATTTCTTTGGCATCGAGCCCGAAATGTTGATCTCTCTAACAACGCGTCGATATTTTCTTTTTACATGTTCATTTGGCAGGCAAGTATAAATTAATTCTTCTTAATTAATTAATATGATGATGTGTTAAATATTACTAAATACCAAATTGATGTGATTAATTAAATAAGTTAAATTTCAATTTCCAAACTAATTTCTTATTATGTGTTATCTCATAATATTTGCAGCTATACTATGCCGAATACTTCCTTATTCATTTTGTACGCTGAGAGTGAATGAAGAACTCAATGTCCCTGCCGTTCGTTCTCCTTATGTACAATGCAACAAATTTCAGTGGCGACACTATTATTTTTCTGTAACTCTGTAATCCTTACTCTAACTTTTAGCAATGGTTGTTGTTGTTGCTGTCGTTTTTCTTGTTTAATTACAAATAATATGTTGTGTGTAACAATCCGTTATTACATTCTTGATTAGGGTTAACAATTTTTTGTTCCGATCAATAAAACTTCCTCTTACCGTCGAGGTTCGTTGAAAAAGAGGTGATAGTCTGTCCTGGACATGATTGATGCAGCCAGCAATGTTCAAATAAAGATATGTGGGAGGGAGACTGAATCACAGTTAAAAAAGAAATAAAGTTTCTAAAAATATATACCAATTTGACTCTTATGTAAGTTCTTACAAAATTTAGTTCGTCATTTGTAATTTTTTAAAAATTTCTTAACCAAAAAGGCAGCTACACTCTTAAGATTTGGAAAAATAGTCATGCAGACCACGAGTTTTCATTGAGGGATACGAAGACCTCTTTTCTACTATAATACATTTCAATATAGAAACTAAAAAATTAATTTTAAATCTTTTTAGTAAATAAAAATTTAAATAATTTAATTTGTCTAGTAAACTAATATATAAAATAAGTTTAAAAGTGTTAATTATTATATTTATTATAATAATAATAGTTGTGTTTTCTCTAAATATTTTAAATAAATCTTTGGATTAAATAGATTTTACAATTAATTAAATATATCTCATGTATCAATAATATTAAAATTACCTTAAAAATTATTTTAAATGATTTAAAATTTTTATTTATATATTTTAATATTATGTTTCTACTTATTATAAAATTTACATTAATATTATAAAATAGATGTAATAGATTGTAAAATATTAAACTACTTTTTTAATATTGAAATTATTTTAAAATAGTAAAGTATTGGAGTCATTTTTTTTAATTAATAGAGTCAAAGAATATTATGGTCAAAAGAGAATTTTGGTATCTCTTATTGAAAATTTATAAATCTTCATTATCATTGCTCCAAATTTTAGGAGTGTCAATGTCTTTTTTCCTATTTATTATAATAAGATAAATATTCATATCGGTCCTTAACAAAATTTTGTATGACCTTTGTGGAAACAAACAATTAATATTCATACTAATGAAGTAGTACCATCAATAGTTTAGAAACATTGGATTTTGGAAAAAATATATATATATATATATATATTCAAGTTAAAATAATGCGATGAGTTTGTTTTAGTAACTGAAATTACTACCAAACATAAAATTTAAACAGAAACAAATAAGTTGTTTAGTCTCTATTTTATTGAAAAGAGTACTTAAGAATAGGGTCAGTAATGGGACGAGATGGGATGGGATTACCAATCCCAGTCCCATCCTATATATGCAAGTAGGATAAAAACGTCTCATTTCTGTTCCTATATTTTTTTGGGAATAAAAATACATCATAATTTTATCCCAAAAGAAATGAGATCCTGCGGGATTCCGTTTTTATTGAAAAAATTTTCATTCATAATTAGTAACGAGACAAGATTAGGACGACATTTACTAATTTCAGTCTCGTTCCGTTTATATAAATGAGATAAAAAAATATTCTACTCCTATTCTTATACTTTTTTTAGGATAAAAATATATTCTAATGGCACTGATCCCATTCTATTAAGAAAAGTTACTATCTGTACTTGAGAAACTTTTCAACTTTAATGCCTCATTTACAAAAGAAAAAGAAAAAAAAAATCCGAACTGCACCTTAACGCATTTTACAAGCCATCGTATTTTGTGTCGAGATAATCAAGTTAAATATCAAAGAAATTCGCAACAAGATAAGAAAATGATCAGAAAATATGGACAAAATAAGGGACAGCAAATACTTTGAAAGTGGCAAGTGATGATAATGTAGTAATCTCGTCTCCGTCCAAATTATTGACTAATTATGACAAACACTGGACGATCAAATACGCCTTGTTGACACCTTGCGACTGACTAAGCTTGCTAGTTTAATACGACACACATTCCTATAATTCTATTGGTTTCTATCTCTCTCTCTCTCTGCATTAATTTTGTCTACCTGAGAAAGACATAGTATCATTCCAAAGTCCAAACTCAGAATTTCCAAAATTGCCGTGAGCAATTTTTATTTACAAATGTCGACTGCAAAATCTAGAAATTGACCCCAGTTAATGCCCTCTTACTATCATCAAGAGACAACCTAGTCGGATGAAGAATGGAAACAAATTTTAGAAAATGTTTTCATTTGCAAATAAAACTATCATGATGTGAAATAACAAACATAAAACAAAAAAAAGAATGAATGATATTTCGGTGCGTCTGGAAATTAATTTTGTTTACTCCATTCCAATATGTGTCACTTTTTACGACGTCTCTATCTTTAGACTTGAATGGCTTTTGTGGATGTTATTAGTGCACAAAAAAACTTGATTAAATTTAATGTTATTACCAAATGGAGAGGATACATAAAACTATGATTATCATAATCAGGTAACTATGATTATCATAATCAGGTAACAGATTCTCAATTATTTGTCTAATGAAATCAATATATACCGCTTATTCTCTTAATATTTTCATACTACTCAATAATTTCTTTGGTACCATCATTTTACAATATTATCTTTTTTTTAAATACACCTTTATTCATATTTCTTATAAATTAAATAAACCATATAAATTGAAGTTAAAGTAAAAAAATTTGAATACGTAAAATAGAAAAATAGGTTTTGGTATAAAAAATAATAATAATATTTTTTTACTTTTTATTATTTTTACGTATTTTTTCTTACAATAAATACCATTGAATTTAAAATAGATAACAAAAAGTAAATAATGCAAGTATACATATTAAATAGTTCATAATCATGCGTATGATAAATAAAAGAATTGAATGATGATAAATTCATAAATGAAATGGCTACTCGAGCCATTTAACACCTTTATTTAAGTTTTGACATATATTGGAAGGAGAGCTTCTGTGATAAACTAATGTAATGTTATACTTTTTCGGTATGTTTGAGATGTTGTGCCGGACCAATAAAAATCTATCGTTTGAAGGTCAAATGAGTCTTCTAATGAGATCCACTAACATAACATACTAATTTTTTTTTTTTTGGGTAAAAGAAAAAGAATTAATAGGTGTCCTGATGGAATCTACTAGACAATATGTTCCTATTAGTCACTGTTAAGTGGTGCCCACGAGTCGGTATAAATATTTTCCCTATTCGTCGCATCACATTGTCTACACTTGTAAGCAATAAGCGAGGGGACCATGATCAATCCCATTTAATTTGAAATTGACATACTGAAAAACTTTGGTAAAGCATTTGAAAATTGCGAAAGGCCACGGATTGTGTATAATTTTGGTAACGAAGACGAAGAAGAAGAAGAAGAACAAAACTAAATCCTAGTCCATGTGGTCCAACAAAATCGAAATTTAGCCGAGCCTAAAATTTTGGTAATGTCCCACACACTAACTCACACTCACACTCACACTCACATACATAGAATAGAATAAATTTAACATCAATTTTCTTTGCAAACCAAGTCATAGACGCCGCGTCCAGAGATATTCTACCAAAATGACTGTTGAGTCTTGAATCTTTGGACTTGGACTGGGTGTGGTTGTTATTTTTATCGAATGCCATTTGACAATGTCATCAATTCTAGAAATTTTTTTATATAAGAATAGAGTAATAGAACACTTTCTTGTTTGAATACTGATGTCGTGTTAGGATAATAAATTTACTGATAAGTCTGGATTATATTATTTTTGAAAATTTTAGTTCTCATAAATCAAATATTTTATTCGTCTGAACTCAACTCTGATTATCTATTTTTGAAAGATTGTACCTTACAAATTATGTAAGATATTCAAGTCCTATTAGTAATACCATGCTTCACCAAAATTAAGATCTAGCATTTATTGCATAGTAGATGTACAACAAAAAATAATTAGTATGGTGTGTATTAGTGATTAGTTAATATAATATTGATCACAAGCCAAAAATATAAATACTACACTTAAATATTCTAAAATATTTTATGTTAATCTCGTATTAACCAATATAAATATACAACAACATATGTAATATAGATTATTATATTAGTCCATAAAATATGAAAGAAAACGGACCAGGATTTTAAAAAATGTTTCTCATCTCAAAGCCATCTCCCAATTTTAATGTGAAAGGGGTTCGGTCTCAAGATTGTTTGATGTCTATCGATTATGACCTTTTATATAACATATGTCAAATAAATTTAACTTGTAAAATCAAATAAATTTCATATTAACCAATTTTAATATGAAAGAAAATGTTAGTGAATTAAGTAAAGCTGGAGCAAAGCGTGAAGACTAAGAGCAGAGCATGATGGTCTTTGTGTAGCAGTGTATGAGCAGCCAAGTCGACTGGCAAAATTAGTTAGTAGGCTGAGCTGATGTGTAACAATTAGTTATGCAGCAAACCATATTGGTTGTAACAATCGCGTGTGTGTGTTTAACAATGGTAGCTTAATATAAATACTAGATTATCAATACGGTTGTAATCTTTTGAATAATGAAAATTCTATAAGCTTCTTTAAGTTTCTTCATACAATTCTCTTTTCATTTTCCTTCATTTTCCAGCTTGCCAAACACTATAAACTAGTTTTCTTTCATGGTATCAGAGCCATTATTGGCAAATGCAACACAAAATAACAACTCATTTAGCTTTGTTACGCCTGTAAAGCAGGACCAAAACAATTTCATTTTATGGCGCACGCAAGTTTTAGCATCAATTAAAGGAAATGGTTTTGAAGGACTTATTAATGGAGATCAAGAATGTCCCGAGCAATTTCTTTCTTCTGGAAACAACACTAGAGCTAAAATTTCAACTGAAATTGGATCCAGATCTATCAATCCAGAATTCAAAGCATGGATTAAAACTGATCAGCTTCTTTTAAGCTGGATGATGTCTTCGATTCAGCAAAATCTGCTCTCTACTGTGATTGATTCCATAACCTCAAAATAGCTTTGGGAAACTCTTACTAGTATGTTTATCTCTCAATCTCAAGCTAGAATTCAAACACTTTGAATGCAGATTCAAACACTTTGAATGCAGATTCAAACTATTAAGAAAGGATCAATGCATATGGATGATTATTTTGCCAAAGTAAAACGCATAGCTGATACTTTAGCTCTAGCTAGAAAGCCTGTTGAGTTAGGTGATCTTGTGATGCATGTATTAACAAGCCTAGATTCCTCAGATTATGAGTCTTTAGTCACAGCTGTTCTAGCTCGAGGTGAGAAGATAACCTTAGATGAACTATATTCTTTGTTGTTGAATCATGAAAATAGAGTTGAACAAAAGAAAGGAAAGATTGCTAGTGAAGTGATGCAAATATGACAGCAAATGTTGCTCAGAAAAATCCATATGCTGGAAAGAACAATGGCAATTTTCAGAAAAATTATGGAAATAAGTCTGGAGGTGGAAATAGCTCAGGCTATGCAGGTTTCAATGGCTATGGTTATGGTCAGTTTAATAATGGTGGCAACTCTTCTGAAGTTGTTTGTCAAATATGCTTCATACCTGGTAATGCAGCTAATAGGTGCAAAAATAGGTACAATTCATCCTTTGTTCCACAAAGAAATCATGGCAGAGGTAATATGAATAGTGGCAGAGGTTTTAATCAAGGGCAGTATGGTAGAGGAAGAGCTGTTAATGGTAATGGTGGCAGAGGTTTTGGATCAAATGTTGGTTTTGGATATGTACCAAGGGTTTAGTTATCAAGGAAATATAGTGTATTCAGATCAGTCTATTAGTAACTCCTCTGTTTATTACTCATTCATTCTTGGACCATCTGCTTTTGCTTCTGGCTATGGAAATAATAATCTTGGACAGTCAAGTGCTACATCCTCTTCAGCTATGCGTTCTCCAATTCCACCACTAGAGCACATTGAAGATCCTTCATGGTATATTGATAGTGGTGCAACAAATCATATTACAAATGATCTAGGTAAATGACACAACTTAAAAGTGTATTACTTCCAAGTATAAGAGTGTCTAGGTATAATATAACCCGGTGAGTCCGGGGTCGAACCATAGGGAATTTAAAATTCAGTCGCCAATTTAAAACTAAGAAAATTAATTGTAGGGAAAAGAATTTATTTGAAACCAATTTAAAAATATGCTAAGGTTACAGGATCCACTCTCAGTATTCAAACTGTAATTTTATTACTCTCTCATTTTTATATTTTTGCCTCACTTTTACCAGTTATTTATTATATCATTTAATTCTGTGTGTGTGGATAAATATGGAATAAAGTACCTAACGTGCCATAACTATGTAATGTGTCGACATTGTGTCAAAATACCATATAAATATAAGGAAACTTATAAATTAACATGATATAAAAATAACCAGAAAATAAACTTAAAACTCACTTGAGAAAAGTAATTACTATTATGATTTGAAACTTTGAGCTTCACCCTTCACCTCAGCTCAGTAAAATTAACTACTCATGTTAAGAGAAAACAAAACACTATATTTATTTGATAAACTTTGGAAATATGTTACAAAGAAAATTGATTACAAAACAAAAGAGAAAAAGAAGAGAAAAACACAATTGCTCAGCACTCTATCCATCGGCTTTTCTCCCTTTCGAATTGCCCTTTGCTCGCTTGCATCCCTCGCTTTTTATAGGCAGGGAATCATCTTCTTTTATTTTATTTTATTAATATTAATATATTATATTATATTTATATTATTGAATTGTGTGATGGTCAGGATGACCATCACGAGCAACCAAAGTTTGGTTGCATATTTTGTTTTTTTGTTCTTTTTATTTATTTAATTATTTAATTATATATATATATATATATATATATATATATATATATTATTACATCTCCTCAATTGTGCTCCAGTAGTTCTTTTTTGTTCCCGCTTTCAATTCCAATTCTATCTTTACTCCTGAAAAAATATTTACAAGATTAAAATTAACATATTATGAATTAATTTAATATAAAGTATATTTGGGGAGTATTAAAATAATTTAGAAATAATGAGCGCATTAATTGATACAATAAGTGAAAAACTAATAATTTTATCCTTATCAAATGTCACTTTTCAGTATCAATCACACCCCCCAACCAGCTTATTGCTAGGCCCTAGCAATTTAAGCGATAAAAATTTAGAGAAATTTCAAAACCAAATTGAAAATCTTTTTTTTTTAATAGAAACATTTTGTTCACTTCTTTCATAAGATTAATGACAACAATCAAATAAAAGTATAAGCATTATCTTCAGCCTAAAGAAAATCACACCCACATAAATCAGTTAAGTAAAAGCATGTAAAATGATCAATTATCAGAGCTACATTAATCAAATCACTTTTAAGAATGATACATCAAACCCTAAAACCTCACAATTAAGAGTGACTCTCTCAAAATAAAATATACCCCAAATTAAATTGTCACTTTAAGAAAAAAAGTATATTTGAGAGAATAATAAAATAATATCACACGCTCTCACCAAGATGAAGAAATAATGCCCACAGCTTAGAAATAAAATGATCTCAAGTCCAAGGAATTAATGGCAAATTTTATTTTTTATGCATTACCACATCTTTTAGTCCATATCATTAGCTTTTACTTCAGACTATAGTTCCCTAAAATCAAGAAGGACTTTTATTAGGACGTAACGTAGGCTAGGGTTATAGTTAACAAAAAAAAGGTAATAGGAAAACAAAAATGTATGTGTGAAAAATAAGGGATTTTTTAGATATTACAAGGTGCCCTTTTTTTTTTGGAAATTTTTTTTTCTTTTTTTTTGTTTTTATTTATGAAATACAAGTTGTGCAACCCAAGAGGGGGGGTGAATTGGTGTTTTAAAAAAATATCCTAATTAAACCACACAACAATCCACAATAATCCAATCTAATGCTTTAATCAAATCAAAAACAATAAATTCAAACAAGCATAATAATATAAGAGTAAGGGATGAGAAAGCAAACTCAATGATTTTTACGTGGTTCGGCTATCCCCGCCTACGTCCACGCCTCCAAGCAACCCAAGCTTGAGGATTTCACTATCCAAGCCTTTCCAAGGCTTCAAATACTTACAATTGACTTCAAGGTGTCAATGAACCTTTACAATAAAGAGATTATCTCCCAATCTCTTCACTCACACACTTAATCACTCACAAATTTGATGAGAATTGAAAAGTACAACAAAACTCTCTCAAAGAGTAGATATACAAAATGAAGAAAAAGATGGCTCAAGGATTTGTGATTCACGAATTGAGAGCTCAAGATATGTTGTATGCCTTTTGTTTGTGCGTGCTAGAGCTTGAAATGAGTTGGATTTGAGTTTTATAGTTGGAGCTCAAAACTAGCCGTTATGCATTTTTGCCAGAAACGGATCGGTTAACACTTAACGGTTAACCGTCATACTCAAAGTTACTTGAGCTGAATTTCAAATAAGCAGTTCGCCGCTTTTCTTGTAAACGGTGAAGGGTAATTTCCAGAGACCTGCAAAATAAATTTGGCTTAACCGTTTACTAAACGGTTCAAGGTTAGCAACTGAAATAAACGGTTCACCGCTTTTCCGTAACGGTGAAGGGGTAATTTCCAGAGACCTGCAAAATAGATTTGGCTTAACCGTTTTTACTAAACGGTTCAAGGTTAACATTCTGGAAATAAACGGTTCACCGTTTTCCTGAAAACGGTGAACGGGTAATTCTAGAGACCTGCAAAATAGATTTGGCTTAACCGTTTTTACTAAACGGTTCAAAGTTAAGAATCTAGAAATAAACGGTTCACCGTTTTCTGTAAACGGTGAAGGGGTAATTTCCAGTAAACTGTTTACCAAAAATTACAGTTTTGCCCCAAAACTTTCTATAACTGTACTATGGCCCAAAATGTTATGAAACTTTACAAATAGGTCCAATTTCAGAATTTCTAAATAATAATTTGTGAATCCCAAAACTTTTTGAAATTATGAGATGGCTCAAAATACTATAACACTTTTCAAATAAATCCTTCTCCAGAATTTCAAACAATACTTGTTGATTTTCAAGTTTTCAAAACACTTTTAATTAAACCATAAACTTGAAAAACAACCAATGTCATAAAATCATTTTTCCATTTAATATAAAACCTTTATAATGTGAAAATAATGATTTATTTAAAAAGTATAAAAAATAATTTAACCTTTTAAAAAACTTAATCATTCTTAATCTTATTTGTTATCATCAAAATCAACAATATGTAAACATATATGTTAACAATTTATTTATTTCATTTATTTATACATATCTTTTTTTTTAGCACCATTATCAGGAATACATAATCATCCCTATTTTCAAATATAATTGGGTGGTGGAAAAATATAAAACATAAGGTGATACTCCACTTTGGAGTGGGACAAGATGATAGGTTATCAAAGAAAAGTTTTTTTTTTTTAAAGGCTCAAATGGGTTAACTATGGATATTTTATAATAGGATTGGCTAGAAAGGCTAAACGAATCAAAGATGGCCTTCTGTCATCTTTTAGGGTTCTAAAACTAAATAATCTTTCATATCCACTAGTTCAATGGATTTTTAGATGCGACTTGCACAAATTTTTTGTTTTTTGTTTTTTTTTTATTTTTTTTTTTGTTTTTTGAAAATATAGAGATCTTGTACAATAAATTGTGAAGCTGTATAGGCAAATATGGTTACTCTCCAAGGATAATAGGCTCTAAAACTCGCTTGGACTTTTCGTGGTATATACATTCCTCCAAATGGCTTAATTAATTTCACTCATCAAATTTCTCAATTTACGTTTCAACATGCAAAGGGGAAAACATAGTGTTAACTTGTAAATGTTTATTTTATTGATTTTGATGATAACAAACAATTTGATAAATTTGTTGGAGTTTTCATAATATCAAATAATTTCTTAAAAGCAAGAATTTTTCTATGAGTATTTACAAGTTTTTAAGAAACTGGAAAATCTCTGAAAAATGTGTACTGAAATAATCGGTGACGTTAATATTAACGGTTAACCGATAATATGCAGAAGACAGTATTGTCTTAAGCCTTAACCGTTAAGGTTCTTTTGTTTTAAAGGCTCGAAATAACGGTGAACTGTTAACAAATAACGGCTAACCGTTAATTTCGAGAGACATAATTTGTTAAGCTTAACGTTTTAGTGTTAAAGGTTAAGCTTTTTGTTTTTAAAGGATCGAAATAACCGCGAACCGTTAACTAATAACGGCTAACCGTTAATTTCAGAGAGACATACTTTCTAAGCCTTAACCGCTTTAGCAAGAAAGTATATATGTTTATCAGTTGTGCAGGTCTCTGGATATAAACGGAGAAAGGGTAACTACTAACGGTCAACCGCTTTATTTGAAATCCAAAGATAACGGTAACTTTGACCAGCACAAACGGCTAACCGTTAACGGTTAACGGCGATCCGTTTACTGAAGAATTAGGCTATAACGGCTAGTTTTCGGCTCCAACTATAAATAAGCTCATTTAAATCATTTCAAAGGTTGATCACAACACTACCATTGAGCTTATACACGTTTATACAATCTTCATAGAGCCTTAAACACTTTCTTGCTTCATTTTATTCACACATCAAGCTTTCATTTGTAATCTTAAAGATTGTGTGAGAGAAAAATTACTTGTAATCTTTTGTTTGAGTGATTGTAAGTGTTGGGATACACTTGGGTTAAGAGATTGGGAATAATCTCTTGTTGTAAAGGTTTATTGACACCTTGGAAGTCAATTGTAAGCATTTGAGGCCTTGGTGGCTTGCTTAGTGGAATCCTCAAGCCCGGTGTGCTTGGAGTGGGCGTGATAGCCGAACCACGTAAAAATCATTGTGTTTGATCTCTCTTTCCCTATCTCTTTACTTTTATTGCAAATTAATTTGTTAATTTCGAATTTGATTGTTTAAGTATTACTTCATTATATTTTAGTTGCTTAATTTTTAAAATTCCAATTCACCCCCCCTCTTGGGTTGCCTTGTTAGTATTTCAATTGGTATCAGAGCTTGGTTCTCTTGTTAAGACTTAACCGTCTAGAGTAAAAGATCCATGGCAACTCAAAGTGACTCAACCTTTAGGGAAGGACAATCCACAACTAGACCACCATTCTTTGATGGAAATGACTACCCATATTGGAAAACTAGGATGAGAATTTACTTGCAAGCCCTAGATTACGAAATTTGGGAAGTTGTATGTGATGGTCCTTTTATGCCTTTGACCAAAAATGAAATTGGGGAAGACATTCCAAAACCTTCACGGGAATGGAATGAATTGGAAAAGAGAAAAGCTTCTCTAAATTCCAAAGCCATGAATGCCTTATTTTGTGCTTTAGACAAGAAAGAATTTCATAGAGTGTCTAGTTGTGAAAGTGCTTATGAAATTTGGCACAAACTTGAAGTTGTCTATGAAGGCACTAATCAAGTGAAAGAGTCTAAAATTAGTAGGTACACTCGACAATATGAATTGTTTCAAATGGAACAAAATGAGAGTGTGTTGTGCAAATTTTAATGAACTCGCAAGCGCACGAATCTATTGTAGAATAGATCAATGGTGACGAGTGTCGATCCCACGAGGAGGTTGATTTTAATTGTTTGTAGAATTAATTTTCTTTAAATGGGTGGTTGGATTTGTGGTGAAAATGATTTAGATTATGCTAGAATTTAAATTGGAATGGGAAGAATAAATTAAAGTGGAAACTATTGAAATAAAGCACTTGGGTATTCGGATCTGCATCAACATGCTCCATGGGCTAAATATTCCATATTAATACCAATTAAATCATGAGGGGGGATTCCACACCTCATGAACCACGCTCAAATAAGTATGGTGCTATATTTATCGTACAAATGATAATAACCTTGTACTAGGGTGCCTTTAACCGGTGATGATCTAGACAAGACCATTATTATTTGTTAATTTAAAAGTCAAAACAACCACAAATATTAGAGGGGAAAAGAAAATAAATTTACCAAATAAAGCCCATGGAACATGTTGAGACTTCACCTTCAACCCAAGCTTAAAAGAAAATTAGCTACTCATATTTGAACTAAGGGTAAAAATGGGAATTTATTAAAATACATAGAAAATACAAGAAAGAGAAGGAATTACAGAAATCTAAGCTTACAAATGAATTCAGGGATATCAAATTAGGGGGGGAAGCCCCCTTTTTATAGGTACATTGAGTGAATCATGACCATCGGATTAAAAACAGTTTGGACGCTCAGGATTGCGCCACGTCATCACCAACGTCAACACTATTTGAACAAGAACACTATTTGCATTCACGGTTTGACCACTATTTGTACAGTAAACCGGTTTTTGCACAGTAATACTATTTGCACAGTTCACACGGTTTGACCACTATTTACACAGTAAACCGGTTTTTGCACAGTAATACTATTTGTACAGTATCATGAACAGTACTATACGTATGAATAGTTCCGTATATGTGAACAGTGACATTTTTCCTTTTATGCTCCTTCTAAGGTTTTCGATCGTCCTGAGTTCAAATGTGACGTCCGTTTTGCTGTCTGATCACCCGTTCATTGTGAAATGATCGTGATACCCCTAAAATACATAAAATAACTAATTATAATGAAACACACGTAATTAAATAACAAAATACTTAAATAAATAAAAATAGCAATGTTAGTGAGACTTGAAGTGTAAAATGACGATTTTCTCCTTTATAAATATACACTTTCTAACACTCAACACACCCCCCAACCAGCTTATTGCTAGTCCCTAGCAAATAAAGCGAAGATAAAATTCAAAACCAAATTTTTTTTTTTTTTTTTAAACACACGTGTTTATTCAATCAGATTAATGATAGCAATCAAAGAAAAGTACAAGTATTATCTCCAGTCTAAAGAAATATCACAACCACATCAATAATCCACATGCATCACCAAAGAGACTATAGTAATCAGGCCACTTTCAAGAATAACATGTCAAACCCCAAAATCTCACCAGTAGTAGTGACACTCTCACAAAGAAATTAAACCCAATAAAAATTGTCACTACAATGAATGGTGAATTGAGAGAAAATAATATAGAAATACCACACACTCTCACCAAGATGAAAGAAATATGCCCACAGCTTAGAAATAATACGACCTCAAATAAATTACTAGTCAACCCAATTTTTTTTTTTTTTAATGCATCACTACATCTTAATAGCCCATATAACTAGCTTTTACTTCAGATTATAGTTCTCTAAAATCAAGAAGGACTTTTATTAGGACGTAACGTAGGCTAGGGACATGGCTTAACAAAGAAAGGAAAATAGGGAAACAAAATATATATGTGTTTGAGAAAAGTTCAAGAACTTTTGAAAATTACAAGATGCATTTCGCTTATTTATTGCTATTGTATATCTTTTTTTCTTTTTTTCTTTTTTTTTTTTTTGAATTTTTTTTTTATGGCACAACTTTGTTGAATAAAATAATTATTTATCCTTTTTCTCAAACATGAATAGGTGATGGAACTTGTATAACATCGGGTAATACTCCAAATTGGAGTGGGTCAGGATGATAAGTTAACAAAGAAAAGGCATTTTTTTTTTTTAAAGGCTCAAAATGGCTAACTATGGACATTTTACAATAGGGATGGCTTGAAAGGCTCAAACGGATCAAAGATGGCCTTCCATCGTCTCTTAGAGCTCTAAATAATCTTCCATATCTACTAGTTAGGTGGGCCTTTAGATGCAACAACACACATTTTTTTTTTTTAAAGGGTTGACTTAAAGGAAATCTAGAGATCATGTATAAAATAATAAACTGCTAAGCTGCATGAATAATGGGCAAAAAGGGTTACTCTCCAAGAAAAATTAATAGGCTCAAAAACTCACTTGGAATTTATTTTGACATATGCATTCCTTCAAGCAACTCATATTTGTCCCGACCATCAACATATAGAATAGCAAACATGGTGTAACATCACTCAAGACCAAAGATAATACAAATACTAAAATTTAAAAGTCATCATATCATCCAATATCAAAAACTCACACAAAATTACCAAATATTTTTTTTTTTAACGAAATTCTACCCCCCAACCTATTCTAAACATAAAAAGAAAAACATACATGCAGAAAAATTAAAGAAAAAAGTCTGAATTTTTTTTTTTTTGTTTTTTTTGTTTTTTTTGTTTTTTTAAGAAGATGCGTTTCTAGAGTCACTACACTCCATATTCAGCCATCTTCGACTCAAAAACGTGAAAATGTATATTTATAAAGGAGAAGTCAAAAAGAAAAGTTAAGAAAAATAAAATTTCTTCTTTTTTTTTTTTTTTTACTAAGAGGATGCGTTTCTAGAGTAACTACACTCCATATTCAGCCATCTTCTACTTAAAATGGTTAGTTCTACAATAAAAAATTAGTAAAAACTTAACCAATATTCCACAATTTGTCAACTATTCCCTCCCCCCAACCTGAATGAAACATTGTCCTCAATGTTTGAAAGGAAAGAAGTAGAGTTTAGAAGACATCACCTGGGTAGTGCAACACAGAAGAAAATATTTACAAGCGGAGAGTTAAATCTAATTTGTACTTCATATCGTTACCATCATTATTTGAACATTCCAACACAACGGTCCCGGGATCCGTCGATTGATAAACATGCATATCAAGTAGCTCATTAGCATGATGTGCACAAATAAAGATTTTTTAATCGAGGAAGGAATGAAATAGTTTTTATTGCATGGTTAAGAAATGCGATAAAGCCATCATAAAATTATTGACATTTAACAAACCGATGGGTTTCGGTGGATGTTCGAGATGGGCCCAAGATGCTAATGTGATTAGTGCCTCTAGAGTTGCAAGATCTCCGGAAGGAAAATAAAAGCATCGATGATTTAGCATTTCAATTATGCGTTCTTGCATACCGAGACAACTAACTCTTCTCCAGGTTGATGAGTTAGACAAACAGCCCAAAGGTTTTAGGATTGTTGGGATGATGCCTAACACTTGGCTCCTCCGATATAAGCGACTCGAGACCATTTTCGATAACCCTGGTCACCTCCTCCATACACCAAGTGCAATTTTCTCCGCTATTCTTCGACCAAGATCTATGGCGCCTCAACGAACTCTTTATGTTTGCCATAGTTAAATCCAGAGCACACAAATGTTCTTGAATTGTTTCTTTGGGAGTAATGCCATTAGGATCCGCTAAAAACAACTTGTGAGTGCACAACAACAAAAATTATATTTAAGAACCTTGGTGACAACGGGTCACAGCTGTGTATGAGGCATTATGTCAATGTCAATTAACACTAAGGCACATGGCTCGAGAGTCAAAAAGAAAACAGTAAAAAGGAAAAGCAAAACAATGATAACAAGAAAAAATTATTACAAGCAATAATGCGATGGTAAAATAACAGTAAAGTAAAAAGGATATCTACAGGTAGTTGCGACTGTGGCTCACATCTTCCTCTGGTTTTACGTCCAGAAACGGCTTGAACGCCCTCTATGGGTCGAGGATAGGCTTCCCATCCAGTTTTCTTACAAACTGGCAAACAGGGTCGTTTATAGTCAGATTCCCGAGACTGTATCGTGCACGTTCTTTTTCGAATAATGGCCATAACTGGAGAATCGCTCTTTGTACGTATCCACTGGGATGCGTTTCAAAAGACAAAAGGATATTATCCAATGACTCTTTATTCAAGCCATCCCTAATGAATTTAATCTTATCTTCCCTGTTATCAGACACCATTCCTAAAGAACATGGTTTTTTATTGCATATCGTTCTGGCACACTTATGACAAGCAACAGAAAGTCTTTTAGCTCGTCGTTTTCTCGCATAATTTCCTTTACCACAACCAGGCATGTATGCAATAAATTTAGGAGGTAACTCACCTGCCAAGCGTACTTTGGCCTCGATTAACCAGCGGATGTCAGCAGGTATGTCATTCTTCATAAGCAATCGCATGCGTTCGGACCGGGCTTTATAAATTGAAAAGAGGGCATTATGAGGAAGCGAAGGGAATCGTTTGTGAAGCTTTACTAAAATCTCGTCTATGTCCATGCCTTCGTCTCAGAATATCACTGAAGTAACCGACTTGATTGTCACGGAGTACCGTTATCCGCCTCTTCACCGGGGTGACAAACTTAAACACACAAAGCAAACTAAAACACACAAACAGAAAAATAAATTAAAACACACAAAGCAAATTAAAATCGTCCTCTTATCGAATTACCTCAAGCTCCAATTCCAGATCAAAAATACCATCCTCTATTTCTGTGAGTTGTCTTTCTAGATCTTTAACGTGGAATACTAACTCTGGCGGTTGTAGATCCCAGATAGGATGAAATTTACAAAATCGTATCTGCTTTCTGAGATGCGTTTGGATACGTTGAAGTGTTCTAATCGTGTACAAGAGGTACTGTCTCATGATTAAAATGATAAGAGAAAACTATAATGGTTAAACAAACACACTTAAACAAAAATAATTTCAATCAGCAAAAGAATAATCAAAAGAAAGAAAAGAATCAAATCAAATTACCGAAAAGAAAAGAAAAACCTCAATTTAAACTTGGTGGGTCACTCAGATTTATTTCACTCTCCTCTCCATGTGGTTGGTATTCTAGATATGGCTTTAATCTTTGACCATTAACTTTAAAAGTAACGCCGTTCTTTGGATCCTTAATTTCAATTGCCCCATGTGGAAAAACAGTGTGAACAACAAATGGGCCAGACCATCGAGAACGTAACTTACCTGGAAATAGGTGCAAGCGAGAATTGAATAAAAGCACTTTCTGACCTGGAGTAAAAGATTTTCTCATAATTTGCTTGTCGTGAAAGACTTTCATTCGTTGCTTGTAAATCTTGGCATTTTCATACGCGTCATTGCGAATTTCTTCAAGTTCTGCCAGTTGTAATCTTCTTTCTGAGCCAGCTTGCTGCATGTCAAAATTGAATTTCTTGATGGCCCAGTACGCACGATGCTCGAGTTCCACAGGTAGGTGGCATGCTTTTCCATACACTAGCCTGTAGGGTGACATCCCAATTGGAGTTTTGAAAGCTGTTCTATATGCCCATAATGCATCATCGAGCCGCAACGACCAATCTTTTCTGTCGGGCCTCACCGTCTTTTCTAAAATGTGCTTTATTTCTCTATTGGAGATCTCAACTTGGCCACTGGTTTGTGGATGATATGGGGTTGCCACTTTATGAGTGATGGAGTACTTTGTCAAAAGTGCTTTGAAGGATTTATTGCAAAAGTGGGCACCACCATCACTGATAATTGCTCGAGGAAATCCAAAGCGGGAAACAATGTTGCTTTTCAAAAATCTTATCACTACTTTGTGATCGTTGGTCCTACACGGAATTGCCTCTACCCATTTCGAAACATAGTCAACACCAACCAATATGTATTGATGGCCAAAAGATGGAGGAAAGGGT
This sequence comes from Citropsis articulata, assembly GCA_030449925.1. Lineage (NCBI taxonomy): Eukaryota > Viridiplantae > Streptophyta > Magnoliopsida > Sapindales > Rutaceae > Citropsis > Citropsis articulata. The sequence goes on along the minus strand of JASUUH010000211.1, from coordinate 6,229,673 downwards.
CCCATGAAATCGATACCCCATACATCAAAAATTTCAACCACTAAAATTGGATTTAGTGGCATCATATTTCTTCGTGTTATGCTCCCCATTCGTTGACACCTATCACATGAAGAACAAAATGTGTAAGCATCTCGAAATATAGTTGGCCAATAGAAACCACATTGTAAAATTTTAGTAGCTGTTTTCTTAGCGCTGAAATGGCCTCCACAAGCTTGTTCATGGCAGAATGAAAGAATGTTTTGAAATTCATTCTCTGGGACACATCGTCGAACAATTTGATCTGCACAATACTTGAATAGATAAGGATCATCCCAAAAGAAATTCTTTATTTCTGCAAAGAATTTGGCCTTGTCCTGCTTAGTCCAATGCTCTGGAAGTTTACCTGTAACAAGATAATTAACAATATCAGCATACCATGGTACTACTTCCACACTCATTAATTGTTCATCTGGAAATGACTCATTCAAGGGTAATGGTTCTATAGTTGTGTCAACATGGAGACGCGAAAGATGGTCAGCCACAACATTTTCTGTTCCTTTCTTATCCTTGAATTCTAAGTCAAATTCCTGCAAAAGTAACACCCAACGAATTAGTCTTGCTTTTGCATCTTTCTTTGTGAGAAGATATTTAAGAGCAGCATGATCTGTGAATATAATTATTTTACAACCAATGAGATAAGATCGAAATTTCTCTAATGCAAACACTACTGACTAGCATTTCTTTTCGGTGGTTGAATAATTCAATTGTGCATCATTCAATGTCATACTAGCATAGTAAATCACATGGGAACTCGATCAACTCTGTCTAATCTCGCTCCTCTGCATAATCCGATGCATATCACATAAGCTCAAAAGGTAAATTCCAATTTGGGGGCTGAATGATGGGTGATGATGTCAACAACTGCTTTAATTTTTCAAATGCCACAAGACATGAATCATCAAAGACAAAAGATACATCCTTAGCAAGTAGATTGCATAAGGGTCTAGAAACTTTGCTAAAATCTTTAATGAAACGTCTATAAAAACCAGCATGCCCAAGGAAAGATCTTACTTCTCTGACTATTTTAGGTGGAGGAAGATTAGAAATGAGATCCACCTTGGCTTTATCAACCTCAATACCTTTGCTTGAAATGATGTGACCGAGAACAATACCTTGTTTTACCATAAAATGGCATTTCTCCCAATTCAAGACTAAATTCTTCTCGATACATCTCTGCAGAACTAGTGTTAGATGATGTAAACATTGATCAAATGAATCACCAAAAACAGAAAAGTCATCCATAAAGACCTCAAGGAATCGTTCAACCATATCAGAAAAAATGCTCAACATGCATCGTTGAAATGTAGCAGGTGCATTACATAATCCAAATGGCATTCTCCTATATGCAAAAGTACCAAAAGGGCAAGTGAAGGTAGTCTTCTCTTGATCTTTTGGTGCTATTGGAATCAGATTATATCCAGAGTAGCCATCTAAAGCAATAAAATTCATGACCTGCTAATCTATCAAGCATTTGATCGATAAATGGTAAAGGAAAATGGTCTTTACGTGTAACAGAATTCAACTTCCTATAATCAATGCATACACGCCATCCTGTAGTTACTCTAGTGGGCACTAATTCATTATTAGCATTGGTAACTACTGTGACTTCTGACTTTTTAGGAACAACTTGCACAGGACTGACCCATGAACTATCAGAAATTGGGTAAATAATACCTGCATCTAATAGCTTAAGGACTTCAAAGGCGAATAACAACTCTTTCATGTTGTGATTTAACCGACGTTGCATTTCCTTAAGAGTCTAGCATTTTCATCAAGGTGAATGTAATGCATGCGCCCATCGGGTTTATACCTTTTACGTCTCATGGCGGTCCATCCTAACGCTCCTTTATGCTCTTTTAAACATCCAACAACTTACCTTTTGTTCGCCATCGAGGGAGGAAGAGATGATTATCGCAAAGTGCTTTCTCCCAAGAATGCGATTCCAAAGTGTTGGGTAATGGCTTGAGCTCGAGTTTTGGTGATTCCGACGGGTTGAGTTTTTCTCCGATGGCACTAGTTGTTCAAATTTCGACTTCCATTTATTCAGGTCCATGGACGGTACCGAGTCAAGCAGGCATCGACCTCATCGATTGATCTCAATAATATCAAAATCCAAACCAAAGTGAGTTAAACATGTTCGCAAAGCGGTCATCACTAAGGTTCGAAAGAAAATTATTATCAACTAATGCTTCTATTAAATCCACATCAACAATTCCATCATCCACATTGTGAGGTTGTTTGGCAATGTTGAAAATATTGAGCTCCACGGTCATATTGCCAAAGGACAACCGATATTTCCCATTCCGCATTGATGCGAGCATCTGCCACAAGAAAGGTCGGCCTAGATAATGGGGATGTGCTTAATCTCAGCATCGTTGAGTGTCAATTACAATGAAATCAACAGAAAATAAAACTTGTCTACTCGAATAAGCACGCCCTCCACAATACCACGAGGGATTTTCGTGACCGACCGCAAGTCGTAACACCACCTGAGTGTAATTCTCCCACCCAAGTTTCACAACATGCATTAAGGCAACAGATTTACACTAGCTCCTAAATCCAACAAAGCATTCTCAATCATGGTTCCCTATACTACAAGAGATAAATGGGAGCCCGGATCTTGCATTTTGTAGGTATTTTACGCTGAGTATAGAACTAACATTTTCTCGTTAAAAGGCCTTTTTCCAACATGAATATTTCTTTTAAAGGCAAAGGTCTTTAAGAAACTTGGCATATGATGGCACTTGTTTTATAGCTTCAAGCAAAGCGGATGTTAACACTTCACCGTTTCAAGATTTCAAAATCTCACCTGGATTTTCCTTGTTCCCTTTAGCTAACCTCCGAGGAAACGGAGCTTGTGAACATATTCTCGGGTTGGTTTCTTCTTTCTCCTTTGGTGATGAATCCTCAACATTCACTGTGCACAACTGAGTCGATTTTGGCATCTCCACTTTGTTATCGACTTCTTCCTTTTCGCAAGGTCATCAACGCTTTGACCTTCCATGATGTCAGGTGAACTGCTTCATTCACTACTTTGTGGTTAGCAATCGTCGACTTGGGAATTTACCTTTCTCAACGGTCATTGCCAAGGTTCGAATCAAGAAGTTGTCCCACCATTTTCTCGAGGCTCAAATCGATTGAAGTCAAGCCCGCCTCATCTCATTTCGCAGCTCATCAACGGTGCGGTTCTCACGCCGATCTCTGGAGTTAGTAAAATTTTGACATTTTGAATGTATCCTCCCATGGTTCGGGTCGAGTATGGTTTGGGTTTTGATTGTATGGTCTAAATGGTGACCGAGAGGCTCGAGAAATTGAGGAATCGTTGATTGCTGAGGTGGAGCCGGTTCATTTTGTTGGAACTCGAGACCATGAAAATCGGGGTGGTCTCTCCATCCGTGGTTATATGTCGGAGTAAGGGTCAGAGTTGATGGTTTTCTCATGACCCTATGGCATTGGCTTGATCCGAATACGAGTCATGGTCATGTGGTTCGCTGAGTCGTCACAACGATGCTATTTGTCGAGAAAGGCCTTCAACCATCTCTTCGATCGCTTTAATTCCTCGAGCTTGACTCGCCAACGTGAACCTCATTCACCCTTAATTCTCCGGTATTTCGAGTGATCGACTTGTTGGAATTATCCGATTGGCATACGGAAGAATTCCCAAATCAAGCGCTGACATTAGCTCTCCTCCATCGGGTCGCCATTAGCCATTCTTGCACATGTGCAATAATCCTCCAAAAGTATTGGTGCCATTTCGCACTCCATGATGTTGACACTTCAAGAGTAACCCATTAAATCGCCTCCCATGCTTCAAAACCGCTCGTCGCCCTTTGGGTAAATTTCTGAAATTTCGCGAATAAGATTGGTTTTATGAACTGGGAAATATTTATTTAAAATTTAGTTACCATTTGTTCCCATGATGTAATGCTATTAGCAGTGCAATGTATTAAACCATGAACGAGCTCTATCCTTTAAAGAAAATGGGAATAATCTAAGTTTAACATCATCATCCTAAAAATTCTCATATTTAAAAGTTCGACAGATAGCATGGAAATCATTCAGATGATTATATGGGTCCTCATTTTCTAGGCCATAAAATGTAGGGAGACAATTTAGCACACTAGGTTTTAATTCAAAACTCCTAGCAGCTACATTTGGGTATCTGATGCATGATGTGCTCAAATTTGCTAAGGGACTAAAATAGTCCTTAAATGGCCTCTTGTGGTTCGGTTGTTGGTTTTGTAAATCCATGTCAAATTTCTTTTAAATGCGTGTGTTTATATAAGTGTTTTTTCTAATTCAAGGTCTAAAGGCTCAAGATTAGGTGATAATGACCTTCGACCATGCATACAAAGAAAAAAAAAATAAATGAAAATAAAACAAATAAAAATAAAGAGGATGGAGAAATTACGATACTAACCTTGTGACGTTGTTACAATCTTAATATGAAAATACACTCAATTGCTATAAGAAAAAGAAATTACGTGAAACAAATATTACTAAAATTAAAATAAATAACAAAGAAATATAACAAAATAATCAAAATTAAATTACAAAGAAAAATAATAGGAAAATTAAATTACACAAATTTAAAAGGAGAAAAGAAATGAAATTCTAACCTTTTTTTTTTTAAATGAGAAAAGGAGAAAAAAAATAATTACAAGAAAACAACTAAAATAAATAAATAAATATTAAAAGAAAAAAAAAAACTAACTCTACGAATTAAAATACTTACCTCCCCGGCAACGGCGCCAAAAACTTGTTGTGCAAATTTTAATGAACTCGCAAGCGCACGAATCTATTGTAGAATAGATCAATGGTGACGAGTGTCGATCCCACGAGGAGGTTGATTTTAATTGTTTGTAGAATTAATTTTCTTTAAATGGGTGGTTGGATTTGTGGTGAAAATGATTTAGATTATGCTAGAATTTAAATTGGAATGGGAAGAATAAATTAAAGTGGAAACTATTGAAATAAAGCACTTGGGTATTCGGATCTGCATCAACATGCTCCATGGGCTAAATATTCCATATTAATACCAATTAAATCATGAGGGGGGATTCCACACCTCATGAACCACGCTCAAATAAGTATGGTGCTAAGGGCTTATCGTGCCAAATGATAATAACCTTGTACTAGGGTGCTTTAACTGTATGATTCTAGACAAGACCATTATTATTTGTCATTAAAAAAGTCAAAACAACCACAAATATTAGAGGGAAAGAAAATAAATTTACCAAATAAAGCCCATGGAACATGTTGAGACTTCACCTTCAACCCAAGCTTAAAAGAAAATTATCTACTCATATTTGAAATAAGTGTAAAAATGGGAATTTATTAAAATACATAGAAAATACCAGAAATAGAAGGAAATACATAAATCTAAGATTACAAAAGAATTCGGATATCCAATTGTGGGAAGCCCCTTTTATAGTACATTGAGTGAATCATGACCATCGGATTAAAAGCAGTTTGACGCCTGTGATTGCGCCATCATCAACGATCAGCCACTATTTGAACAAGAACACTATTTGCACGCTCACGGTTTGACCACTATTTGCACAAGAACCGGTTTTGCACAAGAATACTATTTGCACATACGCACGGTTTGACCACTATTTACACAAGAAACCGGTTTTGCACAAGAATACTATTTCAGACAAGATCATGCGATTATACGTATGAATAGTTCCGTATATGTGAACAGTGACATTTTTCCTTTTATACTCCTTCTAAGGTTTTCGATCGTCCTGAGTTCAAATGTGACGTCCGTTTTGCTGTCTGATCACCCGTTCATTGTGAAATGATCGTGATACCCCTAAAATACATAAAATAACTAATTATAATGAAACACACGTAATTAAATAACAAAATACTTAAATAAATAAAAATAGCAATGTTAGTGAGACTTGAAGTGTAAAATAACGATTTTCTCCTTTATAAATATACACTTTCTAACACTCAACAGAGTGTATATTCTATGTACACTAGATTTACGGACATAGTGAACACTCTAGGAGCCCTAGGAAAAACATTCTCAAATAGTGAGAAAGTTAAGAAAATTATTAGATCACTTCCTAAGGAATGGAGACCAAAAAGGACTGCCATTGAGGAAGCTAAAGATTTAAATGTCTTACCTATTGATGATCTAATCGGTTCACTTATTTCTTATGAGGAAGATTTGGCAGCCGAAAAAGGAATTGAGGAGAAGAAGAAGAGTATTGCTCTAAAGGCTACAAAGTATGAGAGTAATGGAGAGAGTGAACCGGATGATGAGGAGTTGGCGATGCTAGCAAGAAGATTCAGAAAATTCTTCAAGAAAACCGGTGAACGAAGGAAGTTTAGAGACTTCAAAAATCAAAAGGAGAAAAAGGAAGCAATCAAATGCTATGAGTGCAAGAAACCCGGCCATATAAGATCCGAATGCCCTCTTCTCAACAAATTCAAGAAGAAAGCAATGATGGCCACGTGGGACGATAGCGATGAAGAAACAAGTGATGATGAAGAGCATCAAGAAATGACAAATCTAGCTCTTATGGCAATTGGGGATGAATCAAATGATGAATTAGATGAGGTAAGTGATCTTCCTACTTATGATGAGTTACATGATGCTTTTAGAGAATTGCATGATGAATTGATGAAAATGGGTAAAAAGAATGTTTGCCTTAAAAAGAAGATGGTAGAGCTTCAAAATGAAAATGATTCATTTAGTGCTAAGATTACATGTCTTGAATTAGAAAATAAGACATTGCATGATAAGATTGAGTTATTTGAAAATTCTAGTACTTCACATGAGCATTTAGAATCACATGTAAATGAATTGAAAATGAAAATGAATTTCTTAAAAGAAGAGCAATGATCTAAATGAAATTGTGCTAAAATTTACAAATGGTCAAAAGATGTTGGATAACTTGCTTAATTCACAAAAGTGTGTGTTTGATAAAGGAGGACTTGGCTATAAGCCAAATTTGAAACAAAAATATTACAAGAACTACTTTGTGAAGAGCACATCTCCTAATAATCAAGTTGTTTGTCATTATTGTAATCAAGATGGCCATATGAAAAATAGATGCATAGTAAAAAGAAATGCATATTATGGTATGAAATGTATTTGGGTTCCAAAAGGAACCATTGCTAACACTCAAGGACCCAAAAAGGTTTGGGTACCTAAAACTTGAGATCTTTTCTGCAGGGCTTAAAGAAGAAGAATAAATGGTTCTTGGATAGTGGATGTTCAAGACACATGACTGGAAACTATGCATGGTTTTCAAGTTTTACAAAACTCGAAAACGGTGGAGATGTTTCCTTTGGAGATAATTCAAAAGGGAGGATTCTTGGAATCGGAAATGTCGGTAAAGTTTCATCAACCTTGATTGAAAATGTATGTTTGGTTGAAAATCTGAAACACAACTTGATTAGTATTAGTCAATTGTGTGACAAAGGTTATAAAGTAGTATTTGATAAGTCAAGATGTACTATTGAAGATGCATGTGATGGAAAGATCTTGTTTATTGGAAATAGATGTGGTAATGTTTATACCATTGACATAGATGTTGCATCCATTCATGACAAATATTTTTCAGCATTATATGATGATAGTTGGTTATGGCATAGAAGACTAGGTCATGCAAATATGGATTTGATTTCAAAAATTTCGAAAAATGATTTAGTTAAAGGACTTCCAAAAATCAATTTTCAAAAGGATAAAATTTGTGAAGCTTGTCAATTTGGAAAACAAATCAAAACCTCTTTCAAAAACAAAATCATATTTCTACTTCAAACCTCTTCAACTACTTCACATGGATTTGTTTGGACCATCTAGATATGCTAGCCTAAATGGCAAGTATTATGCTTTTGTAATTGTGGATGATTATTCTAGATTCACATGGGTATTGTTCTTAGCTAATAAGGATGATGCCTTTGATGCTTTTAAAATCTTTTGTAAAAGGTTCAAAATGAAAAGGGTTATTCTATTTCTTGCATTAGAAGTGATCATGGTAGAGAATTTGAAAATTATGCATTTGAATCTTTTGCAATGACTTAGCATAGAGCATCAATTTTCATCACCTAGAACTCCACAACAAAATGGAGTTGTTGAGAGAAAGAATAGATCTATTCAAGAAATGGCTAGGACCATGTTGAATGAAAATGGTTTACCTAAGTATTTTTGGGCGAAGGTCAACATCGCTTGTTATGTTTTAAATCGGGTGTTGATTAGATCTATTCTTGATAAGACTCTATGAGCTTTGGAAAATAGAAAACCCAATATTGGATATTTCAAAGTGTTTGGTTGTAAATGTTTTATTTTGAACACAAAAGACAATCTTGGTAAATTTGATTCAAAATCCGATATTGGTATTTTCTTGGTATTCAAGTTCTAGCAAAGCTTATAGAGTTTATAATAAAAGAACCTTGGTTGTAGAAGAGTCTATGCATGTTTCTTTTGATGAGTCTAACCTCCTCTGCGGAGAAAGGAATTGTTAATGATGATGCGATGGAGAGTTACAAGAAGAATCATCAAAGGATAATCGAAGAATGCACTACTGAGAAAATCAAGAGGATGATCGAGAAGAGCAAAGAAATATGGAGCAACAAGAGGTTCTCGAGCACTCCCCGAGGGTGGAGGTATATTTCTTCTCACCTTGGATGCCATTTTGGAGATCCTTCTAAAGGTGTTTCTACTAGATCATCACTTAGGAATACATGTGAGCATCTGCATTTATTTCTCAAATTGAACCAAAATCCTTTGCGGATCACGGAAAATGATGAGTTTTGGATTATGGCAATGCAAGAGGAGTTGAGTCAATTTGAGAGAAATAATGTGTGGGAATTAGTTCTAGCGGAACATCAATCCATCATAGGTACTAAATGGGTATTTAGGAATAAGATGGATGAATCAGAATGGTTATGAGAATAAAGCTAGATTAGTGGCTCAAGGATACAACCAAGAAGAAGGAATTGATTTTGATGAAACATTTGCTAGATTAGAATCCATTAGAATGTTGTTAGCATATGCATGTCATAAAGATTTTGTTTTATTTCAAATGGATGTTAAAAGTGCTTTTCTAAATGGTTATATTATGGAGGAAGTTTATGTAAAACAACCTCACGGTTTTGAAAATGAAAAATTTCCAAATCATGTGTATAAGATGTCTAAAGCTGTGTATGGTTTAAAACAAGCACCTAGAGATTGGTATGATATGCTTAGAAATTTCTTGTTGGATAACGGTTTGTCAATGGGTAAAGCGGATACCACTCTTTTTGTTAAGAATAAAAATCAAGATATACTTCTTGTTCAAATTTATGTTGATGATATTATTTTTGGTTCTACTAATGAGTCCTTGTGCAAGGATTTTTCATCTTGTATGAGTAAGGAATTTGAGATGAGCATGATGGGAGAATTGAAGTATTTCCTTGGACTTCAAATCAAGCAAAACAATGAGGAATCTTCATCAATCAAGCTAAGTATGTAAAAGATTTGCTCGAGGTTTGGAATTGATGAGTCAAATACTAAGAGCACTCCAATGAGCACAACAATCGAAGCTTGACAAAGATGAAAAAGGTAAAAAGTTGACATTAAAAATATCGAGGTATGATTGGCTCTTTACTTTACTTAACAAGTAGACCCGATATCATGTTTAGTGTATGTTTGTGTACAAGATTTCAATCATGTCCCAAGGAATCCCATTTGCTTCTTTGTTAAAAGAATTTTCGTTATTTAGTGGAACCGTAGATCTTGGTCTTTGGTATCCTAGAGGAACTCATATAGATTTAACATGTTTTTCGGATGCGGTTTTGGGGGCTATAAAGTTGATAGGAAAAGCACTAGTGGAACTTGCCATATACTAGGTCACTCACTTGTTTCATGGTTTAGTAAACAACAAATTCGTGGCACTTTTCAGAAATTTGAATATATAGCGAAGTTGTTGTGCACAACCACTGGATGAACAAACACTTAGAGATTATGGCATTACGCTTGATAAAATTCCTATTAAGTGTGATAATACAAGTGCTATAAATCTTTCAAAGAATCCCATTCAACTCTAGAACCAAGCATATAGAAATTAGGCATCATTTCTTGGGGATCATGTTCGAAAAGGGTGATATTGCATTGGAGTTTATTTACTGAAAAACAACTTGCCGATATTTTTACAAAACCCCTTTGTGAAGAACAATTTTCAAAAATTCGTCATGAACTTGGGATGATGAAATTTTCACATTAGCATTTCTAGATATGCTATTGAGTCTATTCAATAACTTGTTTTATGATATGATGCTTAAATATTCTTGAAATGCTTGAGTATGATGTACTAGTAATGTGTATGTATGTTTTGCTTGGATTAATTGTTTTAAAAACATATTTGTTCATAAATTTTGCATTAAAATGGCCTTTAGAGCATTTTTAGATCAAAGTCATGATCTTAATGTGTTATCTATGATGGCGGATATTGAATCAAGTGTGCGAAACATCAAATGAAATAAGCGGATAACCGTTTTTCTTATAAGCGGCTCATGCGTTTATTTCCAGATAACTAAGTTTCTTTGATTGCTCGTTACCCCTCACCGTTTGGTGTTAACGGTAAACCGTTTAAAAGCGAGTAACGTGAAGGTTACCTCGCGTTCGATTAACGGTAAACCGTTTAAAATCGATGAGCTCCCTTTACCTTGCCGCTTCACCGTTTACCATAGCGTTAACCTTTTACTTATTCAAGCTCACTGAAATTAACCCCTCACCGTTTATATAAACGGCTCGCCGTTTCTTAAAATATATAAAGCGGTCACGGGTTTGTCTCTTCGTCTTCTTAGCCTCTCACCGTTTTTCGCCATTTTCTCGAAAAGCTTTTCATCTTCTTCTTCTTCTACTTTTCTCCATTTTCGACCCAAATCACTCCGATAGAACTCTTAGAATCATCTTTAGAGTGATTCTGCCGATTCAAATCTCGGTTTGAAATCAAAAATTCCCAAATCAAACCACAGGCGATCATGGTTTTGCTCGATTTGATCCATCTTGTCGCTTTTCTTGCCAAATTGAACCTCAATCTTTCTTCCTCCACTCTCTCTCTGAACTCCATAAGCACTTTTTTACTCTCAAATCAATCCTCAACGCATTCTCCTCTCCATCAATGGGTGAATCATCTCGAGACCTCGGAGAAGGAAACATGCACCCTAGTGTCAACCCCATACTACCACGGGAAGCCTCTGAATTTGAAGGCTTCATTTCCCTACCCACATTGCTCGGGGCGGCTTTGAGACCCGATTTATGGGTCGTCGGGTTATTGATTCTTATTTTGCGGATGTAGATGATTTTAAGGATTTGATTGTTTGTAATAGGATTGTGACTAACATGCTTAGACCACAGGAATCCGTTTTATTCCTTGATGATAAAGTTTATCCGAATCTAGTTCGAGTCTTTTATTCGAATATGAAATTGTCTGCACTCGTCTAGATAGAATTATTCTTGTTGTTGGCGGTGTTCCTATTGATTTTGATGTAGAGTTTTTGAACACTTTGTCATACTTGGTATTAGGATGAGGTCGTTCTTTTATACTTCTCGAAAAATCCTATCTTTTCTTTGAGTTTGTCCACCATAAGTCCGTAACATGTCGTCGTAGGGATTTGGTGATGACATTTGTAGTCTTCCTTTTTCTCATTACTCCTTTCGGTCCGTATTCTCCATTCCATTCTTGACACATTGTTACTCTAGGAAAGGTCACACGGATGAGGTAACTCGTTTAGATGTCGGGTTACTAGATAGTCTTCTTAGTGGGCGGAAGTTAACCTTGGTTATATCATTGTCGCCACATGTTGACCACTCCGGGTGTTTCTGCGTTTGCTTCCCTATGGTAGTCGATTACCAAGATTTTGCGGCAAGTACCAATTAGGGATGCGGTGTACAAAGGCCCAAAAGGATTGGTAGGGATGCTATGGCGATGTGGGTTCACTAGGAGGCAGGCGGTGGCTCAAGACCTCTAGCGCCAAGAATCGGGACACGCAGTTGCTCACGAGGATGATCGGATGCTTGCGACATCTACACTTCCGATCGACTTCGACTTGAGACTTGGAGCTCGGCCTCCACCTTCCGTCGTCGGGATGTTCCTCCACCATCGCCCGATTCTACGGCACATGAGATGGATCGGATATCCTTCCGCTCCGAGCCTCCTCCAGGTTCTCGTGACCTTGACCTCTCGGCCGTCTCATACTCGGCTCGGCCTCGCTTTGTCGATATTCTGCGGTTGAATTCTTGATATCGCCCGATTGGCGTCGGCGGTGATTCTTGATCGTATGGGCGCTATTACTCTCGATCGGCGGTCACGGTCTCGAGTTCGAGACATTTCGGGGCGAGCATTGATCATCGATATGAGATCATTCTTTGCTCAATGACAGTTAAAGGGTACTTTGGTTTTGACCGGGTAGTACATCTGCGGCGGCCCCTCTTCACGCCCTACTACGGCACCTCCATCTTGACGCCTTCTTCCGGCTCCCATACACACGGCGGCGCGACGCCCGTCTTTGCGACCTGCCTTCTGCGACCTCACGTCGCGGCGAGCATCTTAGTTTTCTATTTTCTTTGAAGTTTCGCACATACATTTCATATTTTGATTATATCATGATATTGTGGTTATTTTTTTTTACATGTAATGTTATTGTTGATATTGTGGATTGATAGTTGATATGGATGTTTTCTCTATATATTTTCTGGTTGAATGATTTGAAACAATTTGGAGATATTATGTGTTTGGAGATGTTATGTGATTGGAGTTGTTGTGTGATTTGTGTAACTTTGGGTACATTGGGTTGTGCATTGCTTGCCTTGATATATTTAGTGTTTGTCCTCATGGTTGTATTTTGAGATTTTGCCATTTTTCAAGGAAACTCTGCGAAATTTTTGCTATTCTATTTCTCTCGTACTTCTTTTCTTACGTTTTGTTTTGATGATGAAGGGAGAGATTTTGATTCGCACTTGTTTTAGGCGGTTTGTACTTGTTTTGTTATAACAAAGAGTTCTTAAACTTGTCTTTGCAAACTGCTATAATGCCAAAATTGTTTTGAGTCGTATTGGTAGGGGAGCGTATAGTAAGGGGAGCAAAAGCAAAGTTTGTCAACATCATAAAGGGTGAGATTGTTAACTTGTAATTGTTTATTTTATTGATTTTGATGATAACAAACAATTTGATAAATTTGTTGGAGTTTTCATAATATCAAATAATTTCTTAAAAGCAAGAATTTTCTATGAGTATTTACAAGTTTTAAAGCTGGAAAATCTCTGCAAAATGTACAATTAAAATAATCGGTGACAGTTAATATTAGCAGTTGTCGATAATATCGAGAGACATTGTCTTAAGCCTTAACCGTTAAGGTTCTTTTTGTTTTAAAGGCTCTTTGAAATAACCGGTGAACGTTAACAAATAACGGCTAACCGTTAATTTCGAGAGACATAATTTGTTAAGCACTTAGTTTAGTGTTAAAGGTTAAGCTTTTTGTTTTTAAAGGATCTTTGGAAATAACCGTGAACGTTAACTAATAACGGCTAACCGTTAATTTCGAGAGACATAATTTGTTAAGCCTTAACCGTTTAGTGTTAAAGGTTAAGCATTTTGTTTTAAAGGATCGGAAATAACCGTGACAGATTAACTAATAACGGCTAACCGTTAATTTCGAGGAGAGACATACTTTCTTAAGCCTTAACCGTTTAGCGAAGCGGATAGATGTTTTTCAGTTGTGCGGTCTGCGGATATTAGCAGCGAAAGGGTAACTACTAACGGTCAGCGTTTATTTGAAATCCGGTAACGGTAACTTTGACCTGACGGCTAAGATTAACGGTTATGACGATCCGTTCTTGAAGAATTAGGCTATAACGGCTAGTTTTCGGCTCCAACTATAAATAAGCTCATTTAAATCATTTCAAGGTTGATCACAACACTACCATTGAGCTTATACACGTTTATACAATCTTCATAGAGCCTTAAACACTTTCTTGCTTAATTTTATTCACATCAAGCTTACATTTGTAATCTTAAATAGATTGTGAGATAAAAATTACTTGTAATCTTTGTTTGAGGGATTGTAAGTGTTGGGATACACGTGGGTTAAGAGATTGGGAATAATCTCTTGTTGTAAAGGTTTATTGACACCTTGGAAGTCAATTGTAAGCATTTGAGGCCTTGGTGGCTTGCTTAGTGGAATCCTCAAGCCCGGTGTGCTTGGAGGCGTGGACGTAGGCGGGGATAGCCGAACCACGTAAAAATCATTGTGTTTGATCTCTCTTTCCCTATCTCTTTACTTTTATTGCAAATTAATTTGTTAATTTCGAATTTGATTGTTTAAGTATTACTTCATTATATTTTAGTTGCTTAATTTTTAAAATTCCAATTCACCCCCCCCCTCTTGGGTTGCCTTGTTAGTATTTCACATAGTGTAACATAACTCAAGGCCAAAGATAATACAAATACCAAAATTTGAAAATCATCATCTTATCTAATGTTAAAAGATTACACCAAAAAATAAAACCTTTTTTTTTTTAGTTAAAGAACACACCAAAAAATTGGGATTGATTGCAAAAACTTAAGGGAGATGATTAAGCGAAAATAGTTTTTTTTTTTTAGAAAAAACAAAATTCTAAAATGAAGATGCATTTCTAGAGACACTACATTCTATATTCTGCCATCTTCGACTCAATTTTTATCCGAAGTTAGTCTTTACAACAAAAATTAGTAAAAACACCACCAGGACTGAGACATTTCACAATTGTCAACTATTCCTTCCCCCCAACCTGAAGGAGACATTGTCCCCAATGTCTTAGAATAAAGGAGTAGAGATTAGAAGATATCACCTGATTACTGTTGGAAAATATTTACAAACGGAGAGTCAAATCTAATTTACACTTTTTATGAGAGTTACTGCCATCGTCATCAATTGCCCAATCCAACGCCAAAGTCATGGGATTTGGCTCTGGTTTGTAAGCTTGCAAAAGATCAAGTAACTCATTACCATTAGGAGCACAAATAAAGAGTTTTCTCGCTGAAGAAGGAATGAAATAATTTTTAATTTCATGATTAAGAAATGTTATTAAGCCATCATAAAAGTTATTAACATTTAACAAACCGATGGGTTTTTTATGGATATTCAAATGGGCCCAAGAAGCAAATGTAATTAGCGCCTCTAATGTTGCAAGATCTCTTGACAAGAAAATAAAAGCGTTAATATGCTTTAACATTTCAGATATTCTTTCTTGCATACTTGAGACAACTAACTCTTCTCCAGTTGGTGGGTCTGGTAGGCATCCTAAAGGTTTTAAGGGTTTTGGAATGATGCCTGGCACTTGGCTTCCTCAAATGAAAGTAGCTTCAGAGACAAGCTTTGATAACCCTCGGTCACCTCCTCCATATACAAGATGTAGTTTTCGCTCTGCTATAGCACGACTAAGCTCTATGATTGCTTGAACAAACTCCTTATACTTTCCATAACGAAATCCAGAAAGCACACAAATGTTCTTAAGCTGTCTGTTTGAAGTTCCTGCCATTAAAACAATTCTAAAAGAAACAATTTGTGAATGCTTAAAAGGAGCTCTTATTTAAGGATCTTGGTGACAGACATAATGATGTACATCTGTAAATGGGATGGTGTGTTTGTCAAACGACGCGTGAAGCTTTTGGCTCAAAAATTCAAAGGCAAACAGTAAAAAGAAAAAGCAAACGGTGATTAGATATAAAATCACACAATAATAATAATAATAATAATAATGCAAAAGATAAGATAAAATAAAAGGATATTTACTGGTAGTTGTGATTGTGGCTCATATCTTCTTCTGGTTTTACGTCCAATAACGGCTTGAACGCCCTCTATGGGTCGAGGATAGGCTTCCCATCAAGTTTTCTTATAAACTGGCAAACATGGTCTTTTAGAGTCAGATTCCCAAGACTAAACTGTGCACTTTCTTTTTGAAACAACTTCCATAAATTATGAATTTTACGTTGGATAAATCTGCTCGGATGCGTCTCAAGAGATCGTAAGATATCATCCAACGATTCTTTACTCATGTCATCCTTAACGAATTTGATTTTATCTTCACGATTTATAGAAACCATTCATAAAGTTTTACAACGAGAGTTGTTGCAAGCAAGTCTTACACAGTTAGGACATTTAGAGCCAAGTCGCTTACCTCTTCTTTTTTTTCGCAAACGTGCTTTTACCAAAACCAGGCATGTAAGAAACAAATGGATCAGAAAACCCACCTACAAGTCGGACCTTTGCTTCAATTAACCAGCGAATATCAGCAGGAATCTCATTAATCATTAACAAGCGTAGTCGTTCACAACAAGCTTTGTAAATCTTCTTGAGAGTATTTTGAGGGAGAAAAGGAAAATGCTGATGCAATTTATATTGTATTTCTTCCATGCTTGACTTTGGGGTTCAGTTATTATGGGAAACTGAGAGTACCGACTTTAAAAAGTGACGGAGTACCGTTATCCGCCATTTATACGGGAGAGTGAATTAAAACAAAACAAAACAAATCTGTAAAATCAAATCAAAAGTGAAGAAGTACAATAAAATAAAGCAAAAACACACAAGAAATATAACTCGCCTTCGTCCTTTTATTGATTTACCTCCAGCTCCAATTGCAGATTATAAATACCATCCTTTATTTCTGTGAGTTGTCTTTCTAGATCTTTAACATGGAATACTAACTCTGGTGGTTGTAGATCCCAAATAGGATGTAATTTACAAAATCGGATCAATTTCCTCAGGTGAAATTTTACATGTAAAAGTGTTTTAAGATGATCGAAAAGGAAATTTCTCATGGAGGTATTCATGATAAGTATAAGAATTTGGTGAGCTAAAACACATTTGTCAAACAGCACACAATTAAAAACAATACAGTGCACTCCATTCAAGACATAGAGAAAAGAAAAGAAAAAAGAATCGAATAATTCAAACGATAAAGCAACAGTAAAACCAATTCAAAAAAAGTTAAAACAAAGAGGCTCAATCAAGGTTTGGTGGGTCACTTAAATTAATTTCGATGTCTGCTTCACGTGGTTGGTATTCCAAATATGGTTTCAATCTTTGACCATTAACTTTAAATGTAACACCATCCTTTGGATTCTCAATTTCTACTGTCCCATATGGATACACATTTTTTACAACAAACGGGCCATTCCACTTTGATTTTAACTTTCTGGAAATAAATGAAAACGAGAATTATAAAGCAAGACTTTTTGACCGATTTCAAATGTTTTTTGAAAAATTCTTTTGTCATGAAAAAATTTAGTTCTTGCCTTAATAATTCTACAATTCTCATATGCATAATTCCTTAATTCATCAAGTTCATTCAATTGCAATTTACACACATTGCCAGCATCATCAAGATTTGAATTAAAAGCTTTAATGGCCCAAAATAACTTATGTTCAAGTTCAACTGGTAGGTGGCAAGATTTTCCATAAACAAGTTGATAGGGTGACATTTCTAAAGATGTTTTAAAAATAGTACGATATGCCCAAAGTGCATCAGTTAATCGAAGAGACCAATCTTTATGGTTTGGATTAACTGTCTTTTCTAAAATTTATTTTATCTCCCTATTTGCTAATTCAACTTGACCACTTGTTTGAGGGTGATAAGGGGTGGCAACGTTATGTGTAATTCCATATTTCTTCATTAAGGACTCAAATGACTTATTACAAAAATATTTTCCCCCATCACTGATAATGGCTCGAGGTATTCCAAATCGACTCAAAATATTTTCTTTTAGAAAGCGGATCACAATTTTGTGTGCCGACAAGGAATCGCCTCGATCCATTATGAAACATAATCAACAGCAACCAAAATGTACACAAATCCAAATGATGATGGAAAAAGGCTCATAAAATCAATTCCCCAACAATCAAATATTTTAATGACAAGAATGAAGTTTAAAGGCATCATGTTTCGTTTTGAAATGGACCCTACCATTTGACAATTCTTACACACTTTACAAAATGCATATGAATCTTTGAATAATGTAGGCCAATAAAATCCACACTTCAATATTTTTGCAGCTGTCTTTTTTGAAGAAAATGGCCACCACATGCTTCAGAATGGCAAAATTGAATGACCCTACTTACCTCGTCGTCTGGTATGCATCTTCGAAAAATTTGATCAGAGGCGATGCCGAATAGGTATGGATCGTCCCGATAAAAGCGTTTCATACATTAAGAATTTCCTCCTATCCTGGGAACTCCAGTCACATGGCATTCCACCTGTTACAAGATAATTGACAATATTAGCATACCAAGGCATTTTGTTTATAGAAAACAAAAATTCATCAGGGAAAGAATCATTGATGGGTGTTGTTTCAATTGAAGACTCGTTTGTAAGTCTTGAAAGATGATCTGCAACAACATTCTTAGCGCCTTTTTTATCTTTGATTGTTAAATTAAATTCTTGAAGTAGCAAAATCCATCGTATCAACCTTGGTTTGGCATCCTGTTTCGACATTAAATATCTCACAGCAGCATGATCAGAATAAACAATAGTAGATAAGCCAATTAAATACGAACGAAATTTATCCAACGCAAATATTACAGCAAGTAGTTCTTTTTCAGTTGTGGTGTAATTCATTTGAGCACTATTATTCTTGCGTAATAAATAACAAAGGCTTACGCTTCCTCTGTGCGAGCAGCACCAGCGGCATAATCAGCATCACATTAGTTGAGGCAAAGACCAATCAGGGGGTTGCATTATTGGGGCTGATGTCAAAAGACTAGTTATTTTTTCAAAGGCTTGTTGACAATCATTTGTCCATTCAAAAGGTGTGTCTTTTATCAGGAGATTACAAAGTGGTCTAGATATGACACTGAAGTTTTTTATAAACCTCCTATAAAATCCTGCGTGTCCTAAAAAAGAACGGACTTATCTAATTGTCTTTGGTGAGGATAATTTTAAAATGACTTCAACTTTGGCTTTGTCAACTTCAATTCATTTTGACGACACGATATAACCCAAGACAATTCCAGAAGTAGTCATGAATGACATTTTTCCCAATTTAAAACTAATTCTTTTTCTTTACACCTTTCCAAAACTCTTTCTAGATTATCAAGACATGTATCAAAAGAATTACCAAATCAGTTAAGTCATCCATAAAAACTTCTAGACAATTTTCAACCATGTCACTAAAGATGCTTAGCATGCACCTTTGAAATGTTGCAGGAGCATTACAAAGTCTAAAGGGCATTCCTCTAAATGCAAATGTTCCAAATGGGCATGTGAATGTGGTCTTTTCCTGGTCTTCTAATGCTATAGGGATTTGATAGTAGCCAGAGTAGCCATCAAGAAAGCAGTAGTAGGGATGTCTAGCTATTCTTTCGAGAATTTGGTCTAAAAATGGAAGTGGAAAATGATCTTTTCTAGTGGCATCATTTAATTTTCTGTAATCAATGCACATGCGCCAATTAGATGGAATTCGTGTTGGAATCGGTTCACCATTTTCATTTTTTACAACAGTTATTCCAGATTTCTTTGGTATTACTTATGTTGGACTTACCCATTTACTATCATAGATAGGATCGAATAGATAGGATCGATAATTCCTACATCGAGTAGTTTCAGGACCTTATTTTTTACCACTTATTTGATATGAGGATTTAATCTTCTTTGTGGTTGACAAGTTGTTTTAGCATTTTCCTCTAGGTGTATTCGGTGTGTGCATATTAAAGGATTAATGTCTTTTATGTCTTTTAAGGTCCAACCAAATGCAGTTTTGTGCTTTTTAAGTACAGAAAGCAACTTACCTTCTTGATCATGCCTAAGTTGGGAAGAAATTACCACCGGATATGTCCGCTGCTCTCCAAGATAAACATACTTCAATTCTTCTGGTAAGGGCTTTAATTCGAGCTCTGGTGCTTCCTCTTCGTTTCGTTCTTCAGGTTGTGTCATATCTTCAAAGTTTGCTTGGTCAGCATCGCCAGTAGGCACCTGCATAGAATCAAGTGTAAAGCATATGTTAGCAGTATCATAATTTAGTTTTTTACTTGATTCAAAAGAACCAGCGAAACAAATATCCACAGAATTTGAGAAATTTTCATCCTGAACATGTTCCTCAATAATTGGCTCGATAAGATCAATATCCTCATTCTCATTATCATCATTTTTTTTTGTGGTGAGGTTGTTTACACATATTGAACACATTGAGTTCCAATATCATGTTGCCAAAAGATAAGTTCATTACTTAATTCCTGCAATTAATCAAAGCGTTAGCAGTAGCTAAAAATGGTCGACCCAATATAACCGGAATTTGTTTGCATTCATTAGCAATTGGTTCCATTTCCAAAATAATAAAATCCACAGGGTATATAAATTTATCGACTCGGACTAATACATCTTCAATTATTCCTCTTGGAACCTTAACCGATCTATCAGCAAGTAAAAGAGTGGTAGAAGTTGATTTTAACTCACCAAGATTGAGTTGTTGGTACACTGAATAAGGAAGCAAATTAACACTGGCACTAAGATCAAGTAGAGCATGTCCAATTTTATAATCCCCAATAATGCAAGAAATAGTTGGACAACCAGGATCCTTGTATTTCAAAGCACTATTGGTTGAGAGAATGGAACTTACCTGTTCTGCTAGAAAAGCTCTCTTTTGCACCTTATGTTTCCTTTTCACTGTGCACAGAGCTTTCAGAAATTTAGCGTAAGAAGGCACATGTTTAATGACATCAAAAAGAGGAGTGTTAACCTTTACTTGTTTAAAAACTTTATAAATTTCTGGACTGTGGTTTGATTTTTTTGGCTTGATTAGTGCTTGAGGAAATTGGGGTACAAGAGGAGAGTTGGTTATTTCTTCATGGGTTAAAGGTTCGACGGACTCTTCTCGGTTTTCTGAAATTGAATCTTTACTAGTTTCACGAGGGTCAAGGATTTATTTTTCAATAACTTTTCCACCACGAAAGGTTATAACTAATTTGACTTGACTCATATTTTGGTTTCCTGAATTTCCTATTTGAGGATGTTGTTGACTCTTAGGGTTTGGTTCAGGTTGAGCAGGAAATTTTCCTTTTTCATGCAAGGTCAGGGCAGATGTAAGTTTGGAGATAGTTTCTGTCAAATTGGTTAAGGTCTGCATCGTTTGGTTATTGGTCGACTCTTGTTTTTCAATAAACGAATGCAATGTGTCTTCCAAAGTTTTTCTTGGTGGTGGGACATATGGTGGGTAACTCTGGGGGTTTTGGAAATTTTGATGTG
This sequence comes from Citropsis articulata, assembly GCA_030449925.1. Classification (NCBI taxonomy): domain Eukaryota; kingdom Viridiplantae; phylum Streptophyta; class Magnoliopsida; order Sapindales; family Rutaceae; genus Citropsis; species Citropsis articulata. The sequence continues at coordinate 6,208,417 of JASUUH010000211.1, read as the reverse complement.
GAGGAACTGGTTGTGAAGGTTGTGCATGGTTGTCATTTCTCCAACTGAAATTTGGGTAGTTTCTCCAACCAGAGTTGTAAGTTTGGGAGTATGGATTGGGATTTGGCCTTTTAAAATTGTCAACGACATTTACTTGTTCGTGCAAACTTTCTCTCAAAGCTGGCAATGTTGGACAATCCTGCGTAGAATGGTCAGTAGAGTCGCAAACATAACATGAAATACTTTGAATAGACTTTACATGATCATTCTTTTTCGACTCTAGTGCTTCGACTTTTCTAGCTAAGGATGCAAATTTGGCTTAAAAGGTCATGGTCTTCCCTAAGGTTGCGCATGCCTCCACCAAATGGAGATGACTGAGGTTTACTTGATGACTCATAAGACCCAACTGTATCCCAGTATTGTGCATTATCTGCTATATAGTCAAGATAATCTAATGTATCTTCAGGACTTTTATCCCTAAACTCACCATTACACATCATTTCAACGACTTTTCTACTTTGGGATGTTAATCCCTCGTAGAAATAAGACACTAACCTCCATGTTTCAAAACCGTTGTGTGGGCAAATGTTAAGTAACTCTTTATACCTATCCCAACTTTGGTAGAGGGTTTCTCCTGGTTTTTGAATGAAAGTGGTGATTTGTCTTTTAAAAGAATTTGTTCTGTGGGGTGGGAAGAATTTTTTCAAAAATTGTGCTTGCATGTCATCCCAAGTTCTTATTGATCCTGACCTTAAGATTTTGTAGCCAAGTTTTAGCTTTATCCTTTAGTGAGAAAGGAAAAAACTTAAGTCTGATTATGTTAATGCTACAATTTTGATCAGTGCAGGTGTTACAGACTTCCTCAAATTCTCTTAAATGCAAATATGGATTTTCAGACTCAAAACTATGAAAAGTAGGCAGAAGTTGAATGATACCAGATTTGAAATTAAAACGTGATGCATCAGGAGGAAAGACTATGCATGATGGTGATCCTGTTCTTATAGGATGCATGAAATCTCTAGGGGTCCTAAGTTGTTCATGAAGATTTTGTAAGGCTTGGTTATCTTCATACTCTAAAAAATTTTCAGGTCCTACATTAGCCATATCTAAAGGTGGTGAATGTGAATTCCTAATTAATCTGCCACTATTTGTACGAGACCAACGACGCATGCAATGCTAATGAAGTGTGCCAAACTAATGATGCATAAAACGCTAAATGAAAATTGCAAAAAGAAAAAAATAAACTGGAAATTTAAATAAGCAAAAATGCAAAAATAAATAAATAAATAAATAAATAAATAAATAAACAAACTGAAATAAAATAAATTAGGCAGTGAAACCAGCCATAAAAACAAACTAATTAAAGGAAAACAATTAACAAAATATTAGGCGGTAGGTTAGAACCAGCCATAAAATAAAGAAATTAAAGAAAACAAGTTAGTCGGTATTTTAAAATCAGCCATATAATAGAACATAAAAATAAATTAATGTACAAGAATAAATAAACTGAAATTAAAATGTTAGGCGGTAGAACCGACCATATAAACAAACATAAATAAATTAACAAAATTTAAATAACAGTTAGGCGGTGGAACCGACCATTAAAATAAATGCGAAAAGTAAATTGCAGAAATTTAAAGAAACGAATTTAGTTTGAGGACAGATTTGCGAAGTTTCTGGCTAAAGTGAAGTTTCTCATAAAATTTATGGATGATGTTAAGATTTCAAGAGAAGAGGGGTGCTGACTGATGTTTTGTGAAAAGGAATAAAATAAAATAACGGCAAGATAGTAAACGACAAAAAAAAAATTATATAAAACAAAAATAAAATAAAGACAAATTGATACCAAATTTAGCAAACTCTTCGACAACGGCACTAAAAACTTGACACAACTTAAAAGTGTATTACTCCTAAGTATAAGAGTGTCTAGTTATAATATAACCCGGTGAGTCCGGGGTCGAACCACAGGGAATTTAAAATTCAGTAGCCAATTTAAAAATATGCTAAGGTTACAGGATCCACTCTTAGTATTCAAACTGTAATTTTATTACTCTCATTTTTATATTTTTGCCTCACTTTTACAAGTTATTTATTATATCATTTAATTCTGTGTGTGTAGATAAATATGGAATAAAGTACCTAATGTGCCATAACTATGTAATGTGTCGACATTGTGTCAAAATACCATATAAATCCAAGGAAACTTATAAATTAACATGACATAAAAATAACCAGAAAATAAACTTAAAACTCACTTGAGAAAAGTAATTACTATTATGATTTGAAACTTTGAGCTTCACCCTTCACCTCAGCTCAGTAAAATTAACTACTCATGTTGAGAGAAAACAAAACACTCTATTTATTGGATAAACTTTGGAAATATGTTACAAAGAAAATTGATTACAAAACAAAAGAGAAAAAGAAGAGAAAAACACAATTGCTCAGCACTCTATCCATCGGCTTTTCTCCCTTTCGAATTGCCCTTTGCTCGCTTGCATCCCTCGCCTTTTATAGGCAGGGAATCATCTTCTTTTATTTTATTTTATTAATATTAATATATTATATTATATTTATATTATTGAATTGTGTGATGGTCAGGATGACCATCACGATCAACCAAAGTTTGGTTGCATGTTTTGTTTTTTTGTTCTTTTTATTTATTTAATTATTTAATTATATATATATATATTATTATTACATCTCCTCAATTGTGCTCCAGTGGTTCTTCTTTCTTCCCACTTTACAAGATTAAAATTAACATATTGTGAATTAATTTAATATAAAGTATATTTGGGGAGTATTAAAATAATTTAGAAATAATGAGCGCATTAATTGATACAATAAGTGAAAAATTAATAATTTTATCCTTATCAAATGTCACTTTTCAGTATCAAAACATGCTAAGGCTACAGGATCCACTCTCAGTATTCAAACTATAATTTTTTTAGTCTCTCATTTTTTATATTTTGCCTCATTTTTATCAGTTATTTATTATATCATTTAATTCTATGTGTATGGATAAATATGGAATAAAGTACCTAATGTGCCACAACTATATTAATGTGTCGACATTGTGTCAAAATACCATACAAATCCAAGAAAACTTTTAAATTAACATGACATAAAAATAACCAGAAAAGAATAAAATAAACTTAAAACTCACTTGAGAAAAGTAATCAATTTCATAAATTGAAACTTTGAGCTTCACCATTCACCTCAGCTAATAAAATTAACTACTCATGTTGAAAGAAAACACAACACTCTTTTTATTTGATAAATTTTTTAATATGTTGCAAGGAAAATTGATTAAAAAACAAAGGAAGAAAAATAAGAAGAGACACAATTCCTCAGCATTTTATCCATCTCTTTGCTTTCGCACTCCCCGAATTGCCTTCTGCTCACTTGCATCCCTCGCCTTTTATAGGTAGGGAATCATCTTCTTTTATTTTATTTTATTAATATTAATATATTATATTATATTTATATTATTGAATTGTGTGATGGTCAGGATGACCATCACGAGCAACCAAAGTTTGGTTGCATGTTTTGTTTTTTTGTTCTTTTTATTTATATATATATTTTATTATTACATTTCCTCAATTGTGCTCCAGTAGTTCTTCTTTGTTCCCACTTTCAATTTCAATTCCATCTTTACTCCTGAAAAAATATTTACAAGATTAAAATTAACATATTGTGAATTAATTTAATATAAAGTATATTTGGGGAGTATTAAAATAATTTAGAAATAATGAGCGTATTAATTGATACAATAAGTGAAAAACTAATAATTTTATCCTTATCAAATGTCAATTTTCAGTATCAATCAGTAAACTTCTGGATTCTCAAGTTTACACTGGTACTGAAAAATTATTTGTTAGAGATGGAAATGCATTAGTTATTACACATATTGGATCAGTTCTGTTTAATACATCAACTTCTAAACATTTATTCCTTAATCATGTTCTTCATGTTCCTTTTATTACTAAAAATTTGTTTAGCATTTCAAAACTTTTGGCTGACAATCCAGTTACTGTTGAATTTCTTGGTAATTTTTGCTTCATAAAGGCTAGGAACACAAGGACAATTTTACTTAAAGGTGTTGCTAAAGGTGGCTTGTATACAGTCTCTTCAAATGATGCAGCTCATTCAATCTTTCTTAGCTTAGTTGGTCAAAATAAAGTTCAGCCTCTCTTTTTGCTTACTCTCCTGTTTTCAATTCTGATCAGTCCACTATTGTTAGCTCTTATGAATTGAATAAAAGGTCATGTCTATCAGTTGTTACAAAGAGTTGTACTGATGCAAATCTTCTTCATAGAAGATTAGGGCATCCAGCACTTTATACTCTCAAAACTATACTCAAAACTTGTAAAAAATCTACTGCTTATAATAAAGTTGAAAATTTGCAATTCTATTCAGCATGTCAATATGGGAAAAATCATATGCTGCATTTTGATTCAGTTGAAACCAAAACTTCAGCACCTTTACAACTGATATATGCAGATCTCTGGGGTCCTTCTCATGTCTGTTCTACCCAAGGATATAGTTATTATTCGTCAATCTTAGATTATTATAGTAGATTTGCCTGGATATTTCCCTTGTCAGCCAAGTCTGATGCACCTGAAGTGTTTACCAATTTCAAAACCTTCATTGAAAAGCATCTTCAACTTCACATTCATACTGTTCAAACTGGCTGGGAAGGGGAGTTCAGAACATTTTCCTCATTACTCACTGCTTCTAGTATCCATTTTCGACACCCTTACCCTCATATCCATCATCAGAATGGCAAAATTGAGAGGAAACATCGTCATATAGTTGATGTTGGTCTCACCTTATTAGCTCAAGCAAACTTGCCTCTCAAATTCTGGTGGAATGCATTTCACACAGCTGTCTATTTAATAAATAGACTTCCAACTCCTGTTCTAAACAACATTTCACCTTTTGAGAAATTATTCAATCAAAAACTAAATTATTCAACTCTTAAAACTTTCGGTTGTGCTTGTTATCCAACACTTAGACCTTATAATAAACATAAGTTTGATTTTAGAACTGCCAAATATATATTCATTGGCTATAGTTCACATCACAAGGGATATCAATGTCTTCACTCTTCTGGAAGGGTATATATTTCAAATCATGTCACATTTGATGAAAATTCTTTTCCTTATAAGTCTGGTTCAAATTTTTCTTCCATCTCCTCCAATTGTCAATCAGCAAAATGTTCAGAGTCTGCATTTAATCCTTCTGTTTCCTTTATTATTCAGTTACAAGCACCTTTAGCAGCATCATCAGAACACATTCAAAATAATCACCATCCTGATGCTCATGGGCTCTCACCACATTCCATTCCATTTTCTTTTTCAAATAACTCCAACTCAGTTTCCTCATCATTCTCTTCGCCACCACATAAATTGTCTCAACATGTATCAACTGGTCATCCAATGATAACCAGGTCTAAAGCAGGTATTTTTAAGCCAAAAATTTATTTGTCAACCTTGTTAGCTCAGCCCTCAGAACCAACTTCTGTCTCACAAGCTCTTTCTGATCATATGTGGTATAAGGCTATGCAAGAAGAGTTTGCAGCACTTCAAACTAATCACACATGGGATTTGATTTTACCTACTGCTCCAGTGAAGATAGTTGGTAGCAAATGAGTGTTTAGAATTAAATATAACTCAGATGGGTCAGTTTCAAGATATAAAGCCAGACTTGTTGCAAAGGGGTTCCATCAAACCCATGGAATTGATTACACATAAAATTTTAGTCCAGTGGCTAAAGCTTCCATTGTTAGAGTTATTCTCAGCTTAGCAGTGTTGAATCAATGGGTAGTTAGGCAGGTGGACGTTAATAATGCCTTTCTAAATGACATTTTAAGTGAAGATGTGTATATGGCTCAACCAGAGGGGTTTGTTGATTCAACTAAGCCTCACCATCTCTGCAATCTCAATAAAGCCTTATATGGCTTAAAACAGGCACCAAGGGCCTAGTTTGACAGGTTCAAGACTGAAATGATTACTAAATGGCATTCCATCACTCCAAGTCTAATAATTCTCTATTTTACAACTGGATCAGTGGTCATCTAACACTTGTTTTAGTCTATGTTGATGATATTCTTATCACAGGTTCCAGTGCCTCATTGATTCAGCAAGTCATTCAACATATGAATCACACATTTGCTTTGAAAGACTTGGGGGAGCTTAACTATTTTTTGGGGATTGAAGTAAACAAGTCTGCATGTGGGGTTTCTTTGACACAAGCAAAATACATTGTTGATATCCTGGCTAAACATGGCATGACAGATTGCAATCTTGTGCCTACTCCCATGTCTACTAGCTATAATCTCACAAAAGAATCTGGAGAGATTATTGATAATGTCTCTCAATACAGGAGTATTATAGGAGCTCTTCAATATGTCACCCTTACCAGACCTGACATAGCTTTCTCTGTCAATAAGCTAAGTCAGTTTCTTTCAAATCCAAGAACACAACATTGGGAAGCTTGCAAAAGGTTGTTGAGGTACTTAAAAGGTACTATACATCTTAGACTGCAATTTTATAACACAGGAGCTCTGCAACTACATTGTTTTACAAATTCTGATTGGGCTTGTGATCGTGATGATCGAAGATCAGTGGCTAGTTTTGATGTTTATCTAGGTTATAATTTAGTCTCATGGTCTTCAAAGAAGCAAGCTGTTGTCTCAAGGTCCAGTACAGAGGCTAAGTATCGATCTCTTGCTCATGCTACTTCAGAAGTCACCTGGATAAAGTCTTTACTTGGTGAACTCAACATCAAATTAAGCTCTCCTTCTGTCATGTGGTGTGATAATCAAGGAGCAATTGCCTTAGCTTATAATCCAGTTTATTATGCTAAAACTAAGCATGTAGAATTGGACATACACTTTATCAAAGATAAAGTTGCAGCCAAAGAAATTGAAGTTTGTTTTGTGCCCAGTCAAGATCAAACTGCAGATGTACTAACTAAAGCTCTTACTTTCAAATAATTCAGTTACTTGCGAAGCAAGCTGAATGTTCATCCTAAACATTTCAGCTTGAGGGGGGATGTTAGTGAATTAAGTAAACTTGGAGCAGAGCGTGAAGACTAAGAGCAGAGCATGATGGTGCTGTGTAGCTGAGTGTAGCAGAACAGCTCACCAAGCTGACCTGGCAAAATTAGTTAGTAGGCTGAGCTGATGTGTAACAATTAGTTATGCAGCAAACCGTTATAGTTGTAACAATCGCGTGTGTGTTTAACAATGGTAGCTTAATATAAATACTAGATTGTATCAATACGGTTGTAATTTTTGAATAATGAAAATTCTATAAGCTTCTTTAAGTTTCTTCATACAATTCTCTTTTCATTTTCCTTCATTTTCCAGCTTGCCAAACACTATAAACTAGTTTTCTTTCAATATTATTTTTGAAAAATTTAGTTCTCATAAATCAAATATTTGATTCGTCTAAACTCAACTCTGATTATCTATTCTTTAAAGATTGTACCTTACAAATTGTGTAAGATATTCAAGTCCCATTAGTAATACCACGCTTCACCAAAATTAAGATCTAGCATTTATTTCATAGTAGATGTACAACAAAAAATAATTAGTATGGTGTGTATCAGTGATTAGTTAATATAATATTGATCACAAGCCAAAAATATAAATACTACACCAAAATATTCTATTTTGTGTTAATCTCGTGTTAACCAATATAAATATACAAACAACGTATGTAATATAGACTATTATATTAGTCCACAAAATATGAAAGAAAACGGATCAAGATTTTTAAAAATGTTTCTCATCTCAAAGCCATCTCCAATTTTAATGTGAAAGGGGTTCGGTCACAAAGATTGTTTGATGTCTATCGATTATGACCTTTTATATAATATATGTCAAATAAATTTAACTTGTAAAATCAAACTACAAATGTAATGCGAATAATTAATTATATTTTGGTCCCGTCGTTCGGCTATAAACACAAAACCTCATAACTTATAAATTCTTATTACATGTTATTAATTTAAACATGTGGGAGCTTAAACTTAAAAAAGAAAAAAATTATGAAACAAATTAGACTTCATTAACCCACTTGATTATTTAACAAATCACAAAAATCACTTGATGTATGTATATTATAAAAAAAAAAGAACAAAAAAACAGAAGTTATTACTAACAAGGACAAGCATAGCAAGACTCTTGCCAGTGGAAGACCCCAAAAGCCAGACTAGTCGTAAGCTAGAGCCTAGAGCCACAATGAGTCAAAAGGGTCACAACACATTTTAATGTTTTGCTTATTATATTATTGATTTATTTCATTCAACATGAAATTAAATAGAAAAATTATAATTCTCTGTTATTAAAAATTCATTCAAAATGCAATAATAAAACAATTGTGGGAAACCCGAATTTTTTTTTCATAATACAATAAAATTTTTCTTCAAAATTGTTATAATTAACAAATTATTTTTATTTCATTTAGTAAAAACAAATTGTTCTGGTAAACTGAGACAAAAGACACACTGATTCTCGGCGAACCGAGGAGACATGAACAGGATATTCGTATGTGTCCGTACCGTACACATCATCATCAATAATTTTCCAATGGCTATTTTCTCTGTGTGCATGTGAAAGTACAAATACAAAATCAAACAAATAGAAAAAATCAACACATTACACGAGTTCGAGCTCTCTTTCTTCTGCCAGCCGAGAGATATAATATAATTTAATATGATATAACATTTTACTATGCTTTTTCCTTTTTTTATTTCTCCCTTTTGTTGTTTTAATCGAAACAAACTTTACAGTGTTTAGCAAATAAAAATTCAAAATGGTTCTTGAATCAAGCATCTTTAATTGCTACCCTCCTAGTTTGCTGGTACCCAATTTGGCTCTGGCTTCTGTCGACGGCTTTCTTGCTCTTGTTTCGTTCTATCAGGTTTGATTTAAATACCCTTTTGTTTATTTTTCATAATGGTGTTGTTTTCATTTTAAATTTTTTGCCTTTTTTTTAATTCTTTTGACGGGAGGTTGGTAATATCGTGGAATTGAATTTGATTTATGAGGCGATCCAATTGATGGTATATTTCCTGTGGTTAATCAATTGATGGGATATAACCTTTTGTGATCTTGGGTTGTATTTGAATGTGAAAAGTTGGTGTGTGTTGTTTGCATTTGTCGGTGGGAGCTCTGTTATGTGTTTGGTTGATGAGAAAATGCGGGGAGAAGATAAAATGAATTTGGGATTTTACAGCCATTTGGGGTTAAAAACTTGGAACTCTCTGCTTTAGAATTTGGTATGAATTGTTGGAAATTCATGCCAGAAAATGGTTAATGAATGATTGAATTGTTGAGGGATTAATTAAACGTGTCAATTTGATGTTAGTGTTGACTGTCTAGTAGAAGTTTTGAGAGATATATATATATATATATATATATATATATATATATATATATATATATATATATATTTCATCTTATTGTGTCTTCAAAGACTGTAATTGTAGTTGATACTATCATACTACCATACTAATTTGTGTTTAAGAATATTTATTGCTTATATTTGTTTAACTGAGTTAATCTCTTGACCTGAGAGCCTCAAATTATAAGTCATCAGTTGTTCTCTCTGCACTTCCTCATAGTGTGATTTGTATAAATCCTGAAAGAACATTATATTTTTGCCAACGGCTCATGGACATTCTTTAGGTGATATTTTGAGACATTAAATGTGTATGCTTGTTTTGCACAGAAGTATTCTCATTCTTGTGTGAAGCCTTTTCCTGGTTAGGTATAGCTTGAGTCATTGATGATCAACTAATGGTTGCTTGGTATGTTGATGACTTTATACACTAAAAAGGATTTTCTTATTTTTTTTGAGGAGAGGATTTTCTTATTTGATTCTTTGTTTGGTACTTACAAGTGAGCCATTTTGTCGTTGCAGCTCACCAGAATTCACATGCGAAATAAAGAGGTCGGATGGACACGGCAAAAAGTGAGTCATAGCATTTTCTTTTCGGTGCTCAGTTTAAAAATTGTCAAGTAATTTAGATTATTTCATTCGACATTCTGAAAATAATTGTTGCAGTTGCATGCAGAAAGATGAATTTTTGTAATCATAGTTATTGTTTTCAAACTATTCACTCTCTCATTCTTGTGTTATACTATTTCTTATACTCTTCTCTGTTAAGATTCTTCTTCTTTTTGTCTCCAATCTGCTAACGAGGATACCAACACAGATATATACAAACTGTGGCAGTTCATTTTGCTTGAAAAGCTCACAAACTTCTCTTTTCTTTTTCTGAGTGGGAAGAATATTTCTTGCCATTTTGTTTCAGTGTTTGGTTCTATAAGACAATGAACATAATTTTTGCGGTTTGCTATTCATATGTTTTTCTTTTATGCTAATTCTTTTCATCTACTATTGCAGGTACTCCATCTCATGATTGCCTCTTCCAATTTGGGTAAGAATGAGGAATCCATGGTCGTACCATGGGATTTTGTCACCTTTGAACAAGTCTTCATTACATTTCTATTTTTAACATCTGCTTCAGAAAGTGTCCCCCAGATCTCGAATATCATTTTAACCGTTTACAGGGAATTCTTGGTCTCTTTGACCCAGACTACAGAAAGCTTTCAAACTCATTCTTTTTTTCCCTTTTTTTTGGCTTCTTAATTTGGAATTTGAAATATAATAGAGTGCATATAATGATGTGGGAAGTGGTCATGCTATAGATAATCAAGCTTTTTGATCCGATCTCCTTTCAGGGTACTTCATTTATTTTATATCTACACTTCTTGCTACTTGTGATGGGTGGCTTTGCTGGTCTCATGCTTGTGGCTTTATTCTCATGGGTACGTTCCCGTTGACTGTGGCTTAAACATCTGTTTCTCAAATTTGTTTACTGCAAGTTTGCTATGTGATTGAAACTATTGCTGCAGCTTCACCCAATATTCTGTTTATTGCCGCATTTCTTCTACTCCTATCATTCTGGTAAGCCTTTTTTTTTGCAATAAACTAAATACATTATAATAGCTGTATTAACTTGGATAATGTAGATGTCATGAATTACCTCTCAGATCTCGCATATCTGCCATGCAATTGCGTTCTTGTCAGCTGGATGTGTTCATTACTATATCTTTCACTTGTATACTTTTAGAAAATACTTAACCTGCAAGTGTAACATGAAGATTACACAAAGAATGATAGCTAATTAAATTACATTCCTTTCAAATAGATTATAGATATTATTGATAATGTAGTTAATGTGCTTATCAGTTTTTTATTCTTCTGTTGGACTTCAGAACTTACCTTGTAGCTCTTTCTTGTGAAATGGTATTCAAATACTACAATTAAACAAACAGGTTAGCTCTTTGTTTTTCTAATTTAATAAATAGAGATTCAAGCTGTATACAGCTGTAGCTTGCTAGACTTTACAGAGAGCACTATCCTTTTTTTTTTTTCCCTTTAAATCCAAAATTAATTGATACTTCCTTTCTATTCTTCACTTGTACCATCAAGTAGCAGTTGAATGCTGTCAATATCCTTAATCTTTAAATCATGCTTAGGAGAAAGGTCAATAATATCTTGAAAATATGAATTATATTGATACAATCTGCAAATTCTGTGCTGGGGCTCTCCTTCTAGAGCTTTCATATTGAGATATTAAATTGAGAATAATACTATGTGATTTATAGATATGTATCTGCTTCCATGGGCCATGATTCTATAGGGTCGACCTCTGCCATCAGGCGAATGATGAAGAGGATGAGGATGAAGAAAATAGCAGCCAACAGGCTTTATTGGACAATTTGAAGAGTAAATCAGGTAGATCAAACACTGGTGGTCGACGGAAATGTTGCCCATTCCAAGGCATTCATGTTGGTAGCAGACAAAAATTTGTTATTGTGGTATGAGAAACAATAGTATTCTGTTGATATTTTCTGATCTCTTTTTTAAACGTTTATTATGGAATATGTTATCGTTTTTATTATATGATTTTGATGATGATGATTATTACTATTATCATTATTATTATTTTTGCTAGGTTGTTTTGCTTATCTTCATCCTGATGATATCATTTGCAATAATAATCTGGATTGGTGCGGGGAAAAATCCTATTGATTCTTCAGTCGTTGCTCAGGTATGCAATATGCTCCTTCCGGTTCATCGTGTTTGGCTGATTATTTTCAGAGAAAACACCTTTCCTAACTGAAGACTAATATGACAAATCAAACCATACAATTTTCCAAAAACTCTGAAAAAAAAAAAACTGAAAGCAGTTTTTAATTTTGGAATATAGATTTTAGCCCAAAACCCCTTCGCAATTTAGTTCTACACATAACAAAACTTGGTTAGAATTTAGGGTGTGTGTGTGTGTGTGTGTGTGTGTGTGTGGAAATATTAAAAAAAATTATTTTTTATCAAAAACATATATTTCCTGTTCTCTTTATTTCTTTATAAATTTTTATACATTTCCTTTTATAAAAACATAAAACATGTGCTTCGTCTTATAATGTAGATATGACTTCTAAATTTGTTGTAATTGTTGCAACCTTTGAGCAGGTATATGTAGATTTTTTTGCTGCAGCCATTCTTCTATTGGGAGGAGCTTTGGGTAGTTATGGTGAGTTAGTACTTTGGTAATTTTTGAAGTATTCGGGCATATTAATGATTGGAATCTTTGTTGGATATATTCTCTACTGACGCGGATAGAGGATATATCATGTATATGTTTTACATCTCAGAATTACATAGGTGTTATTGCATCTGATGTCTACTGTTTTGGGAAGACTATTTTCACTATGTGAAAATTAAAAATGTTAGTCCTGGAAATAAGAAGTGCCTGCGAATTGATGATTAAAACAGTTGCAGGCAGGTGCAAAGCCTTGCTTGCTGAGGCTGTGTGTGATGGCAAGTCATGGACCCAACTAAAAAAGCATCACTTATTGACAAAGATGTGCCAATGTAGCCATCTGTATGCAGTTGAGGTTAAGGCATTGTATCATTCTGTATTAGCATCGAGGAAATGAGATTCTTTACTTTCAGACCTTTAATTCGTTTCTAGATGTCTTTTCTCAATGCCTTTAAATTACAGAAACTCTGGATCTGTATGCATGTGTGTCTACTAATGTGCATGATTCAAACATTGTTTATTGGTTAAATTTCAATCAATGTAAATGTACCTACTAATTTATGTTCTGGGAAAGTTTTGGAATTTTAAAATTTCAGGTATTGTTTCGAGTTACATACAATTTTAAATTTTAAAATTTAATTAGAGCTAGTTTACTAAGTATTCTGAATAAACCATCATTGTTACTATTACGAATCAGAAGGCTGTGTCACTAAAATTTACTATTGCTATTTCTATTAATTGTTTATTTAGGTCTCCTGCTATTCCTTAAATTGAGAAAAGTAAGGTCTGAGAGAGCTTCTTTAGAGATGTGGAAGGTACTCATCTCATGAACTTTTATTATTAGTCCTTTTCTTTTACTGGTTTTATTTTAGTTTCTCTATCTTCACGTTGTACCTTCTATTTTCGAGTGTAATTCATTGAATTGCTGAAAGTATTGGTGCACCTCTTTCGGCTTAAATTTAACGGTAAATTTATATCTGATTTAATTATGGAAAATTTGGCACTTTGCAGGTTGCTGGTTTAGCTGTTGTCTCTGTTATATGTTTCTCATCGAGTGCTATGGTAGCTATTCTAACAAATATTCCTGTAAGTGGTTCTAGGGTCTAACATGTATAACAAAGTTGTTACGTATCGTGTTTAGTTTGTGTTCTTCCTATCAAACCTCAATTTATCATTTTGTTGGCAGCTTTCTTATCACTGGAATCTCATGAAAATGAGTGGACTAAAGCCTCTAGTTCTACTGATTTTGTACTACTTTATAGGTATTGTACTTGACTATCATATTTCAAGCTGATCTTGTTTAGTAGATTGTTTTCTATGCTGACTCATTTATGAGGTTTACTGCATTTACAATAACAGTTACCTCGGAAGTTATCCATCTTTTCTTTTTGTCGATTTAGCAGTAGAATTAAGAATACAATTGTACTAAATTGTATTAATTATCCATCAGTTATGTTAATTATACTAAATTGTATTCTTAATTCTACTGCTAAATCACATTCATTATTGTTGGTTGCATTTCCGTTCCTTTAAATACTATTGTCATGCTATGTAAAGGAGTTTGCCGCCTCTATGGTATATGGTAATAACATCTAGATGCTATTGAACAGGTTCATCAGTGCCCTCAGCTTTTGTCTTATGGGTCATGAGAGAACTGCCACCTCCAGTCGCAGATAATATACAAGAACAGTCAAGAGTGATAGCTTTTATTCATTCTGAGTCTGTTGGAATGCATCATCCTCGGAATTGGGCTACTGCTACCAGTTTAAAGAATGAGGTTTGTGAGATTAAATCACTAGTCAAAGTTGACCTCCATGAATCGTATTTCGTAGTTTCTGATTACTTTAAGAAAAGTTCTGAAACAAACTTAATAGAGGCACCAGTTAAAAAAGGAAAGAAAACAATGTTATATATGTGGTTTGATCGTTCTTCATACAGCCTAATCTTAGGTCACTGATTTGCTGAGGCCTGCTTAGAAGAGCCCTATCATGCAGTTGAACCACATTTTTAGTATGTGAGATATAAATGGCCTTGGTATTGACCAGTTCAAATAATCTAAATGTGGTCTATAAGCAAACTGACTGGCAATATTACATCTATGCAAATGTAACTTGAGCCAAATGTGTAAAGAAACACAGTGAACTGAACCGATTTGTTCAGTTCTTAAGAACCCGAAATCAAGTTACAGCTTTTCGCATGATTATTTTCTTCAATAATTTTGTCCAGATGATTCCATGTTGACTATTTAGATTCTAAAACACCGGAGCGCTATAATTCTACTATCTGGTGTTGTTACCATTAAAGTGTTATTATCCTTTCTTTATCATTTCATGGGCATATTCTACCAAAACACATTGCTCTAATTTGCAGGCATCAAGAGGAAGTCCGATATAAACATGCATTACTCAGATGGATAGGACTATACTTCTTTTCACCACCGAGGAAGAAAAACTGTTGATGCGGATTGCAGAATGTAAGTTTGCCGTGGTGCTAAGAGTTCCCAGAGTCGACGGCTATTTCCAGAAAGCCAGCAACTCGCCATCTTGACAGTCAAGTCAGTTGCAAATATCATTTGTGCATAATTATGAGTAGCTGCAACAATTTGGGTTTTAGACCTGTAGATAAGTCTCTATTGTAGAAATGCAGGATCGATGTAGCCTGTTGATTCACTAGTATTTCTTTTCCAGAATGAGAATGTTGTATATGCATCCTGATATTTCTGTTAGAAATATAAGCCATGCTAATAACAAACCTTCATGTTCGGCATTCCTATGAATGCCATAATGATTGCAATTTTGTGAAAGGCAAATGTCTATTATGTTCTTGTGTTGATGTTATACGCTTTACATTTCAAATCATTATCTTTACGTTTTACGTTATGGTTGGCTGTAAAAGTTTCATACTTTGGATACCACGACCAATCCTGGATCGTTTACAAAAGAAGCTCCCGCGGGGTTCTGAATTCAGATTCTGATTTTGGAATCCCCGACATCAAAGGAAAGGCACAAACGAAATCAAGTTTCTTGGGCGACACGGATTCCTCTGCAACTTTTGTTTTCTTGTCTTGACAAATTATTCCTCGAACTTTGTTCGCTCATTTTGATCAAAAATAGTCATTTTGGAACCCTTACTCCTCCAGAAGTCTATGTTCTGCATACACACGTGTAATTGTTTCTGTTAGTGTCAGGTCAAATACAAGTATAATCGTTTTTGGGACTACTGGGGCATTGCTCTCTATACGATCATATATATATGCAGAATATGTCTACTTTAAAATTTAAATAGCTACTTGTATCATGAACAAGTTCATTTGTAATTTATAGTATTTTGAAAGAAAAACTTTAAATTTAAAACTTTCTAAAAATTTATTACTAGTCCAATGTTTGGAGACACTCGTTCACCCAACTCTCGGAACTCTCATACTGGCAAGTTTATAGACTAACATCAAGCCAGACCCAAATCAGATCTAATTTGACCCAAGCCTATACTGACCACAAAGATGGCAGTAAAACGTGTGACAATGTAAAAATCTAAGCACGACCAAATTTGATATTATGTAAGGCAGATGCACTCACAGATAAGAGAGTTGCTACCTTACAATCAATGTAAGATATATGCACTCACAAATTACTTTGGATCAAGTGAAACTCATAACTAATTTGTGAGTGCATGTGCCTTACGTTGATAGTAAAGTAGAGAAATTCTTATAATAATATATTGAAACGTACGTTTTTCTCCTTCTTTTTTTTTTTTATTTGTCTCCAGCATTAATATTTTTCTTGTCTTTTTAATTCATCCCTTACTTTAATAAAGTTGGAGACCATATATTAAAAAATTATCATTAAAAAGATACATAAATACGGGTTGGCTTAGAATACAGTGGCTGTATGAGATACAGCCACTTTTTTTTTTTTTTTTTTCAGCACCAGTACTATTGGAATATAACCCAAAATTTCGGTATTTCACGAATTTAGTAGGAATATCAAACATAAAACCGGTGAAAAATAAGTTGAAACACATGAACCAATAACAGAGAAAGTGCAACGAAAATTGTGAATCGATCTAACTGGAAAATAAAAGCTACTTGGTATATAACCCAAAATTAGATTTCACAATTTAGTAGGAATATCAAACATAAAATCGGTGAAAAATAAGTTGAAACACATGAACCAATAAGAGAGAAAGTCTGAAATTAGGCGATCTAACGAAAATAAAAGCTACTTGGTATATAACCCAAAATTCCGTATTTCACGAATTTAGTAGGTATATCAAACATAAAATCGGTGAAAATAAGTTGAAACACATGAACCAATAAGAGAGAAAGTGCTGACGAAAATTAGGAATCGATCTAACGAAAATAAAAGCTACTTGGTATATAACCCAAAATTAGATTTCACTTAATTTAGTAGGAATATCAAACATAAAATCGGTGAAAAATAAGTTGAACACATGAACCAATAAGAGAAAGTCTGAAAATTAGGAACGATCTAACGGAAAATAAAAGCTACTTGGAATATAACCCAAAATTAGGATTTTACAATTTAGTAGGAATATCAAACATAAAGCCGTGAAAATAAGTTGAACACATGAACCAATAAGAGAAAGTCTGCGAAAATTGGTGAATCGATCTAACGGAAAATAAAAGCTACTTGGAATATAACCCAAAATTTTAGGTATTTTATGAATTTAGTAGGAATATCAAACATAAAATCGGTGAAAAATAAGTTGAACACGTGAACCAATAAGAGAAAAGTCTGACGAAAATTAGGAATCGATCTAACGGAAAATAAAATTTCTTGGAGCATAACCCAAAATTAGTTATTTCATGAATTTAGTAGGAATATCAAATATAAAATCGGTGAAAAAAGTTGAAAACATACGACCCAAAATCTGACGAAAAAAAAAAAAGCTGTATGAGATACAGCGCCGTACTATATGATGACTCCATAAATACAACTCTATTAATAGCCGTATCATATTACTTCAAACAAAATTTACAAACTATTATGTTCCACCATTAAACCTGCCAACTGTAAACTATAGATACCAAACACGAAAGATGCTACAGTCACATTGATGGACAGAGGATTTATTTAATTATTTTCCTCGTACACGTGTCAGCACGAAGATTGTATGTACCAGTTCCCGCTTCCGATCTAAGCTTCCACTGACCAAAGCAAAAGCAGTTTCACCAGGAAAAAGCAGAAACAAAAGCTCGGTAAGCGTCATCAAAAGCAGAATCATCCCCTTCAGTTCACTTCCATATTTTCTTTACCAAAAGCAAAAGCGTTCTCCTCAATCAATCAATTCCTTAGCTTAGAGACTTTTTAATTCTATTTATTAAAAAGATTGTAGCATATTCATGCATGCGAATTCTTTTCTTGCTCATAGAGACAACCACTTTGCCCCACTTAACACCCAAAGCATTTCCCTTTCTCTTTCAATACAAATACCCCCAAAGATTTAAAAATGAAAAATTTATGTTGTCTCTTCACAAACCCAACTCAAAACAACAACAAGACGAAGAAGAAGGAGAGAGTGAAACGAGTGGTTCACGTGATTGTTGTAGTAGTGAGTGGTTCGAAGAAGAAACGGTGCCGTTATGGCGAGTTCGAGTGGGACTAAGAAAGATTGGGGCCCACCACCGCGGACGCAGTCGAAGAGGATGAGTCGAGCCCAAACCATGTTGGTGGACGTGCTGAACGAAGACGGCGCCGCCATTGACAGTGAGCTCGTGCCTTCGTCTTTGGCTGCCATTGCTCCCATTCTTCGTGCTGCTAATGAAATCGAGAAGGACAATCCAAGAGTCGCTTATCTCTGTTAGTTCTTCTTCTTCTTTCTTGATTTTATCTCTCTTTATTTTATTTTATTTATTTATTTTTTTAATTGGATTTGTTAATGTGATGTTATTGGTTGCTTGCTTATTGTTTGTTAAAGTGTGTAATGTATCTTAGCTGCTAAGTAAATTAGTGGGTGTTTAGAGCACATGTTGAACAGAGAGAATCTATTACAATTTGATTTTTTTTTTTTTGGCTCAAAGAATGGCAATGTGTACGTGTACACAGTGTCCTAGATATGCTTAAATTCTCGAATTTGTTTTTTGAAATGATGTGCTTTCAATTTGTTAGGTTCAAAGGTCAGCGTGTGGTAAATGAAATTGTTCTATGTTTGAGAGGTGGGTGAAAATTAGGAATCTATATATCAGAAAACAATTAAGGTTTGTATTACTGTACATTCTTGAAAAGTGATGTGAACTATGTGTTGTGTTGGTGAGACAAATGAATGACAAAAGTGGTGCATCACATGTGACATGCCTTCCCCCACTGCATTTCTTGTTTAATCTGGAAAAGGAAGATGAGTGCTCAGCATACTAGTGCATGAGAGTAATAGTTTTGATCAGTAGATGCATTTTAAGCTTTCAGACATGTATGAATATATGATGCTGGCTCTAAATTGAAGAAAAAAGCTTTAGGAGGTAGAGCTTGTTGATCTGTCATGTAAATCTCAAAAGGTAACAGCTTACCTCCTAGGGCTGTGATAGCCTTTGCTGTTTCCCTTGTCCTCAGCATTTCTAGATGAACTTTAGGTTCTAAGTCCAGTGTTATATGTCTATCAATTGCCTAAGTGGCCCAAGAATATGTCTCATGGACTGTTAGTGAAGATTTTTTCTATATCATGAGTTCATGTGATGGCCTTTGATGCTCCAGATTAAGAATGCAAAACAACTCAAATTTGTAGTCATAGTCCTCCATAATTTCAAGGCATTAATTGAACGCATGAATATAATGCTTTTTGGATTCCTCTCTTGTTTTTAGCTCTTTAATTTATCTTTCAATGTTTGTACGAACAAGAAACATTCCCTCTTGTGAATAAACTACCGGGGGCCAACAAAAGCAATTATCACGGTTGCTAGTTCTGGAATCTATGCAGTCCTTTAGCCAGTGTTCTTTCCAATGGTTGCCTTAGGAATGATTAGGAATGATCTCCAGCCTTTCTTCAGCTTTTGTTGTTTTCTCATAAATGTTATGGATTTCCCATTTTCTTATGGACCACTTTCTACTTCTTTGCTCTCATGCTTTGGCTTTTATTGCCAGATTGATATATCGTACATTTCCCCAAATACTGCAGATAGTGCTTCATTGAATATAGTTAGGAATAGATATAATATCTTCACCTTTCCTGGTATGGTTTGAATTAGTTTTTTAAGGGTTTGAGTATACCCTTTCATAAGAGGTCTGTCTAAAAATTTTCGTTGTTTATTTGGACATGAACGTTATAATCCTTGATGATGGAGCAGGTTGAAAGTGGATTTGTAGAAGAAAGGGCATCCAAACTTTGCTTGTAAATTTTTTGTATGTGTATCTTTTTAATTATTCAACTCTCATCTCAAATCAATGTAAGGGCTTATCTTAAATATCTCTTTTTTTGTAGTTCTAAATATTATTTTGGATATGTACTTCTCACAGTCAAAATACCTTTTGTTTATTATTTAACAAAAAGAAAAGAAGAGAAAAGAAAAAACTAAATAAGTGTCATAACTGAATGGCTTTGCACCAGTATTTGGTTTTATGCTCCATGTACCAGTATAAATATATATTGTTTACATGAGAAAGTGGGTATTTACTGTTCCAAGGAATAGAAAATCACTTTTTCTAGAAAAAGAAATGTTTATAAAACTTTTCCTCTCAAACTAATGTTGTTGCTTAAGATGCAATATCTATTTTCTTTTTTTTTTTCCTTGGCCGCATGCTACATTGGTTTAGTATGTGCCTTTTGGTTATTATTTTGTTTGATTATTGATAATTTTGTGTGTGTTTGTTTTTCCTTTGGCTAAATTTTGATAGTTACCATGAATTTTCTGGACGGAGATACTTTCATCGTGCTTCTGTGGTTGAAATTTACCTTGATTGTGACCTCAGTGTATATATATATATATATATATATTTTTTTTTTTTTCAAACAGGTCGCTTCCATGCATTTGAGAGGGCTCATAATATGGATCCATCATCAAGTGGACGTGGTGTCCGGCAGTTTAAGACCTATCTTTTGCATAAACTCGAGAAGGTAGACCTAATAGTTGTTGCTGGTTTTTATAATTGTTAATTTTTCTTTTTTCTTTCATTTTTTCATTAATACAGTCCTTGTTTTTTGAAATTTTTTGTTTTTAAGACTGGTCTTAAATTCTATTCTTAGTCTATGAGCTTAAACTTTTGGTCAGCAGTTTCTATAATATCATATCAGTGCCAAGGTCTTAAGTTCGCTTTCCCCTACATGCAAACTCTCTCATCTATTTCTTCAATTTCCTAGCTCACTTTTGGTTTCTGTTCTTAGTCCATGTTTTTAGGTGAGGAAGGCTGTTACGATTTGTCTGAAATGCTAATGTTGGGCCCTTACCTATGAGCTTAAGCTTTTGGTGAAGCAGTTTCTCTAACACATGTTAATCATCTAAATGATTTCTCTCATTGTTTGGTATGTACAGCAGTCTAGGAGCTAGACCACCTTTAGTAACTTTTCTAATGGTTTGGTTCGCTGAAAATTTTGAATAAAGGTGTTAATTGGGTTACAATTTGGAAGTTCGGCCCAAAAGCCCATTACCTCATCCTCATCTTGCCAAAATAGGTCCCCAAGGGGATGTATAAACGAATTTTACCCTTTCAGCCTTTTATATGAAATGACTTCTCTCAAGACTTGAAGTCTGTAGTTAACATCCACAGCCAGGGACTTCTAAACTTACACTTGCCTAATGTTCATAATTCTTTGTAATCTTGCGTACTACTATTTAGAATAATTGTTCCTTTTGATATGTATTTATCTTTATCATCTTTTAAGGAAGACTTGAAAGCTGGTGTCACCACTGAATAGGCATCTTAGGTGTTCATAGATAAAATTCACAGAGACTGTAATCTCCAATTGCAATGTATATTGATGGTTATCATATTCATTGTCTAATCTATGCACAGGGATTCGTTGGCCAAGTATTTTAGATACATCTTACTAGCTTTCTTTTTTCTTTCTTTCTCTTATTTATTTATTTATTTTTCAGTACTTATTGGTTTTCAAAACTGATGTCAAGACTAAAATCCAATGACATTTCAAGAAATCCAAAATGAAAGATTTGTCATGTCCTAAATTTCTATTTGTTCCAGGAGGAAGAAGAAACAAAACCTCAGCTTGCAAGAAGTGATCCAAAAGAAATCATAGCGTATTATCAGAATTTCTATAACGAAAAAATTAAAGAAGGCCAATATACAAAAAAACCGTAAGGCTTGATTTTAAATTGCTGACATGCCCACTTCAGCTAAGCACAATATTCATTGTCTTGTTCTTTTCCGGTTTTGCTTCCTGTTGAAGGGAGGAGATGGCTAAGATTTTGCAAATTGCATCAGTTCTGTATGATGTGCTGAAAACAGTGGTACCTCCAGAAAAAATTGACGATCAGGTTTGATTTGTATAATAACAGTTTCAAGACATATATTTTTAATGTTATCTTTGCACCTGGAAAATATTGAAAAGGTTAATTCACAACTGATTTGTCCTTGCAGACCCACAGGTATGCTGAAGATGTTCAGAGGAAACGAGAACAATATGAACATTATAACATTCTTCCATTAAATGCTGTTGGGGCCAAAGCAGCAATCATGGAACTTCCTGAGGTTGCATATCTGAAGTATTTGTCATCTTTGTTTTTCTTATGCTCATTAGTCTTATCGTTACTCAATTGTCTTTATCCTCCCTGTGGGAATATAGATCAAAGCTGCACTTCATGCACTGCGTAATGTGCAAAACCTTTCCATGCCCAGTGTTCGTTGGGCAACCACCAATGCTCCTCATGACTTGCCTGAGGAGAGGATCAAATTGGTTTTTGACATACTTGAATGGCTTTCTTCTGTTTTTGGTTTTCAGGTAACTTATTCCTAGAATCCCACATTTTCCTTTTATTTTTCTATCCACATGTCACATGCTGTGGGCTTTAGTTTAACTCTGTTCTTGATCCACTCTATAAGATTCCACTATATCCTATCAAAAATTGATGTTAAACCTCATACTTGAATTATAATTAAAAGAGAAGAGTCAGCTCTTAATGCAATCTGGGCATTTCTTCGCCCAACCCACTCCATCTAACTTAGTAACTAGGACAGAGGTACCATTTTTACCCGTTGAGTAATAGAGATTCAATTTTCTAAGCCTCATCTCTGGATTCGTCAGTATTTCTTGTATGAATCTTTTCCCCATATTATTTCTTAATAAAGTGGTATTGCTTGTAGCCTGTGTCGAACTAAACATTCTTTTCTCTTCCAATGCTTCTAGGCACGGAGTCCTTAATCTGTTTTGTTCTTCTTTTCTTTAATACCACTTGAATAGAGTCTTTCTTCTGTGTTGAAGGATTCCAGTCAATGTTGGACAGAACCACGAGTAAATTATAATTAACTGATTCTGATACATCATCGGTCTACTTTTGGTGAATTTATTCATTTGGTATCTCGTAAATTCTTTTGTTCCTCTGATCCATCCTATCCATGAAGTGTAACTGGACTTGTGACTGAATATTAATCATTTTCTTCTACTCCATGAGAATTTTAGAATTATGTAATACTTCAGTTGAACTTCTGTAAAGGTTTAATTTTTCACTCTCTTAGTGGACAGCTGGCCCACTCTATGTTTTGATTCTTCATACTTGATACAATTTAGAGTTTCTTATCAAAAGAAAAGGAAAAAAAGTTGAACTTCTCTAATAATCCATCTTGCTTTAAATTTGCGGGTTTCAACGATTACACATTCTCTAGTTGCTTAGATTTATTATCCTCCTTGCTTTAGTTCTATGGTTAACATATGCTTCAGTCTGCAGTTTATAAATAATTGACTTAAGATAACTGAAATAATGGGCACTTTATGGTTAAATTTTTAATCATATTCCCTTATATTTTATCTTAATCTTAACCTAAAACACCCTTAGATTTGTAAAAGTATACCTTGATAGCTCCAGCTTGTGATTACTTATCATCCTGGTTCAATCTATATGTGCAATGTTGTCTATGAATTACATGTGTATCTTATAAATCGGATGAATTTCTGTTGAGGAAAGCATCTTTCTATCTGAAACCTTCTTTTCACGCATCTTAATGGAATTTGAAGAAAGGAAATGTAGCGAATCAGAGGGAGCACCTAATACTGCTTCTGGCCAATATGGATGTACGGAAAAGAGATCTTGCAGATTACACTGAGGTAACTATCATTCTTTCTGATGTCCTAGATTCTGTTAATATGCTTAACTCATGTCTCAATTATATTCCTTATTTCATCATATGTCAAAAATTGACAAAAGCTTATATCAGCTAAGAAGCAGCACTGTACCGAAGTTGATGGATAAAATCTTCAAGAACTATTGGTCATGGTGTCATTACTTGCGTTGTGAACAAAATACTAGGTAAGTTATCATGTTGCCTTCCAAGATTAATAGCTTGGACCATGGATTAGTAAATATTTTGCACACTTTATAGTGTTGCCTTCCAAGGTTAATAGCTTAAACGATGGATTAGTTATTATTTTGCACTCTGTATCATACTGTGTACAATAAGATGATCCTTAGATAGATTTCATATTTGGTGAGAGGGTTATTTTCACTTCACAGGATTCCCCCAGGTTCTGACAAACAACAGATACAGCTTATCTACATTGGGCTTTATCTTCTTATCTGGGGTGAAGCTTCAAATATTCGGTTTATGCCTGAATGCATTTGCTACATCTTCCACAAAGTAAGTTTACTGTCACTAAATACGATTGATGATTTAAGTATTCTCTCACTGTAGGCCGGAGCTAGTTTCTTTATGACTTGTAGTTTAATTTCTTGGAGGGTGGAATTTCTTTGTACTTTAGACTTGTGTAACTGTGTATCTTCAATCAACTGAAGATGAAGGTTGTTTACTTGTTTATTAATTATTCTTTTAAGGTTTTGTCTTTTCTTACTCTAGCTCATCTCTGCATCAATCTCCTGAAAGAAAATTATAAAGTCATTACTCATTAGTCTGCATTTTTTTGAATTTTATTGAAGAAAGGTTGGGCAGAAATATGCGGTCTTCTCACTTTAAAAAGGACCCTAGAATTAGATGTCTCTTTCATGCGTTTATCCTGTCAATCCTGGGGTAAGAGGTGGCAGCCTTGACAAGCATGCCTGAGTTTAGCGACTGGCTATTTCTTACTGTAATCTGAGCGACCTGAACTGCCTATCTCATCTGGTCATATTTCTGGATTGAATTTCCCAAAACTGTATGACAGAGAAAATGCAGCAGTAATTTAGAACCCACTCACACACATCTATATGCTGATATTGTTTCTGATGCCAATTTTACTATGATTTCTTTGTTATTTTATTTTAAGTTTTTTCAAATCGTCGCTAATGGTTTTTCTTGAACAAATGTCTCATTAAATTTTACATGATAGTAGGATCCATAATGGATGATATGGTAAAACTCAATGATAGCATAAGCACTCTTATTCAAGTATAATGAGTGATAGACTATGTTAGGTTAAAATAAATTATTGGGACAAACTATGCAGGTTAAAATATGCTATTGGGACTGGGGATCGAGGATGTTAATTCCACAGAGTTTTTTTAACATTTTTTTGCATGCGCAAAAAAACAGTTATTTGGCAATTTTACTGTGTGGCTCATGGTTAATATGATATCAGTTTTCTACACTGTCAATCTTTTTCCTTTTAATATCTTACATCTTTGGCTGAAAATAATCTGCATTTTGTTTCCTGATTATCTAAGATGGCAGAAGACGTTTATGGAATTTTGTTTGGCAATGTACATCCTGTCACTGGGGACACATACCATGGTAGCCAAACGGCTGCACCTGATGAAGAAAAATTTCTGCGGACTGTTATAACCCCCATCTACCAGGTGTTGCGCAAGGTAATTATTGTTTTGCTGTATTGCACATATTGTCTTTTTCAACACTTACAGGCTTTGTACATGAAAATTGATTATATTTGGTGGAAAAAGGAAGCCAAGAGAAACAAGGGAGGAAAGGCAAGCCATTCACGGTGGAGAAACTATGATGATTTAAATGAATACTTTTGGTGAGTTTTCTGGTAGTAACTTCTTGTTCATACTTCATCAGATAATTATTATTTGAAACGCCACAAAACCCCAACAATTGTTTTCAGGTCCAGAAAGTGTTTAAGTCTAAAGTGGCCAACCGGCCTCAAAGAACTATTTTCTGTTCACTCAGATGTGGTATCGCCTGCACATGAGGTTCATTCCTCTCTTGCACTCTTTTTAATTATTGTTTTTCTATTTTTAAATGCAAGTTTATTGATCATCTTTTACTATTATAATCAGAGTATTGTGTTTCTCGTAGAAGAAGTATTGTTGGTTAATGATTTCCAAGAATCATAAATATAAAGTTCGTTTATTTATCTTTTGATTCCCTGAGTTAGAGATAAGTTTGATCATTGGTTGGTGATATAGTGTCACACTAGGAACCATATATCTTAAATGCATTTGACAATGTTTTGTTGATACCACAAAAATATCATGTAATTATTAAGTTGATTGAAAGGTACTCAAAATGGTTGGGTAAATAATATTTGGATTAAAAGAATATTTCAACCTGCATTACCTATCTTCCTTTCTCAATGGAATTATTTTAAATTGTAACAAAAAAGGACGAGAATGAGGAAGCCATTGTCAAGAAAAAAAGGTTACAATTATGTGAAGATCATATTGATTGTGTTTATAAAAATTAATGGTATAAAAATTAACGGGTAAATGTTGCAATATTATTCTTAAGTGGCATAAATCCTCTTGCACACTTGGTTTTAATTAGTTTGAAACTGAAAAATGATAAGTGTGTTAAAGTTTTAGCTGTTGGATTTGACTGACTATAATTTATACACAAACACACACGCGCGTGCGCGCGCAAAGAGGGAGAAAAGTACTTGTAACACTGGTTAGGCAATTCGGATTTTGAAATTCTTTATTTTTATTTATTTTTAAGAAACTCTAATTCAGATTTTGAAATTCGTACTATCAAATTGAGCATCATTATATATAGTAGATATATAGAATCAAAATGTAGCAAATTAACATTTTTTCCTTTTCTTTCTCTTAATTGGGTTGATATATTTGTCACCTAGATTATTGCAAAGAGTTCCATGTACGGTGATTATGTTTCTTTATTTATTATTAAGTTTTTTAGTATTTAAGGTTCATATGTTTGCTTGTAGACGCCTAACCAAGTACCTGTTGGAAAGAGCAAGGCTAAGACTAATTTTGTTGAAGCTCGCACGTTTTGGCACCTTTATAGAAGCTTTGACCGAAAGTGGATATTCTTTATAATGGCTTTCCAGGTGGCATAGCTGTTTGAGAATGTGATAATTATTTTACCATTTTTGCAAAATTTGATTGTGTTTCTCAATTTATGTTTTTTAGGCTATGATAATTGTTGCATGGACCCCTGATGGATCACCAGCTGCACTTTTTGATGAGGATGTGTTCAGGAGTGTACTGACCATTTTCATTACTCAAGCTTTTCTTAATTTACTGCAAGGTATTGTTGATATAAGATTAAAAGTTGGAATTTGTTTCTCCATCTCATCAATTAGTTCTTGTTTCCTGCTTGTAATCATACACAGAATGAAACTTAGCTGTATTATATGTCTGCTTTTAGCAATTTTGAAGCTTGATTATGTGTGCAACAGCTAAAGTTCTGCAGATATATCCTGTTATCAACGGCATGTTGTCGATTGATGCAAATCTAGTCCAAGATTTCTTACTTTCCTACTCATTTTCCTGCAGCTGCATTGGATATAGTCCTCAGCTTCAATGCTTGGTGGAGCTTGAAATTGACCCAAAAACTAAGGTACCTTCTGAAATTTGCAGTCGCAGCTGCGTGGGCAGTGATTCTGCCAATTTGTTATGCCAGTTCTGTGCAGAATCCAACTGGAGTAGTGAAATTCTTCAGCAACTTGACCGAAAATTGGCAGAACCAGGGATCTTTATATAATTACGCTGTTGCAATTTATTTGATACCCAATATATTGGCTGCTCTTCTATTTTTTCTGCCGCAACTCCGAAGAATTATGGAGCGGTCAAACTCACGTATTGTCACACTTTTTATGTGGTGGGCTCAGGTAGGAGTATCCAGAACAGTTACCTTTCACTAATGTTCTTGTTCTGATTTCTCTTTCTTGCCTTTTGAATTTCTTTTCTAAATTGAATAAATGTTCTTTTTGTCTATTGTATTATCTTGCAGCCGAAACTGTATGTTGGAAGAGGCTTGCACGAGGGCATGTTCCAACTTCTGAAGTAAGATAAGAGGATGCTTTTAGTTTCATTTCCTTTTTTCTTCATCTTTGTTGGGGTCTGGGACTTTGGGAGATTTAAAGTCTAATGCCATGATTTGGACGAGCCTATTCTCCATTAACAGAGTGAATTGCGTGTGCTCAGGTATACATTGTTTTGGATCATGTTGCTAATCTGCAAGCTAGCATTCAGCTATTATGTGGAGGTGATTTGTTCTTATCCATGATAATTGAATTAATACCTCTACAGTTCAAATTTACTGCTGAATTTAGTGCAAGCACATTGGGTATATGCTTAAAATAAAGTGAATAGCATTCATGAAGTTATCGACGCATATAAATAATGTTTTCTGCATGTGCATATAAGCTTATGTATCTTAAAGTTCATTTAAATAATTATTTATATGTATGCTTGCCAGTCATCTCAAGAAAATTGGGGTTGGACATTTAGAACTTTCCTAACCTCTGCTGAGAAGTAATATCTATATGATAATGATATTTATCTGGCATGGTCCTCTATCAGTGATTATTATGTATGGTGTCATCTTAATTTCTAACCTTTTGTTTCAGTCAATCACTAGTCTTTGAACTTCCCCCTTCACCATGAAAGGAGCCCAACCTGAATTTATTTTGTTTGATCTGATACTTTTTAGTTAAAGTCTTATGGTTATGTGGATAAATCTTGTATTCTTGGACCCTGTATTTCTGGGTCAATTGGGGGGCGGGGGGGGGGGGGGGGGGGAGAGAGAGAGCTTTGTCTGTTTCCAGGGTCTTTAAGGGCCCTGCCGCAACCTCACCTTATGTTTTTCTCTTATATAGGTAAATTTGCTCGCCATCTTCATCTATATAGATTAGCAAAAAGCCACCATATGTTGTGATGGTTTGTTTTTCGTCAGTTTCCCATTGGCTTGAAA
Organism: Citropsis articulata; assembly: GCA_030449925.1. NCBI lineage: Eukaryota > Viridiplantae > Streptophyta > Magnoliopsida > Sapindales > Rutaceae > Citropsis > Citropsis articulata. Next base: position 6,179,591 of record JASUUH010000211.1, on the reverse strand, counting down.
TAATAGTGGTTTATTGAAATACTTTTTGTGCATCCACATTTGAGTCTATTTCTCTATGCTTGCAACATGATATTGAGCACTTGTCGCTAGTCGCTATCTTTTGTTAATAAATAAACCTGAAATACAAGGATCTGGTCTCTTGCATTTTCTTGCACCCAGAACTTTATAAAAGAATTGGAATTTGTGAAATGATGCAATCTTTAGCCAGTCAAGGTGTCAAAGAACAGAATATATGCTATGAGTTAGTATATTTATATGAAGACTTAAGTACAAACTTCCTTTAATTCCTAGCAGCAACTATATGCTGTTATACTTCATTTGTGCAGCAGCTATCTCTTTTGATTTGGAAGAACATGTGAACTGAGTCTCTGGTGCATAAATAGTTAATACTCAATATAAAGCAATAATTTACATATTTTCTTCATAGATATTGCCACTAGTTGGACCCTCGAAGTTGATTATGAAGTTGCATGTCGATAACTATGAGTGGCACGAATTCTTTCCAAATGGTAATTATTCCCCTTTTATTTTTTGTTATTTGTTTTGATTTACCTTTTATATGTAGCTGAATAATGTTTTCTTCTGAAATTTCTGCAGTAACCCACAATATTGGAGTTGTTATAGCAATATGGGCTCCAATTGTCCTGGTAAGTGGACTGTAAACAAACATTTGGGAATAGCAAATTTTATTCCTTCATGCTGTGTTTTATATAATACAGTTTTACCCTTTAACGTATTTCATTTTGACTTGTTTTATCTGCATGTAGGTTTATTTTATGGATACTCAAATATGGTATTCGATATTTTCTACTCTTTTTGGTGGGATTCATGGAGCATTAAGCCATCTGGGTGAGGTTAGTGGGCAGTTTTTATCATACTGTGGGAAATATTAACGGAAACATGTTAATAAAAGATCATTATTTGTTCAGTGACATGTATTGATCTGGGAATCCTACATTTGATTTATATGGAAACCTGTATCTATCAAGCTACTTGCTTGTAGTAACACTTATATCAGTTAGATTATCATGATTTTTCTTTTTCTTTATATTGTTGTATGAAACCATTTTCATTTCTCAGATTCGGACGCTTGGGATGTTGCGTTCGAGATTTGAATCTGTGCCAACAGCTTTTTGTCGGCGTCTTGTGCCACCATCAGATGCAGCTACAAAGGATAGATACATGGTACTGCTAATTCTAATTGACATATTAATAATTTCCATATGCAGCTACATTTTCTTTCAAACAGAAATGCTGAGAAATTACTTCCCTCTAAGGATTTTGCATTTAGATTGGAATTGCATGGAATTTATTGATCAGATAGGATAGGATAAGGTTAATACATTCCAATTCTGTGTTTGGTGCTGGGTGGAAATAATACTGGACATAACATAACATCTAATTACGGGGAAAAAGACAGGGAAAATTATGACAATAGGAAAAACAAGCAAACAGAAAAACAAAAGTCGAAATAACAGAGGAAAATATGAATTTTATTGGCCGATGATCTTTTGGTGACTGTAGAAAGCGATTGATGCTTGCTAGAGACTCTAATGCTGGCAAATGGAAGTCATTGGAATCCATCTCTACCTCCTCTTGTTCTTTATCCAATAGTGATGAGGTTAGAAATCCCACTAACTAGTCCCATTATCGTGGGATATGTATCTAGTTAGATGCCCTCTGCATCTATTGCTTGATGCTTCCAAAGGGGATAGTGGTATTTACGATCCTATCCCACCCTTCACACTGTAAGTGATGTAGGATAATTAAAGAAAAGAAAGAGAGAGAAGTTGAAGTAAGGGATGAGAAATCAGAATTGAGAGGTAGTATGAAGTAGATGGATTATGCAATATTCTTCTGTGTGTGTGTCTCAACATTAGTTACACAAGCTTTAAGAAAAAGATAAGACCCTAGGATAAGTCTGATCCAAGAAAATCATGGAAATCCCATAAGTGCATCCCTAACAGAACCTCTATCAGTATGACTTTCAGTATTTTTTATCAAACTGTGCACATACCACTTTAGAGCCTTTCATCTTTCATGTCTTTCGCTAAAGTGATTATTAACTATCACAGGATGAGTCAGCGGATCGAAGGAATATTGCAAATTTTTCTCATGTGTGGAATGAATTCATAGAATCTATGCGGGCGGAGGATCTGATCAGCAATGAGTTAGGACTGCATCTTTGATTAAAATGCTGTCTTATATCGGAGACATAATTTATATGCCTTTAATATTTTCTTTGATTTATTGTTGTTTAGTGATAGAGACTTGTTGCTGGTGCCTTATTCTTCAGAAGATGTCAGTGTTGTCCAGTGGCCACCTTTTCTGCTTGCTAGCAAGGTAAATTTTTTGAATGGTTTCCCATGTTAATCTATGCTATGCTTAATTTCTAACTTTTTTTTTCTTGTGTTGGATGTATGACAGATTCCAATTGCATTAGACATGGCGAAGGATTTTAAAGAGAAAGAGGATGCTGACTTATTTAGGAAGATAAAGAATGATGAGTATATGCTTTCAGCAGTCGTTGAATGTTATGAGACACTACGGGAAATAATTTATGGCCTTCTGGAAGATGACACTGATAGGAGGTAAGAATAAATTTCCAATTATTTCCAGTGTTTCTGCGGATAAAGAGAAGAAAGTTCCCTGATATTAGAAATCTCATAGTTAGTTTCCTTTTTTCTATTATGAAACAGTATCGTGAGGCAGATTTGTTATGATGTAGACATTAACATTCGGCACCACAAGTCTTTGAGTGAATTTCGCATGAGCGGGATGCCTTTACTCAGTGAGAAGTTGGAGAAGTTTCTAAAACTCTTGGTAATATTTTTCCTTTATATTTTCTTTTTTTTTTTCACTTTTTTTTCCTACTGCTGAGCACTTTCATGAATGAATTCCTAGATTTAATTTCTGTTCTGAGCGATCAAGTTGGTTGGTTGGTTGGCTAACAGCTATCTGAGGTTGATTCGGTAGACGTGTACAAGTCTCAGATAATTAATGTCCTCCAAGATATTATGGAAATCATCCTTGCGGACATTATGGTTAATGGCTTTAAGTAAGTGATGGTGAATTCAAACTATGGATGTAAAACCTGTTTGTACTTATACGATTGATGAATCTTGACGAGTTGTATATGATATGGGTTTCCTTTTCATCCGGTAGAATCCTTGAAAGATATCACATGCAAATTCAGACTAATGACAAGAAAGAGCAGAGATTTGAAAGGCTAAATATCACCCTTACGCAGAATAAATCTTGGAGGGAAAAGGTACTCTTGGTATTCATTTATTTGGTTTAGTCATCACTTGAGAATTTCATGTTGCGTTCTTGTATTCTTATTCCATTCTACATTCTCTATAGGTGGTTAGGCTCTATTTGCTATTGACTGTCAAAGAATCTGCCATTAATGTGCCAACGAATTTGGATGCCCGCCGTCGTATCACTTTCTTTGCAAATTCCTTATTTATGAATATGCCAAGCGCTCCGAAAGTTCGTGACATGATCTCGTTTAGGTCGGTCATTGTTGAACACTGATTTACTCAAATATTGAAGCTTATCTCACTGGAAAGGAAAACCCTCTGTATTATGTTTATGATGCCATTATACTGAACACTCTGTTCAAGAACCGTCAGTGCCGCAATTAGATTTCCAGTAAAGGGTCTCGTGTTTCACATGGTTGCATTAGAAATTTGCTTCACCCCTAGGTCTGTTAGAGTTATTATGAATGAGTTGCGCCTTTCTTTTTCAACTATCATCAAGGGGTCAGAAAGTAGGCGGATGTTTATGTTCAGTCTCTCTCTCTCTCTCTCTCTCTCTCTCTCTCTCTCTCTCTTCTTTCTTTTCGTTTTTTCAAAAATCTTTTAGGAGCTGTGTATGTTCTATTTGGACATAATTTGTTTTTTGATCCATGCTACAGTGTTTTGACGCCTTATTATAGAGAAGATGTTCTTTACTCCATTGATGAACTTAATAAGGAAAATGAAGATGGGATATCAACTTTGTTTTACTTACAGAAAATATACCCTGGTGAGTTCTACATCCACCGCTGCAGTATGCATTGTTTTTGTTTCAATTGGCAAGAACTTACTAAACAGCTAGGTTTGTCTGCAAATTAGATGAATGGACAAATTTCCAAAGGCGCATAAAGGACCCAAAACTTAATTATTCTGAGGATGACAAGGATGAGGCCACTCGTCATTGGGTATCTTACAGAGCACAGACACTTTCTAGAACAGGTTGGTATGAAAACAACTTTGCAGTTTATCTTGTAGTATATTGATTTAAATAGCTTTTTCATTAAATAGATCTATATGTTTCTGCCAGTGAGAGGGATGATGTACTATAAGCAGGCTCTAGAACTGCAATACTTTCTGGAATCTGCAGGAGACAATGGTTTGTGCTTTCTGTCACAGATTGTTCTCCATTACCATCTTCTATAGTTCGAATTCAGTATTGTTCAAAGTTGATAGCCATGGCATGTCGAAATAAATTATTATGAAACTATTGATGCAGCAATTTTTGGCGGCTATCGGACCATGGAATCAAGTCAGGGAGATGAGAGGGCTTCTGCGAAAGCTCTGGCCGATATGAAGTTTACATATGTTGTTTCTTGCCAGCTCTATGGTGCTCAGAAAAAATCGGACGATCTGAGAGATCGAAGTTGTTACAATAACATCCTAAATCTCATGATAAAGTAAGTTCAATTTGTTGTCTGATGTAGTACACTATCTCCATGTTATTTAACTTTCGAAGGAATCCCTGATTTATGTAAACGCTGAACAGGTACCCATCCCTGCGTGTTGCTTACATAGATGCAAGGGAGGAAACTGTGAATGGAAAATCTCAGAAATTTCACTATTCTGTGCTTTTGAAGGGAGGTGATAAGTATGATGAGGTATGAATAGCAATAGTTAGTTTGATTTTGAATTCATGTGCTTGAAGACTTATTTTATAAACACCTAATGTTAGATGGATACTTACAGTGGCTACTAGTTAGTTCAACTTGTACGATCTGTTGGAATGGTGCAAGAGGTTTGGAGTCTGAATACTCTTCTCCTCACAGGGAGAAGGGATTTGGATTACCTTTGTGTAATATTTAGTAAAAAATAGGAAGTTTCTTTATTAAAAGAGAAAAAGATGGATGCTTTCAGTTAGACGTCTGATCTCAGTCATTTTGCATTGTGCATTTACTTTTAAGAGAATTTTTAAAGCCATCTAGCGAAGTAACTATTCATTAGTAATGAGGTATAAAATCATGTTCGTGATTCTCATGTGTAGTTGGACACTGGGAAAAAAATTGAATTGGTAACTTTCTTCTGTTAAGATTGTTGATTGTTTATGGGTGCCTCTCTCGTGTCTTATGTATGGTCTATGTTATTGGTTGAGTTTCATCAGCTTATATTCAGTTTTGAGTCAGACTAGACTGATGTTGAATGAAGACAATGTTTTACCTCTCAATTTCCTCTGTTTTTCCTCCCTTTCCTTTTCTCTTTGTTAAGATTGTTGATTGTTTATAGGTGCCTCTCTCGTGTCTTATTTATGGCCTATGTTATTGGTTGAGTTTCATCAGCTTATATTCAGTTTTGAGTCAGACTTGACTGATGTTGAATGAAGACAGTGTTTTACCTCTCAATTTCCTCTGTTTTTCCTCCCTTTCCTTTTCAATTTGTTCAGATTGTTGATTGTCTATAGGTGCCGCTCCCGTGTCTTATGTATGGCCTATGTTATTGGTTGAGTTTCACCAGCTTATATTCAGTTTTGAGTCAGACTTGACTGATGTTGAATGAAGACAATGTTTTACCTCTCAATTTCCTCTGTTTTTCCTCCCTTTCCTTTTCTCTTTGTTGGTTCTACACTGCTTATTCCTCTATCTTATTATATCTTTCGTTTGATGGTACATTGTAAATAGAATTACATCATTTCCACCCAAGATATAGCACTTTAACTTCAGTATGTGAAATGCAATTATCCCGTTGTAAAATGTTATATACCAAAATGTTGGTTTGCTGGATTCTCCTTTTGCTTTGACTGGATATTGAGAAAAATAAAAATTAAAAAATCCTCAATCAGGAAGGTTAATTGAGTGAAGTATGCAGAGTGGAATTGCACTTAGTTTTCCCCTAATGCAAATTGAGAGTAAGAGGCTCTTTTTAGCATAAAGTTGAGTTAAGTCTATTTTGCAAATGACATCTGCTTTGAATTTCCACCTACTCTAGAGATATTCATGCATGCACTGTTTCCAAGGGGACAACCCAGTTGGTTTGATCTCTTGCCGTGGAAGCAAAATGTCAAGGGATCGAAACTCCACTAGCACTCCGACCCTGGAAGGGATGATGGGGTGCATGGTAATTAAGAAAACACAAACACATTGAAAGAGTATGTAGAGTATGTCATTCTGCCTTCAAGGTCATGGACTTTTTTATTTCATTCAGATAAAAAACTACAAAGACACGATGGTCAACAACAATGCTTGTCTATAAGTTCCTTTTTCCCATCTCTTGTTAGAAATTGCTTATAATATCTCTGTATTATTGCCTATATTGCTAGGAAATATATCGGATCAAGCTTCCAGGACCTCCAACAGATATTGGTGAAGGAAAACCTGAAAATCAAAATCATGCCATTATATTTACTCGTGGAGAAGCCTTGCAGACCATTGACATGAATCAGGTAACTTCTGTTTTCCTTCTGCTCCTTTTAAGAAATAGTAAAAAGTGATTCAATGTGTTTTTCTATGCTTTTCTCTTTTTCCAGGACAATTACTTTGAGGAGGCTTTCAAAATGAGAAATGTATTGGAGGAATTCCTGAAGTCTCCCTCCGGGCGGCGAGAACCTACAATATTGGGTCTAAGGGAGCATATTTTTACTGGAAGGTCAGCTTAACACCAACTCATTTTATGTCGATGATTATTCTGTTTTGTAAATAATCAGCAAGTGTATTTATACATGCTACCTTCTCCTTTCTCTACCTTACAGTGTGTCATCACTTGCATGGTTCATGTCCAACCAAGAGACTAGCTTTGTCACTATTTCCCAACGAATTTTAGCAAATCCTTTGAGGTAAGCCTTAAATTATTTTAAATCACTGCTTAATTGTTCTGACATTTAATCCTTGTAATCAATGCATTGGATTTCATCCTTATGGAAATTGGACCTTGTGTTTTTATGTGCTAAAATTTTTTCTTTTTACCTCAGTATGGCCACAAAGGTGGGTGGTAGGTTGAATCAACATTTGCAGATATGAGGCGTCTTTGAATTTACAATATGCCAAAAAAAATTTTGTATTCAGAGCATGTGATTTTATCTGATAATTGTGCCACCACATGTTTGTTTTTGAAAACACGACTACAGTTGTCTCTGTTGTTCCATTCTACTGTTTAGCAGAAATGTATCTGCAGATTACATAGTTGTTTAACTTAGCCACTTGTCTTCTAATCTCGGTCTAGTGTCCTGATGTCCAACTACATGCCTTAAAAACACTTTAGCTTATGGAGACCCTAAAATATGATTCCCTGTCGCTAACCATCAGAAGCAGAAAAAGTTCCTAATTATCTTACGAGTGACACAGTAACAAAGTTCTATTACCTTGCCTGCTTCCCACATCATTAGTTCCAAACGCATGAATAGCACTAAATGTTAGGCCAAATCTAAATTAATACTCAGAACCCTACAACCAATGCTAACACCAAGGGGTTTAGTTGAGTAGTAAAGACTCTTGGATTCAACCAAGAGATCAGGGGTTCAAAGCCTATTGGGGTCACCTATGTGGGTATTGTTTCATTGTTTTACTTTATACCCCAATATCCCTTGACATTTCTGTGCTCACCGAGTTCTATACAGGGAATACCACCAGACCCTACAACCTTGATAGCTTTGTTCATGGGGTTAACCTGCGTTGGGTAGAAACATTATCCTGAAACTGAGTTCTCCTTATGCCACTAAGGGGGAAATTAAAGACTCATAGGCTGTAAACATCCCAGGGGAAATTAACCTGCGTTGGGTAGAAACAATATCCTGAAACTGAGTTCTCCTTATGCCACTAAGGGGGAAATTAAAGACTCATAGGCTGTAAACATCCCAGGTAGCCGACCCAAGGCATTTTGAGCTGCCAACTAATTGGCTGCATCCAAATGTACCACTCAATCACACCCCAAGTGTTCTCTTATGAATCTAAGCTAAATAGCAACTTTAGATTAGTCAAAGTATATAGATGTTGGGCAAAAAACCAAAATTGATGGGAATTATTATTCTTTGGTGAGGAAGCTTATGTCTCTCTTTCTACTATTGGAGCATCTATTAAATGTTTCATATTAACTTTGCAGGGTACGTTTTCATTATGGTCATCCTGATATATTTGACCGAATCTTCCACATAACAAGGGGTGGCATTAGCAAGGCTTCAAAGACAATTAACTTGAGCGAGGATATATTTGCAGGTAATCTTTGTTTCTTCAGAATATATCAACTTAGAAATCTATTCTGATGGCTAATTGTGTTGAAATCTTCAGGGATGAATTCAACTCTCCGTGGGGGATATATAACACATCATGAATACATTCAAGTAGGCAAGGGGCGTGACGTGGGGTTGAACCAAATATCGTCATTTGAGGCAAAGGTTGCAAATGGAAATGGAGAGCAGACACTTAGTCGTGATGTTTACCGGCTTGGACGCCGGTTTGACTTCTTTAGAATGCTTTCATTCTACTTTACAACAGTTGGATTCTATCTTAGTAGCATGGTATGTTAATCAAACTAGTCTTCTTGTTAAATGTTTCTTAGGAGCTCCAATAGATTTGTACTTCACATCTTCGCGATGCCTATTACTTGAGTTTCTGCACCAACCATTATTGTACAATGATAGTTTTTTGAAACAATCTGTTTTTTTTTTTTTTCAAATATACTTAATGATAAATCTATTCGATATGTATTGTCACTAATCCAAGGCTGTCTTTTTTCAGATTACTGTGCTAACTGTTTATGTGTTCTTGTATGGACGTTTATACATGGTTATGAGTGGATTAGAAAGAGAGATTCTTGAGAATCCATCCATACATCAAACCAAGGCCCTTGAACAGGCGCTGGCTACACAGTCTGTCTTTCAGCTTGGGTTGTTATTGGTTCTTCCAATGGTTATGGAAATTGGCCTGGAAAAAGGGTTCCGCAGTGCTCTGGGTGATTTTATCATCATGCAGCTGCAGCTGGCCTCTGTATTCTTCACATTCCAGCTTGGAACAAAAGTACACTATTTTGGCAGGACAATCTTACATGGAGGTTCTAAATATCGAGCCACCGGTCGTGGATTTGTTGTTTTTCATGCAAAGTTTTCTGAGAACTACAGGCTGTACTCCCGAAGTCACTTTGTGAAAGGACTGGAGCTGGTTATATTATTGGTCTTGTATCAAGTATATGGGCATTCATATCGCAGTTCAAATCTTTACTTGTTCATCACAATCTCTATGTGGTTCCTGGTTGGCTCCTGGTTGTTTGCTCCTTTTGTGTTCAATCCATCTGGTTTTGACTGGCAGAAAACAGTAGATGATTGGACAGATTGGAAGAGGTGGATGGGAAATCGCGGTGGTATTGGCATCCAGCCCGATAGAAGTTGGGAATCATGGTGGGATGAAGAACAAGAACACCTCAAATTCTCAAATATAAGGGGAAGAATTCTTGAGATTATACTTGTTCTTCGCTTCTTCATTTACCAATACGGAATTGTCTACCACCTTGATATAGCTCATCGCAGCAAGAATATTCTGGTATACTTACTGTCTATAATGATTTTTGCCTATTGGTCTACAAATTCTTTTGGTGTATGGCATCTGTTAGCTTTATTTATCATATCCTCCAAATTTTTGTAGGTATATGGACTCTCTTGGCTAGTTCTAGTAACCACTCTTCTAGTTCTGAAGGTATGGAAACGAAACTCACATCTACTGAGGGAATGAACCTTTTCCCAACATACGGCTGAGGAGCTAGCATATTAATTTGTAATGTACATGCCTTTTTGTTTCTTCTGTTGCTGTTAGATGGTATCAATGGGCAGACGAAGATTTGGTACCGACTTTCAGCTCATGTTCAGGATTCTCAAAGCACTCCTATTCCTTGGCTTCATCTCAGTCATGACTGTCTTGTTTGTAGTATGCGGTCTCACCATATCAGATTTATTTGCTTGCATGCTTGCTTTTCTGCCTACTGGGTGGGCCCTTCTACTGGTAAGTTTGAACTTCAACTACTTTTGGTAGGACACAGTATATGCTGAATCTTGAATATAGGTTTACTTTTTCAACATCTCCCCTACTACTTTTTACAGTATTTTCCAAATTGACCATCATGTCGCACTCCTAAGTGCATGAATAAAACCTACTCATGTTCATGCAGAGTTACTTCGTGCACTTGCTGAAACATTTCATTTTTCCCCCCTCCTGTTTGATAACTTTATTTACAATCCAACTTTATTTCCTTGTGTTTACTTTTATGCCTGGGGAGAAAAAAAAAATTCACTTTCACAATCCTTTAATCTTTCCTCTTTTCCGGAAAAAACTACATGATTGTTTATTTTTCATCACACAGCTATCCAATGAAAGACATCAGTTGGGATGGGAGTACATATAACTAAAGAACTACATTGCTTTCTAAATCATATTTCGTTTTGCTTTGTCCTTTCAAGATTGGGCAAGTTTGCAGGCCATTGTTCAAGGCCATAGGATTCTGGGAGTCAATAAAGGAGCTAGCCAGAGCATACGAATACATAATGGGATTGCTACTCTTTGCACCCATAGCCATTTTATCGTGGTTCCCATTCGTATCAGAGTTCCAAACACGCCTGCTCTTCAATCAAGCATTCAGCAGAGGTCTCCAGATTTCTATGATTCTTGCCGGGAAAAAAGATAAGACTGAGACAGAAAAGACACAAAAAAAGTGATGACATGCTCTATTTCTTCCTTACTGAACTACACTTATATTGTTTTGTAGTCGTCATATTGGAGTAATTAACTTTAGAGAATCAACTTTTGCTTATCTCCTTTTTACATGTTTTTGAAGAAAATTAGAGCTGCTTTTCATCACCAATGATTCTTAAACTGTACCTATCAGGATTTGATTTGTATAAATGACCAGCTTTTCATATAAAAGTTCAAATCCGGCCATTATCTTTTCTTCTCAAATTATAATTGACACCTTATGGACCTTGTTAAGTTGCATTATGATGTAACTTACGTCAACCATTAGGTTGTAACCAGTGACCTAAATGTAGAACCAACCAAATTACTTTTTAGGTCGCTAAATACACATTTTGGGTTAATGTAAGTTACATTATTATGTAACTTAACAACACCCTCATTCTTTGTGTCATTTCTTATTTGCAAATGTTGCAAGTAGGAGCCATGTCTTCTACCCTTCCGCATCACACCAAGTGTCTCGAAAAAAGAGTTTAAAAATTTATTGAATCGCAACAGAGTTGAATATAAGGGTGGTGGGATAAGATTTGTTTATTCGATTTGATTTGACACAAATTAAATAGGTTTAGATTTGGAAAAAAAAAATATTCATTTAATAAATTGGTGAATTTAATTCGATTCGTTAAATTAATGAATCGAATTTAAGTTTAAGGACATTAATTCGTTTATTTATTTATAATTGGTTTAATAAATGAAAATAATTCATTTATTTAAATTTTATTTAATTAAATTATTTATTTATACCTAAATATATATGATAAAATTTTAAAGTGTGAAGACTGATATAGTAATTATAAATGATCATAAGTTTGTATTTTTAAGATGTTAAAATTATGGTCTTTTATATTTTATTTTGATTAATTTTTGTTTATTAATTATATTTTTATAAACAAATTTATAGTCAATTCGATTCCTTATAGGATAACAGAATTGTAAATGGATTCAGATTCAATTCGTCTTGTTTATTAATTCTACTAAACGAATTACAGAATCAAACATTTATTTAATAAATGAATCTAATTTGAATCAGCGGAAGTTTAACCCAATTCGTTCACAATTTGATTTGAATACAGTTTGTTTATTCGTTTTGCCACCTCTAGCTTAAATACAGTCAAAGATTAAGGTCATGTTTAGTTTGAAGAAAAGAAAGGAGAGGAAAAGAGTAGAATGGAGAAGAAAGGAGAAGAAAGAAATAGAGGAGAGTAGTGAAATTAGATTTTGTTGTTTGGTTTGATAAAAAGTTTGATAAGGAAATGAAATATAATTTTTTTTCTTTAGACAAATTTATTCTTCACCTTAAAAATTAAACTATTTATATTAGTAATTATATATATATATATATATATATATAGATATATATAATAAAATAAAATGGCCGTTTGGTAGCCGGTGGTGAAGGTCTGGCGACATCCGGCGAAGTTCGATTTAGGTCTGACGTTGTCCGGCGGTGGTCCGGCAATGTCCAACGACTTTCTAGTGGAAGTCCGTTTATAATTTAAATCAATAAAATAAAATTATAAATAATAATTATTAACGGCATTAAGCAAATTAAAAAGTTGAAGGGTAATTTTGAAAACTTTAGTTTCTAACATAGGAGGAATTTAATTTCTTCCTTACTAGGTGTGGAATTCAAATTCTATATTATGATGGACATTAAATTCTAATAGAAATTAAATTCTTATATATTTTCTCAAACCAAACAATAAAAATAAAAAGAGAATTTAAATTACTTTCCTCTCCTCCACTCTCTCCTCCCAACCAAACAACACCTAAGGTACTTTGACATTTAAGTTTTATTTGATATTGAGGTTATATATATAACACTAAAATATTCGGTAAATACTAGCCGCTGTGACTTAAAAGTTAAATTAATTTGATTCCCCACTTATATGATAAAAAATTTATAATATATTTATTTTTGTCAAATTTATTATTTAAAAATCATATTACTATATATTATTAATTTTTATTTCATAATTAATACTAAAGAAGGCGTTAGTAAATTTGAAATAAATGATTTAGTGTAAAGAACATGATCCTCCAAATTCACCAATTTAATAATGAAGATGATTTCGTGAATATTAGTATGTGATAAAATTTTATAACTCTTTATTAATAGTATTTAAACGGTGAATAAACAGACCAGTAGGCAGTAGGCCAAATAATGTACCATAAACCAATTTTCGGGTAAGAATCCGGCGTGTTGAGGATGAGTGAAGTAAGGAACTTGAAGAACCAATCAGGCAAACCCAAGTACCCGACCCGTTATTATCGAGTTTACGCTTTACAGTGACTGACAGAGGACTTTCTTTCATCGTCCTGTATTTTAAACCACTACGGCGGCTATGAAGAGCGCGTGGTAAATAAATAAATAAAATTAAAAATAAATAAAAATGATGAGTTCGCTGTCGCTGCACAATAATTCTTCGATATCAAAGGCGGCAGCTTCGAGTTCGAGTTCGACATCGACGAAATCGCACTCGTTCGATGATATCTCCAAATATTTCTCTCTCCCTCTCTCCGACGCCGCCAATCAGCTCGGTAAATCTCTCTTTCTCTCTCTCTCTCTCTCTCTTAATTTAAATTATTATTTTTAATTTTTTTAAGCTTGTGATGTGATCTGAAGTGACGTGGCAGGTGTCTGCGTGAGCGTTCTCAAGAAAATCTGCCGCGACAATGGCCTTGATCGCTGGCCTTATCGCAAGGTAACTTGTTTATCAAATTAGCTATTTCCTTTCGTTTCGTTTCAATTAATTTAATTTTTTATTATTAAAATTTGGCTAATTTTTTTGTTAATGGTGATTTGAATAGTTTCTGTCTGGAAAAAGCATTGAGGATATTAAAAAGTATGCGGCTAGAGAAAAAAGCAAAGAACTGGCTGAGCTCTCCAAGATTGCTAGGAAAAGGTATGTATGGTGGTTTTTCGATTCCTAATTTCCGGTCATTGATAATTACATGCTCAATCATCGTTAGATAATCAGCAACTATTTAGATGAAAAGGATTGGACAAGTTTACAATAAATCTTGCACAGTACAGTACTAGCTGAACAGAAAATTTTGTAACTGAACTGATACGATTAACAATATTATTTGTTCTTTAGAATGAGTGTATGATTACTGTCCAATCCAACACAAGCTAGATTTTTTGTGAACCTAGCTGTTTACAGTCTCTGCTGCCTAAAGTTGTAACTTGGAAGATGGAAGGATAAATAGGATTGTGACATTTTCTTTTTCTTTTTTCTTTTTTCCCCTTCCATGATTCTTCTCATGTAGCATGTCGTTGCAAGAGATATTTGTGCTGACAAGATACTATATGATTACTTTTCCTATTATGTGCTTGAAACATTTTTCTTCCCATGCCTGTAGTGGGACCCTTTTTTTTTTTTAATACCACAAATTTCCCCCTTTTAGTATATGCATTTTCTAAAACTGATTTTTAAGTTATCACGGATGGTTCTTAGCTTTCATAAACTGTTTTCCAAATCAGTTATGGCCCCTGGATAAGATAATTGATGGTAGTCTTACTGATTCAAGTATTAAAAATCTGATACACAGGGAAATCATATACATTTTATGCCAACTTCTGGGTCTTTCCAGATTCGTCATAATGTGAAAGTGCTCTCTCTTTAAACTTTACTAATTGTTTGTGGATGCAGTGGATTTCAACCCCTAAACAATGAAACATCCAAATTACATGGAGTTGCCTCCCCTCCTAATTTGCAGCAACAAGGAAGCAAAAACAGTCCAGTCGGGCAGCCCCATGTCTTGCTTAATGCAAACTTGACAAAAGGAATCATGGCCCTAGATGAATTTAAATACGGATTCCCATCAGATGGCTTATCAGCTGCTTCATATAAATGGTGGGGTAGCAGAAGTTCTGATGGCAATGATGGCATCCATAAAGATGAAAGTGAAATAGATGAAGAAGACAAACAAGCTGAAGCAAAAGCAGATAAAGAATCTGCTACACATGCAACAGGCAATAAAAAATCTGGCAATGGGGAAACAGAGAGCAACGTTGATCCTCAAGGGTCAGGTCTCTTGACAGCCGTCAGAAAAAGAACTGTAGAGGAAGGACGAGAAGCACTTAAGCTTGGTGTTTATAAGAAGTATTGTGTAAAGCAGCTAGACAGGAAAGAGAGAGTGCTGCTTCACCGAATATTCAAATCTTCATTGCCTAAAGAGTGGCTATGACTCTTACTAAGTTACAATGTGGGTTGCTGTGCACATGAACGATCATTTTTATAGTGGTATGGCCAGACCTAATCCACTGTGCAAACTCCTGTTCTGAATGTGCAATCACTATCCACATAACTAAGTTTTATCTTCTGTTCTTGACATGTAAAAGAATTGATGTGTGTGGTCTCAGCTGTTTGTTGGCATTTCTGTATAATATGTAGCCTGATTTATGTTTTCATGAACTATGCTCATTAGTTTTCTTAAACATCGCAAGAGTGAGTAGTTAGCCTCTTAATCAAATAATCTGAACTAGCTAATTACTCTTCTTGATTACCTTCTCTGCTAATAATGTTTCTGTAACTTATCAAATTGCAAATACTGTAATTGCATTTTTCTTGGTGTGAATCTTGGAAATGTAAGTCTTCCTTTCAGCAGCCATGACCGGTGTGATGCAATTTTACATCCACTTTGTACAGAAATATTCAGATCATTTAAATATTCAGTAGAAGATTGTAATTAGATTTGTCAGATGTTTGCTTTTTCGTGGATGATTAGGTTGTATTTTGGATATTATCCGTGAAATCTAATAAAATGCACGGGTAGAAATTTATGAAGCTCAATTGTCTTTTTTATGCATAAATATGTGTGGAAATTTAAATTTATAAACAGGAAGAAACCACCCCACATGATGACAAATTTCTTTGATTTTGGTTAAGCAGGTGAGGAACTGGTGGAGCTTATTCACTAAGAAAAGCCTAAATAAAAGAGAATAAAAGACAAGAGGAAGAAACACAGAATTTGGTTTTTAACTGAAGTATTCCTTTATCTTTGTTAGTCCTGCAAATTGAGCATTGACCAAGAAGTAACCTCAACTTCATTAAATTCGGTCTCCGGCCGCCTCCGAAATCCACGGCGAGGGCTGTATAACCATGAGAAAAACCGCTGGGAAACCAAAGCCAGTTTCATCCAGCAGCCAATGGTATGGCCCTGATCATGTCAAGTACTTGGATCCACTTTCAGGCGAAGCACCATCTTATCTGGCAGGAGAATTCCCCGGAGACTATGGCTGGGACACTGCTGGCCTCTCGGCAGACCCAGAGACCTTTGCCAAGAACCGTGAGCTCGAAGTTATCCACGCCAGGTGGGCAACACTTCGAGCCCTCAGCTGTGTAGTCCCAGAGCTCCTGCCTCGAAACGGAGTCAAGTTTGGTGAAGCTGCTTAGTTCAAAGCCGGTGCCCAGATTTTCAGTGAAGGAGGGTTAGATTATTTGGGAAACCCTAGTTTGATCCATGCACAGGGTATTTTAGCCGTATGGGCAATCCAGGTAATTCTGATGGGAGCTGTCGGGGGTTGCACGACTGCTGGAGGGGCATTGGGTGAAGTAACAGACCCTCTTTATCCGGGTGGCAGCTTTGACCCTTTTGGCTTGGCTGATGATCCTGAAGCTTTTGTTGAACTTAAGGTGAAGGAAATCAAGAATGGAAGATTGGCTATGTTCTCTATGTTAACAACAATGCTTGGGCTTATGCCACAAACTTTGTCCCTGGAAAGTGAAACTGCTGGAGTTTATTCGTTTTTCAATAGTGTTATGAGATTGTCATTGTTGATGTAGATTGACATGTGAATGGATGTGAGCCATTTATATAATGCTGTACAAATGTTAAAAAGTTAATGGCGATATTCTGCTTCTAAATTTCCTTCTCTCCTTAGATAATCATTATTAGGTGTAGCAAACCGCTTTTATGTAAAGTTTGAGTTCACATTTTAAAATGCAGACTGTAGAAAATATGGAAAGATTAGATTAGTTGATATTCTTGATTTCTAGCATTAGTTGTCTAATTTATTTGATTTGTACAGTTATTACTAATTTGTATATTTCCAAAAATTAAGAAGTTAAATTAGGAATGTGTAGTTTTATAAATTAACCCTATTGTACTGCTAGAAGTACTTAACAAATTAGAAAAGATTTTATTCTTCTTCTCTGTTTTCATGGTATCAGAGCTATGGCAGAATTAAGCCTGGCTTGACTCCCATACAGATCTGTTTATTGTCTTGTTGTAATGGCGCAAAACACCAGCCTAGGGTTACAGTAACTGGTGATACCAATTCCACTGCTACATCTATTGGAATTGGCACAGGGGAGTTTCTACTGTCGGGATTTGGAAACTTGAACGGAAGTGAGAGTTTTCCCATGCAATTAACCGATCACAAATTGAATGGCAAGAACTATTTAGAATAGGCATAATCCATTAAGTTGGTGGTCGATGGCAAGGGTAGACTTGGCTACATCACTGGTGAGACGAAGGAGTCGGAAAAAACTTATCCAACATGGAAGACTTAGAAGTCGGAAAATTCCCTAGTTATGTCCTGGTTGATCAATTCTATGGAGGTTTCAATTGGGAGGACGTATTTGCTTCTTCCTACCACAAATGATGTATGGGATGCGATCTGAGAAACGTATTTTGATCTAAAAAATTCATCATAGATTTTCGAATTGAAAACAAGACTATGGCAGACTAGGCAAGGTGATCGTGTAGTTTCTAAGTATTACAACGAGATGAAGGCCTTATGGCAGGGGCTTGATCTCTGCTATGAAGATGATTAGGCCTGTATGACAGATAGTATTCGTTATTTAAAACGAATTGAAGATGATCATGTTTATGAATTTTTGGCAGGTTTGAATAAGAGCCTTGATGAAGTACGGATTCTTGGCAGAATTCCTTTGCGATCAATTCGAGAAGCATTTTCAAAAGTACGACGAGAGGAAGGTCGACACAAAGTGATGTTAGGAGAAAAAATAAAATCTGCTCGAGAAGTTTCAGCCCTGATCACAAGGACTAATCACGATAATTCCTCATTCCAGGCACGACAGAACAAGAAAGGAGAAAAGGTGTGGCGTGTGATCACTGCCACAAACCACGTCACATTAGGGAGACTTGTTGGGATTTACACGAAAAACCTCCTAATTGGAAGCCACGAAATTTTATTCAGTCAAACCATGACTCAAAAGCCTTCCACTCAGCCATTGAGGAGAATGGAAACATTGAAACTACAACTACGACACCTTCATTCAATAAGGAACAATTAGAACAACTGTATAAACTTGTTCAGTCCATTCAAGTGACTAATCCAGTATCTTCTTCTTGTTCCTTAGCCCAGAAAGGTAATTATCTTCAATCTGCTGTCGCTAATGTGTCCACTATTCCTCTTTGTCCATGGATAATAAATTCAGGTGCCATCGATCATATGACTGGATGCTCTAAATTATTTTCTTTCTATAGTTCTTGTGCAGGCAATCAAAAAATTAAGATTGCTAATGGTTCCCTCTTGGCAATTGCTGGGAAAGAGTCAATTGTTATCTCTAATAGTCGTGTTCTTTATGATGTCCTTCATATTCCAAATCTCTCTTGTAATCTTTTGTCTGTAAGTAAAATAACTCTCGATTTAAAGTGTTGTGCTAAATTTCTTCCAAATTGTTCTGAATTTCAAGAACTATATACGGGAAGGATGATTGGCAATGCTAGAATGTATGGCAGTCTCTATTACTTTGATGATGGGAACTCTATGTGTCAGTAATAGAAAATTTCAAATCTCGGAGCATGCTTTGGTTCTACTGATGATAAAATAATGTTATAGCACCATAGGTTAGACCATCCTAGCTTTTTAGATTTAAAACATTTGTTTCCAAACTTATTTTGTAATAAACTTCTATTATCTTTTCAATGCGATATTTGTCAGTTAGTTAAATACCATCGTGCATCTTTTCCTATTCAACTATATAAAGCATCCAAGCCTTTTACCCTTATTCATAGTGATGTGTGAAGTTCCTCTAGGACATTAACTAATTTTGGAAAAAGATGGTATATAACATTTATTGATGATCATACACGCCTAAGTTGGGTCAATCTACTCAAAGAAAAATCTGAAGCAGAACATGTTTTTAAAAACTTTTATAATATGGTTGAAACACAATTTCAATCAAAAATTCAAGTGTTTCGAAGTAACAATGGGAAGGAATACATTAATTAAATATTGGGGTCATTTTTCTTAGAAAAATGAATTGTTCATCACAGCTCTTATAATGACACTCCTCAACAAAACGAGATAGCAGAATGAAAAAATAAGCACCTCCTAGAAGTAGCTAGGTCTTTAATGTTCACCACTAAAGTTCTTAAATACTTATAAGGGGAAGCAATTCTTATTGCTACATATCTTACTAATAGGATGCCATCAAGAGTTTTGAACTTTCAAACACCATTGACAGTTTTTAAAAAATTCTTTCTAATGACATGTTTGACTTCAGATTTACCTTTAAAGGTCTTTGGATATGTTGTCTTTGTACATGTACACAACTATAATAGAGATAAGTTAGATCCTCGAGCTGTAAAGTGTGTTTTACTAGGCTATTCCCCTACTTAAAAAGGGTATAAATGTTTTGATCATAACAAACAAAAATATTTTGTCACGATGGATGTTACATTATTTAAGTCTCAAATTTTTTTAATTCTCCTCTTCAAGGAGGGAGAGGAAATGAAGACTTAGTGTTTGAGCTTGACATGAGTACTAATGGTAAGGCAAATATTGAAACTGAAACTTTTAATCTTAATACCTTTAATAAGGAGGAAAGGAGGACTACCTTAGTGCTCGAACATAAAATTGACACTAGGATAATAGACGAGACACGCTTCAATGATGAGACCCTGTTTAGGAAAACTTACACCAGGGAGAAACGGATTCAAAGTAAGAAAGATGCAGCGATACTTCCTCAACACCATGAATCTGATCCAATTCCCGATCTGAAAATCACTTATTCTGAAAATCCAAGTACGATCTCTAATTTTATAGAGTCTAAGTCTTTATCTGTCCCACAAGTACATTCTGACCCTCTAGATCTTTCTATTGCTCTTAGGAAAGGAATTAAATCATGTACTTAACATCCCATTTTCAATTTTGTGTCTTATAAGAACCTGTCATCATCTTATCATACTTTTATCTCACAATTGTCAAGTGTGGATATATCTGAGTCTATACAGGAAGCGCTAAAAGTTCCTGAATGGAAGAAGGCTATTCGTGAATAAATGGAGGCTCGAGAAAAAAATGAAACGTGAGAGATGGTTTATTTGCCTGAAGGGAAAATTATTGTTGGTTGCAAGTTGATTTTCACTGTGAAATATAACTCAGATGGATCCTTGGAACGCTATAAAGTAAGGTTAGTAGCAAAATGATTTATACAGACCTATGGAGTTGATTATTAAAAGATATTTGCTCCTGTAGCCAAACTAAATACCATTCGAATACCACTCTCTATAACTGTTAATTTGGAGTGACTGTTGTTTTAATTGGATGTTAAAAATGTGTTTCTCAATGGAGAATTGGAAGACGAAGTATATATGAGTGTGCCCCCTGATTTTGAAGACAAGTTTGGAGGAAATGTATGTAAATTGAAGAAATTCTTTTTTGGACTAAAGCAGTCTCTTCGTGCTTGGTTCGAGAGATTTACCAAGTTTGTTAGAAAAGAATGATATAGTCGAGGAAAATCTGATCATACAATGTTCTTGAAACACACGAATGGTGGAAAGATGGTTGTCCTAATTATATACGTAGACGACATAATACTTACTGGGAGCAATAGGGATGAGAAGAGAAGGCTGAAGAAGCACATGGAATCGAAATTTGAAATTAAAGATTTGGGACCCTTACGTTATTTCTTAGGTATAGAAGTTGCAAGATTTAGAATGGGAATTTCTGTGTCACAAAGAAAGTATGTTCTGGACTTGCTAAAGAAGATAGGAATGAGTGGTTGCAAACCAAATGATACGCCCATGGATCCTAGTCAGAAGTTAGGAGAGGTTTTCGATGGAGTTCCAGTTGATAAAGGTAGATATCAATGTTTTGTAGGGAAAGACCTGATATTGCCTTTGCCGTTAGTGCTGTAAGTCAATATATGCACTCACCTCATGTGGAACATTTGGAGGCAGTTCACAAGATTCTTAGGTATTTAAAGAATACACCTAGAAAATGGTTATTATTTAAAAAGAGTGATCAAATGAGTGTAGAAGTCTTCACAGATGCAGATTGAGCAGGCTCGGTTTCAGATAGAAGATCAACATTTGGTTACTATACGTTCTTATGGGGAACTTTGATTACTTGGCGAAGCAAAAAACAAAACGCAATTGCCAGGAGTAGTGTTGAAACTGAGTTTAGGGCCATGGCAAATGGATTTTGCGAGGTGTTATAGATTAAAAGAGTCTTTGGAGAACTGAAATTAGATATTAAGCACCTATGAGACTATTCTGTGATAATAAATCAGCAATAAGCATTGCAAATAATCCGGTTCAGCATGATCGTACGAGGCACATTGAGATTGATAGGCATTTTATTAAAGAAAAACTGGAGAATGGAGTTATTTGTATGCCATTCATCCTTTTAGAGCAACAAACAGCAGATGTTCTTACCAAGGCAAACTTCAAGCCAAAGTTTGAATCTTTCATTGACAAGTTGGGCATGATTAATATCTATCCACCAACTTGAGGGGGGCATAGAAAATATGGAAAGAGTAGATTAGTTGACATTCCTGATTTCGAGGATTAGTTGTCTAATTTATCTAATTTGTACAACTATTACTAATTTGTATATTTCCAAAAATTAGGAAGTTCAATTAGGAATGTGCAGTCCTATAAATTAACCCTATTGTACTAGCTACTAGAAGTACTTAACAAATAAGAAAAGATTTTATTCTTCTTCTCTATTTTTACAGACATCTATAAAAAAAAACCTACATTAAAGAAGAAATCTCTTGAAATGCGACACACAAGCGCGCACGTGCACATACACAGGGGGTAAAACAATAAGAAGTTATAATGGTATGGACGACTATTAAAAAATGAGAAAGACAAAGGTGGAATTAACTATTGGTCATCCGAACATCCATTTGAAAGCAACCAATCATGATAGTGAGAGGAAAAATGAAAAATTAAATGTTATGAAATATGACCAAACATCCATTTGAAAGCGACCAATCATGATAGCGAGAGGAAAAATGAAAAATCAAATCTTATGAAATATTGAGGGTACTATTGGGATAAATCTTTCTAAGTTTTCTTGTTAAAATATAACTTTATGGTAATATTATTTTTTAATATGATATATATTCACAAATTGAGCGTATATTAATAGACAATCAAACTAAATTGGTAATATTATAACTTTTAAAATAATTGTTATTAATTGTGTCGTAGAATAATTAGCTCTGATGATAATCATTTAACCATTTGGTGAAATTTATCTTTTAAAGTCTTATGAATTTAAAAAGTAGTAGTATGTATTTAATAAATATTATCGTTGAACTATGTAAGAGTGAAAATGAATAAAATAAATATAATATTTAAAAAAAATTTGTTTACATATTTTTAAACATGTGTATATATATGCATATATAGAGAGAGATACATACATATATATATACATATAAAATGGATATTTTTTATTGTCAAAGTTGTAGTGGAGTGGCAGCTCAAGCTTGCAGTCTTCTAAATTTAGAACATACCAAGGTAAGAAAGAATACACATGAGAATGAAGATGGTGAAGTGTTTACCGTCATTTGTTTGAAATCAATGCATTTTATGAGGCAATGTTATTGAGCTATTTTACAAAAATTTTGACAGATTGCGGATCCTTACAGATCATCCATCTTGGTTTTGGGATCATTGGAGCTTGAATTTTTCACAATGGTTCCTATTGGAAATGCTAGAAAACTTAAACTTTTATACACACAGGTGCATGAGAATCGTTGATGCGTTCGTACCTTCTATTATTTCTTGGGCATTTACCTTCGCTTTGAAAGTAATATTGATAATCAAAAGTGCTTAAGGCATATGCTCCAACTACTCTTGCTCTTGCATGGGATTTCTAAACTCAAAGATATACTACAACTTTAGACAACAAGGTCTTGTGGTATGCATTTTGGTCGAGTCATATCTTTTCCTATTTTCATGCATTACCAGAATATTTCAGAATTGTTGATCAACACCATAAACAGAGAGCTAATAGTTTCGATAATTAAATCTTGATCTAATCCCTGCATGTGGCAATTTGTATGCACAAGTTTGTTTGAAATATATTTTGGTGGGTTCTCTGCTAAGTTATTTATGGTTACACCTTTTTTTGCTGCCGCTTTACTCAATAATATTAGCTACGCAGCACCCGATAATGGAATCGAAGATCTAGCATGTCTACTTAAGTGCAAAGTACATGGATAAAAAGCACAAATGTAGCCAAACATAAATGTGAAAGTGCCATGACCCAACCTAAACCTAATAAAATATTGTCCACTTTGGGCCTTAAAAAGGCCTGCATGGTTTTGTTTATGCAGGACCCATACACCTGAAAAAGCGTCCTGCCAATTAAGGTGTGGATCAACACTTATAAACCTAACATCTCTCTCATGCTTTACTAGTGTGAGATTCGCCTAGGCTATTACATACACCCTCCTAGGAACTCAGCGTCCTCGCTGAGGTTTGCCTTACCATCGCTCAAGAGGACACGCATAGCCACTTTGATACCATCTGTCATGACCCTACCCAGACCTAGCAAGATTTTGTTCCTTTTGGGCATTAACAAGGCCTGCATAGTATTATTTTTGGTGCACTTATGCACTCCAAAACTCGTCTTGCCAATTAAGGTGTGGGTTACTCCTTCTAAACCAAGTATTTCTCCTGTATTTTTGCTGATGTGACATTCACTTAGGGTGTTATATATACCCCCTTTTAGGGATTTAGCATCCTCGCTAAGGTTTGCCTCACCATCATGAAGACATGCGAAGCTACTCTAATACTATATGTCATGACCCAACTTAGGTTTGGCAAGACATTGTCTATTTTGGGCCTTAACAAAGCACTTTGATTTTATTCACTGCGGTAATGCAACAAAATCGTCTTACCCGATTAAGGGAATTGGATCATGTTATAAGCCGATGTCTACCTGCCGTCTTTCAGCAATGTGCTTAATTTCTTGGGTGTGGCATAGTATATAATTTTTTTTTTTTTAAAAAGATCTTTATTAATTAAAGATTATCAAAGAAACACCCAAAAAATTAGGCATTCTCAAAATACAGAGTTTTAGGCAATTGCCTTATTCGCCTATACCTAAGGCCATCCTTAGTCAATAATTTGTGAACTCGTAGTTTTTATATTCTTTGTTACCTTATTCATGATTCATTTTTCAGTTTTCATATTCTATGTGGGCTTATTCATGATGCATTACTTTTGAAAGCAAATAAATGAAGCATTTCGCTTTCTAGACAGATTTGAACTCAATGCATATATGAGTTTTATGTTATTTTTTTTTTTATAAAGATGCGATTACTAGCTTTCAGATAATAATATGTTGTGATCTAAGTAGCACAAACATGCAATGGATGAATGAATTAAAATGTCATGTTCAAATTCCAGATGATCATTTTTAATTACACTAATATTGTATTTATTTTTTAGAGTGAGAGTGAGGAGTGTGAACTCCTCCCACTCTAGTGTTTACTTCAATATTTTAAGTAGAGCTGGCAAAATTTAACACGACCCGATTACCCGACACGAACACGATACAAATAAATGGGTATGGGTCGTCGAATTTAACACGATTATTAAATGGGTTTGGTTCGGGTCAACACGATTTTTTTCCGTGTCGGGTTAGGGTCAAAGTTCTTGACCCATTTACCCGATCAATGACCCGATTATATTTTCTATTTTAAAATAATTTGTCGGTTCTTGTTATCAAAACTCAAATATTAGAGATGATTCTCTTTTTTATTTTTATTTTTTGAAAAGATGAATATAAACACAATATTTTATTTATAAAATTTTATATACATTTAGAGCTTCAATAATGTAAATCTGTAAAATATATATTAGACATGTATATTTTATAATATTGATATATAATATTATTTGTATATATATAATTAAAACTTCAATAGTGTAAATGTGTAATATTTTTGTAGATATGTACATTTTATAATATTGATAAATTATGTATGTATCTATGTATGTACGACAGTATATAAATATTTGATTTAAATTTTGTTTAATATATAAATATTAAATATTGATTATTTTTTTTTAGGGGGTTTTTGTGTGCTCAATATTTTAACACGATTATTAAATCGGCCGGTATTTATAAATTGACAACACTATTACCAACACGACATAACACCAACACGAATCCATTTCACATTTCTAATTTTAAAGGAGGATTGAAAATCCCACTCCTAGGTCCCACTTATTTTTAGAGTGAGGAGCAGGAGTGAGACTTTCATAAGGAGAGGTGGGAGTGAGAATCTTCTTTTTCTCTCCTACTTTTATTAAATTTAATATTTTATGTTTAATAAAACAAAATAAATAATATTATTATATTTAACTAAATAATAATTTGCATTGATTCTAAGTTAAAATTACTTAAAAATAATATTATTATATTAATAGAGAATTAATAATATTATTATATATTATCTTTATTTGAAAATATAATATTTTTATTTTTATTTAAAAATAATAGTATTATATTTATTTAATATAATTATATTTAATAAATTTACTATAATTATATAAAATGAAATAATGTTTCATTTTATATTTACCCTCCTTTTATTAAAATTATGTTTAATAAAATAAAATAAATATTATTATTATATTAACTAAATAATAATTTACAATGATTCTAAGTTAAAATTACTTAAAAATAATATTATTATATTAATAGAGAATTAATAATATTATTATATACTATCTTTATTTGAAAATATAATATTATTATATTTATTTAAAAATAATAATATTATATTTATTTAATATTAATAATAATAAATAATTTATTCTAAGAAAATATTAATTTCGTACTATATTAATAGTAAAAATGTTTAATTTATATTGCCCTTATCACTAATTTTTAATTTACATAATTAAAATTAAAATTAATAAAAATTGTGATGTACATAATTAAGAATATTAATAATTATTATAAATTTATAAATTTAATAAAGTATATGTTTATTCATCAAATATTTTTTTTAATTAACTTTGTAATTAAAATTATAATTCTTTAAATAAGGATAAAATTATAATTTGAAACTATTTACTCCCAATTCAAGATAAAATAAACACATAAATTAGATTCTGATCTCTAATCCTTTCTTGAATTCGAGTGTAAGTAAACAATTTATTCTCACTTCCACTCCTACTCCACACTCTCAATACTAAGATTTTCACTCCAATCCAAAATATAAATGCTACCTAAGAAATAAAATTCAATCAATTGAATATCCCATTCAAAATGATATTCACTCATCCATAATCACCCCTCCAAGTATTCATTCATTCTGCAACCTGGTTTCAGATCGATACACACAACAACAAAACCAAAGTTCAATTTTTGGGCATCTTGGAACAAAAATGGCAAGAGAAAGATCACACAGAATCAATATAAGCTTTTGCTGACATTCAAATAATGCCAAAGTGATTCTGGTGACATATTTGAAGATCATTGTCAATAAGAACTTGATGCCAGCTGAGTGGATGTTACATATCTGCAAGAAGAGACACACCATCAGTTAGACACATCATCAATAAGAATCTGCCACAAACACTATGTCAAAACCCAAACAATTGCTATTAGATTATTTACACATCACACCACATTCCATATCTACAATAAACTTCAAATCTAACAAAACTCATATGATGTTACTGAAAGCATTTCATCATCCATACAATTGAATTCATCCTTACAAACATGCTCTTGAATTAAATTCATAAGATGTTACTGAAAGCATTTCATCATCCATACAATTGAATTCATCCTTACAAACATGCTCTTGAATTAAAGTACAGCAAAACTGATATAACCAATAACATGGTGACAGCAGGATCTTCTGTAGATCATTTGCCAGAAAGCCCACCAAACGGCCAAGAAAGAAGAATGCAAAGCACGTTACCACCAAAAAGCAGCAGTGAATTAAATCATTTCACCATTTGCTAACATTTTTAATTTGTCAACTTGCACATGCCAGTATAACAGCGCTGCTACTCTCCCCGAGTCAAACCCCGAGTCGTGCCCCGGATTGTGAAGAACGACGTCGTTTCCTTTTCCTAATTTCGGCCGAAAAGAGTGGGCAGGTGAGCATATGTATCAATTAATTTCAAACTAAAACAACGTCGCCAGTTCCTTTGCCCTTTAACTTCAGCCGAAGCAAATAAAAAGGAGGCAGCACGTGGGTGAGCATATGCTTCAATTAATTTCAAACCAAAACGACGTCGCCAGCATTTGCTTTATCCTTCTTTTTACTTTCCTTCCAACCACAACACGCGGCTGGGTTACAGAACTTCCACAAACTGCAAACTGCAAACTGCAAACTGCAAACTTCCACAATCTCAATCAACTGATTTTATACTCCATCTCAAGGCACAGAAAATTAAATAATCACTTCCAGCAGTAACAATTCCAGCACCAATAATCATTTCCCAATCAGCCAAATAATTTAAAATTATCAAACAACAAGTCCAATAATCACTTCGAGCAGCAACAATTCCAGCACCAATAATCAAATCTCATGATGCACGCACTAAATCGGTTCTCTATATACTTAATTATCTATTTATTATTTTTATCATTATTTCTTTGACAGATTAAGACTGCTACTGCCTACAGAAAGATGCCATCATTTAAATTGTTTAAAAAAAGACAATTCCAGCACCAATACTCAATTCCAGCACAATAATCATTTCCCAATCAGCCAAAAGCTTTGTGAGTGGATGAGGATAGTGGCGTGACTGTCGGTGATGGCAACGGAGACCTCGATCGCGTGATGGCAGTGGTCCGTCGTCTGTGCCGGCTGCGAGAGAGCGCGTTTATGTTTGCAGGTGCAGAACTACCGCTGCTGTTTGCAGAACAAAAAGTGCTTGCAGAACAAAAAGTGAACGAAAGGAAAAATGCGTCGAAACGGTGCGTTTCATTCATGGCGCAAGTCGGTGCAAATAGCTTTTTCTGCAGTTTAATGTTCAAACCCAACAGTTTCAGCACGTGCCAACCATGTTTTCCGAATAACATACCCCAACTCAGAACCCTGATTAGTAATAATAATAATTTACTTAAAGTTAATAATTTTATTTCTTAAATTATATATATAGACACACACAATTGTATTAAATAAAAAATTATTTTTTAAAATTAAAATTTTTAAAAAATTACTCTTTTCTTATTTTTTAAAATTTATTGTAAGATGAAGTAACATTGCCAAAATTAGTTTTTAAAAAGAATTATTGAACAATAAAATTAAATTGAAAAGTTAATGGATTATTGGATTTATTTGTGCTTCCAAAACCATGGGATGTCATTTCAAGTAAATGACTAAACCCTAAAATATTTATTGTTTCACTCGACGAACATCGCGGGGATAGCTCAGTTGGGAGAGCGTCAGACTGAAGATCTGAAGGTCACGTGTTCGATCCACGTTCACCGCAAGGATTTCTTGTTTTTTTTTTTTTTCACTTTTAATTTCTTGTCTAATGTTCGCTTTTTCCGAACAAAAACAACATATAAAGCAATTCAATTTTGTGCAACAATGGTAGCCCTTTTATAGGATCACAGTAATTTTAACTATATAGATTTATTGCAAAAAAATAAAAACTATATAGATTTAATAAAATAGAATTTCTACATGTTCTAGAAAATCTAATTTCCCAGATATTTTTCTGATG
The DNA here is from genome assembly GCA_030449925.1 of Citropsis articulata. Lineage (NCBI taxonomy): Eukaryota > Viridiplantae > Streptophyta > Magnoliopsida > Sapindales > Rutaceae > Citropsis > Citropsis articulata. Next base: position 6,150,709 of record JASUUH010000211.1, on the reverse strand, counting down.
CTATGGTATTTTTGACAATATTTCTCATAGAACGTCATCATAATTAAGCATAACAATAATAGAGATGATTATGTTGGTCATTAATATTAGGGAAAAGGACATACACACTTCCAATGTTTAGTAAAGGGATAAAAAATTTCTTAATATTTCAAAAAATACATCCACACTCCCAAAATCTATAATTTTAACATGTAATTACCGTTATATCCTTCTAACAATTTGTTGATTGTGTAATTTGTTCATATATTGTTATTGTTAATAAAATTAAGAAAATATCTTCATTACCCAATACCTCTATTTAAATTTTTATCAAATTTTTTCTTCAAACTAAATAAATTTAATCAATTACTTAAGAATAAAAATAAATAAAATTAGTTATCAATGTCATAATAATAACAATTGCTTGTGATTATTTAAGCATGATTACTTTTTTTTATTTTGTTGATTCTATAAGTTTAAATGATTGACATGTGGAGAATTGTTATTTTAAAAAAAGAAATTATTCTTAAATAATCACAAGCAATTGTTATTCTTATGGTATTAATAACCAGTTTTGTTTATTTTTATTCTTAAATAATGGATTAAATTTATTTAGTTTGAAGAAAAAATTTAACAAAAATTTAAATAGAGGAATTGGGTAATGAGGGTATTTTCCTAATTTTATTAATAATATATGGATAAATTACATAATTAACAAATTGTTAGAAGGGTATAATGGTATAATTATAAAATTTTAGGGTGTGGATGTCTTTTTTAAAACATTGAAGAGTTTTTTTGTTCCTTCATTAAATATTAGAGGTGTGTACATCATTTTCCCTTAATATTATTATTATCCTCATAATTATTGATTGTGCTAGCTAATGGCATAGTTGTGGGAGGAATGGTACTAAAATAAACCGATATTATAATAATTATGCTCCTCTAAACACCCAATAAAATAAAGGAAGCGTCTCATTGGACTGTTATGGAGACACAAAGAAACCAACAGAATTACTTGCGAGTTGCGACTACAAGATCTCCATGTTTCCATCAATTTGGGTTTATTCATTTGACGCTTTCAATTGGGAATGTAAGAAATGTATATAAAAACTAGTAAGTAGCAATTGAAAACTCATCCATGGTTAGCATTATAGAGCTAATTAATAAGCAATGCAGATATGGTATGAAAATTTGTCCATTTTAAAATAAATAAATAAATAATAATAATAATAATATTAAGGCTGTGTTTGAACCAAAATACTTTAAACTAATAAAAAAAATTATATTTGTGAAATTTGACTGAAGAAACTTGAAAACACTTCAAATTTTTGTGAAGACACTTGGAGGCAAGAAAATAATACTCTTTTGAATTAAATCAAGCACTTCCATGGCTGCACAATCCTTGTCCTTGCATTAGATTTGTTTGTTGACAGTGGGAGTGTGAACTGGGAGGTGGAGACCGGACATAATTGAACATTCTACACTGTGCGTATAATTTAATAAAAAATAAATGTGTGTGTCACTTAGCACATACAACTCGATCTTTTAATTAAAACTATGCCTCCCCTACCACAAATCTAATGAATCAATGTCATGATTATAAACCACCAAGTATTACCAAAAAGAGATTTTGTGTCTGCCTAATTTAAAGCTGTTTATTCTTTATTTATTCATTATTTATTATATATAATTGAAAAGCAATGACAAATGTATAAAACACAAAAATAAAAGCTAATGACTGAGTGCTAATTACTTTGTGTATCTTGAAATTTTCACTAGGAAGCAAAGCATGAGTCAAAGATGTAGTTTCTCAATCATAGTTCATGTTTTAGCAGAGATCATTAGCTGATTAAAGCAGTAAAAATAAATAAATTTTTTGAGATATTGCGGATGATATAAGGTCTAAATTCTGCTTGCATTATAATGATGGTTGTGTATTTTTTTTAATAATATAAAGTAAATTTTATTTAAAAAAAAAAAAAAAAAGAAGAGCTAGGCTCCCTTACCTTAAATACAATTAAAATTAAGTTTTGTTGCTCATTGAGTTGTGACGCTCTAGATTTAATAAGAATATTGATACATTCAATAAGCGTATATGCTCTTTGTAATAGACAAGTAAAGTGGATCGACTCAAAATACACTAAAAATTCATTAACAATGATGATATCAAATTCCAATATCAAAAGTTGTTTTAATTTGGATGTAATATTTTTGAGATTTTATGGTAAATTGTTGAGGAGATCTGTTTGAGTTCGAACGGCAGTTCTTTCTCGTTTTAATAAAATATTTAAATAGAGATAAATTTCCCTCTAATGTTAAAAAATCTAAATTGAATATTCTAATTTAAATAATCAAATAAGATTTTAAGAAAAAATCTAACACAAAACTTGAAAACGTTGTGTAATTGTGAATATTATAAAAATACGTTAACCCCTTTAGTGATGGTAAAATCATTTAGCATCTTTTTTTTTTTTTTCCATTGTACCTCTTTGAAAAAATGAATATTGTGATTTTCCTTTTTCGGGTTGGAGAAAAATATTCCCAATAATTAAGAAACAGATAATCCCCTTCTTCTTGGCATAAGAGCTTTCTCTTCAATCTAGCTCAATAGTTTAGCAATTCAAGATGTTTTTGATGTTTGTGTGAGTTGTACATTTATTATTTTTTTATTCATATTCATAATTTCAAGGAAAAAAAAATATTACACATTGAGACATTCCCTCTCCATATTGTGTAATGAAACATCATCTTTTGAAATTTTTTTTTAATTTTCGTAATTAATTAATTGATTGATTGATTATCTAGAAAATAATAGAGAGAGAGAAGAGAAGCAGCCTTACACCAGACATGCACGTGATGCACGTGCAAGTTTTGGCTCCTGTAAAAGCTGCTGCAACGTGATCTATTATATACCCCCATAAGATCACATGATCTATGATGATCAGAAGGTGAAAATCCACTATTGGCTCTTTTAAGTCAAAGTTCGTGGGACCCAGAGAACGGGACCCTGACTGCCTCGTTTAAGCGAAACAACGCATCTTGTTTCCATATTTTTTTTAATGTAAACAAATCTGGGAAAAAGCAAAAAAAAAAAAAAAAAAAAAAAAAAAATAATCTGAGTCATACTTTAATAAAAAAGGTATGCTTCTAATCAAAGCCTTCAATTTGATGCATACTTTATTTGCTCCCAATCAATGATGATACTCAAGAAAAGGCTTTTTTCCAATCTTTTTTTAATTTAAAAATTCTTTTTTTTTTAATTCTATTTTGGGTATTTAAACATTAGGTTTAGTCAAATGCATCAAATACAATGACATCAAATACAATGACATAATTAACCTTAACAACCGTTGGCGTTAACTTTAAAATTTTGTTGGCTTGGTCAAAGCATTTAGATTATTTATCAATTAAAAAGTATACGCAAGTATAACAACATAATTTATATTAACACATTATTATGTTTATCATTGGTGGCCAGCGTTAATTAATTGAAAAAAAAAATTATCAATATGCATGCCACTTGATTACCATAAAGAATTTTTAAATTTCCATGTATGGAGAACACCTATAGAGAGAGAAAAAGAGAGAGAACACCATCATGTAAAATAATGATTAATTATTTGTTATTTTGTTGACTATTTTAAGTGAATTTCTACGTTTATCAATTCTTAAAACATATGTAAAAGAAGCATTAAAGAATTTAAGCTGATAAATTAAATCTTTCTAAGAGATGTAAAATGGTTCTCGATATAATTACAACGTTTTAGTTATAAGAGAGCGATCCAGGGGTTTAATTTGTTTTTCACTCATTTTAACACATAACTATAATTGATTTTTTTTTTTTTATTATTGACCGTTTTCAATTTGATGGACATTATAATATATGGGAGGTGTATCTCGTTTTTCCTACATTAATGGTCACTTTTTTATTAACAAAAAATACCAAATACAATTTACTCTTATTTTTTCAAAAAGGAAGCATTGATTAAGGCTTCATTTGTGGCTCTATGTCTTTGTGAATGATAAAACTCTCAATCACAAGTTACACAATGTAACCCAAAATAACACTGTCCATTGCTTGTCAAAGCATAATAGAATTAAATTGCCATCAAAGAAAGTATATATATATATATATATATATAACACAAAAGAATGAAAATAAGCATGAACTTAAATAATAGAAGCAAATAAAGTATTTAATTTCACAAAAATTGTTGGTATTTTGATATTTGATAAGAATGCATAGATGAAAGTTGTGCATACCAAATACAAAATGTAATGATAAATATGTTAAAGCTGTATGGACAAGTGAGACAAACCATGTTTTGTTAGATAATGGTGGATAATCTTCAATTTTTACTCATTTCTCATTTTTCATAATTAAATTTATTTTTAATTAATTAATTATCATTATATTTTATATTTTTTAAAAAATAATTTATTTAATAAAAATATAATACTAAATTAATATTCAAACCGAATCGAATCGAACAAAATCAAATAAAAATCGAATTTTTAGCCTCTAAATCTTTTGAGGAATTAATATGATAAATAACTTTAAGGGCAAAATTAAGATTTGCACTTTCTTCTCCTTAAGTTGACTAAAAATAATCTCAATTCACAATCATTTCCTTTGTTCGACTTTAAAGAGGGAGTTGTGTTTTTCATTATTTTTCTTGGTCAGCTATAAATGCAACCTCTCAATTCACTTCATTTTTTTTTTTTTTTTGGTTTTTGCTTTCCCTTTACTGTTTTTCTTTCTTCGGTTTCCTCCATTGCAAACCAAGCTTCTCTTTCCAGCTTTCTCTCTTTGATTTGAGGTCTCTCTCTCTTCCTCAACTCTCAAAGACCCACCAACCATTTCACCCACTTCCAAATATTTCGCATTTTCCTCTTCAATTTTTTTTTTTTGGGGTCTGGTCTTCACTTTGCTTGCCATTTTCTTTTTATCATTCTCTGAGTTTTTTTTTGGGTGGCCCACTTGAGGCCACAAGCAAAGCCTCCTCTACTTGTAAACTACTCATCTGAACATTTGCAAAGACTGCCTTTTTTTGTTCTGGGGTTTTGTTGGGATTGTTATTTGAGCTCTACATTGGGCTATCTATCTTTGCTTATTGTGTCTTTGCTGGTTACAAAGGAAGCAGCTCTTTCATTGCTTCTGTGGTTGCTCAAGGCAGAAGATCAAGGGGGTTAGTTTTTCTTTTCTTTTCTTTTTTTAAGATCAATACCCCACTTGAGTGAAAATGCTTTCTTCTTCTTCTTCTTCTTCTTTAACCTTTTTTCTGAGCATTTACATTTCTCTTTTGCTGACAATTGCTTGGATCATAAGTGATGCTTTCTCATAAATATATTCCTTTTGCTCTTTGTTTTTTTTTTTTTGTTTGTGTCGGCAATCAATCGAATTGGTTGAATTTATAGAGTTATTATCATTATAGTTGTTTTTATAATTATATTTCATTTAGGATTAGTCAAAAGCCTCCAATAGCATTTGGATTTGCTTCTTGAATCACTGTTTTCTAATGAAACAATCAAAAAAATGTAACTGAGCCGCATTATATTTGGTATCAGATTCTCTTTTTCTTTTCTTTTCTTTTCTTTTCTTTTTTTCTTTTTCGTTCTATTTAATAGGTGCAATGTAAAGCCAAGAATCTTGTTCAATTGATTCAGATTGAATTAATGTATTTCCCTGACTCTTTTTCCAACATGAGATTTGAGTGTTGAACTAGGATAAGGATGCTTTAAATGCGTTGTGTTACTTCTTGTTGTTTATACATGTGCTTATTCTGAATCAGATTTCTTCGAAGTTAAAATTTTACCCGACAAAATTTTTACCCGACAATTTTGTGAGGTGTTTACTCTGTATAAGGTTTCATGACATATTTCTTATATTCAGGAGGGAATGTGCTAATTTACTGGTGCCAGAAGAGGCTCACATACTCTTTTGAGTTCTAATATCTGAAAAATCAGAGATGTCCTCTGAGGGTTCTTTGAATACGGAATTATCGAAGAAGACTTCATTTTTGGGTCTTAAACTATGGGTTTTGATTGGTATATCAGTTGGTGCTTTTATAGTTTTGATTCTTTGTATCTTATCTGTATGGGTCTCATTTCGGAGGAAATCTAGAAGATCATTGGATAAGTTCTCTCTAACCCAAATTCCAAATGTCTCTAAAGACATCAAGGTTGACAGAATTGTGGGCCAGAATTTCAATGATCACCCTGAAAGTGTGTTTCTCTCAGTCCATGATAAATCAAGTGACAAGAATTCAGAAAAAATGCACGTTCATTTGGGGATGAGTAAATCAAGTGATCCTGACAATATCAGTCAATGCAGCTCTGTTCATCATCACGAAAGAGCATGTAGTTCACAATCAGGGGAAGAAGGAAGCTCTGGCGCTGGTCATAAGCATTCTTCACTGTCTTATGGAGGATTAGTGACAGCCTCTCCCTTAATTGGTTTGCCAGAAATTTCACATCTTGGTTGGGGCCACTGGTTTACTCTTAGGGATCTTGAAATTGCAACAAATCGTTTCTCAGCAGAGAATGTGCTTGGGGAGGGTGGATATGGAGTTGTTTACAAGGGTAGATTGATCAATGGATCCGAGGTAGCAGTGAAGAAGCTTCTTAATAACCTGTAAGGATACCTTAAAAGCACCTTATCTGGCTTTTCTTATGCTTTATTTGATGTCATTGGTAATAGTGTACTGAATTGGGGTTTAGGGGACAAGCAGAGAAAGAATTCAGGGTTGAAGTGGAAGCCATTGGTCATGTTCGACATAAGAATCTGGTGCGACTTTTGGGCTATTGCATAGAAGGAGTTCACAGGTGTGATTCAGCTGCTGTTTATTGATTAATTATTTTTTCTGTCCCATGAGTATGTTAGCATGCTGCTATGTTAATATTGCAAAATTAATTTCTATTGCTCATCGAACTGTCTTTAATTGCTTGAGTTGTAGCCTTGAGAACAAAAAGGATGATCATATTCACATTTAATGATGCAGGATGCTGGTGTATGAATATGTGAACAATGGCAATTTAGAACAATGGTTACATGGGGCTATGCGTAACCAAGGTACTCTCACTTGGGAGGCCCGAATGAAGGTTATTATTGGTACTGCCAAGGCGTAAGTTCATTTTCCGGCTCAAAGCAGTTTCATATGATAATTCAAAGTCCCAACTTAATTTTTGATACTACATTTTATGGTTAATTTTAGTTTGAGCCAGTTTTATTATGTTTTTTGTTTGGAGTCTGAAAAAACCAAAGAAAATTAAATGATCTTGGGTTGCAGTCTTGCTTATTTGCATGAAGCAATTGAGCCGAAAGTAGTTCACCGGGACATAAAATCAAGCAACATCTTGATAGATGATGAATTTAATGCCAAGGTATCTGATTTTGGCTTGGCAAAGCTCTTGGATTCAGGAGAGAGTCACATCACGACCAGAGTCATGGGAACATTTGGGTAGGAGTTGTTTCCTATTCTCCTAATTAATTAATAATCCTTTAATCATACTAAGTATTTGCTGATTGGAAATTTCTCTTAACTTTTCAGTTATGTGGCGCCTGAATATGCTAATACTGGCATGTTAAATGAAAAGAGTGACATTTACAGCTTTGGAGTCCTACTTCTCGAAGCAGTTACTGGAAGGGACCCCGTGGACTATGGCCGACCTGCTAATGAGGTGTGAAAATCTTTGGTTTGTTGACTAAAGATACTAAAATCACCTTTTTGTTTGTAGTTTCTTTCTCTTTTTCTACGATACAGAGTGCTTTCCTTATGAAGTTTGTAACTGGACATTTTTTAGTAAGAATGTCTATTAAGCACTCCATATGCTCATGGCAGGTCAACCTTGTTGAGTGGCTGAAGATGATGGTGGGGACAAGGAGAGCTGAGGAAGTTGTGGATCCAAATCTGGAAGTCAAACCTGCAACACGAGCATTAAAACGTTCACTTCTAGTTGCACTCAGGTGTGTGGATCCTGATTCAGAGAAGAGACCCAAAATGAGTCAAGTTGTACGGATGCTTGAAGCTGATGACTACCCATTCCGTGAGGTATGAGTTTTGTATTTCCCAGAATTGATCATAAGTGTTTACTTGTCTGAAGCTCCAGCTGCATTTTTTCTTTGAATTCCTCTGCAAGTTTGATTGAGTTCATGGATCTTTTTGGTGATCTGCATTTTGACACATAAGCTGAACATTGATAAGATTATAATTTGGCTTGCTCGAGAATCACATATAAAACCTAAATATCTAATAATTTTGATACGGCATTATTTTCAAGTGGAATGTTCATGCGGCAGCTATTGACGCTGAAGTAAAGTGTCATAACCAGACTGTTAGATCATGGTTGGTATGGTCTGACTCCACTCTCGAAGAGAACTCTCTATGTATTGTGTGCATAAATAGTAACCACAACATATCTGACATGATAAATTTCGGAGTTATGCCGTTGAACACCACCCGAACCATGAAATCCCTAAATTATAATGGGTTGAAATTGAAACCCTGTTTAACTTTGGCTCGCATGGCTATGCCTTTGAATGTTTTTATTTTCAATCAAAATAGTTGAGGTGCTTCCTATATTTATGAAAGTTGATTCAATAGTTTGATGAAGGATATCATAATTCTGTCTGGTACCATGCCTATCATACTTAAAATTTCTGTTGGAAAGCAAATGGTTATGATACTTGTCAAATCTATTTCTAGGATCGAAGGAACAGAAAGAGCCGCACAACAAGTATGGAAATTGAATCCTTAAAGGAATCAACAGAAATTGAAAGCAAAGTAGAAGATTCAGAGGGCCGTATATCCGAGAAAACTCATGGATAGGACTGACAAGCAAATGACGGTCCTGGGTGATTTATTACCTTTAAAGCTTTTGATAACCATAATACAAAACATTCTGGAATTTTGTTTCTTGGAGGGTCTCCTACGAGCACGAACGGACTTGAATTAACAGTAGCCTCATTTGGGAACACTGAAGCCCTATCACTGTCGTCTTCTTCTCTTGCATAGGGCAATGCAGGATGAACAAGAGGTGCTTAATATTTGAGAACTGAGGAAGGTAAAGGAAGAGAGGGAGAGAGTTTGTTGGTGTACAGATTTGTCTTGAGGAGGGATGGCTGTTGTACCTTCCATGCATAATTATAATTTTATTATTTCCATTTTTGGTGTTTAAACTTGATTACTCCTGTTCTTGAAATGTTGTTTTACTTTTATTTAGTTTCGTATTTTCTTTCTCCTCCCCTTTGCCTTCCACCTTTTTTTTTTTTTTAAATTTTTAATTATTAACTCACGCATCATCATTGAAGTCCAATACTTACCGGTGGAGCTAGACCTCAGTTTCAGACTCATTCTTCGCCAAATTTATTAAAATATTATTCAAATATCATTACAAAAATTTCTTTCTTTACAACGTTTAACCATGAGAAAACTTAATAAGGTTGGCAATGGTCTCCCATCTAAAAGACTAAGAGATACTAGGGTTTTAATTACATAGAGCCAGGCAGAAGAGAAATAATGTGGTAAAAGGAATTCAAATCCCCTCCTTCATAAATGGGATGGTTTGAAGTGGTTCGAGTGTGGACCACAAGCACAGTGCTCCCACCCTATGGCATCAATTTTCGTCGTTATTGCAAGCAGGGAAGGGCAGAGCCGGGCCTGGAATCCTGGTAAAGGGCATGTTATGTATGTTAGCCGCTAAGTTTGAATGATCAGAATTCAGATATATATATTTGGGAAGTTCAGAGTTGTTGCAGTATAATTCAGTGTTGCTGCAGTATTATTTTTTTCTATTTGACTTTATTCTCCGAGATTTTGCATGTCTGAGTTGCAACGGTCGTATTCTAATCTTTTTTTTTTTTTTTAAATTACATCAAAATCGTATTTTATTTTTTGGAGTATGCGAGTTGGCTCACGCTCAGGCGCTCTGCTGTAGGGCACTTAGCAGCTTAAGGTCACGCTTTTGCTTATGGAATCAAATAATTATTCTTTTCTTGCTGATTCTTTGGTCAGCTGTGCCTGTGGCCACGACTTTTAGCGGGACTTTTTGAAGGTAACGAGGGGTGTTACGTCATCTCATAGCGGTTTTATAAAACTCTAATAAATCTTTATAAAATGAAAATAAAAATTAAAGTATTAAACCAAACAAACGACGTCACCACATCAGATTTTATTTATGAGACAAATAGGCATGGGCTGAGTCCAGTTCCCAACTATGGGCCATCCTAAAAATAATTGATGGGCCCAAGCCCATTTCTTTGTTTTGGCAGCAGAGTGTTTGCACTAGGCTGAGGCTGAGGAGTCTAAACGATCTGAAAGAGGTCGTTCAGTCTGGAAGCATCAGTCGATCATCGGCAGAGATCGAAGAAAGGAAATGGCATCGGGATGGGGAATCAACGGCAACAAGGGGAGGTGCTACGATTTCTGGATTGACTTCAGCGAATGCATGTCGCGCTGCAGAGAGCCCAAGGACTGTTCTCTCCTTCGTGAGGATTACCTCGAGTGCCTCCACCACTCCAAAGAGGTCCCTCCCTCCCCCCCTCTCTCTTTCTCTCTATTAGCCGATTTACATAATTTATTATTATAAGAGTTTCATATTTGATTCAAAAGATTGCCGAGTGCTGTTTGTATGTATGTATGTTGCCACTTGTTGTGCTTCAAAACCCTAAATCTCTTTTTACATTTTAGTTTTACTAATTGTTACTCAGTTGAATTTGGATTGATGGCTCATTTTTTGTACGCTATATGATGATTAGATAAAAAAATTTGGATTTATTATTGTCATGCATCTTTGTGGGTTCTTTCTGTGAAAATGGCTCCTGTTTGTGGGGCTAGAAATTATCCATATTTTCATATTGAAGGTAAAAGAGAACAATAGGATGGTTCTTCCCCCCGTTCGTTGCTTATGCTGCTGAGAGTGCAAATTATGTTTGACTTTCCGAAATTGGTGAACAGTTGTACCTTACCATGAACTGAAATACATGTTCATAGCCCTATCCTTTTTGTACTTAGATCCCAGTTAAACTACTCAACCATGGTGATAACTGCCAACCCTGGTGCAAATTAGTGTTGTAATTGTTGCTGCATCATCAGCTTGTCAACTGTTATTGGTACTCCTCCAGCTAGCATAGAATAGGGTCATTACTCAGTGTTGGACCTCCTGCTATCACAAGCTTCTAGGGGGGCTATTTTAGATGCAATCATGCTAGTTGGCCTGACATTCTTTTGCATTAAGTGTGCACACTCAAGACATAATATCTTGTGTTCTGATTCCCCCCCCCCCCCCAAAAAAAAAGAAAAAGAAAAAGGTCTTCTAGTGATGACCCTTTAATCTCAAGTCTGTTTATTGTCTTTTCTCTTCTCCTTCCCTTTTGATATCATTAACATTACTCTCATTAGCTTCCACCAATCTGCAAATATCAGAAATTGAGATTGAGCAAGTTCTTTCATTGTTTTAGTCTGGCCATGTAGCTTCTATGACTATCTGAATCACTTTTAGGGTAGTTGGTTTGATGATTGGATCAATTTCTTGGTAACTGTATGCCGCATAGTACACTCACTATAATGACTATTAGCCATGAGCATTATATGAAATGACTGTTTGATCGGAATTCAGTGTGAAAGATCCAATGTTGGTTAGGGGTGTCTTTAGGAAAGTTTTGTGAAATCCTAGAGTTCCAAGTCAAAATTAAAAACTGTACATGTTTCCATGGCTTCTTCTTATTCTTCAAGATCGTCAGATGCAATGGTTGGTTAAACATAAATTGACTTTCTGAAAAGGCTGTTATCAACTCTTTTGAGTTCTGCATCAAGATTATTATGTGTTTGACATGTTTGGGAAATTAGTGTAATTTCCTGCACACATATCATTCAGAAATAAAATTGAATCCAACAGCCTATTAAAATGCATGTCATTATTGCACTTCATTCATGGCTGTAACTAGATGATTTAAGTTTTTTGGCTTGTGGATTCTCTCAAATAGCAGGACTGTTTCACTTGCAACTAGTTAGTGATTTGGTTCATATCTATCCGTATACAATCCCGTGGCATCTTGGTTTCCATTATTCATGTTGGATTGACTCATCTTGTGGTTGTTCTGAATGCCTGCTGCAGTTCCAGCGGAGAAATCGAATTTACAAGGAGGAGCAGCGTAAAATAAGGGCAGCTGCAAGAAATGCCAAGGGTGAAGATGTTATTGATAATCATCATGCATAACCAGAATTTAGTCAATAACCATTTGAACCATGTGGAGATGCCGTAGTTTTATCTGCAGTGTTTCTCTTATTTGTTCAAAGTCACCTGGTTTCTTTGTTTTCCCTGGACTAGACCTGCGCATTTCTTTTGTGGTGTCTAATAAAGTCAACGTTGTTACCTTTATTTGCGATTAGATAGATGTCACCTTATTTCTTTTGTGATATTGGAAAGTTGAAGCCTTGTTCTTGCTGATCCTCTTTTGGCTTCTTTTTTTGGATTCGTCTGAACTGACTTCCTATGCATACACCTGATGTTGGACATTGTGATTCATTTCTTGGACCTGTTGCTAATAATTCATTAGTTTTTATCATTGGTGTTTATTTAGGTTTAAAACTATTTGCCCAGTTTGTGTGGGAAATGAAAATTTAATGTGATGTTGGCTGCAATTTTATTTATTTATTCTGAAGTTGAGCAATTACAGCCATTTTTGGGATAATTATTGATTATTCGTCCTAAGTAGACTATGCTAACGGCGGTGGATTGATCACATCCTAATCAATGTACGGTAATCAGTCAATTGAATAATAATTTGTTTTTGCTTTTGGGATTTTCTTATCCCGGCAATTACCAAGCTCTGTTCTAAAACTTTTCTTACCCTCGATCTATCAATCTTTTTGGGAATTATTTGAATTAATTGGAAACTAGCGCCTTACTTGTTTCGATTTTTAATTTTGTCTAAGCTGAAGCTTATTCCTCGTTTGGTTCAATTTCTATTCCCCATATGGAGGATTAAAATTATGCTATATGTATAATGATTTAAGTTTAAGAATTCCATATTTGGTTTTTCTATGTTTTAGATTCGTTGCTGTTGTTGCGTCCGGGATATTTACCGCTGAAAAATAAAATGAATCAGAATTAGTTGTAATGTATTGTATTAATGTGAATTGAATTAATTTAACGCTGTACGGTTGTAAGTTATTGTAACTAATGCGTATGAAATTTATACTGTATTGTGTTTGGTGTATATTTTAATATTTCATATTACTATTTTTTTTTTTGTTGAATTGATATATTTTTATTATTGAAAATGGAAGCTATTCTGTCAGCCACCACAAGCACCCAATGGTGTTGAACTGTTCACTGACGTCAATTTGATACTGAGACAATTCTCGCCGCAGGTTAATATTTTCTTTCTGGGTGTTTTTACTTTTTAGTAATGCTGATGGATGGCAATGCTATGAGTCTCGCAACTTATTATTAAGGTTTTTTAAATTACGGCTTGATTTCGAAATTCGAAAATTTTTTTATAAACCTCTATTCAATTTTAACGTCTTTAGCCCCGAGGTAAATTACCTAAAAAGACATTAATATTTGATTCACACTCACTCCGAAATTTTGTTTTTCGGAGGAACGATCTTTACACCTAGTATTTCATGTCTTTCTGCAAAGTTCCAGTCAAAGCCTGTTTAGCCATGACCATTAACGACACTTTGACAGGTTTTCAAATTCCACACTTGAAGCAACAGTGTGCACGGGCATCTGCAAATACAGAATAGAAGTGCCCATTAATTTTTGTTTAACAGAATTGTTTCTACACTAAAAAAAAATTAGGGAAATAACACAATAAGATAAGCTTAACAATTAAAAAGAGAAAGGGGGAATATATTAAGGGTAAGTTTGGGAATGCCGTAATTTTTATGATTGGATAAATCGAATACCACTCTTCTGATTGGATCCAAGGTGAAACGAAATGTAGAGCTTATGCAAAATTACTCTAAAATTGGTTTATCAGATTTAATGATTTGTTTGACAATTTCATACGCACTGTTTCATGTGATTCGTGTAGTTAGTGTAGTCCTTTCGCGAAATATCATAATGAATGCAAAATCATTTAAAAACAAAAGACAACATGGAATTCTTTTATAGATGTAACAAAGCTTCCTGCAACTGAAGAGTCATTAAAACCCTCTAGCAATTTTATTCACAATGGTACATCTGCTTAAAAGATCAGGTAGTAGTCAGACATGAATTTAACAATCAAATAAAACCTTGGCTGATAAATTAGGATCTAAGTTACAAAAATATTACATTAGCCTTCTTGGTGCATAAGTTGCGGGTGTGCAGCAGACTTTGTCTAAACATATGGGTGTAGGCTGAAATTAACCCATAAATTAAAAATACTAACATTAGTGACCATACAATCATCAACAAAAGCACATGTTTATTACGGGTCTCCCTTTCCGTCCATGATCTTCATTCAAAGTCTGGATGCTTCCTTTTTTGAAATTGATAACCAAGACTGAAGCCACAGAATAGGAGAAGTAACATCAGCTTGAACTAATCACACTCTCATACAGGAAAGGTGATACGGACATCCTAGGATCTATTAACTTATGTCTAGTAGGACCTCATAGATTAGAAGAAATAGAAATAAGTAACTAAGATTTATTAAGATGCTTATTAAGATGTTTACTAGGCTAAACTAATTACCTCGTGCAGAAACATTCTAACTCCCGGATTACAAGCTTCAATGGATCAACAATCCCTAACTTAATCATATCCGTATATTCACCTGGTACAAACAAAACGAAAGCATTCTTATCAAAACTAGAATATTGAAGAATCACTCAAATTTCATTCGTTCTTTTTAATTTTCTATACAAGACAAAATAACCTCTAGTTTGATCGTATCCAAGGTCTATATTGTCCTGTTCCAGCAGCTTGTCAACAACAACAGAACCATCAAATCCTGCAGCAGAGGCAATTGTGTACACAGGCATCTGCAATTGTAGGCTCAAATATTTAGCAAGAACACTAAATAAGAATACGAGGACCATTTCTATTAAACAATTCTGTTAAAAGTATTGCTCTAATTTTTAGTTTTCAATAAAACAAAAATTAAAAGCAAAAAGATTTCAAAGAAATACAATATATACAACCTGCTACATACACAGAGAGAAAGTATGGTAAGAAATTCAAACAGTTTTGATGTTTAGATAGACCTAAAGAAACAAACAATTAAAAGTTCATTAAAACCATAAGGGCGCATCTGGCTCATTGTATTAGATGCGATAATTTGTATATTATAATCTCTCAGGACAAAAAAAAATATTGTATACTATAAAATTGCTGTTCTCGCATCTTATTAATGTGGGCCAAGTGTCTTCAAGTATAGAATTGGGTAGAGGGAGAGCCGGAGAGGGTAGTATTAATCATCAATACTCTCCATTTGTCATCCTATTGCATTGCATTATTTTTAATTAATAATTAATTATTTTTAAATATTCTGATTAGTTTAACATAAAACAAATATAAAAATAAAGCTTGAAAATACCAAAAAAATGGTCTCCAGCGGCAAAATAACTTATAATCAGCCATTTATCGAACAAACTTAAACTAATAATTAATATAATTCTAATATTAAAATAATATAGTATTAAAATAACATATCACTTGTAAGACTGCTTCTCTAGTAGGAGATCCCGCAATTTATTAAAGTGCAGAATCCCTGATAATTTCTATTACATGTGAAGCACAATACAACCTCATATCCACCTTTTCAATGAGATTAATTAATATAATGGCACTGCACATGCAACCTAAAAATGCAACCAAACACATGGATATGTTGCACTAAGCAATATCTTTATACCAAGCATACCCTAAGAGCATGCTGCATAAGCTTAACACCGATCTTCTGACCAGAGTTTGCAACGTAGTCTAATTTGTCCAACTCTTTTGAGGCATGTAGAAATGCAACCCCACCACCTGTACAACACATTTTCAGTGTGAAATTTTAACCAGAGGTTGCATGTCAAAATATGACCAAGCGAAATTTTAAAATAAAAGGCTAAACCAGGAACAATTCCATCTTCCAGCGCAATCTTCACAGCATCTATGGCATTATTAAGTCTAATACTCATTTTGTCCTTGCTTGATCCACCAACCTTTACATCAAATTAAACTGGTCAAAATATGTCTGCAACTATAGTCTGGGGATCCTCGCAGTTAAGAAGCCAGAACTGCATAAGTAATGTACAATTCCAAAGAATCAAACCTTAATAACAGCAATACCACAATAAAGTTTTGCAAACCTCTCTTCTAATTACTTTACTTCTTCATCTGAAGAGCACAACTCAATCATGGATTTCAACTGCAAAACCAATGAAAGGAAGACGTTCAATAATTAATAAATGCAATGGAGAAAGATCAACAAATTGTTGGAAGAACTAGTCAAAAAGTAAAACAAACCTGATCACATCTGTTTCCAATATACCCACCAATGACAATCATCTCATCATGTGACACTATAACCTATAATAATGGAGAGGGGCAAATTTATTGTTGGAATAAAACCTGTCCTTGACATGAAAGCAGATCCATACCATATATCATTTAATATCTTACCTTGTCACACATGCCAGCAAAATCCTGTGGTTCATTCGCATCATACCTTCCAGTTAAAACCTAAAAATGAGAAGACAGCAAAATATCGATTTCGCACCACATCATGTTGCAAAACGGAGTGGAAACTTAAAAAAATAAACCCACCTTGGCTCGAGTTAAAGCGGCAATGTCCTGCAATATTTCCTTCCAATCTTCTACAAGTTCAATAGGTTTGACAACACAAATCTTCAAACAATGCAAAAACACACCAAAGTCAAATAATATATAAAACAAAATAGAGAGTAAACAAATTGAATGATACATGCTATATATTTAAGTACATCTTTTTCATGTCAGCTAATCATTCATGTAACCTCTAATGAAGTTTCAGAGTAGGAAACTTGCCATCTTAGGCCAAACCATGTAAATTATCACACCATGTACTAATTTAAAATCTTTCTACTCGGCCGAAAAAAATAAACAAATAAATAAATAAATTGGTTACCTGGCTTTTAATACAAGTCTCGTCTTGCATAATACATCCCACCACTTCTTTTTTAATTTCCTTGGCAACAATGAGTAAAGAATGAATCTAAGAGAAGAAAAAACGCCATCAATTAAATTTATTGATAAATATACTTAAACTTTTCTTTGGAAAAAAAAAATTAAACATATATTTTCTACATAGAAATCCACTTACGCCATAAACCATGTCAGCTGCATTAATAACTAGATTCTTGTTAGAAAGTTTATCCCCAAGGATTATAAGCAATGGATTATGCAAAACCTGGCAAAAACAAAACCATTGGTTGTGTTAACACCAATAATGATATGAGATTAGATTTTATTAAGCAGTGCGATCCCTATTTTATCAGCAAGGTAGCAAAGGAGGCATAGTGATTTAAGGTTATAGAAATGTTTACAAGTGTTTTTTTCCCCTTATCAAAGAAGAAAGGAGATGCAGCGCCCCAGTTCTTTAGCAGCAGACCGCTTGCTACCTCTAAAGTCAATTTTGTTTTTCCACCATCTTCCTAAACATGTTTTGAGGGCAAAATCTTGGATGGTTAGATACATGAATCACTTAAAAATTTTATAAAAAGAAAAGGTACTGCATATCTAAAATAAATATAATCAGTGCCCCTGAAAAATACCATAATATTTAAAAAGGAATTAATCACAAATACCAGTATTTTTATTAAAAGCAAATACCACCAAGTGAGGCAAAAAACTGAAGAAAAAGGAGAGGCACAAATATGCCAAACATGAAATAGAAAAGCAAGATTTTACTAAAGAAAAACAGACCTATCACAAATATTATCATCATCAATCTAAGTTTCTATTTCTTTGGCCTATATTCCACTTTTTCTCCATTTTATTTTATTTTATTAGAATGATGACAAGAGACACAGGTCAACAACAGGATGAATTTTATAGAAATAATAAAGGAAGGCAAGGAAGAAAATGTACAAGCTACATCATGCCAAACCAATCTCAAAGACCTGGACAAATTAAAAAAGGGAGGAATCCCACAGTCAACACATTTACAGCAAATAAAAAAGGAAAGGATTCAAGGAATTGAATAAGCAACTTACAAAGATGACAATAGGACCATCCTTGCCAACTTTCTCCATAGCCTCAGCTATAAGCTTGCCAATCTTCCTATCAATTAACAAGGAATAAAATTACAAACTATATATGTCTAAAATGATTTATTCCTCAGGAGTTCAAAGAATTTTACGGTTTTCTATTTGAAGTTTTCTACATGAAGATATGGCTTAAAGAATGCTAACTACTCAGAATCACCGAAGCAACCAAATTAAAAAATGTATCAGTTCTTTGTTTCAGCCTCTTTCTTCGAGAAGCACGACTACCAGAGACATTACATGCTCATTAATTTTTCTTATATTTCTACATGTTTTTTTAATTTTTTTTTGTTTTGACAAATTATCAAACAAAGTGTTTGATTTTAAAGCATTGGTCATTGCATGGTTAAATAGCTGAAATTCCAAATAACCATCTCTCTACTCAACAACAAAATAATCATAAAAGTTCTAAATATCAAATTACAAAGAATATATACAGTACTAACCTTATTTATCAATATCCATCACTTTCTTGTAATGATAGCTCCCAGGTTTACCTTGAACATAAATTTTTTAAAAACCGAAAAACTTGATTAATTGATAAAAAAAACTCTACTCAAATTTAGTAAGATTGATTGACCAAAAACTCTACTCAAATTTGATCCTTGATGAGATACTATTTTCTGTTTGCAAATATGAGTTTGAATTGTGTTTTGCTAATAGGAACGTATTCTACCAACAGTCATATAGGTGTGAAAAGTTGTATTTTTCAAAATAAACCGTGTGGGATCGTGTAGTTTGCTCAAGTCTGAGAAATTTTAGTGACCACCCCTACAATTTTAAATATTCTAACAATTTCACAAAAATAACATATTTTGTTTAATTACACAAAATTCATGGGAATATTTAATTATATTTTAAAGTTTATTTTACTATATATCCGACACCATTCATTATTGGCTTTTTGTAATTTTATTAAATAACAATGTCAGGCCAAACATGAAAGAGTTGCAACATTTAATTAATTTGAAAACTCAATATAAAATTCAAAATTGCTAAAATAGTACTTAATTCATATCCTTAATGTTATAAGATAATTCAATTATCATGTAATCAAACTAATTTCAAAATCTATCAATCGGATATAGTTTTGTGCTGTTAGATTATTTTATTCTAATGCATAGCCATGGAAGATTAACTGAAGTTATATGTGTGTGTGGGCATATATATATATCCAGTGGTGAAATATATACAATAGTATTTGATTTCTCATAGTATATTTAATTGGTTTACTATCTTATAAAACCATATGCAAATGTTGAAAATTGGACTATAGTTTGAAATCATGTGATATATCTCATTTGACCTTAGATTAATGTATCAACTACCCATAAAATATAAATTACTTTATTAGTCTACAAATTAGCTTTTATTAATATTTATATTTCACATATCAATTCATAATACATTATGGTAATTACGATTTTAATTTCCCTCCTATTAATAAATAAGGATAAATAGAAGTACTGAATATGTGTGTGTGTCCATTCCTTCATATGTTTTAATAACTACAAGAAAAATCACTTCTACTTACCTTTTCTCATACCATTTTTATTACATTTTACCAATTGTCTTTTATAATACTATTTTGTAAAAGAAAGCTAAAATTGACTACTCAAAGATGTCTTTATATTTTTATTACATTTTACATTAAAGTTGTAGTACATTATGATGAGTACCGTTCGCATCACATTATAAATGCAAAGTTTAATTTTTAATAACATAACACTTCAGTAAATCAACATCTTAAGTGCGATATATGATATAGAATGATATAGTACTTTAAATAGGCTACAAATTTTATAGGAAAAAGACCACCCACACCTCTAAATTTTACTTAAATTGTCATACATAACTCCTTAAATTAAAAAATATAAAATATTTTCAATATTAAAAAATTTATTTTAACATTATTTATTTTTCATATTCTTTTATTATTAGTTTGTCATATTCTTTTTACTAATATTGAAATCTATTTGACATACTACTAAAATTAAATAATTATACCTAACATTCACAATAATTTATAAAATTTATATTATGTTTTACAATATCTTATTTAATTATGTCTACATTAATATCAATCTTAAAATCAATTTTTGAATTAATAGATTTTAGTTAATCCGTCATGATAGACTAATAATAACTTAATATTAACAAAATTTTCATTGTATATGTTATTTTATCAACTATACTTATTACTATACTTATTATAACATTTTATTCATATCATATGATATGATAATTTATTATTTTTATCTAATTACTATATTTATATTTATTTAGATTATTTTAATCAATAATTCAAAAATAAAAACATTATTTTAATCAAAATGTATAATAATCATTTATGAAACTAAGAAAGTCTATGTGACTATTTATGAAACTAAAGGGATCTGTATGATTATTTAAGCAAACCTTTGGGATGTAAATGACTTTTTCCTAAATTTATATTAATTTAAAATTAAAAAATTAGTGTTTACCCGCAACCTGTAAGTTACCGTTTATATTTTAATTAATTATCTAAATATTTATTATATTAAATGAATGATTCAGATTAAAACTCTTGCATCTAAGGTCCATATTAATCCCATTATTAATGCTGTAAAAATCCTTACAGCATCATAGAGAAATCCAATTTTATAAACTAATGTTTTGAACATTCACAACTAATTAAGTTTTTTAATACCTTTAGGTAAAATCTATGGCTTTGGCCTTTTATATACATGACATATAATAAAAAAGACTATAATCATTTATAATGAAAATTTAATTTCCCCGCACAACGTTATGTAAATCCTTCTATATGCTTAAAGGAGATCGTCATAGGACTTCTAGTAATTTTTTTAACGAAAAACTTCATATAAATTAATGTAGCAATTAGCTTATTCGAATAAATTTATGAAGCTGTCCTCACAGGCCACAGCAAACAGGTCATTGTTGCAATATAAATTTAAACCAAAACGCTCAATAATGTAAAAAAAGGGGGGTAAAATCAAGTTGATGTTAAATCCTTGTGCATATATCAATAAAATCCGTAATTATTACACAAAACACGTGATCTATTCGTAGGAGATTATTAATGATCCACTATTGATTACGTTCTGATAATGAGTAGCATTAATTTATTAACTAACATTGACATAAACAATACCGAAGCCGAGCTAATAGTAATCGCAAAATGTTGCTAATAGTAATCGCAAAATGTTGCTATACTAAAATAGTCCACAATAATGAACAATCAAAATAACCGAGAAAAAAAAAATGGAAGTTAATAGTAACTCTTTCCATCCACAGTTCGGTATTATTATTTTTTTTCTTTTCTCTCTTAACCTGCTCTGTGAATCCAGTGAGCAATACTCCATGTAATCAATATTGAGTTGCAAATTAATCAAGGCTTCTTCAGGTGTATTTAAGATGATTTAGAGATCACTTAGGACATAATTCCTAGATCTAATCTCCATAAACGACACTTCTGTTTTCACAAAATAAGTAGCCTATGATTCATGAGATGTCCCCATTTTCTTAACCAACAAGAAATTTACAAATAAAAGAAAGAAAAAAAAGAAAATGAAGCACTTTTTATTTTCTTACAAGAAGATGGTGCTGCTGAAAGCAATCAGTGTAATGAGCAAATTCCAATAGTTTTAAAGGGAGAGAATTTGAGCAGTATTTATGAACAAGTACCAAATAAGGATAATGAAGGGAGACTGGAGAGTGTAAATTGTATCACTGCAACATTACTTAACCGCCATGAAGAATAAGGCTGGGCAAAAAAATTGAGGACTAGGAAAAACCGAACCGAACTGGTGGATTCGTTCGGGTTCGGATCGGTTTTAATTCTTATAAATATCCGAATATTTGATTTATAAGATAAAATTAAAATACTGGTTCAGATTTCGGTTCACTTAGTTTAACCGAATAACCGAACTGAAAAACTGAGATGTTTTTGTAATTTTACCAAAACATAAATTGTGTTATATGTTGGTTGGCTATGCAAAATGATTACAATAAACATGCTCACACACAATTATTATTTTTATTTTGTGTTATAACTATTACTATTTTTATTTTTCTTTACAACTTTATGTTTATTTATATGGATCATTGGAGTGTAGATTTATATTCTTAAATCTTAATATTTCATATTTTGTTAGCAGTAGTTAGTAAGACAGCTGTCATAAATGTGTTTTGAATACTTCGTATTTATTGTTAGTATTTGTAATGAAACTATAATGAACTGATTACTTACAAAAATTATTCTATTAATGAGGCTCAATGGACTAAAAATTTATAATTTAAAATAGGCCCAAAACTAAAAAAATTGAACCGAGTCAATAGATCCGTTCATGTTTGGTTCTTTATTTTATTTGGTTCTTATTCAGTTTTTTTTATAAAATAACTGAATTTAATCAGTTCTGCTTAATCTTAATCCAAACTAAACCAAACCGAACCGTGTCCACCCTTAATGATGAACCATTTTTTGGAGAATAAACAATAAATAAATAAATAAAGTGTCAAATAATAAAATTATTGCTTTCTCCAACAAAATCTACAAATTTATCTATTAATTTGTGAATATATCCATCACTAGGAAAGGAGGAAGAAACCATGCGGCCATCTTAGCAAATGGAACAAAATCCCTTTCTGGCCCACTTTTAATTAGTCTAATAGTTGTTTTCATTATGAGCCACGAAGACCAAGATTTCGGCCACCCCACTTTCAACGTCCAACAAGACAGCTTCGCAATCATAAGGCCGCATATGAAGCTACTGGCAATACAGATTAATCTTGTTATTACTTCAACATGTACAGAACAAGATTTCATTCCCCTCCTCACAAATTTGAGCACATGATTTCATAGTGCTTTATTATTTGTGGAAAGCTCATAATTAGTGAAACTTTGAAAATTACGTGTTTTCTTTGTCTCAGCTAAAGGCACTCATTTCTTCCCGTATGATTTCGATGAGCTCTTATTTTTCAGGTCATGTGTTAGGCATTTTCCAATTTATGCCATAGTGAGCTTAAAAAAGCCTTTGCGATGTGCTCCAAAGGTAGTCTCAGTTTTCTAGCATTCGCCTTTAATTTCTTGGATTAAAATTAAACGGATAGACTTGCTAGAGGAAATCCTAGAGAGGCAGCTTGTGGTGAGGTTTTTAGGGAGTTAATGGGGCTTTTATGCTAAATGTTTTTTTGTATAACTGTGGCCATTGAAGAAGCGGTTAGTAGAGGGTGGCATTATGTTTGATTAGAAAGTGACTCTGCTATACTGCTGGTCTATCTTGTCTTGATAATCCAAGTTTCTCTCCTCCATTGTGCATTAGTAATAGACGGATTAATTATTGTAGTTTAATTAAAAAAAAAAAACATGATTTTTTAGTGCTTCTATATTTTTTGAGAAATGAATTCTGTAACAGTAGGCTTGATTAATTTAGGATTATCTTATTTTATTTATATTTGATGGAATTATCCGTCAATGACTATCCGTGAAAAAGTTATTTGAGGATGCTTAGGCCTAAGCTAATCTCATTTTATAATTTAATCTTTGTTTAGGATACTTTTGTAACCCTTCTTTTTTCTGTTCAACATATTTTTTGCAGATCAGAATAAATAAACAAATTTGAGCACGAGTTAATAGAAATTTCACAGGAAAGAAAAATTAACCAGCAATGGAGAATGATATTTTACACTCGCTTGCTTCCCTAGTTAAGTAGCTCATATAATTACTCCACAAATCTCATCAATCAATTCTGAAACAAAATCAAGAAACTTGATACATTGTATAAGAAGCAAGAAATTCAAAACAAATCATCAAAAAGGACCATGTAAAATCATATATACATAATTCTCTCGTTGAAGTTTCTATACTCGGTACAATCCTAGAATAAGAAATTAGTTATTATTACCGCTCTTCCTAAGCATATAAATTAAATAAAAATATGAAAATCATTTATATTGAGAGAGATCTGACCTCACTACAATTTAACTTTTCAAAGTGTTTTCCGTTATATCAGTGTGAAATGCTTTAATTTGCAAACAAAAATTAGTAGGAGAATTAACGAGTCAAGAATTCACAATTATGAAGTTCAGTAACGATGGAGGTAATCATAACAGAATATGTACTAATTTGTAATATTGAGCAAAGAATTTGACTGAGAATTTTATTGGGAAAAAAAAAATGAAACATAAAACCACTCTTGAACTAACAAATAAATTCTAACAGCCATGTTAAGTGGGGTAATATTATGTAACTGATTAGAATTCTCAACACATTACACATGTACTAAGTACCTGCATAAGTTCCAATCACATATCTATCTTATTAAATCCATTAGTGAATTTACAAATAAAGCATACAATTTGAACAATACTTCCATTACCCCTTTTACCGTATGACTATGATAAATTTATCAAAACTACCGACGATTTCTTTGATACCCTAACTCACATTTCACTGGAACCGGCAAATACAGTAGCCCACAATTAAGTTAATTTCCCATTTAAAATGGCGGCTGTTGAATTTTTAATAGTTGAAATCCAACTATTAAATAGTTGAATTTTACCTTTCATTCGAAAATATTTATTCATAGACTAATACCAATATCCCGATATGCTTATCTCATTCTCATGTATCTTACCTCAATCTTGCTGAGGTGGGCCGTGATCTGATTATTTAGCTCAAATGGGCCGTGATCTGATCCCACTCAAGGGTTCGCTTGTTTATCTCAAATATCCCGATGGCGGCAGAGGAGGAATATTAAGGACATGTGTCAGCTGTGGAAGTCCGTTAAAAGAGTTAAGAAGTAGGAAAACCTTGATAAACTCACCTTATCCCGATTGATTAAAACCGTCACAGGGCTCTTTGAGTCTCTATATAAAGCCATCAGGGGTTGTGTCTGTTTCACACAATAATATGAAAGTTTACCAGTCTGTAACTTATTCTCTCAGAATTAATAAAAGCTCCGTTTTGGTCATCGAGTGGATTGGATGTAGGCTGGTTAATCAGCTAAACCACTGTAAATCCTCGTGTCTGATCTTTACAGCTTTGTTTCTTTTGATGTTCACTGTTGCTATGTGTGATTAAACTTTGGTTCTTAGTTTCATTATCGCTCTTTGATTTGGATTGTGTCTTGAGGCGATTGGTTTGGTATTTGCATACAACATATCCAATGACAGTGTCAGGAATTAGTACAGGAGGGGTTAAGTTATACTACATTACAATTTATATTTTTTTTTCCTGAAAAAGAAGCATCAAGATAATAAATTTCATTCAACGCGTAATATTGTTTAAATTCTATAATGACTTGTAATTTTTACTAATTTATATAATGATAATGATAATAATACTTAATCACATGTTAAGGTGTTTTTAATTGTCTCATTCTTTATCTTATGATGTAGATTGAACCACTAGTTCGCTAGAATTTAAAATCTTAAAAACTTTTAAATTTAGCTCTAACATGAACTAGCAAATGTAGCTTGTTAATGGATTTGTCATTGTGATAAATTCTTTAACAATTGAAAGAGAGATCAGAGAAAGAAATTATTATAAATTGTCTCAAGCTAACAGAAAATTAATATATTAGAGGAAGATAAGAGAATTTACTATAACTCATAGATGATAAATAATAAATGGATCATTAAAACAAAAACAATTTCAATTTTTGTTTTAAGTCAGCATGGGCTTCAGCCCCTCCTCGCACCCTTCGGCGCCGCCGTCGAACAAATCAGTTTCAACAAATCTTATAGAAAGATTACCCGTGACTGAAAGATTTGAAGAAACTAAACAGTCAGGAGCATTCTCAACTGGTCAATTGGACTCGGGATTTCATGATGCTGAGTCGATTGGTCCTAAGGGCCATCGTCTTTGTTGAGAATATTCCTGACGATTTCACTTCTGCAGGATAAGAAGTAGACGGAAAGTGACGTTGGAGGTGATTAGGATGAACCTGGAAACTCATCAGCAACAGTTTGTGGATTACTTCGGCACAGAGGTATTTAGCTACTTAATGGACCCAAGCCACTATTTGTCTATTTCAGTGGCAACTATATAGTATAAAAATTGCTCATAAATGATCACCTAAAAATTTATCATTGTTTTTAAAACAAATTATAAGGAGTTATCTCACAATTTCAATTAATATTTTCCATGAGAAAGTTAACTAATCAAATATAAAACTATTAGCTTGTTTAATATCAACTGTTCTAGCTAATTAATTCTCCATTGATTGGGTTTAGTACTGCATGGGAATTGTGGTGGATGTTTATTTGAGTTGGTTTTTGGGACCCAATACACAAGCAGTCATCAAATAAGTGATTATCAAACATAATCTGTGAGCAGATTTTAAAACAAGAGATTATTTGATGATTCACCTCAATCAAAGTGGAATGGAATGCATAAAATATAAACGTAAACAAGAATGCATCAAGAGAAGCTAAGCTAGATCAATTATGGGAGAAGACATAGTGTTCACTGCTTAGGCTTGCTCAATGTTATGTATGACTTATCCATTAGATAATGGAATTCTTGTAAAATTATTTATCCACTATTTAATGGATGAATGTCACATCTTAAACATTAAGATATTTATTTTTATATAGTTTTTTTTTTCAAATCCTAGTTTAGAAAAGTATCCGATGAGCATAAGATTTCTCTTAATGGACTGTTATATCTAATAATGTTAATTAATAATATAATTCGGTCCTTAACCGGGACGTCTACATCATGAAGAAAACTTGAAGCTTTCTGAATTATCAAGCAGTTGGATATTTCATAAGAGTAGATTTCAATTTATCCAAATAGAATGACACTCTTCAATTTATTCTCCAAAAATATGAATACTTATATATATATATATATTTTTTCCAGAAGATGATGGCAAATGAGGATACATTCATGACCTTCATTTTAATTTTTTTAATAATAAATAGGAGTAAGCTGAAATTTTCATACTTCTAAAGGTAAGTCTAAGATTTTCCGTATCTAAGGGTAAATAGAGAGTTTATCCTTTTATAAATAGCCGCCGAAAACAACTAAACTGCAGCTTCGGGACTAAGCTATTATACCACGGTGGCACCATGCCACCTCTTTTGTGGTTGTACCATTGTAAAATTTCATTTAACTCCTTTCACTCATTTTTATTTAAACTTTACTTCATAATTATTAAGTTCCTTTCTACTGCATCCGTGAATCCTTCAACGGCCGATCAACGGCTCCTCCGGTGGCTGTGGTTGGTCGGAAAAGACAAAGTAAATTATAGGAAACAAAAACCAAGCGGTGGCGTCACCGAAAACCGGCGAAACCGCGGTGAATTGAAGCGGCGATACTGTGGCTTATCACGGCTTCGATCTGTAGCCTTACGAACGCTTTTCGGGGACAAGGATGGCATGGATATGACCAGCGTCGCAAGAGCTTCCGATCGGTACCAACCTTGGCCAGTGGAGTGGCCGGAAACGGAAACGGAATCCTGGTCGGGTTTGAGGGTCAAGTCGACGGCATCGTTCCAAAAGCTTCCTGGCGATGAAGATGGCATGAAAATGACCGGCATCGCACGATCTTCCGATTGGTACCAACCTTGGCCGGTGGAGTGGCCAGAAAAGGAAACATAATTCGGGTCGGGATTAGCGGGTTCAGATCGATCCGGTTAATTATTTGATCTTAAAATTATAAAGAGAGGGGGTATTGTGATACATGTGTAATATAAAATAAAATTTTGTAAATAATAAATAGTATATTTATATGGATGTAGTAGAAAGTAACTTAATATTTGTGAAATAAAGTTTGAATAAAAATGAATAAAAAGGGTTAAATGAAAGTTTACCATGGTGTGGTATGGGTACAACTGTTCTATTGTAGCCGGACCCCTTCTTCGGGTCATGTTCGGATTAAATAATAAACTTTTAATTGCTCAATGGTGCTTAGTTATTGGCTTGAACCTGCACATTTGGGTCGCAAGCTTTGGCCCGTGGTCAGTTGGGCTCCACAAAATAATGAGTGAATTGTTGTTTTTAAATTAAAAATATGAGTGAATTTTTTATTCTTATTGAACCCTACTTTTTACATTTATGCTCTTTCTTTGATGAAAATTATAACAGAGTTTTAATTAATTTTACCATCACTAGAATAAATTAAGTAGATTATAAACATAATTTTTTTAATAAAAAAAACTTATTATTAGATGGTTTATTTCTTCATCGATTCAAAATTATTTTGATTTTAAAAAAATAATTATATCATATATTCAGATTTATAGATACTCAGGATTCATAATTCATAAAGAAATTTAAGTTTAACTAAGGTAGTGTTTGTTTTTCTATCTGAAATCTAAATGGATCTAAATTTTCTAAAGTCTGAATGGGTTTAATTACAGAAATATGAATGACATGTTTATTTTTTTTTAAAAAAATATCTGAATATAAATGGCATATTATTTGTTTATACAATAAAAAATATGTTCAATTTGGTTATTTGACATTTGTGTCCTTGTAAATTAAAACAAAAAATAGGATTAGATTTTATAGTTTATCAAATAAATTATTTTACGGAGATAATTTTGGAATATAATATTTACTTGTCATTCAGACCTTTTTTTCAATTCACATAAAAGTTACAAAAGTTTACTTTTTCTATTCAGATATTAATATCTGAAAATCAGACATACGTTCCAAAAAACAAACAAGCATATTTTAGAAAATGTCTGAAATTAATAAAATTTCAGACTTCAGACATTTAACAAGTTCGTAATTATCCTTTTATGTAATTTTCTGTAACTATACAATTATGATTACAAAAATGGGGTTTTATAAGGATATTGAAGGGGTGTGAAAAGCATTACTCTTTTTAACTAGCTCACAAGCCCAAGAGTTATTAACGCAAGAAAAGTGGGGAAAAAATGTGAATCAATATTTATGAGAAACAATCATGCTTAAAGAGATCATCGAGAAATGTACATTTTGTCATAAATTTTTACATAAAATAAAAGGAATAGCAATCTTCAGTATATATGGTTCCTCTTCATTGCTTTTTATAATTAATAGATTAGTTACCAACAAAGCTACCGGGCTATCATGAAATTTTACCCTTAAATTCCGCTTGAATTGCCGCCTCAGCCTGAAATGGAAGGGCTACTGTGTTTAACCAAGGCCTCCCGGCTCGTTATAACACTTAATCGGCGTGATGCCAGTGTGCCTCCATATTCTATTAAGATGCGGGTTGTGGTCTGAGCAAGGTCTCGCGGTTGGGGCAAGATATCTCGTGGTTAAGACAAAAATAATAATAATAATAATAATAATTAACAGATTAGTTTATAAATGTTAACTCATTTAGTTGATAAGATTTCTTAAGTGAAAACAAAATATCTGAAGTTTAAATCTTACTCATATAGATTTAAAAAAAAAAGGAAATTAAAATTGATATTTATAACTTAAAAAATAATAATAAATAATTGACTTTCTCAAATCTGATTGTAAGAAAAAGTTGGACACAACTATGAGCCCTATAAGCTGGCCAGTCTTCATCTAATAACAACTATAATAGTGAATAGTTTGAGAATGGGGCAATGTTATTTATTCATTAATTATGTGATATTATTTATCACATTGCTCAATTACACTTGAGTGAAAAAGCAAGTAATCAATCTTGAAATTTTTGAAAAGTGTAAAGACTTATTCAAACGATAAATAGGAGTTTTCAAGGTGCATATCCAAGAAATAAAAAGGGTAAAGACTTACTCTTGTTTGTTATTGCATATATATATATATATACATACACACACATACGCGTGTGTGTGTCCACAAGACTACAACAATGATAATTTCCCAATGTACAAGAACTGAAAAAAGATTTTGAGTTAAATGATTCTGGACCCGACTATTAGCAAAAAGAAAGTTGCTTTCAACTTTTAATGTGCCTTATCAACCCGATCGACTAATACCAAATATCTTTCACGTTCATGACTCCAAAATGTGGGCCTGTATATAGTTCCTTTGACTATGCATGCATTTATCACTAAAATTTCCTTCAACGTTTCTTCTATTTTAGGATTTGGTAGGAAGAGGCTATCAAATTGAAAAGACAACTAAGAAGACTTGATGAGGTCCATTATTTGATCCCTAACAAATAAAAAAAAAAAGAAAAAAGGAATACCAATCGCAAATCGTCATCTCATATTGCTCCATACCAACCAACTATAAAATCATGACAATAACCTCCCTTTCAACAACGCCCACCCACACTCTAAAAGGCTCCAAAAAAAAGTGATTTTGACAACCTCCTAATTCATCGTAAGCAAGACTATTTGATCGTGTCATTTTTGCTCACAATTACTTGTTGCGGTTAAAAGTTAGATTCCATTGCATTATTTGATTATTGCAAATTAAAACACCATTTATGTGCTATCTTGGCAGTGTTTGATATGATCAATATATCTTCATCACTTGCGTCCATAACTCGTATGAAATGACAAGCAAAGTTTGAGTGTAAATTACACAAATCAATCTGATTACATAGTTTTACTCCATTTCATATATGATTAATTGAAAAAAGGACTACGTCCAACTTTTAAATTATCAAAGATATTAATTAGATAACATAATCATTCCCTCATCATGCTAGCATGTGCAGGAGAGTAAAAGAAATCTTTTGAGAACAGTATAGTAAAGATAAATTTTACTCTTATTTATTTATGAGAACAAGGACTCAATTGAACAAGTATTTGAAAAATGTAGAAAAAGAAATGACACAATTAAAACAACTTGCAAATAGTATTTGATTAGCAAAAATTGAATAAACGAATCTTCATTTTGATTGACAATTAATCTTTATTAAGATGAAGACAGGTATTGGACTCAATGTTTTGTTTCTATTATTGTGTTGTTTAATTTTTATCAGAAAATTATTAAATAACGCTAATATATATATATAGCCCCAAAAGATGACTTTAATGTAATGTAGGTGAGTCCAATTTGTCAAGAATGTGAGTTAGATTAAGACTAAATTGCATGATTTGTCTAACGCTACTTTATATAAGCATGCTTTTCTTATCTGGCATTTTTAGACGAAAATAATGTAAAAATGTGTACACAACATATATTATATATTGCCAAATCCCTCTCTCTCCTTTGAAAGATGAGATTGTGCCTAGAATGTCATTGCAAAACAAACAATAAAATATAACAACACCAAAGTCAAGATCTCTTTTTGGCATCTCTCTTCAACTGAATTAATAATTAATTAATGTGGGAGGAATCAAATTGCTTAACCTTTTGAAAACTGCTTTGGCAACAATGATCTTAGGTGAATTTTGACCTTTGTGAACCTTATTATGAGCATTTAAGATTTAATAAAGCATGAAATAGTCAACTTGTCAATTAATAGATCCATGTTCTCTTCCTTCTCTCCAAAGAATAATATCTTGATTAATTGGTGGAGCAGATGTTTGAATGATTCAGAAAAAGAAACAGATTTTTAATATTGTTATTGGAAAACTTAATTGGGTTTGAATACAGATTCTTCTATCTCCTAGTCTAAACACTTTAGTGGTTGGAGCTCACAGTCAAGAATGATTCAAAGTTTCGAGAGAACCTATCTAAGTGTTTAAAATGCTTTCACATTTGTATTTTGGACTCGAAGTGAACTCATGTATATATTATTTATCAAAATGGAACATACGACAAAATCAGTAAGCACTTGTAATAGATTATGAGATTACAGGATCATTAAACAAATCAATTAGATAATATATATTGATGCAACATGGGGTTCGGTTAATTTGCTTTAAGTTAGATAAGATACCAACCTGAAAACTACTATTAATAATTAAGTGCATATCTAACTATGACTTGTTTTTGCCAAACTCTAGTTCGCTAATTAATCTAAACAAATTTCACTAATTAAAAGTCGCCAATCATTCTTAAATTAACTGATAATAGCTTAAGCTATAACCAAAATGATGATTAGTGTAAAACTGGCTAAGGAAAAGTTATATGTACACAACAAGAGTATTTATTGCCACTACAAGCTTGAGTCTAAATAATTTTATATAGTTAGTCATCTGAATTCAAATTCTTTAGGCGGATGCCTACTCCCTCACCTGAAAACAAATAAAAAAATTAAAGAGTATATATACATGCGCCTCACAAAAATACAATAAAAGTTATGTATCCTTTTGCAATTTCCTTTTTGTGAAAAAAATAAAAACTTCTTTCATTTTGTCAAATTAAAAAAAAAAAAACTTCTTTCATTTCACAGTTCAATTCAAGAGGGGATTCCTAATTCAAGACGGGATTCATAAAAGGGTTTGGAGACATGCACCACATGTTTGCACATGTGGGTTCTGCAGTTGCAAGTGCAAGTAGCTATCCTAGCATGTCATGTTTGAATACTGCTACTTGAAAATCGACAACAATTTTCACTGACAATAATGTTCTCTGTGTTTGGATTTTGTCTCAATCCAAACACCGTTTGATAATTTGCATATACAACTGATTGATAATAAATCAGTTTCCCCATAACGATACCATCCAAATTAATTAATGACAAGGTATTATTACTATAACTAAACAAAGATCAATCCTTTCCCCAATGAACACCCAACTGCTGAATGATTTATTTAATACAAAGAGAGCCTGGTCCGAGCAATAGTTTGTTAATTAATTTAAATTTCATTATCCTATATGTCTATATATGTATATATTTCATTGTCCATAAGGTTAGTAGTGTACTGCCCATACCTAACAAGTAACCATTTCTCCATTGATAACAACAATGCTACTATATGCTTTATATATCATATTTTATTAATTATTCATTGATTGATGAGGCCAAGAGACAAAAGTCAACAATCTCAAGCTCTTCGTTTTTGGGTTTTTATTTTTAATTTATATATATTTTTGTGTATTCTCCTATCGAAGGTTGGAAATTGCAGCCATAAATATTCCTTCCATGTTATGCAAGTATATAGTAGATTGGACATTCTCACTCATTAACTTTGTAACCACCACATTCCCATTCAGAATTATTGTATCTTGACCCTCATATAACACAACCAATAGCAAATTTACCCTCGAGTTAATCGGGAATCCAAATTACATCAAAATTAACAAAATCTTGAGTTGTATGTATAGTTGAAACGAATCAAATGATGAAGCTAAACAATCACTCAATCAGCATCAACTTTACAATATCTTCAGCACACAATGGAATAGATTGCTTTGAGATATATATCGTGTGAAAAAAGAAAATTTGCAGTCTTTTCTCCATGATTGGATCTTTGAATCCCATAAATCATGCCATATGCGACCCATTTTACATCAAATCAATATCGGACTCGACGTTTTCGGCGTGCGGAATGATCATTAATCTACTTCTGCAGTACTATAGCAGCAAGTCATGTTAAAATGCTAGCAAATTTAATTTGCAAAACGCACAGATATATCAATAGATGTTATCTCCTTGTATTGAAATATTTTCAAACTGCGGGGGTTTAATTTATAATTCCTTCCTTGGAGCCTCAGAGCTCTAGTGAATACAGTCTTTCTCCCAATATGGGAGTTTGACATCCCTCGAATATTTGAGAGGGTTTAAAATCTGAGCGGTACTATATCAGAATTGATGTAAATGGGTCTCAGTATCTGTATGATTGTAAATATCATGAGCAATAGTCTCCTAAAAAAAAAAAATATTTTCAAACTGCTAGGCTATATAGGATGTGTTAATTTTGTTGCCCTAGCTAGTGCATCAACTTGAAAATAATTGGCCACTCTTTTAGCCTATTGTTATTGATTTTTGTTTTTTCTGCCTACATGCCTGTTTAAACAAAGACAAATTGTTTACACACACACACTCAAAAACTTGAGAAAGACAAGTTATGAAACTCATTTAAGGATACATAGCTAGCTAGTTGCAAGATAAAAAAACATATTAAAGTTTTTGAGGAAAAAGAGATGCAAAAATCCAGGGCTTCAGAGGTATCAAGTATCAGATCGCGTTCAGAGAATTTGTTGAAAATTAACCTGCGTTGAAGTTCTATTTTATAGCAGTTTGACCTTTCAGGCTTAAAAAACAACATTGACGACTTCCCTTATTGGCTTATTCAGTTCAGCTGTCTGGTGTATATTTATATATATGACTTTTGCCATAAATGATAAGCATATATAGAATTTAGTCAACTGGGCATTCATGTCCAAGGCATAGAGAATAACTATAACTTAACTGTGAGTGAAGAGTAATTACAATCTATAGCAATTAGTTACATTGAAACATTCGACAAACTATATGTTGTATAAAATTAAATTAAGTCTAGGGTTATTAATTACCATGTCGATCTTGAGTCTTCTGTTCTGAAGAGCTAGGCTAATGGTTTTCTAAAATAACACTTACCGAGTATCTTTTCCGCTCTCTCTTCTTACAAGATGATGCTTCTGAGCCCAGCTAGCTAGCTAGCTAGCTACTTCTCCGTTGTCATCATTGTTCAAGGTTGTTTTTATTAGCTAGGTTTTCTTTTTGTTCTCTTAACTTATTGAATATAGCTAGGTTTTCTTCTTGCTTGTCATCATTATTGTATTGTACAGCATTAAAAAATTCAAAGATTTAAATGTGTACACATTACAAAATAGAACATTTATATATGTACAAAATACTATTTAAATCCCAGTAAAAAAAAATATTAAATCATTTTCTAATTTGATCATTCTTAAACTTTTAACAACCTTATGTCATATCATGTAATAATAGTATACGAATAAGATTTAACTTTTTTATATTTTAAATTTATTAACCATCAATCAATGTGTGAAGTTTTACTAAGTTGGTATCAGTAAAAAATTTTAATCCAACAAAAAAAAAACTTAAAATTAAAGCTTAGTCCGCGTTTAGTTCTCTAGTCATTTTTCTCTAAAATATAAATAAATCTATTATACCCCCAATAACCAGTGGTTATAGTTATAATTTAGTATTGAATTATAGGTAGTTACCGCCGTTTAGCCTAACTATAAAGTTGAGACCTTGGGATGGGCACAATGCACACGAAACATGCATGCTTACTAAATTAAAATAAAAGGAAGAAGAAAACAAAGATTCGGCAGAATTGCAAAATGCGAGTGTTGTAAGTAATTTCAATTCAAAGGTGAAAGTTTGACTGGAGATTGGAGTCTTTTGGGTTTCTGTTGGCAAAAGCGTGCCACAAAATTCGGAAGGTAACGGAGAATTTAGGATGACGTGAAGGCCCAATCAGCAACACATAAGACGCAACACACAACTCAAGTTGTGCAAGAAAGCAAGAAAATTTGAACAGAAGATAATTATGTATCTCCCACGTGCCGGTTACGGTCAAATGACGGTGCCAAATCCTTGACACGTGTAATCCGATCCCCCACAATTAAAAAGAAAACCGTAAAGTTGTAAACATTGACCGCTCTTTCGCCCTCTCTCTCTGCTTAATAACGTTGATTATGACCGCCTGCAATCACTGGTCAAGCCTCAGTCTTAGTCTTGGTTAAGCTACTCTCATGTCTTTTTCCTTGATTTTTTCTCTCTCTTTTCCTTGTTAATTTCTCTCATATCATCTATTATGAATATTATATAGAAAAAAATCTTTGTACTATATAAATTTTGTAGAGGTAAAAATTTTAAATTTGAATCTAGTATCGATTTGGAATGTGCCGATCTTTTAAAAATCCTATGTCGTTTAATATATTTACAATAGTATATAGTTACAATTTACTTCAATATATATAGATATATATATGGATCCAATGCTATTGATTTTATCTTGTGCTGAAGTTTTTACAAAGATGGAATTACTAGTTATTAAATAAATAAATAAATAATTAATTAATTAATTAAATTTTAAACCATACACTCATATATATACATGAGAAGATTTTCAAATATTAGCACAGCTTAGATTAATGCTGCATTTAAATTCCATATCTAATCCAATTAGCATTGAGTACATTGTAAGTTAAAGATCGGTATATAACTCAAATTAGCACTAAATTCAAATATGAAAAGGTTTTGAGAATTTGTTTACGGAAATGAATTAATTATAAAAGAAAGAATAGAGTTAAAATAATAGGGAATAGCCAAACCTGCATCCAAACAACACTCGTGATCGTCCTCTCTCTCTCTCTCTCTCTCTCTCTCTCTCTCTAAAGTTGTAGAAAAGTTTAACACAAAGCTCACTTTCAAAGAAGAATAAAGGCAAAGGGTTTAATAGCTCTTTTAACCAAAACAACGCTCTCTCTTTCTTTTCTGCTCTTCACTTTATCTTCTTCTTGCCCTCATCATCATCACCATCACCATCATCATCAGTGCTTCTTCTTCATCGTCTATGTCAAATAATGAGAAAAAGAGCTCTTACCATTTCTATGATCCTTTCGACTGTAATCCCCATGGATTCAACCGGCTAGGTTTTAACTTCTTTCAAGACAACAACCCCTCTATGTACATGAATCCACCAACACCGGCAGTAGAAAACCTACAAGCAGCAGCCTTTGATCCCACCAGCCCATTCGCGAGCTTCACTGACTGCTTGCATGGCAACTCCATGGACTACACCTCTCTTTCGAGAGCTTTCGACATATCTTGCTCATCATCTGAAGTAATCACTCCCCCTGTGGACGACACTTCTAAGAAGACTACTGCTTTTGCTGGAGATTCAGCTGGGGCTACTGAGAACAATAACAACCCATCAACCCCAAATTCTTCTGTATCTTCTTCATCTAACGAAGCCGGCGCAGATGAAGATTCAGGGAATCATAGTAACAAGAAAGATAAGCAGCAGGTAAA
Source organism: Citropsis articulata (assembly GCA_030449925.1). Lineage (NCBI taxonomy): Eukaryota > Viridiplantae > Streptophyta > Magnoliopsida > Sapindales > Rutaceae > Citropsis > Citropsis articulata. The sequence continues at coordinate 6,113,719 of JASUUH010000211.1, read as the reverse complement.
AGGGCAAGAAGATGGAGATGATGATGAGAAGTCAAAGAATAAAGTGTAGGTTTTGTGAAATTAATTTAAATACTGCTTTCTTCTGTTTAACTAAAATTTAATTAATAGGGTCTTGTATTTATATATCATATTCATTTTTATGGGGGTAAGACTTAAATTCAAATTCTTCTGTGGATATAGTTCCTTTGTTTTCTTTCTCTGCAACTTGTACTAGTTAATATTTTTTTACAAGACTTTCTTTACCTTTCAATGAACTGTATCTTAATGGATTTGTATTATTTCCTCTTAATTTCATCTGGATCCAACATACTCTAATAGAGGGTCCACAAAACCCTAATCTATGATCATCAATAGTCATTTTATGTGCATACATGTAATTAGCGTCAAGGAGGGTAGAAATTACTTGCATGTTTCATTTAGGTTGAAATGCATATAAAATGTTATTAACTTCATTTTGATATGTACTAATCTTTTGTATTAATTAATGCGAATGAATAAATCAGGAACAAGCCGAAAAAGGAGAAAAAGCAAAGGGAGCCGCGGTTTGCCTTCTTGACAAAGAGTGAAATTGATCATCTTGAAGATGGATACAGATGGAGAAAGTATGGACAGAAGGCTGTCAAGAATAGCCCTTATCCAAGGTTTAATTTCTTTTATATTTTCAATCACTTGCTCAATTGTATATCACAACAAACAATGATTAAAATTCATGATTAATTTATGGATTTTCTTACCAAAATTTTCTGAATTTTTTGCATAGAACATAATGGAAAATTAGATTTAAGATAGAACTTTCCAAAGTCATTTACAGTGTTATTAGGAGATTTTTAATCAGTTTACAATTGTGCAATTAAAATGTGATTTTAAAACCGATCATGGCGGTGGAATTGTCACTTCATGCAATTAAAGACCAGATCCACCTACTCTAGTTGCAGTCACATAACCGCTTTTATACATAGCTTTACTACATCAGACAATTAACTATAGTATCATTACATTTGTACATACAGTTCTAACTTTTCCTTTCTGGTTTAATATAGTGATGGAAATGTAACATATTGACATTCTACTTGAATCAAGACTGCATAATGGTTTCTTAAAAGTAAATATTTTCTCTGCATAATGGTTTCTTAAAAGTAAATATTTTCTTACATTCAATCAAGAGATCATTAATTTTCGGAATGATATATAGTTAATTTATATATGTAGTAGCATGCACCATAATTGCTCTTACATCATCAATTTCATCGTATGAATTAAGTTTAATTGTGTCCCATTTCCCCATTGGTTATCTTGATTGAAATCAACGTGAAACTTCATATATAAACTCATATATAAGTTATATATACGTATCTCCCATATTGATGTCGTTGCAACTTGGGCATAATGCAGGAGTTACTACAGATGCACAAGCCAAAAGTGCACCGTGAAGAAACGTGTTGAGAGATCATACCAAGATCCAACAGTTGTGATCACAACATATGAAGGGCAGCACAACCATCAGTGCCCCGCAACACTTCGTGGCAACGCAGCTGGAATGCTGTCTCCTTCCCTTCTGGCATCTGCGTCGATGAGGCCTAACTTTCCTCAGGAGTTCCTGATCAGTCAATTTCTTCCATCCGCAAACAACAACCAAGGTGTTAATATTCCAAGCTCAATGTACTATCAGAATCTTAATATTTCCCTGCAGCAGCAGCAGCAACAACCTGGTCATCAGGTTCCTGATTATGGCTTACTGCAAGATTTGGTTCCCTCATTCATCAATAGACCGCAGCCATGAATTCATCAGGTTATGTATTTAAAGCATCGAATGCATATCGCTGACCTATTGGAACCATGATGCTTAACTTTTTGATCCCTTGAAGGAGTAAAGAAATTTGTTTGATATATATTGCTGCCAAGATGCAAATAAGATCTTAGATGGGATATTGATTGGACTTGCACTAAGTTGACAGCAGTTGCAATTCAGATGGTGGCTGTTTGATTGCCACTGTATATGGAGGTGACTTTGTATTATTGGAGATAAGAGAAGCATGGATTATTGACTCTTAAAGCTTCTAGATGTAAATGAAAAATTTGGACATGTTATGTTTAAAGTCAATGGGGTTGCTAACTATTCAGCTGTTGCGTTAGTGTCTAAGATTATATCGTTTGCCCTATGATCTTTTTCTTTTTTACTGGTTTTTTGTATGCCAGAACAGAACAGATTGGATCTACTACTACTTTTATACCATGCACATGGGAGGGTTCGAGCTCGTACCCACACTAGTCATTGAGCGGTCCTCGACCCCTTTCCAATTTATAAAGATATTGATACGTATTTTATTTCAATGTACTTCAAATTTAATAATGCATTTTATATTAATTTTTGCATACTTCTAAATTTGAATGCATTTACTAGAAATATAAATGCAATTGTTAAATGTTTGTAAATTTCATTAGATTGGAAAAGTTGGTGGTTTTAAATTTTAATGCATGTAAACTCTTTTAATTTGAACTCGTTAGGAGTCAGCACTCTAAGAAGCTGTCAGTATATACTAATTTTCTAGAAATTTATGAGCTTGTCTTTTCACAGCCTAAATGTTCAGTAAAACAAAGCTGTGTGGCCTTGATAAATATTAGTATGGAACAGGAGTGATTATGCGAGGAAAATAAAGAATCTAATTACTGGTACTTATGCAGCATTAATTTAAAGCTTGAAAATAAAGGGTATTTTTGTATGATTATGAAGCATATAGCAAGTTCTACCAGGAGTGTTTAATTAAGCAAATGCGACTGATCGGTGAGAGATGAAGAAGAAGGAGAAGCTTGGTTGAGATAGAGAAAGAATGACTCGATCGAAGAAACTAGAAATTCTAAAATCAATATTCAATCGGACTTTTAAAAATGAATAATGTTTGACATGAAAAGTTATTACTTTTTTTCTTTTCTTGACTTGTGATGTGGGGGCACCAATTAATTGGAGGGCATGTTTTTACGATTCAAAGTGTAAGTATGGCTATGTATAAGTTTACTAATAGTACTATAAATTAACAAGTGAAAGTTTGTTCAATATAGATATAATCTCTGCTGTGGTCCTATCTTTTATTAATTGGATATGAAGAAGATGATAAAAGATACTCATGGAATTACGACCAATAGAAAAAAAAGAAAAAATCATATGGAACTTGTAACACATAATTTAAAATTTGTTTATAATCCCAAAAAATACAGTTTAGTTGATCGAACTCTTGTAGTGTAAGTAAAGAGTTGCAAGAGGTTAACTGGTTAAGGGGGTCAACTTTTAACTAGAAGGTGGTGAGAGGTCAGGTGCAGGTAATTTGAAAAAAAAAAAAAAGAGTTGCGAAAAGAAAAATCTTATTTCTGAGATTTAAAAAGGAGAAAAACCTATATATATGAGATGGGCAAACCACATCATCAGTGTACTATCTACTTAACATTTGATATGTACAATTGTATGCCTTTATACTTTCAAAATTAGTCAATCATGTGATGAGAAAGAAAAAAAAAATTAACTAGGATATAAGGTGATTGGATGGACTCATTAAAATTAAAATACTACTAATAATAATAATGATAATAAAAAATGAGTCATGATCTTAGAGACTTAATCTTTTGGCTGAGCGGTCAATCCTCACATAAAAAAAGAACCATCATACCCATTGGCTTCCTCAATCCATAAACTCTAATTGCCCTGGGAGTTTTTATCATCATAAAACACCAATGATTTCCACGAGATCGCCAATTACGGTTTTCTAAGTATTCTGCAATAAACAAAATGTGGTGACAACATATTTAAGCCTTAAGTTGCTTCATGTACGGTCACAGAAATGCTTTTCATCATGATCCATAGACCGTAATCCCCCAATATTGTTCTCTATTGTTTGCTCTCAATTTTCTCCAAGTCTTTTTGCTAGTTGATAAACCAGACAAGTTTGCAACATTGAGTCACTTTAGCTTTTTTGAAGTCTTTAGGCTACATTTACTATACAGATTAAATTACACAAACTATTAATATTAGATTGGATGATTAAATTAAATTACATTAGCCTCATACATATATACATATATGTATAGAGAGAGAGAGAGAGAGTCTTCTCTCAATATAGAGATTCTTCTCTATTGAGGGCATCCTGCACACTAAAATATAAAAAAAAAAACATTTTATTACATTGGAAATTGTGTTTTATTGTCTGTTAATGACATGCTCACTTAGTTAAAATAAGGATATTCTCACTAGAGAATTATTATTATTATTATTGTGATGTGTGTGAGTGCATATCTATGCAGTCTCTCTAAGGTGTGGTTGCTCTTTTTTTTAATGCGGATACACTATTAAACCATGCAGTTTAATAGAGTCATTTTAATAAATTATTAAGCTATCTGGTTCAATAGTGTATTTGCACAAAAATAATAAGGGCACTCGTATCTGAGAATGATTACATACAACACACACACATATATTATTCTAGTAGCTTTCCTAAACTTCAACAAATCAAGGATCTATATGTGTGTGTGCATACAAATGTATGTTTATGTCTCTATGTATATGTTTATAATTCAAGATCCTTGATTTTTGTGGTTTAATATGCAATGGAATTATACTATTAAACGGCACAATTTTAATAGCCTTTTCAAACTTTAATAAAGTCCAAGATCCTGGATTAGATCAAAACACGCTATTAAGTCATATGACTTTATAGTTAATTGAACACTAACTCTATTAAATCATATATCTTAATAGCATGTCCAAGTGGATATATATATACATACATATATATATATATATATATATATATATATATATATATATATATATATATATATATATATATATATTTAAAGTCATGAATAAGATAAAACATAAAAAAAATACAAATTTCAATAACTATAAGAATAAGATGAAGTCTACGTTTTTATTTTTTTAATTTGTCCCTAAATTTAATATAATCAGGGATTCATAGTTAGAATATTTCTAAGATATGTGTGTGTGTAAAGAAAAAGAGACAATCATTCTCTAATAAATACCCTCATTTTGCTAAAGATGAAGATATTTTGACTAAAAAATTACATATGTATGCTTTGACTAATTGTTATATACTATGTTAAGAACCCGAAAGGGCCTTACAACACGAACTCAACATTAGGGATGGCAATGGGGAGGGGAGGGGACTGACATCCCTGCACCCATCCCCAATATTTTACATATATCTACATCTCCTCCCCGTCCTTATTAGAATTGCCTGATGGGATTCTCGTCTCCTCCCCGAATAATTGATACATTTTTAAATTTAAATTTTGAACTTGATTTAATCATATTAAAATAAAAATTTAAACCAAAGTAAGGTTTGACAATGTATGTTACACTAACATTAATCCATTAAAAAAATCACACTACAAAATACAAATTATTAGAATAATTATCTTCGTCAATCTTCATGATCTTATAATAAAAAGAAATTACTTTTATATCAATAATGAAATAAATGAAATTAGTATAGATATTGAAATTAATATTTTTAATAAAAGTATTCACTCTTACACCTCATGCTCCTTATGTTCTTCCTCGAGGAATGTGACAAATTGAGAGATAACACCATATTTTAAATCTAAAATAATAAAAATAATATAAGCAATATGGCTCATAATCTAAAACAGTTTTGGGACAAGGCCTTTAGAATAAGGTTAAGTCAAATAGTAATTCAGGACTACAACTAATTAAGGAGGCTCAAAATTTTTATAGTAGATTTGTATAAATATTTTGATATTTGTTATTTATACTAATATTTAATATAATTTAAATTTCATTATTCATTTATTAATAATTCTAAAAAATAAAAATTAAATTAAAAATTAATACGAGGAAATGAGAAAATGGGTAGAGAATAGGAATTCCACCTCATCCTTATCCTCTCCCCGAATAAAAAACTAAGTAAAAAATTATCTTTACTCTTTCTCCAAATAAGTAATTAAATATAAAATTGTCTCGTACCTTCTTCGAATAGAAAAAATCCCCAAAAATATCAATCTCCATGGAGATTTTTGCCATCCATACTCAACATTGACGAAGCACAGGGAAGCCGCGTGAGAAATAGTATACCCCATGTCCCATACGGCAAGCCATATGAGAAATTATCTGGTGCATACCCTATATGAAAAGAGCCGAAGCCGCGTTAACACTCGGCTAACCAGTGGATTTTAGACACATCATAGATCAATATCTTGCCACAGACTTGTAATATCAGGGACTCCTGTTGTTAAGGCATTTTCTCGAGTAAATTCCTTTTTTAAGCATAATAATTTTTACGTCGTTAAAGATTGGCTTACCACTTCAGTAAAGAAGTACATGATTTTTATGTCGTTTTTTTTTAATCTTAAAAAAACGCTGGCTTACCACTTCAGTAAAGAAGTATATGATTTTTATGTCCTTTTTTTTATCTTAAAAAAACGCAGCACATCTCCTTCACTTTCATTGCCTATATATATGTGATGTATATGATTATTTTGTGTGTGAATAAAAATGTAATTCTTATAAACCCAATTATAAGGTACTCAAAAGTGTTTTGTTTGGTTCAAAAGTTTTATTTAAAACATTTTATTAGTTTTATATTATATTAGCTAAGGGGTGGTGACATTTCCACTATAATTTTTGTATAATTTTTGTATAATTTTTGTAAATCTACTCACTCCTTATAATAATTATAGTAAGTTCATTTTTTAAAAAAATAAATATAAATAAAGATGAAGTTTGGAGGCTTAATCAAATAATATTAAATATCTAAACTATGAGATACAAAAACTCATGTTTTTAGAGATAATTTAGTCATTTCATATTATTAAGATAAAATAATTAAATAAAACTTATCTTAAAGTAAGGCTAAAGACACCTACGTAAAATAAAAAAAAAAAGAGAGAGAGAATAATTTAATTGACTAATTGTCAAATTTTTTTAATTAATTTGTATATTTTTAAAAATAGTATGAAATATTATAGCTATTTTTTGCAAGTGGGGTGGATTTATTCATGTCCTTAGGTAAAATAAAGTTTAATTTGAAATTAAGACGCTGTAATTTTTAAATTAAAGTTGATATGAAAAAATCTATAAATATAAAATAAAAATTAATAGTATACATTAAATATAATTTTTAAATAATAAATTAATAAAATTAATAAAAATATTATAAATTTTTCATTAAATTAATTTAACTTCTAAATTAGAATAATTAGTATTTATCATATTTTAATGCTATAATTTAAAGAGCTTCATGTATCCTTCCGACCTCACAGGTCTTAAAATCAATTTTAAAAAACAAAAAATAATAAGTAAAAGGTTGATTTCGGAAATTAATAAAAATAATAATTATTAAAAAACGAAGGTACGATTTCCTCCTTTTGGTGACTTGGAAATTTGTAATGAATAAAAACTGAAATTCTTTTAATTTTGATATGCTTTTTGAGAATTTTTAGCGGTTCCAGAAAGAGTATAAGAGAGAGATGATATTGCACGGTGGCTCTGGCTTAATGGTTGTAGCTTGCAGGCCTTTTGTTTGCAGGGCTTTTCTTGTGAGGCCGAATTGCCTCTCTTCGACTACAAACACAGAGAAACTACGTTCCCAGCTTGACCAACTTCACACCGAAGCTGAGACCACTCGAGCCAAAGGTAACCCAGTTCAAGATTTTATGTTTTTGCCTCAATTTTAGACAAAAGTTTATTACTTGGATTGTATATATTCAATGCTAACGCATAATAATGAATTGAGTTCATGATTTTTTTTTTTTTTGGTTCAAAAATTGTTGGGGTTTTAAGTTCTTGGTTATTGAAGGATCATGTTTGTCATTGATACTCAAAGACTTTTGTTTGATGTGATGGCTGAATGTACTGAATTGGTTGTTGAAATATCTGAGAAATATATTTGTATGCAACGTGCATTGGTTGTTTGTTCAGCAAGCAGTGCAAGACTGAGACTTTTGCGGCTGTCGGAGGCAGCAGAGAAGCTTAAGCGACAGGCAGCTATCAATGTCCATACAGGGAAGGAAAATGATGCAAGGGAATTGCTATTTCAGAAGAAGAAAGTTATGCAAGCGATGGAGAAGTCAAAGAATCGGATTGAATTGCTTGATGAACTTTGCACAAAGCTCAACGAGGTAAGAGAAGAGCTTTTTCAGATACTTTTTTCCAACTAGTGCTTATGTTCTAACTGAAGATTTGGGACCAATGCTGAACTTATACCAGTAATTAGATCCATCGCAGCTGTAATTTTGCAAACTTGCTCGATCAATATTGATCTTCAAATGACATCTGTTAGGACTAATCTTGAATGGCTCGAAGATACTTGTTGGTGCCTTATTCGATATGGATCCCACTTGATGTATTTTGATTGGTGTTATTGAAACTTAAGCGTAAAAGATGGTCCAACAATTTATATGTAATTGAAAATAACATGTCTTATAAGTTGATATTGCTGTAAACCTTGTATGGCAATATGAATGGATAATGATAGGCACTGGGTATCTGCAGCAGAAAGAAGATAAATGTTGTAGATGCAACAAAATTGGTTGATATCCTGAAACAGCCACACAAAATTGAGAAAAGATGGGAATTTACTGTGTTTCTGGAAGTCCTTTTCAATATGTTGGAAATTTTGAATTTATCCCAAAATACATGATCTTTCCCTTTTCATTTTAATCTTGATCATGGTGCTCATGTTTGGTAACCTATTAGAGTATTAATATTCAGCATGACAGTGGAACCAAATAAAAAAAAAAAAAGATCCAGCTTCTAAGAAGCTAAATGGTGTTAATTGCTGATTTTTTTTTGTTGCATTTTAATGTTAGGCTTATAGTATATCTACAGCTGTTATATCGAACATAATTATCGAGTTCTGCTGTCCCATTCTAATTTCTAAAACAACAAGTATCCAACTGTTCTTTTTATTTCAGTTGATTTTTGGTTGATCTTGTTCAAGGGCACGAGATTCTATTTTATCATACTATCAGAAGTTTGTTTTGATTTCAGGCAATATCTGTAAAAGAAACTCAACTGATAGGAAATGTTGCTTTGGATCTTGAAGTTGACTTGGAAGATCCTACTGGGCTAGTTCGGATTGTATCTCCAAAGAAGAGAGTTGAAGAAGAGAAAGATGAGGATAAAGACTTTGACCCCAATGTCCCAAAACCTGGTGACAATGGCAGTCAAGTTTTGCAGTTTTCGGACGATAGTCAAGCAAGTCCACTTGTTGGGAAGGAAATGGACTGTCAGGGATCTGTAGGTTTGTACATTGATACCGAAGATAACAAAAATAATGGTTCGAGGGAAATATCCTCTTTTTCTGGCTTCTTGGAAAATCTAGATCAACAGCTTAACGATATTGAATCAGAACTTGTCACCATATTAAATGTCTCGACCCTAATACTCAATAACAAGGAGAAGCCAAAAAATGTAAGGGTGCAGCAAGCAATGGAACTTCTCGAGAGTGTTCGCAGCATTAGAGGGAGGCAAGTGCCCTTTTTTCAATACTGTGGAACAATAAGAACATTGCTTAGAGATATATACTGTTTATAATTGATTCGTTGTTGCGCTCACATGCAGAATCGTGGATTTCATGCAGTCAACAGTGGACAGCAGTTAAAGTTCGTCCGTACGGATATGGTTCTTCAACTCCTGGTAAGGTCTAGGTTTTTCCATAAACCAATACATATGCTTGTTTAATCTCAGGGAAAAGCTGATAATTCTTTGAGCAAGAATCATGAGAACAAAATAAGGTTACCACACACCCTTGCCCCACACTATGCACAAACACAAATTTAATAGACTTCCCTCAGGTTGGTTTGAGGAGGTCGATCCCTTAACCAAGAGGCCAATAGTGAACTTTTTGTTTGACTGATTTTAAAAATAAGGGTATGTATTGAGAAAATTGAAGAATGACTTTATGAAGCATCCTTGAATGAAAGCAAGCCAAATGTTCTAACTTGTAATGCTGCAAAAACAATGTTATGATGAGTGGAAACATCTACTAAGTAGATTAAATGATTTGGAAATGCCGTAGCTCATCTTCATGAGGTACATGATTAGAAGTCAAATTTTGTAATAAGAAAATAAGCAGTGAGAATCTTCTTGGATTTCAGGCTTGTGATCAAAGGTGAAATTCAATATTTCTTTATTTATTTTCGGTTCTCCTAATATTTATTTTCAGTTAACTTAGGTTGTGCTGGCAAAATTTAATATTTCTCTTTGTTTTCCAAATTGTTTATTTGAATTCTTGTTTCAATTATCATTTCTTTTTACAGTTTCTTGAACTTGACATTTATCCTGATTTCAATTTTATGGTTGCCAGAGAATTCTGAGGGCGTTGTTGATACAAAAAGCTCTGGCATGAAGCTGCTTGGGCTCAACCAAAGTTGGAGCAGCTGAAATTGAAGAGAAAGACCTGTAAGCGAGATTGATGAGAAATTTGTTGGTGAGTTTAGCCTTCAGAAATGCTTCTGAAGCATTTGAGATGCATGGTAGTTTTTATCTGAAAGTACCCAGTATAATGCAAGTTGGTCTTCTATTTCTTGTGTTCCTTCCTGTAAGAAGTTTCAGCTTACCAATCTTCACTTCACCTATCTTGTGAATGGAAAAAGCATGTCCCGATGACACTGTTGGTAAGCGAGGAATGGAAAAAGCAACTTTTAATAAATGATGATGTAATAATAAATTTATCTTATAATGAGACGTTCTCTACAATTTTTAGGTACTGCAATTTTTCAACTCTTACATATATATGTACATTCTCTAGGACTGGAAGAGAAGCTAAAAACAAGCAAATGATAATAAATTGCTTGAAACCAATTTAATGAGGCTCCATTTGTTATCAAATATGTTTTCCTAAGAATAGCTCCCATCATCATAGCCGTCTGAGCAGTTTTCTTCTGTAGGGAATCGCGATTTGGATATGGCACCAGCTGCCTGTTGTATATTAAAAAAATGATGATCAGGTACTTTCTTGATTTTTCCTTCTATACATTTGATGGGATTCCATCTTGAGGAAATTGTTAAGGCTAGACCCAAAAAATTCCGCCGTTTTATAGTTCCAAATAGGGAACGTCGATTGAGTCAATCACTGTCCATTAGGTCGGCAACAGTAATTTTGCCACATTTACTGTCATCTATCACATCAAATTGGTTACAGATCTGCAGGATGTCTTTCTCTGCAATCTTTCCCATCTCCTTAAGTTTGTATATGATAAATTCAGATTTACTGCAAGGTGAAACAAATCAATTAGGTGGTTATATATTTACATCTACAGAAATAGCAGTGCTAACTTGGCAAAGCCAGTTAATGAACAGGAAAAGCCAAAGAGGCTAATCACCCATAAGTATTAAGTAGAGTGAGTTTTTACAGTTTACTAGTATCTTTCATCCAGAGAAACCACGGCTCATATATCCTACTAGGAGCATATGTTATTCTTGCATGACACAACCTTTCTTTCAAAACCTATCGTATGCTTTCTCTGCACTTACAGGTTTAAATGAGCTTCTTGAACATGAACAATCGCTTCATTATTCATGATTTTCATAATACGATTTCAAATGTGCTTGTCATGTAATCCTACAGTAAATGAAGTATTATCTTCCCCAACGGAAGTGATTGGGCCCAGTTATAGACGTTCTGCAGAAAATTTCTCTTCTTAACTACTTTCTTTCAAGTTTATTTTTGTCACAGGCCACCCCACTTCTGTATCAACTACTACAAACCAAGTGTATGGAAGGGAGATAACATGAAGATGAGAGAAAACTTGCTATAGGGTTTTAGAACTTTGAATAATTAAATTTAATTATCAACCTATGATCATATAAGATAATGAACGTACCTGATGGAACCATCATTGTCAAGGTCTGCAGCTACCAAATCCCCCAGAGTGATCTTCTTCTGAAGAACCCATTTTGCAACTCTCCGATTCCTCTTCTCGATCCTCAGCTCAGTTAAATACAGAAAAGCTCTGGCAACAGCCAATGTGCTTACTAGCAACCAAATAATAGCGAAACACCTCCCTGTTAGCGTCGTAAAAGCATAGTCTCCATAGCCAACAGTAGTCACAGAAGTAACAGAAAGATAAAAACTATCAACCCAATTCATATCCTCAAGAAAATGCACAGTCACTGTCCCTATAGCAAGACAACCGATCACAACTCCTGAAGCCAAGCACACTTTGATCCTTATTCTCATTCTTCCTTTCTCTTTATCAATCATATAAGTTCTCACCATTGTGTTGAACCTATTCTCATCCATAGTGCTTAAGAAAACTGCTTCTTGCCTGTCACAAATGTATGTGACCAAACCATTAAGCAGAATATCAACGAAACCAAATCCAATCAATATAAAAACACAAGTGAACAGCTTAGTAAATGTTGTGTCTGGAACAATATCACCATAGCCAATTGTACAGAGAGTAACTACAATGAAATACAACGCGTCTACGGGCTTGAATGTAGCTTTGCCCTTAAAGTTTCCGTTAGTCAAATATATCACGATGCCGGCAATTATATACAAAACCAAACCAATAAAAGCTTGTTGAACGATCAAAGGAGTTGATTTCAGGGGCGGTCTGGGGTCTAAAGAATCCGGGAAAGCTTCCTTAAACTGAGTGAAGACGGAAGGAGCAGAGTGTGAGCGGCGAGTGAGTTTTCCCTTCTTGTTCAAGTTGCCAATAAGGTTTAGATAAGATGGAGGCTTTGGTGCTGTGATGATGGGAATAATGGCATCATTTCTGACGAGATGGGCGGTTGATTGCCGCCTTGAAGGGCCATGGTCTAGATTCCCGGATGGCAATTCTCTCTTTATTGATGATGCTTTGCTGCTTCCTTCTTCAAGTCCATCAGTTTTTGAGAGAAAAGGCTCATCCATACAGTAACAATCTGGGTTGCGTTATGGACAAATTTTGCTTCCATTGGAGAAAATTTTGATGGTATAATCTAAAATTACAACTCAATAGCATTTAAAGTGTGCATGTTGATTGTTGAGTTTCGATAGGTTGGTGGTTCATCTAACAGTCGTATCTTTTGCAAAAATTGATTGTAAAGTTGAAATGGCATGCTGGCAGTCTCAAGGTGTCCACGTTAGCCTTTGTGGGGGTACTTTTTCCCAAAAAATATCAACCACTTTCATTAATGTCATTGGTAATTTTGTAAAGCTTTCAAAGAGACGTCTAACTCAAGGCAAGATGAACACTATCGAATAAAAGACCGTCAAATAACACATCATATGTTTGTAAATCATATTACTTTCTGGGAGTTGCACCATAACAAGTGTGATTTTGATTGTCTACCGACTGATACAAGAAAACAAAAATCTTGGCCGTGCCTTATCAACCAGATCATGGTAATTGGTGTATAAAAGATCATTACATCCTCCTGAAGGTGGGTGGCTGCAAGATATTACTCTGCATGAGACAAATGATAAACAAATTAGTCAGAATATTGGAGAAATACACAGTAAATCACTTGACCTGTTGGCAAATGTTCTATCAGCTCCTGCTTTTATCATACAGTTTCTTTACTAAATCAAACTCCACGGATGGCTCGAGAGCCGAGAGATCAATGAGAAAAACTGGATGAAAAAGATCAAAAACATTTCAGCTCCCACTTCTATCAGTCAAGTTGAAACCAAAAAGTGGACAAATATCAAGATCAAGAGTTGTTTTCGTACATTCACAGAACTCAAAACTGGCAAACTCATTGTTACCTAATGAAAGATAGAATCTGCTGAAAGGTTGGTTCAGGCCACCATGCTAGCTAAAGGAAAACATCAACTGATTTGATGTGTATACAAGTATAAATCTTCTGAATTATTTAATGCATGCATGAAACTTTTTCTAATCTGCGAATTAGTCTTCTCTTTCTTTCTAAGCAATGAAAAATTTTCCTGACTTTGTACTAAGCAGTTATATTATTCCCCTTCTATTTTGAGCATTAACAATGGTTAGAATGATATTCAACTAATACTCCTCAAATATTACAACGGAAAAGAAATTCCATTGAGAATCACCTTTCATTAATTTCATACATGCCCTTCACTATTTCAGAAAGAGAACAAAGCAAAAAGCACTTACTGCAACACAAGGTAGTGGCTCACTCGCATGCAGCGTCTTCAGCTGATGAGAACATAACTTGCCCCATCTGGAAGTAAATCTGCCGCAGTTGGAGGTAAAGTGGAACGCGGAACAGATTTTCAGACCTGTGCATGAGATTCAGCTTCTTGCTCAAACATCCTAACGAGTTCTTCGAGCTCTAATTTTCTCACTTCAACATGTTCATCAAGGATGGGTTTCTTCAATCCAAGGTAGAGCAGTCCAATTGCAATTAACACAACTCCTAACAAGAAGAGGATTCCAGAGAACAAGGCAAATGCATATGGAGGCCCTCTAGCTCCAGGTATTCCATCCACATTGATCCCAAAAAGTCCAGTGATAATAGAAAGGATGAGGCCACAACCCCCAAAAACTCCTAAATTATGTGTGACAGTAAGGCTTCTGTCCTTGAATTAGAAGTAGTGATAAAGTGAGGAAACATGCATAAAAATTTGATCAAAATTATATAAGACTGATGGAAGAGAAGAGAAATCTTAAGATAGTAAAGAAAGTCAAGGATAAAACATATCTATATTAAGAGCCATATAGTTTTTTGTCCCCAAGGAGACAGCCCAGTTGGTTTGGTCTCTCTCTTGAAGTAGTAGCAAGAGTTCAAGGGTTTAATCCCCCTCAAAAAAACCTTCAAAGGGAAAGGGGATAAATCCAATTTGTGGTGGGACAGGATATGGATGGGTCACTAAAATAAACAAATAAATAAAACCTACAGTTATCTTGGACAGATGCAGGGCAATGATATTGGTAACTCTGTAACAAATTTTAAAATCAAAAGTAATGTAAGTTAAATAAACTGCTAGATAATACTTCCAATAAAGGGCTATTCACATCTTTGGTATTTACCATTTTGGATGATTTTATAGACCATAGTTTTAGCGTAACAATTTTCCAAACACACGTTCATTGATGATAAATCAAGGTTAACATTATGTATTCTATCAGATCTACTTAAGTAGAGTTATTCTGAAACAAGTGTAATTTCCATCCAAGCATCACAAACAAACATGTCATTAGATGACACGGCATACCTCTAGCCAAATGTAAACCAAGTGTTTTGGCAGTTTAAATACAACCCAAGGTGCATGATGTGCAAGGTGTACAAGTCAAGTCAATCTAAGTCACCTTCATTTTGTATTAGAGGGTAAGTTTGAACTGATACTATATTATTAACTTTTGTCATTACCAAACAAAGCACATTCACTTGCATAGAGTATCTAGCCAACTGCTCTTCACAATTTCATAAATTTGTACTGCTGAGCAGTAATTTTGTCTTCCCAAACACCATTTCCTAAATGTGTGTGTGTGTGTGTGTGTGTGTGTGTGTAATGGTAGCCAACTACAGAAAAAGCAGAACATCCATGTGATTTGTTAAGCCTGATTTTGTCAAAAATTACCTCTGTAAAACAGGTCACTAGATCATAAAAGAAAACAACATATACAAAGCAAACTAAAAATTTCAAATAAAATTGAAACTCCTCATGTGCAAAGATTCACCAACTTAGGAAGGAAATATGATAACACTAATCGCAGCATTCCAACAGAAAACAATTATGCTTGTTTGAAACATTATATTGCAAGAGATTAGTATCGGCTAATCATGTGTCCGAAAATTAAATTATATGCTGGAGCTTCACTTTCAGATATGATTCTTTTTGTGAACATTCATGGGCAGTTCCGTCCGAGACTATATGGACCCCAACAGACATGTTATTGATGGGACACTGGTCACAAGGTCAGAAACCTTATAAGCCCCCACAATGGATTTTTACACCAATAATCATAATCCGCACACGATATATCATACTGAGGCAGGCACAGAAATCACAGCTAAAATAGTTTTTGGATGTTACTTTGAAAAAATATCAGCTTCAAGTTTATGATTTTCATGTTTCAACCTGTCGCAGGAAGGTCTGGACATTACGCATTAAAAAAAGTAGTCATGCAGATCATCATCCCAGTACATTCCTTCCTTTATGAGTGATTTGCCTAACTCTATACAAGATAACAAACATAGAGCTGAAGTTTAATTATTTTTTCAAGCCTTAAATCACCGCAAAACAATTTCAGCAGGTAAAGTACATAAATAAAGAATGACTGATTTTTGATAGATTGATGTCTACAGGCAAAATCCAGTTGAGCATACAAGCTGACAACTAGCAAACAGACTAAACAGTAAAGAAAATGAATTGCCAATATTCTAGCTGTTTAGTAGATTGATGTTTGCCCAGAAAAAGATGCAGATGTTAATTTTCAATTAAAAGAGTAATCTGTCCACAACGACAAAGTAGTTAGATACCTGAGTTGATAGCCTTTTGATCTCTTGGTTCAAAATTATACTGAGTAGATGCATATCCTCATGTGTTCTCCTATTCATAAGTGAAAAATGAGTCATGTAAAGACAACCAAGGACTTACCAAAAAACGACCCACAAGGAAAGTGAAACTGAATAAGTAAAAAAGGTCCAGGGTGCGTGGATGCACCTATTCATAAACTTCAACTCAATCTCATCAGCTGCCCCAAATATGGATTTGCAGAACAACCTAAATCGCAATAATTAGAAACAATCAAAATAGGAATAAGGAAAAAAAAATGAAATTGAGAAAACATCAAGCCTTACTATTGCCTACACTGCTACTTCTAATATTCTATTTAAAGAATGGCAGAAATGCCAGGAAATGGTTGTCAATAAACTTGCTTCCTTATGGTTAAATCAACAGAAAACATTAATCAAAGAACTATATTTTTTCTTGAACTGGTAGACTGTAGGTTAAACCTACAGATGACCACAGGAAAGCAAAAGGCATGAATACTTCTCAGTGGCTAAGTAAAAGATGTCACAACATAAAGCTCCAGGACCTATCATCCCATCGTGCAAGACGACAAGCTAGATGTACTACAACCTCGTGAATAGTTCGTGGTATGTTGCTACCTCCAGCAGCAAGCAGTTCCTGAATAAAGCATGATATTAGATCATGTGATAAAATATATAAAAATATTTTTGACAAGAGGTTAGCTGTTGTCGAGAAAGATGGACGCAGGAAGATTTTATTTTATTTTATTTTTATTTTCTTTTTAATGACTGTGGACAAACCTGTACTTCTGTGATACCTAACACATTAATATTTGATTTCGATCCTTTGACGTGCAAAGCAGTTAGTAAAAAATTTTGTGCCTGCCACGATCTTAGAACTATCGGGACGTCATCCTCATCGACTAGTGGATCACCAGCTGACTGCCCTAATAGCTCAAATAATAGTCCACCAGCAACTCTTACAGGAACCTGTCAATCAATAAGAAAAACCACAGTATTATAAGTTTCAGATATAAGATGATCCTATACAGAAAAAAAAAACATGGAATCTCTCAAAATCTATAATTATATCAAACATCCGACAAGAAACAAATTTCTCAACTCCACACTCAAAGTGAGAAGAAATTCATGATCAGCTTTTCTTGAGATGACTTCTCTGCCAGAGGTGATAGTTAATCATATTTGCCAATTGCTGAACATTCAATCCACTCAAATTAGCTAAAACAATTATAAGTCAAAAACAGCAGGTCACTGCCTTGAGAACTAAAATTTCCAACACCTTCTGATGCATAACATAGAAGTACTTATAAGTAAAAAGCATATGCAACAGCATCCTTCACACAAGTGAATAGTTTAGCATGCCACTACAAAACAAAATTTCACATGTTTTCACACTCTATATCAAGCTGCAATAAACTTTTTAGGAACTGCATCATGCATCTCTCACATCACAAAAAATCAGGGCTTAGTGTGCTTTCCCACCCCCCCCCCCCCCCCCCCCCCAAAAACACCTTTCTTTTTTCCTGTCAAAGTGAACTACCAAAGAAAGAAAAGACAATTGGAGAAGCAGCAGTGGGGTGATGCAGATACTTTGTAGAAGAGGTGGAAAAGAGATGTTTAAGCAGTGGAGGCAATTGTCTATAGAATTTAAGGAAAATTATAAAATTGATAGCTCTTTGTTGGTTGTAAATGCAATAGAAAATTATTAAATTGATAGCTCTTTGTTGGTTGTAAATGCCAATATATTAAGAACTTGTTGTACTTTCTGGGCTTTCTCATATTTAGATAAAAATAAATTATTACCTCAATACTGGGAAATGGCATCAGACTAGATTTTTAATTGTCAGAATAGTTAATAACTTGTTTTCTAGGGTAATAATTCCGTATACAGGGTAAGATAACTTGTTTGCTAGGGTAATGATTCCATATAGAGGGTAAGATAACTGCTTTCTCATGCCTTACGAACAGAAAACAGTGACTTAATCCCCAGGTGACACTAAAAAATGCTCTCATAATCGGTCCTTAGAAATTGAACACTGGAATGGTCGACAGGTCGAGTATCAATCAAGATATTTACCTCGTAAAGAAGGTGCTTCATTCGATCACTTATCAGCTTACTTTCATCTCGCAAAGCAACACTAATAGCAGGATGCAACCATTGAGCATTACTCAACCAAGCATTAATGTGTGGATGATCAGCAGCAATATGACACCACCAAGTTGGACCCACTGGCCTTTCCCAGTAAGGAGCAGCCAAATCGGCAACAGTGACATCATCTTCTTCATTGGGAAAATCAAAAGGCTGATCATTCCAGCCAGCATCAATTTGCACTGTCTGGGCCAGTTGAGAAATTCTATCCCAGCCAATTGGTATCCAATAACTTCTTGGAAGAAAATTTTCCCCGCCGTTAAGATGGCCTACATGACAGTCCTCACTAAAATCATGTTCATCAAACTTATCCTTAATCGTAATTGCAGACTCTATCATAGGTGAAGATTTACTGAGACTAAAACCATTAACTTTAGGAGTTAAAGATGGTTCAACTTTTAAGCAACGTTTTGATTGAACCATCTTCTTGCAGCCTCGAACAAACTCAAAGGCACAAATAAGTCCATCAGTCCAAAGATCACCCCCCAGCAAGGAATCTCTACTGAGATGAATCTTTTGAGTTTCAGGCTTCTTCAGTCCATTATTGCATACGAAAACTGAATGTCCATTTGCCGCATCACTCATGTTACATTTCACCTCTGCAAAGAAAGGGAAAATTAGCAACCAGTTACTAAAAATAACCAACACATCTCAACAGTATGCACCTTATCACCTAGAATCCTATGCGGACACAATAAATTACTAGTTTCCAGCTGAATTCTTTAATTTTTCTTATTGCCCAATTCTTCTTTTTTTTTTTTTTCTCCAATATAGAGATAAAATTTTGGATAGATAAATTCATATATGGTCCCAGAGCACTCAAACTACTCTACTATAATTAATCCCAGGACAGGAAAATACCAACACTTTCAAGTTCTCAACCAATGATACTACAATTACAAACAACATTACAATTCATGCAAGAAAAAGAGTAAAAATTAAGAGTTAGCTTTATAAAACAACTAGTAAAACTCAGAAATTGGTCAGATACTTACAGAGGGATCCAGCTGACAGCAGCGTGATACTGTGATGATGATGATGATGCTTCACTAACTTGAAATCTTGAAACGGTCGATTCAAATGAAGAAAATAAACAGTGAAAATAAAATCAAGCGGCACTTTTTCTAGTTATTATTATTATCAGCATTTATTTTTTGGGCCCAAAACGTTCGGAGATAAGCGGAGGATCGTCTACGAGTGCACGTGGAATGCTTCCGCGGTTCCACTTCGACTTCGAGTTTGCATGTTTATTACTGTGTTACGCAGTTTTATTAATATCGAAAATAATGTAAACACCAATACGTTCATTTTTTTTTTATTATAATAACTATTGATAAGTAGAATTAAAAGTCCATTTCAAAAAAATAGAAAAGAAATTTAGAAGTCTGTCAAGACTATCTTAATATAATTTCTTGATACAGTTAATACGATATATGGTATAAAAATATATTATTCTGTAAAATTGTGTTGCCGACTCTTAATAGATAAAGAGGACAAACAATTTTTCAAAAAAAAAAAAAAAAATTTGTGTCCGTTTAGGCTTTCAACATCCAAATTATTGACTTATACCTTATCTAAAAGAATCAAGCAAATTGAAAATTGTTTGTTGATATGAACAAAGCCAAAGAAAACCTTAAAATTATTTCAATGACTTTGGACATATAAGAGCTTCAAATCAAATCTTTTTATGAAGAATATTTTTTTTTATCTCATGGTAGTCTGCTCTAGCCGTCTTATGAAACTTTCATTATTGAATCAATCTTGCAGTTCACATGTTTCTTGCAATTCACATAACACCATTAAATGATAAACGTTTTAATTAAGAATCAACCAATCAAATTGGTTTGAAGGAAAAAAAATCAAAAGTCCATACGATGCAGTCCCAAATCCATGAAACAATGAGTCAAATTTTGACATTGAACCATATTTATGATGATCCTGAGCATATGTCACGTCATATATTATAATCAGATTTAGATGTTGAGTTGACTTATATTCAAGTCTTCATAATATTTTGTCGTACGTGAATATAAAATGATATATGATTAAAATTTAATTTATTTTTTATATTCTTATTTAATAAGTATTAATTATATGTTTATAAAATATTAATAAAAAGAGTTTAACTATTGACATCCCTCTCAATGCTCCTTGTAAAACCCTCTCCTAATGCAATTTCATTAAAGGACAAAATAAATTAAAGTATACCTTTATATTTGTCTCTCTAACTTTCTACATCTATACAACTTCATCAAGGCCTCTCACATTTTCTGCTTGCTCATAAACAATTTTTCATTTTTTTTTATTTTTTTTAATATTAAAAATTACATGATAATTTTTTGAGTTCACTTTTAATTCTACTTAATTCATATATATATATATATACGATTTTTTTTCAATTAAAAATGTAAAAAAAAAAAAACTGCAATTGAAGTTGTTTGGAAGAAACTGAATTTTTTTTTCTTTTTGAATCAGAAAAGAATTTAAATAAGATGTCACAGTAATGGGGCTTGAAAAGAAGATTAGGGGGGTGCTAATAGTCCCTTACGAATAGAAAGGTTACCTAAAATGGGAAACCATAGATTCGAATTACCAAACTTAACGGGAAATTCTGTATTTCTATCTCAGCGTACCAAATCAAAAAATTAAAAGTCGCCTTGAAAATTAGAGACAGAGACCGTACTCTGACCAGAAACGACACCGCCGCACAAACCCCCTAAACAATCGTATCTCCGTAGTCTGTATTCCACTCTGGATAAAGTTTCCTTTAATCTCGCATCTCCATCCGTCAAAATGAAAACGAAGAAAAAAAAAACCGCGTACACCAAAACACGCAACGGTTGATCCGAGGACTGTGACGGAACTTTAACTCACAGACAGTAAAAATAGGAATACTCAGCAAGTTACTAATACTGCAATACTACTGCTGAGTCCAAGGAGATTTACTTACGCGTGTCGATTAAATAAATAGAGTTTTTTTTTTATTTCGTTTAAATAAATAGAGTTAAAAAGCGAAAGAGAGAGAAAAGGAGAGTAGGTTTTTGTTTTGTTTGTTTGTTTGTTTGTTTGGCTTGATTGATCTACTGCTAATCCAAAAGAAAGAAAGAAAAAAAAAAAAAGCTTTGAAAGAAAGGGCGGAGCAAAAGAAACCGAGCGAGCCGCAAGAGGATAGAAAGAAGAGTGAAGCTAAGAGATGGGGAGTGATAGCAAGAAGAGCAATAATAACAGTAATGTGGCGGGCGGAGCGTCGCAGATTCCGGCGGCGGCTAAGAAGATAGTGCAGAATTTGAAGGAGACGCTTAACAAGAACTGTACGGACAGCGAGATCTACGCCGTTCTTGTCGAATGTAACATGGACCCCAACGACGCCTTCCAACGCCTCCTCTCTCAAGGTCTTCTCCGCTTTCTCTTGTTTGCACGTTAAAATTTCGAAGGAAAAAAGAAAGAAAGAATTTATTTTTCCTTTTCTTGCTGCATTTTGTTTGGTTTCCGAGAAAACAAAAAAATAAATAAATAAAAAGTCTGATAGAAAGTTATGAGTTTCTCTTTTATGTAGGTCTTGGCGTTATTTTGTAAGACATTTTATTTTTTTAATTTTTAATTTATTGTGTGCATTTCTTTAGCTATGTTAACTTAGCTTGTTCATATTTTGCTGATTCTTGCATATGAATCTGAAGAGGTCTTCGTAATTTAATACAAAATTCTAAATTGTGTAGATACTTTTAAGGAAGTGAAGAGCAAACGTGAAAGAAGAAAAGAGGTAATTAATTGGCAATCCGCAGGTTGCTGTTGTCTTTCATTCTTTATTTGTTCTATCTTTTACAGTAATCACTCTACAGTCATAATGTTAATGTTGGGACCAGTTAATTTTATTTTTAGTAGTATGAGGAGGTTATAATTTTATAGAGATGTGACTTTAAAAATTATTGGTTTGACTTAGTTATTCTTAGTCCAAGTCATATGGAGGTGAAGTACACACACTACATTAATCTTATAGGATTGGGAATATGTAAAGTCATCTTAAAAGTCTAAATGTTTGTGTTCTCTTTAATGTTTTTCTCTCAATATAATTCCTATAAATATTGTACAATAATTTGGTAACAACTCTAAAACAGTAAATTATTGTCCCAAGCTAGTTTAGAAAATATTTTATTCGATCTTTAACCTTTAATATAGCATAACATATATTTTTTACAACATACATATAATTATTATTATGTGGAAGCAAGTTTCTTAAAACAGGATCTACAAAAACTATAACTTATTATAATGTGGAGTTTTATTCTTATTTATAAATGACCCAAATTGGGACTATATCTTTTTACGAATATATGGAGATTATTCCTGTATTGAGTATCGCTACACAGAAGTTTTACTGTATATTGGATTTTTTTTTAATTTTATTAGATGAAGGAGACACAAGAATCAAGGGCTCGGTGTAACAGTGTGACTACAAATCGCGGAGTTAGATTTGGTAGTGAACAAGCGGTTGGACGAACTGGTTCAACAGAAAACAACTATAATGGTGCTTTCTTCTTGCAGTTCAATGTCAAAATCTTGCCTGATGCATGCAACAATATTAACTATCAAAATCTTGCCTGATGCATGCAACAATATGAACTATTCTTGCTGCTGAACATGTGCTTCTTATCACAGAGCTTGGTAAGACTTCCAACAAGCGAGAGATGGGTTCAGCAGCTCCATCAGGATCCTCATCATCATCTTATACGTATCGTGCCACTGGAAAGATTATAGATGAGCAACCTCCGATTCACAGGTTAGTTATATATATCTGACGGGAAAGATCTAAAATTTGGTTTCACTATCAAATCCTTCCATAGTAATGAAGTGAGCATCTAGTTTCTAAATTGAGACTAATTTTAGTTAAGGAACCCCCAAATTTTTCAGTTGTTTCATTAGACTCTTGCTGTCATTTACCCATTTCGCATCTCTTTTGCATGTATATATGCCCATTTAATATGATTCTGGACTTTTTCTTCCATGCATGGATATCCATAGATTCCTTTTCAATATAGGCTGAATTTTCTGTGATAAGCTTTACAAATACTGTGGAGATGTCAAAATGAATAGACACTGAAATTGCAGTATGTTAGCTTTTGTGCTACAGATTTTTGCTAAACACTTTGTAACTAAAAACAAATTTTTATCTGATAGATCATTTTGTGATTTTGCTGGACAAATTTACTGACTGTATGGCATATTGGCTACCGCTAAAATCTAGTCAGAATTTGGAAAACTGATATGGTGTAATAACATGGTTTCTGGAAGTGGAAAGGTGATATATTTAGCTGCTGCAGGATAATTTCCTTCCACTTGCAGTTGTCTGTCTTGGTGCTTGTGGAAAGCAGTTTAAAGCTTTTCAAGTTTCTTGAAGTTTTTTCTAGCGGATCTGAGGATAAAATTCCTAGTTAACTGTAGTCAGAGGTTTTCAAGGAAAATTCCTTTCTTAGGCCATCAATGGCATTTGGTTGTGAGTATTTTGGGAACTAGAATATTTTTTGTCCTGCAAATATGTTTTTGCTAATACGGTTTACATTCTTTTACTACTTTTTGCTGCATTTTGCTAAGAGTATTGGGGTTGGAAAAGTGTTGGTTTAAATTGGACTTTTATGTATTGTTTATATATATACACACAGACACACACACATACATACATACGTATTGTCAGCTTTTCAATTTTTATTCTGTGTAAGTAATCGATGCTATAAGAATGTGCCAACCTTTTAACTCAGTTCTGTCTTTCTTATCAAATGTCTAGCATATTATTTGAGTGCTTGAAAATCTTTTGCAGCGATTTTTTTAATGCTGATAATAGAAGACAGTTATTAGGAACGGGTGATACCGTCTCTTCATCTACGCAAATGTGTTCAGGACATCAGCCTACTTGGCCGGGGGTTTCCAAAGGCCAGGTTTCTCTGGCTGATATTGTGAGGGGTAGGCCATTAAACAAAGGCTCGCAAATGTCAAGTGAAATATCTTGTACAAGTCAATCTGCAGCTTTACCAAACACAATTCAGTATCACAACAAAAATCCACAAGTTTTGTCATCTCCAGAACTCCATCAAGACCCATACTCTTCACATCCTCCTAATTTTTCTGAGACAATTCATGGGTCTGGCAGGAGTGCTGGTCAGCATGATTTTGATGATGAATGGCCTGTGATTGAGCATCTACCTGCTGCCACTGGATCATTAGTCACAGATGCATCTGCTACCTCAGACGCAGATGGGTACTCTAATTGTACTTGCTTCTATAGTGATAGAGCTAAATTGTCAAGGCACTCCGAGTCAGATGACATTCAAATATCACAGAGGCATTATGATAGTCATCATCAAAGTTCTAACAGCAATGAGTCTGTTTCAGTTCCTAGCAGACAGATTTTTGTAGATGGTGCTGGGGGAGTATCTAATGATGACTTGCTTAAGGAGACAAGTTCTCATGATTCTCATGGACACATGTTTCAGGATGGTAATTATTTTTGTTATCAAATTGATGTTAGTTTGTTATTTTATCTGGATCAGATAATTGTGTAGCAGACTATTACTATATTAAGTGTGATGCCTTACCAATAACTAACCATAATAGACTTGACTCACCTTTTAAGTATTCTAATTTCCCTTGTAGTTTTACTTTGCCAGGTTTGTGTTAGTTTTTTATCTGAGACCTCGTGTACTATTAAAGATTTTAGTATGCTATAACGACTTTTAAAATTCAGTTGATGTTGGTTTTCGTGATGTAAATTTATCGTTGCATCTAAAAGTACACATCTATAGGCAATGGCTTTACTCAAATTTAGTTTCCATCTGATCTGCTACATCAACCTTTCTGGGAACTATGTTTTCTCAACTTAATCACTAATCAATCAGCACTTGGACTTTTCTGAATCCAATTTGAGTCTGTGTTGTGAGTACCCTGCCATTAGCAGTAAGTTTTGGGCATCTGTTACCAGTACTTGGGGAGTATTTCTGATCCTTTTTTTTCAGTGTGTGTGTGTGTATATATATGTATATATATATATATTCATTCTTAAATTAGTCATTAATAGCAGTGTATGAAATTTTTTCTGGTAAAATAATCATACTTGTTCATGTCAGTCAATTTTATTCAAACTGAGTCATTTATACGTATTATGTTTCATTTTTATTGAACATTTGAGTAACTCTATTGAGCTGGAAGCAGTTTTTTCTTATCTTCCTTTAATATGATCTTGGGTTTTCCATCTTTCTTAATTTTTCAGGAGTAGCCAATGTTTCAGATTTATCTTCCCAAAACTACTCTGCATCTTTGAACGATGATGTTGTGTCAGCAGTGTCGTCAGCTGTGGCCAATTTGCAGCAGCTTAATATAGGGAAAGAGGAACTAGTAATGCCTGCAACAGAGAATCACAGTGCAGTGGTGCTTCCAAACCATTTGCATACATTTGCTGCTGATTGTTCACATTTGAGTTTTGGTACCTATAGATCTGGAGTTACTTCTGCATCTCCCACAGAATTGGCATTTAATCCAGTAGAAGGCAATTTGGAGGTCTCAGCAGCAGATGCTTCATCTGCCATGTTCAACTTCAGGCATGATTAATTTTAGTTTAGTTACAATGCATACATTTTGGATATTGGTTAATAGGATTTTTCTCTTCCCATGCAGAAATTCAGAATACCATGGTGCTGAGCAGTTTGGTTTTATGGATGATACTCCCAGAGTAACTGCAGAAACCAGGAATTATGACCCTCCTGTGTCTTCACAGCCAGAGGTGATGAAGCAAGATATTCCTCAAGCAACACGGGAGCATGAATATGTTACCTCTTTGTCGTTGCCAGGTACTAGCATGAATGACATTCAACAGTCAGATTCCAACTTCCCTTTTGTGGCAGGACTTAACACGAGGAATATTCCTTCTGTACCAAATGAAACGGTAATTCTAAATTTCATAAACTTTCTTCTGTCATTGATTCCTGGTTTTATTTGCCTTAAATAAAGCAAGCATATATTAAAACCCCCTTTTTGTTTATGATAGCTAGTTGCCTATGCCCAGTGGCAAGTGATGTTAGGTGGGATTTCTATTGTTTTCTCTCTAAATACAAACATTTGACTGCAAACCAGATTAACATTTGGGGACTCTGATTCATTTGTTGTATATAGTAATGAAATAGCCGAAGTGCACTTTCAATTTGCATTTGCTTATTAAAGTTCAAGGTCATAGATGCATAATTTTACCCTACTCTTTGTAAGAAGTTGCTCTATTTTACCCAAAGTACATAGATACAGAATTTTATCATGTAAAATTAAGCAAAACACAAAATTGATGACATATAATATCAGAAATATATCCAATCAATTCTGACGCCAATTCAAGGTCACTGAGCTAGATATTTCTTATTTGATTTCAATTTGCTTTACTTTTTTCTTTTTCTAATATAACACATTAATGGCATGCACCAATTCTTTGTATTATCTTTTGCTTATTATTTGTTATCATCAAGTTCAGATTCCTGGCTGCCATATCATTTAGCATTATCACTGATACTTATGACCAACTGATTTATGGTCAGTATTGCAGTCATAGTCATTTTTTTCCTTTCTGGCCTTCTTTCCTATCGGTTGTTTGTGTTATTAATTGTTTATGTATCCTGTCATCTTCCTGTATTTTACATGATTTTCAACTTATTTGGCATGTTTAAATTGGTACTCATGTTATGTATTATTCTACAGAATTTTGAAAATATACCAAGTGTTTTATTGGCACCAACTCGTCAGTCCTTGAGAATGAGAGATTCCTCATCTTTTCTTGCAACACAATCAATGCCATCTGGTTACGGCTCTACAGTCTCATTACATGCGACAATGCCTATGTCAGAGGTACTCTAAATGGTCTCATAATCATGTTTGTCTTCATTTTTCGATGTTAACCCCTTTTTTTATTAGTTTATGTGTTTTTTTAATATGTTAGCTTGATCATTCACTGAGTACTTTCTTGAAATTTTGAATATTAATCTATACAACCATAAGCATAATATGTTTTGGTTATGATTAATAAATTGATGATTGAAGCAACCAAAATTGGAATTAAGGCTTTAGATGGTGTATTTATGTTTCGTTATCTGATAATTTTGGATTTTTCAATAATTTGAATGAGACTTTACTCTTGTTACTCATTTAGTTGTAAACTTGTTTTCAATGTCATCCGGTCATTGTGATACTTTGGTGTTTGCTATCTTGAATTTGGCCCATCTTTTGGTGTCCACAGATAATTAGATCTGTAGTATGGGAAGATTAGAGTTTAATCATTGTTGGAATATAATTCTGCAGCTTTTGAATTCTGGCACGCTGTCTTTACCTCAGATTTCCCCACATGATCTCCCTGATTCCAACCTTACCAGAAGAGATGCACTTTCCCATCGTCAGCCTGTGCATTCTTATGCTCAATCTAGACTTCCTTCAGGCAAATTAAGCAACTTGATTGGTTATCCTTCCATGCCACAGAGGCAGGCATATGTTCCGTCTGCTTTGCAGCATGCCTATCCAGAGGCCAGCGTGTTTCATGATTCTCTGGCGGGCATGAATTACAATCTTCCACAGTACAGAAGCAGTGGCACTATAGGCGGCTTGCCTCTGTCCAATAGTGGGCTTTCTGCCTATGGAAGTTTTGTTGGGAGTTCTACCTTACCAATGGGTGCTGCAGTTGGCTACAATGGTCCTCCACAGTCTCACTATATGGATGGAAATAGTTTACCACGTCACCAGGTAGAAGTGATGAATGTCTGTTCCCCTTTTATGAGTACTCACTGTGATGGTATAGATTGGCTTGCTATCTTATTAAGATGCATAATTTGAGATTATTGATAGGGACTTAATTTGATGTCCAGATAATGGTTTTCACTGTAATCATATCTTTTAGGATTTTTTTTTTTTTTCCTCTTCCTTTTGGCTGATAGAAATTATTTTCTTCAGCTGTTCTCCTCCCTCAACTTGTCTCCCCTCTGCTTTTTTGCTTTATCTTATTTTTTTTTATTTTTTTTGGGGGGGGGGGGGGGTGTTCCTGTGGTGCTTGAATTATCTAATATTGTTTGGCTGGTAGGTATTTTTGTGCTCTAATTATTCTACTTAACTCTTCTCTCCACTCTGCTTAATTATTTTTTCTTCCTATGGTGCCAGCATAATCGCTCTTCTACATGGGATTTGGGAGCCAGTCGACAGGCATCGTCAATGCATCCTGATAGTGCATACTATAGCTTGCTTCAACCGAATCAGCATCATCCAGGATATCAAGTTGATCAGCAAGCTTCACAGCATTATGAATCTCTAGGGTACCCAAATCCAAATACCTATCATTCTGACAGAGTCACAAGAACATCAGCACCAAGACCTTGGTGAATTTTTTTCCTAACTGATTCTTACGGCACTACAGCCTGCAAGTACGCTAGATTCAGCAGCACAGCTACTAACAGTTTTCAGTCTTCCTAAATCTGTTTTTGATAGCAGCAGCTTAGGGTTTTGTTATAGTTGAAAGATTGTACGTTGATTTTGAGTGTGGCAATGTCCAATTGTATATATCTCTAAATAGAAAATGACAGTCACTGCCCTCCGCCTCAACATTGCATTTTTATATGATTTCATGTTGGGGCATGATTTCTGATTTTAGAGATATAGCTTGCTTTGTCCCATTTTGTCGAGTGCAGAATTTTTTTTGATCGGATGGTTGACAAAAAGCAAATGGCAAAACTCATCTGGCTGGGGTTTTGTGTCACTTGCACTCAACAAACCGGTCTTGCATGTGTCTATGTTTTCTGAAATTGAAGCATTTGCTGTGATCAAGTCATTGTGCTGTTCTTATTTGGGTACTATGAAAAATATGGTAATTGAACACTGTTCTTCTAGTTGGCGATCTAAAGTTTAGGAATTATAATTGCAGGAATTGAGCCTTATTTATTTGTCATAAACCATCAAGTTATAGAAGTTTAATATGGGTATCTGTTGGGGAAGGCAATTGACATGAAGGGCAGTTGGAAGGTAGGCTATGATATGAATATATTGATCCATTTTAAAATTAAAAGTTTGGTATCACTTAACTATCTCCTAATTCCCAATCATTCTTTTCGGTTCGCATAATAAATTTAATGGTAAAAATCCACTACTTAAACTCACTTAATGTGCACAATTTTTGTAAATTGGTCATTTTGAGCAAAGAACTGAACTTGCAAGCATGGCCGGAGGCACAGATCTTAATGTACATTCAGTTGCGACCAAAGCTGCTGTGGATAGAAACCAAGAACTGGATAAAGGTAAGCACCAGAGACCAGGCACTGATGCGATGCTTACGCCTCCCAGAGTAGCCAAGGCAGTGTCACCAGTTTCTGCAGCTGATGGGGAAACCCTTAGGAGGCCTCGTGGTAGGCCAGCTGGCTCAAAGAACAAGCCAAAGCCACCCATCATCATCACCCGCGACAGTGCCAATGCTCTTCGGGCGCATGCAATGGAGGTGAGCTCAGGCTGCGATGTAATTGAAAGCTTAGCTAACTTTGCAAGAAGGAAGCAACGCGGTATATGCATACTAAGTGGGAGTGGCTGTGTAACAAACGTCACACTGCGCCAACCAGCCACTTCTGGGGCGATCGTGACCCTTCATGGCCGTTTTGAGATTCTATCATTGCTCGGATCAATCCTGCCTCACCCTGCCCCACCGGGAATCACCGGGCTAACAATTTACTTGGCAGGAGCTCAGGGACAGGTTGTGGGTGGGGTTGTGGTCGGTGCACTGATTGCTTCGGGCCCAGTTGTGATCATGGCTGCGTCTTTCATGAATGCTACTTTTGATCGTCTTCCATTAGATGATGAAGAATTAGCTGCAGCCATGCAGAACCAGCATTTCCAAAATGGTCGTCACCACCATCTCGACATCTCTGATTTACACGGGTTGCCACCCCAGAACTTGCTGACTAATGGGACTATGCCTCCTGAGATTTACACATGGGCACCGGGAAAGCCTATGTCAAAAACCTGATTAGCATTATCAGCACCAATGCCTTTGGGCAAAATTGCTGGTTCATCTCTTTAGTACTGTTATGCTTAAGCTTCCATTAATCATTTCTGATTATTATTATTATTTTTTTCCATTATGTTAAAGTTTATGTACAAGTAACCAATAGCAAAAATGTTTCTTTACAATTATCTATGATCCCACTTCTTGTATTAGCAATCCCAAGTCATTCAATAAAAGGTAAATCTCTGGGGCTTTCGGATGCAACCCCCCAGCAGCGACAAATTCATGAACTTCACCATCTACTTCTATCAAACTACACCCCGGTTCTTTCTCTATCTTCCCTTCCTTCATCGAAAGCCTCTCCTCCTTTGCTTCCTCAAACTGATAGGAAGCAGCATAAAGATTAGACAAAAGCACATAACTACAGCTTTCGTTTTTATCCAACTCAATTATTTGCTTTGCTGCTTGTTTAGCCATCTCAATATTTCCATGCTTTCTGCAAGCGGAGAGTAAAGACCCCCATATAATAGCATCTGGGTCTGAAGGCATACTTCTTATTAGCTTTTCTGCCTCTTCAAGCAGTCCAGCTCTGCCTAGCGCATCAACCATACAGCTATAATGCTTTACGGATGGCTTAATCTTGTATGTTTCCGTCATTAATGTGAAGTAATCCTTCGCTTGATTCACTTTGCCTGAGTGATTACAAGCTGTTAGGACAGCAATGAAACTAATGTAATCTGGTTTAAGATTCGAAGATTGAAGCCCCGAGAACAATTTTATCGCTTCATTCTCATAACCATTCATAGCTAGGCCAAAAACCATGGAATTCCAACATGATAGTCCTTTCTTGGGAACAGTCTTAAACACTTGAAGTGCCCTTTCAGGGCAGCCACATTTGCAATACATGTCTATAATTGCAGTAACAGCTATGGTATTCAACTCAAAGCAATTCGTCACTAAGAAATTATGAATCCATTCACCTTGTCTAATTGCTCCTAATTTGGCACAAGCATTCAACAAGCTCACCATGGTAAACTCACTAGGCTTAATCCTCTGCTCTTGCATTTCGCGAAAAAGCTCCAATGCCTCCTTAAACTTACCATTCCTCACATACCCACTAATCATAGAGTTCCAAGAAACTGTATTTCTAGACTCCATTTTGTCAAACAGCCTCCTAGACTCATCAATTTCTCCACATTTACCCAGGCCTATAATCATTGAATTCCAAGCAACAACATCAAATTCCATATTTACTTCATCAAACATCAGTCTTGCTTCACTCAAAAATCCACAATTTGCATACATATAAATGATAGTGTTATGTACGAACTTATCAAATTCAAGACCTTGTTTAACAACTCTACCATGAAGTTGAGCTCCATCACGAGCTAAACCAAGCTGAGCATATGCCTTGAATAGTGAGGGATAAGTTAACCTTTGTGGCTGAATCGGTGAAGTGACCAACATGTTAATGAAAAGCAATATTGCATTTCGTGGAGTTGAGCTCTCAGAGAAGCCTCTAATGATAGTATTCCAAATAAAAAGATTTGGTTTCTGTATTTGTGTAAAGACTAAGTAAGCATAGTTGATGTCACCGGCCGGAGATGTGCAAAAGGCCAAGATACGGCTGGCGGCAATGGGGTCTTTGGCCAGGCCAGTTTTGATGAGATGGGCATGGATTTTTTTCAGGTCTTTCATTGAAGTGCATTGTTTGTCTAGCAAAGAGAGTAATGGTTGGTCCGAAATGGACTTGGACATGGAGGTTGGTGATGGAATTTGTGACCAACACGAAGAAACTGCCATTTTTGTTTTAATTCTATGGTTCTTGTTTTCTGTATATGTTATCCTCTGTGGCAGAATATTATTATTGACTATTGCTAGCATCACTCATAAGGAAGATGAGCTTACACGACCTATAGTTGTGGATAAGAATTCAATATTGATCTAATTTTTGTGCCAGATATTTTAGAAAGCAGTGATTAATAATAGTTAAATTTTAACTCTACAATATACACTATCATAAATACATTAGTTATAGAGGACTATTCAAAGATAAGCACATTTTAATTGAAATATGGTCAATTTCTTCGAAAATTTTTACATTTTGGCTTCTTCAGTTTTAGATTTTTTTTTTTTTCCCTCATTCTAATCCACTCAAAAGTTTGTGGTTTCTTCATTACAGACCCCATCAAACTAAAATCATAATTCCACCATGACCACCACTACCTAAAGTGAAGAGATAAAAACATAAGGAATCGAACAAATGACCTTAACTTTGATACAACTCAGGCCTAAAATATTAAGTCATTAGTTTAAAACGGCACGTGAAAAATGAATCATACGAAATGCCAAACAAGAAGAAGAAGAAGGCAGAATGAGTGGGGATCCTACAGTACATGATTGCGGCCTTTGCATTCAGTGTTTATGAGATTGCAAGCATTAACAATTCGCAAGAAAGAATGAGGATCAGATTCTTCCTTCTTTATCTTCTCTTTCGTTTTGTTTACAACCAAGCATTAGTAATCCATATACTTGGATGTCGCCCAAGAAAAGTAATTTAATTAAGATGCCTGCCGCTCTTTATCTTTAGGTCCCTTGTGCTGATCGTTAATGTCAAGTTTTGCAAAAGGAGGCTTCCAGCTTTTGCCTTGAATTACGTAAAATCTTTTCCGCTAAATAATCAGAATATGAAAGAAAAAAATTGAGTTCATGATGTTAGAAGTCATGTGGCCAATAGTGACTTTGGAGTTATGTAGGCATACCAAAGATTTGGTCGCGTTAAAAGTTAAATTTTGTAGAAGATTATGGGGAAATTATTAGATTACAAACAATTATTGGCCTTTGAAAATTTTACACTTTGAAGTCTCCATCAGATATATTCTCATTTAATTATTTAAAATAATAAAGCGGTGGCAACAATCAAGGAGTGCCTTTATTTGTATATTTAAATATTTAGAGGCTTAGGAGTATTTTATAATGTATAGGTAGGAATCCAATTGGTCAAAAGTGCAGCCTCACGATAGTATTTTGGACGATCTACTTTATTCTAAGGCTCAATTTCACTGAATTTGTTTGCTTGTAAGTTTTATCCATGGTCCCCCATGCTATGCTTTTAGCAATTAAATCCACATACAAGTGATGATCCAAGATTCCAAAACTTACATTAAATTTGGACATCAGTGGAATCAATGGTTTCAAAAAGAGATCATTTATAAGTTGATGGGAAGTGTCTGAGTTTTTATTTAATATGCTCTTAAGGCACATGTTAATATAACCTTAATGACAAAGAAGATCCCTAATTACTAGAAACAACTATTTGTTTGTGGATTAATTGGTGAAGAAGTTTGTGTTCGTTTATAATATATGATCAATGGAGAACACATTAGTGAGTTGGACTAGGAGCTTATCGGAACCATTCTTTAATTACATAGAGGAAATGATTGTCTTCTCCATTTTGAAGTGAAAAAATTTGACAAGATTGTTCCACAAAGTAGAATAAAACACTGAAAGGGAATTGACCATTTAGCTGTGATAAGGGTCACCCCTTCACATAACGACCCTACAACAAAGCCTTGCCAAAAAAAAAAAAAAAAATGAAGCCAATCAGCTTAAAAAACAAAGACAGCCAAACAGAAGAGATAATGGACTAGTACTTGATTGCTACTTTCTAGTGCAGTCTAGGCACACACAACCATCTTTGCTTAATTGCTTCTTTTTCTTTTCTTCAGATTCTCACTCTTTAATCCTCTCTCTTTGGCTAGGTGATTAATTTCAGCAAGAAGTCAATTTAATGGAAGTTACAAATATTAGTATTATATTTAATATAATAATTGATTTACTGTTACAGAACAAGAAAAAGGAGTACATGATAAATATAAAAAAAGAGAAAGGCAAGAGGCACACATCATCATCATCATTACAATCACCACATTACCAAACCTAAATTCCAAAACAATTCTCTCTTTAACTTCTTTTCCAATCTTTTCCCTCCCTTTTGCACCTTAATTCCTCTCTTGTTGCTTGCACCTTCCCACACTCCATGTTTCTTCCTTTCGCTCTAGATTGCACTTATCTTTCGAAATATATTTGTATAATTCACAAAGAGGGTGCAAAATCTTCTTCTTTCTACAATATCATTCATATTTTAATTTCTTTAGTTTATGATATCTTGGCCTCTCTGTCTTTCTTTCTTTCTTTTGAACTCGAGAAGCAAGTAGAACAGAGATTGGAGAATTATTTATATTAACACTCAAGAAGCTGCAAAAAGCTGCAAAACAAAGCTTTGATGATCTTGACAAATGGGAAGAGCAGCGAGTTTCATTCAAATATTACTCCTATTATTTTGTCTCTTCCTTTGTTCAGGTAACTTTCTTTGTCTTCTTTGCTTCTTAAGCATTTGTATATTTCTAATTTTCTGTTCATTTCTTTTTCTTGTTCCTGAGCCAGCAATCTCAATGAAACTGCAGTTTCATTCGTTGAAATATGAACAGGGGAAGCTAAAAAATTGGAGTGAATTTGGTCATTTCATTTTCAAACATAGTTTATATTCTTTGATTCAAAGTTTGCTTACTTTACATGTTGGACATAGAATTCGATTGCTTTCCCATGTGGGTGTTGTTCTCTTTTTCTGAATTGACCGTCCTTTATCTGAATGGAATTTCTTTTCATATTGCCAAATAGTTGTTTAGTGTTTGTGTGTTATTACTCTAGGAAGCTACTGTTTTTTCAAATTTTCAATGATGCATGGTTCTTGTTTCAATTTTAACTTTTCCCTTTTTTTGCTCTTTTTGTCCTTAATTATTACTTATGACCTGTTATACATAAGCCACATTCTTATTAAATTTTTGCTTTATTGTCTTCTTGTTGAAGATGTTTCTTCTAGCTTCCTTTCTACCAACATAATTGAGTACAACCATAGCCAAAGGTGCCCACAGAGCTGCTCCATAAGAAAAGAAATGTAGTTAGTAACATGAATGTGTGGTTGATATTGAATTTTGAACTAACTATTTGAAAAGATCTTGATTCCTGTTTTCACAACAATAATTTTGCTCTAGTTCTTGTTTGAAATTCAATTCTCACAAACCCAATTCACGTTAGCCTGTTTCAAAATTCAGGTTCAAGTGTCACAAGTGCACAACTTGGCATTGAAGATAAAAATGTACAATTAGATTCTTCTATATCCACTACCAAAAGAGATATTACCACACCAATAACAACGGTACCTATCATAACTCCCGCTACTCCCACTTCATCAATACCAATTTTGAACCCAACTTCAACCCCAGAAACAACATCCCCAGCAGCAACAACCCCGAGTTTGACTCCGCCCACCACGACGACCCCTGTATCCACCGGAGCAAGCTGGTGTGTAGCTACCCAAAGTGCATCACATACCGCGTTACAAGTTTCTTTGGACTATGCTTGCGGGTATGGTGCTGATTGCTCAGCAATTCAGCCTGGTGGAAGTTGTTACAATCCCAACACCCTTAGAGACCATGCTTCTTATGCATTCAATTCATATTATCAAAAGAATCCGATTCCAAGTAGCTGCAATTTTGGAGGAACTGCTGTTAGTACCAACACTAACCCCAGTGAGTGTCTTTATTATTGTTCCATATATTTTGCACAGTACACTTACACCACTAGGCCGTCACTTTGTTTATTTGTTAATTGTATGCCTTTACTGTGGTTTTAGGTACCGGTACATGCCAATATCAATCTACCAGGTGACGCTTTCCAGCACTGCTTTTGTTTTAATTTATTGATTCCCTGTACAACAAGCAATTAAGAACCAAATTGTGACGAGCTTTAATGGGAATTTGTTGCAGCACAAGTTCATCAATCTTAAACACAACAAATTCTAATGGGGCAACAGTATACGGTGCTGTTCCTAATCCACCGAACCCCACTGCATCCCTTGCACTTGCAGCAGCCAAGCTTCATAGCATGTCAATTTTCTTTCCTGCACCATGTTTCCTAATGCTGCAGCTGGTCTAAATTCTAGCTGTCACTAGAATTGAAAAATATACATGGAAGCTGTATTCACTTTTTTGAATGAATCAAACTTCAAGTCATGCAATTACCTGTAGTGCTTTTTTTTTTCTTTCCCCCCCTTTTTTTTTGGGATATGCTGATCGACTAAGCACATACGAACTTGGTTCAATTTTGGGTTGCTGTTGTAGAGTTGTATGTACATGGGGTAGTGTCTTTAGTGATGGAGAGAGAGATCACAAGGGCAATGAAAGCAAAATGACGAGTTTTTGTACTGGTAGAAATCATGGTTAATTTTTTTGTTTCTAGTGCTCCGAGGCATTAATATAATAATATTTGTCCATGGATTAATTTGTTTATTTTTTATAATTTCAATTATAATACTATCAATATACTACAATCATAAATCTTTTGTGACTAATTGATGTCATTTTTGTTGCAGCGTAGCCCAAATTACTATTCTTACATTGAAGAACAAATTGCTCCCATTTTGTAATGAGAAAGAAAAATATGATTGGGAAGAATTTGAATCCTACGATTACGGGACTCGAACTCACTCCCTTGTTAATGATAATGGCAAAAATAAGTAGCATGGCCATTTTGGTGCTGGATTCCAACATCCAGTACCGGCAACCAATTCTGTCATTCGCAAATGTCGGGTTTCCGGTTGGATCTGGCCCAAATGGGAAGCCCATGCCTGTGAGCGGCCCATCAGCCACAGGCCACCTCATCAATTTAAGGATTGATCGTATATAAAAAATAAGGTAGTGAGGTGACGCAACGTCAGATGTACACAAAAGTATCTCACTGTTGCATTTTACATTTTATAGTTATGTTTGGCATGAAACTTTTCAAGTTACAAAGACTAAAATTTTGTAGAACACTAACTATCGCGCTAGAAGTTATGTTAATGTGATTTTTCACTTATATCATGGAAAATATTTTATATCTTTAATAATTTTATTAAAATTATTATTTAAAATTTATATTTACTATATATTAGTAGCTTTTGTTTTATAGTTATAGCTTTTTTTTCACAGCAGCTGTATCTTAAAAGCTCCAGCACCTCAATTCCAAACACACCCTATATAGGGTATCTATTTGAACATAGGCGGAAAAGATCTATGTACTAAGGTGATAATTTATCCAAAGATTATAAAATTTCCTAATTAGTCAACATCACAAGGATGCAGTTACACGTATGTTTGTTCATGCTTCGTATAACGAATAATTAATACATCAGCATATAAGATCGAACGATTGGATGTCAAGAGTTCCAGAACCAAAAGTACTAGCGATAGTTAATATTCTAAAGAGCGGATGCCGACGAAGGAAGATCCATTCCAGCTCCATTGTTATCTGTCTGACCACATAAGAAAGTGCGTTGACCCACCGTTATCTGTTCTTGCCCGTTATCATATACACACATTTCAGTAAGCCAATGGACGGCTGTGATGACCTTATCCATCACACACATGTTGTCCACAATAACCATGTATTTACAAAGTTCACATGAATAGCACATTTTGGGCCCCCTTTTTTATTTCTCTTCATATGCTTAAAAGTGATATTAAAAAATTAAAAATTAATTTTAATGTTTGATAAAATTTTAAAAAAAATAATTTTGATAAAATCACTTTATCTTACAGTAGTTTTTGAAAAATTACTTCTCAATTTTTTAAAATTATAATTTTGGGAGAGACAGAAAAAAAGGAAAGGAAAGGAAAAAAAAAATCTACATTCAATTTTCATCATCTGTGCGTGAGTGAGAGTACTGTCAAATCTCCTGAGATGGAGATGGGACAAGAGAAAAAAAAAAAAAAAGTTAAGCTACTAATCAAACTTCACCAGTGGGGCTATAAACTCAGCTTCTATGGGCAGTATCTAAATTTTAAGTTAACAGCACTGAGGATTTTATTCGGGGAAGCGGTGGTCCTGCTCTTGTTCTGGTTCATGGTTTCGGAGCAAACAGGTCTAGAATTCTAGATCGTTGATATTTCGCTTCTCATTAGCAGACAACTAATTGCTATCGGTATTAATTGCGGATTGCTCTTGGGTGTGGGAAGAGAAGAGAAATTAAAAACTAGTATATTATGGTCCCCATTAAATAAAAGAAATGATTTTTTTTTTCTAAAGTTTTGAAGACGGGCCCACACAAGAGAAAATGTCTGAAGTTGCTTCTTTTACTTTCACAATTTAATCCAGCCGTTGGTTGATGGGATCCAATGACAGAAACGTGAGCATCCGTATCTTTTTTAAGTTGCGGGTGTCCGTGTATATATATATATATATATAAACTATTTATTTCGGTTATAATTATTATATATACACCAAAAAATATTTTTGTGTGTAGTGTGTACATAAATTTTATTTAATATTTATGTTCAATTCATTTATCAGAAAAAATTTATTAAATACATACTATTATTTTTAAAATTTATAACACTTTAAAATAAATTTTATTACATATTTAATTAATTTTTTTAAAAATTAATTATTTCTATAACATAATTAATAATTATTATTTTAAAAAATACAACGTTATCAAATTAGTCATAAATATTATATTATTTAAAATATAAATTTTATATTCCTGTCGTCACTGACTATTGAGATGATCGCTGAGTCATTCAGCTCAAATGAACCAGGTATCAATATGTACCTGTTATTTATTCAAAATTTGTCAAAATCATGATAATCTTGCTATGAATACATCCCGTTACCTGATTTTAACATCTTAATCCTTTGCACGTCGCGTGGGCCAGATCATTTAACACTGCCTAAATTACAAGACAAATACAGCCCGACTTCAGAAAGAATTACAAACACTAACAGTATTTGTGGACACAAACAAATTAACAATATCCGAACTCTCTTATTATTATTATTATTATTATTATATCTTTTTTTTTTTTTCAAAGGGAACGCATCCAAATAACTGTTGGTCCGTAGCATATTTGCACATGCCAATAAGCTCTGGCCACACTGAAGGCCCCCCCTCCCCCCGGTTTGCAACCACTCAAAATAAAATTTTGTTTTATCAAAATGGCTGCTTCATCACATGCCCAGCTTCTCTGGACCATTGATAATATTTCCTCTCTTAATTTAGTAATTGCTTTTTACATTTTTGCAGCACACCTTTGTCATATATGGAAGACCCCCACCTCTTCCGACCCCTCTTGGCCCCGACTGCGACCACCTCCTCCGCCGAAGCCGCCGGCACCGCCTGTACTGACGAAAACGACGCTGATTACCACAACATCAACCATTTGTCTTTAAACACTTCCATTACCTTCCGGCTACTTGCAGTCATTGTCTTAGGAGTAATCTCCATATGGGCAAACCATGAAGCATCAAAAGGCTTCGATATAACAATCATCAATGAAGCTAAAGACTCTCCGGCGGGCAGACGCTTCGAGCTCGGCTACATATCAAACGACAAGGCCACAAGAATACTCCTCAACACAAGCTCCTTTGCTGAAAACATTCTTTATCCCAATACCAATTTTTCCCTGGACAACAAGAAGCAAGTTCAGCATGTCACTCTCCGGCTCACCACGAACACAACACAGAGAATACCGGTCTCCGTGGACACAAGCAACGAAAGCAACGATGAGTTTGTGATTAATCTAAGTTCATCGATAATGGGGGATACTAATATTGCTAATGCCAACCACGCAATTGTCTCAGCGTTGCAACGCGGCATGGCTAGGATATGGCTCTGGGACGGCGAGTCTAGTGCTCCCCCGTCGCTGATACAAGGCTTGGTTGAGTACATGAGCATGTTAGCTGGATTTGGGGATGCAAAAATTTACGTGGGTGGTGAGTTGCCGGAATTTGGTCACATTTGTTGGGACAGTAAGGACCCTCGGGTTACGGCAAGATTCTTTGAATTTTGTGAGGTGAATCATAAGGGTTTCATCCAACGGCTTAACCAAGGTATGAGGCAGAGATGGGATAATCGGACGGTGGACGATGCGTTAGGGATGGAAGCTAAGTATTTATGTGATTCTTATAAAAAGTTATCATAATCGTTCTCTCTCTCTCTCTCTTTTTTTTTTTTCCCCCATTTTTATAGAAATTGAATGATAGATTCAGCTTCCAAGTTGCATTCAGTGCTCTTGATAAAACATGTAGACATAACAAGTACATCAATTTTTGGGGACAGGTTCTTTTGTTTTGAGCTAGCAATTGTCGGACATTTTGCTCTGTCCGCATGCAATTTTTTTTTTTTTTTTTTTTTGCTTTTTTTTAATAGGTAAGTAGGAAGAGATAAGAAGTTTTGTATGGTATTTTAGATTAGGCCATGTTCTCTGGTGTTATTATGATTATATGCATGATTTATGCTAAAAATATATTGTCAACACTTTTGGTGATTGATATTTTTTCTTTTACCATAATATTATTTGTTAAACGTGATCACCCACTAATCTTATATACAT
This sequence comes from Citropsis articulata, assembly GCA_030449925.1. Lineage (NCBI taxonomy): Eukaryota > Viridiplantae > Streptophyta > Magnoliopsida > Sapindales > Rutaceae > Citropsis > Citropsis articulata. The sequence continues at coordinate 6,072,707 of JASUUH010000211.1, read as the reverse complement.
TTGTAAAATATGATAGATAATTCTATAAACTGTGTATTTGAGTCCATATGTGATGGTTAAGTAGCCGGCTTTATGTGAAATGTACAGGATTCTCTTTTAATTTTCAATTTTTGATCCTTTTGGGTAGTAAAAATGATGTGATATGTGACAATGTTACTTTAGAATGAAGATAATATCATTACCCAAAAAAAATCGATTATTCAAGAAAACAATTATATGTTTATTCAAATATTTATAACAAATTATAATGCAGACACATAATATACTCTTTGGATCAAATAACATTGTAAGGATGCTATTTTGTCCAATCCAAATTACCATTTCTACCTAGAGCAATAAAATATCATATCGCAGCACACAAAAATATTGTGTTAGAGCATCTCCAAAAAAACTCTTCAAATAAGATTTTATTACTTATTTGAAGAGCCACATTAGCATTTAAGACTTCAAAAGACACTCTAATTTAAATTCTTCAAATAAAATATGATTTTTCTTTCTTCAATTTTGTAAAGTTGTTTTCTCTCTTTTCAATTTATATTTTATTATTTTTTATTGGAGAGAGAGAGAGAGAGAAGTGCTTTAATTACCATTTATTTTTCTTTGAAATAAAATATTTATTTGATAAAAAAATATTAACTTATTTTTATTTGAAGAGTCTTTTAGAGAATAATATATTTTTTCACTCTTTTTTTTGCCACGCAGGTAAGTAAATAAATATTTGAAGAGTAAAAATTAATGGAGTCTTTTGGAGATACTTTTATAATATTTGGCTTAGATGAGAAAAATTCAAACAATTTTGATGGAGTAAAGCATCATTTATGATTTTGTTGGTGAAAATAAAAAAGGGAAAGGGGGGGGAGCGGGTGGAGGATGCCACGATGGTATTATTTTCCCCCATTTCATCTGTAGCAATCTCGATTTCTAAATACATCCTTTAAAAATTTTGTAAATACACTCTACTTAAAAGATTTTATTTTTGGAGAAAGATTGTTGGCTGCATAAAAACTTAATGGCTTAACTTTTTTTCCTTAAAATTTTTTTAGGCATAATTTTGATCCACAAAAAAAATTAGGGTGCATGTCGCCGAAGAGATTTCTCAAGCATTTATACAGTAATAGTATAGATGTTACAATACATATTATAAAATTGTCGTAAAAAGAAATAAATGAATAAAAGAGTAGCGAATGTATATTGATCTATGAAATAACTGCCACGAGCTTCTCGCTTTCTACAACGAGGACACCAACGCGTCTATAATCAAGTCCCCGCCGACACGCAGCAAGATTTCTCCATCGAATTCCACCGGATGCCATCGAGCAAATATCTCCTACTCCCCGGAAGTCCATCGCGAGCGAGAATACTCCACGCCGCCGAACGCGCATCACTCGGCGAGATCCAAGCCACGAGGCCCGTTTACACACCTTCAAACTGAGCCAAACCGCCACGTCGCCATCAATCACACACACGACGCGTTAAGCGGAAAGCGGTGGAAACCGAATCCAGGCATAAACCAAGCGATGGAAGAAGGTAATGGATAAAAAAAAAGAGGGAGATTCATATTTCGAGCACTTATTTTGACTCGAACCACTAGATTTGGCAACCGCTTTCGAGATACCCGAATCACGACTTGAGCGTGAGGGTTCATGCCGGAAACCACCGAGACTGACGGTACTTGTGCACGCAGGATATTGGAGAAGACGAACGCCGCCGAGATAGCAGAGGAAATTGGTGTCACTGCGAGCCGATTATCGGCGAGGACTGTTGAGCCGAAGCAGACAAATTCACATCAACATTTCGCTGGGAGCAAGCAAAAGCTTCGTGATAATCAAAGTAAGGGAAGAGAAAATCATGGATATGGCGGGAAGTAGTCGGAGGAGACACGGGTTAAACGAATGCAACCCCGAGAGAAGAAATGAGGCACGAGAACGGATGCATGAACGGATGGAACGAATGGAGAGGCGATGAAACCCGACAACCATTCGCGCGAAAGTGGACAAAGGGAAGCTCGAGAGAAAGCGTGAGGGATGCAGGACCGCCGACGTATGGAATGGTGATGAGGTTACAGCGGAGGGGTCAGAAGCCCAGTCGAACGATCCTGCAGAGGAGGAAGCCAAGTCGGAGGGGACCACCACCAGGCTAGATGTTAGTAACAATGGTCGAGAACGGCGAGGAAAGAGACACAACATCTGCATGTTGAGCTAACGAGACCGTGCGGGACGTGATCTGGTCGAGCTATCTGGAGGAGGAGGCGGAACCGGCGCAGATAATGACAACATGGGGGTTCCAATAAAGCGCCGAGTTGGAGGATATCGACATGAGTCACCCTCTCTGGAAATTATGGGGCCATCATCCCAGAGACTTCCCCGACCTCGAGATATCGGTGACCGGCTACATGAGCCATGAATGATATAACGGGGGGGACTCTCCACGCTCGAGATGCCGGTGTTCCCACTAATTGGAGGGCGAGCACGGAGTGGTATCGAGCTCGGGAGTATAAAAGCATTGACCGGATGTGCCAAATATTTCTTGAGCACTTTCGAGGCGATCACGAGGATGACATGATGGGTGATGAAAAAGACGGAGGAGACCTGCGAGAATTTATTAAGAGGTATCACCGCAGCAAAGGCTTCGACCTGAGCTTTTAATCACCCTCAAGCTCTCAAGGGTCAAAAGTGGAGGAGAATAGGCGGTTGTGGTATAACCCGAGAAACCCCGCACAACAGATTCAGCACCCCATGAAAGCAAGAGGGATATGGAGATCGAGGAGGAAAAGGTCACAAGATTGGGGTTGAGCGATGGAAGTGGAGGAAGGATAAGAAAGCCTCGTGAGGAGGCGGCCCTGATTAAACGGAGGGAGCACTGTGTCTGTGGGAAACACGAGCACCGCCCACTCTATACCAACCCCACCAGAGGTCCTCAATCCCAGCAGAGCAGGGCTTCACCATCCACCCCGAGATGCTTGGGGAGGATGGAGCAGCGACGAACAACCATACCGTCATCCACCGTGAGCCAAAGACATGATCGACTAAGGACGAGCAGTTCGATGTCCCGCCCACCTCCCGGTCGAAACAATGCCCCTGTGGAAAGAGCAAAGGCACCCGGTCGATCGTGAGCCAAAGTTATGGACAAGACACACCGAAAGCACCGTTAGACGTGTATCAAAGCATCGTAAATCGTGGTTCGCTATACCCCCACTCCAATAACGAAGTTGCCCAGCAGGAGAGACAGGGGACGATTTTGTGATTTCCATGACACCCATGGCCACACAACCGCGCAATGTCGAGACTCATGGAACTGTGTAGAGGATTTAGCGAGGAATCGATATTGGACGAGTTTATCGACGAGCACTTCCACCACCGAGTCGCCACGGGCCCACTGCAGGGGAGTACGGGAGCGAGCAACTGCTGAGAGTTATCACGGAGGCCAACTTTAGCTGGAGATTCAAATAGATCCAAGAATTACGCCAGATACGCCATGACCAAAGAAGCGAGGTATTCTTTAATACCCAAAGAGCAAACTCCGTAACCAGCAGTGCCGATAACGCGGATGTACGAAGACTAAGAAGGGTATTATATCCTCACGAGGACGCACTTGTTATCAAGCCTCCATCACTAAGAAGAGGTTCGATAATCCTCGGTCGACACGGAGCTCATTGATGTCCTTTTCAAATCTACATCGAGGAAATTGGGGATACAGATCCAAGACAGAGCACACCAACACTTCTCGAAAGCGATTCGGCGAGGAGACTAAACCCCATAAGCGGGTCGAACCGCCGATTACAATCGCTCAGTCCATCGAAAAACCATGATTCGGATTTTGTTGTATGATGAGAGTCCTTATCATGTGATTTTAGCCGCCTTTCTCGAGATCTAGCAAGGCAAGGCTGCCTACCCACTACTCGCCCTCAAGACGGTAAACGGAATAATGGGTCGACGGGAAATCCGAGAGTTGCTTGAGTCGCTACTCTACCAAGGCAAAGAAAGCGAGGCAATGCAAATCACCTCGCTAGATGCCCGAGCGTAAACCAGTGGGAAGATGAATCATCAAGAATCGGAAACAAAGTGACTGATACAAGGCACCCCGGAAAGACTAAAAGTGGGTCGATCGAGGAAAAGGAAGGGAGTCGATAAGCTTTACAATCCCACGCGGATGTATTCGCCGACGACGAGGATATGCCCGGATCGACCCAAGTGGCTTGCCACCGCCACCATAAAAGGCGGTGCCCACCAAGAAGGCGTAAGAGGCGATGCGTTTCAATCGTGAGAATGGCTTACAAATGGCGAGCGGAGAAGCTTTTGAAAGGTGATTCATTCGTGAGGTGAACCACCCGAATGGATATCAAATGTTGTCCTCAAGAAGGCTAACGGAAGTGAGAATGGTCGACTTCATTGCACCTCAACAAGGCATGCCCCATGATGCTTTTCCACCGCTTAAGATCGACCAGTCGACCCACAGCAGCCACTATCGAGCTTTACGGATGCCTTCTCGATACAATCAAATCACGAGCGCAAGATGAGGAGCATACGCGCTTATTACTAATCGTGGTTTGTTCTCACATAAGGTAATGCCGCTCGCTTAAAAACGCCGGGCAACATACCGTAGGTCGAACAAGGTCTCAAGCCACCGACAGGCATCATGAGGTATATGCGACGACATGATCACCAAGTCAAAGAATCCCGAGCACGTAGCACTCATGAGACATTTGAACTTTTAAGAAGATATAAGATTTAAGCTCAACCCTATAAGTGTGCTTTGAGTAAGATCGTGGAAATTTCAGATTTACGGTGAACCATCTGGGATCGAGGCAACTCGAGTAAGATTCAGCGACAAGGGAACGAGGTCTCCTCGTAATCTAAAGCGAGACATGTAGTCTCACAGTGGAAGCTAGCAGCCTCTCACCCGGCTCATATCCAAAGCTACCGATAAGTGTCATGTATTCTTCCAAGTGACGAGGAAGGGAGAAAACAGAATGGACGCGAGTGAGCCAAGAAGCCTTCGTGTTCAAGCAAGATTGCAGCAGGCACCGCTATTGGCCACACCAAGAGAGGGGGACAAGCTTTCCTATACTTTCAAGCTTGCAACACGCCACCAGCTCTATGAGAGAGGAGGAAGGGTCCAGTCCCATATATACTATACGAGCAAAGCCTCGGTCGAGGCAGTAGACAAGGTACTTCACGGAGAATGGGCACCGCCTTAGAAGGGTGCCGAAAGTTGAGACCCTATTTCCAAGCATTCCCCATTGCTGTGATGACCAATAAGCCGTTGAGACAAACATTACACAAGCCGGATGCCTCTAGTCGGCTCGTTAAATGGGCAGTAGAACTGAGTGAGTTCGAGATCAGTTATAAGCCCCGAGCAAAGAATAAAGCGCCCAAGCGATAGCAGATTTTAGAATGGATTTCACTAAACCGTAAATCATGCGATCAATGAGGTTGCCACCGAGACAAAGGAACAGATTGGTGTCTCGCTTGATTGTCCCTGCCAACAAGGTTCCGGAGAGTCAGGTTAAAAGTCCATGGGAGGAGATCTCTACGTTGGCTAGATTGGGATTCATGGCTACCAACAACCAAGGTAATACGAGGCCTCGATACAGGGTCGGAGTCCAGGCGCTCAAGGCCGATAAAGCGGCGCGGATCGATTCTCGCCAGGCCAATCACATCAACGAGACGCTCCACCCCAAAGACAACAAGACGGGGCAAGATTGGAGAAAGTAAAGCAGATGATCAAGATGTTCAATCAGAGGTAATACAAGTTCCAAGGAACGAAGGCCAGGCAACAAAATGGCCAAGGGCATCAAATCACCTTTGAAACCAAACCCACTCCCAAAGATTGAGCGTAACTCGAGGTGATGAGAATCGAGCAGAAGCCTGGATGGACCCAATAATCTCGACATAAGAGACGGATTCTACCACAGATAAAATGGGAGCCAGAAGATCAAATGCCCGGATCGAGGTATACATGGGTGTTATATCGGCAAGGTACACCCTACCACTTTCATGTCTGCATTTATGACGATGCAGACATGGAGTGCACGAGGGGTTTGTGGAAATCATTCCGGCCGATCGCTAGAACACAAGGCGCCAGTAAGGGTATTTCGCCGACGATGCACCGCGATGCTCAAGAGAAGACCAGAGTTGTGTTCGCCAAAACTTTGAGCATCCCCGCAGCCACCGAAAGCTCACCAAAGATGACGTCACCATGGCCGTCTTCAACGGGATTGATCTAATCGACCCTTACCAGCGAGAGAGCGCCACACACGCCGGTGGTAAATGACTACTTCAAACGGATCGAGGAAGCCCAAGAGCCACGTAAAAGAAGACAACTAATTTTATTTGAGGAATCTGCCGCCATGGAATTCCCGCCTTTAATAATGTATAACGCAGTATGCCTGATAATCACAACTTTAGAGAATTCGCCGTAACCTGTGAATTGAGCCGACCGCCTCCCGCTCATCCTCGCCCAACGGGCGTCGATACGAACAAGCATAAGAGGCCAAGACCAGGAGAGGCATGTAAGGCGGACGAGCTACTGTAGGCATGGGCATACAGACACATAAACCGCGACAGAGAAACCCCGCTTGCTTTAGCTTTGACACGAGGCAACAGACCGCGGAGATCGGCGTGCCCACCCATCGAATCTGAGCATTTCACGAGGTAGAAACGAAGACCAGATATGCCTGAATCTTGATTTACTGGGTGAAAAGAGAGACATTGCCTCGAGGAGGTCTGCCACTTACCAGCAGAGGGTGGCCCGTCATTACAACCATGCAGACATCCGGCGCTCGTAACGGTGACCTGGCTAGGGCGAACCAGAGTACGAAAGATTCAACCCAAGGTGCGCCCAACTGGAAGCGTCCAGATAAAGCAGGGTTGGACCAGGGGCATATAAACTCATTCGTGCAGATGGGTCCGAAGTAAAACGACCATGGAACGCAGTCCATCTCAAAAAATACTTCGAGTAAATCGGACGACAGTGAGTCACATCTATTCATGTTTTTATCAGCTATAGTTTCTGCTTATTTTCATCAATAACATGTATGACGAAGTCGCACTGCTAATGAGAATTACGAGGAATTTCATGAATAATACTGCAAAATTATTTCTGGCGCCAAGGCTCGGTCTCAAAGCCCGGTCGACGGCGAGACACGGTTGTTGCACGGACCCGACCACACGGGCGCGAGCAGACCAAGGCATCCTAAAATATTCTAAGGCACGGAAGGCCTGTCTCAAAGCGGTCGATGGCTAGACACGAAACGTTGTCGACGGCCGACCACACGGGCGAGCAGACCAAATATCCTAAAATATTCTAAGGCATGCGAAGGCTCAGTGTCTCAAAGCCTGGTCGATGGCGAGAAACGGTTGTTGCGATCTACCGACCACACGGCGAGCAGATCCAAATATCCTAAAATATTCTAAGGCATGCGAAGGCTCAGTGTCTCAAAGCCTGGTCGACGGCAGACACGGTTGCCGCGCATCGACCGACCACGGGCGAGCAGACCAAGTATCCTAAAATATTCTAAGCGCGAAGCTCAAAGGTCTCAAAGCCCGGTCGGGCGAGACACGGTTGTTGCCAGTGATCCGCCGACCACACGAAGGCGAGCAGACTCCAAAGTCTCCCAAGATATTTCTAAGGCATGCGAAGGCTCAATGTTTCAAAGCCCCTACGGGACACGCAGACACGTTGTTGCCAGATCCGCCGACCAAAGGCGAGCAGACTCCGTAGTTTCTAAAACATCCTAAGGCATAAGGCTCAATGTCTCAAAGCTGCTCGATGGCAGACACGGTTAACAACTTGCCTCCGCCGACCACGCCAAGGCGAAAGCAGACTCCAAAATTTGTTAAAATATCCTAAAGCAACTATGCTCAATGTCCCTTGAGCCCGCCTACGGCGTAGACACGGCCAAGCTTGCTGTAGATCTATGCTAAGTCCGAGCCGTCGAACGACTTAAGGTTGCTGATCTCACTCAAGAAAATAAGGCGAAACTAAGCCTACCCGCTCTGCTAAATCGTTCGAAGTCAAGCAGATTATCGGAAGCACCAAAGAATATTTCAAAGGCAAAATACTTGTCTGAGATTTAACAAAACAAGATAAAGACCGTAAAATTTTATTAAAGCGAGGATCGATAATGATACGAGCATATTAAAGAAAGTTCATAGTACATCTAAGAAGAATGTTCAACAGAGCCGCTTCCTGGCCACAAGCAGTGAGGAGTCTCCCTAGTTGCCCCCGGGGAAGTATGGGCCTCACCACTAACAGATCAAGACGGTGAGGGAAGTCGCTCGACGGAGCATCCCGCCGGAACATCCAAATGGAGCATCCAAATTGGGACTATCCTGCTCGGGAGCATCCCGCCGGAGCATCCTCGCCTGTGAGCATCCAGTCATTTCATGGACTCTTCCTTTCACCGCCACTCATGGCCGAGTCACCCCAAAGAAGCCACCGATCCATTTTCGCACTGCGCTGTTTCCCGATAAATGCCATGATGCATCGATAACGCCGCACTTCGCCATACCGATCCTCGCCTTCCTTCTCCCACTTCTCCGCAGGTCACCGGGGCAAGACGGGCAGGAGCGACTCCACCGAGCCTAAGTGTTCCACGAGTCTCAAAATCGCCTTTCGCCTTCTTCACCTCATCTTCGCGGTGACACGCCAAAGAAAGTTAAGATTGCTCCACCACTTCAAATTTCATCATTTAGATTCCCGCTTGCCTCACCTCATCGGCACGCTTCCGGCCGATCAATATCATCTTTCATCTGCGGTCATATATCGACCGACCGCCTTGCAGTAAGGGCCGACAACCCAAACGGTAAGCACCAAATTGCATACCCGCAACTAGTTCGCCAAGAGTGTTTGCTTCAATACTTCCAAGTCCTTTTCGTCACCACCTTGGCAAGCCTGCTCACATAAGGCGCCAATCTGGCCGATCATCCCAAGGCTTGCTTAGTGCTCCTCAGAGGAGGCCCAGCCCACTACTAGAAGTGCCACCGGCCTCACCAAATGAGGGACGGTATGAGGTAATATTTTCAGGGGAGCAGCCTTCTCGACTACATTAACTCGCTTTGCAGGAGGCCCCTCTTTACTCTGGCCTCCCTTAGCAGGGGCGGGACGACGACGCTTTCTAGTCAAAGCCCCAACCACATCCTCCTCCAGACTTCACCACGGTATAAGACGGACTGGACCAAACTGTGAGGAGAGAGTAGATCTCGATACGAGCAGGATCTCGCCAAAGCCGTTTGAACCCGTACGTGTACTGCCGGCTCGAGGTCGTAGCTCACCCCCCAAGAACCGGCAGACAACCAAGAATCATGTTATGTTTACAAAGTTAAAAAGAGAGGAGGAAGAAAGAGGTATTTAAGGAGCCGAGATACAAAATATCCAAAACAAAGCAAGCAACTCGACTACGGGCGAAGGGACATAAACCTCCTCCTATCAATCTGCCACTGACCCCGGGCCCCCAACAAAGAAGAACTGCTCTTCCATTTCCCACCACCACCGCCTAAGGTCTTTAAAGGTTTCGGTCTTCGAGCTCGATACGAAGAATACCACCGCATCTGGGACTACTCTTCACCGGTATAAATACTTAACTTCACGATCGTGGGCTCGCCATGACCACATTTGCTCCACAAGACTATCAGACTAGAGCCCCCATCGGGTTGCTCGACTGCGAGCTGTGCCTAATCCGCCGAAAGCAAATTAATAAAATACTGCACCAAGTCTCATCCCAAACTCAAACTCTCTAAGAATAGAGTAACGACTTCCTGAGGTCGGCCAGGGTATCCTTTTCCCAGAACTGCAGGGTATGTCCTCGAATACTGCACTAACCCAAGCTCCTCGAGGTCTTCTATCGTGGTCGAGCTAACCATATAATTTATAGGATGTTTTTCACCGGGTTTCTACTACCTATTCTTTCTTTCTTTCCGTGTCTCCCACTTCAAAGCGAGGATGCCTCACCGACTCTACTGACCCTCACCGGGTATCCTCCGAACACGAAGACCCCTCATTATTACTGCCACGAGCTGAGGACGTCACCTCGGAAGATGCCCCCAAGATTACCCCTGCGAGGTCACTACTAACTCTAAGGGAACCCCAGGAACAAAAGGAGACACAGCCGATAATCCCGGCGGAGAATCCGACTCATCATCATCAATCTCAATTATTTTCTCCTTCCCTTTCGACATCTCCAACACTCTACTCACGACGACATTCAAGAAGAAAAGAAACGAAAGAGAAGAGGACAACAGCAGAAATCAAAGTCGAAAAAGAGGAAAATGATACCTGGAAGAATGGCACACCGGCGGGGTCACGCGTATTCCGACGAAAAGAGTTAGAGACAACGGAGAAATTCCAAAGAAAGTGGAGAAAATTTTGTTTAGGTCAATCGCAGTTCCCGAACCGGCAAGACGCTCTCTCATTTATACCAATCAGACGCAGACGCTGCTTTGTGATCCAGAACCGCTTGAAATTCAAACGGATGGATAGATCAAGCGCCACCTCACCAGCATTTCATTATGACGCGGCTCTTCAAAGAGATGTCTATCCACTGAGGTGGCGTGGCGTCGCACAAATGGGGTGGCCATTTCGACGAAGTTAGACTACGTGGGAGGAGATCAAAGTTATCAAGTTTCTAGTATTAGCCCATTTCATTATAAATACCAGAAACTGGGGGACTAGTGTTGTGGATGAATAACGACTGCATCACGGGAGTTTCGCCTTTCACAATCTGTTGAGGACCGAACGGCGTTGTCCTACGTAACCTAAGTTCGCCGACATTGAGCAAGATTTCGGCTCGCCTCATCAAAAGAATCTCCACCAGGATGCCATCGCGAACAAATATCTCCTACTCGTCCCGGAAGGGTCATCGCATGAGCGAGGTAACCACTCACGCCGACCGCCGTAACGCGATTACCGGCGAGATCAAGCCACGAGGCCCATTTACCGCCCACACCTTCCAAAACTCCGTACATGAGCCTCTCAAACCGCCACGTCTGCCATCAACTGCTCACACACCCATGACGCGCGTTAAGCGGGAAGTGGGAAACGCGAAGGGTGGAAACCGAATCCACAGGAAGCCTATAAATGGCGCGATCGAAGAAGGTAAAAGGGTTGGATAAAAAAAAACAAGAGGGATCTAAGGGAGATTCATATTTCTTGAGCACTTATTTTTGACTCAGAACCACTAGATTTGTGGCAAACTGTTTTCCGAGATACCCGAATCGCTGACTTGAGCGTCGGAGGGTTCACGCTGGGAAAACCACCTGGCGCACTCTGACTGGTACTTGTGTACGCAGGATATTGGAGAAGACGGGAACGGGTTTTTCTGCTCGAGATAGCAAAGGAAATTGGTGAAGAAGCGACCAGGGAGTGACATTGGTTGATCAAGCGAGGAGGAATTGTCGTTATTGCCGAGCAGACAAATTCGCGCATCAACATATACCAAGCCCAAGGTTCTTGCAGCCGTACATAAAGCTCCCCACATCTGGAGAAAAACTCACGTTGGGCGGTGAAGATGGTAGAACCAACCACTAAACCTCTGTCATTTGATAGAACAATAGATTTTATATAGAAGCCGAAGTAGGTTTTATATTCAGAACCACATAAATTTAATATAAATAAACGGTAAGTTCCTTAGTGGGAATCACTTATCTTGACAAAATTTTAATGATTAGTCGTACCACCTTAGCCTGCCGAGGCGGTAGGATCGCCCATATGATTCTTTCTCGCATTATTATAGAGCTAATGAGTTTCAATTAGTTATGTCTGAGTGCCAAAGTGTCTTTTGCATTACAACTAGTGCTTGAAGCTTTGAAAATTTTTAATTCAAGATTTTAAAGTACGAAAATATTTAGAGAAATTTTAAAATCATTTGATTTTAAATCTTAATTTCATAATATTATTAAACCATAAAATTTTAAAATTTTCTTAAACTTTGTCCAAACTTTAAAATTTCATATAGGAAACTGTTATAATACATGAACTAAAGGAAATCAGAGGACGCAAAAAGGTGAGACATAATATATCGCAGGAGATGCAAAATCAAATCATTGAAAACAGGAGGAGCCTACAAAACCACCGGCATTTATAAATCATGGGGTTGCCTTGCCTGTCTCTCTTCAACAACTCACAGGGAATTGGTATTCATCGCAAGAGACGCTTCAATTTGCATTTATCTTAACATTAAATTTAGTTCCAAGCAGGAATTTCTAACCGTCCGTGACAGCTTGCATGATATATACTTATAGCATGCATGCTGCACGTATCTCAAGGTAATTTTAAAACAAAAACTGTAATTAAAAACTTTTTTCTTTTTTTCTGTCTCTTTCTCTCTTTCATTCTTTTGTTTTGGACAATGGGGGTCTCAGGTCTGTGCTTCGTGAGTGATCAGTACCCAAGAAATTAAAGAAGATAGAATGAAATCATTACCTGAAGTCAACTCCATCGCTCTCTAACTGAAGTAACTCAAGATATTAATGTCTTCGTAACCTATTTATTAATATATATATATTAATGTCTCAATCTTATCCGCTAGAGGTAGATTGAAACAGTTGAACATAAGTGTAAACAATAGTGATTTGGATACAACATTTTATTTTTTCATTTGAAGTCAAGGCTCGAGGCTTGGGAAAATCGCATCTTACCATTAGAGGCTGACCTTAGCTCCAATATAAAATTTATACCTAAAATAACTGGAAATCATACATATGTCATTCTGCAATAAGAATTGTAACATATAACATTTAAATTAATTAACCACAACTAATGGCGACCTCTAACGTATTACAAGGACCTTATAGGGAAAAGAATTATGCATGGCTGCTTCAAAAGACCGAAAAAAAAAAAAATAGTAATTTCGTGATATGGGATGGGTAGGTAAGTAGCTAGGTTTTTGGTCTCTGTTCACCATTGACAAACCCTTCATTTCCAGCTAACATCAGGTACTTGTCCCTTCTTGTAAGAGTAGTGCACTCAAACCCTAATGCATCAGCCAGCTGCCTTTGTATGTAATTTGCCACCTCATGACTTGATCTCCCTCCTGAACATGTGAGCTCTTTGGGCAATTTCTCAAGTATCTGAATATGGTAGCTTGGTCTAGGGTTCATCAAAAAGAAAATGGGATCCAAGCATTTTAGTCCACTAGCAGTGGTCCCATAGAACATGCTCACATGTGTGTTCATTGCCACAGGGACTACGTCATCAGCTAGCTCAGCAAACAATGAGCTAAACCTCAACAAATAGGGCTCTCTGCATGTGGTTCCTTCCGGGCAAACAACCAAGTCACCTTCACTTAGCAATTTTCGCATGGTGTCTCCATCTTGCTTTCTGTCTCTAGTCAATCTGACTGTTCTGATTGGGGCTATAATCTCAGACATTTTGCTTAGGCTATACGTGACTGCAGTCAAAGGCTTAGCTAAGGATCTGCTGAGGAAAACAGGGTCCAAAAGTGTTCTATGTGAGCAAACGTAGAGGACCCCTTTCGAATAACTTGATGATGACGGGCTTTGGCCTTTAAGTCTTATTTCTATACCACTCATTGTGCCCAATAAGATGGCTAGTTTGCATGGAAGCACGATGCCCACAAAGAGTCTGAAAATGGCTAGAATGATTCCAACTGGTAGCCACATGAACATTGAAAGAGTTGCCAATGGAGTGGGCAAGAAAGCTAGCCTTCCATCATGAAATATGAGAGGCTTTGGATATTTGTTCCTTGGCATTATTGAATTTGCACTGCTTTTACTCTCTTCCTTGTTCACCACATAAGCTTCCTATAATAAGATTGATTAGTCAGCTTAAATACAATTATGTTGTACACAAGTAATTAATCTGTTTGCTAATCATAACTCAAATGGGAAATTTTCTAAATGAAGGTCTAAGATATATTGAAGCCAAACTGGAATTGGCAGAATGGTGGTTAGCCAAAATTGTAAAAAGAAAATGAATAATGGTTTTTCTACAAATATGACAAAAATTTCTCAAAATTGCTATATGCACTTCAAAAATAAATTACCAACATAAGGAAAAAGAATAATTACCTTGCACTGAGAGATGAAGAGTTGGTCATGGAAACTTGAACTTCCGAGGCCAAGTTCAGGCTTCTGGTCACCAAAATAATTGATGAGAGCTGTGTGCTTTAGGAGCAAACCAGAGCCAGAAACTAAACCAGTAAAATATTGACCAGAAGTTTGCAATTCAGTCCCTACAACACCATCGACTCTCAAATATTCTCTCAAGAATCCCTCGACCATGACTCTAGGGATACTTGTGAACACAAATCTAGACCCAGCTGAGGCTAAAACTTCATAGACCTCAGCATTGAGATTCTCGAGGTAGAATTTAGGAAAAACAGCCCTACTCACATTCTCCATGTCCTTCGTTTTAAGCCCACAAAAGGTTATGAAAATCATGACTCTTAGTTTACACTCATAGTCCAAGACCCACGAGAAAAGACAAGACAAAAGCAAACAAAATGCTCGCAAAATGCCGCCACCTTCAAAGGCAACAAGCATGAAATAAGGGAAAAAAGATTGGGACCTTAACAAGACTCCATGCATGTCACAAACCACAGTGTCAAAGCCTCTATTTTCTAAATCACACTTTGTAACACTGGGAAACAGAGGATTTTGCTGTGACTGTGACTGTTGGGATGATTTGCCATATGAGTTCCTTAAAAGGAAACCATAGCTTCTCATCTTTCTTGCAGCTTTGTAGCACGAATTTGCCAGAATCTTGTACCAGAGCAAGTCTGCTACTAGCCTCAGTACTACATTAGGAAGCACCATGGCTAATGCTTTTGCTTCTGCTTATGCAACGATGTTTAGAGAAGACAAAACACAAGAGAAAAGAAAATAAATTTTGCTTAGGAGCTTCGTGGAGAACTGAAGAAGGTGCAAGAGAAGCAGAAAATATTTATAAGACTCGTATTACAAGGCCGTCTAGCGGCAAGTTGACCAACGCGTTTAGTTAGCCGCACACCGCTAGCATTAATTGCACTATCAAAAACTTGTTTTTGCCCCCTGTTTCCGTTAATTCTTTCGTTTAGTTAGCCACACACCGCTAGCATTAATTGCAATATGACTTGCACATCCACACATGCCGCTACAGAGGTTTTATTTTTTTCTTAGCTTGGCAACGTTTTTGATTAGGTGGGATTGTTGGTGACCGCCATTAAAGGTTTTCATTCTTTGGTCATTATTTTGAAATTTTTATTCTTTTTCACACTCCTCTACAATTTTCATTTTCAGCATCGGAATGCGTGCACAACTTTTTGGGATATCAACATGCTGAATAGTGGAGGTGAATTTCTGAACGTTGTCTATTAACGGGGTATCCATTTTTCAATCCAAAGGACCAGTCCCAAGTTAGATAACCCATACCATCTGAAAATTTTTGACTTTTTTCTTTTTAAACAATATTTTTAAATTGTTATATATATCAGCAAAATTACAGCAGCTATTTAGGTGATTGACTTTGTTTCACAATTAACATGCCATGTGTTGACTTCAATTTATTGTAATCTCATATTTCGCTAATTATGACAGCATTTGTTTTCAATTAAATAATTAATTAGTTCCGAGTAAATATGATTAATTAAGATCCCAATTAGTTGGTAGTTGTCTAAGGACGATCGAGAGATGCTTTTAGTTGCTATAAAAGCAAAGAATTTCGACCGACGTGATGTGGTATTATTGCTAAAAAGGATCGTAGTAAATATTATTTTGAACTAAAGAAATCAATCGATGAAATTGCATGTTCTTGAATATAATTTTACGTTTTGTTGATTTGGTAGTTGAGATCATGCAAGTCTCGCTAAGGGTCTGGTTTCTTGAACCTTCAATCATTTGATATTACTGTTAGATTATCATGCATAGTGTCTGCATGAAACATTAGAGGATTGAAATATTTATGTGATTTATGCTATATTGCATGATCATGCAATAATGTTACTATTCTAAAGTAATGATATGTGAAATATGTCATCTAATGCCAGAAAATCGTTAGTTGAATCATGCAATGTATACGCAAGCTGGGCATGCATTTAGTTTCCCATGGTATTTGTCCAGCGTCGTCATTGTCGTGGCATTACAAATAATTTTGCAAAGCTTTAACTTTCCGCCTTGCCCACCTCTTGAATAAAACATAACACTTATAAATGGAGGTGGGGAAAACAATTAAAGTTGTACGACTCTTAGCTGGTGTGGATTTATTCTCCTTAGGGTTTTGATTTTTCTAAATCTTGTTAGGGTTATACCATATATTTGCAATAATACATGTTCAAGCAAATATTTGGCACGTCTCTGGACTGCACTGTATCTTTTTTAATTTTGTTGATCCTTTTACTAAACAAAATTTTATGTAATAAAGCTTTGACTTAGTGGTGGATTTGTGCTCTCAACAATGCTTGTGTGAGTGAAAATATAAGAGCATAATTTTGAGCTAGTCTCAATAGACCTTTGGGTTATTTTATGAATTTATTTATGTGTCTAATTATTAGTAATTTTTTTTTGGGTAATATCAATAGATTAATCATTCCAAAAAAAAAAAAATTTGTGCTCAATATATATCACGTTTTATATTACATTTATTGACATTTAAGGGTTTGACTATAGTATCTTAAAAATGTTGTACCATACAGTCTGGATAAATTTAAATGGATAAAGAATTAACAGAATAAAATATGATGGTATTAAAGTATGGGGGAGGTACAATATTTAGGGATGGTAAAATTATCCGCCAACCCACAAACCCTCGGATTACGGGTAATCTTGCGAGTTGTGTATAGGTTTGATATTTCAAATTGAAATCCACTGTATATTATGGGTGAATTTGGTATTAAGATTTAAAAAAAAAATTTGTCAGACATGTGCAAGTATCCGCCAACCCACATTCTTTACTTTAATTAATTATATTTTTAATTTTAATAACAAAAATTATGTTTAAAAAATTTAATCACAGATATATGTAAGCTAAAGTTCTTAATTCCTAAACTTAACATTTCTCACCGCTATATAGACACACACAAATTCTTTTAATGACTAGAAATTTATAATTTTCAAGTTTAATATTACTAATATTTTATTTTAATTGATTGATTTTGTTTGTTTTATTTCAATGACTTGAACCTAATGATTACTCAGTAAAGTTGTGTCTTAATTTCTTCAAAAAATTGTTAACAATAGTTGTACAAAATTTACTTGTTAATATTGTTGATAATACTTGTATATTGATTAAAAGATACAGTAAGGCATTGATCAATAATTAGTGGTGATGATTTATCTACAACAAAAATATTTTGTGTTAGATTAATATATTTTGTGTATTTATTTTAATGTTGAAATTTTAATTTCTTATTATATTAATTAAATTTAGAATTGAGTATCGTATGTAGATTTGTTTGGCTATTGTTATAAGTTTATAAAACCTCTTTATTGCCCCACCCCCAAAATAAAATGAACGATTGCAAAATAATTTTGAAACCCAATTTAATTACAAAATCAACTATATTCTTCTTTTTCTAAAAAAAAAACTATTTCTTACTCTCTTACTTTAATTTGTCTGATATGAAATTTGAAATCTTAACAAAGGAAAGCAAAAATAAATTTTCTCTCTCTTTCTATTGATTTCTTATACTAGTTAACAAGCCGACGTTTTCAATGATGATTTTTTTAAAAAGAAAATTAGGAGAGGGAAATTGAGATTGAAAACTAGAAGCTGCAACAAAACTTTTAATTCCAAAAGAAGAAACTCATGTAGTAATCGCGAGGCACCAGTAGCAATAGGTATAATAAAGAGCTGCTTTTCTTTTATGGCGACTATAATCTTCTCATTATTAGTAAAAATTTGAAGATAATTTATTAAAAACAAGTGAATTTATTTATTCTTCGTTAAAGAAATAAGTTTGAGAAAGTTGATGTCACAGCCAAATTACAAAAGTGAGGTTAAAGAGAAGAGAATTTAAAACTTTATAAAAAAAAAAGGGAGAAAGAGATGAGGGATATTTTGAAATTAGTTTAAGATTTTTGAAAAGTGATGGCATAATATATATATGATGCATTTAGTATCAAGATTTTTTTCAAAAAATTATGGGGATGCCAATAAGGCAATAACTCCACTCTACAACAATCAAATATTTAAAATATTTAATTGTTTTCCCCACCCCCATTTATCAGTGTTATGTTTTCTTCGTTAGGTGGCCGAATGGAGAAAGCTAAAGCTAAGATTGTAATTGCCAACATCAATTCACAATTGGCATATTCCACTATTTCATTGGATGCATGCAGCTCAATCTTTAATGGCGGCATATCTTGTAGAATCTTTGTTGCAATTTGGCATCAATAAATTGGAAAATAATTGTTCTACAAATGGCGCTTGGGAAAAGTATACTACGCTACCTTCCGCAAACTTTCCGAGAAGATTGAGAATATGGACGAAAAGAATAGAAAAAATCAACATCAAATTTATCAGAAGCGTAACATTCTTTAAAATATGCTTGGACTCTTGTAGGATGCTCCATTTCTAAGTAGGTCACATCATGGCCGCCTTCACCATATGTGTAAGTTTTATGCCTTCCGGCGGCTTAAGCCCAATGCTAAAATGTCTATGCCATTTTTGTTGCATCCTTAACACCTACACGAGTTAGCAATCATGGATTATGTTATTATGCTACATCAATTTCTATAAGTAATTTTTTATGACTTTTGTTATGTTACATAATCATCCGTCGACTGTAAAAATATAAAATTAAAAAATTTTATTATTTTCATAATCGTTAGATTTTCATTCGACAGTTACTGTATAATCATGTATTATGTATTATAACAATCCCTGTAAAGTTTTTGTTGTTCGACGGATAACTATTTATGAGTTGATGTAAGTTAAGTTAATAAGATTGAACACGTGGTGGGTTGGCGTATACAATAGAGACTCTACTCTAGTGAGAAAAATAAAAAATAAAAATTGCGGTATGCACCTTTATTATCGACCTCTGCTTATATTCTGTCCGTTGAAGAAAGAAACTGGCATGGAAAATGCTTGCCGATCAAGCGTGGAAAATGCGTGTAATCATTTAAATATGATAAACTGCTTATCAAGGACATGATGCATATAAAAAAAAAAAATTAATGATAAAAATTTAACACAACCAATTAGAATTTTTTTTAATTAGTAAAATCAATTAGATTAACCAACACCCCCCCCCCCCCCAAAAAAAAGTGTTCATCCAATTTTAGCTTTCCAGGAAGGCATATCACATATGTTAACATATTTAAATTTAAATTGATTTAAAAGGGTTCTCTTTTTTCCTAAAAAAAAATTACATTATTACAATAAGACTTTTGTTAAGTTACATCATCATATAACATATATGATGATATAACAGCCGTTGGATTCATCCAATGATTGTGAAAATAATATGATTTTTTTATCTCATATTTTCACAACCGTTGAATTTTATCTAACGACTGTTATATCATCATATATGTTACATGATGATGTAACATAACAAACTCCTTACAATAAAAGTTTAGAAACACTTATAGAATGCATTAGAAATCCAATCCAACATCTGCCACAACTTACTTCGATTATGTATGAAACCAAAAAAAAAAAAAAAAAAAAGGTGTTTAATACTCTCAACGTCAATCGTGGGACGAGGAGATGCACGTGTTACAGTAGCTAATGGGTTGCATATTTGAATGGGATTATTTCATGAACTTTGGTACGAAAAAAATTATATAAATAAACTTTGGAGGCCGGAAGAAGAAAAGAAATTATGGACTCTTGAATGTTGAAAAATCTCCAAATGTTAGAACTTTGAAGTCAAATCGCAGTCAAACGAGTTCAACTTTCTAACCCGGGAGTCACGCTTGCGCTCAATTGAATTATTACAAAAAGAAAAAAAAGTATAAAATGCAGAGGCGTTCTCTCTGAAACCCTCATTCATTCGTTCGCTCGTTCTCGCCACTGCACAAAAGAGAATGGAGGACAAAAGAGAAATAAAGGCGAAGATGTCGCAGAAGAAGCAAGTTCATTTGTTCTATTGTGTGGAGTGCGAAGAGCTTGCGCGCAAAGTCGCGGCTCAATCTGACCTCATTACTCTTCAGTCCATTAACTGGAGGTTTTTTAATTCTGAATTCTCTCTTTTCTCTGTTTCTATGAACTTATGTGTTTTTTTTTTTTTTCAATTTTCTTTGTGTTTCTCTTGCTTTCTTTAGCTTCTCTGCCATGAATTTGATATGGGGTTTTGAGGAAAAACAAGATGAGTTCGAGTTAGATTAAATTTCCATATTAACAAATGGGTGTTTCATGTTTCTTGGTGCTTGCCGCTTCACTCGTGAGATTATTGTTTATTATTCAATAAAGAAAAAAAGGAATTGTTAATTCACCCTAGTTGAAGTTGTGTTTAAGTTTTGATACAGAGGAATTTTGGAGTGTTATGATCGATGATTCGTTTCTCCTAAAACTTGCCCAACACAATATTGTTTTTGTGATTTCAGCTCATAACATTTCTGCTACATGGCATAGAAAAATCAATTGTCAGTTTTGTCTTTCGATAGGGGCTTGGCAGCTCTCTTAGGAAATATGGAGACTAAACCATGTTTAAAAAATCCCAAAATTTTCATGTTTTTTCAATGATTTCATAGCATTTGCTGTAAGTGCATTCTATAACCGTGGTGTTGACCAATATGAATGTTCTTGTATTTGGGTTAGAAATGGTAATTTTCCGTGCTATGCGTGTATCAGGAACTTTGCTGACGGGTGGCCAAATCTTTATATAAATAGTGCGCATGATATTCGAGGTCAGCATGTGGCCTTTCTTGCATCTTTCAGCTCCCCAGGAGTTATCTTTGAACAGATTTCTGTCATATATGCACTCCCAAGGCTGTTTGTTGCTTCCTTCACACTGGTATTGCCTTTTTTTCCAACTGGCTCCTTTGAGCGAATGGAAGAAGAAGGGGATGTAGCAACTGCATTTACCATGGCAAGGATATTGTCAAATATTCCCACTTCAAGAGGTGGCCCGACTAGTTTAGTCATCTATGACATACATGCTCTGCAGGTTAGTTAAACTACCTGCAATCAGAACTATTAAACTATGTTTTGATTTTTGCTATGATTTTCCCTTCTATGTTTGGACCAGTTGTTTTTCTTTACCGAAGTTTCTGCTAACTTAAACATTTAGGGTATTATGCACCAATATGATGTTGCAGAGTATCTAGTTGTACATTCTTCAGCTCAATGTTTCCTTGTACTCATTGGCCATCCAAAGTGTTTTTGACGGGGAGTAGACAGTCTGAAGGCACTTTACATTGATTGCACATGGCTTGAATCCTCTTACTCATGAATAAGCTTATCTGATGTGTAGATTTGTGAATGATCATGTTTTCCTTTGCATGTTTTCCTCCTTGACACTTGTGATGAATAAGTTCGTTAACATTAAAAATGTCCGTATCTATCTTCAACAACTTTTACCTTTGAAAAATGACTCTGTTTATCTATGACATGCTTTCTTAAGTAACAGCTATATGTTTGTTTCAGAAGGCCTTATTTTTATTTGACAGTTCTCCTTGTGTAGGAAAGATTTTATTTCAGTGACCATGTCTTGCCTCTGTTTGAGACGGGGATTCCTCTGTTAAAGCAACGTCTGCACCAGCTTCCTGATGCCAATAATGTGAGTACACAGAAAACATGGTTGGCTTCCCTAGTAAACTATATCGTTAGTCTATATGAGTAATGTTTCTGATCATTCATCTTATTATTGAGGCATTATCATTGTCTACATATTGATATTGTTGTCTTATTAGAGATTACATTGAAGGCTTTTGTACTGCACTGTCACTACTATATTTGCTAGCCCTTAATCTCTCCAATTTAATTTCAGATAGTTATTGCATTTCCGGATGATGGAGCCTGGAAGCGGTTCCACAAGATGCTGGATCATTTCCCCACGGTTGGTATTAATTCTTTATTGAATTTAAATAAACGATTTTCCTCTTCCTAGGTTATAAGTTAATAAAACTTCTACTCTAGTTCTTGTATAATCTGGATAAGCTGATCCTGTTGAGTGGCAGGTGGTGTGTGCCAAGGTTCGTGAAGGTGATAAGAGGATAGTTAGGATCAAGGAGGGAAATCCTGCTGGTTGTCATGTGGTCATTGTTGATGATTTGGTGCAATCTGGAGGCACCCTCATTGAGTGCCAGGTATTATCTTATCTTTTACCTGCAGTTCTTTTAAAATTTGTATATCAGAGTTTGAATGAATTCAGACTGCCTAATTATTTCAACCAAAAGAGTCAGTACTCAAACTTCTTCAATAAGCATATATTATTCATCCAAATTCTTGGCCTCCTGGGCAAAAGTAATTAATTTCCTTTTACAACTTTTTATCTCTATTTTTCCAAATTTATCACAAACTTTTTTCACTCATCAGATATATCGACATCACACCAATCTGTAAACAAAAATCATTGATTATGAATTTTTTGTACACTAATATCTCCCGTACCTTAGAACTTGCCAATATGGGCCTTTGTTGGATAATTATTTTGTGGTGCAAGTTGAACTTAAGTTGGACAAGTCTATGGAACCAAATTGCAGATCAGTTAGATCAAGATTTCTGAAATTTAGCAAAATAGTAGCGGTTACACTGTTCAAATCTGATAGGGATATGCCTTCCATTTTTCTCTTTAAGCTTTCAGGGCTTTCAGTATCAACTGCTGGTGGGGTAGTTTATCCTGGGTTTTGTATTTTCTTGCATGCCTTCCATTTTTCTAATGATTATTGGATGTTACTGCAGTTCATTTTCTGAAATAGAAAGAAAGAACAACCAAAGAAAAGAATTTTTAATCTTCTTTTTGCGTGGTGAAAGTGGAGAGACTAAAAAGAAGAAAACAAATTTTGATATTTCGTTGTTCGCGCAATTTAAAATATCTACAAACTGCAAACATGGATCCTTAACCGACCACTGCTCAAGTATAAATTGACATTTCTGGCAATTACTCAATTTCTTTGCTATGTCTTGTTTTGTTTGAAAATGGCATCTGGATGAATTCACGATGTAGGACCTTTGCTGTGTTTATTCGGACTTAAAAATGAGGAGCACATAGCACTTGCATCGAAATTCAAGAAGTCTTGTTATAATATTAATGTGATTTTATTTGGTATAAATTTGAAAGCTCAAATAGTTACCTCATTAGTTATGTCGTAATATGGGACCTTTGCTGTGTTTCTTCGGACTTAAAAATGAGCACATAGCACGTGCATCGAAATTCAAGAAGTCTTGTCATAATATGGGTGGTTAATGTAGTTTTCTTCTCGTTATGGTTTCAGAAAGTTCTGGCAGCTCATGGTGCAGCGAAGGTGAGCGCTTATGTCACGCATGGTGTGTTTCCAAAAGGCTCTTGGGAGCGATTCACTCTCAAGAACGGTGGTAATTACCTGTATTCTCTCAACTATATTATCTGCTCAACTTCAGTGTTCTTATTGCGTATAATTTTCAGAAAACGTGGAGAATGCTTTTGCCAACTTTTGGATCACGGATTCATGCCCGCTCACTGTCAAAGCCATAGCAAATAAGGCTCCTTTTGAAGTTTTAAGCCTGGCAGGATCGATTGCTGATGCTCTACAAATCTGATGGGTTTTGTTGGCAATGTAACTTCATGAGTACTGCAATTTTCTTATCGGCTAGTTTTATTATTGATATGATATGTATCACAAGACTTGTGTGGAATCCCAGCTTTTGTTGGGGGGAAAAAAATAAACAAATAAACAAAAATAAAATTAAAGTAAGAAAAATCATTGCCATCCTTGTAGCTTTACAATGAACCTTTATGTTTATCAGTCTTCAGTTAGCCCTTGCCTTTGTCGCTGGCAGAATGACTTACACGTTTCACACCAAATAAGTGAATATCATAATTAAAAAAAAAAAAGGTGAATATCAAAACTGCCGCACCAGTTTCAGAATTTTTAAGCAAACGGATAGAAAACAAATTCAATCACCATTGTTGGTTCGCATGAGAAATATAATATACTTACGGACATTCAATACAGTAACATTTTAGAGTAAATAGAACATCTGTAAAACCATTAATCTCATTAATTACACATTTTCTTAGCTACGGATAACAACACTGTTTATGTATAATGAACCGATCCAGTGTCTGATTATTCTCGCTATACAATTAAGTAATAGACCTCCCACAATATTTACGGACATAAACATCATAATATTTGCAAATTTGACCCAACAAAAGAACTTTGAACGATTATAATATAGGAGAGATCATCGTGGAATGCGCATATGGCTGCAAAGACTTTTTCACTTCTCAGCAATATGCTGCTCCAAACTTATTCTTCTCATCCGGTTCAATAACAATTTGCTGCTCTAAATGTTAACAAAATGCTCTCTGCCACTTCACTCAGAAGCTCCCTAGTGAATATATATGGAGTGTCCATAACTGAAAAGAGGACACCGACCACAATGCATGCATAATATACACTTGTACCTTGGTTTCTCTTCCAACTTTGTACACTTAAATACCTATACAACAGTCAGCACTCCAAGCCACCATATCTTAAGGCCAAGAGTAAAATTTCCAATTTACTGCTAAATCTTCTCTGGCTTCTCATCCGGGTAGCCATTTAAGCTTTCCAAGGAGTCCCCAGAATATGACCCATCTGGCTGACGTATAAATATGTTCAAATTGCTGGAAAGTAAAGCTTCCTGGAAGATCCATAAAAGCATACAAACAGTCAGCAAAGACTTAACTGAGTCCATACAATATCTTCAAGGGAATCACACATATGGTAAACTTTATTTGGAATCTGATCAGCTCAAAAGCATGTTCTTCTTGTATTATATCAATCTAATCTCTCCCCCCCTAGGGGTACTTCGGGGTGTTACATTTCCACTTACCCCTCCCCCCCCCCAAAAAAAAAAAAAACATAATTGGGACTCCTCTCCATCCACTTTCCTTTTTCTCCTTATATTTGGGATCACTGCATCTCTGATCTCTCTCCACCCATTTAACCACATACATGGGATGAACCCTCATCCCTTTCAATTTCCACCTTTATCCTTATGCCCATTTTGTCGGACCACTTCCAAATTAAAGATAGATAAGTTCAAACTGCATAGTATTATCATTTCTATTCTTCATCTTAGTAAAATTTGGCAGCTAAAAATAAATATAGACCACTAAAAGTTTATATGTTCAGGTGGCAAATCCAAATACATTTTATATTTAAAAATTCAGTTGTGCAATAAAACAATGCCAACAATTGGAGAAATAGGTAAATCAAGAATCACCTAAACAATAGCATAATTTGTTTGATGAATTTCCCTTATAAGAAGGCTATTAATTCAGACCAATGACTGAAAATCCTATTGAATCGTAAGAGTACTTGATTAGAGAACAGTACAAAGACAAGTACTAGGGGAAAATTTCAACTCACTAGGCACTACATTCTGTATTTGCAGAAAAGAAAGAGAACTAAATAAGGTACCTGATCACTGGTTTCTTGGCCCTCGGAGTGGAAAACTATTGGCCGGCATCGTTTATCTTCATTCATCAGGCTAGAATTTTGGAAGTGTGTTACAAGGGCAGCCTGGCCCTGGATTCGGGCATATGCCAAAGATGCAACTTTCTCACTATTGAATTTCTCCCATTTCTTCCCATTAAATGCCTGCAAAGATTTCCATCATATAAGTTCTTAGTTGAGCAAATGGATACCCAAGGTTCTTCACATCCGCAATATATGGTACAAATCAGTCGCCTAACAATCTGATATCTAACACAGGTAATCTTCTATTGGATGGCCTTAACAATTTTACCATTTATGAATAGAGAACCAACTTCTCCAGCTTTCACCAGATGAATAATATAAAAGAAAATGTGAATTAAAAGTACATGCATAAACATTGGAAACGGTGAGGAAGGGGTCGAGCTTGCACCTCGTAAAAGGAAATAATGTGCGAAGGAGACACCATGTTGATAAAGGCATACCCCACATTGCACTTATTCTGCATACAAATAGCTTATCAGCAGCAAATCAATCAAAAAATGTTATATAATAACAAGATTATAGAATTTCCCAAAGTTGAGGTACCTTAAAGTCAATTGGCAAGTACAGAAAATCGTAAGTACCCCTGTGATTCTCATCAATGGCAGCCAGAAGCATTTTTGAAGTATACCTTAAAGGAAAAGTAGATATTATCAATAAGCTAACCATCTTCATTTGAAACCAACAAGCACTGCAACTTTTTTACAAGAATATTCATAAATTTTCTTACTTATTAGGGATGTTTTTTATCATTAAAGTAGTCCTAGTATCCTCCCCACTAATGATTTTGTCCAAATCAAGCTGATACTGCTTTTTGCTATCAACCTGGCTCCCACTATTCTCAACTCGCCTGGTGCGACCACGTTCAGTAAACGCCTCATTGCTAGTTGTTCCTGGTCCCGAGTAAGAACCATTTCCAAAGAAGAGGGGACCATGCCTTGGTAATGACATCATTCTGAGACTAGGTGAACCATTATCAGTCACATTTAACGGAAGGCCAACACCAACACGACCACCAACATTCATCATATAACCTGCATTGTTACGAGTTAGACCCATACCCCCTAGCGGAACTGGGTTCGTGAAGGATGTTTCTGGTGACTCAGGGAAAAAGCCGAAATTCCTGTCAAGGGAAACACCAGAGGGAGCTGATCCAACATGATGTTGATGATGTGAACCAATAAAAGATCCATGCCGACTACCATAGGGAAAGCCCTGTCCTTGTCCACTAGACGAAAATGGGTGGCCCACAGAGGATGTTGGCCAGGCAGAAGAGCTGGAAGGCTCAGAATAAGGAGGGGGGCTTCCCCATAAAAACTGAGGACCTGATAAAGTTCCAACACCAGAAGAATTTGAATTGGATTCACCAAAAGGAGACTTAGGGCCAGGACTTGCACTTAATTTCGGTTCAGGAAAGGATTGAGAATGCTGATAGCCTGCTCCTTGCAGTGATGCAGAGTTAGAAAACATGTGGTTTGTTTGATTAGCCCTTCCTTGGTCCTTACCAATTGGAGCAATCTTTCCAGTGTTAGATAGATGAGGTGGTAGAATCGAAGCCAACCCAGGCAAGTGATTACTGTTTACAGGAGTGGGTGTTCCCAAACCCGGAGACTTACTAAAAGCATGCAAAGGATTGCGTTCAACTGGGCTACCAAACTGTGCCCAGGTACCTGCCATTGATGTGCCAGTATTTAGCTAATAATAGAAAGAAAACAACAATTCCAAAAGAAGTTGATAAACTTTAGTACACATTATTAACTTCTCAGACTACCACCAAAAAAAAAAAAAAGGACTATTTACCTGGAGGAGAGTTGGTCACTGGTGAGCCTACTTGATGCCGAAAACCTCGGGCTTCATCTTGTTCCAGCTCTTGATTTAATTGTTGCATCAGGCTGACCATAAACAAGTACCTCGACATTATTAATTTTCTATTTTACAGATGATTCACGACATATAATATAAGTTAAGAAATTCAACAAAACATGATTCAAGAAGGAACATCAACAAAAGAAATTATAAATCATAAAATATGTACATAACATTCAGAGACCGTAGAAGATCCGATCCGGTTATTTTACAAAGAATAACTATCATTTATGGATAGATTTATTTGAAGAAGTAAAAAAAAAAAAAAATTAATAATAATAATACTATTAGCAGATTTACAGTTGCCAGAAGAATATTATTGAAAAAAAAAAATCACCAACAGCAGGTCCAAAAGTGTTACATAAGCATAACAAAAAACTGCATCTTTTTATTTCTATTTAAAAAATTGAAAGGCTTTCCTGTTCCACTCAAGTGATCTACAATTCACTTGTATCTCACTTAAATAATGGCATTCATTTCACTAGGAATTTCATAAGAAATTGCACTCACAAGTTAGAAAGGTAAAGGTATCTTATATTCTCAACTACTGATGATTTAACTGGAAATTTAACTCTGGCAGATGAAGATGGATGCTGCAACTGGTGTCAAAGGGCAGGTCCGATAATATATGACTGTTCGATATTCTTGCAGTTATCATCAACAACTAATGAGGAACCAAGTAATTTAAGAAGAATAAACAAAGCCACAAACACTATTGTTGAAGCTACTGCTGTGCTTTGATTACCAAAAGAAAATTTTGCAAATCTTTTGAGAAAATGTGGAACCAAGATATCCACTCAGAAATCAACATGCAACACCCTTTGCCAATCAATAACCAACTTGGATTGCATGATCCACAAAATGTTTAAACCACTAAACCCACAGTGCACAGTATAGGGGATAGATTAATGCATGTTGATTTTACAAACCATACTTAATCAGAAGATCGATACTTACTTTCGACGTGCTCCACCAGGGCGACTAGGTTCAAGTTTTATACGTTTCCCATTTATATCACTCCTATTTAATGCCCTGAGAGCTGCCTCAGCAGCTCTCACATCATAAAACTCTATGAATTTATGATGTCGCTTATGAGGTGTTTCCCTGATCTGCATTTGTACACAGGAACTTACATATTAGGTAAACAATTAGCATAGCGTGCAGGTACAATTATAAGGATGAGTCAAAGATAAATATATATTGGCAAACAAGCACCTCTTTGACCTCCCCATAAGCCCCAAAAATTTGACGAAGGTCATCATTTGAAACAGAAGCATCCAAATTGAACACCACAAGGGTCCCTTGATTTATATCCTTTTCTGATGGATTATCCTGGAATTTAGCCAGAAAAATAATTCATGAATAAGCACAGGATGGAATTAACGTCCACAGAAAATCATATGACAAGCTATCCTGAACCAAACCTTGGGAATGGAAAAATGAATATCCAGCTTCCTTCGCCGTAAGGGCTTATTTTGTAATGCACGCATTGCAGTCCGAGCTGCTCGGATATCATAGTAAGATATCATCACAAAACCCCTATGCTTGCATGCAGTGTATAAAGTTCTGATATCCCCATATTGCTACAAAGAAAATAAGCATTCAATCAATGACAATCAATGATTGTAGAAACTATCAAATTGAGTTCAAAGTCAGTTTCACCATGATAAATGGCAGAACAAATTAGGAATAACACTGGAGAACCACAATAATACACTTCTTCAACCAGACCCAAAAACAGCAATTACCAAAACAAAAAAGGGTTCAGCACTTAAAGCAAATCATTAAAAGACTTCAATGCACATGGAAACAGGATGTAAATTCAACAGAATACACATATTACCCAAAATTCACTCACATACAGGAAACAAGAGTCATTCAATCATAACAAGAAAAACAAAGAAAATGAACATCTCTTTTTCAATAACACTAAATAATATGTGATCTCTTATTCATTTCCTTTTCATAACTTGATAATAATATTTTATCTGGTATATGGAGAAACACATGAGATAACCTTTTCATTAAGCCTTTGATATGTTCTTTCTTCCAGGAAAGATGTTAAAATGTCCATAGCAAGTCAAATACATGTCAGGTATACATCTATTATTTGAAAAATAACCAAATTTCACAAGCAACATGATCAGCAAAGACATTAATCACACAGATACTAATGCCAAAGTGGACATAAGGGTTTTGTAAAAAGAAACTAAAAAAAAAAAATATGACATACCTCAAAGAGTGATCTCAATTCCAAGTCCTCAACATTACTATTGATATTTCGCACAAACAGTGTTCTTGAAGGATGCTCCCCGTATGGATGTTCCCCAGCAACTGTTCCCACACCATTGGAGATAGGATAGTGAGCAATGCCAGTGCCAGCAATCCCGTCAGATATGTTAAGTTTTGACACTCCAATACCAAGGCTCTCATGGGGCTCAAATTCCAACTCCATTCCTCCGCCACTGTCAAATAGATCATCTTCCAAATCCTCCAGTTGGCTAGGCAACCCCCTTAGGTCAAAATCATCTACTAAGCCAGCAAGAAGATCATTTTCGTCATCAGGAAGCAAGCTTCCAATTGTTTCAACACCAGCAAGTGGACCATTGGTCTCATTTTCCAGGTCAATTTTGTTTAAAGTTGGTGAGCTATCATCAACAGATTGATCATGGTGTTCTGAATCAGCAAAGTTCACTGCATGTTGGCAAAAGAAGGCCTAAGATGTTAATTTCAAGCAATAGAAATCTACCATATCTTGTAAGAAGAGTTCACACATACACTTCTCATGAGGAAGGACAGGCAATGAACTAGAAAACAAGCTTGCATCATTCGATGCATTATTTGATTCTGTTCCAAATGAGATTCCCCACGCACCACTTCCCACTTTCTTAGGGATAGTCAATGATGGAATATTAGATGGGCCTACAAAAATATTGATCCAAAGACCACTCAGAATAGCACATCAGCAACTACACTAGAAACATAAGAATAAATGTTTGCCTTGGCTTTCATCAGATTGACAGAGAGAGATATAGATAGCACCTTTAGACTGGCCCGAAACAGAATCCCCTGATTGTTGTTCCATAAATTGCTCACAGCAGCAAAAGTACCTGGAAGCTAAGCTATTAACAAATTTTCAATTTGTTTATTGTTATGGAGCTGCCTTAACATCATCAAATAGCCATTCATAAAGAGATACACAGATATAAATCTATAAGAATTGAAGATTAACTGGAAAACAGTACATTAAGCAAAGAAAAGAAAGACAATATAACCATTTAATTAATCTATAGGAATTTAGTTAATTTAAGTGCATTCACTAAATTCTTCAGAAATGATCAGAGTGACTGCAAACATGGTCCAAGAGCTCAATTATCTACCACAAAAATATCAGGATGGACCAAATACCTCAAGCACAGGACAATTACAATCGAGCTTCCATGATTTCTTCCCTTACTATCGCACGGAAAAACTATTTTGTTAATCAATTGCCCACATTTCTATCGTTTTTCATTAGTAAAAGCTCTTGTGAAATTCATTAGTAATCAACTAAGTACAAACACAACTACAATTTGTTAGGTGAGAAAATTCAGCTCCACGAACATTACAATCAAAAGTAATTAGCAATTATGAAACAACATTCACTTGAGCCTATTAAATATTCATTTCTCTATAAACAATCGAGCAAAGCAAATTCTCAAGATCAGATACAAAATTACAAACTTCAACAACCTAATAATACATCCAAAACTCCGCGACACATCAAAAAATCAAACAGAATTAGCAACAGTCCGCACAAAGTCAACACACACATGAAGGACAAAAAAAAAAGGTCAAAAACTCAAAAGTGGATAATAATCGTATCAATAATTAGACCCCAAAAACTAAAACCATCAACTCATTCTCCCCAAAAAAAAAAAAAGCCTCATTTAGCCATCAAGTCAAGCACAAACACAAACTCTAAACTCAAAACTTCACTATTTCAGTAACAGTTACTTGAATTCCTAATAAACAAAACAACTGATCACATCCGAAAATTACGAAGAAGCGTAAAAGGAAGAAAGAAGGAAAGAGAGGGAGAAGACAGTACCTGTTTGGAGAGAGAGAAAATAAATGATTTAAAGAGAGTCCATTGAAGATGATGATGATGATGCGTTCAGAGAATTCAAACAAAGTTTTTGTCTTGATCAGGATTATGTATATATATAATTTTCATATATTAATAAACCGAAGAGTTAGAGAGAGAGAGAGAGAGAAACAGTTTCGTAGAAGCAGAGATATTTCTTTCTTATACTCTTCTACTTCCTCTACTCTCGCCGAGAAACCAGACAGAAAAGAAAATTTAAAAAAAAGAAAAGAAAGAAACGAAAGAGAAAAAGGAAAAAAGAAAAATATCTCACAGAGATAAAATGATTGGAGGGAAGCAAGGACTAGTTACCACTAAAGCTTATATATCACCACACTACAGTACTCTACATCGACACAAATTATTGAACCATGAATTAATTCTCTCTTCCCTCTCAAAATTCCACTGTATTTGAATTCTGTTTGGCGTCCGTTGACAAGGAGATGAGGTGGGGTGAGAGCAAGATTCAACCGATTAGTTAACCTTCGAGTTTGGGTTAATTACGGGATTGCCATCGGGAGTGAAGGCCTGGAGGGCAGGAGTGTGGTTGCGGCGACAGTGGCAGAATGTGATTGGTGGGAGGAATTGATGGGGGGATTTTGTTCACTTTGAGTTGCTGCAACCAAAGAAGTACTGACACGTGGGATACGTTAATTGGGATTGAGTGCAGAGGAATTTGTGTAGGCTGTGGGAACTGTGGCTTGTGACGTGCTGTTGCGTCGGCAGAAGTGATTGGGATTCATATGCTAAACCGTGTGGGGGCCTTCGGGGAATAAATGTCACAAATCAGATTTCGACACGTTTGTGTTAAGTCACACGAGGCGAGGAGAATTGAGTTTGGGTGAATTTTGGTCATAACATAAAATTCATTTTTCGCTTAGACGGCCGGCCACGGTTTAACGTTTTGCATCATGGGATGCACAGAAGAGTTATGTTTAGTTTGTATTGTAAGAAATTTGAAAAACTATCAAGTAGTGAATAATGAATTTGATCTTACGTTGATTTGCATTGTTTTTAGATGTTCGAAAAAAAATGTAACCGACATTAATAAATAGGGTTCGGGTATATTAGAATTGCTTTTAGATAAAGCATATCTTAATAACTCCACGATTAAAGTTATAATGTGTTTTTTAATATTTCTCACTTTATGTGTGTGATTGTGATTTGTACTCTACCTTCGAGCAGTTTCAAAATAGTTATTGTCTATTATATAAATTTTAATGATGGCCTACGGACCGTGCTGGCATCAAACCATAGCCCGTGAAGGCTCACGTACTCTTTTTTTTTTTTTTTAATGTTAAGCCTAGCATGGCCACTGGCACAAGCCACGTGTGCCATGCCCAAAAGAGCCCATCAAAAATTTTTTTTAACTTCAATTCGTTTAAGTCTTTGTTTAATTTCGTGTCTGCGTGTTTTTAATTCATCTAATAATAATAATAATAATAATAACAACAAAAATAACAACAATAACAATAACAATAATAATAACAACAACAACAATAATGATAACAATAATAATTTTTATTAACATTTTATTATCAATTTATTACAATTTTGTAACTATATATTTAAATATTTAATTTCACAATTACCAATTCAATTATAACACAATAATATTATTTGAATTTCAGTGAAGCAAATTACACCTAATTTTATTTGAACTATTAATATTATAATTGGACTTGAACTCCATTGAATAAAAATGCAACTGTTAATTTATCATAAAAAATAAAGGATATTTCATGCATAATTTTTTTCTTGTGTAAATATAAAAAATATTTTATTCACAAATCACAAATGAAACATATCTCCAATAACTAAGTTAATACTTCATAAATGAAATATTAATTGTCATAAAATTTTAATACATCATTTATAAAATAGTGATATTTATAATTTTATTTACTCATTTAATAAATGATAAATATAAAACAATTATAATTTTTAAAATAAGACTTAAATTAATTTAATAAAATATATTAAAATTTTAATTTTAAAATATTTTTGAAATCATAACATTTTATTTTTACTTTCTATTAAACAAATTTGCTTTGATATACTTTCTTTGGCCCACGCCATATCACAATCAC
Source organism: Citropsis articulata (assembly GCA_030449925.1). Lineage (NCBI taxonomy): Eukaryota > Viridiplantae > Streptophyta > Magnoliopsida > Sapindales > Rutaceae > Citropsis > Citropsis articulata. The sequence goes on along the minus strand of JASUUH010000211.1, from coordinate 6,039,075 downwards.
GCTGCTTTTAATACGCCGCACGCCGCTTAAAAATCCAGTCTGCTCGCCTACATGCGTGTTATTGCACTGCCAAGGCCTCACCGAATGCTGTTTACAAGCTGCGCCACGCGCCGTTTCTACTGGCCACCTTAATAAATTTTAGGATATATCCTAAAGCTATGTGAAAAAACGAAAAAAAAATCCTTATTTAAAAGCAAATGCTTATAGATCCACAGAGCTACAAATTAAATCCATTTCTTAAAAGTAAAAATTATGACACAAATATCGTTAACTTAAATTACTACTATAACCATTACAGCCAAACATTATAACTTTATTGTCTTCAATTTCCCTCGCTAAAGTTTTAACTCTGCATTTATGTAGCTTTATGGCTAGCACATAAAAAACCACAAAGAAATCAATGATTTCCTGATCGAAAAAACCATTGCCTTCGCCCAGAAATTCCGCTAATATATTGCTCTTTCGCTCCTTGGATTCACTCTCCTTTCTCTTTTGTCTCAGGTGCGTTTGGGATTGAGGTTGGAAGCTACAGCACTAAAGTGTTTGGTAAACACTAACTACTATAGTTTGAAAGCTATGTTAATGTGATTTTTCACTTATATCATGGAAAATATTTTATATCTTTAATAATTTTATTAAAATTATTATTTAAAATTTATATTTACTATGTATTACTAGCTTTTGTTTCATAGTTATAACTTTTTTTTGTGAGAAACCCGTAGCGCCAATCCCATTATTATACATTTAAAAATTAGTAGGTGCATATGTTAAGAGTGAAAAATAATAAAAAGAAAGGTTGTATGTATAATTTTATTCTTGTATAGCTCTGTGATATGTTATGGAGAAGATGAGCAAAGGAACAGTGACCAAGCCTTCGATAACAAACAATATTTTTGAAAAAAGAATGAAAAAAGCCAGTGCAACTGTTGGGAAAATATGCTCTTTAAAAGCATGTGTTTTATTTATTTGTAATAAATAATTTTTCTGATTAATAAAATAAATGAGGTATTTTATTCAAATATCTTAATTGCATAATTGTTTGATTAAAGTCCATTTAATCATATTATATGTATTTATGTGATCACCATGTAGATTCACAGAAGATATAAATACAAGTTATCTTATAATTAAATAAATTAAGTTCGCAGTTGATAAATAAAGTTGGGCACTTTATTTAGGTTTAGACTGTAGTAAATTCATTGAATGATTTGTCTTAATCATGTATGAATTTGCTGATGTAGTTTGACTACATTGAGCTAGATCACATATGAGATTTAATTAACCTTGAAATGACTGTCAGACTTATTAAATCTCATATGCATTGATTTTACTGTAATCTTAATCTTGAATTAATTATGATTTCATGATTGTAATTGTTATTCCATTTGAGTTACCATTGGACATGACACACACTTGTGGTCGAGATTACCCGGTATCTTGGTGGGAGCAATTATGAGTATTGGAGTTATAGATTAATAATATAGAATTTGTACGACACATCTCTTGATGGGTTTTCGGTACTTGATCATAGAATTCTCTGGCCAGAGTGTGTCAACATATTTAATATGTTGAAAATGATCATTAGAGAAAACCAGTAAGTATCAAGGAATAATATGTAATTAAATCGATTGGACAGTTGAGATATCGATTTAATTAACGATGTGGTACAAAGAATTGAGCAGTAAAGAAATCAATGTGGCTTGGGACGAATTATTATTCAAACATACAATTATGAAGTTCAGTTTCAATCTTATAGTGGAGTAGAGTTGGAATTGAATAATTAAGCTTGTTTAATTATAAGCTTAATTGTTGTAGCCACTATTGTATGTTCCCAAACGATCCCCGGGTTAGCTCATTTAATTGACTACACCACTACTGAATTAATAAGCAAGATAACTAGCTATTTGGGTAAAAAATATAATTATATCTTTTAGTGGGAGGCTCCATTAATATACTTATCTTTAAGGGGCCTTACGTTATTTTACAAGGTGGGCCCCTATGATAAAGAAAAGTAACGTGAGTTTCATAATTCTAGGAGTCTTAGGATTCCCACTATGAAAGAGATATAAAGGCCTTATTCTATCCTAAATAAGGAGAGGAAAGTCACTATATATATATTGTGAGGAAAAAGTTTTTTCTACACACAACAATTTTCAGAGAAAAATTTTCTCCTGTTAGTTTGCTTATAGTGGTGAAAAAGGCGCCCACACGTCAAGTGCAGATCAATCCTGAGTCATAACCTAGAAGATCGTTTGGTGACGGAACGTGATCTGAGAGCCTAAGTCACATCAGCGGAAAAAGCCAGATCAGATTTTCAAGGTACGATTGCTAGATTACGAATTCATATATATTTTATGAGATCGGTCCTAAAAGTTTTTTTTAAAACTGAATTTTCCCCAACAATTGGTATCAGAGCCATATCATATTAATATATAAGAATTTGTATGAAATTAATCTTGAAAAATTATGTATTAGAGTGGCACAATTTATTTAGATATATATTATTAATTTAATATATGAATAAAGCATGCTAAGGATTGTCTTAATTCATAGTTAGATTTTCTACTGTATTTTTCCTTTGGATCTGTAACAAGAGGGGTGGTTTATCATCACCATGTTTCCCTCTTGATTTAATTTTTTGTAATAGAATTTTTGTAAGCCAAAATTGGCCTAGGAAATTTGTAAATTACGGATCACAGTTCGGAGGCAGGTGGAGATTTCAGTGAAACCAGTGCGATCGCTAGCGTGGCGTGGCCGCCGACCGTGTGACGGCCAGCGGCGCCGGCGGAGGCGAGTCCGTAGAGTTCGTGACAACTCTGACAAATCCGGCACCGAAAAAAGGATGAACGGTGGCTGGAGTTTTGTGGTGATAACGGCGGCTGGGAGAAGAGAAAAGAAAAGATGGATTTAGGGTTCCAATGGTTTTTATCATTGGGATCCCTATAGTTCCTTAAATTTTCCTTTGGGTAGAAAAAGTGTTAAGTTTTTGCATTTAAGTCCAAAAATAGTTTTGGGTTTAATGAATCCTAATTTTAGGCCCAATTAAAATTTGGGCTTAATGGATTAAAAATATATAGATAAAATTTAACACATTAAATTTATTTTTGGTCCAAATTTTTTAATTAAAAAAAATGAGGATTTTATTTATTTCTTTCAAAAATTAAAATTGGACCAATAATAAATATAAAAGCCCAATATCTCTTAGTCCATTAACAAAGACAAGCCTATGGAAGATGGACATTGACAAGAAGCCCAATGAAGATTAGGCTTAGGTTTAATGTATTTTTCATTTTAGGAAAACCATGAATTAAGATTATTTAATTATTTTTCTATATGTTGTGTTTTGGTTGATAACATGCCATGATAACATGTCATATAGAATAGGTAGTGCCACTCTATGCATAATGATACATGTCATTCATTAATTATGAATTTTATTATATTGTTTGAAATTAGTAAATGCTTTATAATATTGGATATCATCTAGATAATATTATAGGAAGCATGCAATTAACAATATATTTTAATGTATGTTTTAAAAGGAAAAATCAATTTTAAAATATTGAGTGGGAGAGGGAAAAATCAAGATAATTTTTCCCATGGGCTCCATTGTTAGTTCAATAATAAAATTATATATTAACCTCGACTTCATGATACGGTGATGCTCCCTACGGAGGGTATATATATTAGATATTTTATTTGATGAACTTCTTCATAGATAAAATTGAAATATTTTTCAATTAATTGTTCACCCCAACGGTGACTATTGATATGAAAAATACGTAGATTGAAACAATGGTTACACACTCAACTAAAATTTGTTATTAACCTTCCCTACGAAGCTCTGTTAACAAATTTAGGCCTAAAAAGATAACAATAATTATTTATCATGTCTCTACATGAAAGTAAATAATCCAATGGATAATTGGGTCTAGTAAATATAGACATGACTTCCCCAACGGATAGCTTGTCAAAGCGGTACTAGATTATCGTTACAATAAATTGAAATACATTTATGGTTTTTTGTAATTTTTATCATTTATTGTGAATATTATATCAAATTATTTATGCATGGATGTTTTATTTTTCAAAACATGTCTTCTCTAAGCCCACTTACTATTATTCTGAGTCAAAACAAACTCACTGGAGAGAACTATATAGATTGGAGAAGAAATCTATTCATTGTCTTGACTGCTGAAAATTACAAATATGTCTTAGCCCAGCCATGCCCTCCAGTTCCAGCAGATGATGCATATAGAAATCAGAGGAGGCTTTATGAAAAATGGCAAAAGGCCAATGAAATGACAAAATGCTATATTTTAGCTTCGATTTCTAATATTCTGCAGACCAAACATCAGAACATGGAGACTGCCACTGAAATAATGGATAGTCTCAAACAGATGTTTTGGCAGAGTACTCGTTCTACGGGACACGTAGCGCTAAAAGGCATTATGAACTGAAAAATGGGGAAGGGCACAAGAGTTCGTGATCATGTCCTCAAAATGATGGACTACTTGAATGAGGCTGAGATTCAGGGCGCACAAATCGATGATAACTCAAAGATTGACATGGTGCTAGAATCTCTGCCAGAAACATTCAAGGAATTTAAGGTCAATTATAACATGAACAAAAGAAACATGACCTTGGCAGATTGATGAGCGAACTCCGAATTCTGCTGAAGAGATCTATCGTCTTTGAAATCTAGGAAGCGTAAATATTGCTGAAAAGATTCTTCTTCTGGCTAAGAAAGTAAGGGTAAGAAGAAAGGGGAAAAGAGCAAATCTACCAAAGCAAGATGGCAAGCTAAAGGCAAATACTTGGTGTGGAATGAAGGTCCTTTGGAAAAGGATTACTAAGATTGTGAAATCAGGTATGGAAAATCTTTTTGTAATTGAGGCCTGTTTAGTTCAGAATCCTATTGACACTTGGGTGTTGGATTCAGGAGCAACTAATCATATTTGCAATTCACTTTATTGGTTTCAGGAAACCAGGAAAATAAGTGAAGGAAGCATCAAGCTGTAGTTAGGGACAAGACAGTTCGTGTCAGCAGTGAAGACTAGATCTGTTTTATTATCTTTTAATAATGAGACTTTAGTTTTGAATAATTGTCTTTATGTTCCAGACATTAAGAGGAATTTAATTTCAGTAGCTTGCTTATCAAAGTAAGGGTACACTGTAAATTTTGGATCCTCTGTTTCTATTTTTAATAATAAGAGACTTATTTGTTCTGGTACATTGGAAGATAATTTATATCATTTAAGTCCAATGATCCATTCTATGCATGACACAGTGATCAATAATGAGCATGCACATTTATCTAAGAAAAGAAATATTTCTTCCAACCATTGTTACCTCTGGCATTTACGCTTGGGTTATATAAACCAAAATAGGATACAGAGAATGATCATAGATGGGCTCTTGGGTCCATTAGAAAATGAATAATTGCCGCTTTGTGAATCCTGTTTAGAAGGGAAAATGACCAAAAGGCCATTCTCGACCAAAGGAATGCGTGCAACAGTACCACTTGAATTGGTACATACAGATGTATGTGGACCAATCAATGTACAAGCTCGAGGAGGTTATGAGTACTTCATCACTTTCACTGATGATTACTCAAGATACGGTTATGTTTATCTAATGGGTCATAAGTCTGAAGCTCTTGAGAAATTCAAAATGTATAGGGCTGAGACAGAAAAGCAATTGGATAAGAACATAAAGAAACTTCGATCTGATCGAGGTGGTGAATTTCTCTCAGGAGATTTCAAACAGTATATGGTTGAAAATGGGATTATATCTCAGTTGACTGCCCCAGGAACACCACAACAAAATGGGGTAGCTGAAAGAAGAAATAGAACTCTTTTAGATATGGTGAGATCTATACTTAGTTATTCGTCATTGCCAATCTCTTTTTGGGGACTAGCACTGATTCTATCAGAAGATGCCACAATGAAGAACAATGCAGTGGAAGGAATTTAATGAGCATTTTTATAATAAGTATTTCTCAGATACCGTTCGCTCAGCTAAAATAAGAGAGTTTATCTATTTACAGCAGGGAATGATGTCTGTGCTGGAGTACATCTGGAAATTCGATGAACTCTCTCGATATGCCCTACATATGGCTGCAACTAATGACCTGAAAAAGGATCACTTTATGCAAGGACTGTGTAAAGATCTCACAAAAGACTTGAAGGTGGCTAGTGTTCGTGATGCTTCTTTCAGCAAACTTATCGATCGAGCCCTAGTAATCGAGCAAGTAGATAAAGAAAAGAAGGAAGAAAAATAAAGGAGCAAAGGAAGTACAGACCAAGGGAATTTTCTAGCCAACAATAGGAAACCACACTCAAATGACAATAAGAGAAAGGGAATGCTAGTGATCTAGGATCAAGACTAGAACAAACGCCCAAGGAATCATTAGAAGGAAGCTGTACAAAAGCCAAGGTGCAATCAATGCGGTAGAACTCATCTTAGGGAATGCCGAGCCAAAACCAGAACATGCTTCAAATATGGAAGAGAATGACACTTTATCGAGGATTGCCTAGAGAATGGTACGCCGTAGAAGAAGGCTAATGTTCGAGTATTCACACTCACCAAAGCAGATGCGGAGGCAAAACTGTTAGTAATATCAGGTGAACTACCTATCTCTGAAACTCTTGCATGCATGCTAATAGACTCAGGAGCTACACATTCATTTGCATCACCAACATTCATTGGGATAAATTGGGCAAGCAAAAGTAACTTGGACCCGACTTAATTACTGCCTCATCAGAAGCAATCGAGAAATTACGCTAAAGAATGTATGCAGTGCAAATTCGACAGAAGAGTTATGCACATAAACGGCGGAGATTTTTAAAATTTCGAGTTTGTGACAAAGTATTTCTAAAAGTGGCTCCAATAAAAGGACTGATGAGGTTTGGGAACAAAGGAAAATTAAGTCCTAGATTTATTGGACCATTTGAAATACTCGAGCGTGTTGGGAATGTTTCCTATCGACTAGCCCTCCTACCATGGTTATTGAGGATACACAATGTCTTTCATGTCTCCATGCTAAGGAAATATGTTGCAGACCCCTCTCACGTGCTAGATTATAAGCCTCTCTAATTAAAAATCTTTCCAAACATAAATATTCATATTTTATTTTGTAACTATATAGTCTTTTGGCATGTATAGTAAAGAAACTTTGAACTTTGTAATCAAGTTTTTATGTAACAAAGTTTTATGTTATACTTTTATAAAATATTTTTTATTAAAACTAAGGCAAATTTCTAAGTAAATAATCTTACAAAAACGTGGAATGCTACAATGCATAACAGATACAGATGATAAAAAATAAATTATTTTTTCAAAAGATTTTTGACAATTATTGATTAGTATTAAAAATTATTTAATTATCAAGCGATAATAATGTTATTTTGTACTTATGTTATAATTTATATTTGTGTTTATGCAATATATTAGGAATTGTTAATTATGTGTTAACTATATTGATTTTGTGTATTTTTGTTTGTTAGATAAAATATTAATTTCACATTATTCGAGGCTCCAAATAGATAAACGAATGTCAAATTTGGATTTCAGAAGTCCAAAAACCTTAAGATGAGCGAAGATCGGCTTAAAATTGGACTTGTGTAAAAAGAGCTGACTTTTCTTATTGACCGAGTATTGATTAGGTGATAAAATGAGCTTATAATAGATATGAGTGCATGGGATAGCTGGTAATTTTGACTAAATCTCAACCGTTCATGATTCAATGACCATGATTGTGCCACATGACAATGTTGGTGAAGCAAATTGTAGGATCGAATCTTTCTATTCGGATCCACCCGATCCACCTATTAACCTGCCAAATCTCAATTTTTCTCCGGCAAAATTAGACGAGTCAAATGATGCCACATATGATGTTGAGTTTTGAAGTTTGACCAACCGTTGGATCTTGATCTAATGGTTATGAGAAGCACATGCGTGAAACATATGATGACCGCAAAACACTGGATTATGAATTTATTTTTCTATAAATAAAACCTCATTTTTATGTTTTTAATCATCTCTCTACATCTCTTTTCTTCTCAAATTCTCTGAATCTCCCAGCAATCTTGTTTTTCAGGTGTGTTTTAATATTTTGTATAATTATTTTTACAAATAAATTTAGTTTTATTTTAAATTTTAATAGTTTTTATTACTTTTAATTATAAGTAATTCAATTTTAATAATTTTTTTTATTTCAATTATGCTTAACTAAATAATAATAGTTAACGTAAAGTGATACTCTTAGGAAATAAATATGATTTAATCAAATTCTATTTTTAATTTTATAAATTAAATTATTTTCTATTTAATTTTATACATATTTTATATTTTAAAAGTTTAATTTATTGTAGACAAATAAGGGAGTTTAGCACAATAAATTCTTAATATCTTAATATAAGGTATGGTAAAATGGTATTGACTTATTGTAGACAAATTAAATTTTGGCACAATAAATACTTAAGCCATCATAAAACTAAAGGGAAAATAATAATAATTGATATAATTAATCTTTTGGGTAATAAATTTAAAAATAACAAAAATAATTTATTAAATTTTATTTGTTACTAAGAGTGGATCCACAACCCTAACTAATTCAATTTTGTAATTTTATTTAAATTAAGTTGTCTATACTTAAGTTTTATTTTCAATTTTTAGATAAAATAAAATAAACAAATTACATATTTTCTCTGTGGATCGACCTCGGACTCATCGAGCTATTATAGAATAAGACACTTTTATAATTGGGAGTTAAAACAACTTTTTGGCGACGTTGTCGAGGAAAAGTTTTTAGTTTGCTTGATTTTTTCGTTTTTGATTTTTTCTCTTTGTCTAAAGTTTCAGTTATACCCTTTTCCTTTACCTAAATATTGTTCTAGCACTAAAATCTTCAAAATCTTCACTTTCATCCCACATGGCTTAATTCTAAACTTCTAAAACTTGTGGTGTCCATAAAATTATAAAGATTTTACAATAAGATCACTGGACGAAGTTTCTCACAATAATCAGACTTGGACTTATATCTTGAACTTATTTGGACTCAATTTGGACCAAGCAAACTAACTACTAACTTTTAATTTTTTTTTTAATTTCAGTTGTTTAATTTTTAGTTTTATTTTATTTTATTTTACGGTAGGTTTGACCGCCTATTGTTATTTGATTTTCAGTTATTTTATTATTTCACATTTTTTTATTTATTTGATGGGTTCAACCACCAAAATTGTTATTTAATTTTAGTTTTTTATTTTACATTTATTTTATGTTGTTAATTTATGTGGTGGGTTCAACCACCAAAATTGTTATTTTATTTTAATTTTAATTTTTTATTTTTTGTACGCTTATTAATGTTTGCTTATTTAATTTTCATTTTTTTGTGCAATTTTCATTTAGTTTTTGTATTGCTAATTTGTTTAAATATAATCTTTGTGACATAACCATTGCATGAGACGTTGGTTTGGAACTTCAAGTGGTAGGTTAATTCATAAATCTCAATCTCCACTACTAATCATAGATGAGAACCAAGATGAAAACTTTTTGGGCGAACCTAATCCTCAGATTGATCAAGGAGACAATCATTCTCAACATGCACGTGATCAAACCAGAACCGGAGCACCATCGTGTATAGTATTTCCTCTGAAAGCATCTCGATTCAACTTCAAAGCAGATACTATCCAACTTTTACCAATATTTCATGGTTTAGAATCTGCGAATCTATACTTGTATTTAAGAGATTTTGAGAAAGTTTGTAATACATACACAAACCAAAATTGTAGCATGAATAATATTAAATTAAAGTTTTTCCTTTTTGATTAAAATATAAAGCTAAAACTTGGCTACAAAACCTTAGATTTGGATCAATAAGAATTTAGAATAATATACAAGAATAATTTTTGAAATTTTTTTTCTATCTTATCGAACCAATTCTTTTAAAATGTAAATAATTTCTTTCACTCAAAAAAATAGAGAAACATTATAGCAATGTTGGGATAGGTTTAAAGAATTGTTTAACATATGTCCATACCATAGTTTTGAAAATTAGTGATTGGTCACTTATTTCTATAAGGGATTAACACCTCAAAGTAGACAGGTTATTTAAATAATGTGCATTGGTGCATTTATGGATAAAAATCCTCAAGATGCACTAGATTATCTTGACCAGTTAGCTGAAAGTGCACAACAATAGGATATTATTGGAACTTTTAAATTGACAAATAAACCACAACCATCTCCATCTAGTGGAGGAATCTATAACCTTAGGGAAGATCATGATTTACAAGCAAAATTTACATTCCTACTTAAGAAAGTTGAAGCTTTGGAGTATAAAAAGAATGATCAAGTAAAATTTGTTTAAGAAATTACATGCAATATTTGTAATTCTAATGATTATTTTACTCAAGATATCCCACTCTGCCTGCACTTAAAGAATGTCTACATGATCAAGCTAATGCCATTAACACTTTTATTAAACCAAACCCATATTTACAAACTTATAATCATGGTTGGAGAAATCATCCAAATTTTGGTTGGAGGAATAATAATAATGCACATTTTTACAAGCAACACCTCCACAAAATTTTCAAAATACTTAGCCTTATGTCCATATGTTCCACCATCTTAGAGAAATCTAAAACACACAATGCATTCATTTATCAAAAAGCAAGATGTTATTAACAATCAAAATGCATAAATTTTTTCTGATTTGAAAGATACTCTTACTAAAATTGCTTTTGGATTCACAATTTAAGAAAAAGAAAAATTTCCAGCCCAACCATAACCAAATCCTAAGATTCAACAAAATCCGCCCATGAACCAAGTCAAGTCAGTTATAACTCTTTGTAGTGATAAGGTTGTTGACGGACCTATACCTCAACCTCGTGAAAATGATGAAAATTCAAAGGATAAGGAAGGACTAAATGAACTTACGCCTAATGAAGAAATAACCATCAAACCACTCTTCTGAAATTTATGAAATCTTTAAGCAAGTGAAAGTTAACATTCCTTTATTAGATGCAATCATGCAAGTATCTTTATTTGCCAAATTTTTAAAGGACTTGTGCACTGTTAAGTGGCAATTAAAGGTAAAAAAGTGTATTTTCATGGCCGAACAGATAAGTACAATTCTGTCTACTAATAATAAGTTAAAATATAAAGATCTCGGCTGTCCTACCATTTCTTGTATTATTGGTGACCAAAGAATTAAACATGCTTTACTAGATCTTGGTGCTAGTGCTAATTTGCTTCCATATTCAGTTTATCTTCAACTTAATCTTGGTAAGTTAAAATCAACTTCAACTACACTTTTGCTTACCGATAAATTAGTTAAAGTACCAAAATGAATAGTGGAAGATGTTTTAATACAAGTTGATAAATTTATATATCCTGTAGATTTTATTGTCTTAGAAACTGAACCTGTTGTGAATAATTGTAAACCAATTCCTATAATTGTAGGTCGACCATTTTTAGCAACTGTTAATGCTTTAATTAATTGTAAGAATGATTTAATGAATTTATCCTTTAGAAATATAACTTTGAAATTGAATGTTTTCAACATGTGCAGGCAATTTAATGAATGAGAATAAAGATGATATTAATGAATAAAAGGAATTGGCTGAATCTTGTATAGAGGAAAATATTTAAAAATGGGGTTGTTCTGAACTCTTTAATGTTTGTTTAGTTAATTCAATTGAGTCAAATAAGCAACTTAAACTTGATTTTTTTAAGGGATATTATCATTTTACTACCAAACTTATTCTGACATTTCATGTCAGTACCACGGTTTGCCGAAAAGTGCATTTTACTACCAAACATTTGCGTCGTTATCAATTCACTACCGTTCCGTTAAGAACGTTAAAAATTTGCTGATGTCGTAAGGATATTAAAAATATTTCCAGCTGTAAGAGTAAAATTTTTTGTTAATGTGATACATAAATTATCATTTTACTACCAAATTTTTAAGGGAATTATCATTTTACTACTGAAATTTTAGTGGAATTATCATTTTACTACCGAATTTTTAGGAGAATTATCATTTTACTACCAAACTCTTAGGGGTAAAATCAATTTTTAACATAATTTCTGTTAAACATTAACGTTTTGTTAACGGAATGGTAGTGAAATGATAACTATGCAAAACTTTGGTAGTAAAATGCACTTTTCGGCAAACCTTTGTACTGACATGATATGTCAGTAAAACTTTAGTAGTAAAATGATAATATCCCTTTTTTTAATATAAATTCGTTGCTTGATTTTGTGCAGGCTTCACAAATATATGATGATAAGCAAAGATTTGAGGGGTTTGGAAGTATTGAAAAGACAGAACAATCAAAAGCACCTAAATTTCAATTGAAACCTTTGCCTGAAGGACTGAAGTATGGTTTTCTTAGAGAAGAACAAACTTATCTTTTTATGATTCCTTATACTTTAACAAACGACTAAGAAGGTAAGTTACTAATTGTTCTTAAAAGGCATAAAAATACAATTGGATGGACTTTAAAAGATATTAAAGGCATTAATCCCTTAATTTCCACATGGAACCATTTTTCCACAACCTCAAAGAAGATTAAACCCACATATGAAAGAGATAGTCAAAACAGAAGTCCTTGAATTGCTTGATGTGTGAATTATTTATCCTATTTTTTATAGTAAGTAGGTAAGTTCTACACTAGTAGAGCCTAAAAAATCTAGAATGACTATTATTAAAAATGAAAAAGGTTAATTAATGCTAACACGAATTACATGTAGTTGGCTCATGTGCATTGATTATAGAAAGTTAAATGAACCTACTAGAAAAGATTTTTTCCATTACCATTCCTTGACCAAATCTTAAAAAGGATAGTCGGACATGTAATACCCCACATCAGTTTTAAAGAAATAGATTTTATTTTACGTGCTGATATTTATCATTATTAAAAATGAGATAGATTAATGATTTTATTATTATTTTTTAGCAAATACATGATAATAGTTTTAAAGAGAATTAAGTGGATATGAGATATGTTTCATGGAAAAGAAATGAGATTTAGATGTGATTATATATTTATGAATTTGTGTATAAATATAGATTTGAAATCATTAAACAGTACCCTTCCCCTTCAGATATAGTTATTCAGATAAAATGAGATAAAGGCCTTTGGGGCCCGTCTGATCACACATAGAGGTTTTGGGCTATGTGTTTGGGCGCTTTTGCCTTTTGGGGGCTTATGCATGCTGTATAATGATTACAGAGATACAGAAGTTGAGATTACAGATGAGACAGATGAAACCGATGAGATGATATTTTCCCCATCTATCCATGTAGCTTCGGGACATGATGGTTCCTTGATTGTCCGTCCGTCGAGGTTCGGATATGATGAGACTATTTACTTGGGTACTTGTTTGGTGATAGTTTTTCAGTATTCAATATTTAATGTTATCAGTGTTATGAACTCATTGATTTCATGCAGATTTGTGAAATACTGCTATTTCAGTACATGGTTTGAATTAAATGAGTTATTAAAGTTCTTTTGATTTTCTAATGAGATTGTTTTGAGAAAAATTAAAGTATTTTTTAAAATTAAATAATTTATTTTCAAAAATTACTATCCACTCACTGAGTCCACTGAGTTTTATACTCACCCCGTTTTTATTATATTTCCCTTCAGAAAACTTGCAGGTACATCAGTCGACCCAGCAACATTTGTTAGATTGATTTTCGGACTACATAATGGTGCTAGAAATTGTAGATATTTTATTAAGATATTTTAGACTGTATAATTTATTCTATATTTGTGATTAAGAATATTTTACTGTATTTCGTATTATAGTGTTTGGATGAGATTTGGTATGTGGATTAAAGTTGGTTATGGCTGTTAGTTGAATTTGAAATTATTTTAGGAGTGTTAATTTTCATAATTTGCAAGTTTGAACATATTATGTTTATAGGAGGAACTCTGCCAAATTTTTGATAGAATTTTTTAGATGTTAGAATTATTATTTTTTTTCAGTTATGTGACATTAGATAAAATCGTCCTGGTGGTTTGGGGCGGGTCGTTTTAGTTGGTATCAGAGCATGGTTTTAGATTCTGTAGACTTTATTGTTGTGATCAAAATAAGTTTTATGGTTATTAAGTTATAATTGATATTTTGTGGACCCTATCATGATTTGTTGTAGCAATAGACGTGACCGAGGTTGTATTAGACTAGTAGCTGGGCTGACTCCAGGAGATGTACCTGCAGGAGAAAATGATCCCATAAATGAGGGAGCATTTGTGTATTTGATGCATGAGGTTGCACAACAGACACCTGGAAATATATTGAACATTGAGCAGTTGATTAATATGAAAGCTCAGATCATGATTATAGTGCTACATAATCGGACTCATGTGCATGTTTGTCATGCAAATATTATTGAACGTGTGAGAAGTTTAAGAGTAAAGAGTTTTAATAGTTTTGGAGAACCATCTGAGGCTGAGTCGTAGTTTGTTAAAGTCGAGTGTATTTTTGATTTGATAAAAATGTTCAAAGAGAAATAGACTTTTCCTTTTGCTATATCTCTACTCGAGGATAGAGCTTATCATTAGTGACAAATAGTAGAACGACAATATTAAGGACATGCTGTAATTATTTAGGCCTATATTCTTATTGATCCTGGATCCACACATTTTTTTGTTTCTCGTATTTTTGCCATACATGTAAAGATAGAGCCTAAACCGCTGGATTATGGTTTAATTGTTAGTACACCTACGGAGTATCATTGTATACCGAGAGTGTGTATTGAGATGGTATGATCACATTACGTGAGTATGAATTTGGAGCGAATTTAATTATTTTAGACATTCGAGATTTCACTATGTGGTTACTTTTGGAATTATTTTTGGTCATGTTGTGTCCATTAAAAGAATTGAAGTTGACGAAGCAAAAATAGAAGTCATATTTTAAATTACCACAACAAAAAACAGTTAGATATGTGTGATCCTTTTTAGGACATATGTGATTTTATAGGAGGTTTATAAAAAACTATAGTGTTATATCTAAACTACTTTGTAACATCTTATTAAATGATGCACCGTTTGAATAGAATGATGATTGCCAAAAATATTTTTAGAAAATAATTTGTCTTTTAACATCTGCAGCTATTATGCAATCTCCTGATTGGTCTTTACTCTTTGAATTAATGTGTGATATAAGTGATTTTGCTGTTGGTGTGGTTTTAGGACAAAGAAGGGATGATAAGCCCTTTGTGATTTATTACATGAGTAAGACTTTGGATAGTGCTCATAGGAATTATTCTATAATTGAAAAAGAATTACTTGCTAGGGTATTTGTATTAAACAAATTTCGTTTATAATTGCTTGGCTCTAAAATCTGTTGTGTTTATTGACCACGCTGCTGTGAGATGTTTGATGAGTAAACAAGATGCCAAAACGAGACTAATTCGTTGGATTTTATTACTTCAAGAATTTGACTTTACCATCAAAGATAAAAGGATGCTGAAAATGTCGTTGCTAATCATCTATTAAGACTCACATCCAAATTCTGCACTGATATAATACCCATAAATGATTCTTTCCCTAAGGAATTTTTATTTTTTGTTACTTCAATGTCTTGGTAGGCTAACATTGTTAATTTTCTTGTTACAAGTAAAATGCCTTTGCAATGGAATGCTCAAGAGAAGAATAAATTTTTGGTTGAAGTAAAGAACTTTATTAGAATGATCCTTACTCGTTCAAATATTACCCAGATCAAACTTTCGGCACTGTATTCCTGATAATGAGGTAAGTAGTGTCATTAATTTTTGTTATTCTGAAGCATATGGTGGACGCTTTTCTTCAAGAAAAACTATTGTTAAAATTTTACAGTGTGGATTTTATTGGCGTATCATATTTAAAGACACATATGAATTTTGTAAAACTTGTGAAAAATGTCAAAAATTAGGATCAATTACTAAAAAAAACATGATACCTTTAAATCCTATACTTGAGATTGAAATATTTGACTGTTGGGGAATTAATTTTATGGGTCCGTTTCCATCATCTTTTGGATTTGTGTATATATTAGTTGCAGTTGATTATGTCTCAAAATGGATTGAAGCAATTTGTTGTTGAAATTGATTATGTCTCAAAATGGATTGAAGCAATTTGTTGTTGAAATAATGATAGCAAAATTGTGGTTAAATTTTTATGAGAAAATATTTTAAGTCGATTTGGAACCCCTCAAGCCATTATCAGTGATGGAGGTAAGTATTTTTGTAATAAGTCATTTGAGTTTTTAATAAAGAAATACAGAATCCCCTTATCATCCTTAAACAAATGGTCAAGTTACATTAGCAAATAGAGAGATAAAACAAATTTTGAAAAAAAAGGTTAACCCAAACCGAAAAGATTTTTCTCTTAGACTTTAATGATGCACTTTGGGCCTATCGTACTGCATTTAAAACGTCATTAGGAATGTCATCCTCTTAGTTAGTTTATGGTAAATCTTGTCATTTACCTATTGAACTTGAACATAAATCACTTTGGACTATTAAAGTGTATGGTAAACTTTATCATTTACCTATTGAACTTGAACATAAATCATTTTGGGCTATTAAAGTTTTTAATTCAAATTTGGATGATGCTGGTCATGTGCGAAAATTACAATTGAATGAACTTGAGAAATTAAGGAATGATACATACTAAAATTTAAGAATTATTAAGGCAAGGACAATAGCTTTTCATGATAAAAGAAATTTTCAAAACATATTTGAGATTAGTCAAAGAGTGTTACTTTATAATTCTCATCTTCATCTATTTTTAGGGAAGTTAAAGTCAAAATAGAGTAGCCTATTTGTTGTAAAAAATGTATATTCATATAGGGCCATAGAAAATGAGAATCAAAAGTGTCACATTTAAAGTTAGTTGTCAAAGATTAAAACTGTATCTGGAATATTACCCAAGTGAAGAAGACACTAAAATCAATTTGGGTAACTCACCAATTCTTGAATAAGTCCTTAATGACTGATTTATTTTTATTTTTTCTATTTTACTGTTATTTTGCCGTCTCATTTTTTGATTTTTTTTCTCTTGATTGATGCATCGTACATTTTTTTTAGCATTATATTTCTTGTTTAAACGTGTTTGTTTAACAATTGTACTTTTTCTCATCAATTTTCATTATACATCATGAGTACCTCAATAAGAATGTTCATGTTCACGCATCTTAAAAGATTTCTGCATGTGAAATTTCACTTAAGAGGCCTGATACAAAGTTATAAGTCACATCCACTTTGGGATCTGCAACCACCAGCATTAGTGTCCTATGTTAAGGATCTAGAAAGACAACTCAGAGCAGTAGAGAGTGGTATATATGAATATAAATTGGAGCTTGAGGTTAACTCAATAAAAGGACGAATGAAAGTTTATTTTTCTTTTTTCTTTTTTTCTTTTCTTTGTGTGATTTCTTTTTGTTATTTTGTTCACTTTTTACATTTGATTTGATTTTACAGTTTCAATTCTCTTTATTTTGGTATATTTTGATTTATTTTCCTATATAAATGGCGGATAACGGTACTCCATGACTTCTTAAGTCGATATCTTCAGTTTTCCACAATAACTAAAACCTCAAAATCAAATATGGAAGAAATACAACATAAACTGCATAAGCATTTTCCCTCTCTCCCTCAAAATACCCTCAGAAAAATTTACAAAGCTTGTTGTGAACAACTGTGTTTGTTAATGATCAATGGCATTCCTTCTGACATTCGTTGGTTAATTAAAGCAAAGGTCTAATTAATAGGTGAGTTTTCTGATCTATTTGTTTTTTTACATGTCTGGTTTTGGTAAAAGTACGTTTGCTAAGAAAATGAGAGCTAAACAACTTGGCTCAAAATATCATAACTATGTAATACTTGGTTGCAAACGGGAGATTTGTAAATCTTTAGGAATGGTGTCTGATACTCGTGAAGATAAAATTAACTTCATTAAAGATGGCCTGAGTAAAGAATTGTTAGATGATATCTTACGATTTCATGAAACACATTAAAGTGGATATGTGCAACATAAGATTCATAATTTGTGGATACTATTACAAAAAGAAAGTACATAGTTTAGTCTTGGGAATCTGACTAAAAAAGACCTTGTTTGCCATTTTACAAGAAAACCAGATGGAAAGCCTATCCCCAACCCATAGAGAGCGTTCAAGCCGTTACTGGATGTAAAACCAGAAGAAGATGTGAGCCACAATGACAACTACTAGTAAATATCCTTTTATTTTACTGTTCTTTTATTATTTGCATTATTGTATTTAATGGTGTGATTTTCTTTTTTTTTTTTACTGTTTTCATTTGAATTATTGAGTCACGAACTTTACTCGTCATTTGACAAATATGCCAACCATTTACAGCTGCTTTTCATTATTTCTGTTTTACTGTTTTCATTTTTTTACTGTTTTCATTTGAATTATTGAGTCACGAACTTTACTCGTCATTTGACAAATATGCCAACCATTTACAGCTGCTTTTCATTATTTCTGTCACCAAGATCTTTAAATATGACCTCATTTTTTAAACACTCATAATTTGTCTTTGAAAGATTATTCTAATGGCAGTATTTTCGAGTAAGCAATTCAAAAATATCTGTGTGTTTTTTGGGTTTTATTATGGAAAGTACAAAGAGTTCTTTTAAGCAACTGTGGATTTTGGTTGTGTCATACCAGAAAGGAAACCACACCTTGTATATGGAGAAGGTGAACAAGGATTATCAAGACTTGTCTCAGAAGTTATTTTTACTAGAGGAAGTCAAGTACTAGGCATTATTTCAAAAGCCATTGAACCTCCAGGATGCCTGTCTGGCCCACCAACTGAAGAAGAATTAGTGGTATCAAGTATGTAAGAAAGAATAGCTGAAATGCTCAATCATGCTGATGCTTTTATTTTCTTGCGAGGTGATCTTACAACTATTGAAGCACTAATTACATTTGCATCTTAGGCCCATTTGAACATTCATAAAAAAGCCATTGGTTTCTTAAATGTTAATAATATTTATGGTGGCTTGCTAACTTTTATTGACTATGCAATTAAGAATCATTTTATTCTATACTCTGTAAAAAAAAACTCTTTATTTGTGCTCTACGCTAATGAGTTACTTGATCTTTTACAAGCTTATACATTAGAACCAGATCCCAAGACTTATACACTAGATTGGTCGACTGATGATGGTAGCAATAGCAGTAATAAGAAGTGCAAATTATATTTAACTCTCTGTCTGTAAATATTTTCTTTTGCAATGGTCATGTTTTATCTTTTAAAATATGTCTCTTTCCTTTTAAAATATTAAAGACAATGTCTCTTTTAGTTTGGGGGAGGGAATAGTTGATAATTGTGGAATATCTTAGTCCTGGTGATAGTTTTACAAAAATGTTTCTGTAAAGACTAACTTTGGACTAAATCTGAGTCGAAGATAGCTGGATATAGAGAATGCAATACTCTAGAAATGCATCTTCTTAACTTAGGGTTGACTAACTTAAGACAAATTTGAGTCGAAGATGGCTGGACATAAAGAGTGCAGTACCTCTAGAAACGCATCTTCTTGATCTTAGAGTACTATTAAAAAACAATTAACTTTTTCTTGTTCTTTTTATTCGCTTTTAAGCTTCGGCATCAAGTCCAGGAGAGATCTCCTCATCTTCTTCTTTTATTATTATTTTTTTCTCTTTTATTATATTTTTTATGTATATCTATAAAATTATAAAATGTCAAGATAATGTTTAGATTAGGTTGGGGTAGGGATAGTTGACGTGTGTTTTTCAATATGTGTGTTTGTTTTTCTCTTTTCTTTTTTAAAAAAATTCCAAAAATATTTTTTTATTTAGGATAGCTGTGTAAAGAGTCACGACTTTTAAGACACATCCTAATAGTCTTGTTGTAGTATTTTTTTATTTTGAAATTCATACTAAATTGTTTTTATTCCCTTTTCTTTGAATTACTCAAATTTGTGAACTCTCCAATTAGTTATTAAGTCATTTAATTATTTACTTATTTAACAAGTATTATTGAATCATTCTTTATACACATGTTATGACACATATTAGTGGGTTGTAAGTTAAAATTTTTGCAGCATTTAATTTTTTTGATTTATTAAGGATAATATCTAAGGTAGTAGAAAGTGTACATTGCAAAAAAATATAAAAAATAAAAAAACAAAGAAAAGAGAGAAAAAGAAAAAAAATGAATGTTTTTAATTTTGTTATACTTAGAACCTGAGTAATTAAGTCTACAGGGTGTTCAATACCTAGTGCCTTAAGGCTAACTGGTCTGGGAGTCAGTGGCCTAAAGCTCGTTACATGAGGTTAAAAATATAATATTTTAAAATATGTTTGAATAATATACTCCTAAAGATAGAATTTCTGATGAATTTTAAAACAAAAAATATTGTTTTCTTTTAATGAAACCCCATAAGTATTGTATTAATTACTTGAGTATAAAAGAATGTTTGATGATATTCTGGATAATGATTGAACACCAAAGAGGTAAAGAAATATGAGAAAGTTTATTTATTTAGTAGTTTAGAGGATAGATGAATAACTATAAACTTGCATGTGAATTTTATAAATCTTAGTTTAATATAACGCTTAAATTACTAGAGGGCTAGCAATAAGCTGATTCGGGGTTGTGATTAGTATAAAAAAATTTTTAATTATCAAGCGATAATAATGTTATTTTGTGCTTATGTCATAATTTATATTTGTGTTTATGCAATATATTAGGAATTATTAATTATAAATTAAAATATATATATATATAATTTTGTGTATTTTTATATATTTATTAGGTAAAATATTAATTTCATGTAATTCGAAGCTCGAAACAGATAAACGGATGTCAACTTTGGATTCTAGAGGTTTGAAAACCTTAAGATAAGCCAAGATCGACTTAAAATTAGACTTGTGTAAAATGAGTTGACTTTTCTTATTGGCCGAGCACTGACGGGATGATAAAATGAGCTTACAATAGATATGAGTGCATGGGATAACTGGTAATTTTGACTAAATCTCAACCGTTCATGATTCAATAGCCATAATTGTGCCATGTGGCAATGGTTGGTAAAGCAAGTTGTAGGATCCGAATCTTTATATTCTGGTTGACTTGAACCACCCATTGATCCGCCAAATCTCAACAATTCTTTTGCCAAATCAGACGAGTCAATGATACCACGTGTGATGTTGGCTTTTAAAGTTTGACCAACAATTAGATCTCGATCTAGTGGTTATGAGAAGTGCATGCATAAAGCTTATGATGGATCGCAAAATACTGAATTATTTTTTCCTCATTTTTATGTTTTTAGTCATCTATCTACATCTCTTTTCTTCTCAAATTCTCTCAATCTCCCTGCAATATTGTTTTCCGAGTGTGTTTTTAATATTTTGTATAATTGTTTTTATAAATAAATTTAGTTTTATTTTCAATTTTAGTTGTTTTTATTACTTTTAATTATAAGTAATTTAATTTTAATAATTCTTTTTATTTCAATTATAGTTAACTAAAAAATAATGGTTAGGGTAAGGTGAAACTCTTAGGAAATAAATATGATTTAATCAAATTCTATTTTTAATTTATAAATTAAATTATTTTCTATTTAATTTTATACATATGTTATATTTTGAAATTTTGATTCATCGTATACAAACAAAGGAGTTTGGTACAATAAATTCTTAATATCTTAATATAAGGTATGTTTTGACTTATTGTAGAAAAATTAAATTATGGCACAATAAATACTTAATCCATCATAATTTATATAATTAATTTTTTGGGCAATAAATCATAAAAAAGATAAAAATAATTTATTAAGTTTTATTTACTACTAAGAGTGGATCCACAACCCTAATTAATTCAATTTCATAGTTTTATTTAAATGAAGTTGTTTATATTTAAGTTTTATTTTCAATTTTTAGATAAAATAAAATAAAAAAATTAAATCTTTTCTCTGTGGATCGACTTTGGACTCATCGAGCTATAATACAACAAGACACTCTTATACTTGTGAGTTAAAAATTTACTTTTAAGTTGTGTCAATTATCAGTCCATTCAAATAGTATATCTTTTAATAAGAGATTATAAAATGGTTTAGTTATGGTACTAAAGTTTTTATAAACCTCTTATAAAATCCTATTGTTAGTGTAAAGGGCTACATATAATGTAATTTTGATGATAACAAATACGTATCTTACGTGATTTGAAAAATATTGTATTTTATATTTCACTAATTCTTAAAGGATAATATTTATGATGAAAGAAATCATATGAAATAAAGTTCAAGACACTTTACGGATAATAGTGCGGTCAAGAATACAATTTAAAGCTCAAAGGACTCATTATTATGACAATTCTTGTAAAGGTGTTATGATTTAGTATTTGTATGGTTTATCATTTGAGAAACTCAAGATTTTGTTTAATAAATCATCATTTTTCATAAACCAAAGGTTTAATAATTATAAGGCAAGTATTCTAGGTAATTAGTTTTAAGATATGGACTAAACTAAAAAAGTTTTGCAATCTTTGATTTTACTAAGTATTTGTTTTGAGCTTTGAATTTGGACCTATTTGCAAATATTTAAACATTTTAGGTCATACTATAATTTCTAAACATTTAGGGTTAAAATGTAAATATTAAAAATATATGAAGAGTTAGCGGCTAACTGCCTGAGAGCATGCAGCTAGCCGCTTGAGGAAAATTTCATATTTTCAAATCTTGGACTAAATTGAAAAATTTTGAAAACTTTAAAATTTATAAATATTATGTTAAATGTTAAAAAAGGACTTTTTTGAAAAATATTACTATATTTTAGGTCATATCATAATTTTAAAAGTTTTGGAAATAACAAGTATTATTTAGAAATTCTTAAATTGGACATGTTTGCAAAATTTTATGACATTTTGGGCCATCGCATAATTACAAAAAGTTTTGGA
Organism: Citropsis articulata; assembly: GCA_030449925.1. NCBI lineage: Eukaryota > Viridiplantae > Streptophyta > Magnoliopsida > Sapindales > Rutaceae > Citropsis > Citropsis articulata. The sequence goes on along the minus strand of JASUUH010000211.1, from coordinate 6,016,133 downwards.
TAAAAATATAATTTTGTTCACAGTATTACTATAGCAAAATTCAAATTTTAACGATAACTTTCACTGTATTAAAGTGGGAACTGGCTCAGCAGCTAGGTTCTTACTTGTTAGAATTTACTTTTCTACATTATATATATGTATTTAATTTATTTGTATTTATGAGAAAAAAAAGGGGAGGATTCCTCGAGGTTTAATTACCGAATAACTTACCAAAGGTATGCTCCGGGTTCTTTTAGATACTTTAGAGAGCGAAGTAAGATTCTAGATTATGTTTCAGGAGGGATCCGACCCGGTTTTCTACATATACTATTATACATATACTCCCGGTGGCTAGAGGCAAAGTCGTTATGATTTAACTGGAGGATATAATAATCATATATAGACTACACAAAAGGATTTGAGTGATTAGGTGATTTTTCAACATTCCTTTCAGGGGGATACAAATCGCGGTTCAAAAATTTCAAGAAACTTTTTTTCTTCTAATGTATAACAGCTAGTTTTTGGGCTAAATTTATATAAACTCAAATTGAACTTTAATTTTAAGACTTTTGCAAGTATAAATAAGTATAAACAATATATTTTGAGCTTCCAATTCGCAAATCATCCTAGATTAAATCTTCATTGAGCAATCATTTCATATTCACTCTAGAAGAGAGTTGTTTGTTGTAATATTCATTTCTTTGTCAAATTTGTGAGAATTTGAGTGTGAGAAACACTTAGATTAAAAGATTTGAAAATAATCTCATGCTGTAAAGGTTCATTGATACCTTGAAAATCAATTGTAAGAATTTGAAGGCTTGAGAGGTTTAGATAGTGAAATCTTTAAACTTGGTTTGTTTGGAGGCGTGGACGCAGGCAGGGATTGCCGAACCACGTAAAAATTAATGTGTTTGCTCTCTCTTCCTTTACTCTTTTATTTTTTAGTATTGTTAAATTTATTATTTTTTATTTCATTAAGGCATTAGATTGAATTGTTGTGCAATTTATTTAGCTTAAGTTTTAAAATATCAATTCACTCCCCCTCTTGGGTTGCATAACTAGCATTTCACTGCATGTTCTAAGAAGGATCGCACATCTCTAACTATTTTATGTTGTGGCAATTTATATATGACTTCTATTTTTGCTTTGTCAACTTCAATTCCTTTAACAAATACAACATGACCCAAAATAATTCCAAATATAGCCATGTAGTGTTATTTTTCCCAATTCAATACAAGTTCTTTGTGGACACCTCTTTTTAGAAATTTCTCTAAATCATCAAGGCAATCATCTAAAGAATTTCCAAACACAATCAAATCATCCATAAACACCTCTAAACAACGTTCAACCATATCATAGAAAATGCTTAGCATACATCTTTGAAATATTACCATAGCATTATAAAGCCCAATTGGCATTCTTTTAAATGTAAATGTTCTAAAAGGACATGTAAATGTGGTCTTTTCTATGTCCTTAAATGCTATAGGAATTTTGATAATAACATGAATATTCATCTAAAAAGCAGTAGTATGGATATCCAGCTTCTCTTTTTAAGATTTGGTCAAGGAATAGTAATGGAAAATGATCTTTTCTAGTAGTTTTCTAGTAGCTTCGTTTAGCTTTCTATAATCAATGCACATGTGCTAAATAGATATACTTCGTGTTAGAATTAACTCACTTTTTCATATTTAACAACAGTGATTCCATATTTTTTAGGACTACTTGTGTAGGACTTACCCATTTACTATAAAAAGTAGGATAGATAATTCTCACATCAAGCAATTTAAGGACTTCTATTTTGATTACCTCTTTCATACGCAGGTTTAATCTTCTTTAAGGTTGTTGACTTGTTTTAACATTTTCTTTCAAATTAATTCTATGTGTGTAAATTAAGGATTAATGCCTTTAATATCATTTAAAGTCTATCTAATTACATTTTTATGCCTTTTAAGAATAGTTAGTAACTTACCTTCTTAGTCGCTTATTAGAGTAGAAGAAATCACAACAGGATAAGTTTGTTATTCTCCAAGAAAAGCATACTTCAATAAATCATTCCTACAATTAATCAAAGCATTAGTAATTGCTAAAAATGGTCGACCTAAAATTATAGGATTTAGTTTATAATTATTCACAACAAGTTCAATTTCTATGACAATAGAATCCACATGGTATATAAATTTATCAACTTACACTAAAACATTTTCCATTACTCCTTTTGGAACTTTAACTAATCTATCGGCAAGCAAAAGTATAGTTGAAGTTAATTTTAATCCACCAAGATTAAGTTGAAGATAAACTAAATATGGAAACAAATTAACACTAGTACAAAGATCTAGTAAAGCATGCTCAATTCTGTGATCACTAATAATACAAGAAATAGTAGGACAACCCGGATCTTTCTATTTCAACTGCTTATTAGTAGACAAAATTTACTTACGTATTTGGCCATGAAAACACTCTTTCTTACCTTCAATTTCTTCTTAACAGTGCACAAGTCCTTTAAAAATTTGGCATATTAAGGTACATGCTTAATTACAACTAATAGAGGAATGCTAACTTTAACTTGCTTAAAGATTTCATAAATTTAAGAAGAGTGGTTTGCTTTGGTTTATTTAATGTATGCAGAAATTGTGGCTTAGGTGGAACATTAGTTATTTCTTCACTAGGTATAAGTTCATTTAGTCCTTTCTTACCCTTTGAATTTTCACCATCTTCACAAGGTTTAGGAATAAGTCTATCAATAACTTTACCATTACGAACATTTATAACTGACTTGACTTGATCCATGGGTAGATTTTGTTGAATTTTAGGATTTGATTATAGTTGTGCTGGAAATTTTCCTTTTTATGGAATTGCCAGTGCAGAAGCAATTTTAGCAAGAGTCTCTTTCAAATAAGAAAAATTTTGTGAATTTTGATTGTTAATAACATCTTGGTTTCTAATGAATGAATGTGTTGTGTCTTCTAGATTTTTCCATGTTAGTGCAATATATGATGCATATTGTGGAGCATTTTGAAAATTTTATGGAGGTGATGCTTGTGAAAATTGTGCATTATTATTATTGCTCCAACTAAAATTTGGATGATTTCTCTAACCAGGATTATAAGTCTGTGAATATGGGTTTGGCTTATTAATAGTGTTAATGGCATCAGCTTGATCATGTAGAATTTCTATAAGTACAGGTATAGTATGATAATCTTGAGTGAAATGATCATTAGGACTACAAATATTACATGCAATTTCTTGAACAGATTTTACTTGATTACTCTTTCTATGCTCCAAAGCTTCAACCTTCCTAACTAAGGATGCAAATTTTGCTTGTAAATCATAATCTTCTTCAAGGTTATGGATTCCTCTACTGGATGGAGATGATCGGGTTTATTTGTCAATTCAAAAGTTCCAATAATATTTCAATGTTGTGCATTTTTAGCTAATTCATTAAGGTAATCTAGTGTATCTTTAGGATTTTTATCTCTAAATTCACTATTACACATCATTTCAACAACTTGTCTACTTTAGGATGCCAAGTCCTTGTAGAAATAAGTGACCAATCGCCAAGTTTCAAAAGTATAGTGTGGACATATGTTCAGCAATTCATTAAACCTATCCTAAAATTGGTATAATGTTTCTCCATTTTTTTGAGTGACAAAAGTGATTTGCATTTGAAAAGAATTGGTTCTATGACATAGAAAATTTTTTTTCAAAAACTATTCTTGCATGTTATTCGAAGATCTTATTGATCTAGATTTAAGGTTTTGTAGCTAAGTTTTAGCTCATCTTTTAATGAAAAAGGAAAAAATTTTAATCTAATTATGTTCATGTTATAATTTTGGTCTGTGTATGTATGACAGACTTCCTCAAAATCTCTTAGATGTAAGTATGGATTCTCAGATTCTAAATAATGAAATGTTGGTAAAAGTTAGATAATACATGGTTTGAAGTTGAATCGAGATGCTTCTGGAGGAAATATTATACACGACAGTGCTCCGATTTTAGATGGATTTATATAGTCACTCAGAATTCTTGGTTGATTCTGATTACGTGCATTATGTTGAGAATGATTGTCTCCATGATCAATCTGAGGATCAAGTCCACTCAAAGAGTTTTTATCTTGGATCTCGTCCATGATTGGTGGTGATGATTAAGATCTATGAATTAACCTGCCACTTAGAGTTCGAGACCGATGTCTCATGCAATGATTATGTTACAAAGGTAATATTCAAACAAATTAATAACACAAGAACTAAACGAAAATTGCACAAAATGAAAATTAAATATGCAGATGTATAAGTGTGCAAAAAAAAAATAAAAAATTAAAATTAAAATTAAATAACAATTTAAGTGGTTAAACCAATCATATAAATTAATAATATAAAATAAAGTATAAAATAAATGAGAAAAAATGAAAATTAAATTACAATTTAACCGATCAAACAAGCCGTAAAATACAAAAATACAAAAATTAAATAACTAAAACAAAAAAATTAAGAGTCAATATTTAGTTTGCTTAGTCTGAATTAAGTACAAATTAAGTCCAAATAAGTCCGAGATATAAGTTCAAGCCTGATTATTATGAGAAATATTGTTTTGGGATCTTTCTGCAAATTCTTTATGATTTTATGGCCACACAGTAATTTTTAGAAGTCTAGAGTAAAACCATATGGGATGAAAGTGAAGATCTTAAAAATTTTATGACCGCCCCAAAATTTATGGAAAAGAAAATGGGTATAAATGAAAATTTACGGAAAGCGAAAAATGAAAACAGAAAAATAAAGCAAAATGAAAACTTTCTCTAGCAACGGCACCAAAAACTTCACACAACTTAAAAGTAATTTTTAACTCCTAAGTATAAGAGTGTCTTATTATATTATATGTTGATGAGTCTGAGGTCGATCTACAGAAAAAAGATTTAATTTGTTTATTTTATTTTATCTAAAAATAAAAATAAAACTTGAATATAAACAACTTAATTAAATGAAACTATGAAATTGAGTTAGTTTGACTTATGAATCCACTCTTAGTAGTCAATAAAATTTAATAAATTATGTTTGTCATTTTTTAAGATTTAGTATCCAAAAGATTAATTATATAAATTATTATTATTTTCCTATTAATTTTATTATGGATTAAGTATTTATTATGCTAAAATTTAATTTATCTACAATAAGTCAAAATAACATTTTACCATACCTTATATTAAGATATTAAGAATTTATTGTGCCAAACTCCTTTGTTTGTCTGCAATAAATGAAAATTTCAAAATATAAAATATTTATAAAATTAAATAGAAAATAATTTAATTTATATAATTAAAAATAAAATTTAATTAAATCATATTTATTTCCTAAAAGTTTCAATTCAGCTTAACTATTATTATTTAGTTAAGCATAATTGAAATAAAAATAATTATTAAAATTAATTTACTCATAATTAAAAGGAATAATAACAACCAAAATTGAAAATAAAACTAAATTTATTTATAAAAATAATTATACAAAATATCAAAACACACCTGAAAAACAAAATTACAAGGAAATTAAGAGAAATTGGGAAGTAGAGAGATGCTCAAAAACATAAAAATGAGGCATCATTTATAAAAAAATAAATTCATAATCTAGTGTTTTGCAGTTCATCATAAGCTTTATACATGCACTTCTTACAATTATTAGATCAAGATCTAACGACTAGTCAAACTTTAAAAATCAACATTACATGTGGCATTTTGCTAAGCGTCTAGTTCGGTCAAACAACGATTAAGATTTGTTGGGTTAATGATTGGATTAGGTCAACCCGAGTACAAAAGTTTGAATCTTGCAATTTGCTTCAGCAACCATTGCCACGCGGTATTATCATGGCTATTGAATCATGAATGGTTAAGATTTAGTTAAAATTATTAGTTATCCAATGCACTCATATGTATTGTAAGCTCATTTCATTATCCGATCAGTGTTCGGTACACAGAAAAAGTTAACTTTTTGTACACAAGCTCAATTTTCAACCAATTTTAATTCATCTTGAGGTTTTATGACCTCCCGAATCTACATTTGACATCTATTTATCTGTTTGGAGTTTCAAACTATGTAAAATTAATATTTTACTTAATAAACACACAAAAATACACAAAATTAGATATAGTTACGACATAATTAATAATCCTTTGTTATACTCTATGTTTCGTACAACTTCTGCTGTTAAGGCTCCCCCATTACTGACAAAAGAACAAAAGAAATCACTTAATTCTTTTGCAGGGAATATAAATATTTAGTCTGTAGGAAAAACTGCAAGTGCTATAAACAATCTTGAAATATTAATTAAGAAAATGTGCAACGTAGATGCTTAAGCAACAAGCAAAAAAGAATCAACACAATATCACGAAACATGTAACGATTAGGTTACAGAGAGAAGAGCATGCACTCACTGTACACAATTGCTGCTTCATGTACCCATTTTTACCCACCAGCTATGATACCTATTTCTATAACCGATCACTCTCCTCCATCAACATTTTAGCCTCTTTTCTCTGCTTCTCTTGAAACCTGCACAGCCAAATTCGGACCTTTGAATCTGAAAAAAGACCAAACCCAGTACAAATCTATTCACATATTATTCAAAAAATAGCTAAAACTTATTCCAATCCCAATTCAAAAAACCCAACCTTTTACCCACATGCACAATTTTGGTAACAAAATTTCGCCCCTTAGTGCACTTCTAATGCAATTCATGATGCAAATCTTAATCAAATAAAAGCAAAATAAATTGAAAGCAAAGAAAAATGATAACTCCTCCAATTTTGAAATCAGACTTTGATCTGTTCATGATCTATATTGGAAAGAATGAGGCACTCATAGATCAGTTGCTGCCTACTAAAAGAACAGGGCTTAGGGCACTCAGCATAGACAAAATTTGAGCCATGAATTGACAAAACTATAACTTTCTCTCTCTTATGTTACATATTCGATCCCGCACTTTGCACCAGCTGATATGTTTTGACTTGTGAGCTTAGTGATCATGAAAACTTTTGTTTCAACTTTATGGCTAACTAATGATGTGTCTTTTCTTATAGATAACATCCACTCTTCCATTGGCTGCAGCAAGTGCTTCAGCTGGTATCATAGTTCTTATTGTCAGTGATCTTCAAAGTTGTTCCTAGATTCATTATGTACGGTGTTTAGGGAGAAAAGAGGAAAATATAGTAGAATGCCACGTGTCGATAAGTGGAGTGGCTCCAATATAATTGAGGTACCCTGCAAGACTCTCTTGAAGTACCCGGCATAACTCTCCCGAGGTACCCCGCATAGCCTGAGGTACCCTGCATAACTCTCCCGAGGCACTCTGCATATCTCTCGAGGTACCCCGTATAGCCTGAGGTACCCTGCATAACTCTCTCGAGGTACCCCGCATAGCCTGAGGTACCTTACATAACTCTCCCGAGGTATCCCGCATAGCTCGAGGTACCCTGCATAACTCTGGAGTAGCTTAAGGTACCACGTCTGATTCGAGATATTCCGCATAACTTGAGGTACTCGACAGGTCGGATTCAGGAAAACCCTCTATAACTCGAGAGTCACTCAATGTACCCGCATAACTCTGGAGTAGCTTGAGGTACCCTGTATAATTCTGAATTTGCTTGAGGTACCCCGCAGAACTCTAAAGTGGTTAGAGGTACTCCGCATAGCCCAAGGTACCCTGCAGAATTCTGAAGTAGCTCGAGGTACCCCACAGAACTCTGAAGTGGCTCGAGGCACTCCGCATAAGTGAGGTACCCCACGTAGTTCTGGAGTAGGTCGGGGTGCCCCAGGTAACCTGACACAATTCGAGGTACCACGCACAGTTTGAGATACCTTGAATTACTTTAGAATGGCTCAAGGTACCCCATTTAATTCGAAGTACCCCATATGACTCGGGGTACCCCACACAGTTGGAGGTACCCTGCATATCGAATTCTAGAAAACCCTCTAAAAATCCGCCATAAGAGCCGTCTTTATCGCTTGAACGATAAGGCTTGATTCGGTTAAAATCGCGTATCAAAACAGTGTACTGAAAAGTGTAGACAGTCGCATGCTACCTCTGCCAAAAAGTGGTCCTCTAGCTGCTCCACCTGACAGTTTCTGCTGGGATACCCTGGACCACTCACCAGTGCGCGCCACGTACGCAAAATGACGAGATACGCCGCGAGACCCTCCTTGATTCCCAAGCATGCTCTTCTAACGGTCCAAAAGAATAAAAAAGTAAAAAGACGGCCAAGAACCAAGGGAAATCCGCCACGTGGCAGCCAATATACTCCATATATAAAGGTGCCTAAATTTGACTCTCCATAACTTTTGATTCAGTCATGAACACTCACACTCACACTCCACAAAATAAGCTTTCTTCAACCTCAAAACTCAGTTTACAGAGGTCTGGCAAGCTTTCTTTACCCCAAAAAGCTTGAGTTGCTAACTTGAGCGTCGGAGTGTGAACGCCAGGGTACCCCGGCTTCACCTCTAACCTCAATTTCACTGTTTTGCAAGCGCGAAGCTCATTCCAAGGGACGCTTTTCTCGATTCAGACCTTTCTCCATTGTTGCCACATTCCACACCCCCTTTTTACCTCCTTTGATTTTAGAGACACCGAAACACACAACAACCTAGCGAGGTACCCCGTTTTCCCAAAAATATAAATTCATTGTTCTAGATAGATTTCTCTTTTTCTCACCCCAAAATCTGTCGAAAACATACGGTTTGAAACTACTATTGCCATGGCCTTCATTAGCTCATTTACTTGCACTGCGTTACAATTTTCTTTAATAAATTTATGGTCATTGGCAACCCCGGTTACATTATTGCAATTATCAACAAAAGCTAATATTGATGCTAAAACTACTGAATAAGATTCTACTTTCCATAACTGGGGTTGGCAAAATCCAGATATGAATGTAGGTGTATCCAGATCCGGATTCATATTTCCACATTCGGATCTGCAAAAAAATACAGATTTGGATGCGAGTAATATCTGAAACGAATGTAAGCAAATATTCCGGATATTCGGATCGGTAAAAATTAAAATTCAATAATTTACCTAATAATATCAAATAAAATCTAATCATAATTCAACATGAATAACATACAAGAATCTCATAAATCTACCGATAAAATTTAATTTTTAATTCCTTATTTCATTTTTAATGTATATTTTTTAATTTAAAATAAAATTCAATAATTTACCTAATAACATCGAATAAAATTCAATCGTAATCCAATAATTAACAATTCAAAATGAATAAGATACAACATCATAAATCAGTAAATAAAATGTATTTTTTATTTAATTTTTAATTTAAAATAAAATTCAATAATTTACATAATAATATCAAATAAAATTCAATCATAACCCAACAATTAATAATTCAACATGAATAATATACAACAACATTATAAATCTACAAATAAAATCTATTTTTAATTTTTCATGTAATTTTTAATATATTTTTTTAATTTAAATATAAGTTATTTAGATTTGGATATTCAATTTGTCAGATGCATTTGCATCCGGATCCAGATATGGATCTGTGTGTATCCCAAATTTCTATATCCAAATCTACATTTTTTAATACACTGATCCAATTTTTTTTTGATTCGGATGCCGGATCCAGACTAAATTGCCATCTCTATTTGTAATAGTTGATCAACTTTTAAGTGTTATACACGCGCACACAAAAACATTTTAGGACCAGATGGAATAGTCAATAATATTTTATGACGTTCATAGACGATTTTTCTATATTTGCCTACATATATCTCCTCCATGAAGTCACAATCCTTGGATATGTTCAAAAATTTTAAGGCTGAAGTTAAGAATAAACTTGGTAAAAAAATTAAAAGTGTCAGATCTGATCGTGGTGGCGAATACTATAGTAGATATGATGGTTTAGGTGAACAACGTTTGCTAAATTTCTAGAGGAATACAGTATCGTCCCACATTACACTATACCGGGCTTGCCCACTATAAAGGTGTTACTGAAAGACAACATATGATACTTAAGGACATAATGAGGAGTATGATTTGTCATTCTACCTTACTAGAATCACTCTAGGGAGAAGCACTTAAGACAGCAGCATATATCCTTAATAAAGTTCCAACTAAAACGATTGCCTAAACCCCCTATGAATTTTGGATGGTTAAGAAGCCTAATCTGAAGCACTTGTATGGTTAGGAATGTCCAGCTGAGGCAAGGCCTTATAGGCCTAATGAGAAAAAACTTGACTTAAAGACAGTGAATTACTATTTTATTAGATACTTAGAACGATCCAGGAGATATAAGTTTATGATCCCATTACTAACTTGATTTTCAACTTAGAAAATACTTGGTTCTTTAAGGATGTTGAGTTTGCAAGGGCAAATATGGGCTTGATAAGTGTTATTGGCATTGATAAAGGTCTTATTCCTAGCTTTGTTCAAGTCATAACAGATCAAGACAATATTAAAGAACCCCTATACGAGAAGTTATTCTAGAAGAATAAACTCTACCACTTTAAGAACCTACGCTATTAAGGAGATCTACTAGAGAAAGCCAAAGTGCATTGCCATATGAATACATTATATTCCTCTAAGAACATGAGTTAGACATTGAGTGATAAAAGATGATCTAATCAATTTTCATCAAGCCATAGAAAGTTCCAACTCTCAGAAGTGGATTGATGCCATAAATAAAGAGATGAAGTCCATAAAGAAGAATGACATATAGGATCTTGTCTCATTACCAGAAGGTACTAAACTTAGTCATTGCAAATAGATATTTAAAACCAAGAGGGATTCAAAAGGCAATTTAGAGAGATACAAGGCACATCTTGTTGTAAAAGACTTTATACAGAAAGAAAACATCTACTATAAAGAGACTTTTTCTCTAGTTTTTTCGAAAGACTCTTTTAGGATTATAATGGCATTTGTGACACATTTTGATCCTGAGTTACATCAAATAGATGTAAAGACGACGTTCTTTAATGGCAACATTGATAAGACAATCTATATGATGCAACTAGAAAATATTATGTCCGGAGACCCCAAGAATATGGTTTGCAAACTTAATTTGTCCAATTCCTTTGAGGCGTGTAGAAATGCGACCCCACCACATGTACAACACATTTTCAGTGTGAAATTTTAATCAGACGTTGCATGTCAAAATATGACCAAGTGAAATTTTAAAATAAATGGCTAAACCGGGAACAATTCCATCTTCCAGCGCAATCTTCACAGCATCTATGGCATTATTAAGTCTAATACTCATTTTGTCCTTGCGTGATCCACCAACCTTTACATCAAATTAAACTGGTCAAAATGTCTACAACTATAGTCTGGGGATCCTTACAGCTAAGAAGCCAGAACTGCATAAGTAATGTACAATTCCAAAGAATCAAACCTTAATAACAGCAATACCACGAGAAAGTTTTGCAAGCCTCTCTTCTAATAACTTTACTTTTTCGTCTGAAGAGCACAACTCAATCATGGATTTCAACTGCAAAACCAATGAAAGGAAGACATTCAATAAATAATAAATGCAATGGAGAGAAATCAACAAATTGTTGGAAGAACTTGTCAAAAAGCAAAACAAACCTGATCACATCTATTTATAACACTTTGGAGGGTTCTAAACCCACCAATGACAATCATCTCATCATGCGATACTATAACCTATAATGATGGAGAGGGGCAAATTTATTGTTAGAATAAAACCTGTCCTTGACATGAAAGCAGATCCATATAGGGATGGCAAATAAATTCGGATCCGGTCCGCATCCGCAAGGATCCGGAAAACCGAATATCCGGATCCGGTTAATTTTATATTAAATTAAAATATATATATATATATATATATTAACTTAATTTAAAAACTAATATAACCTAATCTCTAACCCTAGTATTTATTGTCAATATCACCTTCTCACACACGCGCTTACAAAACTTCTCAACAAAACTTGCTTACAGAACTTTTCCAAGAAATGCAACTCGAAATCCACTTGCTTACAAAACTTTTCTAGCAGCCGCAACCCTCAAATCCACAAAACTTGCTTACAAAACTTCCCCAGCAGCCGCAACCCATAAATCCACAAAACTTCTCCAGCAACCCACAAATCCAAATCCCCAACACCCAAATCCCCCACTTCGGTGAGGATGTCGCCGTCTTCCCCACGGCCTCGCCTAAGTCTCTTGTCCAAGCCTCGATCTGAGTCAATCGTTGTCGCCACACGGCTCATCGTCGTCGAATCCTCCCAGTCGTCGAAGCCTCGCCTCAGCACACCGTTGTCACTGTCATCCAAGGCTCGCTTGGTTGGATCTTCCTTTTTGTTTCCATTTTTCTGGTCATCGTCGCGAGCCGCGTCACCGCCCGGCCTTTGTTTCCATTTAACGTAATTTTGGGATTAGGTTTTGGGTTTAGGTTTTGATAAGTTGTTGAAATTTTAAATTTTTTTAAGTAGTAAATTCAATTTTTACGGATCCGAATATCCGGAATATCCGCCCGTAATCCGGACGGATATTACCCGCATCCGGATCCGCATAAAAAAATACGGATGCGAATCCGAATCCGGATATTAAAATCTCAATCCAGATCCGGATGCGGATGCACCTACATCCGGATCCGGATCCGGATTTTGCCATCCCTAGATCCATACCATTTATCATTTAATATCTTACCTTTTCACAAATGCCACAAAAATCATGTGGTTCATTGGCATCATACCTTCCAATTAAAACCTAAAAATGAGAAGAAAACAAAATATTGATTTTGTACCACATCATGTTACAAAGCGGCATGGAAATTTACAAAATAAACCCACCTTGGCTTTAGTTAAAGCAGCAATGTCCTGCAATATTTCCTTCCAATCTTCTACAAGTTCAATAGGTTTGACAACACAAAACTTCAAAACAACGCAAAAACACACAGAAGTCAAATATAAAACAAAATAGAAAGTACACAAATTGAATGATACATGCTATTTGGGTATGTTTGGCACACTGTATTGTATTAGGCTATATTATATTTTAATGCAGGTGTATTGTATTATCCTATATTGCATTAGCACTATATTGTAATAGTGTTGTACAATGTTTGCTGCTGTACTGTAATGTATTAATTTTTAGTTATATTATATTTGGTATAATGTATTAATTTTTAGTTATATTATATTTGGTATTGCACTGTAATGTATTAATTTTTTGTTCTTAATTTAAATTATATATTTAGAAAATAATATTTATTAGTACTTAAAAAAATAAATATAAAACTCTTAAATTTTAGAAATCTAAGAATTTTATTAAAAAAATTAACATGCCATAATTCTTCCGAAGCTTATAGTCTCAAATTTTCAAAAGTGTTTTTTTCAGTATTTTCTAAATATATAACTTGTGAAACAAAAATCGAAGTAAATAATTTAATCAAATAATCTCTAAATAATTTGACAACATAAATAAATAGTTAAAATCTTCAAGATCACTTCAAAAATCACCTTAGGATGATAAAATAGAAGTTTATACATATCATAAGACAATTATATAATAATAAAGTGATACAATTGTTATGACGTATTCACTACGAAAATGAATTGTGCTAAATAATCCAGTAATTATGTATATTATTAATTTTCAATTAATATTATTCAAATTTATTCATATTTAAATATTTATTATTAGTTATATTAAATTATTTAGAAATAACTAATTTAATTATTATAATATAGTTAAATAATGTAATACTATATTATGTTATTTAAGTATTTATTACTAGTTACATTAACTTATTAAAGATTAATTAATATAATTTTGTATGTTAATTAATATAATATAATTAAATAATATATTATTTAGTTATATATTTAAAACAATAAAAATTAAAATATACTATAAGATTATTAAATAACAAATAGTAAACTTATTAATTTATATTAAAATTATAATGTAAAAATAAAAATATAATATAATATAATAGTAAATTAAAAAATTATATTCCTTCATTATTATTAAGGAGTTAAAAGGGAAAAAAAAAAAAAAAGAAAGCTAGCTAATGCACCCAACGGCTGCATAATGATGGCCCAAACATGGAGCTGCAGAGCAATCCAATCCCATGTAATGAGAGTACCAAACACCCCCTTTAGGTATATCTTGTTCATGTCAGCTAATCATTCAAGTAATCCTTAATGAAGTTCCAGAGTAGGAAAATTGCCATCTTAGGCCAAACCATGTAAATTATCATACCATGTACTAATTTAAAATCTTTTTGCTCGGCCCAAAAATAAATGAATAAATAAATAAACTTGTTACCTGGCTTTCAATACAAGTCCAGTCTTGCATAATACATCCAACCACTTCTTTTTTAATATCCATGGCAACAATGAGTAAAGGATGAATCTAAGAGAAGGAAAAAAAGCCATCAATTAAATCAGTTGATAAATATACTTAAACTTTTCTTTGAAAAAAAAAATTAAATATATATTTTCTTCGTAGAAATCCACTCACATTAGAAACCATATCAGCTGCATTAATAACCAGATTCTTGTTAGAAAGTTTATCCCCATGGATTATAACCAATGGATTATGTAAAACCTGGCAAAAACAAAACCATTGGTTGTGTTAACACCAATAATGATAGGAGATTAGATTTTATTGACCAGTGAGATCCCTATCAGCAAGGCAGCAAATGAGGCTTAATAATTTAAGGTTATAGAAATGCTTACACATGTTTTTTTCCCCTTATCAAAGAAGTTATTGTTTAGACGCACGCCCGCCCCCAATGACGCATCACTTGCTACCTCTAAAGTCAATTCTGTTTTTCCATCTTCCTAAGCATGTTTTGAGGACAAAATCTTGGATGGTTAGATACATGGATCACTTAAAAATTTTATAAAAAGAAAAGGTACTAAATATCTAACATAAATATAATCAGTGCCCCTAAAAAATACCATAGTATTTAAAAAGGGATTAATCGCAAATACCCATATTTTTATTAAAAGTAAATACCACCAAGTGATGCAAAAAATTGAAGGAAAAGGAGAGGCACAAATATGCCAAACATTAATTAGAAAAACAAGATTTTACTAAAGAAAAACAGAACTATCTGAAATATTATCATCAACATAAGTTTCTATTTCTTTGGCCTATATTCCACTCTTCTCTGTTTTATTTTATTTTATTAGAATGATGAGAGATACAGGTCAACAACAGGACGAATTTTATAGAAATAATAAAGGAAGGCAAGAAGAAAATGTACAAGCTACATCATGCCGAACCAATCTCAAAGACCTTGACAAATTAAAAAAGGGATGAATCCCACAAGCAACACATTCACAGCAAATAAAAAAGGAAAGGATTTAAGGAATTGAATACGCAACTTACAAAGATAACAATAGGACCATCGTTGCCAACTTTCCCCATAGCCTTGGCTATAAGCTTGCCAATCTCCCTATCCCCATTTGCTGCTGTTGTTCCAACCTTTTTCCCCTCAAAACAAAGATAATAACACATCACCGTGCTTCAAACAAAATCACCTCAATGTCCACTTAACCAAATAATCATCCCCACTCTTAAACTAAGAAAAATTCAGAAAGTAACCTGACCAATTTCATCAAACGTGCTGACCACTCGTGCTCTGCGCCTTAAATGTTCAATCACAACTTCACAAGCTGTCCTAATTCCATATTTTAGATGTGAAGGATGCACACCTGCTTCCAGTGCCTTGAGTCCTTCCGTGTGAATGGATTTGTGCAGGACTGATAGATATTTGTGGCCTGAAAACAGATACATTAAACTTCAATAAGGTACCCAGGACAAACTTCAGATAAGGTACCCAGGACATTCGTACATTTAAAAGATTCCAACAACATTTGTGTACATCTAAAAATGGATTTAGAATTAACAGTTTTCAATAACAGAAACTACTACTTGCAAACATGACCGCCACAAGGTCTAGGAAAATAAAACAAGGAAGTTTTAGCAGCCAAAAAAAAGGCACTCACCAGTTTTGTCAGTGTCAGATCTAGGGCTTTTAACATGTTTTACAAACCTTGCACAAGCATTATTTCTAAAACTATGACGCCCAAAAAATTCTTTTGCCGCATCATGGGCCTATGGCACCATAAACAATAAATTAGAAAAACGTCTCAAAACCCAAGGTAATTGAAGGAATGAAGAAACTAACAAGAATGCATGTAAATAATAAAAATTAAATTAAATTAAAACCACTAGGAGAAGGGACACCACGCAGAGAGGAGAGAATATTGCAAGTCTCAATTAAAAATAATATTTATATAAAACAATTATGATAACCAGCCAAGATAGAATGGATGAGAGTCCTCTAAAATCAAGGGTACGCTTCTATGGATAAGAAACTTACCTTAGGCCTCCGGCCGAGGTTAACGTTAAAAGAAATATCCTTCACACCATCGGCACAATAAGCTCTGCTCCAAAACAATCTACGATCAATCTGATGCAAAAGTTCAGAAAAAAAAAAAATAAGTCAACAAATAGCAAATCTTACAAGGGAAGAAGAAGAAATCGAGAGATTATTCACATAAAAAATAATAATAATTCAATCTCATTCTCACCAGCAGGATATGGTTCTTAGGCTTAGCCAACCTTCAATTGACAAAAAAGATAAAAGAAAAAAATGAGTCAGAAACTCAGAAGTTAAAAAACAAATTAAAAATGCGAGCTTCAAAATTTATCGAAAGACCAAAATTCAGAAATCACCTACCTCACCCTCACTATGGCTGCGAGAACAGAGGCAAATGTTGGGAAAATACAGTTTAAAAAAAAAAAATTTTTAGGACCGATCTCATAAAATATATATGAATTTGTAATCTAGAAATCGTACCTTGAAAATTCAATTTGGATTTTTCCACTGAAGTGATTTAAGTTCCCAGATCACGATACATCACCACCACGTTCGTTAGATCACGATCTGTCGCCAAACGATCTTTCACGTTATGACTCAGGATTGATCTGGATTGATCTGTACTTAACGTGTGGGCGCCTTTATCACTATTTAAAAGCAAACTAGTACGAGACAAATTTTCTCTCAAAATTAGAGAGAAAAATCTTTTTCTCTAAAATTATTGTGTAGAAAAAATATTTTTCTCACATATATTTATAGTGACTTTTTCCTCTCATATTTAGGATAGAATAAAGCTTTTTTATATCTCTTTCATAGTGGGAATCCTAAGACTCCTAAAATTATAAAACTTACTTTACTTTTTTTTTTCCATAAGGGGACCACCTTGTAAAATAACATAAGGCCCATTTATACAAAAGTATATTCATGGAGCCTCTCACTAAAAGATATATTTATGTTTTTGACCCAAATTGCTAGTTATCTTGCTTATTAATCCAGTAGTGGTGCAGTCAATTAAATGAGCTAACCCGGGGATCATTTGGGAACATACAATAGTGGCTACAACAATTAAGCCTGTAATTAAACAAGTCTAATAATTTAATTCCAATTCTACTCCACTATAAGATTGGAATTGACCTCCATAATTGTATGCTCGAATAATAATAATTCGTCCCAAGCCACATTGATTTCTTTACTGCTCAATCCTTTGTACCATATCGTTAATTAAATCGATATATCAACTGTCCAATCGATTTAATTACATCTTATTCCTTGATACTTACTGGTTTTCTCTAATGATCATTTTTAACATACTAAGTATGTTGACACACTCTGGCTAGAGAATTCTATGATCAAGTACCGAAAACCCATCAAGAGATGTGCCGTACAAATTCTATATTGTTAATCTATAACTTCAATGCTCATAATTGCTCCCACCAAGATACCAGGTAATCTTGACCACAAGGGTGTGTCGTGCCCATTGGTAACTCAAATGGAATAACAATTATAATCATGAAATCATAATTAACTCAAGATTAAGATTACAGTAAAATCAATGCCTATGAGATTTAATAAGTCTGACAGTCATTTCAAGGTTAATTAAATCTCATATGTGATCCAGCTCAATGTAGTCAAACTACATCAGTAAATTCATACATGATTAAGACAAATCATTCAATGAATTTACTACAGTCTAAACCTAAATAAAGTGCCCAACTTTATTTATCAACTGCGAACTTAATTTATTTAATCATAAGATAACTTGTATTTATGTCTTCTGTGAATCCACATGGTGATCACATAAATACATATAATATGATTAAACGGACCTTAATCAATATATTTATGTAATTAAAATATCTCAAATATTTCATTAATTAGAAAATAAATTAATATGCTTTAAAAGAGCATATTATCCCAACAGCAAATCTGAACATTTTTCTGCAGATCTACAGAGAAGTACTCAAAGACTGAAAGAGCCTTGACGAGTCTATCGAGTTATCGAGTTTCTTATTATTTTTCAATTTTCGGGCGGCAGCTTTGGATTTATTAAAGACAGTAAGCTCGGGTTAGAGAAGGTAGGGTTAAAACTCGGGTTTGGTTTTTCATCGGTTTGGGACAAAATGAAAAATCAAAACACAAGTGCAGGGTCCAGCTAGGGATGGCAATGGGGCGGGGTGAGGGTGGGGATGCCTACCCCATTCCCCACCCCATTCCCTGATAAATTTAGTGGAGTGGGGATGGGGAATCCCCATGTGGAGAACAGTTTCCCCATCCCCACCCCATTCCTCATTTATTTATTTTATAATAGATATAGAAAGATGATTTTAGTAAATTAGAAATTAAAAACTTCAATTAAATCATTATCATATTATTAGGTATTTAAATTATGTTAAAAAAAATCTCCAAATATTTATAGTAATATTTTGAAATAATATTAAAATTAAAAAATATTTGAAGAGAGTAGTTCTTAAGAGAGAAAAGAAAACACAATAATATTTTAAGGTTGAATAAAAATTATATTATAAGGTTTTCTTTTAGTTATAATTTATTTGTGTCAAGTAGAAATTAAAAAAAAAATTATTAACTAACATTGTAAGGTTAATTAAATGGAATAAAAATTATAATCATGAAATCATAATTAACTCAAGATTAAGATTACAGTAAAATCAATGCCTATGAGATTTAATAAGTCTGACAGTCATTTTAAGGTTAATTAAATCTCATATGTGATCCAGCTCAATGTAGTCAAACTACATCAGTAAATTCATACATGATTAAGACAAATCATTCAATGAATTTACTACAGTCTAAACCTAAATAAAGTGCCCAACTTTATTTATCAACTGCGAACTTAATTTATTTAATCATAAGATAACTTGTATTTATGTCTTCTGTGAATCCACATGGTGATCACATAAATACATATAATATGATTAAACGGACCTTAATCAATATATTTATGTAATTAAAATATCTCAAATATTTCATTAATTAGAAAATAAATTAATATGCTTTAAAAGAGCATATTATCTCAACAGCAAATCTGAACATTTTTCTGCAGATCTACAGAGAAGTACTCAAAGACTGCAAGAGCCTTGACGAGTCTATCGAGTTATCGAGTTTCTTATTATTTTTCAATTTTCGGGCGGCGGCTTTGGATTTATTAAAGACAGTAAGCTCGGGTTAGAGAAGGTAGGGTTAAAACTCGGGTTTGGTTTTTCATCGGTTTGGGACAAAATGAAAAATCAAAACACAAGTGCAGGGTCCAGCTAGGGATGGCAATGGGGTGGGGTGGGGGTGGGGATGCCTACCCCATTCCCCACCCCATTCCCCGATAAATTTAGTGGGGTGGGGATGGGGAATCCCCATGTGGGGAACGGTTTCCCCATCCCCACCCCATTCCCCATTTATTTATTTTATAATAGATATAGATAGATGATTTCAATAAATTAGAAATTAAAAACTTCAATTAAATCATTATCATATTATTAGGTATTTAAATTATGTTAAAAAAAATCTCCAAATATTTATAGTAATATTTTGAAATAATATTAAAATTAAAAAATATTTGAAGAGAGTAGTTCTTAAGAGAGAAAAGAAAACACAATAATATTTTAAGGTTGAATAAAAATTATATTATAAGGTTTTCTTTTAGTTATAATTTATTTGTGTCAAGTAGAAATTAAAAAAAAAATTATTAACTAACATTGTAATTGATAAAACAAAAATTATCAAATAAAATTTAGAAAAAATATTTATATATAATGGGGATTGGGGTGGGGGTGGGGTAGGGAGTACAAAACCAAACCCCACCCCATTAAGAGTTTGCGGATTATTTTTCTCCCATTCCCCACCCCATTCCCCAAAAATTATTTAAAATTCACCCCATTTGGGGTGGAGCCCCAAATGCATGGAGGATTTTGCCATCCCTAGGTCCAGCTACTGTTGCACGATACCCACGATTTTGTCTTATTGTGCTGTCACCGTCAGACTTAATGTAAGAGTAGGTTCAACGGTACGATGTTATAGTTTGGTAATTAACTAGACTTTCTGTTGTATACTGAAATTCTAAAATTTTAAATGTTTCAAAATTTTGATACATAAATTCAGATTGTTTTAAATTTATGATTAATTTAAATAATAAAAAAAGTCGACATAAAACTAAACATCAATATCTAATTTTATTTTTTTTAATTTAAGGAGGGAAACAAATAATGACTTGAGATAAGTAATTGCTTCACATTAAAATTTAATTAATAAATTAATTTAAAAATAAAACTAGCATGACATTACTAAAATAAAATATTAAATAAATAATTATAAAAATTATGTATTTTATTTTCTTTCTCTAAACTTTGATCGCCACTTTAAATTATATGTAGACTAGACTTCAAATAAAAAATAACTACAATAAAAATTAATTTCAAAGTTATTAGTTATTCAAAAATAACAAAACTCAGACTTTATTTATAAATATAAATCAATATGACATCAATCACTTATAACTGATAGATTTGATTTATTATTTTAATTTATTCAATTGATATGGCCTCACAATTGCCATTCGAATATTCAAATTAAATTTTTTTCATTTTGTCTTAGGGTGTGTTTGGGATTGAGGTTGGGTAGCTGTAGCTTCTAAGCACTAAAGTGTTTGGTAAACACTAATTACTGTAGCTTAGAAGCTATGTTAATGTGATTTTTCACTTATATCATAGAAAATATTTTATATCTTTAATAATTTTGTTAAAATTATTATTTAAAATTTATATTTACTATATATTACTAACTTTTGTTTCATAGTTATAGTTTTTTTTCCACAGCAGCTGTAGCTTAAAAGTTCCAGCACCTCAATCTCAAACGCATCCTTAGTTGTGATGTGCAAAATAATTGAGGTAGTCAGTTAGTTAATAATTCTTTAATTTAAAAGGGGTTGCTTGCCAACAATTGGTTAATTATCTAAGTGGAGAAAAAAGATACGGAACATCTGAATATAAAGGAGAGGAAAAGAGAAAAAATAAAATTATGATAAATTTATAAATAACTTATAAATTAGAAAGAAAGTAGGAGTCAAAAGATAAAAGACAAAGCACTGGTACCCTAAACAGTTACACCACAGTCTTGTCCCACAAATGTAACTATTTATTATATGTTTTAATCGTCCGCAAATTCTTAACAATAAATGAATCAATACTTTTAATAGAATGATTACGGAGTAGAAGAATTGTACAGTTGGTGTCTGAACGGGGAGAGGAAAAAATTTTATGGTGTTGTTTACTTATGGACTTGGAGAATGGGAATAAAAAAATAAAAATCGAATTCATGTTTACTTGATAAAATGTAATTTGAGAATAGAAATAAAATGTGTGGGTTCCATACAATTTGGGAGTAAAGAATAGGAATCTCATTCTCATGGAGGATAAAGAATAAAAATGTGTGAATGAGAATGAAAGATAAATTTATTTTTGTATTTTTATAATTATTAATTTATTAATATTATTTTTATTAATAATAAAAATAATTATTATTATTTTAGTTATAGTAATTAATAATAACTAAAATAACAAATTTAATAAATTTTAATAATGATAATATTAATAAAAATAATATTAACAATGATTAATAATAACTAAAATAATAAAGTTAATAAAGTTAATAATGTTTAATAATATTAATATTAATAATAATAATAAATGTTAATAATGATAATATTAATAAAAATATTAATAACAATAATAAATAATAACTAAAACAATAAAGTTAATAAAATTTAATAATAATAATAATAAATGTTAATAATGATAATATTAATGAAAATAATATTAACAATAATTAATAATAAACAAAATAATAAAGTTAATAAAAATTTTAATAATAATAATAACAAATGTTAATAATGATAATATTAATAAAAATAATAATAAAAATAATTAATAATAACTAAAATAATAAAGTTAATAATAATAATAAATCTTAATAATGATAATATTAATAAAAATAATAATAACAATAATTAATAGTAACTAAAATAATAAAGTTAATAAAATTTAATAATAATAATAATATTTATAATAATTGTTAAAATTTATTATTATTATTAATTTTATTTTTAATCAATATTATTTTTATAATAATATTTATACATGTATCTAGTTAATGAAAATTACATTATTTAATATTGTGAGTATTTTAATAAATTAATTCTCATTCTCAATCCTCATTCCTATTTATTTTGCCAAATAAACACATCAATGGCATTTCAGCACATTCCCATTCCCATTTATTTTTGCCTAAGTAAACATTAGAATCTCATTCTCATTCTTTATTCTCATTCCAGCTCATTCCCATTTATATTCCCAGCCCATTCTCATTCCATGAAATAAACGCACCATTAAAGTATATGACTTTCCTAATCAAGATTTGACGGGGAAGCATTGATTAAAAATTAAATATATAAATATACAAATTACTGTTAATACAGATCTTTTTATCACTTATAATTGGAACAATATAATTTTGTTGAAGAAGAAACAATAATAAAAAGATAAACTAAGATTGAGTTGTCTTTAACACTAAAATATATATTTTTTAAAAGAAAATATAGAATTTTATTTAAACTATACTTCTTTTATTATTTAATCTTTAAAAAGCAAGTTTAAGATTCGATAAGTGGTAAGTTTAAATTTTAAATAATTGAAATTAAAATATTATTCTAACTAATTTTTAATTTTTTAATCTGTTGATCAAATCTAACAATATATATTTATACCATTATTAATACCATAATTTTTACGACAACATGACTCATTTTGAAAAAAATTTTAAATTCTCTCTTTCCATTATCGCTCTAAAAATTTTAGAATTTAAGAAAATTGGAGAAATTAAAAGTTGATTCCTGCTCTCTATTATCTCATTTAATTATTTTTTTTTCTCTCTCTGTCACACCTTCTTCTCTAATCTAATTGCTAACCGAGTGAAGACGAAGAAGATTATCGTTGATGAAAAAACTTTTGCAGACAAAACTTGTGCTCCATTGCTACAGTCCTACCTTTTTCACTGAATTGCAGCAATTGGTATGCTATGTGGCCATGAATGAATTGAAAAAGCAATGAACCCCACACATGGATGTTGTTCAAAGCCTTGAGCAAATGCTTAGCCTAAGTCATCCAAGAAAAATTTTCGCTGTGTTATGGAAGCAAATCAATGACCAAATCTGTTGACAGGATCGTGCCAATCAAAGATGAAATATGGCTCTTTATTTTTTATTTTTATGTTTTTTGCTATTGCAAAGAATTTATCTTTATCAGTTGGGTTTTACTAAGGATATTTTTTAATAATTATTGATCTATTTAATTAGTCTTGTTTAGTTTATCTTGGACTCAATCTCTCGCTAAAATGATATACATGAAATGTAATACTATTTAGTTAGTTATTTTATTGGTTTTTAGTAAAATCAACTGTTTTTCATATCAAATTTACGCAATTAAAGCATTAATTTTATTTTTACATTTTAAGAATTATTGAGAGGAAATTTTCTATTATACTATTTAAAATTAATGGGCCTATTTTCAGTTCAATAATTCTACCATATATACTATTAGTCTGCCACAGTTTCTCTGCGAATTTTTGTAAATTGCAATGACAACAATGTCATCATCATCAAATTTCAATTGATTATGTTATTGCATCTTTATATACATGAATCCTTCGTGTTAATCCTTCTGAGTGACTGAATTCTATCAGTACTTAAAAATATATAAAAAGCCGATGGTTTATTAAGTGCAGATTATCAACATGCTCCAATCTTTAATTGAATTGTCAAAGGTAATTTAAATCGTACCAATTCAGAAGCCACGCTAATATTGCAAAAGAGACATCCTGAAATTAATATATAAATACTTATTTAAATAAATTTTTTCATTATGCCAACAAATAGTAAGCCAACCCAAAAAAAAAAGGTATTAGTAGCTACTCATGCTTCAAAAATCATCTTCTCCGTCATTATGAAACATCTTCTTCTTCTTCACGAGTAGTGACAACAATTATTTTCGCCTTAGATTAAAACGGCTACCAAAATCATTTCATCAACAAAGACCTTCTTCTTCTTCACTACTGGATTGAAGATGAAGACTAATTGGAGAGAGAGAAGAAAAATAATTAGAATAAGATAATAATGAGAGAGAAAGCAACATTAGTATTTAGTGTCTTTAGTTTTTTGGAAGTCCTAAATTTTGAAGAGATGTTAAAAAGAGGGGATTTAGAGTGATTGTAAGACTTTGGGTTTTAAATTTTGGAGAGACATTTCGGCAACATGGAAGTCTTTGTCTGTCTTTAGGTTTAAAGTGATTTTTTTTTTCAGCTAGTGCTTTAAGTATTTTTTGACAAAACCTCCTTTGATTCAAACACCTTTTTCACCATTCATACATTATTATCAAAACTTTCATTGATAATAAATTATTACTGTTCGCAAATAAATTTATTCTAAGCATATATGCATTATTTCAGATTCTTGAACTTACAGTATCCAGAGTACTATCTCCTAATGTTGGATCAATAGCAATCACAAATTCATTAACTGGTTCGTTTTCATCATCAAGTCATGTTCCAAGCACAAATTAAATTGGTGATTCATCTCAAAAAGTAAAATTATTTAGATTGGCACTATTAAAATTCAAAAATACTGGAGGCACGTATCTTGAGTAAGCATGGCTTTCTTCCCATGAAGGACGAGGTGAAAGTTGTCTATCCATAAGAATTGCTGAACTTGCTTTGTGTTCAAAAAATAACACAAAGTAGGTTCCTAAACTCTATTCCACCAGTTATTTCCTCTAAGAAAAACTCTGCATCGTCATTGATTTTAATTGTAACTAGTGGCATAAAAGTAGACATCTTAAGCTTGAACTTTATTTTGATTTCAAATTCTGAAGTATTTATGTTACTTGCTGGAGATACCTTCTCTACCAATTTTACATATGTAGTTGATTGTGGTATCATTATTCCTTTAGCCTTAAAACCTTTGAATCTATACTCATCATCTTGTTCAATCCATATAACGTTGAACAGAATTGTGCTAAAAAAGGATTAGGGAGATGCAAGAGGTTTATCCAGCATTAGCTCAAGTCAGTTATATGGGTTTATTTGAAAATTATACGTATCAAGTTTTTACGTGGCATGATTACAATTGCTCAATGACATGACTTAAAAAGTAATTTCTAACTCTCAAGTATAAGAATATCTTGTTATATTATAACTCGACGAGTTCGAGGTCGATCCACAAAGAAATAATTTAATTTTTTTATTTAAGTTTATCAAACAAATAAAAATAAAAATTAAAAATATGTAATTAATTTAAGAAAAACTATGAAATTAAATTAGTTAGGGTTATAGGTCCACTCCTAGTAATAAATATAATTTAACAAATTCGTTTTTTATTTTATTTCCCAAAAGATTACTTGTATAAGTTAAAATAATTTTCCCATTAATTTTATTATGGATTAAGAACCGAACGTGTCAAAACTCAACTTATCTACAATAAGTCAAAATATTATTTTTCCCAATTTTATACTAAGATATTAAAATTTATTGTGCGAAACTCTCATTTTTGTCTAAAATATATCAAACTTTCAAAATATAAAATATAGAATTTGATTAAATTATATTGTTTACTAAGAGTTTCACCTTCCCCTGACTATGAATATATAGTTAAACATTTTTGAAATAAAAGAAATTATTAAAATCGAAAAACACATAATTAAAAAAATGACATTTGAAAATTGAAATAAAACTAATTTTATTTATTGAAAATATATTACAAAGAGAGATGAGAAAAAGAATTTAAGGGGAAAAAAGAGAAGAGAAGGTATGAAGAGGTGTGCTCCTCTCTCCTCTATTTATACTAATATGTGGTAAATCCACACCACACAAATAAATAAATCTAATTACATCTTAACCTTACATTTGTTCCACTAATAAAACATAAATCTAACTTAATCCACTCAAGCATACTCAATACATTCCACTAACAATTATCATACCTAACATGATAAAAACTTATAATTTTACAATTACCACATTTATCGTGGTAAAAACTTAAAAATTTACAACAAAGTCCATATCCTCTTCGACAATGACATAATTTCTCAGACTTCTGGAATCCAAATTTGACATTTGTACATTTATTTGGAGCCTCAAATGCATGAAATTATTATTTTTACCTAATCAACACACAAAAATATACAAAATAAATACTTAGAAAAATAATTAGAGATTCACAATATGTTATGCAATTACAAATATAAATTACAATAATAACGTAAAATAACATTTTTACTCCTTAATAAATATACAATTTATAATACTAATCACACCACCCAACTAGGTTATTGCTAGCCCCTAGCAATTAAAGCGTTATATTAAATTAAGATTTACAAAATTCACATGAAAGTTAATAGATGTTCATCTATCCTCTAAACTACAAAATAAATAAACTCTTCCAATATTTCTTTAGCTCATTGTCGTTTACTCATTTTAGAGAATATCATAAACTTTCTTTTGTGCTCAAGTAATTAACACAATACTTGTGGGGCTTCATTAAAAGAAAACAACATTTTATTCTAAAACTCATTAAAAATTCTATCTTCATGTAGTAGATTATTCAAACAATTTTTTTCACAAAGATATTACATTTTGAACCCATGTAGCGAGATTTAGGCCAGTGACTCCCAAACTAATTAACCTTAGGGCACTAGGTGTTGAAATACCCCTACGGACTTAATTACTCAAATTTTTTAAAACAAAAAAATATATCTATAACCATGTAGCGAGTTTTAGGCCAATGACTCCTAGATCAGTTGACCTTAGGGCACTAGGTGTTGAAACACCCCTACGGATTTAATTACTTGGGCTCTAGATATAACAAAATTAAATGCATTCAATTTTTTTTATTTTTTTTCTTTTTTCTTTTATGTTTTCTGTTCCTTTTTTTTTTTTTGCAATATACATTTTCTACTACCTTAGATATTATCCCTAATAAATCAAAAGAACTAAATGCTACAAAACTTTTAGCTTACAATCCACTAATATGTGTCATAGTGTGTGTGTGTGTGTGAAGAATGATTTAATAATACTTGATAAATGAGTAAACAACAAAATAACTTAATAACCAAATGGAGAGTTCACAAATTTGAGTAATTCAAAGAAAAGGGAACGAAAACAATTTACTATGAATTTTAAAATCAAAATATAACATAACAAGAATATTAGGATGCGTCTCAAGAGTCATGGCTCTTTACACACCTTTCCTAGACTGAAAAAAATTTGTTATTTTTGGGTTTTTCGGTTTTGTTTTTTAAAATAAATAAATAAACACACCTATTTACAATTTACGTCAACTACTCATTCCCTCCAACCTAATGTAAATATTATTCATAATTTAAAAATAGGCATGCAAAAAGACAGAGAAGATAAAGAAAACATAAATAATAAAAGAAGAAATAGGAAAGATCACACATGAGCAAACCACTGAAGATGCGTTTCTAGAGTCGCTATACCCCATATTCAGTCATCTCCAATATAAACATTACTAGGATTTATTATATTCCATGGCCATCAACTATTCGCTTTCCCTAGGCTGAATAAGATATTGATCTCAATGGTTTAAAGGAAAGAAGTAGAGTTTAGAAAACATTACCTCATCGCTCCAAGAAGATAGTTACAATCGAAGAGTTAAATCTAACTTTTACTTCTTAGTAGGGTTAGGGCTACCATCATTAGTCAATCATTCCAATGCGAAGGTCCTAGGATTTGACTCTGGTTTGTAAGTTTATAAAAGATCAAGTAACTCATTAGTAGTAGAAGCACAAATAAAGAGATTTTTTGTAGAGATTGAAATAAAATGATTCTTAATCACATGGTTAATGAATGTGAGTAACCCATAAAAAATTTTATTAACATTTAGTAAATCGATGGGTTTCTGATAGATGTTTAAATTTGCCTAAAATGCAAATATAATTAGTGCCTCTAAAGTTGCAAGATCTCTTGGTAAGAAAATGAAAGTGTCAGCATGATTTAACATCTCAGATATTCGCTATTGCATACTTAAGACAACTAACTCTTCTCCAGTTGGTACATCAGATATGCATCCCAGAGGTTTTAAAGCTTGTGGAGTGATAACTAGTACCTGATTTCCTCTAATAAAAATAGATTGTATGATAAGTTTTGATAACATGCGGTCACATCCTCCATATACAAGGTGCAGTTTCCTTTCAACTATAATACGACCAAGATCTACAACTGCCTAAACGAACTTTTTGTATTGTCTACTCGAAGATGCTGTCATTAGAATAATCTTCAAAAACAAGTTTGTGAGTGGTTCAAAAAAGAGCTCATATTTAAAGATCCCAGTGACAAACGAAATGAGAAACAACTGTAAATAGGTTGGTGTATGTGTCAGATGATGCGTAAAACTCATGTCTCAATAATTCAAAAGCAAACAGTAAAAAGAAAAGCAAACAGTAAAAAGAAAAAAAGTAAAAGAAAACAAACAATGATTAAAAACAAAATCACACAATTAAATGCAATAATGCAAATGATAAAATGACAATAAAGTAAAACGATATTTACTAGTAGTTGTAATTGTAACTCATATTTTCCTCTAGTTTTACGTCCAATAATGGCTTGAACGCCCTATATGGGTCGATGATATGTTTCGTATCCAGTTTTCTTACAAACTGACAAACATGGTCTTTTTCAGTCAGATTCCCAAGGTTAAATTGTGCACTTTCCTTTTGGAATAGTCTCCAAAACCTGTGTATCTCATATTGCACATATCTGTTTCGATGCGTCTCAAGAGATCGTAAGATATTATCTAATGATTCTTTATTCATGTCATCTTTAACAAATTTAATTTCATCTTTTCGATTATCAGAAATTATTCTTAAAAATTTATAAACTTCTAGTTTGTAATTAAGTCGTACACAATTATGACATTCTGAGCCAAGTCTTTTAGCTTTCCGTTTTGTAACAAATGTGCTTTTACCAGAACTAGGCATGTAAGAAATAAATGGATCAGGAAACTTACCAGCTAATTAGACCTTTGCTTCAATTAACCAACAAATATCAGAAGGAATTCCATTTTCATTAACGAATACAATCTTTCACAATGAGCTTTGTAAATTTTTGTGAGTGTATTTTGAGGGAGAAAAGCAAAAGGCTTATAAAATTTACGTTGCATTTTTCCATGCTTGATTTTGAGATCTCAGTTATTGTGGAAAATTTAGGATACCGACTTAAGAAGTCACGAAGCATCATTATCTGCCATTTATATTGGAAAATAAATCAAAACATACTAAAATCAAATATGCAAAATCAAATCAAACGTGAAAGCAAATGAAAAGAAATACACAATATAAAAAGGAAAATGAACTTACATTTATCCTCTCATTGAGTTAACCTCAAGATCCAATTAAAATTCATATATACCATGCTCTATTTCTCTTAGCTATCTTTCTTGATCCCCAACGTAGGCCATGTTGTGCAAATTTTATTGAACTCGCAAGTGCACGAATCTATTGTAGAATAGATCAATGGTGACGAGTGTCGATCCCACGAGGAGGTTGATTTTAATTGTGTGCAGAATTAATTTTCTTTAATGGGTGAGTTGGATTTGTGATGAAATTAATTTAAACTATGCTGGAAATTAAATTGGAATGGCAGGAATAACTTAAATTGGAAACTATTGAGATAAAACACTTGGGTATCCGGATCTGCATCAACATGCTCCATGGGCTAAATATTTCTTATTAATACCAATTAAATCATGAGGGGGGATTCCACACCTCATGAACCACGCTCAAATAAGTATGGTGCTAAGGGTTTATCGTGCCAAATAATAATAACCTTGTACTAGGGTGCCGGTTTAACCAGGGCAGTATCTAGACAAGACTATTATTATTTGTCGACGAAAAGTCAAAACAACCACAAATATTAGAGGGGAATAGAAAATAAATTTACCAAATAAAGCCCATGGAACATGTTGAGACTTCACCTTCAACCCAAGCTTAAAAGTAAATTAGCTACTCATATTTGAACTAGGGGTAAAATGGGAATTTATTAAAATACATAGAAAATACAAGAAAGAGAAGGAATTACAAAAATCTAAGCTTACAAATGAATTCAGGGATATCAAATTAGGGGGGGGAAGCCCCCTTTTTATAGGTACATTGAGTGAATCATGACCATTGATTAAAAACAGCTGACGCCTGTGATTGCGCCACGCCATCACCAACAACAACACCACTATTTGAACAAGAATACTATTTGCACAGCTTCACACGGTTTGACCACTATTTGCACAGTAAACCGGTTTTTGCACAGTAATACTATTTGCACAGTTCACACGGTTTGACCACTATTTGCATAGTAAACCGGTTTTTGCACAAGAATACTATTCAGACAAAGATCATGAACAAGATTATACGTATTTAATAGTTCCAGATATGAACAAAGGACATTTTTCCTTTTATGCTCCTTCTAAGGTTTTCGATCGTCCCGAGTTCAAATGTGACGTCTGCTTTTGTCAGTCTCGATCACCCGCTCATCGTGAAATGATCGTGATACCCCTAAAATACATAAAATAACTAATTATAATGAAACACACGTAATTAAATAACAAAATACTTAAATAAATAAAATAGCAATGTTAGTGAGACTTGAAGTGTTAAATGACGATTTTCTCCTTTATAAATATACACTTTCTAACACTCAACACACCCCCCAACCAGCTTATTGCTAGTCCCTAGCAAATAAAGCGAAGATAAAATTCAAAATTCAAAAACCAATTTTTTTTTTTTAATTTAAAATACACACGTGTTTATTCAATCGATTAATGATAGAATCAAAGAAAAGTACAAGCATTATCTCCGCCTAAAGAAATATCATAGCCACATCAACAATCCATGCATCACCCAAGAGACTATAGTAATCAGGCCACTTTCAAGAATAACATGTCAAACCCCAAAATCTCACCGGTAGTAGTGACACTCTCACAAAGAAATTAAACCCAATAAAAATTGTCACTACAATGAATGGTGAATTGAGAGAAAATAATATAGAAATACTACACACTCTCACCAAGATGAAAGAAGATGCCTGCGCCTAAATAATACGACCTCAAATAAATTACTAGTCAACCCAATTTATTTTTATTTTTTTTTAATTTTTTTATAAATGCATCACTACATCTTAATAGCCCATATAACTAGCTTTTACTTCAGACTATAGTTCTCTAAAATCAAGAAGGACTTTTATTAGGACGTAACGTAGGCTAGGGACATGGCTTAACAAAGAAAGGAAAATAGGGAAACAAAATATATATGTTTGAGAAAAAGTTCAAGAACTTTTGAAAATTACAAGATGCCTTTTGCTTATTTATTGCTATTGTATGTCTTCTTTTTTCTTTTTCTTTTTTTTCTTTTTTTTTGAATTTTTTTTTTTATATGGCACAACTTTATTGAACAAAATAATTATTTATCCTTTTTCTCAAACATGAATAGGTGATGGACTTGTATTATATCGCGTAATACTCCTAATCGAGGGTCAGATGATAAGTTAACAAAGAAAAAGCTTTTTTTTTTTTTTTTAAATTTATTTATTTAGGCTGTTAATGGCTAACTATGGATATTTTACAACAGTGATGGCTTGAAAGGCTCAAACGTATCAAAGATGGCCTTCCATCATCTCTGTAGCTCTAAATAATCTTCCATATCTACTAGTTAGTGGCCTTTAGATGCAAAGAACACACATTTTTTTTTAAAGGGTTGACTTAAAGGAAATCTAGAGATCATGTATAAAATAATAAACTGCAAGTTCGCATGAATAATGGGCAAAAGGGTTACTCTCCAAGAAAAATTAATAGGCTCAAAACTCACTTGAATTTATTTTGACATATGCATTCCTTCAAGAACTCATATTTGTCCCCAACATCAACATATGAATAGCAAACATACAGGTAACATCACTCAAGACCAAAGATAATACAAATACTAAAATTCAAAAGTCATCATATCATCCAATATAAAAAACTCACACAAAATTACCAAATATATATATATATTTTTTAACGAAATTCTACCCCCCAACCTATTCTAAACATAAAAAGAAAACATACATGCAGAAAAATTAAAGGAAAATGTCTGAATTTTTTTTTTTTTTTAAAGAAGATGCGTTTCTAGAGTGACTACACTCCATATTCAGCCATCTTCGACTTAAAAACTTGAAAACATATATTTATAAAGGAGAAGTCAAAAGAAAAGTTAGAAAACATAATAATAATTTTTTTTTAAAGAAGATGCTTTAGAGTAACTACACCCATATTCACCATCTTCTATTCAAAATGGTTAGTTCTACAACAAAGAATTAGTAAAAACTTAACCAATATTCCACAATTGTCAACTATTCCTCCCCAACCTCGAATGAAACATTGTCCTCAATGTTTGAAAGGAAAAGTAGAGTTTAAGACATCACCGGTAGTGCAAACACGTAAGAAAATATTTACAAGTCGGAGAGTTAAATCTAGTTTGTACTTCATCATACATCGTTACCATCATTATTTGAACATTCAAACACAACAGTCCTGGGATCTTTATCTGTTTGATAAGCTTGTAACTGATCAAGTAGCTCATTAGCTGTATGTGCACAAATAAAGATTTTTTAATCGAGGAAGGAATGAAATAGTTTTTATTGCATGGTTAAGAAATGCGATAAAGCCATCATAAAATTATTGACATTTAACAAACCGATGGGTTTCGTGGATGTTCGATGGGCCCAAGATGCTAATGTAATTAGTACTCTAGAGTTGCAAGATCTCCGAAGGAAAATAAAAGCATCAAAGATGATTTAAAGCATTTCGCTTATTCGCTTCGACACCGAGACAACTAACTCTTCTCCATTGATGAGTTAGACAAACCCAAAGGTTTTAGGATTGTTGGACGATGCCTAACACTTGGCTCCTCCGACATAAGCTTCGAGACCATTTTGATAACCCTTGGTCACCTCCTCCATACACCAAGTGCGCTTTTCTCCGCTATTCTTCGACCAAGATCTATGGCCGCCTCAACGAACTCTTTATGCTTTGCCATAGTTAAATCCAGAGCACACAAATGTTCTTGAATTGTTCGAGTAATGCCATTAAGATACTGCTCAAAAACAACTTGTGAGTGCACAACAACAAAAAAATTATATTTAAGAACCTTGGTGACAACAGGTCACAGCTGTGTATGAGGCATTATGTCAATGTCAATTAACACTAAGGCACATGGCTCGAGAGTCAAAAAGAAAACAGTAAAAAGGAAAAGCAAAACAATGATAACAAGAAAAAAATTATTACAAGCAATAATGCGAATGGTAAAATAACAGTAAAGTAAAATAACAGTAAAGTAAAAAGGATATCTACAAGTAGTTGCGACTGTGGCTTACATCTTCCTCTGGTTTAATCTTTATTCAAAAGGATATTATCCAATGACTCTTTATTCAAGCCATCCCTAATGAATTTAATCTTATCTTCCCTATTATCAGACACCATTCCTAAAGAACATGGTTTTTTATCGTGACATCGCTCGGCACACTTACGACAAGCAACAGAAAGTCTTTAGCTCGTCGCTTTCTTGCATAATTTCCTTTACCACAACCAGCATGTATGCAATAAATTTAGAGGCAACTCACCGCCAAACGATTTTGGCCTCGATTAACCCGGATGTCGCAGTATGCCATTCTTCATCAGCAATCGCATGCGTTGTGATCGGGCTTTATAGATTTAAAGGAGTGCATTCTCGAGGAAGTCAAGGAATCGCTGAAGCCTTGCTAAAATCTGCCTCGTCCATGCCTTCGCCTCGTATCGCTTATCGGGAAATCAAGTAACCGACTTGATTGTCACGGAGTACCGTTATCCGCCTCTTCACCGGGGTGACAAACTTAAACACACAAAGCAAACTAAAACACACAAACAGAAAAACAAATTAAAACACACAAAGCAAGTTAAAATCGTCCTCTTATCGAATTTACCTCAAGCTCCAGCTGGGTGTTGTAGATACTTCTCTCAATATCTCTGAGTTGGCTTTCTAAATCCTCAACATGAAGGTGAAGTCTCAACATGAGCGACTAACTCTGGTGGTTGCAAAACCCAAATACGATGTGTTTTTAAAAATCTTATCTGCTTTCTGAGATGAGTTCGGATAGGTTGAAATGTTCTAAGCATGTACAAGAGGTACTGTCTCATGATTAAAATGATAAGAGAGGACTGTAATAGGTAAACAAACAGGCTTACACAAAAATAATTTCAATCAACAAAAGAATAATCAAAATAAAGAAAAGAGTCAAATCAAATTACCGAAAAGAAAAGAAAAATCTCAATTTAAACTCATGGGTCACCGATTTATTTCATTATCCTCCATGTGGTCGGTACTCTAAATATGACTTTAATCTTTGACCATTAACTTTAAAAGTGACGTCATTCGATCATTAATTTCAATTGCCATGTGAAAAAACAGGTGAACAATAAATGGGCCGCACCATCGAGAACGTAACCTACCGAATAAAAGTGTGCCGAGAATTAAATAAAAGCACTTTCGACCGTAAGGAAAGATTTTCTTACTTTGCTTGTCGTGAAAGACTTTTATTCGTTGTTTGTAAATCTTGGCCAGCTGTAATCTTCTTTGAGCCGCCTTGTTGCATGTCAAAATTGAATTTCGATGGCCCAAGACGCACGATGCTCGAGTTTCGGTGATTCACGACGGGCTGAGTTTCTTTTCTCACGGCACTAGTTGCTCAACTCTTGACTTCCATTTATTTGTGTCCATGGACGGTGCCGAGTCAAGTAGTGTATTGACCTCATCGATTGATCCGTCAATGTCAAAATTCAAACCAAAGTGAGTTAAACATGTTTGTAGAAGGGTCATCACTAAAGTTTGATGTAAAATTATTATCAACTAATGTTTCTATTAAATCCACATCAACAATTCCATCATCCACATTGTGAGGTTGTTTGGCAATGTTGAAAATATTGAGCTCCATGGTCATATTGCCAAAGGACAACCGATATTTCCGCTTTGCATTGAATGAGCATCGGCAGCAAGAAAGCGCCTAGGATAATGGGATGTGCTTTTTCAACTCAGCATCGGTTGAGTGTCAATTACAATGAAATCAACAGAAAATAAAATTGTCTACCGAATAAGCACGCCCTCCACAATACCACGAGGGATTTTCGTGACCGATCCAAAGTTGT
The DNA here is from genome assembly GCA_030449925.1 of Citropsis articulata. Taxonomy (NCBI): domain Eukaryota; kingdom Viridiplantae; phylum Streptophyta; class Magnoliopsida; order Sapindales; family Rutaceae; genus Citropsis; species Citropsis articulata. The sequence continues at coordinate 5,980,518 of JASUUH010000211.1, read as the reverse complement.
AACACCACCGGAGTTGGGTGTAATTCTCCCACCCAAGTTTCACAACATGGCACAAGGCAATGATTTACACTAGCTCCTAAATCCAACAAAGCATTCTCAACTGTGTGGTTCCCTATACTACAAGAGATGTGAGCCCGGATCTTTGCATTTTAGAGTATTTTACGTTGAGTATAGAACCAACATTTTCTCGTTAAAAGGCCTTTTTCCAATACATGAATATTTCTCTTTAGGCAAAGGTCTTTAAGAAACTTGGCATATGATGGCACTTGTTTTATAGCTTCAAGTAAAGGAATGTTTACACTTACTGTCAAGATTTCAAAATCTCACCGTGATTTTCCCTCACTTACTGTTGAAGATTTCAAAAATCTCACCGTGGATTTTCCTTTCTTCCTTTAGCTAACCTCCGAGGAAACGGAGCTTTGGAATGTATTCTCGTGAGTTGGTTTCTTCTTTCTCTCCGTGATGGATCCTCGTGATTCACAGTACAACTGAAAGTTGATTTCACACCGCATCTCCACTTTGTTGTCAACTTCTTCCTTTTCTTAAGGTCATGACGGCTTTGACCTCTCCATGTCACGCGGTGAACCTGGAACTTGCTTCATTCATCGCTTAGGGTTGCAATCGGTTGACTTGGGAATTTACCTTCTCAACGGTCATTGCCAAGGTTCGAATCAAGCAAGTTGTCCCACCATTTTCTCGAGATTTGAAATTGATTGGCCATGAGTAAGCCCGATCTCAACTCATTTCGCAATTCATCAATGGTGCGGTTCTCACGCCGACTCGAATGAGTAGAATTTTGAAATTCGAATGTATCCTCCCATGGTCCGGGTTGAGAGTGGTTTGGGTTTTGATTGTACGGTCTAAATGGTGGTACAGGTTGAGAAATTCAAGATTTTGAGGAATCAAAGCGAGGTGGAGCCGCTGGTTCATTTTGTTTGGAATCCTCGAGACCATGAAAATCGGGGTGGTCTCTCCATCCGTGGTTATATGTGTTGGAGTAAGGATTGTAGTTTGATGGTTTTCTCATGATTCCTATGGCATTGGCTTGATCTGAATACGAGTCATGGTTATGTGGTTCGCTGAGTTGGCATTAGCCAACGATGCTATTTGTCGAGAAAGACCTTCAACCATCTCTTTGACTTCTTTAATTCTCGAGTTTGACTCGCCAACGTGAACCTCATTAACTCCTTTAATTCTTCCGGTATTTCGAACGATCGACCATTGTTGGGAATTATCCGATTGGCGCCGAAGAATTCCCAAATCATGCGCTTTTGGACATTAACTCTCCTCCACCGGTCGCCATTAGCCATTCTTGCACATGTGGCAATAATCCTTCCAAAAGTATTGGCATTGGTGCCATTGCATTTCCATGATGTGGGCACTTCAAGAGTAGCCCATTGAATCGCCTCCCATGCATCGAAAAATTGCTCGTCGCCCTTTGGGTAAATTCTGAAATTTCGCGAATAGATTGGTTTTACGAATCGGGAAATATTTATTTAAAATTTAGTTACCATTTGTTCCCATGATATAATGCTATTAGCAGCAATGTATTAAACCATGAACGAGCTCTATCCTTTAAAGAAAATGGGAATAACTCGAGTTTAACATCATCGTCAAAAATTCTCATATTTGAAAGTTTGATGATAGATGAAAATCATTCGTGTGATTATATGGATCCTCATTTTCAGGCCATAGAACGTTGGGAGACAATTTAGACACTAAGTTTTAATTCAAAACCCTAGCAGCTACATTTGGGTATCTCGATGCGATGTGCTCAAATTTGCTAAGGACTAAAATAGTCCTTAAATGGCCTCTCTGGTTCCTATTGTTGGTTTTGTAGAATCCATGTCAAATTTCTTTTAAATGCGCGTGTTTATGCGCAGTTTTTTCTAATTCAAGGTCTAAAGGCTCAAGATTAGTGATAATGACCTTGACCATGCATGCAAAGAATAAAATAAATAAAAGCAAAACAAATAAAATAGAGAGAAATTACGATTAAACTCACACGTTGTTACAACTTTACTATGAAAACACACTTAATTGCTATAAGAAAAAAAAAATTACGTGAAACAAATATTACTAAAATTAAAATAAATAACAAAGAAAGATAACAAGATAAATTTAAAAAAAAATTACAAAGAAAAATAATAGGAAAATTAAATTACACAAATTTAAAGAAGAGAGAGAGAAATAAAATTCTAATCTAAATTTTTTTTTTTTCTAAATGAGAAAAGGAGAAAAATAAATTATAAGAAAACAACTAAAATAAATAAATATTAGGAAAAAAAAACTAATTCTATGAATTAAAATACTTACCTCCCCGGCAACGGCGCCAAAAACTTGTTGTGCAAATTTTATTGAACTCGCAAGCGCACGAATCTATTGTAGAATAGATCAATGGTGACGAGTGTCGATCCCACGAGGAGGTTGATTTTAATTGTGTGCAGAATTAATTTTCTTTAATGGGTGAGTTGGATTTGTGATGAAATTAATTTAAACTATGCTGGAAATTAAATTGGAATGGCAGGAATAACTTAAATTGGAAACTATTGAGATAAAACACTTGGGTATCCTGGACCGCATCAACATGCTCCATGGGCTAAATATTTTATTAATACCAATTAAATCATGAGTGATTCCACACCATGAACCACGCTCAAATAAGTATGGTGCTAAGGGTTTATCGTAAATAATAATAACCTTGTACCAGGGTGCTAACCAAGGTGATTCAGACAAGACTATTATTATTTGTCATTTAAAAGTCAAAACAACCACAAATATTAGAGGGGAATAGAAAATAAATTTACCAAATAAAGCCCATGGAATATGTTGAGACTTCACCTTCAACCCAAGCTTAAAAGTAAATTAGCTACTCATATTTGAACTAGGGGTAAAATGGGAATTTATTACAATACATAGAAAATACAAGAAAGAGAAGGAATTACAAAAATCTAAGCTTACAAATGAATTGGGGATATCAAATTGTGGGGAAGCCCTTTATAGTACATTGAGTGAATCATGACCATCGGATTAAAAATGACGTGTGATTGCGCCATCATCACCATCAACAACAATACCACTATTTGAACAAAGAATACTATTCAGCTCACACGGTTTTGACCACTATTTGCACAAGAAACCGGTTTTGCAGACAAGAATACTATTTGCACAACACACTTTGACCACTATTTGCACAAAGAATCGGTTTTGCACATTAATACTATTTCAGACAAGATTTAAACAAGATTATACGTATGATTAGTTCCGTATATGAATAAAGGACATTTTTCCTTTTATGCTCCTTCTAAGGTTTTCGATCGTCCTGAGTTCAAATGTGACGTCCGTTTTGCTGTCTGATCACCCGTTCATTGTGAAATGATCGTGATACCCCTAAAATACATAAAATAACTAATTATAATGAAACACACGTAATTAAATAACAAATACTTAAATAAATAAAAATAGCAATGTTAGTGAGACTTGAAGTGTAAAATGACGATTTTCTCCTTTATAAATATACACTTTCTAACACTCAACAGGCCACTAATGTTAGTGGTTGTCGTTCTCAAATATGATTTATAGCTTCGTATTTGGCTTCCCAAGTGAAATTTTATTCGCAAAAAGTTTTTAAGATGTCTGAACAGAATCTTCCTTATTCAGGTGCTCATAATGTATAATGATGAAAAAAATAACACAATTATTAAATACTTTAAGAAAAAAACATTACAACGCGTATCATTCAAGACAGTCAAATAATTCAAATGAAAAAACAATAGTGAAAAGTTAAAACATTCATTAAAAACTTAATCAAGATTTGGTGGATCACTCAAATTTATTTCGATAATTGCTTCACGTGGTTGGTATTCTAGATAAGGCTTATTCTTTATCCATTAACTTTAACTGTGACACTATTTTTTAGATTTTCAATTTCTATAACCCTATGTGGATATGTATTTTTTACAATAAATGGGCCACTACACTTTGACTTTAACTTTTCTAGAACCAAATAAAGACGAGAATTATAAAACAATACTTTTTGACCAATTTCAAATATTTTTCAAAAAAAATCTTTTATCATGAAAAAGTTTTGATCTTGCCTTAATAATTCTTGAATTTTGATATGCATCATTTCTTAATTCCTCAAGTTCATTCAATTGCAATTTTCGCGCATTACTAGCATCATTCAAATTTGAATTATAAGCTTTAATAGTCCAAAATGATTTATGCTCGAGTTCAACAGGCAAGTGACAAAGTTTACCATAAACTAGCCGATAGTGTGACATTCCTAAAAACATTTTAAATGCAGTACAGTAAGCCCAAAGTGCATCAGTTAGTCAAAGAGACCAATTTTTTTGGTTTGGGTTAACTGTTTTTTCTAAAATTTATTTTATGTCCCTATTTGTTAATTCAACTTGACCATTTGTTTTGAGGATAATAAGGGGTAGCAATTTTATGTGTAATTCCATATTTTTTATTAAAGACTTAAATGACTTACTACAAAAACGCTTACCTCCATCACTAATAATGGCTTGAGAGATTCCAAATCGCCTTAGAATATTTTCTCTAAAAATTTAATGATAGTTTTACTATCATTATTTCGACAAGACATTGTTTCAATCGATTTTGAGATATAATCAACTGCAACTAATATGTACATAAATCCAAAAGACGGTGGAAATAGACCCATAATTCAATTCCCCAACAGTTAAATATTTCAATCTCAAGTATAAGATTTAAGGGCATCATATTTCTTTTAGTAATCGATCCTATTTTTTTTTTCAGTTTTCACAAGTTTTGCAAAATTCGTACGTGTCTTTGAATATGGTAGGCTAATAAAATGCACATTGTAAAATTTTAGTCGTAGTTTTTCTTAAAGAAAAGTGTCCACCACATGCTTTAGAATGACAAAAGTTAATGACACTACTTACCTTATTATCAAGAATGCATCGTCAAAAAATCTTATCAGGACAATATTTGAACAAGTAAAGATCATCCCAATAAAATTTCTTCTTCTCCTGAGTATTCCATTGCGAAGGCATTTTACCTGTAACAAGGAAATTGACAATGTCAGCATACTATAATATTGAAATAACAGATAATAAAAATTCATCAGGAAAGGAATAATTGATGGGTGTTATATCAGTGCAGATTTCATATTTGAGTCTTGATAAATGATCAGCAACAATACTTTTAGCACCCTTTTTATCTTTGATGTGAGCTCAAATTCTTGAAGTAATAAAATCCTATAAATTAGCCTCAGTTTAGCATCCTATTTAGTTATCCAATATCTTATAGCAGCATGATCAGTAAAAACAATAGTTTTAGAACCAAGCAAATATGAGTGAAATTGATTTAGTGCAAACACCACAGCAAGTAATTCTTTTTCAGTTGTCGAATAATTCATTTGAGTACTATCCAAAGTCTAATTCATTTAAGTACTATCTAAAGTCTTACTCGCATAATAAATCACAAACGGCTTACTATCTTTTCTTTGTCTTAAAATAGCACCAATAGTAAAGTCACTTGCATCACACATTAATTCAAAAGGCAAAGACTAATTAGAAGATTGTATAATAGGTCCAAATATCAAAAGACAAATTATTTTCTCAAAAGATTTTTAACAATCATCAGTTCATTCAAATGGGACATCTTTTAATAAAAGGTTATAAAGTGGTTTAGATATGACACTAAAATTTTTTATAAACCTCCTATAAAATCCTACATGCCATAAAAAAGGATCGCACATCTCTAACTGTTTTTTGTTGTGGCAATTTAGATATGACTTTAATTTTTACTTTGTCAACTTCAATTTCTTTAACAGATCGAACATGACCAAAAACAATTCTAGAAGTAACCATGTAATGGCATGTTTCCCAATTTAAAATGATTTCTCTTTCAACACATCTTTTTAAAATTTTTTCCAAATTATCAAGGCAATCATCAAAAAAATTCCCAAATACAGTCAAATCATCTTTAAAGACCTCTAAAAAATGTTCAATCATATCAGTAGAAATACCTACTATGCATTCTTAAAATATTACAGGAGTATTACAAAGTCCAAATGACATTCTTTTAAATCCAAATATTCCAAAGGAAAATGTAAATGTGGTCTTTTCTTGGTCTTCAAGTACAATAGGAATTTGATAAAAACTTGAATATCTATCTACAAAACAGTAGTAGGGATGTCCAGCTACTCTTTCTAAGATTTGGTCAAGAAATGGTAGTGGAAAATGATCTTTTCTAGTGGCTTTATTTAACTTTCTATAATCAATGCACATAAGTCAACCCAATGTAATTCGTGTTGGAATTAATTTACCTTTTTCATTTTAACAATAGTGATTCTAAATCTTTTAGGCATTACTTATGTAGGACTTACCCACTTACTATTAGATATAGGGTAGATAATTCCTGTTGAGTGTTAGAAAGTGTATATTTATAAAGGCGAAAATCGTCATTTTACACTTCAAGTCTCACTAACATTGCTACTTTTATTTATTTAAGTATTTTGTTATTTAATTATGTGTGTTTCATTTTAATTAGGTATTTTATGTATTTTAGGGGAATCACAATGGTTTCACAATGAGCAGTGATCGACAGAAAGCGGACGTCACATTTGAACTCAGGACGGTCGAAAACCTAAGGAGGAGCATAAAAGGAAAAATGTCACTGTTCACATATACGGTCTTCATACATACTGATCTTGTACAAATAGTATTCTTGTCTAAAAACCGGTTTCTTGTGCAAATTTGACTTCTTGTATAAATTAAAACTGCAGTGCAAAAACCAAACTTCTTGTGCAAATAGTGGTCCAACCGTGTGTGACTGTGCAAATAGTATTCTTGTTCAAATAGTGGCTGTATTTGTTGATGATGGCGTGGCGCAATCACGGCGTCAATGCATTTTAATCCGATGGTCATGATTCACTCAATGTACTATAAAAGGGGCTTCCCACAATTTGATATCCTAATTCATTTCTAAGCTTAGATTTTGTAATTCCTTTCTTTCTTGTATTTTCTTTTGTATTTTAATAAATTCCCATTTTACCCTAGTTCAAAATGAGTAGCTAATTTTCTTTTAAGCTTGGGTTGAAGGTGAAGTCTCAGCGTGTTCCATGGGCTTTATTTGGTAAATATATTCTCTTCCCTCTAATATTTGTGGTTGTTTTGACTTTTAAATGACAAATAATAATAGTCTTGTCTGAATCATACAGTTAAAGCCACACTAGTCTGAGGTTATTATTATTTGTACGATCTATAACACCATGTTATTTGAGCGTGGTTCATGAGTGTGGGAATCTGGTATTAATATGGAATATTTAGCCCATGGAGCATGTTGATGCGGATCCGGATACCCAGTACTTTATTTCAATAGATTTCGTTTAAGTTGTTGTGAGGTGTGAGCTCCTCAAAACAAATACTGATTCACCTAAATAAAATTGTAGAAATGGTGAGACCAGGTCGAATCCCTAGGGAACTATGTATTTAATCTCTCAAAGTCTAAAACAATTAATTTTCCAAGAAAAATTAATATTTCAAGATTCTGCCCAAAACCGGATATGGTTTCTTAACAGTCGCTTATTTTAGGAGAAATCGGATGACCGGATGTGGAAACCGGATGTCCGTTTGTGTGTTGTGATGTTTACGGAACTGACCGGATAGCGGTTGAGAAAATCCGAATCCGGTTGTGATAACTTTCACGGTGTGATTCGGCTAACCGGATAGAAATCCGGTGAACGGTTAATGATGGTAACAATTAAGCTAATCGGACAACCGGTTGGTGGCCGGAAAGCGTTCTCGTTCTCCTCGGTTCGACTTGATTCGGCTAGCGGATGAGTGAAACCGGATGGCGAATCGTTGTTCTCTCCTTTCTGTTCTTTATCCGGACAAGGATGAGGTAAACCCGGTTAGTGAAGTTCTCCTAGTTCTTTGTTCTTTGTAACGAAATTAATAAAACAAAATAAACTAAAATAAAACAAGATTTAAAATTAAGCAAGAGAATATCAATCTTACCAAGCTTCCAATCCAAGGGTATCAATTCCATCCAATTGCAATTTTGTTCATAGGCTTAAATATAAATCACTCAATCCAAGAACTTAGTCTACTTAATCGGAATCCATGAAAGCAATTATTCTCACAATGTAATAGACTAAAACAATAATCCAAACTTATCACTAATTTAAGCTGGGCATCATCGTTCCATATCAAATTAAGTGATAGCATTAAGAATAGTGAGAATGACTAAAACAAAAATCAATTATCTCAGATTTCTCCAATTTAATCAACTTCGTATTTTTATTTCCCTAGAGCCTATCATGCAAGCTATGTAGTTGTGGCCATCAATATACACACACATGAGCCAACTCCTTGCTACTCAATTCAATCGTTCATGACAATTACGGATCACAAACTCATGACTAGCGATAGAAAAATAAATATTGAATTAAGGCGTCAACTCAATCAATATAAATAATTCATAGAAAATAAGAACAAGAAAATAAAAATTACTTGAATTGAAGAAATTCTTGTTAAGTTCAAAGCCTCACAAAACTACAACTGGAATTTGATTAACCCCTGGACCGGAATTAAAACCTTAGCCACGCATGGTGGCTAAACAAAACATAAGATTGTTTAGAGAAGAAATTGCAGCAGATCTTCACTTCTCCTTGCTCACGTCCAAGCAAGGTCTCACGTTTCTTGCCCTTTTATAATTGTTTCTTTTGCTTCTCTTGGTAGCTTTCCTTTTCCTCTTTGTGCTAGGAGACCAAATCCTTCTTGGTTTCTTCTTCTATTAATGCTAGGAAACCGTCTCCTTCAAGTCAACGGTCAGTCAGCCCGTAATTGCAAAGCCCAAATTAAGTCTTTTTTATCCAAATTTCATCATAATATTCAGGATTCATCTCCTAAATCAATTCAAATATAATTTCCACGAATTAGCACAAAATAAATCAAGATATAAAAGATTTAAACTAAATATAATATGACTATTTATAACCTATCAAATTCCCACTTTAAACCATGCTTGTCCTCAAGCATATCTCAAATCGACATACCAATCCTCCCTTTTACCTCCTTTCAAAACATTCAATATCCAAGAATACCAATAAAGCTAAACACACATCAATGAGTCAAATCATAGTGACAATCAAGAGAATAAGCATTCATAGGATAGAATTTGTAACAAAAGCATAAGCATCTCATCGATTCATCAAAATCAAATGCAGCAAGACTTAACACCCTCGCATGGTTTCGCTCAATGCTCTCAAAGTGTTTAGGGTGCGTGTTTTATTCTCAAAATCAAAGCATAGCATGTTATTACCATAAGCTTGCAAATGAATTAAATCTCCACCACTGCATATGAATATGATGCAAAAATCAAAGGGACTTCACAAGGGTTGAAATGGGGCTTAGGTAAGGGTATGGTAGAAGGGAAAATGAAGGGTTTAACGATCAAGACAAAGAGTTAGTTACATGCATGATTTAGATGATAAACGAAATAAACAAACATACTTCCAAGATGATGAAATTTATCCCCACATTTAAGCACTTAAAACACTTGGAGAAACAATTTGATAGTTCAATTGCTTTTGCAAATAATTCTCGATCATCGATTAAGGAATAAATTCTGGAATTTTTTTTTCTTTTTTTTCTTTTTTTTTTTTTTTTTTTTCATGCAATTACTTCACTCTTGTCTTGACAAGGTAGAAAGAAAACAAGGATAACAAACAAGAAGGCTTGTGGTTAAACAATGCGTTAGAAACAAATGAAAGGGAAAAATAGGCTCAAAGGGGCTAACTAGGGGAAAATAAAAGGTGGGTCTTTTAGAGTCTAAGAATTGGTTAAACCTAATTGCCCTTATCACACTTAAGCATGAATTCAAAAATGTGGTCTCAACATATATTCAAAAGCAAGTTCTAGAATAAACACACTAAGTTCGATGCACTCAATCAAAAATAAATGGAGCAAAAATGTAATGAGTTGCTCTTAGGCTCAAAAGCTCACTAGAGTGTCTATGCATCAAGTCTTGTGCACTTTTCAATCAACAAATTAATTCGACACCATTGAAAATTTTAAAGAAAAATACTATTCATGCTTACCTCTTTCATGCATTAAAACTCAAAACAAAGATGTATCCCTAACTTACAAGGTATTCAAAGATATTGGGAAGACTTAAAGCACAAAAAATTTTTAAGAACAATTTAAAAACATGCCAAAATCCTCCCCCACACCTAAATAATACATTGTCCTCAATGTATCAACAAGTAAATAGCTCACAAAAAATAATAATGAAAAGGTAAATGATAAGGGAGAAAGAAACTCCCCTGGATGTGAGCGGTGTGGACTCGAATGAGCTAGGGATAAGGTTCCAAGGAAAGCTGAAAAATGGCGTGAGCACGATTTATTGAGGTTAATCTTCTTCATCAAGAACATCTGGAGGCTTAAAATGAAGTCAACGAAAGTAAAGAAAACTAAATATAATAAAGAAATGAAAATTCAAAAGCGAGAATAAAGAAAATATTTGGGTTGCCTCCCAATAGCGCAATTGTTTAACGTCGTTTTGCTCGGCCAGTCATAAGCGAATAATTCATCAATGCCTTTTAAATTAGATTGTGCATCTAATTTTAGCTCATTCAATACTTCCTTGGGCAAAATATCCTGCACAATAGGGTTAATAAGCATCCATGAAAATCTGAATGTTCATCGGTAGGGTGTTTCTGACGTCAAATATTTTAAACTTAACAATCTCCATCAAACTCGACGGAGAGTACCTCATCTACATCAATTTTTGTTTTGGCGGTTTTCATGAAAGGTCTTCTAATAAAATTGAGCGGATTTTGAAGAAGAATTACCTTCCATCTACAATATGTAAAAATCTACGGAAATATAAGCTCGTTAACTTTTGCGAAACATCTTCCACTATCCCAAGTGGATGAATATAAGAACGGTCAGCCAATTGAATAACTACACCAGTCGTTTGCAAGTCATTTAATTTTAATTCTTAGTAAACGGAATATGGCATGACATTAATTGAAGCTCCTAAATCTAGCATAGCATGCTCAATTTTCTTTTCACCAATCACACAAGGTAATGAAAACATACCTGGATCCTTGCATTTTTCTGGCATTTTCTTTTGTAAAATTGCCGAAACATTCTTACTTACCTCAACCTTCTCCTTTGCTTTCATCTTCCTCTTGTTGGTACACAACTCTTTCAAGAACTTTGCATATTTGGGGATTTGTTTGATCGCATCCAATAAGGGGATGTTAATTTGCACTTTCCTGAATGTGTCCAGAATCTCCTTTCCTTGCTCATCTTCTTTGGGTTTAGCTAACCTGCTAGGAAAAGGAGGTGTAGGTGTGTAAGAGGAAAGAGATAAAGGAGGATCGAATTTTACCCCACGCCTTATTTTAGATGGTGCTTCTTCATCTTCATCTCCCTTGGCTATTTCAGCTTCTTTAGGTGGAGTCGACCCCGAAGGAATTTCTTTTCCATTGAAATTGCACTCTGATTCTCCCTTGGGTTGACTTAGTTTGTGAAGGTAACTTTCTGATTTTGAGCTTCCAACTTCTTGATGTGGCTAATTGAGTGATTTGGTTGCCTAAACTCTGGATGCTTGTTCTTGTTTCCTGTTGAAATTGAAGAGTATTGGTAGCAAGATTCTTAACAATATCTTCCAAAGACATACCTGAGTTGGGAGCTTGAGTTTGTGTGGGGATTGGAGGTGGTCTAGTGAAGTTCTGAGGCGGTGGCCTTTGTTGTCCTCCTTGGTTTCCATAACTAAAGTTAGGATGATCCCTCCATCCAGGATTGTAGTGATTTGAATAGGGATCATACTTCCTTTGTGCGTGCCCAGGAAACCCATTTATAGCATTGGCTTCTTGTGTGGAGTCTTGTTGCAATGTGGGGCACATATCAGTAGGGTGCCCATGAAGTGAGCATATCCCACATGCTTTCACCGTTTGCAGTTGCCCTACAGCCATTTGACGAACCAAAGCAGTTAAATCAGAAATTTGATTTTTAAGGTCACTTACCTCGTTAACGTGCTTGATAGATCCTCCACCCGCTCTTGTACCAAATTGTTGAGAAGTTTCAGCCATGTTTGAAATCAATTGTTTGGCTGCTTCCGGCGTCTTGTTCACTAAAGCTCCACCACTCGCTGCATCAATCATACTCACATCCATTGGCAATAATCCTCGTAGAAATATTGGATGAGGTTGATCCGAAATTGATGGTGGGAAAGCTAGCACATAATCTTTTGAATCGTTCCGATTACTCGTCTGACGTCTCCCCGATGATGCGTGATGCCATAAATCTCCTTCCTAATACTAGCGGCTCGTGAGGCGGAAAGAATTTCTCCGAAATAGCCTCTTCATCTCGTTCCATGTGGTGATAGAGCAGGAAGGTAGATAATAGAGCCAATCTTTGGCTTGATCCTTGAAGAGAATGGAAAGGCTCTAAGGTTGATTTGCTCCTGATACACCATGTGGCTTCATTCCAGAGCAAACAATGTGAAATTCTTTAAGATGCTTGTGAGGATCTTCACCGCAAAACCACTAAAAGAAGGAAGTAATGAATTAAACCAGATTTTAATTCAAAATCATTAGCAAAATTAGGAAAACATGATTCAAATCTGGTGCGGCGAGCTCTTTGAGAGTTCTGTCTGCCATCTCTTCTTCAACTTCTGCAAAAATGGATGTACCACCAGTAGTGAAATCTATCTCTGCTTCTTCCTCAAGACGACGTTTCCCCTCTCTAGTTTCTTTCCTCAATTGACGCGCTGTCCTCTCGATTTCAGGATTATACTGCAAATTAGTACCCTGAGAAGAACGAGTCATAAACTAAATCAAATAAACAATTAAACAATGAGAAACTAAAAATAGATCCCCGGCAACGGCGCCAATTTTGACGGAGGTGTCGAAGCTCCTCAAAAACAAATACTGATTCACCTAAATAAAATTGTAGAAATGGTGAGACCAGGTCGAATCCCTAGGGAACTATGTATTTAATCTCTCAAAGTCTAAAACAATTAATTTTCCAAGAAAAATTAATATTTCAAGATTCTGCCCAAAACCGGATAACCGGTTTCTTCAAAACGGTAAGCCGCTTATTTTCTGGGAGAAATCCGGATGACCGGATGTGGAAACCGGATGTCCGTTTGTGTGTCAGGATGTTTTCGAACCGAACCGGATAACCGGTTGGAGAAAATCCGAAATCCGGTTGGTCTCAGAATTTCTCGGTGATTCGCCAACCGGATAGGGAAATCCTAGAGACCGGTTAATGATGGTAACAATTTTAAGCTAATCGGACAACCGGTTGGTGAAACCGAAAGCCGCTTTCGCTTCTCCTGCTCGACTTGATTCTAGCCGGATGAGTGAAACCGGATGGTCAATTCGCTGTTCTCTCCTTTCGCTATCCTGACAGCGGATGAGGTAGAACCGGAAAGTTAGTGCTCGTTGGTCCACAAACGTTGCTAGTAAACCGGTTAGCCGTTTTCCTGGGTTTTGGGTTTGTTCTTTGTAACAAGAAATTAATAAAACAAAATAAACTAAAATAAAACAAGATTTAAAATTAAGCAAGAGAATATCAATCTTACCAAGCTTCCAATCCAAGGGTATCAATTCCATCCAATTGCAATTTTGTTCATAGGCTTAAATATAAATCACTCAATCCAAGAACTTAGTCTACTTAATCGGAATCCCGCAGAAAGCAATTATTCTCCTAATGTAATAGACTAAAACAATCGCCCAAATCCAAACTTATCACTAATTTAACTGGGCATCATCGTTCCATATCAAATTAAGTGATAGCATTAAGAATAGTGAGAATGACTAAAACAAAAATCAATTATCTCAGATTTCTCCAATTTAATCAACTTCGTATTTTTATTTCCCTAGAGCCTATCATGCAAGCTATGTAGTTGTGGCCATCAATATACACACACATGAGCCAACTCCTTGCTACTCAATTCAATCGTTCATGACAATTACGGATCACAAACTCATGACTAGCGATAGAAAAATAAATATTGAATTAAGGCGTCAACTCAATCAATATAAATAATTCATAGAAAATAAGAACAAGAAAATAAAAATTACTTGAATTGAAGAAATTCTTGTTAAGTTCAAAGCCTCACAAAACTACAACTGGAATTTGATTAACCCCTGGACCGGAATTAAAACCTTAGCCACGCATGGTGGCTAAACAAAACATAAGATTGTTTAGAGAAGAAATTGCAGCAGATCTTCACTTCTCCTTGCTCACGTCCAAGCAAGGTCTCACGTTTCTTGCCCTTTTATAATTGTTTCTTTTGCTTCTCTTGGTAGCTTTCCTTTTCCTCTTTGTGCTAGGAGACCAAATCCTTCTTGGTTTCTTCTTCTATTAATGCTAGGAAACCGTCTCCTTCAAGTCAACGGTCAGCCCATAATTGCAAAGCCCAATTAAAGCTCTTTTTATCCACTTTTTATCATAATCTCCATGATTCATCTCCTAAATTAATTCAAATATAATTTCCACGAATTAGCACAAAATAAATCAAGATATAAGGGATTTAAACTAAATATAATATGACTATTTATAACCTATCATTATTCCTGCCATTCTAATTTAAATTCTAGCATAGTTTAAATTCCTTTCACCATAAATTCATCCACCCATTTAAAGAAAATTAATTCTACATATAATTAAAATCAACCTCCTCGTGGGATCGACACTCGTCACCATTGATCTATTCTATAATAGATTTATGAGTTCAATAAAATTTGCACAACAAGTTTTTGTCGGGAGGTAAGTATTTTAATTGTAGAGTTAGTTTTTTTTTCTTTAATATATATATTTTTAATTTATTTTAGTTGTTATCTTGTAATTATTTTAATTATATTAAAAATTGTTTCACGTAAACTCATATTATTATATCAATTGACTTTATTTTCATAGTAAGATCAGAATAACGCCACAAGGTTAGTATCGTAATTTCTCCCTCCTGTTTATTTTTATTTGTTTTATTTTCATTTATTTTGTTCTTTGTATGCGTGGTCGAAGGTCATTATCACCTAATCTTGAGCCTTTAGACCTTGAGTTAGAAAAAACACTTCGCACACATAAACACACCGCATTTAAAAAGAAATTTGACATGGATTTACAAAACCAACAACCAGAACCACAAGAGAGGCCATTTAAGGACTATTTTAGTCCCTTAGCAAATTTGAGCACATCATGCATCAGATACCCAAATGTAGCTGCTAGGAGTTTTGAATTAAAACCTAGTGTGCTAAATTGTCTCCCTACATTTTATGGCCTAGAAAATGAGGACCCATATAATCATCTGAATGATTTTCATGCTATTTGTCAAACTTTTAAATACGAGAATTTTTCAGATGATGATGTTAAACTTAGACTATTCCCATTTTCTTTAAAAGATAGAGCCTGCTCATGGTTTAATACATTGCTAATAATAGCATTACATCATGGGAACAAATGGTAACAAAATTTTAAATAAATATTTCATATAAAACCAATGCTATTCGCAGGAAATTTCAGAATTTACTCAAAAGATGACGAGCAATTTTTCAAGCACTGAGCGATTCAATGGGCTACTCTTGAAGTGTCCACATCATGGGTACGAGAAATGGCACCAATGCCAATACTTTTTGGAGGGATTATTGCCACATGTGCAAGAATGGCTAATGGCAACCAGTGGAGGAGAGCTTATGTCAAAAAGCGCTTCAGAGATTTGGGAATTCTTCCAGCGCCAATCGGATAATTCCCAACAACGTAGTCGATCACTCAGGAATACCAGGAGAATTAAGGGAGTGAATGAGGTTAATATTGGTGAGTCAAGTTCGGGAATTAAAGAAGTCAAGGAGATGGTCGAAGGTATTTCTCGACAAATAGCATCATTGACGACTGCTTAAGCAACAGAACCACACGATCATGACTCATATTCAGATCAAGCCAATACCATAGGTGTCATGAGAAAACCGCCAAATTACAACCCTTACTCGAACACATATAACCCTGGATGGAGAGACCACCCAAATTTTTCATGGTCTCAAGGATTCCAACAAAATGGACCAGCAGCTCCACCTCCATCAATACAACCAGTTCCTCAAATTTCTCAACCTTCTCAGCCACCATTTAGACCATACAATCAAAACCCAAACCACTCTCAACCCAGACCATGGGAGGATACATTCCAGAATTTCAAGAATTCTACTCATTCCAGAATCGAGCAGCAGAACCGCACCATTGATGAATTGCGAAATGAGTTGAGGGCGGGCTTCAACTCACAAGCTCAATCAGTTTCAAGCCTCGAGAAAATGGTAGGACAACTTGCTTCTTCAGTTCAAACCTTGGCAATGACCGTTGAGAAAGGTAAATTCCCAAGTCAACCAGTGCCTAACCCTAAAGCAGTGAATGAAGCAAGCATACCACCACAACATCATGGACGAGGAAAGAAGTCGATAACAAAGTGGAGATGCCAAAATCAACTCAGATTGTACCGTGAATGTTGAGGATTCATCACCAAAGGAGAAAGAGGAAACCAACTCATGAGAATATGTTCCTAAAGCTCCATTTCCTCGTGAGGTTAGCTAAAGGAACAAAGGAAAATCCACAGTGAGATTCGAAATCTTCAAAGTAAGTGTAAACATTCCTTTACTTGAAACTATAAAACAAGTGCCATCATATGCCAAGTTTCTAAAGACCTTGCACTAAAAAGAGAAATATTCATGTTCGTAAAAAGGCCTTTTAATGTAAAATGTTAGTTCTATACTCCAACATAAAATACCTTAAAATGCAAAGATCCGTGCTCCCCACAATCTCTTGTAGTATAGGGAACCACACGATTGAGAATGCTTTGTTGGATTTAGGAGCTAGTGTAAATCTGCCTTATTCTCAGATTTGTGAAACTTGATCGAGAATTACACCCAACCCAGGTGGTATTACAATTGCAGATCGGTCCACGAAAATCCTCGTGGTATTGTGGAGGACGTGCTTATTCGTGTAGACAAGTTTTATTTTCCGTTGATTTCATTGTAATTGACACTCAACCAAGACAGTGATTCAAAGCACATCCCCATTATCCTAGGCCGACCTTTCTGGCAATCGCCGATGCTCACATTCAATGCGTAACCTGAAATATGCATTGTCCTTTGGCAATATGACCACGGAGCTCAATATTTTCAACATTGCCAAACAACCTCACAATGGATGATGGAATTGTTGATGGATTTAATGTAAGCATTATTGATAATAATTTTCTTTCAAACCTTAGTGATGACCCTTTGCAAACATGTTTAACTCACTTTGGTTTGATTTTGATATTGACAGATCAATCGACGAGGTCAATGCCCCGCTGACTCAAAGACCATCCATGGACACAAATAAATGGAAGTCAAGAGCTGAACAACTAGTGCCATCGAGAAAAACTCAACCCATCATCGTAATCACCACCAAAACTCGAGCTCAAGCCATTACCCAACACTTTGAATACGATTCGGGAGAAGAAAGCACTTTGCCAAGAATCATCTCTTCCTCCCTTGATGACGAACAAAAGGTAAGTTGTTGGATGTTTTAAAAGAGCATAAAGGAGCATTGGATGGACCATAGACATAAAAGGTATAAACCCAAGAGATCGCATGCATTACATTCACCTTGACGAAAATGCTGACCTACTTGTGGAAATGCAACGCCGGGTTAAATCCTAACATGAAAGAGGTTGTTCAGATCAAGTCCTTAAGCTATTACATGCATGTATTTTTACCCCATTTCGATAGTTCACGGGTCACCTGCAAGTTGTCCCAAAAAGTCGAGTCACAAGAGTTACCAATGCTAATAATGAATTAGTGCCCACTGTAGTAACCAGGATGGCGTATGCATCGATTATGGAAGTTGAATTGCTACACGAAAGACCATTTTCCTTTACCATTTATCGATCAAATGCTTGATAGATTAGCAGTCATGAATTTTATTGCTTTCAGATGGCTACCGTGATATAATCAGATTCGATAGCACCAAAAGATCAAGAGAAGACTACCTTCACTTGCCCTTTTGGTACTTTTGCATATGTGAGAATGCCATTCGATTATGTAATGCACCTGCTACATTTCAACGATGCATGTTGAGCATTTTTTCTGATATGGTTGAACGATTCCTTGAGGTCTTTATGGATGACTTTTCTGTTTTTGGTGATTCATTTGATCAATGTTTACATCATCTAACACTAGTTCTGCAGAGATGTATCGAGAAGAATTTAGTCTTGAATTGGGAAAAATGCCATTTTATGGTAAAACAAGGTATTGTTCTCGGACACATCATTTCAAGCAAAGGTATTGAGGTTGATAAAGCCAAGGTGGATCTCATTTCTAATCTTCCTCTACCTAAAACAGTCAGAGAAGTAAGATCTTTCCTTGGGCATGCTGAATTTTATAGACGTTTCATTAAAGATTTGAAAAATTAAAGCAGTTGTTGACATCATCACCCATCATTCAGCCCCCAAATTGGAATTTACCTTTTGAGGTTATGTGTGATGCATCCGACATGCAAGAGAGCGATTAGACAAAGAGTCGATCGAGTTCCCCATGTGATTTACTATGCTAGTATGACATTGAACGATGCACAGCTTGAATTATTCAACCACCGAAAAAGAAATGCTAATGTAGTGTTTGCATTAGAAGTTTCGATCTTATCTCATTGGTTGTAAATAATTATATTCGATCACGCCTTAAATATCTTCTCACAAAGAAAGATGCAAAAGCAAGACTAATTCGTGGTGTTACTTTTGCAGTGAATTTGACTTAGAATTCAAGGATAAGAAAGCGAATGTAAAATGTTGTGGTCGACCATCTTTCTCGCTCCATCTTGACACAACCATAGAACCATTACCCTTGAACGAGTCATTTCGCATGAACAATTAATGAGTGTGGAAGTAGTACCATGGTATGTCGATATTGTTAATTATCTTGTTACAGTCAACTTCCGAGCATCGACTAAGCAGGACAAGGCCAAATTCTTTTGAAATAAGGAATTTCTTTTGGGATGATCCTTATTTATTCAAGTATCAGATCAAATTGTTAGCGATGTGTCCCGTAAAATGAATTTCAAAACATTCTTTCATTTTGCCATGAACAAGCTTCATGAGGCCATTTCAAGAAAACAAATACTAAAATTTTACAATGTGGTTTCTATCCAACTATATTTCGCGATGCTTACACCTTTTGTTCTTCATGTGATAGGTGTCAACGAATGGGAGCATAACACGAAGAAATACGATGCCACTAAATCCAATTTTAGTGGTTGAAATTACGATGTATGGTATCGATTTCATGGGACCCTTTCTCCATCTTTTGGCCATCAATACATATTGGTTGGTGTTGACTATGTTTCAAATGGGTAGGCAATTCCGGTAGACCAACGATCACAAAGTAGTGATAAGATTTTGAAAAGCAATATTGTTTCCCGCTGATTTCCTCGAGCAATTATCGATTGACGGTGATGCCCACTTTTGCAATAAATCCTTCAAGCACTTTTGACAAAGTACTCCATCACTCATAAAGTGGCAACCCCATATCATCCGCAAACCAAAGGTGGCCAAGTTGAGATCTCCAATCGAGAAATAAAGCACATTTTAGAAAGACGGTGAGGCCCGGCTGAAAAGATTGGTCGTTGAGGCTCGATGCATTATGGGCATATGAATGCCTTTCAAAACTCCAATTGGGATGTCACCCTGTGCTAGTGTATGGAAAAGCTTGCCACCCACCGTGGAACTCGAGCATCGTGCGACCGGGCCATCAAGAAATTCAATTTTGACATGCAGAAGTCGGCTCGAAAGAAGATTACAATGGCGTAACTTCAAGAAATTCGCAATGACGCGTACGAAAATACCCAGATTTACAAGCAACGAATGAAAGTCTTTCACGACAAGAAAATTATAAGAAAATCTTTCCCTCCAGGTCAGAAAGAGCTTTTATTCAATTCTCGCTTGTACCTATTTCCGTGTAAGTTACGCTCGATGGTCCGCCCATTTGTTGTTCATAATCGCTTTTCCACACGGGCAATTGAAATTAAGGATCCAAAGAACGGCAAGCATTTTCAAGTAAATGGTCAAAGATTAAAGCCATATCTAGAATACCAACCATACTGGAGGAGAGTGAAATAAATCTGAGTGACCCACCAAGTTTAAATTGAGGTTTTTCTTTTCTTTTCGGTAATTTGATTTGATTCTTTTCTTTCTTTTGATTATTCTTTTGCTGATTGAAATTATTTTTTTTTAAGTGTGTTTGTTTAACCATTATAGTTTTCTCTTATCATTTTAATCATGAGACAGTACCTCTTGTACACGATTAGAACACTTCAACGTATCCAAACTCATCTCAGAAAGCAGATATGATTTTGTAAATTTCATCCTATCTGGGATCTACAACCGCCAGAGTTAGTATTCCACGTTAAAGATCTAGAAAGACAACTCACAGAAATAGAGGATGGTATTTTTGATCTGGAATTAGAGCTTGAGGTAATTCGATAAGAGGACGATTTTAATTTGTTTTTCTGTTTGTGTGTTTTAGTTTGCTTTGTGTGTTTAAGTTTGTCACCCCGGTGAAGAGGCGGATAACGATTCGTGACAATCAAGTTTGCCATTTCGCTCCACAATAATCGATATTCGAGACGGGCGTAAGGCATGGACAGACGAGATTTTAGCAAAGCTCACAAACGATTCCCTTCGCCTCGTAATGCACTTTTTCAATTTATAAAGCCCGATCCAACGCATGCGATTGCTTATGAACAATGACATCGACATCCGGTTAATCGAGGCCAAAGCACGCTTGGCGGTGTGAGTTACCTCTAAATTTATCGTATACATGCCTGGTTGTGGTAAAGGAAATTATGCGAGAAAACGACGGCTAAAAGACTTTCGTTGCTTGTCATAAGTGTGCCGTAACGATATGCAATAAAAACCATGTTCTTTAGGAATGGTGTCGATAATGGGAAGATAAGATTAAATTCATTAGGGATGGCTTGAATAAAGAGTCATTGGATAATATCCTTTGTCTTTTCAAACGCATCCCAGGATACGCATAAAGAGCAATTCTCCGCCATGGCCATTATTCGAGAAAGAACGTGCACGACAGGCCCCTGAATCACTATAACGACCGCTTGCCGCTTTGTAAGAAAACTGGATGGGAAGCCTATCCTCGACCCATAGAGGGCGTTCAAGCCGTTTCTGGTCGTAAAACCAGAGGAAGACGTGAGTCACAGTCGCAACTACCTGTGAATATCCTTTTACTTTACTGTTGTTTTACCATTCGCATTATTGCCTGTAATAATTTTTGTTATCATTGTTTTCTTTTTCCTTTTTACTGTTTTCTTTTTGACTCTCGAGCCATGTGCCTTAGTGTTAATTGACATTGACATAATGCCTCATACACAGCTGTGACCCGTTGTCACCAAGGTTCTTAAATATAATTTTTTGTTGTTGTGCACTCACAAATTGTTTTTGAGCAGTATCCTAATGGCAGCTACTCCCAGCAAACAATTCAAGAACATTTGTGTGCTCTCTGGATTTAACTATGGCAAACATAAAGAGTTCGTTGAGGCAGCCATAGATCTTGGTCGAAGAATAGCAGAGAGAAAATTGCACTTGGTGTATGGAGGAGGTGACCGAGGGTTATCCAAAATGGTCTCGTGTCGCTTATATCGAGAGGGAGCCAAGTGTTAGGCATCATCCCAACAATCCTAAAACCTTTGGGCTCGCTTTGTCTAACTCATCAACGGAGAAGAGTTAGTTGTCTCGTGTATGCAAGAACGCATAACCGAAATGCTAAATCACGCCGATGCTTTTATTTTCCTTCCAGGAGATCTTGCAACTCTAGAGGCACTAATCACATTAGCATCTTGGGCCCATCTGAACATCCACCAGAAACCCATCGGTTTGTTAAATGTCAATAATTTTTATGATGGCTTTATCGCATTTCTTAACCATGCAATAAAAAATTATTTCATTCCTTCCTCAGTTAAAAAAGTCTTTATTTGTGCACATATCGCTAATGAGCTACTTGATCCGCTATGTTTATCAATCGCAGATGCATCCTGTGACCGTTGTGTTGGAATGTTCAAATAATGATGGTAACAGTAGCCGCAGTAAGAAGTACAAACTAGATTTAACTCTCCGCTTGTAAATATTTTCTTCTGTGTTGCACTACCCAGGTGATGTCTTCTAAACTCTACTTCTTTCCTTTCAAACATTGAGGACAATGTTTCATTCAGGTTGGGGGGAGGGAATAGTTGACAATTGTGGAATATTGGTTAAGTTTTTACTAATTTTTTGTTGTAGAACTAACCATTTTGAATAGAAGATGGCTGAATATGGAGTGTAGTTACTCTAGAAACGCATCTTCTTAAAAAAAAAAAATTATTATTATGTTTTTTCCTAACTTTTCTTTTTGACTTCTCCTTTATAAATATATGTTTTCAAGTTTTTAAGTCGAAGATGGCTGAATATGGAGTGTAGTGACTAGGGTTGGCAAAATCCGGATCCGGATCCGGATGTATGTGCATTCGGATCCGGATCCGGATCCGGATTGCCATTTGTAGATCCGGATCCGCATCCGGATCCGTAAATTTTTTTACGGATCCGGATGCGGGTAAAATCCGCACCGGATCCGGGCGGATTTTCCGGATATCCGGATCCGCAAATCATAAATTTAAACAATTTAAAATATAATTTGAAAACTCAACAATTTAATTAATAATATCAAATAAAACTTAATTATAATCTAACAATTAAATTACACTCATAATTCATTAAATACAATAAAAATTAAACAAAATACCAAATTTATTAACAAAAAAAAAAATTCAATCAACAATAAAATTAAATTAAGTCACCAATATTTTCAAGTTTAGACAATTTACATTAAATTAAAATTATTAAATACAATTGAATAATCAATCACAAATTCACAACACCAAATTAAAAAAATTTAATGCTAACAAATAATCCGCTTAATTAAAACAAAAGAAAAACTCATGCTTTGAGTTTATCGTTACGGCTTGGTGAAGCTTGAGGTCGCAATTGACTGAAGCTTGATCAAGCTTGACGGTGGATGGCAAAGCTTGGATGATGATCCGGATTCAGCCGGGCAAGCTTCAGAGATCATGCGGGTCGCGGCGCGAGCGACCGACTGCAAGGGCGAGGCGACCGCAGACGGACTGACGGAGTCACGGGCTCACGGCGAGTTGCGAACTTGCGAACTTGCGAGGCAGATGAGATGACGAGATGCGGCAGCTGTGAGTCCGTGAGAAAGAAACGAAAACCGATTTAGGGATTAGGTTTTTTTTTTAAATCAAAGCTTATATATTTTTTGATTTAAAACAAAAACAAATCCGGACCCGGATATCCGGTTTTCCGGATGCAAGTGCATCCGGATCCGTACGGATTTAGAAAATTCAAATCCGGATCCGCATTTTTTTCAATGCGGATCCGGATTTTTCGGATCCTTGCGGATGCGGGCCGGATCCGGATTTTCCTGCCAACCCTAGTAGTGACTCTAGAAACGCATCTTCTTTAAAAAAAAAAAAAAAATTCAGACATTTTTCTTTAATTTTTCTGCATGTATGTTTTCTTTTTATGTTTAGAATAGGTTGGGGGGTAGAATTTCGTTAAAAAATATATATATATATATATTTGGTAATTTTGTGTGAGTTTTTGATATTGGATGATATGATGACTTTTGAATTTTAGTATTTGTATTATCTTTGTTCTTGAGTGATGTTACACCATGTTTGCTATTCTATATGTTGATGTTGGGGACAAATATGAGTTGCTTGAAGGAATGCATATGTCAAAATAAATTCCAAGTGAGTTTTTGAGCCTATTAATTTTTCTTGGAGAGTAACCCTTTTTGCCCATTATTCATGCAGCTTAGCAGTTTATTATTTTATACATGATCTCTAGATTTCCTTTAAGTCAACCCTTTAAAAAAAAAAATGTGTGTGTTTCTGCATCTAAAGGCCCACCTAACTAGTAGATATGGAAGATTATTTAGAGCTCTAAGAGACGATGGAAGGCCATTTTTGACCCGTTTGAGCCTTTCAAGCCATCCCTATTGTAAAATATCCATAGTTAGCCATTTTGAGCCTAAAAAAAAAAAAAAAAAAGCCTTTTCTTTGTTAACTTATCATCCTGACCCACTCCAATTTGGAGTATTACCCGATATAATACAAGTTCCATCACCTATTCATGTTTGAGAAAAAGGATAAATAATTATTTTGTTCAACAAAGTTGTGCCATAAAAAAAAAAAAAAAAAGAGAAAAAAAAAAAGATATACAATAGCAATAAATAAGCGAAAGCATCTTGTAATTTTCAAAAGTTCTTGAACTTTTTCTCAAACATATATATTTTGTTTCCCTATTTTTCCTTTCTTTGTTAGCCATGTCCCTAGCCTACGTTACGTCCTAATAAAAGTCCTTCTTGATTTTAGAGAACTATAGTCTGAAGTAAATGCTAGTTATATGGGCTATTAAGATGTAGTGATGCTTTAAATTAAAAAAAAAAATTAAATAATATTGGGTTGACTAATACTTTATTTGAGATCGTATTATTTCTAAGCTGTGGGCATAGTTCTTTCATCTTGATGAGAGTGTGCGATATTTCTTTATTATTTTCTCTCAATTTAGCATTCATTGTAGTGACAATTTATTGGGTTTAATTTCTTTGTGAGAGTGTCACTACTACCAGTGAGATTTTGGGGTTCGACATGTCATTCTTGAAAGTGGCCTGATTACTATAGTCTGCTGGACTGATGCATGTGGATTGTTGATGTGGTTGTGATATTTCTTTAGACTGGAGATAATACTTGTACTTTTATTTGATTGCTATCATTAATCTGATTGAATAAACACGTGTGTATTTTAAATTAAAAAAAAAATTGGTTTTTGAATTTTGAATTTTATCTTCGCTTTATTTGCTAGGGACTAGCAATAAGCTGGTTGGGGGGTGTGTTGAGTGTTAGAAAGTGTATATTTATAAAGGAGAAAATCGTCATTTAACACTTCAAGTCTCACTAACATTGCTACTTTTATTTATTTAAGTATTTTGTTATTTAATTATGTGTGTTGCATTTTAATTAGGTATTTTATGTATTTTAGGGGAATCACAATGGTTTCACAATGAACGAGTGATCAGACAGCAAAACGGACGTCACATTTGAACTCGTGATTCGAAACCTAAGGAGGAGCATAAAAGGAAAAATGTCACACTCATATACGGTCTTGTTCGTACATACGCAGTCTTTGTCTAAATAGTATTCGCATAAAACCGGTTCTTGTGCAATTTAAATTTTGTATCAGAATTAAATTCATCGCAAATAGTGGTCCAACCGTGTGAATGCAAATAGTATTCTTGTTCAAATAGTGGTATTGTTGTTGATCGATGACGTGACGCAATCTGAGCGTCAACTGCTTTTAATCCGATGGTCATGATTCACTCAATGTATTTATAAAAGGGGCTTCCCCCCCTAATTTGATATCCCTGAATTCATTTCTAAGCTTAGATTTTTGTAATTCCTTCTCTTTCTTGTATTTTCTTTGTATTTTAATAAATTCCCATTTTACCCCTAGTTCAAAAATGAGTAGCTAATTTTCTTTTAAGCTTGGGTTGAAGGTGAAGTCTCAACATGTTCCATGGGCTTTATTTGGTAAATACCGAATGTTCTCTTCCCCTCTAATATTTGTGGTTGTTTTGACTTTTCGTCGACAAATAATAATAGTCTTGTCTGAATCATACAGTTAACCCAAGACACTAGTACAAGGTTATTATTATTGTACGATAAACTTATAACACCATATTTATTTGAGCGTGGTTCATGAGGTGTGGAATCCCCCTTCATGATTTAATTGGTATTAATATGGAATATTTAGCCCATGGAGCATGTTGATGCAGATCCGGATACCCAAGTACTTTATTTCAATAGATTTCGTTTAAGTTATTCCTGCCATTCTAATTTAAATTCTAGCATAGTTTAAATTCCTTTCACCATAAATTCATCCACCCATTTAAAGAAAATTAATTCTACATATAATTAAAATCAACCTCCTCGTGGGATCGACACTCGTCACCATTGATCTATTCTATAATAGATTCGTGCGCTTGCGAGTTCAATAAAATTTGCACAACAATTCCCGCATCAAGTAATTTAAGAACTTCTGTTTTTACTAGGGCTGGGCAATTTCGGATTCGGATCGGATTCAGATGAATCCGATAAGATTTTAAATGGTTCAGGTTAAAAAAAAAGTCATCCGATTTCAATCCGATCCGATTTATTTCAGATCAGATCGGATCAGATGAATATTTTGGATGAATTTGGATTCGGATCGGTTCAGATTAAATTCGAATTTGGGGCTTTTTGGTAATTTTCACAAAGAATCATAAAATTTACAATTAATGAGAACAAAAGTAACCAATTTTGTTAATTATATAGAAGGCTGAACCTACCTAAGCGATATAGTATTCTGTATGACGCCATTCCCAAACCATTTCTAAATGACTAAATTGAAGACATTTGCACAACATCCAATGAGAGAGAGAAGGAAAGAGTAAGAATGGCAAGTGAAGGAGAAAGTGCAGTGAAGAAGTCCTTGGATCTCATAAACCTTAGCCTCGACGAGCGCATCTACGCCATGCTTCGATTCGACAGTGAACTGCACGGTAAACTCTAGATGGGCTAAACATCGATGACGATGAAGATGTGAGCAGGATCTTTTGGATTGTGTCGCCGATGTGGTGGGTGATTGGAGGAGCTTAAAGCATTAGATGTCAGACTGATTTTTGAGAATTGGGTTTCAATTTGAGATTTTGACTTCTATTATTTGGTTTTTACATTTAGTTATTTTTTATTTTTATTTTTTATTTACAGCTGCTTTGTGTTTTGGTAATCGATGATTGGTGATTTAAGAATTAGTCTATAGGATTTTAAGTTTAAGTTTTTGTTTCTACCTTTTACATATTTTTTTTAAGTAACAGTGCAATCCGATCGGATTATTCGGATTGACCCGAATCCAATCCGATCCGAATCAAATCCGATCGGATTGTACAAATTTCATCCGATCGGATTTGAAGGTAAATCCGAATCCAATCCGATGCCCACCCCTAGTTTTTACTACTTCTTTCATGTGTGGGTTTAATCTTCTTTGAGGTTGTTGACATGTTTTAGCATTTTTTTCCAAATTGATTATATATGTCCAAATTAAATGATTAATACCTTTAATGTCATTTAAAGTCCATCTAATTACGTTTTTATTCTTTTTAAGAATAGATAGTAACTTACCTTCTAGTCGCTTGATAAGATCGAAGAAATTACAACAGGGTAAGTTTGTTTTTCTCCAAGATAAGCATATTTAAATCCCTCTAGCAAAGGTTTCAAATTCCAATTTAGGTGCTTCTTGTTGTTCAGTCTTTTCAATGATTTCAAGCTCATCAAATTTTGGTTTCCCATCATCATTTTGCAAAGTCTGACAAGAATCAAACAATAAATTTATATTAAAAGTAGTATGTTCAAGATGCTTATTTAATTCAATTGAATTAACCAAACAAATATTATTAAGTTAAGAAAAATTCCCTTTCTGAATATTTTTCTCTATACAAGATTCAAACAATTCCTTTTGTTCATCAATTTCATCTTCATTGTCATTTTCTTCATTAAATTGCTTACATATGTAAAAACATTCAATTCCAGAGTCATATTTTCAAATGATAAATTCATTAAACCATTCATACAATTAATCATAGCATTAACAATTGCTAAAAATTATCGACCTAAGGTTACAAGAATTAGTTTATAATTATTCACAATCAGTTTCAATTTATAAGACATTAAGATCTATAGGGCATACAAATTTATCAACTTGTACTAAAACATCTTCCATTATTCCTTTTGGTACTTTAACTGATCTATTGGCAGACAAAAGTGTAGTTAAAGTTAATTTTAACTCACTAAGATTAAGTTGAAGATAAACTGAATATAGAAGCAAATTAACACTAGTACCAAGGTCTAACAAAGCATGCTTAATTTTTTTATCTCCAATAATACAAGAAATAGTAGGTTAACTAGGATCTTTATATTTCAACTTATTATTAGCAGATAGAATGATACTTACCTGTTCAGCCTTGAAAGAACTATTTTTTACCTTCAATTTTCTCTTAACAGTGCATAAGTTCTTTAAAAATTTGGCATATGAAGGTATCTGCTTGATTGCATCTAACAAAGGAATGTTAACTTTCACTTGCTTAAAAATTTCATAAATTTCAGAAAAGTAATTTAATTTCCTTAGTTTATTCAATGCGTGCAGATATAGTGGTTCAGATGGAACAATAATTATTTTTTCATTAGGCGTAAGTTTATTTAATTCTTCCTTACCTTTTGAATTTTCATTGTTGTTATCTTCATAAGGTTCAGTAATAGGCCGACCAATAACCTTACCACTACGAAGTGTTATAACTGACTTAACTTGGTCTATGGGTGTATTTTGAATCTTAAAATTTGGTTTTGCTTGAGCTAGAAATTTCATTATTCTTGAATTGTGAGTGCAGAAGCAATTTTAGCAAGAGTATTTTTAAAATCAGAAAAGGTTTGTGTATTTTGATTATTAATAACATCTTTATTTTATAATGAATGAATGCATTGTATCTTCTAAAATTTTCCATGGTGTTGGAACATACGGTGCATAAGGCTGAGTATTTTGAAAATTTTGTGGAGGTGGTGCTTGTGAAGATTGTGAATTATTATTATTCCACCAACTAAAATTTGGATGATTCCTCCAACCAGGATTATAAGTCTGTTAATATTGGTTTGGCTTGTTAAAAGTGCTGATGGCATTAGCTTGATCATGAAAATATTCTTTGAGTGTAGGCAGAGTGGGACAATCTTGAGTGAAATGATCATTAGAACTACAAATATCACATGCAATTTCTTGAACATATTTTACTTGATCACTTTTTTTATTCTCCAAAGCTTCAACCTTCCTAACTAGGGATGCAAATTTTGCTTGTAAATCATGATCTTCCCTAAGGTTATAGATTCCTCCACTAGATGGAAATAGTTGTGGTTTATTATTTAATTCAAAAGTTCCAACAGTATCCCAATGTTGTGCATTTTCAGTTAATTGGTCAAGATAATCTAGTGCATCTTCAGGAGTTTTATCTCTAAATTCACCATTACATATACTTTCTATAACTTGTTAACTTTGTAGTGTTAAGCTCTCGTAGAAATAAGTGACCAATCGCCAAGTTTCAAAACCATGGTGTGGACATATGTTAAGCAATTCTTTAAATCTATCCCAATATTATTATAATGTTTCTCTATTTTTTTTAATAAAAGAACCGATTTTCCATTTAAAAGAACTGGTTCGATAAGGAGGAAAGAATTTTTCAAAAATTCTTCTTGCATGTTATTCCAAGTTCTTATTTATCCAGATCTAAGGTTTTTGTAGCTAAGTTTTAGCTATATCTTTTAATAAAAAATAAAAAAGCTTTAATTTAATTATGTTCATTCTTCAATTTTGGTCTGTGTATGTATTACAAACTTCCTCAAAATCTCTTAAATGCAAACATGAATTTTTATATTCTAAACCATGATATACGGGTAAAAATTAAATAATACTTGGTTTGAAATTGAATCGAGATGCTTTTAAAGGAAATACTATATAAGACGGTGCTCTGGTTCTTGTTGGATTCATGTAGTCTCTTAAGGTTCTTAGTTGATTCTAATCATGTTGAGATCGATTGTCTCCCTGATCAACAGAAGGATTAAATTAGCCGAAAATGTTTTCGTCTTGGATCTCATCCATAATTGGTGGTAGTAATTGAAATCTACGAATTAACTTGCCACTTGAAGTTCAAGACCAACGTCTTATGCAGGGGTGGGCAAAATACTCGACCCGACTCGACCAGAAAAATTTCGGGTTCAGGTCGAATCGGGTTGTTACTAAAACCCGATCGGGTTAAAAAGTGATTAGTATTAAAAATTGTATGTTTGTTATGAAGTAAAAATATTATTTTGCGTTATCAATGTAATTTATATTTGTAATTGTGTAACATAATATGAATTTCTAATAATTTTTCTGAATATTTGATTTTGTGTATTTTTGTGTGTTTATTAGATAAAAATAATAATTTCATGCAATTGGAGGCTTCAAACAAATGTACGGATGTCAAATTTGGATTCCAAAAGTCCGAGAAATTATGTCATTGTCGAGGAGAATTCAAGACTTTTGTTGTAAATTTTTATGTTTTTATCACGGTAAATGTGGTAATTGTAAAATTATAAGTTTTTATCTTATTATGTATGATATTTTATTTGTGGAATGTTTTGGATATGCTTGAGTGGATAAGATAGGATTATGTTTGATTAGTGGAATTATTAGTGGGACAAATGTAAGGTTAAGATTTAATTAGATTTTTTTTATTTGTGTGGTGTGGATTTACCATGTATTAGTATAAATATAGAAGGGTGGTGAACACATCTCTTTGCACCTTCTCTTCTCTTCTTTCCTCCCAATTCTTCTCCTCATCTCTCTTTGTAATATATTTTTAATTAATAAAATTAGGTTTATTTCAATTTTCAATTTTAATTTTAATTATGTGTTTTTCAATCTTAATCATTTCTTTTATTTCAAAAATATTTAGCTAAATATTCATAGTTAGGGAAAGGTGAAACTCTTAGTAAAAAAATATGGTTTAATCAAATTCGATTTTTAATTTTATAAATTAAGTTGTTTTCTATTTAATTTTATCCATATTTTATATTTTGAAATTTTAATTTATTGTAAACAAAAATAGGAATTTGGCACAATGAATTCTTAATATCTTAGTATAAATATGGTATAATGTTATTTTGATTTAGTGTAGACAAATTAAGTTTTGGCACATTAAATTCTTAATCCATAATAAAATAAATGAGAAAATAATTTTAATCTATAAAATTAATCTTTTAGGAAATAAAACAAAAATAAAAAGAATTTGTTAAATTATATTTATTATTAAGAGTAGATCCATAACCTTAACTAATTCAACTTCATAATTTTCCTCAAATTAAATTGTGTGTTTTTAAATTTTTTTTTTAGATAAATTTAAATAAACAAATTAAACCATTTCTACGAATCGACAATTTCACCTAATTATATTATAACTAAAGACTCTTATCTTGGAAGTAAATCAAATATTTTAAGTTGTGTCGAGTTTTTATTTATTCTTAGGGAGAGGTATTTATTTTGTTTTATTTTTCCTTTTATTTTTTTTTTTACTTTTTGTGTAAATTTTCATTGGCCTCCTTTTTCTTTTTTTAAATTCTCTTCTATCCCCACATCTTTAATAATTCTATTTTTACCCTCAATAATTTTCGTTTCTAGCTCAATCTTCTCATAATTACGATCCGACCCTAAAATTCTTTAAAATATTCAATTTCATCCTACATGGCTCAATCTAAACTTCTAAAAATTACAGTGTGACTAATATATTATAAACAATTTGCAATAAGATCCCTGGACGAAATTTCTCACAAAAATTGGACTTGGACTTATTTGGACTCAATTTGGACTTAATTTGGACTAAGCAAACAAACTACTAATTTTTTTTTTAATTTCAGTTATTTAATTTTCAGTATTTTTTTCGCATTTTTTCTTTTTATTGGTGGGTTTAACCACCAAAGTTGTTATTTAATTTTAAGTTATTTTATTATTCCGCATTTATTTCTTTGTTTTGTTAATTTATTGGTGGATTCAACCACCATTTTTTTTATTTCAGTTATTTTATTATTTTGCTTTTATTTTTATTTTTGCTTTATTTTTTTATTTGGTGGGTTTAACCACCAGGTTTTGTTTTTTGCATTTATTTTATACTTTATTTTTTCGTTTATTTAATTGGTGGGTTTAACCACCAAAATTGTTAATTAATTTTAATTTTTTTTGTACACTTATATTATTTGCATATTTAATTTTCTTTTTATTATTTTATAATTTTTATTTAGTTTTTGTTATTAATTTGTTTGAATATCATCATTGTGACATAACCATTGCATGAGACATTGGTCTCGTACTTCAAGTAGCAGGTTAGTTCGTAGATCTCAATCTCCACCATTAATCATAGACGAGAACCAAGATGACAATTTTTTGGGCGAGCTTAATCCTCAGATTGGTCAAGGAGACAATCATTCTCAACATGGACATGATCAAAATCAACCAAGAACCATGAGGGACTACATGAATCCAACCAGAACCAGAGCACTGTCGTGTATAGTATTTCCTCCAGAAGCATCTGGATTCAACTTCAAACCAGGTATTATCCAATTTTTACCAACATTTCATAGTTTAGAATCTGAGAATCCATACTTGCATCTAAGAGATTTTGAGGAGGTTTGTAATACATACACAGACCAAAATTGTAGCATGAATATAATTAGATTAAAGCTTTTTCCTTTTTCATTAAAAGATAAAGCTAAAACTTGGCTACAAAATCTTAAATCTGGATCAATAAGAACTTGGAATAACATGCAAGAATAGTTTTTGAAAAAATTCTTTCCACCTCATAGAACTAATTTGTTTAAAAGGCAAATCACTTCTTTCACTCAAAAAAATGGAGAAACATTATACCAATGTTGTGATAAGTTTAAAGAATTGCTTAACATATGTCTACACCATAGTTTTGAAACTTGGCGATTGGTCACTTATTTCTACGAGGGCTTAACACCACAAAGTAGACAAATTGTAGAAATGATGTGTAATGGCGAATTTAGAGATAAAAATCCTGAAGATGCACTAGATTACCTTGACCAATTAGCTGAAAATGCACAACATTGGGATACTATTGGAACTTTTAAATTGAATAATAAACCACAACCATCTCCATCTAGTAGAGGAATCTATAACCTTAGGGAAGATCATGATTTACAAGCAAAATTGCATCCCTAGTTAGGAAGGTTGAAGCTTTGGAGAATTAAAAAAGTGATCAAGTAAAATCTGTTCAAGAAATTGCATGTGATGTTTGTAGTTCTAATGATCATTTCACTCAAGATTGTCCCACTCTGTCTGCACGTAAAGAATGTTTGCATGATCAAGCTAATGCCATCAACACTTTTAACAAACCAAACTCATATTCACAGACTTATAATCTTGGTTGTAGAAATCATCCAAATTTTAGTTAGAGGAATAATAATAATGCACAATCTTCACAAGCACCACCTCCACAAAATTTTCAAAATACTCAGCCTTATGCACCATATGTTCCACCACCATGAAAAAATTTGGAAGATACAATGCATTCATTCATTAGGAAATAAGATGCCATTAATAATCAAAATGCACAAACATTTTCTGATTTGAAAGATACTCTTGCTAAAATTGCTTCTCCACTCACAATTCAAGAAAAAGAAAAATTTCCAGCTCAACCACAATCAAATCCTAAGATTCAAAATTCACCTTTGGACCAAGTCAAGTCAGTTATAACTCTTTGTAGTGGTACGGTTATTGAACGGCCTATTCCTGAACCTTGTGAAAATGAAAATTCAAAGGGTAAGGAAGAACTAAATAAACTTACACCTAGTGAAGAAATAACTAATGTTCCATCTGAACTACCATTTCCGCATGTATTAAATAAACCAAGGAAATCAAACAACTCTTCAGAAATTTATGAAATTTTTAAGCAAGTGAAAGTTAACATTCCTTTGTTAGATGCAATCAAGCAGGTACCTTCATATGCCAAATTTTTAATGGACTTGTGCACAGTTAAAAAAAAATTGAAGGTAAAAAAGAGTGCTTTCATGGCTGAACAGGTAAGTAACATTTTGTTTACTAATAATAAGTTGAAATATAAAGATCCTGATTGTCCTACTATTTCTTGTATTATTGGAGATCATAAAATTGAGCATGCTTTGTTAGACCTTGGTGCTAGTGTTAATCTGCTTCCATATTCAGTTTATCTTCAACTTAATCTTGGTGAGTTAAAATGAACTTCAACTACACTTTTGCTTGCCGATAGATCAGTTAAAGTACCAAAAAGAATAGTGGAAGATGTTTTAGTCTAAGCTGATAAATTAATATATCATGTGGATTTTATTGTCTTAGAAACTGAACATGTTGTGAATAATTATAAACCAATTCCTGTAATTTTGAGTTGACCATTTTTAGCAACTGCTAATGCTTTGATTAATTGTTGGAATGGTTTAATGAATTTATCATTTGGAAATATGACTTTGGAATTAAATGTTTTTAATATGTGTAGGCAACCTAATGAAGAAAATGAGAATGAATATGAAATTGATAAACAAAAAGAATTGCTTGAAGCTTGTATAGAGGAGAATATTCAAAAAGGGAATTTTTCTAAACTTAGTGATATTTGTTTGGTTAATTCAGTTGAACCAAATAAATAATTTAAACATGATACTTCTAATATAAATTTTTTGTTTGATTCTTGTCAGACTTTGCAAAATGATGATGAGAAACAAGAATTTGACGAGCTTGGAATCATTGAAAAGACGGAACAAGAAGAAGCACTTAAACTAGAACTGAAACCTTTGCTAGAGGGATTGAAGTTTGTTTATCTTGGAGAAGAGCAAACTTATCCTGTTGTGATTTCTTCGACCTTATCAAGCGACCAAGAAGGTAAGTTACTATCTGTTCTTAAAAAGCATAGAAACGCAATTGGATGGACTTTAAATGACATTAAAGGTATTAATCTTTTAGTTTGCACACATAGAATTAATTTAGAAGAAAATGCAAAACATGTCAACAACCTCAAAGAAGATTAAACCCACACATGAAAGAAGTAGTAAAAACAAAAGTTCTTAAGTTACTTGATGCGGGAATTATCTACCCTATCTCTAATAGTAAGTGGGTAAGTCCTACACAAGTAGTGCCTAAAAAATCTGGAATCACTGTAGTTAGAAATGAAAAAGATGAATTAATTCCAACACGAATTGCATCTAGTTGGCGCATGTGCATTGATTATAGGAAATTAAATGAAGCCACTAGAAAAGATCATTTTTCATTACCATTTCTTGATCAAATCTTAGAAAGAGTAGCTGGACATCCCTACTACTGCTTTTTAGATGGATATTCAGGTTATTATCAAATTCCTATAGCACTTGAAGACCAAGAAAAAACCACATTTACATGTCCCTTTGGAGCATTTGCATTTAAAAGAATGCCATTTGGACTTTGTAATGCTCCTGCAACATTTCAAAGATGCATGCTAAGTATTTTCAGTGATATGATTGAACATTGTTTAGAGGTCTTTATGGATGATTTGATTGTGTTTGGGAATTCTTTTGATGATTGCCTTGATAATTTGAAAAAAGTTTTAAAAAGATGTGTTGAAAAAGAACTTGTGTTAAATTGAGAAAAATGCCATTGTATGGTTACTTCTGGAATTGTTTTGGGTCATGTTGTATCTGTTAAAGGAATTGAAGTTGACAAAGTAAAAATTGAAGTCATATCTAAATTGTTATAACAAAAAACAGTTAGAGACGTGCGATCATTTTTAGGACATGCAGGATTTTATAAGAGGTTTATAAAAAACTTTAGTGCCATATCTAAACCACTTTGTAACCTCTTATTAAAAGATGCATCATTTGAATGGATTGATGATTGTCAAAAATCTTTTGAGAAAAGAATTTGTCTTTTGACATCTACACCTATTATACAATCTCCTTATTGGTCTTTACCTTTTGAATTAATGTGTGATGCAAGTGACATTACTGTTGGTGCTGTTTTAGGACAAAAAAGGGAACGTAAGTTGTTTGTAATTTATTATGCAAGTAAGACTTTAGATAGTACTCAAATGAATTATTCGACAACTGAGAAAGAATTACTTGCTGTTGTATTTGCATTAAATAAATTTCGTTCTTACTTGCTTGGTTCTAAAACTATTGTTTTTACTGATCACGCTACTGTGAGATATTTGATGACTAAACAGGATGCCAAACCAAGACTAATTCGTTAGATTTTGTTACTCCAAGAATTTGACCTTACCATCAAAGATAAGAAGGGTGCCGAAAATGTTATCGCTGATCATTTATCAAGACTCACATCAGATTACGCGATATAACATCAATGACTCGTTTCACGATGAATTTTTATTTTTCTACTTGATGCCATGGTATGCTAATATTATTAATTTCCTTGTTACAGGTAAAATGCCTTTACAATGGAATAATCAGGAGAAGAAAAAAATTTTGGTTGAAGTAAAGAAATTTTGTTGGCGTGATCCTTACTTGTTCAAATATTGCCCTGATCAAATTTTTCAATGATGCATTCCTGATAATAAGGTAAGTAGTGTTATTAATTTTTGTCATTCTAAAGCATGTGGTGGACACTTTTCTTCAACAAAAACTACGGCTAAAATTTTACAATGTGGATTTTATTGGCCTACCATATTCAAAGACACATATGAATTTTGCAAAACTTGTGAAAACTGTCAAAAACTAGGATCAATTACTAAAAGAAACATGATGCCATTAAATCCCATACTTGAAATTGAAATATTTGACTGTTGGGGAATTGATTTCATGGGTCCATTTCCACCATCTTTTTGATTTGTGTACATATTAATTGCATTTGATTATGTCTCAAAATGGATTGAAGCAATGTCTTGTCGAAATAATCATAGTAAAACTATCGTTAAATTTTAAAAAAAAAACATTCTAAGTCAATTTGGAATCCCTCGAGCTATTATTAGTGATGGAGGTAAGCATTTTTGTAATAAGTCATTTGAGTTTTTAATGAAAAAATATGGAATTACACATAAAATGGCTACCCCTTATCATCCTCAAACAAATGGCCAAGTTGAACTAGCAAATAGGGAGATAAAACAAATTCTAGAAAAAACGGTTAACCCAAACCGAAAAGATTGGTCTCTTCGACTGACTGATGCACTTTGGGCTTATCGTACTGCATTCAAAACATCTTTAGGAATGTCACCCTATCGGTTAGTTTATGGTAAACCTTGTTACTTGCCTGTTTGTTGTGCAAATTTTATTGAACTCGCAAGCGCACGAATCTATTGTAGAATAGATTAATGGTGACGAGTGTCGATCCCACGAGGAGGTTGATTTTAATTGTGTGTAGAATTAATTTTTTTAAATGGGTGGTTGGATTTGCGGTGAAATTAATTTAAACTATGCTGGAAATTAAATTGGAATGGCAAGAATCACTTAAACTGGAATCTATTGAAATAAAGTTCTTGGGTATCCGGATTTGCATCAACATGCTCGTCAATGGCCATTTAATATTCTTATTAATACTAATTAAATGTTGAGAGAGATTTCACATAATTTACGAACTGCTCAAAATAAAATGGTGCTAAGGGCTTATCGTACAAATAATAATAACCTTATGTACTTTAGTGTCAGGTTTAGCGAGGCGTTGCTCTGAATAGACAAGACTATGTAAATAGTCAAAGCAAAAACAAACAACCGAAAATATTAGAGGGAAGAAAATAAATTTACCAAATAAAGCCCATGGAACATGTTGAGACTTCACCTTCAACCCAAGCTTGAAAGAAAATTAGCTATTCATTTTTTAACTAGGGGTAAAATGGGAATTTATTAAAATACATAGAAAATACAAGAAAGAGAAGGAATTACAAAAATCTAAGCTTAGAAATGAATTCAGGGATATCAAATTAGAAGCCCCTTTTTATAAATACATTGAGTGAATCATGACCATCGGATTAAAAAGCAGTTTGGGCCTTCGAGATTGCGCCACGTCATCGATCAACGATCAACAGCCACTATTTGAGCAGCGATGGCGGTTTTATGCGATAATACTATTTGTACAGTACAATACCGTATATGTGAACAGTGACATTTTTCCTTTTATGCTCCTCCTTAGGTTTTCGACCGTCCTGAGTTCAAATGTGACGTCCGTTTTGCTGTCTGATCACTCGTTCATTGTGAAACCATTGTGATTCCCCTAAAATACATAAAATACTTAATTAAAATGTAACACACATAATTAAATAATAAAATACTTAAATAAATAAAAGTAGCAATGTTAGTGAGACTTGAAGTGTAAAATGACGATTTTTCTCCTTTATAAATATACACTTTCTAACACTCAACACACCCCCCAACCAGCTTATTGCTAGTCCCTAGCAAATAAAGCGAAGATAAAATTCAAAAACCAAAATTTTTTTTTTTTTTACAATACACACGTGTTTATTCAATCAGATTAATGATAGCAATTAAATAAAAGTACAAGTATTATCTCCAGTCTAAAGAAATATCACATCATCAATCCATGCATCGTGATCCAATGAGACTATAATAATCAGGCCACTTTCAAGAATGACATCGAACCCCAAAATCTCACTTGGTAGTAGTGACACTCTCACAAAGAAATTAAACCCAATAAAAATTGTCAC
Organism: Citropsis articulata; assembly: GCA_030449925.1. Lineage (NCBI taxonomy): Eukaryota > Viridiplantae > Streptophyta > Magnoliopsida > Sapindales > Rutaceae > Citropsis > Citropsis articulata. The sequence continues at coordinate 5,942,117 of JASUUH010000211.1, read as the reverse complement.
TCTGATGAATGCTAAATTGAGAGAAAATAATAAAGAAATATCGCACACCTCGATGAGATGAAAGAACTATGCCCCCAAAATCTGATCTCGAATAAAGTACTAGTAAACACAATATTATTATTTTTTTTTAAATTTAAATAATCACTACATCTTAATAGACCATATAACTAGATTTTACTTGATTATAGTTCCCTAAAATTAAGAAGGACTTTTATTAGGACGTAGGCTAGGGACATGGCTAACAAAGAAAGGAAAATAGGGAAAAAAAATATATATGTTTGAGAAAAGTTCAAGAACTTTTGAAAATTACAAGATGCATTTCGCTTATTTATTGCTATTGTATATCTTTTTTTTTTTTTTCTCTTTTTGTTTCTTTTTTTTTCTCTTTTTTTTTCTCTTTTTTTTTATGGCACAACTTTGTTGAACAAAATAATTATTTATCCTTTTTCTCAAACATGAATAGGTGATGGAACTTGTATTATATCGGGTAATATTCCAAATTGGAGTGGGTTAGGATGATAAGTTAACAAAGAAAAAGCTTTTTTTTTTTTTTTTTTTTTAGGCTTAAAATGGCTAACTATGGATATTTTACAATAGGGATGGCTTGAAAGGCTCAAACGGGTCAAAAATGGCCTTCCATCGTCTCTTAGAGTTCTAAATAATCTTACATATCTACTAGTTAGGTGGGCCTTTAGATGCAGCAACACACGTTTTTTTTTTTTTATTAGGGATTGACTCAAAGAAAATCTAGAGATCATGTATAAAATAAATAAACTGCTAAGCTGTATAAAGAATGGGCAAAAAGGGTTACTCTCCAAGAAAAATTAATAGGCTCAAAGGCTCACTTGGAATTTATTATGACATGTGCATTCCTTCAAGCAACTCATATTTGTCCCCAACATCAACATGTAGAAGAGTAAACATGGTGTAACATCACTCAAGACCAAAGATAATACAAATACTAAAATTCGAAAGTCATCATATCACCCAATATAAAAAACTCACACAAAATTACCAAATTTTTTGTTTTTTTTTGTTTTTTTTTATTTTTTTTAACGAAATTCTACCCCCAACTTATTCTAAACATAAAAAGAAAACATACATGCAGAAAAATTAAAGAAAAATGTCTGAATTTTTTTTTTTATTTAAAGAAGATGCGTTTCTAGAGTTACTACACTCCATATTCAGCCATCTTCGACTCAAAAACTTGAAAATGTATATTTATAAAGGAGAAGTCAAAAAGAAAAGTTAGGAAAAACAAATTTTTTTTTTTTTTTACTAAGAGGATGCGTTTCTAGATTAACTACACTCCATATTCAGCCATCTTCTACTCAAAATGGTTAGTTCTACAACAAAAAATTAGTAAAAACTTAACCAATATTCCATAATTGTCAACTATTCCCTCCCCCCAACCTGAATGAAACATTGTCCTCAATGTTTGAAAGGAAAGAAGTAGAATTTAGAAGACATCACCTGGGTAGTGCAACACAGAAGAAAATATTTACAAGCGGAGAGTTAAATCTAATTTGTACTTAACTACTGCATTTCTGTTACCATCATTATTTGAACATTCCAACACAACGGTCACAGGATCATCTCGATTGATAAACATAACGGATCAAGTAGCTCGTTAGCGATATGTGAATAAAGACTTTTTAAGCGAGGAAGGAATGAAATAGTTTTTATTGCATGGTTAAGAAATGCAATAAAGCCATCATAAAATTATTGACATTTAACAAACCGATGGGTTTCGGTGGATGTTCGGATGGGCCCAAGATGCTAATGTGATTAGTGCCTCTAGAGTTGCAAGATCTCACGGAAGGAAAATAAAAGCATCGGCGTGATTTAGCATTTCGGTTATTCGTTCTTGCATACACGAGACAACTAACTCTTCTCCAGGTTGATGAGTTAGACAAACAGCAAAGGTTTTAGGATTGTTGGGATGATGCCTAACACTTGGCTCCCTCGATATAAGCGACTTACGAGACCATTTTGGATAACCTCGGTCCTCCTCCATACACCAAGTGCAGTTTTCTCTGCTATTCTTGACCAAGATCATGCTGCCTCAACAAACTCTTTATGTTTGCCATAGTTAAATCAGGAGAAGCAAATGTTCTTGAATTGGTTGCTGGGAGTAGCTGCCATTAGGATACTGCTCAAAAACAATTTTTGAGTGCACAACAAAAAATTATATTTAAGAACCTTGGTGACAATGGGTCACAGCTGTGTATGAGGCATTATGTCAATGTCAATTAATGCGTAAGGCACATGGCTCGAGAGTAAAAAAGAAAACAGTAAAAAGGAAAAGCAAAATAATGATAACAAGAAAAAATTATTACAAGCAATAATGCGAATGGTAAAATAACAGTAAAGTAAAAAGGATATCTACAGGTAGTTGCGACTGTGGCTCACATCTTCCTCTGGTTTTACGTCCAGAAACGGCTTGAACGCCTCTACATGGGTCGAGGATAGGCTTCCATCCAGTTTTCTTACAAAGCAAATGGGTCGTTTATAGTCGATTCGAGGCGTATCGTGCACGTTCTTTCTCGAATAATGGCCATAACTGGAGAATCGCTCTTTGTACATATCCACTGGGATGCGTTTCAAAAGACAAAAGGATATTATCCAATGACTCTTTATTCAAGCCATCCCTAATGAATTTAATCTTATCTTCCCTGTTATCAGACACCATTCCTAAAGAACATGGTTTTTTATTGCATATCGTTCTGGCACATTTATGACAAGCAACAGAAAGTCTTTTAGCTCGTCGTTTTCTCGCATAATTTCCTTTACCACAACCAGGCATGTATGCAATAAATTTAGGAGGTAACTCACCTGCCAAGCGTACTTTGGCCTCGATTAACGGATGTCGTGGTATGTCATTGTTCATAAGCAATCGCATGCGTTCGGATCGGGCTTTATAGATTGAAAGGAGTGCATTCTGAGGAAGCGAAGGGAATCGTTTGTGAAGCTTTGCTAAAATCTCGTCTCTATCCATGCCTTCGTCTCATAATATCAATTATTGTGGGAAACTGAAGTAACCGACTTGATTGTCACGGAGTACCGTTATCCGCCTCTTCACCGGGGTGACAAACTTAAACACACAAAGCAAACTAAAACACACAAACAGAGAAACAAATTAAAACACACAAAGCAAATTAAAATCGTCCTCTTATCGAATTACCTCAAGCTCGATTACGGATCATAAATACCATCCTCTATTTCTGTGAGTTGTCTTTCTAGATCTTTAACGAGGAATACTAACTCTGGCGGTTGTAGATCCCAGATAGGATGTAATTTACAAAATCGTATCTGCTTTCTGAGATGAGTTTGGATACGTTGAAGTGTTCTAATCATGTACAAGAGGTACTGTCTCATGATTAAAATGATAAGAGAAAACTATAATGGTTAAACAAACACACCTAAACAAAAATAATTTCAATCAGCAAAAGAATAATCAAAAGAAAGAAAAGAATCAAATCAAATTACCGAAAAGAAAAGAAAAACCTTAATTTAAACTTGGTGGGTCACTCAGATTTATTTCACTCTCATCTCCATGTGGTTGGTATTCTAGATATGGCTTTAATCTTTGACCATTAACTTTAAAAAATAGCAGTTCTTTGGATCCTTAATTTCAATTGCCCGTGTGGAAAAAGCAGTGTGAACAATAAATGGGCGGAACCGTGAGCGTAACTTACACGGAAATAGGTGCAGCGAAATTGAATAAAAGCACTTTCGACACAGGTGAAAGATTTTCTCATAATTTGCTTGTCGTGAAAGACTTTCATTCGTTGCTTGTAAATCTTGGCATTTTCATACAGCGTCATTAGAATTTCTTCAAGTTCGCGGTTGTAATCTTAACTTTCCGAGCCGACTGCTGCATGTCAAAATTGAATTTCTTGATGGCCCGATGCACGATGCTCGAGTTCCACGGTGGGTGGCATGCTTTTCCATACACTAGCACAGCAGGGTGACATCCCAATTGGAGTTTTGAAAATTCTATATGCCCATAATGCATCGTGAGCCTCAACGACCAATCTTTTCATCGGGCCTCACCGTCTTTTCTAAAATGTGCTTTATTTCTCGATTGGAGATCTCAACAGCCTTGGTTTGCGGATGATATGGGGTTGCCACTTTATGAGTGATGGAGTACTTTGTCAAAAGTGCTTTGAAGGATTTATTGCAAAAGTGGCACCATCCGATAATTGCTCGAGGAAATCAAAGCGTGAAACAATATTGCTTTTCAAAATCTTTTCACTACTTTGTGATCGTTGGTCCTGCAGATTGCCTCTACCCATTTGAAACATAGTCAACCTGACCAATATGTATTGATGGCCAAAGATGGAGAAAGGGTCCCGTGAAATCGATACCCATCGTGAAAATTTCAACCACTAAAATTGGATTTAGTGGCATCATATTTCTTCGTGTTATGCTCCCATTCGTTGACACCTATCACATGAAGAACAAAAGGTGTAAGCATCACGAAATATAGTTGGTAGAAACCACATTGTAAAATTTTAGTATTTGTTTTCTTTAATGAAATGGCCTCACAAGCTTGTTCGTGAGAATGAAAGAATGTTTTGAAATTCATTTTCGGGACACATCGCTAACAATTTGATCTGCACTGATACTTGAATAAATAAGGATTATCCCAAAAGAAATTCCTTATTTACGCAAAGAATTTGGCCTTGTCTGCTTAGTCGATGCTCCGGAAGTTGACTGTAACAAGATAATTAACTATATCATGCCATGGTACTACTTCCACTCGTCAATTGTTCATCCGAAATGACTCGTTCAGGTAAATATTCCATAGTTGTGTCAAAATGAAAGGCGGGAAAGATGATCGACCACAACATTTTCATTCCTTTCTTATCTTTGAATTCTAAGTCAAATTCTCGCAAAAGTAACACCCAACGAATTAGTCTTGCTTTTGCATCTTTCTTTGTGAGAAGATATTTAAAACGGCGTGATCTAAATATAATTATTTTACAACCAATGAGATAAGATCGAAATTTCTCTAGTCACAAATACTACGCTAACATTTCTTTTCGATGGTTGAATAATTCAAGCATCATCGTTCAATGTCATACTAGCATAGTAAATCACATGGGGAACTCGATCAACTCTGCATCTATCTGCTCTCTTGCATGTCGGATGCATCACGCATAAGCTCAAAGGTAAATTCCAATTTGAAATTTGAATGATGGGTGATGATGTCAACAATTGCTTTAGCTTTTCAAATGCCACAAGACATGAATCATCGAGATAAAGATACATCCTTGTAGATTGCATAAGGGTCTAGAAACTTTGCTAAAATCTTTAATGAAACGTCTATAAAACCGTGCCCAAGGAAAGATCTTACTTCATTTGTTTTAGGTGAAGGAAGATTAGAAATGAGATCCACCTTGGCTTTGTCAACCTCAATACCTTTGCTTGAAATGATGTGACCGAGAACAATACCTTGTTTTACCATAAAATGGCATTTTTCCCAATTCAAGACTAAATTCTTCTCGATACATCTCTGCAGAACTAGTGTTAGATGATGTAAACATTGATCAAATGAATCACCAAAAACAGAAAAGTCATCCATAAAGACCTCAAGGAATCGTTCAACCATATCAGAAAAAATGCTCAACATGCATCGTTGAAATGTAACAGGTGCATTACATAATCCAAATGGCAATCTCCTATATGCAAAAGTACCAAAAGGGCAAGTGAAGGTAGTCTTCTCTTGATCTTTTGGTGCTATGGGAATCTGATTATATCCTGAGTAGCCATCTAGAAAGCAATAAAATTCATGACCTGCTAATCTATCAAGCATTTGATCGATAAATGGTAAAGGAAAATGGTCTTTACGTGTAACAGAATTCAACTTCCTATAATCAATGCATACACGCCATCCTGTAGTTACTCTAGTGGGCACTAATTCATTATTGGCATTCGTAACTACTGTGACTCCTGACTTTTTGGGGACAACTTGCACAGGACTGACCCATGAACTATCAGAAATGGAGTAAATAATACCTGCATTTAATAGCTTAAGGACTTCAGTGCGAACAACCTCTTTCATGTTAGGATTTAACCGACGTTGCATTTCCCTAGTAGGTTTAGCATTTTGATCAAGGTGAATGTAATGCATGCAGTCTACTGGGTTTATACCTTTTATGTCTGCTATGGTCCATCCTAATGCTCCTTTATACTCTTTTAAAACATCCAACAACTTACCTTTTTGTTCGCCATCAAGGGAGGAAGAGATAATTACTGGCAAAGTGCTTTCTTCTCCCAAGAATGCGTATTCCAAAGTGTTGGGTAATGGCTTGAGCTCGAGTTTTGGTGGTGATTCTGATGATGGGTTGAGTTTTTCTCACGATGGCACTAGTTGTTGACTCTTGACTTCCATTTATTTGTGTCATGGATGGTCTTTGAGTCAGCAGGGCATTGACCTCATCGATTGATCTGTCAATATCAAAATCCAAACCAAAGTGAGTTAAACATGTTTGCAAAGGGTCATCACTAAGGTTTGAAAGAAAATTATAATCAACTAATGCTTCTATTAAATCCACATCAACAATTCCATCATCCACATTGTGAGGTTGTTTGGCAATGTTGAAAATATTGAGCTCCATGGTCATATTGCCAAAGGACAACTGCATATTTCCAGTTCTGCATTGAATGTGAGCATCGGCGGTTGCCAAGAAAGGTCGGCCTAGGATAATAGGGATGTGCTTCTTTGAATCCTGTATTGGTTGAGTGTCAATTAAAATGAAATCAACAGGAAAATAAAACTTGTCTACCTGAATAAGCACGTCCTCCACAATACCACGAGGAATTTTCGTGGACCGATCTGCAATCTGTAACACCACTGGAGTTGGGTGTAATTCTCCCAGTCCAAGTTTCACAAATACAGAATAAGGCAACAGATTTACACTAGCTCCTAAATCCAACAAAGCATTCTCAATTGTGTGGTTCCCTATACTACAAGAGATAGTGGGGGAGCCTGGATCTTTGAATTTTAGAGGTATTTTATGTTGGAGTATAGAACTAACATTTTCTGTTAAAAAGGCCTTTTTCTGAACATGAATATTTCTCTTTTTAGTGCAAAGGTCTTTAAGAAACTTGGCATATGATGGCACTTGTTTTATAGCTTCAAGTAAAGGAATGTTTACACTTACCCGTTTGAAGATTTCAAGAGTCTCACCTATGGATTTTCCTTTGTTCCCTTTAGCTAACCTCTGAGGAAATGGAGCTTTAGGAACATATTCTCGCGGGTTGGTTTCCTCTTTCTCCTTTGGTGATGAATCCTCAACATTCACAGGTACAATCTGAGTTGATTTTGGCATCTCCACTTTGTTATCGACTTCTTTCCCTTTTCGCAAAGTCATCACTGCTTTGACCTCTCCATGATGTTGTGGTGAACTGGTACTTGCTTCATTCACTGCTTTAGGGTTAGGCAATGGTTGACTTGGGAATTTACCTTTCTCAACGGTCATTGCCAAGGTTTGAACTGAAGAAGCAAGTTGTCCCACCATTTTCTCGAGGCTTAGGCGGTTGAGCTTGTGAGTTGAAGCCCGCCCTCAACTCATTTCGCAATTCATCAATGGTGCGGTTCTGCTGCTCGATTCTGGAATGAGTAGAATTCTTGAAATTCTAGAATGTATCCTCCCATGGTCTGGGTTGAGAGTGGTTTGGATTTTGATTGTATGGTCTAAATGGTGGCTGAGAAGGTTGAGAAATTTGAGGATTTGGTGGATTTGGTTGAATTGGTGGAGGTGGAGCTGCTGGTCCATTTTATTGGAATCCTTGAGACCATGAAAAATTGGGGTGGTCTCTCCATCCAGGGTTATATGTGTTGGAGTAAGGATTGTAGTTTGATGGTTTTCTCATGATTCCTATGGCATTGGCTTGATCTGAATATGAGTCATGATCGTGTGGTTACATTGTGGCGGTCATCAATGATGCGATTTGTCGAGAAAGACCTTCGACCATCTCCTTGACTTCTTTAATTCCCGAACTTGACTCACTAATGTTAACCTCATTCACTCCCTTAATTCTTCTGGTATTCCTGAGTGATCGACTACGTTGTTGGGAATTATCTGATTGGCGCTGGAAGAATTCCCAAATCTCTGAAGCGCTTTTTGACATAAGCTCTCCTCCACTGGTTGCCATTAGCCATTCTTGCACATGTGGCAATAATCCCTCCAAAAAGTATTGGCATTGGTGCCATTTCTCGTACCCATGATGTGGACACTTCAAGAGTAGCCCATTGAATCGCTCCCACGCTTCGAAAAATTGCTCGTCGTCTCTTTGAGTAAATTCTGAAATTTCCCTGCGAATAGCATTTGTTTTATAACCGGGAAATATTTATTTAAAATTTTGTTACCATTTGTTCCCATGATGTAATCTATTAGCGGCAATGTATTAAACCATGAGCAGAGCTCTATCCTTTAAAGAAAATGGGAATAATCTAAGTTTAACATCATCATCCGAAAAATTCTCATATTTAAAAGTCGACAGATAAGCATGGAAATCATTCAGATGATTATATGGGTCCTCATTTTCTAGGCCATAAAATGTAGGGAGACAATTTAGCACACTAGGTTTTAATTCAAAACTCCTAGCAGCTACATTTGGGTATCTGATGCATGATGTGCTCAAATTTGCTAAGGGACTAAAATAGTTCTTAAATGGCCTCTCTTGTGGTTCTGGTTGTTGGTTTTGTAAATCCATGTCAAATTTCTTTTTAAATGCGGTGTGTTTATGTGTGCGAAATGTTTTTTCTAATTCAAGGTCTAAAGGCTCAAGATTAGGTGATAATGACCTTCGACCATGCATACAAAGAACAAAATAAATGAAAATAAAACAAATAAAAATAAAGAGGAGGGAGAAATTACGATACTAACCTTGTGACGTTGTTCTGATCTTAATATGAAAATACAATAAATTGCTTCAAGAAAAATTACGTGAAACAAATATTACTAAAATTAAAATAAATAACAAAGAAAGATAACAAGATAAATTAAAAAAAAAATTACAAAGAAAAATAACATCAAAATTAAATTATACAAATTTAAAGAAGAGAGAGAGAAATAAAATTCTAATCTAATTTTTTTTTTTAATGAGACAAGGAAAAAAAAGTACAAGAAAACAACTAAAAAAAATAAATATTAAGAGAAAAAAAAAACTAATTCTACGAATTAAAATACTTACCTCCCCGGCAACGGCGCCAAAAACTTGTTGTGCAAATTTTATTGAACTCATAGCTGCAGAATCTATTGTAGAATAGATTAATGGTGATGTCGATCCACGAGGTTGATTTTAATTGTGTGTATAATTAATTTTTTTAAATGGGTGGTTGGATTTGTGGTGAAATTAATTTAAACTATGCTGGAAATTAAATTGGAATGGCAGGAATCACTTAAACTGGAATCTATTGAAATAAAGTTCTTGGGTATCCGGATCTGCATCAACATGCTCCATGGGCTAAATATTTCTTATTAATACCAATTAAATCATGAGCGGGGATTCCACACCTCATGAACCACGCTCAAATAAATATGGTGCTAAGGGCTTATCGTGCCAAATAATAATAACCTTATACTAGTGTCTTGGGTTTAACAGCGGTATCTAGACAAGACTATTATTATTTGTCGACGAAAAGTCAAAACAACCACAAATATTAGAGGGGAAGAGAGATTAAATTTACCAAATAAAGCCCATGGAACATGTTGAGACTTCACCTTCAACCCAAGCTTGAAAGAAAATTAGCTACTCATTTTTTAACTAGGGGTAAAATGGAAATTTATTAAAATACATAGAAAATACAAGAAAGAGAAGGAATTACAAAAATCTAAGCTTAGAAATGAATTCAGGGATATCAAATTAGGGGGGGAAGCCCCCTTTTTATAGGTACATTGAGTGAATCATGACCATCGGATTAAAAACAGTTTGGACGCTCAGGATTGCGCCACGTCATCAGTCAACAGTCAACAGCCACTATTTGAACAGTAATACTATTTGCACAGTTCACACGGTTTGACTACTATTTGCACAGTAAGCCGGTTTTTGCACAAGATGGCGGTTTTGTCTGATAACACTATTTGTACACTCTGATGCTCGTATAAACGATCGTATGTGAGCGAGTGACATTTTTCCTTTTATGCTCCTCCTTAGGTTTTCGACCGTCTTGAGTTCAAATGTGACGTCCGTTTTGCTGTCTGATCACTTGTTCATTGTGAAACCATTGTGATTCCCCTAAAATATATAAAATACCTAATTAAAATGCAACACACATAATTAAATAACAAAATACTTAAATAAATAAAAGTAGCAATGTTAGTGAGACTTGAAGTGTAAAATAACGATTTTTCTCCTTTATAAATATACACTTTCTAACACTCAACACTGTTGAACTTGAGTATAAATCATTTTGGGCTATTAAAGCTTTTAATTCAAATTTGGATGATGCTGATAATGTGCGAAAACTGTAATTGAATGAACTGGAGGAATTAAGAAATGATGCATATGAAAATTCAAGAATTATTAAGGTAAAAACAAAAATTTTTCATGATAAAAGAATTTTTCGAAAAATATTTGAAATTGGTCAAAAAGTATTGCTTTATAATTCTCGTCCTCATTTGTTTCCAGGAAAGTTAAAGTCAAAATGGAGTGGTCCATTTGTTGTAAAAAATGTATATCCACATGGGGCCGTAGAAATTGAGAATCCCAAAAATAGTCTCACATTTAAAGTTTACGGACAAAGAATAAGCCCTTATCTGGAATACCAACCACGTGAAGTAAGCACCGAAATAAATTTGAGTGACCCACCAAATCTTGATTAAGCTTTTATTGAGTGTTTTAACTTTTCACTGTTGCTTTACCGTTTGAATTGTCTGACTGTCTTGAATGATACGAATTGTAAAGTTTTTTAGTTAAGTGTGTTTAATAATTGTGTTTTCCTCATCATTATATATCATGAGCTCCTCAATAAGGAAAATTCTGTTCACACATCTTAAAAGATTTGTGCGAATAAAATTTAACTTGAGAAGATTGATACAAAGCTGTAAATCACATCCACTTTGGGAACGACAACCATCAGAATTAGTGGCCTTCGTTGAAGAGCAAGAAAGACAACTAAGATCAGTAGAGCGTGGTATATATGAATTTCAAATGGAGCTTAAGATTAACTCAATGAGAGGACGAATGTAAATTCATTTTCTTTTGTACATATTGTGTTTCGTTTTGTTGTTGGCTTTCACTTTTGATTTTATTCTGCAGATTTGATTTTGGTGTGTTTTGATTTATTTTCCCGTATAAATGGCGGATAGCGGTACTCCGTGACTTCTTAAGTCGGTGTCCTCAGTTTTCCACAATAACTGAGATCTCAAAATCAAGCATGGAAGAAATACAACATAAATTGCATAAGCGTTTTCCTTTTCTCCCTAAAAATGCACTCTAAAAAATTTACAAATCTCGTTGTGAAAGATTGCGTCTGTTAATGATCAACGGAATTCCTTCTGATATTTGTTAGTTAATTGAAGCAAATGTCCGATTATCTGGTGAGTTTCCTGATCCATTTATTTCTTACATGCCTGGTTTTGGTAAAAGCACATTTGCTAAAAAACGGAGAGCTAAAAAACTTGGCTCAAAATGTCATAACTTTGTACGTCTTAGTTGTAAACGAGAAGTTTGTAAATCTTTAGGAATGGTTTTTGATAGTCGAGAAGATAAAATTAAATTCGTTAAAGATGGCATGAGTAAAGAATCGTTGGATGATATCTTACGATCTCTTGAGACGCATCGAAGCGGACATGTGCAATATAAGATAAACAGGTTATGGAGACTATTCCAATAAGAAAGTGCACAGTTTAGTCTTGGGAATCTGACTCAAAAAGACCTTGTTTGCCAATTTATAAGAAAACTGGATGAGAAGCCCATCCTCGACCCATAGAGGGCATTCAAGCTGTTACTGGACGTAAAACCAGAGGAAGATGTGAGCCACAATCACAACTACCAGTAAATATCATTTTCCTTTATTGTCATTTCATCATTTGCATTATTGCATTTAATGGTGTGATTTTGTATTTAATTATTATTTGTTTTCTTTTACTGTTTGCTTTTGAATAATTGAGACATGAGCTTTACGCGTCATCTGACAAATACGCCAACCCATTTACAGTTGTTTCTCATTTTGTCTGACACTAAGATCTTTAAATATGAGCTCTTTTTTCTAACCACTCATAATTTTTTTTTAAGATTATTCTAATGGCAGCATTTTCGAGTAAACAATTCAAAAATATTTGTGTGCTCTCTGGATTTTATTATGGAAAATACAAAGAGTTCGTTCAAGCTGCTATAGATCTTGGTCATGCCATAGCTAAGAGGAAACTGAAATACAAGTTGTACAACCCAAGAGTGGGGGTGAATTGGGATTTTAAAAAATATGCAAGCAAATCGCACACCAATTTAATCTAATGCCTTAATCAAATAAAAAACAATAAATTCAAACAAGCATAATAATAGAGGAGTAAGGGAAGAGAAAACAAACACGAGGATTTTTACGTGGTTCGGCTATCCCCGCCTACGTCCACGCCTCCAAGCATACCGGGCTTGAGGATTTCACTATCCAAGCTTCCCAAGACTTCAAATGTTTACAATTGACTTCCAAGGTGTCAATGAACCTTTACAACAAGAGATTATCCCCCAATCTCTTCACTCAAGTATTTCCCACACTTATACACTCACAAATTTAGTGAGAAAACAAAGAACACAACAAATAACTCTCTTTTAGAGTAGATTTACAAATGATAGCACAATGATGATTCAATCAATGATGATTTACGAAATGGAAGCTCAATATATGTTTTATAAACTTGTTTTGGCTTGTTAGAGTTCTTAAAATGAAGTTGGAATTGAGTTTTTATAGTTAAACCCGAAAAACTAGCCGTTATTGACAAATTCCAGTGCTCAAGCGGCTAGCCGCTTCATTTAACCGGATCCCCACTCGTAACAGTGAAGTTACCGTTAAATTTGAATTTTACTACAGTAACACTGTTCATAAAATTATAGTTTTACCCTAAAACTTTATCAAATTATATTATGGCCCAAAACGTCACAGAACTTTACAAAAAAAGGTCCAATTTTAGAAATTTTAAATACTATTTAATTCCTAAAAATTTCTGAAATTATAGTATGGCCCAAACTAAAGAAAATCTTTTCAAATAAGTCCTTTTTAAATTTTAACTAAATCACCATAATCTTTAAAGTTCTCAAAACCTTTTACTTAGACCCCCAATCTTTTATAAGTTACAACATAGCCCAAAAGTTTCAAAACTTAGAAAATAAGTCTAACTCTGAAATTCAAAACTTTTTCATTTTTATCCAAATTACTCAAATCCACAAAATATTTTATCTCATAAACATAAAAATAATTTAGTTTGAAAAATAATTATTTTATTAACATAAAATTGAGCTTCACAAATGCTAATCCAAACATAAATTAAATCATACCGGCTTTACAAGAAATTGTCGCAATAAATTATCCGTTGAGCTCGAAATTCTATTCTTGATTTCGCCGTTGTCCGTTGAGTGTCTTGAACTTGATTTCACTTGATTCATTAACCTTCAAAACTAGTGAACTTGTGAAATATAAAATAAGACACTTTAATACATATGTTTGTTATCATCAAAATTATAATATTTATAGCCTTTTAGGCTAACAATCTCCCCCTTTTTGATGATGACAAACATCTCATGTATTTTGACATATATGCTCCCCCTTAATACATGGCGTACATAATCAAATTTAAAATAGACTCCCCCTCAAAATATGGTCTGTCTCTGAAATCAAAAAAATACATGACTTCTCCCCCTTCATCATCAAAATTAAACTAAAGCAACAATAATTAGCCAAATACAAGTAAGAGACATGAAAATTTTAGCAACCAATTAACCAAAGATTCACAACATGCCAAGAAGTCATATCATAGCATCCAAAAACAAAGCGTCCAAACATATCATAATAATCATCCGCAAGCCATACATAAAACATAAATGCATATGTAAAATATGGTGCAGAGTGACAGAGAATGGAAGAATAAAAGTAAAGAGCTATGGAGATGGTGGATGTGATGAAGATGATGGTGGTGGAAACCCAAGAGCTGCAAAAAGATGTTGCTGGCCATCAAGAATTTGCTGCTGTTGAGCAAAAAGTCGATGTTGTTGATCAAATAATTGCTGCTGTTGCTCAAAGAGGCGCTGGTGCTCCGAAGTGGATTGAACTTGAAAGGCTTCAAACTGAGATTGAAGACGGCTCTGCTGGGTTGAAAGAGAATCCATTTTAGCCAACATCTGCTGCATCGGATCCTCACGGGCAGCTGAAGAAGATCTGGAAGGACCCGCTGAAGATGAATATTGAGAGCGCTATGGGACACTAAGATCAGGAAGTAGCTCTTGTGGAAGAATATCGTTAAAGAAATGATGATCTGTAGGAGCAAGTTCACCAACCTTGGTAGAATGTCTTCTATCTTTAGACCATGCATTCTCCTCTCAAATAAATCCTAGATTAGCAATGGCATCATCTCCTAGTTCCCTTGTATTTGAAAAAGTTGGTTCGGTAATGGGTACATTGAAATGATGAAGAATGCGGGTAATAATACTACCATAAGGAAGGGATCTCTTGGCTATACAAGGTGTGCTAAGCATATGATGAAGTATAATATAACCAACATTGAGCTTCCTACCCTCTAAAATACAATCCAACAAGGCCACATCCAATCGGTTAACTTCATCCCCATGATCACATGGTGAAGAACATAATGTAGGATCCTAGTTTGAAGAGGCAAGGCTTGAGATTTTAAGGATGATCTACAAAACTCATTGGATAAGTCGCGCCGGCGACAAATTTTCCGAAGAACATTTTCAAGAGAAAACCATGGATAATTAATTTTGGATCTAGCACTATATATTTCCAATCCATCATTTGGAGTTCCAAGAATACGATTTAACTCCGCAACATCAAATTCAATTCGAACTCCCCTAACACTTGTAATAATTCTATCCGAAATCTCGACATCCATATTCGAATAAAACACTTTGACTAAATTCTCATAATATGGTTCCTTAATAACTAAGACATTTTTCCAACTCATGGCACTAAGAAATTTATCAAGAGATTTATCACAAATTGTCAAATTCGCCAAATTCTTGAGATTAACAAAATGTGGAGGAACAACCGACCTTGACATGAAGTTGTCGAGGAATCGTTTCCGATGTGTGAAATGCTGAAAATGAGTTGACAAGAACTCTGTATTATCTCCATAATCATCCTTGCGTCTCTTGGCCATGTGTTTGCTCTTGGATTTTTCACCACCCACCATTATTGAAACAAGAACAAGCTTAAATACCGAATTCGGATTTGAGTGAAATATATGTGTTTGAGCCAAGAAAATTTATCCTAGAGGTGAATGAAGCTAAGATATGATGTGGATTGGATCAAAGATGAGCTAGAGAAAGCTTGAAAATGTAGAGAGAGAAACGGCCAAAGTTAGGTTTTTGATTTTGGGATTTTTGTGAGGAAGTGATGAAATGGTGTTTGGAGATTGAAAATTGAAGAAGTAATGGATGGGTAATGAGTTGGATGATTGATTTTAACAAGAAAATGAGTGAAAGATGAAGAAATCTTGATAGAGAAATGGTGAGACACTATTCACGCGGGAGAGAGAGAGAGAAAGATGAACAAGAGAAGAGGAAGTTGAGAAATGATGATTGAAAGATGTTTAATGGAAGTTAAATGGATGGGTAATGGATTGAATCAATGATTTTGACATGAAAATGGTTGAGAAATGAAGAATTTTTTTAAAGAAAATGAAGGGAGATGCATGGTTTGGTGAGATAGAAAGCTAAGTGAAGAAGAAAGCCAAAAAGAGGGAGAAGATAAGCTTCCCACCCGAGACCAAGTGGCTAGCCGCTTGCTCTCGGGTTTGGGAGCAGAATCCAAGCGGCTAGCCGCCTGGTTGCTGTGCCACTGCACCAAGTTTGCTTTCCGGCCATTTTTGATCAATCTCGTCATCATTTCTTGATTCCGAAACATCTCAAGAGCCATCTTAATGCATGAATCATGATTTTAAACATTTAAGAGATGATTAATTCAAATAAATAAGTCATCCATCATGCATATATAGTGAATCACATAAGGATTCAAAGATAAATGATTCAAACATATCACTCATTTATTATGCTTAGGCATTATATACTCATTAAAATTAAGCAAATCCATCATGATAAGTTGACAAGCTATCATCATATAAATATAACCATACATCATAATAAAGCACTTAATGTTATACACAATAATAAATCAATCATGTAAACATACAAGTATACTATCACAAATTCAAGCAACTATTCATTTTTCATGATCCACTCAACATAATAAATATTGCAAGAATTGTTACCAAACAATTAAATCATCTTGCCTCATTATTTTTGCTTAGACCATGATCAAGTGATTATCCTCACAAGCTTCATCAAGGAACTCTCCATCATTCCTTGTTTGTGGTACCTACAAAAAATATTCAAGTTGTGTGCTTCGGTACCCAAATCTTCTTGGGTCCTTGAATGTTAGCAATGGTTCTTTTTTGGAACCCAAACACATTTTACACCATAATATGCATTTCTTTTCACTGGACATCTATATTTCATATGACCATTTTGATTGCAGTAATGACAAACAATTTTATGATCATTTGTGGGGGTAACCTTAACAAAATAATTCTTATAATATTTTTGTTTCAAGTTAGGCTTATACCCAATTCCTCCTTTATCAAAGACACATTTTTGAGTACTTAGTAATTTTTCTAAATTCTTTTGACCACTTGTGAATTTTAACACAATTTCATTGAGCTCATTAATCTTTTTCTTAAGCACTTCATTTTCTTTTATCAATTCATCATGTGATTTTTCATGCTCATGTGAAATATTTTGTTTGCCTTTGAAAAATGCAATTTTATCATGCAACATTTTATTGTCTAACTCTAGTCCTTTAATCATTGCTTTTAATGAATCATTGCATTTTTGTAAAGCATCATTCTCATTTTTCAAGTCATCTACAAGTGATTCTAAATGCTTGTGTGAAGTGCTAGATTTCTCATTTGATAATGCAATTTTATCATGCAATGTTTTATTCTCTAATTCTAGACATGTAATTTTTGCGCTTAGACATTCATTCTCATTTTTAAGCTCTACCATTTTCCTTTTAAGACATACATTCTTTTTGCCGATTTTCATAAACTCATCATGCAATTCTTTAAAAGCATCATGCAATTCATCATAGGTAGGATCACTTACCTCATCAAGTTCAACACATGACTCTTCTCCAAATGCTATAAGAGCTAAATTTATCATCTCTTGTTGCTCTTCATCATCACTTATATCCTCTTCGCTATCATCCCACGTAGCCACCATAGCTTTCTTCTTGAGTTTGTTGAGGAGAGGACATTCCGGTCGTATGTGTCCGGGTTTCTTGCATTCATAGCAAGTGATTGGCTCTTTCTTCTCCATTTTATTCTTGTAACCTTTAAACTTTCTCTGCTCATTGATCTTCTTGTAAACTTTTCTGAATCTTCTAGCCAATATTTCAAACTCCTAGTCATCCATCTCGCTTTCCTCATCACTTTCAAGTTTAGAGGCTTTGAGAGCAATGTTTTTCTTCTTTTCCTCATGCCTTTTTTCAGCTACCAAATCTTCTTCATATGAAATGAGAGAACCAATTAAATCATCAATAGGTAAGACATTTAAATCTTTGGCTTCCTCAATGGCAGTTCTTTTAGGTCTCCATTCTTTTGGAAGTGACCTAATGGTTTTCTTCACTTTCTCACTATTTGAAAAAATTTTTCCTAGGGCTCCTAGAATGTTCACTATGTCAGTAAATCGTGTATACATAGAATACACACTTTCATTTTGTTCCATTTGGAACAATTCATATTGACGAGTGTATCTACTTATTTTAGACTCTTTTACTTGATTTGTGCCTTTATACACGACTTCAAGTTTGTTCCAAATTTCATGAGCACTCTCACAACTAGATACTCTATTAAACTCTTTCTTGTCAAGTGCACAAAATAAAACATTCATTGCTTTGGAGTTTAAAGACATCTTTTTCTTTTCTACTACACTCCATTGACTTGAGGGTTTTGGAATATCATCTCCTACTTCATTTTTAGTCATAGGCATGAATAGACCATCACAAACAACTTCCCAAATTTCATAATCTAATGCTTGCAAATAAATTGTCATCCTAGTTTTCCAATATGGGTAGTCGTTACCGTCAAAGAACGGTGGTCTAATTGTAGATTGTCCTTCCCTAAATATTGAGTCATTATGGGTTACCATGGATCTTTAACTCTAGACGGTTAAGCCTATACAAGAGCACCTTGCTCTGATACCAATTGAAATACAAGTTGTGCAACCCAAGATGGGGGTGAATTGGGATTTTAAAAAATATGCAAGCAAATCGCACACCAATTTAATCAATGCCTTAATCAAATCAAAAACAATAAATTCAAACAAGCATAATAATAGAGGAGTAAGGGAAGAGAAAATAAACACGAGGATTTTTACGTGGTTCGGCTATCCCCGCCTACGTCCACGCCTTTAAGCACACCAGGCTTGAGGATTTCACTATCCAAGCCTCTCAAGGCTTCAAATATTTACAATTGACTTCCAAGGTGTCAATGAACCTTTACAATAAGAGATTATCTCCAATCTCTTCACTCAAGTGTTTCCCACACTTATACATTCACAAATTTAGTGAGAAAACAAAGAACACAACAAATAACTCTCTTTTAGAGTAGATTTACAAATGATAGCACAATGATGATTCAATCAATGATGATTTACGAAATGAAAGCTCAATATATGTTTTATAAACTTGTTATGGCTTGTTAGAGTTCTTAAAATGAAGTTGGAATTGAGTTTTTATAGCTAAACCCGAAAAACTAGCCGTTATTGACAAATTCCAGTGCTCAAGCGGCTAGTCACTTAATTTAACCGGTTCCCTGCTCGTAACAGTGAAGTTACCGTTAAATTTGAATTTTGCTACAGTAATATTGTTCATAAAATTATAGTTTTGCCCCAAAACTTTATTAAATTATATTATGGCCCAAAACTTCACAGAACTTTACAAAAAGGTCCAATTCCAGAAATTTTAATTACTATTTAATTCCTAAAACTTCTTGAAATTATAGTATGGCCCAAACTAAAGAAAATCTTTTCAAATAAGTCCTTTTTGAATTTTAACTAAATCACTATAATCTTTAAAGTTCTCAAAACCTTTCACTTAGACCCCAATCTTTTATAAGTTACAACATAGCCCAAAAGTTTCAAAACTTAGCAAATAAATCCAACTCCGAAATTTAAAACTTTTTCATTTTTACCCAAATTACTCAAATCCATAAAATATTTTATCTCATAAACATAAATAATTTAGTTTGAAAAATAATTATTTTATTAACATAAAATTGAGCTTCACAAATGCTAATCCGAACATAAATTAAATCATATCGGCTTTACAAGAAATTGTCGCAATAAATTATCCGTTGAGCTCGAAATTCTATTCTTGATTTCGCCGTTGTCCGTTGAGTGTCTTGAACTTGATTTCACTTGATTCATTAACCTTCAAAACTAGTGAACTTGTGAAATACAAAATAAGACACTTTAATACATATGTTTGTTATCATCAAAATTATAATATTTATAGCCTTTTAGGCTAACAGAAACTGCACCTTGTATATGGAGGGGGTGACCACGGGTTATCAAAACTTGTCTCAGAAGCTGTTTTTATTAGAGGAAATCAGGTACTAGGTATCATTCCACAAGCCTTAAAACCTCTAGAATGCATGTCTGATGTGCCAATTGGAGAAGAGTTAGTTGTCTCAAGTATGCAAGAGCGAATAACTGAAATGTTAAATCATGCTGATGCTTTCATTTTCTTGCCAGGAGATCTTACAACTTTAGAGGCATTGATTACATTTGCATCTTGGGCCCATTTAAACATCCATCAGAAACCCATCGGTTTACTAAATGTTAATAAGTTTTTTGATGGGTTGCTCATTCATTAACCATGCAATTAAGAATCATTTTATTCCAATCTCTGCGAAAAATATCTTTATATGAGCTTCTACTGCTAATGAGTTACTTGATCTTTTACAAGCTTACAAACCAGAGCCAGATCCTAAGACCTTGGCATTGGAATGGTTCACTAATGATGGTAACCCTAGCCCTAGTAAGAAGTACAAGTTGGACTTAACTCTTCAGTTATAACTATTTTCTTGGAGCAATGAGGTTATGTCTTCTAAACTCTACTTCTTTCCTTTAAGCCATTGAGAACAATGGCTTGTTCAGATTGGGGGGAGGGAATAGTTGACAGCTGTGGAATATAGCAAATCCTTGTAATGTTTTTATTGAAGATGGCAGAATATGGGGTGTAGCGGCTCTAGAAACGCATCTTCAACTGTTTGTTCAAGTGTGATCTTTTCGATTTATGTTTTCTTTATTTTTATTTTTATTTTTTTATCTTTTTGCATGTATATATTAAGTTGGGGGGAAGAAATAGTTGACGTAAATTGTAAATATGTGTGTTTTTTATTTTTTTGTGAAAAAAAAATTAACCCAAAAAAAACCAAAAACAAACAATTTTTTTGTCTAGGATGGCTGTGTAAAGAGTCACAACTTTTGAGACACATCCTAATAGTCCTGTTGTATTATATTTTGATTTTAAAATTCATAATAAGTTATTTTTGTTCTCTTTTCTTTGAATTACTCAAATTTTTGAACTTTCCATTTGGTTATTAAGTTATTTTGTCATTTACTCATTTAACATGTATTATTAAATAATTCTTCACACATACACTATGACACATGCTAGTGGGTTGTAAGTTAAAATTTTTATAGCATTTAGTTCTTTTGATTTATTAGGGATAATATCTAAGGTAGTAGAATGTACATACGAAAAAATAATAATAATAAAAAAATTGAATGAGTTTAATTTTGTTTTATCTAGAACCCGAGTAATTAAGTCCGTAGGGGTGTTTCAACACCTAGTGCCCTAAAGTCAGATGCAGGGTCCTTGCTAAAAAAAATTTCATGGTTAGATATATTGTTTGCATATTTATTAAAAACCTGAGTAATTAAATCCGTAAGGGTGTTTCAACATCTAGTGCCCTAAGATCAACTGGTCTGGGAGTCATTGGCCTAAAGCTCCCTACACGGGTTAAAAAAAAAGAAAAGTGTGAATAATCTACTACCTGAAGATAGAATTTCTAATGAGTTTCAAAACGAAATGTTGTTATCTTTTAATGAAGCCCTATAAGTATTGTGTTAATTACTTGAGCACGAAAATGTTTATGATATTCTGGATAATGAGTGAATGACAAAGATTTAGAAAATTTTGGGAGAGTTTATTTATTTGGTAATTTAGAGGATAGATGAACAACTATTAACTTGCATGTGAATTTTGTAAATCAAAATTTAATATAACGCTTTAATTGCTAGGGGCTAGCAATAAGCTAGTTGGGGGGTGTGATTAGTATTAAAAATTGTATGTTTGTTATGAAGTAAAAATATTATTTTGCGTTATTAATGTAATTTATATTTGTAATTGTGTAACATATTATGAATTTCTAATTATTTTTCTAAATATTTGATTTTGTGTATTTTTGTGTGTTTATTAGGTAAAAATAATAATTTCATATGGAGGCTTCAAATAAATGTACGAATGTCAAATTTGGATTCCGTAAGTCCAAGAAATTATATCATTGTCGA
Source organism: Citropsis articulata (assembly GCA_030449925.1). Taxonomy (NCBI): domain Eukaryota; kingdom Viridiplantae; phylum Streptophyta; class Magnoliopsida; order Sapindales; family Rutaceae; genus Citropsis; species Citropsis articulata. The sequence goes on along the minus strand of JASUUH010000211.1, from coordinate 5,920,301 downwards.
GGAGAATCCAAGACTTTTGTTGTAAATTTTTACGTTTTTACCACGGTAAATGTGGTAATTATAAAATTATAAGTTTTTATCTTATTAGGTATGATATTTTATTAGTGGAATGTTTTAGATATGCTTCAGTGGATAAGATAGGATTATGTTTGATTAGTGGGATTATTAGTGGGACAAATGTAAGGTTAATATTTAATTAGATTTTTTTATTTTTGTGGTGTGGATTTACCATGTATTAGTATAAATAGAGAAGGGTGGTGAACACATATTTTTACACCTTCTCTTCTCTTCTTTCCTCCCAATTCTTCTCATCATCTCTCTTTGTAATATATTTTTAATTAATAAAATTAGGTTTATTTCAAATTTCAATTTTCATTTTAATTATGTGTTTTTCAATCTTAATCATTTCTTTTATTTCAAAAATGTTTAGCTAAATATTCATAGTTAGGGGAAGGTGAAACTCTTAGTAAAAAAATATGGTTTAATCAAATTCGATTTTTAATTTTATAAGTTAAGTTGTTTTCTATTTAATTTTATCCATATTTTATATTTTGAAATTTTGATTTGTTGTAGACAAAAATAGGAATTTGGCACAATGAATTCTTAATATCTTAGTATAAAATATGGTAAAATGATATTTTGATTTAGTGTAGACAAATTAAGTTTTGGCACATTAAATTCTTAATCCATAATAAAATAAATGGAAAAATAATTTTAATCTATAAAATTAATCTTTTAGGAATAAAACAAAAAATAAAAAGAATTTGTTAAATTATATTTATTACTAAGAGTGGATCCATAACCCTAACTAATTCAACTTCATATTTTTCCTCAAATTAAATTGTGTGTTTTTAAATTTTATTTTTTTTAGATAAATTTAAATAAACAAATTAAACTTCTACGTGGATCGGAATTCATGGGTTATATTATAACTTGAACGTTTTATCTTGGGAATAAATCAAACATTTTAAGTTGTGTCAAAAAGTTACTGACCTAATCGGATTGCGATTGGGTCAGGTGAGCCTGACCCGATCCGAATACCCAATCGGGTCACCCAAAAAACAAAAGATTACACACGCACATGGCACACACCATAGCCACTCACACACACAAAATCATAACTCACAGACATAGTCTCAACTCTCACACACACAATATAACAACTCACACACTCAAAAGTCACAACACAACCACTGAAAGAAACACCGAACACACTCACAGTCAGTGACGGACTCACGGCCTCACACACAGTCACATACATAGGCCACACCACAGCCGCTCCACTCTCTAGTCTCCACGGAATGCAGAGCACACACAGTCAGTCAGCCACCCACGCACACACAGCCAGTTAGCCATGCCACGATCTACTACTAGTGCCCACTGTCGCGATCTGTTGCCCACATCCTACTGCCGCGATCTGCCCACTTCCTGCTGCTGTGATCTACTGTCTCGATCTGCTGCCGCCTGCTGTGTTCCACTATCGGTCGATCTGCTGCTCCAAGGCTCCAAGCCCAATGCCGAAGCTTCCAAGTTCCAACCAGACCAACGCAACCCGAGTTCTTCCCACTCTGACCCAAACCGATTTGAAGCTTTAACTTTCAAGTTTCAATTTCAATCTTTCATGATATATTATATACTATATAGTTATATATGCTTTTTAGTTATTGCTTAATTGGTTATTTATTATGCAATTGATTATTGTTTAATTGTTATAAATTTGTAATTATGTATTTTTAAATGTTAGTAATAAAATCAAAAAATTGATGTATTTATGATTTTGTTATGAATAAATTTTTATTAATTGTTAATAAATAACAAAAATTTAGTTAATTATTAAGAATTATATCAATGTTAATTGATAATTGTTAATAATTGTTAATAAAAAGTAATACTTTTTTATGAATAAATTAGGAGATTAGGTAGATTAAATATTGAAATTAAATATGATGTTACATATATTTTATAATTATAATGTGTTATTGTGTTATGTGATTATGTACACTTATACAATAGCTTTAAACCTTTAACCTTAAAAAATTAATTAATTCAATTAATATTTTATTGTATGTTAATCAATTTGGACTTGAAATTAAAAGGTTTATAATAAGAATTAAGACATAGATAGGCAAATAATATCATATTATTATGGGGAATGGGCAATTGGATATTATAAATAAATTAATTAATCATGAAGTTCTTGCTTTTGATTTATAGAGTACGAACAATTTGAATTGAAATTACTAATTAGATTATTTTTGAATTAATGATTATTAATTTTTATTTTGTATATTCAGATACTTGGACACTCAAGATCAAATTCAAGAAGTGACGATAAAGAACAAAGTGTACAAATGGAAGGAACTCAAAGAGGAAAGGAAAAGGCAAAGTGGAAAAGATGGCCAATGAAGAAAAGATCGGAAGTATGGAACCATTTCACTTTACTCGAAAATAATCCAAACAAATGTAGGTGCAACTATTGTGGTAAACAACATCAATGTCATTCAAGGCTTGATGGGATTACAAATATGACAAGGCATCTAAAGGGATGTGATACATACAAGACATTTCAGGAACAACAAAGTGAAAGTCAATAAAATTTGACATCTGAGGGCGGTGAAGAAAATGCAAGTAATTTGGTTTTAGCTAAAGGATGGAGTCAAGATGCGTGTCGAAGGGCATTAACTAAAATGATTATTATGGGTGAGTTGCTGCTTAGCTTTGTAGATAACGAAGGATTCAGGCATTTCTGCAGTGTAGCTATCTAGCAATTTGTTATGCCATCTCGAAGGACTATTGGTAGAGATGTTATGGAGTTATTTTTGGAGGAAAAGGCAATGTTGAAGAGTTTGATTTGCAACAACAAGCAGCGGGTGTCTCTTACAACTGATGCGTAGACTTCTGTTCAAAACATAAGTTACATGGTGATTACAACTCATTTTATTGATAGTGATTGGTGTTTGAATAGGAAGATTATTAGTTTTAGCGCAATCGAAGATCATAGAGGGAAGTAGATCGGCAAAAAGATTATGGCTTGCTTACAGGCCTGAGGGATAGAGAGGTTGTTTCCAATAACTGCTGATAATGCCAATACAAGTGATGTTGCCATTGGTTATGTCATTATGTATTTGCTTGTTTGGAGGAATGATGATGCACTTGTGTTGGCGGGACAACATATACATATGCGTTGTTGTGCACATATTTTGAATTGAATTATTATTTCAGGGTTGGGTGCGTTGCATTTTAGTGTTGCCGCTATTCGAAATGCTGTAAAGTACGTGAGATCCTCCACCACGAGGTTACGGACATTTTAACAATGTGTTCAACAGGTGAATGGTCCAAAGGGAATTGTTGTTTTGGATTGTCCGACTAGCTGGAATTCCACTTATTTAATATTGATGACTGCGCTTAAATTTTATATATGCCTTATAAGATATATTTTGTTGAGAAAGAAAATAATGTTAAAAGGGTGGGCCTGCTTGGACTAGAGGACTGGGAAAGTGCTGAAAGAATTGTGAAATTTTTTAAGGTATTTTATGATGCCACATTATTATTTTCTGCCTCTTTAAGTGTGACTTTTAATCTTTGTTATGATACTATTAGCTTAATTAAGAGTTCATTGACTGTACTACAAGAAAGTACAGATCCTTGGGTGTCCTCTATGACTTATAGTATGAGAAAAAAATTTGATAAGTATTAGAAGTCCACAGGGAAGATAAATAAAATATTGATTACTGCCTTTATTCTTGATCCATGAGCGAAAATAGATTTTGCTAAACATATTTTTTAGATCATTTTTAGCAATGATAGTTCGATGGTTGAACAAATGACCAAAGCAGTAAAGGACTTGTTGAATGAGCTTTATGATGCATACAATGCATTCTCCTCTAGTTCTACACCATCGATGTATAGTGAAAGTGGTCTTAGTGGCAGCTATGGTGGTACAAGTTCTTCTCAACGTTTTACAACTGAGGCTAGTTTGGTGGATGTTAAGGGTGGTAAAGGTGATGACATTTTTAGTTGCTCGTCCTTTCCTTGGATATGCTAAGAAGGTTTTTGTTCAGAATGAAAGCAGAAGAGTAGCATATGAGATGGAAAAGGTAGTTGAAGGACCCAATTGAAGATCCCAGCAATCTTAAACTTAATGTTTTGCTTTGGTAGAAGGTCAATGGATCGAAGTATCCAATTCTGGAGAAAATTACAAGGGATGTCGTCGCTGTTCTTATTTCCACAATGGTATCTAAGTCTGCCTTTAGCACCAGGCGTCGTATTATTAATGAGTATAAGAGTTCTTTAACCCCAACTATGGTTAAGGCATTGATATGTACTGAAAATTGGCTGCAGTCTAAACTTTTTGCCAATCCCATCTACGACCTCCAAGAAGACATTAAGGAGCAAATGTTTTATATGGAATTACAAGAAGGTAATATTTTTAATTTTTTATCATTCATTTTATACATAATATATTAAAATACATTAAAACTTTATATATAACATCTACATGTAGTCATGTACTTGAGTTATTAATTTCTTTTTTTTTTAGATTTTATAGAGTTGATAAGATCGCAAGCTTCGACAGTGGAAACGGTGAGCGCCGACATGGGTGTCATAGATGTTTGAAAGGTAACTAATATATACTATTATTCATAATTTGATATTATACTATGTGGTTGTAATTGAAACTATAATAACAGTTGTTATAGTTTTAAATTTTAAGTCTAATAGTAGTTTGTAAAATTATAAATTTATAATTATTATAGTTAGACAAGTTGAAGTTGATAGAATAGTATTATTGTCTAGTATTATTATTAACTTAACTTTTTTTTTTTTAATATATATAATCAAGTGTGTGTGTATCGAAAAATTTGCTAAACATATTATATTTATTTGTAATTATAAATTTATAATGATATAATAGAAATTACAAAGATAGATTTATTTATTTTTGTTTGTGTTTGATGTGCAGAAATATGAACTTGGTTTATTTGCTCAATTTTTTATATGAATTGAGTTTATTCATTTACGATGTGACTTAAAGAAAACAATTATTTTACATTTCTTCAATCTTTCTCTAGGCAATTGGCGCTTGAACTTGGAGTACAAGAATTTGAATTTAGAACTTGGCAAAGTGCTTGTGTGGAGTGGTGGAGGAACCATAAAAACTTATTTAGTTTTTATGTTCGAACCTTGTGGTTTGTTTTCGAATAATTTAATTATGTTTAAATTTTATGACTTTATATTTCAAACTTTCAAAGACCAATATTTAGAATTTGTGCTTTGAATAGAGACTAATCTATTAACTTCAGATTTTATAAGTTTGTATTAAACTATTAATTTTAACTTTTATTAGATTTGGACTTTGTTGGTTGAGCAAATAATAATCCTAATCCCCTCCAAGACAATAGGTAAATAATCATATTCTTGCATTTTAACTTTATTCATTTAATTTCATAATATTTTCTTTTCTTTTTTTGGTTAAAAATTAGTAAAAATGATTACAATTAAGAAAAATGTTTTAAAACCACCCTAAAAACTACAAAAATAAGGAAAAAAAAGAGCTTAAAAGTTCATTACTCGAATTTGACGCGATTTAACACAAACCCGATTTTATCCGAATTCAACCTGAATTATTGACCCGATCCGAATATCCTAAACCCAATCGAGTTAGCCCGAATCCAATTTTGTCCATCCCAAGACTGAAACTCATAACATTGCCATTCACTAGCATTGCTAAAACAACAGTCAAACTCTAGATTCCAAGAAAAGCTGAATAAATTTACTTTGGTGTAGGGCCGAGAATTTTCAATTTATCAGTATCAACGAAGCAGTCCAACACGAGTAAACCGTGGCAAGTGTTACTGGTGGCTGGCTAAATAGCTTTTATCTTTTAATAATAAAAAAATATTAATCTAACAAAATAATCATATAAAACGTTAAATATACACCAAACATAATACAGTATAAATTTCGCACACACTACAACTAATTCTAATCCATTTTATTTTACAATAGCAAATACCCCTTAATCCATATCAAATACATGGCAAACACCTCATCCTTAAGCATCAGAGCTTCCTCTGTTCCCATCGTTCGCAACCAAATATCTTAATGTTCAGGAATCCAAAACAGACAATAGAATCTATACTTAAAAGTGTTGCTGATTGTCTTTGTTTAAATACAACAAGTCATGAAAAAAAGCTATAACTTGTAAAACAAAAGTTTCAGAATACATAGTAAATATAAATTTAAATAATAATTTTAACAAAATTATTAAAGATATAAAATTTTCCATTTATTATGTTGAAAATCACATTAACAAAGCTTTCCAAGCTATAATATATTGCTACTAAACACTTAACACAGAATAAGTTTTACAAATTTCAACCTCAATCCCAAACATACCTTTAGTGTCTTCTTATAGCTACACAAGATTTGATATTAATATTGTCTTATTTTTGTTGTACTACAGGAGATTTTATTAGATTTTTAATAATAGTTTTACTATTAAAATCATTTTAAAATAAAACAAGTAATTAACTTTATATATATATATATATATATATATATACTTCCCTAAATTAATTCTTTAAAAATATTTAAATAGCATTTCATATTTGATTATTAATTAATATTTTTTTTATTTTATAAGTATACATTTCAAACTTTTAGAAAATATATGTATTTTATTTATTGTAAACTTAGAATTTTGTATTATAAATTATCAAATTATACATTTGGAAAAATTAATTAAATAATTACATCAAAAAAATTTTGTTTTATAACTACTGAAATAACATGCTATTTAAAAAACAATAATTTAATTTGTAAAACATTTTTACTTTATCATTCGACAACCAAATATGAAATTATCGAATCATTATACATTTGTCATATTCATAATCCTCCATTTGGGGAATAGAAATTGAACCCAGCAAGAAATAAGCTTGAGATGAGACAAAAGGGGAAAAAATGTCAATCCCACCATTTGGCCCTTGAGAATTAACATAAGGTTAAAGCTTTCGCATTTAATTAAGGAAGATGATGCAGATTTAATACCAGGGAGTGTTAAATAACTAGGATTAATTAAGATATTTAAGAGATGAAACAATTACCTCATAAGAGATTCTAATTAAAAGTTCAAAAATTTCAATGGATCAACAATTCCAGTCGCTATCATGTCAACATATTCACCTGGTGTAAACAAAAGATGATAACACTCATGTCTAACTAATTACAAAAAACCAAGCATATATAAGTATACGTTTTGCCTTTCTTTATTTCAGAAACCTACCTTCAGTAACTTTTCGAGAACGTCAAATCCAACAACAGACGCAATTGTGAAGACTGGCATCTACAAACTCACACTCAAATTACTAGTCAAAAAATTAAATGAGAACATAAGTTGTCCATTTGTTCATAGACAAACTAATAGTAAGAACACTTTCAGACACCGAAATGTATACAACCTATTACAAAAATAACATATATGACCTATTACAAAAAGTTATTGTACTTATAAAAACCTTGGCAAGATCATAACCTCGTAACTTGAGCCATGCACTTGGATTGTCCCCAGTGATATGTTCAAATGGCTGAACTTTCTTGTCTTCAATTTTGTATTGTTTTTGGATCAATTTTCAAAATCGAAACTGACACAGATTGTTTTAAAGCTTTTGAAACTGAATTTCAAACCAAACTGTTTTGGTTTGGTTTTGGTCCAATTCAATGACTTTGGTTTGATTAGGTTCAGGCTATGAATAAAGAACAAAAATTATAACCCATGAAAATAGATAAAACCATTAGAAAGAGGTATATCATGGCATTAACAAGTTTTCATTACACAGTGTCACAGTCTAATTCGAGTTCTTTATTCCTAAAAACTAACAAATCTTCCGTGCTTTGTTAAATATATAAAATGTATCAACTATTGATCACAAATTGTATGTATCAAGTTGAAGAAAATCAGACAACTTTGATGCAGGGCAAGACCTTAATAAACAAACTTCTAAGACTAAGATGGAAAAGAAATTCGAACCCTTAAGGAGGTGTTTGGTTGGAAGGTGAGGAAGGGAGAAAGAGAAGTAATTTAAATTCCTTATTTATTTCCTTTGTTTGATTTACCATAATTTATAGGAATTTAATTTCCATAAGAATTTAATATACATCATAATGTGGAATTTAGATTCCACACCAAAGAGTGATGAATTTGAATTCCTCCTCTATTGGAAGCCAAAACATCCAAAATTACCATTTCAATTTTTATTAACTTATTTAATATTATCAAATAATTATTATTTATAATTTTATTTTATTAATTTAATATTATAGATAATTAATTTTATATTAGTAAAAGTTAAAGTAATGGTTTAAATAATTTAATAAAATCACTTTATTTATTTATTTAACTGTAAAAAAATAAAAATACAAATTTAAACACTCGCCGGACCACCACATTGCCGCCGCCGGACCGCCAACTCCGTCACGGAACTCGCCTGACGCCACCGTCTGCATCACATGCCGGCCGTCGACGCTAAACGCTATACCATAACACAAGTGAAAAATTAATCTATCTTCCTCAACCGGTTAAAAGAAATTAGAAAACTTTCTAACAATCTCGCATCCGACAAACATCAAGATTTGCCAAATAAGTTGTTTCAATCCATAGATCGTCAAGTTCCGAGATTTTCATATAATTCTTGAGTTGAAATGACATGGAGTGGTGACATGCGGCCGACGCATGAGTCATGGCAAGAACTCAATTTTTTTTGTTTTTCAAATAAAATTTTAAAATTATAATATATTAATTAAGAAATTATTTGTATTATGTCATAATTTATTTAAAAATAAATTAAATTAAACTAATTTTAAAATAAAATTATGTTAATAAACTTTTTAAATGGAGTTTAATTATAAATATAATGATATTATCTAAAATAAATTTTTATTAGGTATTTATATAATATATTAAATATAAATTTATTGTTTAATTTTTTAATTATATTTATGCTAAATATTAAAAGTTTAACACTAAAGGGTGAAAATGTCCAAATAAAAATTAGGACATTTCCTTTCTTTGTATAATTTTAGAACAAATCAAACATTAAAAAATAATTTCAATATACTCTCCTCTCCTTTCTTCCACTTTCCTCTACTCTCCTCTCCCTTCCTTTCTTAAAACCAAACACCTCCTAAGAGCATTCTGTAAAATCTGAACACCAATCTTCTCATCACGGTTTGCAATTTGCAATTTATTAAGCTCCTTTGAGGCATGTAGAAGTGCGACACCACCACCTCCAAATACACTACAAAATAATAGAATGTGGTCCACTAACCCAACAAAATGAACCAAAGAAAATTATAAAATAAAAGGCTTACAGGTAAAATTCCTTCTTCCAGTGCAGCCTTGACAGCATCAAAGGCATAATCAATTCTTTTATTCTTATTGCACAAATTATCTCCACCAACCTGAACAGCAAAAGAGCCTCATAATCAATAACAGCAGGGTTTGATCCATATGGTTAAGATGCCAATACCAATCAATTACGAAATCAAATGCAAACTTCTAAACAACCGAACCTTGAAGACAGCAATACCAAGAGAAAGCTTTCTAAGCCTGAATTCCAAAAGCTTGGCTTCATAATCTGAAGTGCTTCTTTATATTTTAGATCTCAACTGTAATGAAAGTCTCGTAATTAATGACCGAAAAATTATTAGAACTCTAGAAAGAAAGTCAAAACATACCTGTTCACATCTTTCTTCAATGCTGCCAATTCACCAGAACCACCAATAATAATAGTCTCACCACCGGAAAGAGTCCTACCATACAATACTCTGGCCTATAACGATGGGGAGAATTAAAAAATATGTGAACAACAGTGATGCAAAACTAATAACCATGTTCCATTGAATAACTCACCTCTTTGCATGATCCAAGCATTTGTTGTATCTTGGTCACTTCAGTCGATCTAGTCACAACCTAAAAATAGAGAGACATGAACACAATGAATTTTTTTTTTTTTTCCCATCATAAAGGGAAAAAAGGAAAGGAAAATTACCAAATGACCCTACCTGACTTCCAGTAAGAATGGCAACGTCTTGCATGATTGCCTTCTTATTTTCCAACAAGATACGAGGTTTGATAGCACAAACCTTCATCCAATTTAAAAAGAGACTATAGTTAACTGATATATTAAACATTTTGTAAAAGTAAACAAAAAAATCAATAAAAATCTGATTCATATATGAAAATTAAAGTTCCCTTTTCCAGTAGCTAAAATTTTCAGTTCTGATGTAATCTTATTTGATGTTAATAAACTTTTCTAGCCATCCTTACAGGTGATATAGAGATCTCAAGCCAAGCCATCAAAATTCTTGTATCCTCTCCAATTTTAATGCTTATTTTTTGAAAAACTTTTATTACCTTGGCTGCAACATTGACTGCAATATTGCTTGGGTCCATTGCAAGAGATCCTAACACTTCCATGCTAACATCCTCAGCAACAATCAGAAAATGTCTCTAAGGAGGAAAAAAGATATTATCAATTAAATGCATCAATAAATAAAGTCAAGGCTTCATTTTCTGCATTACAACCTGACTATCAGCACTTCTATAGCGAGATGGCCCAATTATTTGATTGATAACATTCATGTTAGAAATTTTATCCCCATAGATTAAAATAGATGGATTTTTCAAAACCTGGCAAAAGGAAAACAATATAGTTGTGTTGGCATCATGGAAGATACAACATTTTACTTCTTAGCAAAAGCAATGACTCAATTAACTGATGAAAAGTGTAACAGTAGTTATAGAGACATGAATTTAATTAAAGAGCATAGTGATATATGGATAATCTGAAATGCTTACACTTGTGCGGTTCATATCTGTGATAAAGAAATGGGATACAGGGGAACAGTCTAGCATCATTCCATTAACAAACTCTAGTTCAGCATTTGAATTTTTGGATTTTTTCTTCTCCTGCGACAGCTTTAATGAATAAAAGATTAAAAAAATGGATGGCTAGCTTTCAGTAAGGGATCCCTCATTTTTATAAGATAATAACCACGTTAAAAGACAGGAAAACAAGAACTCCAACACACTACAAAACAAAACACACTACATTGAAGTGTGCGTGTGTGTGTGTGTTTCTTTTTTTTTTTTTTGCATTTTAGTTTGGTCCTCATTTTATTCTCATTGAAAGCTATCTCTCTCTCTCTCTCTCTCTCTCTCTCTATATATATATATATATATATATTGTGAGCACATCCACACCAAAAAAATCATGAATTCAGCATTTAAGCCCATGTAAAAGTTTTTACAATGTTATACACCGGTGTAAAATGCCGAATCTGTATTTTACAAGCTATGGACATCCCCAACAGAGGACAATGTATGTATGTGTATGTGTATATGCATGCATGTGTGCGTGTGTGTAATGAATACTGGTTTACATATTCTTTAAAAATTGTCAAACCCAGCCCATCTACCAAATGAAGTTAAGGAACATTTTTGTTGCGGTCCCTAAATATGATTTACAATAAGAAGGGAATTAGTCACAAACACAACCTTTCATAATTAAGGGCTAAAGGACGACACGGTAAAATAAAAATATGAAAAAAGAGCTGTTAAAAAAAACCAGTACAAAAATAATTGCATCTGTCAAAATGAAGACAACAAACACAAAGAGTGGTTTAATAGCCAGATAAATTTTACAAGAATAATTAAGCAGATATACAAACTACAGTAGGCCATACCATTCTCAAAACCAAGTTATAAAATGGAAGAATATATATCATAAGAAAAATGTTCACAGCAAATAAAATAGCAAAGGATTTCAGGAATTCAACAGGCCACTTACACAGAGGACAATAGAACCAATATCCATGCCAACTTTCTCCATAGCCTTGTGAAGGAGCTTGCGAATCTTCCCGTCCCCATTCGCTGCTGATGTTCCAACCTATATTCCCTCAAAAAAAAAAAAAGTATTCACCTCAGTTCATAGAAAATCACCTCAATGTCCACTTTCCATATAGAACCATCCCAATTCCTAAAGTAAGAAAATTTCAGAAAGTAAACCTGGGCAATTTCTTCAATTGTGCTGACCATTCGCGTTCTGCACTTTAAATGTTCCTCCACTGCTTCAAATGCTTTCCCAAGTCCTAGTTGTAGTTCTGCCTGATCCACCCCAGCTCTCAATGCCTTGAGTCCTTCTATATGAATGGCTTTGTGTATGACTGACACACACTTGCGGCCTGGAAACAGACATATCAGATGAGGTACCCAGCATATCATAAATTTAAAAGATTCTAACAGCATTTGTGTACATCTAATAACGTATTTAGAATTAACTTTTCCTCCACAACGTAAACTATTACCTGCAAACGTGACAGCCCCATGGTCTGCAAAACTGAAACCAGGAAGTGTTACCAAAAAAAGAGGCACTCACCAGTTTTATCAGTGTGACATCTAGGGTTTTTAACCGGTTTTACAAAACTTGCACCACCATCATTTCTAAAGCTACTAGGCACAAATCTTGCTTCTGTTGCATCATGAGCCTACGGCACAGTATATAATAAATTAGACAAACATATGAAAACCCAATATTATAGAAAGAATGAAGAAACTAACGAGATTACATGTAAATAGTAACATACAAAAAATATATAACAAAAATAATCAAGGCTTGTGACACAGAGATGAAGGGATAACAGGCAGAGAATATTGAAAGAAGAATTAATTAAAAGATAGCTTCAATTTGAAGATATAAAACGACTCAGGCAGCCACCCAAGATAGAATTTTTGCTCGAGGACTGTCCGTTAATGTTCCTGATGAGAGAGAGGGTAAGTTCCTACAGATAAGAGACTTACTTTAGGACTGCGGTTGACGTTACGGATCTTTTTGACACCATTGGTAGAATAGGCTCTGCCCCAACACAATCTACGATCAATCTGATGCAACAGTTCAAAAAATTACAAAAAATAAAAATGACAAATAAAAAAATATTGGAAAGGAATGAGAAAAGGAGAGATTTTGCATATAAAGAAAGTTAAAAAGAGAGAGAGAGAGAGAGAGAGTCTCAATCTCACTGGTAGGATGCTGCTCTTAGCCAACCTTCTTCAATTGACACAAAAAAATAGCAGAGAAGCAAATGAGTCAGAAACTCAGAAATTCAAAAACATTTATAAATGTGACATTCGGAAACTATCGAGAGACCAAATTTCAGAAAGCGTCTACCTCACCCTAACATTGATGGCGGGACCAGAGGCAAACCCAAGCATGGTTCTGACTTCTGCGCAGAAAGACTCAGCAAAACGGGGCTTTTTAATTAAATACCCTTTAAAAGTTGTAAAATTATTTGAATACTCTCCCCCTTTTATATTTTCATAAATACCCTAATAAACGCGTGGAAAGTTTAAAATGTCCTTAATAAATGCATCATATTCACTTCACTTCACTATTTTTTATTTCTTTCACTCAAATTTTTTCTTAGTAAAACTCTCTTAAAATTTTTTAAAATCTCTCATAGTTTCTTACACAAATATAAGATATATTCACTTCTTTAATGCCTATTATTTTTTTAATTAAAAGGAGGTGCATTGCTCATTAAACAATCTAATAAGATACGTTAACTTTGTTGGGTTTTAATTTTTTTATTTTTTAAGAAAACTCACATTGTAATGTTTCACTTTCAATTATTTTCACCATTTTTTCTTATATGTAGAAATATATGCAATATAAGTGGTTTAACTATTTTTTTAGCAGCATAATTTATTTGTGGCAAAAATGTTTAACGTCGTGCATTCCTTTTAACATTGTGTATGTCACGTAGTCAGTTATGTAGGTCATGTAGTCATGTAAGTAGTGTAAGTAATATAGTCATATAAGTCGTGTAAATAATATAGTCATGTAAGTAATATAGTCGTGTAGGTCGTGTAGATCGTGTAAGTAATGTAGTCGTGTATCTGAAATTTGATATTATTATTTTATTGTATCAACAGATGTGGTTTTGCTATGTGTGCTTATTCTCTTCAATGGTGAATAGATTATACAAAATGACGAGTATTAGTTCAAATGTTATAAGGTTAAAGGATAATGATACCATAATCAACAACATATACTAAATTGGTGGAGAAGATAGATCAAGTTATTGATATATATACTTCAGAATTTGAAATCACAATGAAGTTCAAGTTTAAGGCATCTAATCCTATGCCATCAATTACAATTCAAACTAATGATGATGTGGAGTCTTTCTTAGAGGAAATAGCTAGCGGAATGAAGTTACTTTTGAACGTAGATCAATTTCAACTGTCTAGCAAAATTATATTAAAAGAAACATTTGCAATAATAAAAAATAAATTGATCATGTACGAATAAATTAATAAATTGATTATTAATGGATTTGTGTGTGGTGTTAAGACTTGGATTTAATAAAAACTATATAAATATATGGTATTTTGTTTTGATGAGTATGACCTATAGTAATATAACCTACTAAGAATCTCGGTTGTATTCATGGTTAATTAAAAATATGTGCAATTGTAAATGACTTATCATGGCTTATAATTTTCCAGTCACCCCAATTGTAAATTGTTAACATGTAAATGTTCTTTTAATTGATTTTGATGATAGCAAATCTTTTGATAAATATGTTGGAGTTTTCATAATAACAAATAATTTCTTAAAAGCCAGAATTTTTCTATAAGTATTTACAAGTTTTTGAAAAATTGAAACATCTCTGCAAAAATGTGCATTTCTGGGAATAATCGGTGAACCGTTAATATTAACGGTTAACCGATAAAATGCAGAGAAAGGTTATTGTCTAAGGCTTCAACCGATTGTTTTGTAACTTGTTAAAAATCAGCCACTGGATTTAAACGGCTAACCGTTTATTTAAACGGCTAACCGTTTATGGTAAAAAGGGTTATTTCTTAAGCCTTAACTGTTAAACATTTTATGTTTTAAGTTACTGGAAGTAAACGGTGAACCGTTAAGGTTAACTGTTAACCGATAATATCCAGAAAGGATTTTTGTGTTAACCTCTTACCGTTTAAAGCAAACCGGTTAAGCTTGTTATTTTAAAGGCTACTTGAAATAACCGGTGAATTGTTAACTAATAACGGCTAACCGTTAATTTCCAGAGAGGCATACTTTGTTAAGCCTTAACCGTTTAGTGAGAAAGGTTAGTTGAAATATGTTGTGCATGTTTCTGAAATTTACCGGCGAACCGTTAACTGGTAAACGGCTAACCGATAATATCCAGTATGTTATTATTTGCTAATCCTTAACCGTTTAGCAAGAACGGATAGATGACTTCTGTTGAGCAGGTCTCTGGATTTTAACGGCGAAAGGGTAGTGACTAACGGTCAACCGTTTATTTGAAATCCAGCATAACGGTAACTTTGACTAGCGCAAACGGCTAACCGTTAACGGTTAACGGCGATCCGTTTTCTGGCGAAAAAGGCTATAACGGCTAGTTTTCAACTCCAAATATAAATAAGCTCATTCAAATCAAATCAAAGATAGATCACAACACGACCATTGAGCTTATACAAGTTTATACAATTTTCATAGAGCTTTAAATACATTCTTGCTTCATCTTATTCATACATTGGGTATTGATTTGTATTCCTAAAGATTGTGTGAGAGAAAATAACTTGTAATTTTGTTTTTGAGTGATTCTAAGTGTTGGGATACACTTGGGTTAAGAGATTGGGAATAATCTCTTGTTGTAAAGGTTTATTAACACCTTGGAAGTCAATTGTAAGCATTTGAGGCCTTGGTGGCTTGCTTAGTGGATTCCTCAAGCCCGGTGTGCTTGGAGGCGTGGACGTAGGTGGGGATAGCCGAACCACATAAAAATCATTGTGTTTGATCTCTCTTACCCTATCTCTTTACTTTTCATTGCATATTAATTTGTTTATCTCGAATTTATATGCTTAGTTATTATTTCATTGAATTTTAGTTGCTTAATTTTTTTAAAACCCAATTCACCCCCCTCTTGGGTTGCCTAGTTAGTATTTCATAAATGAAATCAAATCTAAAATTGCAACAATTCTGCTAAATTTGCATGTCCAACATTTCAAGAAATGATTAGAGTAATTAGTAGAAACGAACAAAGTTCTCTCGAGACTTTTTAATATCTGGATAGGATACACTAATGAACATAGCAGTTGAAAAGACTACAGTTATTGTATTCTTTTTTTATTCTGAAAGTGCTTTCTTCCTCTGTTCAAGCATATATGTATACATATCAGGGCTACCTGCATATGATAATTCCATGAAATCAATTAGGAAAAAAGCATATCAATGTGGGGGAAAAAGTATATCAATGAGAGGAAATTGGCTAGAATAATATATTAAGGTCATATAATACATAAAGTTTGTGTAATCGTGTAATACATGAAGGTCGTGAAATCGTGTAATACATGAAGGTTGAGTAATCGTGCAATACATAAAGATTGTGTAATATATAACTAAAGGTCGTGAAGGTCCTGTAACACATAATTGAATGTCTTGTAATATTATAAAAAGTCATGTCATATATGACTGAGGGTCGTGTATTACATGAACTCGTCTACTGCATAATCTTGAATCCTCTGTTACATGACCTTACACGACCAAATCGTGTGTTACATGATCAACTTATAATCAGTACAATCCATCAATTTTTCACAATTTGCATGTAGCAAAACAATTAGAAATTTATTTTTGAGTATGTTATGAGAGACTCACAACTAATTAATCTATTTTTTTTTTAAAAAACCCTAAATTTTTTATTTTTTCCTAAATATCAATAAGAAATTTAATTACAAGGAATTACTTATCTCAAGTAATTATATTCTAACAATTTTGTAGTAAAGGATCAGCTCTCGCCAGCGATTGTGCAACAACGAACTAGGCTTCTCTTTTTTAATTATGACAAGTTCCCCTTCTCAGGCTCGATTTGCTCGTGTTGATGTTTGATTTAGCATGTATAGAGTATGAGAGTTTGTTTGAGTAGAGTAGTTATGTTTGAGTTGAAGTGTTTTAAAATGAGGATAGTTTAGTAATTTCATGTCACTTTTTAAAAGGTATTAAAAATTTTGGCAAATTCTGTTGAAATACTAACTAGGCAACCCAAGAGGGGGGTGAATTGGGTTTTTAAAAATTAAGCAATTAAAATTCAATGAAATATGAATTAAGCAATCAAATTCGAAATAAACAAATTAATGTGCAATGAAAAGTAAAGAGATAGGGTAAAAGAGATCAAACACAATGATTTTTACGTGGTTCGGCTATCCCCGCCTTCGTCCACGCCTCCAAGCACACCGGGCTTGAGCATTCCACTAAGCAAGCCTCCATGGCTTCAAAAGCTTACAATTGACTTCCAAGGTGTCAATAAACCTTTACAAGAAGAGATTATCCCCAATCTCTTGACCCAAGTGTATCCCAACACTTACAATCACTCAAAACAAAAGATTGCAAATTGTCTTTCTCACACACAATATTTAAGATTACAAATTAATACCCAATGTGTGAATAAGATGAAGTAAGAAAATGTTTAAAGCTCTATGAAGATTGTATACTCAGATATAAGCTCAATGATCATGTTGTGATCAACTTTTGATTTAATTTGAATGAGCTTATTTATAGTTGGAGCTGAAAACTAGCCGTTATTGCCTTTTTCGCCAGAAAATGGATCGCCGTTAACCGTTAATGGTTAACCATTTGTGTTGGTCAAAGTTACCGTTGGGCTGAATTTCAAATAAACAGTTGACCGTTAGTCACTACCCTTTCGCCGTTAAAATCCAGAGACCTGCACAACAAAAAATCTTCTAATCGTTTTTGCTAAACGGTTAAAGATGAACAAAGAATGTTATTCTGGAAATTATCGGTTAGCCGTTTATACTTTATCGGTTTACCGTTAAATTTCAAAAATCTGCATTACAAATTTCAACTAACCGCTCTTCCTAAACGGTTAAGGATTAACAATGTTTGACATTCTGGATATTATCGGTTAGCCGTTATCTGTTAACGGTTCGCCGTTAAATTCCAGCAACTTATAAAATAAAATGCTTAACCGGTTTGCTTTAAACGGTAAAAGCTTAGCACATGATACAGTTTTGAATAAACGGTTCACCGATTATTCTCAGAAATGCACATTTTTGCAGAGATGTTCCAGCTTATCCAAAAACTTATAAACACATATAGAAAAATTCTAGCTTTTAATAAAATATTTGTTATTATGAAACTCCAACAAATTGATCAAAAGAGATTAAAGTTTGTTATCATCAAAATCAATAAAAAGAACATTTACATGTTAACATCTATTTTTAGGGTATTGAAATAATTTTCAAAGTATCACAGTGTATCTGCTGTAATTCCTTCGTAAAACGGAAAGTTTAATGCTACTAAACTGGAATCAGAATAAACAGAAATGGGATGGGCGAGAATAGAGAATGTGAATTGGAATAAGTTGCCTAATTAAAATGCAAGAATCGAAATTAGAAAATTGGATTGTCATTAATATGTATATTTTATCTTTTTTTTTTATGAAACTGGATATTCATTAAGAAGAAGAGCTAAACAGTTCAACAAATAAGAACGAAGGTGGAATAGACCTCTACTCTCCATGAATTCCACCTTCACTCTCCATGACCTAAGAATGAATTCCCCGCCTAAGCTACAAAGTGGGTAGCGGAATTTGAAAATCATCTAACAAATGAGAAAGAAACATCTCGAATAGAATTAGACAAGGCACAACAGTCTTCTATAATAAGACCAAAACTACTAGGACCCGAGAGATTATGAACTACGGCATTGTACACACTTAAGCAATCCATCTCAATAATAACATTGGACAGTTGTAGTTGCTTAATCCAAATAAGGGCCTCTCAAACACTAAGGGCTTCGGCATCGTGAGCACTAAATCTTTCAGAAACACAGCGACACCTAGCTGCCACAAATGTACCCTTTGAGTCTCGAATAACACTACCCAGGCCAATCTACCATTTGGAATCAAATGAAATATAAGTGTGTAACCCAAGAAGGAGGGTGCATTGGTATTTTAAAAATTATCCTAACAAAACCACACAATAATCCAATCTAACGTCTTAATAAATTCGGAGGCAATAAGTTCAATAAAAGCACAATAATAAATAAGTAAGGGAAGAGAGAACAAACACAAGTATTTTTACGTGGTTCGGCAATTCCCGCCTACATCCACGCCTCTAAGCAAACAAAGCTTGAGGATTTCACTATCCAAGCTTCCTAAGGCTTCAAATGCTTACAATTGACTTCCAAGGTGTCAATGAACCTTTACAACAAGAGATTATCCCCTAATCTCTTCACTCAAGTGTTTCCCGCACTTATAAACTCACAAATTTGATGAGAAAACAAAGAATACAACAAAGAACTCTCTTTTAGAGTAGATATACAAATGATAGCACAATGATTATTCAATAAACGATGATTTACGAAATTGAAGCTCAATATATGTTATGTGTACTTGTTTATGCTTATCAAGATTGCCAAAAATGAATTGGATTTGAGTTTATATAGTTGGGGCTCAAAAACTAGCTGTTATGCACTTTTTGGTCATAACCGGCTTACCGTTTATGAAATTCGATTAGCCGCTTAAATGTTACCGTTAAGGCAAAAATTTGAATTTCACAACATCCGATTTGCCGCTTACGACAACCGGATAGTCGTTGCTGCTCTAGAAGCTTACTGCCCAATAACCGGATAGCCGCTTAAATGTTATGGTTAAGGCAAAAATTTAAATTTCACAACATCCAGTATGCCGCTTACGACAACCGGATAGCCATTGATGCTCTAGAAGCTTACTGCCCAATAACCGGATAGCCGCCTTCCATCTAGAAAGTTTCTGCCCAAAACTGGCTAGCCGCTTGTCATATCCGATTAGCCGCTTGCTACAGTGCCAGCTACAGTGAATTAGTTTTTAAAATTATAGGTTTACCCTAAAACTTTCTATAACTGTACTATGATCCAAAACGTTATAAAATGTTAGAAATAGGTCCAATTTCAGAATTTCTAAATAATACTTTGTGAATCTCAAAACTTTCTGAAATTATGATATCGCCCAAACTTTTTGAAATTATAGAATTACCCAATATATTTAAATATTTTTAAATAGGTCCAAATCCGAAATTCTAAACAATATTTATTAAAATCAAAGATTATAGAATTCTTTCATTTTAGTTCACAACTTGAAAAACAACTTAATTCCATAAAATTATTTTTCCATTAAATATAAAATCTTTATAATGTGAAAATAATAATTTATTTAAAACGTATAAAAATAATTTAAGCTTTTAAAAACTTTAATCATTCTTAATCTTATTTGTTATCATCAAAATTAACAATATGGAAACATATATGTTAACATCAAATATGGCTCTGTATCAACATTACACTTTAATTTGCCAACTAGAGGAGTTTCCCAACAGACTGCGCCATGACCTGCATTAGAAGGCTGAGAAACCAGAAACTAATGCTTTCATGACAGTCTCCCATTGATAAAGAAAATGTCTAGTAGAGTTAAGAAGTTGTTGCACACTAGTAGTCTTTCCGTTCCAGACCATAAAATCCCAATTCTGCAAAAGACTCCAACAAATCGTGACACCAAGTTGAGTTTTATCAATACTGCAGTTATTAAACAAACCCTCCAACCAATGAAACAAATTAGAGCCATCCTCAAAGAAGCTAATAGAGGAAGTCATCCAATAGGTTCTCGCAAAGAGGCAAACAAACAAGATATGGCAAATATTTTTAAAGCTAGCATGACAAATAGGACAAGCAGTGGGTACCTCGACATGTCTCTGAAGAAGATTCTCAGTTGTAGGAAAGACATTTATCAATGTTCTCCACATGAGATGCTTCACTTTACTCGGCACATCCTGTCTCCATACCTGATTCTAAATGCTACTGATAGGATATCTGAGAAGGGAAAGAAATCTTATAGCTACTATGGAAAGTATTAACACCTTTAAAATCATGCATCCAATACCATAAATATACAGTTCTTTTATCACTTAGAGGGATCTTTAATATCAGATTCTTATCCTTGTCATCAAAGATGTTATTAAGAATATCATAATCCTAAGTTCTAGTGTTAAAGGCCACTAATGAGCTAACTAGAGCATACTTAACTTGCTCACTCAACACTGTATTGGTAAATCCACAGTCATTGTCAGGAAGCCAGTGATCGTTTCCGATAAATGTTTGCTCACCATCCCCTATTTGAATACGACTACCATCAATAACAACCTACTTTGTTGCCATAATGAAGAGCCATGCATAACTAAGATTATGCCCCAAGGTAGCTCTAGCAAAGGAAGTTCGAGAATAATACCTTGCTTTAAAGATTTGTGTAACTAAAGAATTCGGTTTAGTCATCAATCTCCAGCACTACTTCCCCAACATAGCAAGATTAAAAGCATGAAGTTTTTTTAACCTGATCCCCCCAGTTGACTTTGGTTTACAGAGAGCATCCTATCGCATCCAGGTGATACCACCCCCATCATTAACTAGAGCAGACTTTTGTTTGATGTGTTTTCTTCGAAAGAGAGCTGCAGTCAACTTGTTTATGCGGAATTTTTCTTCTCTCCTTTTTTGTGGGTGTGCGAGTTAAAAGTTAGGAGTGCGCATTAATTTATGCGAATAGTAATAGGAAATGAACTGCAGAATTCATAAAAAAGGAAAAAAAAGTTGGAAGAATATATGTGAAGGGTATTTTCAGAATTGGGGTTATTATAAAGGGTCCAGCTACGTTGCAACAGTTGTAAGGTGCCACCCATTTGTCTCATGTGAAGTCAAATTTCATTCAACCCCTTATTTATTTTTTTATTTACATTTTATTTATAAGTTTTTGTGCTTTAGCCAATAACCTTTTAAAATGTTATTTTATTTTATTTAATATTATTTTTTAACATTTATTTATAAGCTTATATGCTTTAGCTAGTAACTTTCTAAAATATTATTTTATTTTATTTAACATTATTTATCTCTTTAAAAAATAATAAATACAATAATAAGCCTATGACTAAATAATATTAAATAAAATTTTAAATAAAATAAATAATATTAAAAATGATATTATTTTTAAGACACTATTGATTTTTTAATATTATTCAGTTTTTTAAAGAATAAATATAATTATAAGCCTGTGACTAAATAAAAATAATATTAATTTTTTAACACTCATTAATGATTATTTTATTTTATTTAACATTATTTAGTTTTATGAAAGAATAAATATAATAATAAGCCTATGACTAAATAATATTGAATAAAATGAAAGTAAATAATATTAAAAATAATATCTATTTTTAAGGCTCACTACTGATTATTTTATTTTATTTAATATTATTTATTTTTTAAAAGAATAAATATAATAATAAGCCTATGATTAAATAATAGTAAATAAAAAAACTAAAAAAATATTTATTTTTAAGGCTCCCTATTGATTATTTTATTTTATTTAATGTTATTTAGTTTTTTGAAGGAATAAATATAATAATAAGCATATGACTAAATAATATTAAATAAAATGGAATAAATAATATTAAATAATATTTATTTTTAATAAAGTAAATAATATTTATTTTTAATAAAATAAATAATATTAACAATTTATTCTTATATAATATTAAAAAAAATTTATTTTTAATACTCACTACTAATTAAACGATATAATATGTAAATAATCCGGACTTATGTGCTAAAATTCTTAAATTTATAACTTATTTGTGTTTTTAATAAATGCTAGGGAGTGTAATGTTAATATTAAAATAAACAAATATCCACCATTGAAATCACTTTTCACTTAATCTAATGGTCAAGAACTCAAATCAAGAAAAGACAAAAAGGGGTGGCACCTTGCAACTACTGCAAGGTAGCCGAGTCCTATTATAAAATTATTTTTTATTTTTTAGGATTTTAACGAAATATTTTTAGAAGCCGTACTTTATTAGAATATGTTTGAAGTCTTAAAAGGTCAAAACTGAAAACTCGCAATACCTAGGACACCGAGCTGGCTCGGGCCACATGCGTTTGCCTTTTAGAGCAAGATGTGTGCATGTGCGCTCTTCTACTCAACTTGTTCCTCTTTTAGCACATGCATGCACATGTGCTCAACAGCCGCAGTTTCAAACTAAGCGCTCCTGTTAGAAGTGAGGCATATTTTAGGGGTCTCATTAAAAAAAGGAGACACGTGAAGCTATTGTGTCGAGCCAACAAAACAACACAAAACAACACTTGGCCAAGCATGCAGCATTAAAGGCTAGATCGTTCGATAGATGGTCACGGAAATCGATGAAAGATAAGTGGAGCAAAATATGTTTCGTTAGCCATAGTCGTCAAGCGGTGATTTAGCAACCAGTTTTCCATTTGTCTAAGTCGTCGCCATAGATCAAAGCGGCGGCCACAGATCATCGGCGGTGGCGGCCGCAGAACAAAAGTCACGTCGGAGGAAAGCCACCGCTGCAGGCCACCATAAATCGTTCGTAGTGTTGAAGAAGATTTTGGATCACAGCTGTATCTGGGATTTGCAAAGCGTAACGGTGAGTCAGAAAACTGCATGAATTACATCTGCAAGATTCTGAATGGTTTGTCTTTACCTAGCTATTCACGTTGATTGAAAAAAAAATTGAATTTTTTATGCTAAAATTTGATGAACTCTTTTTTTTTTTAATCTTTTTTGGTTTTCCATAGAAAATATCATAGGATCCTACCCAATTTATCAACCTGTTATTGTTAAGAAATTCGCATATGTTAATAATTTATTAATTATTTGATTGTCAGTAAATTAATAGATTTTATATATTATTGTGCTTCTTCTGTATTAGAGTGCAAATTTCGTGATCTGACATGCAATCGTTTTTGGTTTTTGGTTTATGGCGTTGTTTGCATGTGCTGCTGCAGAAATCATCTGGACACAGTTTCTGCCTACACCACTACCACAATGGACTGGGCAGGGGAAGAATACGCGTGAATACATTAACATTCTTTCCTAAATGGCGAGTCAACCTTGCAGCAATTCTACACTTGTGGCTGCCATTCGTATGCCAAAGAGGTCAAATACAATGATTTCTGAAGAGCCTTCTTCAAACATTACCATTTTGCTTATAACCATGACTGGCCAGACACAACAAAGCCAGCAAAGAAGAAGAGGAAGGCCAACACTGCGAGCGGTTAGATATTTGCTACACTGTCTCCTGATAATTTTGGACCTATTTCTGCTAAAAATGAAAGGCCAACACGGCCAATGGTAAGATATTTGTTACACTGCCTTCTGATCATTTTGGACCTTCTGGCTGAAAATGATCTAGAGCATAGAGATGAACCAAGGTGTGCTTGTCAGTGAATTGTGGGATGGCTGGTTGGAATATGCCGGCAATGGGGGTGCGATCTCGCCTTTTTGGAATAGCCACCAAAATGTGTTTCTACCACCGAGGATCATTAAGAGTGGTTTCTCTACATAGGTATGTATATTTTGAGGTTTTGATTTATTAATAGAAACTGGTTTTGTAGATAATTCCAACTCCTTGTTAAACAGCGAATTTTTTTGTTGTTATTACCTTATCTAGATAATCTTAGTATTCATAATACACTTCAAATTTTGTAGGTAATCTTTAGTATTTATCATTTTTAGTATTTATTAGCTTTAGGCCTGGTTGGGTTGGGATTGTTGCTAAGGAGAGTCAAAAATATAGAAGAGGCCATGCTAGTTCAACCAACTCAAACATCACAAAAGATGAATGAGGTATCTTAATTTCAAATAGTTTATTGATTCACTTGTGTAGAAATTATGTTATTCTCCTCAATTTCGATGCAAAATTTTCATTTCATTGCAAGGTACTCATGCATTGAAAGGGGGCCAAACTCGTTCATCTTTCTTTCATAAATAATTTTTCTTGTAAAGAAGTTGGAAATCTATAAATTTATTTGTTTACTTGATATTAAGTGCGGTAATGTTATTGGAACTATAAAAGAACATGAATTGTACTTTCTCGAGTCAAAAATTTCTTAGAAGTATCTTCTCCAAAATAATGTACTATAGTTAATGGTATAGCTTAATTAAGATTCTTATAATTATACATTATCTTTCTTTATTAATTATATACATATATATATATATATATATATATATATATAGTAAGCCTTCGATGTAAAGAAAAACAGATACAAAAATAGTCTCGAGTTTTACATAATTTTACATAAAATTAACAATAAATTCATCATAGATTACATATTTTGATACTTAATATGTATTATTTAAGTATATTAGTATAGTTTGTTGGAAAACACAATCTTAAATGTCATGTTACATAAAATATATGAATGTACAAATTCAATCTCCCTTTTAGGGTATGAAGCCTGAAGCCACAAGAATGGTGGATTAGGCATGTTACATTTTTTTTAAAGTTTACTTTTTGAATTTAATTAAGATTACTAATTTTATTACCTTTTTATTATTTCGATGTATAGCGATGGGGAGATTTAATCTTGACAATTAATCATTGATGCGCTCCCAAAAGGCTATATAACGCCAAGCAATATTGGAAGCAACTGCATGCACTTAGCATTTATAAACAAGTATGATAGTCTTACTAAGTGGACGAGATTTTATACCATCAACATAGATGATGTTTTGTTACCACTTCTGGGCAAAAAGACAATAAAGGGATTAAAATTTTTTTATGAAGAGAATGGCTAATGGATAAACTCAGCATCATTAAAAAAAAAAAGGTAATTGGTAAACAACTAAGTTTTTGGGACAACATAAATAAATTGAATGCGTTTTTAGAAAATAAGCCAGCTAATGTACCTGCTCATATAGATAATTTTTCTAAAATGATTGACAAGGAAGAATATATCAGTGTGCAAGTAACTCGGTAAAATGATAGAAAAACTATAAATATGATAGTCTTGCTAAGTGGACGAGATTTTATACCATCTACATAGATGATGTTTTGTTATCACTTTTGGGCAGAAAGACATTAAAGGAATTAATTTTTTTTATAAAAAGGATGACTAATCGATAAATTCAGCATCATAAAAAAAAAGGTAATTGGTATACTACTAAGTTTTTTCAGACAATAGAGATAAATTGAATGCGTTTTTAGAAAATAAGCCAGCTAATGTACCTGCTCATACAGATAATTTTTCTAAAATGATTGACAATGAATAATATATCAGTGTGCATGTAACTTGGTAAAACGATAAAAGAACTATAAATATGCCAGAAAATCTTGTTAAATTCTTGCTTAAGTCTCTACAAGAAGGGCTTTTGACAAGAACAACATATTCATAAAATTTTGCTCTATGGAAGATTATGTATCATGGTATACACTTATGTTAGCTAATCTAATTTTATTTTTTAATTATTATATTTATTATTTTTTAAATTCTTATATTCTACTATTAAATTTGTAAACAAAGGGACATCACAATTTGATAATTTTCATGATTTCATAATGGATCAAGGACTTAGAAAAAGGGTTGAATACAAGTAAACAAACGAACTCTATATCTTCTTGAAGTATTACCTGAAGTTGATAGCTATTTCCAGAATTTTTTCCATTCCAGCCTTTTGCTGGAAAATGATTAAAGAAATAAAAAATTATTAAAAAAATACTTTATAATTAAAAAAAAATCTACAATGAAACCATAGACACAATTACGTAATACTCTTTCTTCAACTGAATCTCTCAACTCAAAAGTATCTTACAAGCTTAATAGGTATGGTAGAGGGCTATTGGGGTTTGTTGTAACTTGGTTTTACCATTTTCCATCTCCCTTTGTCAAATTATCCCAATAATCCTATATAAATGGTTTTGATGAAAATTAATCAACTAAAATTTTTTAAATTTTCACATTTTTTGTATTTTGTGATTAAAAATGCACCTTTGGCGATAAAATTTAAATGCCATTATTAAAGTCTCAAAATTTTGGGGGAAAATTACAAGCTTTAAATCCTTAAATGAATGTTTTTAGTGACCAGAAAAAATTCAATTTTAGAACAAAGAAAAGGCAAACAAGGTTACATACATATTTTACAAAAAGTTGAATTTAAATAATTGAAGTTGTAAGAATAAAAGACTCCTTAATGTTTTGAATTTTATATTTTTGTTCATTATTGATTTTTCTAATAATTTGATTGATTATTAATTTATATTTTCATTGGATCCTAAAGGATTAAAAAGAATTATTATCTTATGCATTTAATGAAATTATTAATTTAGTATAAATCAAGACTAGAAAACTTTTATTATTTAATCAAGGTTATTAATTTATAAAACAATTACTTATCAACATTTTACTATTGCATTTTTCATCTTTACATAAATCAATTAATTATAGAAAATTTTGAGGAAAATGGCTGGAGATCGCATTAAACATTATCGACTATGTGTAATGGTCTAAAGTTACTCTTAGTTAGTTATTCCCGTTTATTTTTTTTTTCTCTTTTGATTCCTTCTTAAAGTTACTCTTAGTTAGATCGCATTAAACATTTTTTTTTTTTTTCTGTTTTGATTCATTGTTAAATGTCGTTTTCTTGTGCCTAGAGAAGAAGCCTCACACTGTCACTGATGGTATAATTTTCCATCTTTTAGACGCAATGCTTTTATCTTTTACATTTTCGATTAACGCTTTT
The DNA here is from genome assembly GCA_030449925.1 of Citropsis articulata. Classification (NCBI taxonomy): domain Eukaryota; kingdom Viridiplantae; phylum Streptophyta; class Magnoliopsida; order Sapindales; family Rutaceae; genus Citropsis; species Citropsis articulata. The sequence goes on along the minus strand of JASUUH010000211.1, from coordinate 5,892,644 downwards.
ATTTGCTACATTTTAGTTTGCTTCGCAACCAAACTAAAATCACATATGTGACAGCCATGAAAACAGTTGGAACCTTAACAATGCCGAATATATCGAGTAGTCATCTTCTTTATAAAAAAATTTCAATTCTTTTACTGTCTTTTTACCCCAAAATTGTTAACGAAGCATCATCTATGTTGATGGTATAAAGTTTCATCCACTTAACAACACTAACATACTTGTTCAGAAATGATAAGTCAAGCAGTTGCTCTCAATATAGTCTGCCATTACATAGCCTTTTCGAAGCACAGCAACGATTAATTGTCATTTAATTTATTATAATGGACTTCAATGTGGTCACTAGATTTTGTTGTTGTGGCGAATATGAAAGTGAACATTAAAGTGATCTAAAAAGTGAACCTGAATTCTTATCCAAAATGTTAGAAAAGAGTAGAAATATAGAATAAACAAGTATTGACAACAAGAGCAAATAAAATTAACTTAAAAGTTGGAACATATTAAGAATAAAAACATGCCTAAAGCAATGAAAAAGAATTTAGTTACTAAAAATTTAGTTGTTGAAGACTTGAATTCTTATAGTCACATTTGATAAATTTTAAAACATACACAATAACATACACAATATTTGGTATATTTTCTTTGGTAATGTAGATTTTTTTACTCTTCCAAATGAGAATTACAAAGGATAAAAATTATAATGATTGAAGACTAAAACTTATATTATATATCAGTAAATTTCACTTTAGTATTCTATATATGATGTTTCAGTTAGTAGCAGGTTCTTGGAAGAGAAGGATGGTTTTAAATTTTAGATTTTTATATCTTAGGCAACTTTGGTATTTCTACTAGCATTGGCTATATCATGTTTTCATCAAGCTGGAAGATGAAGAGCTTAAAGTTGAGACTTGATAGGTAACTCAAATGATGAAAACTCTCTTCTCCGATAACAAGACACCTTTATCAATATCTAAGATAACAAAAATAAAATATACCTTCCCAAATGGTTTGCCCCCCTTCTGTGCCTTCACCAAATCCTTGATCCATTGTGAAACCATGAAGGTCATTAAGCTGTGATCTCCCGTTGTCTGCAAAATTGTACGGTGAAATGTAAGATTTTAAAAGAATAAAAAATAAACATTAGAATTTAAAAAATAAAATTAGATTACACGTTTACCATGGCACCTAGTATTCCAGACAACATCCTCTCATTGGCATACATGTAGTCGATGTTGTGGACTTCATCTCTCGTCCTTCGCAGGAGAATTGCAGCTGACTCCGCATCAATTAGGAACTTTATAAATATGTTATCTTTGTCATACAGCCCCTCTTCCAGTGACTCGAGCAAATGCATAACGTGATATTCTGCCACCTTTGTAGTTCGCCCCACATTTCGCCAGGCTACTTGGATATCAGTGTATGCATCCTTGTCAATCAACTTAACAAAATTTTCTATGTGTTCAGGGACATTAGTTGGCTTGTTCTGTAGAAATGCATGTAGTTTACGTTTGTTGCCTGGGAAGCTCAGTAGTAAACCCGCTACTTTCTTTTGTAATATCGAATCTATGAGCTTGTCATTCTCTCTGCCAAAGAATTTAAGTCTTTTGCTGTCGCTCTGGCTCAGAAGTGGTAGCAAAACGTCATCTACATCCGAGGTGTAGAATCCAGTCCACCTAGCGACATTGCACCACTTGTTCATAAGTGCGGCGCCTACGCATTGGCTTCCAATATCGGTTGCCATAATATAGCCTTTGGTAAGTGCTTTGCTGAATAGTTCTCGGGCGGTAACGCACTTTAAAAATTTTAATTTTCTTCCCATCACTGTACAATAAAATAACAAAATAATAATGATAAAATTAGTTATTCTTGTCAACTTCAAAAAAATGAGTGTAAAAAAATACTAGAACATGCCAGGGGCCATTCACAGATGTTAACCATTAAAAATAAAAATTCTTATACTATAAACTAAATCAATCAAATGAGCTGGTGGTAAATGAGACAACGCTCAGGTGTGGTCGGAGCCATAAGGATGAGACATATATATTTTTCCAATAGCATACCTGAGGCGAGATTCGCGGGATGGTCAATGGCGCTTTGCGGCTCGCTCTGATGTTTGTGTGGGGTAGGCTCCGGCGTTTTTTTTTTTTTTTATGCTTTGCACTTTTGTGATAGGGTAGAAAGTAAGGGTGCATTTGGTGATATTTTTTAACTAGTGTTTTCGACTTTTATTTTGGAGAAAGAAAATAATGTTTTTGATGTATGTTTTTTAAAATGAAAATTTGTTTGGTATTATGTTTTCAAAATTGTATATGAAAATAAAAATAATAAAAATTTATTTGGTTGTTTGTCTGAAAATGTGAAAAATAGTCAAAATATATATGGCTGTTTGTTTGAAAATATAAAATTTTTTATAGAATGTTTTATAAAATAAATTTTCTTCAATTTATTTATACATTTTATCTATTATTATTATTATTATTATTATTATTATGTTAATCAAAATGAAATCAAATTTCACAGAACAATAATAATTTTTAGAAAACTCTCTTATATTTTATCTATTTTAAGAAAATAAATGAAAAATAAAACAATTAGCATAACAAAATAAAGTAAAGGTAAATCTAAATAAACAACCAATAAAATAATAATAAAATAAATTATAATTGTGGGCCCGAAACACTTTTTCATTTCACCTTTTAACTTTTGTTCTCCGACATAATAGAATAATTTTAATTTAATTAATTTATTTTATTATTAAAATTACTTTAATATAATAAAACAAGTCTAATAGATTGTAAAATTAAAAATATTTTTTAATATTAAAATTATCTTAAAGTATATATAGTATTATATTTGTTTTAATGTCATACTTCTATTTGATGCTCAAGAAGCTTACTGCCCATTAACCGGATAGCCGCTTGTCATATCCGATTAGCGGCTTAAATGTTACGGTTAAGGTGAAAATTTAAATTTCACAACATCCAGTATGCCGCTTACGACAACCGGATAGCCATTGATGCTCTAGAAGCTTAAAGGATAAATTTTAGAAAAAAGAAAAGGCAAACAAGGTTAGATACATATTTTACAAAAAGTTGAATTTAAATAATTGAAGTTGTAAGAATAAAAGACTCCTTAATGTTCTGAATTTTATATTTTTGTTCATTATTGATTTTCTAATAATTTGATTGATTATTAATTTATATTTTCATTGGATCCTAAAGGATAAAAAAGAATTATTATCTTATGCATTTAATGAAATTATTAATTTAGCATAAGTCAAGACTAGAAAACTTTTATTATTTAATCAAGGTTATTAATTTATAAAACAATTACTTATCAACATTTTACTATTGCATTTTTCATCTTTACATAAATCAATTAATTATAGAAAATTTTGAGGAAAATGGCTGGAGATGGCATTAAACATTATCGACTATGTGTAATGGTCTAAAGTTACTCTTAGTTAGTTATTCCCGTTTATTTTTTTTTTTTTTTCTGTTTTGATTCATTGTTAAATGTCGTTTTCTTGTGCCTAGAGAAGAAGCTTCTCACTGTCACCGATGGTATAATTTTCCAACTTTTAGACGCAATGCTTTTATCTTTTACATTTTCGATTAACGCTTTTATTTGCTACATTTTAGTTTGCTTCGCAACCAAACTAAAATCACATATGTGACAGCCATGAAAACAGTGGGAACCTTAACAATGCCGAATATATCGAGAAGTCATCTTCTTTATCAAAAAATTTCAATTCTTTTACTGTCTTTTTACCCCAAAAATGTTAACGAAGCATCATCTATGTTGATGGTATAAAATTTCATCCACTTAACAACACTGACATACTTGTTCAAAAATGATAAGTCAAGCAGTTGCTCTCAATATAGTCTGCCATTACATAGTCTTTTCGAAGCACAGCAATGATTAATTGTCATTTAATTTATTATAATGGACTTCAATGTGGTCACTAGATTTTGTTGTTGTGGTGAATATGAAAGTGAACATTAAAGTGATCTAAAAAGTGAACCTGAATTCTTATCCAAAATGTTAGAAAAGAGTAGGAATGTAGAATAAACAAGTATTGGCAACAAGAGCTAATAAAATTAACTTAAAAGTTGGAACATATTAAGAATAAAAACATGCCTAAAGCAATGAAAAAGAATTTAGTTACTAAAAATTTTGTTGTTGAAGACTTGAATTCTTATAGTCACATTTGATTAATTTTAAAACATACATAATATTTGGTATATTTTCTTTGGTAATGTAGATTTTTTTACTCCTTCCAAATGAGAATTACAAAGGATAAAAATTGTAATGATTGAAGACTAAAACTTATATTATATATCAGTAAATTTCACTTTAGTATTCTATATATGATGTTTCAGTTAGTAGCAGGTTCTTGGAAGAGAAGGATGGTTTTAAATTTTAGATTTTTATATCTTAGGCAACTTTGGTATTTCTACTAGCATTGGCTATATCATGTTTTCATCAAGCTGGAAGATGAAGAGCTTAAAGTTGAGATTTGATAGGTAACTCAAATGATGAAAACTCTCTTCTCCGATGACAAGACACCTTTATCAATATCTAAGATAACAAAAATAAAATATACCTTCCCAAATGGTTTGCCCCCCTTCTGTGCCTTCACCAAATCCTTGATCCATTGTGAAACCATGAAGGTCATTAAGCTGTGATCTCCCGTTGTCTGCAAAATTGTACGGTGAAATGTAAGATTTTAAAAGAATAAAAAATAAACATTAGAATTTAAAAAATAAAATTAGATTACACGTTTACCATGACCCCTAGTATTCCAGACAACATCCTCTCATTGGCATACATGTAGTCGATGTTGTGGACTTCATCTCTCGTCCTTCGCAGGAGAATTGCAGCTGACTCCGCATCAATTAGGAACTTTATAAATATGTTATCTTTGTCATACAGCCCCTCTTCCAGTGACTCGAGCAAATGCATAACGTGATATTGTGCCACCTTTGTAGTTCGCCCCACATTTCGCCAGGCTACTTGGATATCAGTGTATGCATCCTTGTCAATCAACTTAACAAAATTTTCTATGTGTTCAGGGACATTAGTTGGCTTGTTCTGTAGAAATGCATGTAGTTTACGTTAGTTGCCTGGGAAGCTCAGTAGTAAACCCGCTACTTTCTTTTGTAATATCGAATCTATGAGCTTGTCATTCTCTCTGCCAAAGAATTTAAGTCTTTTGCTGTCTCTCTGGCCCAGAAGTGGTAGCAAAACGTCATCTACATCCGAGGTGTAGAATCCAGTCCACCTAGCGACACTGCACCACTTGTTCATAAATGCGGCGCCTACGCATTGGCTTCCAATATCGGTTGCCATAATATAGCCTTTGGTAAGTGCTTTGCTGAATAGTTCTCGGGCGGTAACGCACTTTAAAAATTTTAATTTTCTTCCCATCACTGTACAATAAAATAAAAAAAATAATAATGATAAAATTATTTATTCTTGTCAACTTCAAAAAAATGAGTGTAAAAAAATACTAGAACATGCCAGGGGCCATTCACAGATGTCAACCATTAAAAATAAAAATTCTTATACTATAAACTAAATCAATCAAATGAGCTGGTGGTAAATGAGACAACGCTCAGGTGTGGTCGGAGCCATAAGGATGAGACATATATATTTTTCCAATAGCATACCTGAGGCGAGATTCGCGGGATGGTCAATGGCGCTTTGCGGCTCGCTCTGATGTTTGTGTGGGGTAGGCTCCGGCGTTTTTTTTTTTTTTTTTATGCTTTGCACTTTTGTGATAGGGTAGAAAGTAAGGGTGCATTTGGTGATATTTTTTAACTAGTGTTTTCGACTTTTATTTTGGAGAAAGAAAATAATGTTTTTGATGTATGTTTTTTAAAATGAAAATTTGTTTGGTATTATGTTTTCAAAATTGTATATGAAAATAAAAATAATAAAAATTTATTTGGTTGTTTTTCTGAAAATGTGAAAAATAGTCAAAATATATTTGGCTGTTTGTTTGAAAATATAAAATTTTTTATAGAATGTTTTATAAAATAAATTTTCTTCAATTTATTTATACATTTTATCTATTATTATTATTATTATTATTATTATTATGTTAATCAAAATGAAATCAAATTTCACAATAATAATTTTTAGAAAACTCTCTTATATTTTATCTATTTTAAGAAAATAAATGAAAAATAAAACAATTAGCATAACAAAATAAAGTAAAGGTAAATCTAAATAAACAACCAATAAAATAATAATAAAATAAATTATAATTGTGGGCCCGAAACACTTTTTCATTTCACCTTTTAACTTTTGTTCTCCGACATAATAGAATAATTTTAATTTAATTAATTTATTTTATTATTAAAATTACTTTAATATAATAAAACAAGTCTAATAGATTGTAAAATTAAAAATATTTTTTAATATTAAAATTATCTTAAAGTATATATAGTATTATATTTGTTTTAATGTCATACTTCTATTTGATGCTCAAGAAGCTTACTGCCCAATAACCGGATAGCCGCTTGTCATATCCGATTAGCGGCTTAAATGTTACGGTTAAGGTGAAAATTTAAATTTCACAACATCCAGTATGCCGCTTACGACAACCGGATAGCCATTGATGCTCTGTGTTTATCGCCTAATAACCTGGAGCCCATCTAGAAAGTTTACCAAAAGCTAGCCGCTTGTCATATCCGACATACATACACATGCGCTACTAAAGAATTAGTTTTTAAAATTATAGGTTTACCCTAAAACTTTCTGTAACTGTACTATGACCCAAAACGTTATAAAATGTTAGAAATAGGTCCAATTTCAGAATTTCTAAATAATACTTTGTGAATCTCAAAACTTTCTGAAATTATGATATCGCCCAAACTTTTTGAAATTATAGAATTACCCAATATATTTAAGTATTTTTTAAATAGGTTAAATCCGAAATTCTAAACAATATTTATTAAAATCAAAGATTATAGAATTCTTTCATTTTAGTTCACAACTTGAAAAACAACTTAATTCCATAAAATTATTTTTTCATTAAATATAAAATCTTTATAATGTGAAAATAATAATTTATTTAAAACGTATAAAAATAATTTAAGCTTTTAAAAACTTTAATCATTCTTAATCCTATTTGTGATCATCAAAATCAACAATATGGAAACATATATGTTAACATCAAATATGGCTCTGTATCAACATTACACTTTAATTTGCCAACTAGAGGAGTTTCCCAACAGACTGCGCCATGACCTGCATTAGAAGGCTGAGAAACCAGAAACTAATGCTTTCATGACAGTCTACCATTGATAAAGAAAATGTCTAGTAGAGTTAAGAAGTTGTTGCACACTAGTAGTCTTTCCGTTCCAGACCATAAAATCCCAATTCTGCAAAAGACTCCAACAAATCGTGACACCAAGTTGAGTTTTATCAATCAGCTTATTAAACAAACCCTCCAACCAATGAAACAAATTAGAGCCATCCTCAAAGAAGCTAATAGAGGAAGTCATCCAATAGGTTCTCGCAAAGAGGCAAACAAACAAGATATGGCAAATATTTTTAAAGCTAGCATGACAAATAGGACAAGCAGTGGGTACCTCGACATGTCTCTGAAGAAGATTCTCAGTTGTAGGAAGGACATTTATCAATGTTCTCCACATGAGATGCTTCACTTTACTCGGCACATCCTGTCTCCATACCTGATTCTAAATGCTACTAGATAGGATATCTGAGAAGGGAAAGAAATCTTATAGCTACTATGGAAAGTATTAACACCTTTAAAATCATGCATCCAATACCATAAATATACAGTTCTTTTATCACTTAGAGGGATCTTTAATATCATATTCTTATCCTTGTCATCAAAGATGTTATTAAGAATATCATAATCCTAAGTTCTAGTGTTAAAGGCCACTAATGAGCTAACTAGAGCAGACTTAACTTGCTCACTCAACACTGTATTGGTAAATCCACAGTCATTGTCAGGAAGCCAGTGATCGTTTCCGATAAATGTTTGCTCACCATCCCCTATTTGAATACGACTACCATCAATAACAACCTACTTTGTTGCCATAATGAAGAGCCATGCATAACTAAGATTATGCCCCAAGGTAGCTCTAGCAAAGGAAGTTCGAGAATAATACCTTGCTTTAAAGATTTGTGTAACTAAAGAATTCGGTTTAGTCATCAATCTCCAGCACTACTTCCCCAACATAGCAAGATTAAAAGCATGAAGTTTTTTTAACCTGATCCCCCCAGTTGACTTTGGTTTACAGAGAGCATCCTATCGCATCCAGGTGATACCACCCCCATCATTAACTAGAGCAGACTTTTGTTTGATGTGTTTTCTTCGAAAGAGAGCTGCAGTCAACTTGTTTATGCGGAATTTTTCTTCTCTCCTTTTTTGTGGGTGTGCGAGTTAAAAGTTAGGAGTGCGCATTAATTTATGCGAATAGTAATAGGAAATGAACTGCAGAATTCATTAAAAAGGAAAAAAAAGTTGGAAGAATATATGTGAAGGGTATTTTCAGAATTGGGGTTATTATAAAGGGTCCAGCTACCTTGCAACAGTTGCAAGGTGCCACCCATTTTTGTCTCATGTGAAGTCAAATTTCGTTCAACCCCCTATTTACTTTTTTATTTACATTTTATTTATAAATTTTTATACTTTAGCCAATGACCTTTTAAAATGTAATTTTATTTTATTTAATATTTTTTTTTACATTTATTTATAAGCTTATATGCTTTAGCTAGTAACTTTCTAAAATATAATTTTATTTTATTTAACATTATTTATCTCTTTAAAAAATAATAAATACAATAATAAGCCTATGACTAAATAATATTAAATAAAATTTTAAATAAAATAAATAATATTAAAAATGATATTATTTTTAAGACACTATTGATTTTTTAATATTATTCAGTTTTTTAAAGAATAAATATAATTATAAGCCTGTGACTAAATAAAAATAATATTAATTTTTTAACACTCATTAATGATTATTTTATTTTATTTAACATTATTTAGTTTTATGAAAGAATAAATATAATAATAAGCCTATGACTAAATAATATTGAATAAAATGAAAGTAAATAATATTAAAAATAATATCTATTTTTAAGGCTCACTACTGATTATTTTATTTTATTTAATATTATTTATTTTTTAAAAGAATAAAGATAATAATAAGCCTATGATTAAATAATAGTAAATAAAAAAACTAAAAAAATATTTATTTTTAAGGCTCCCTATTGATTATTTTATTTTATTTAATGTTATTTAGTTTTTTGAAGGAATAAATATAATAATAAGCATATGACTAAATAATATTAAATAAAATGGAATAAATAATATTAAATAATATTTATTTTTAATAAAGTAAATAATATTTATTTTTAATAAAATAAATAATATTAACAATTTATTCTTATATAATATTAAAAATAAAATTTATTTTTAATACTCACTACTAATTAAATAATATAAATTATAAATAATCTGGACTTATGTGCTAAAATTCTTAAATTTATAACTTATTTGTGCTTTTAATAAATACTAGGGAGTGTAATGTTAATATTAAAATGAACAAATCTCCACCATTGAAATCACTTTTTCACTTAATCTAATGGTCAAGAACTCAAATCAAGAAAAGACAAAAATGGGTGGCACCTTGCAACTGCTGCAAGGTAGCCGAGTCCTATTATAAAATTATTTTTTATTTTTTATGATTTTAACGAAATATTTTTAGAAGCCGTACTTTATTAGAATATTTTTGAAGTCTTAAAAGGTCAAAACTGAAAACTCGCAATACCTAGGACACCGAGCTGGCTCAGGCCACATGCGTTTGCCTTTTAGAGCAAAATGTGTGCATGTGCGCTCTTCTACTCAACTTGTTCCTCTTTTAGCACATGCATGCACATGTGCTCAACAGCCGCAGTTTCAAACTAAGCGCTCCTGTTAGAAGTGAGGCATAATTTAGGGGTCTCATTAAAAAAAGGAGACACGCGGAGCTATTGTGTCGAGCCAACAAAACAACACAAAATAACACTTGGCCAAGCATGCAGCATTAAAGGCTAGATCGTTCGATAGATGGTCACGGAAATCGATGAAAGATAAGTGGAGCAAAATAAGTTTCGTTAGCCATAGTTGTCAAGCGGTGATTTAGCAACCAGTTTTCCATTTGTGTAAGTCGTCGCCACAGATCAAAGCGGCGGCCACAGATCATCGGCGGTGGCGGCCGCAGAACAAAAGTCACGCCGGAGGAAAGCCACCGCTGCAGGCCGCCATAAATCGTTGGTAGTGTTGAAGAAGATTTTGGATCACAGCTGTATCTGGGATTTGCAAAGCGTAACGGTGAGTCAGAAAACCGCATGAATTACATCTGCAAGATTCTGAATGGTTTGTCTTTACCTAGTTATTCACGTTGATTGAAAAAAAAAATTGAATTTTTGATGCTAAAATTTGATGAACTCTTTTTTTTTTAATCTTTTTTGGTTTTCCATAGAAAATATCATAGGATCCTACCCAATTTATCAACCTGTTATTGTTAAGAAATTCGCATATGTTAATAATTTATTAATTATTTAATTGTCAGTAAATTAATAGATTTTATATATTATTGAGCTTCTTCTGTATTAGAGTGCAAATTTCGTGATCTGACATGCAATCGTTTTTTGTTTTTGGTTTATGGCGTTGTTTGCATGTGCTGCTGCAGAAACCATCTGGACACAGTTTCTGCCTACACCACTTCCACAATGGACTGGGCAGGGGAAGAATACGCGTGAATACATTAACATTCTTTCCTAAATGGCGAGTCAACCTTGCAGCAATTCTACACTTGTGGCTGCCATTCGTATGCCAAAGAGGTCAAATACAATGATTTCTGAAGAGCCTTCTTCAAACATTACCATTTTGCTTATAACCATGATTGGCCAGACACAACAAAGCCAGCAAAGAAGAAGAGGAAGGCCAACACTGCGAGCGGTTAGATATTTGCTACACTGTCTCCTGATAATTTTGGACCTATTTCTGCTAAAAATGAAAGGCCAACACAGCCAGTGGTAAGATATTTGTTACACTGCCTTCTGATCATTTTGGACCTTCTGGCTGAAAATGATCTAGAGCATAGAGATGAACCAAGGTGTGCTTGTCAGTGAATTGTGGGATGGCTGGTTGGAATATGCCGGCAATGGGGGTGCAGTATCTGCCTTTTGCTGGAATAGCCGGGCAGTCAAAATGTGTTTCTCAGTCAGCCGAGGATCATTAAGAGTGGTTTCTCTACACAGGTATGTATATTTTGAGGTTTTGATTGATTAATAGAAACTGGTTTTGTAGATAATTCCAACTGCTGGTTAAACAGCAAATTTTTTTGTTGTTATTACATTATCTAGATAATCTTAGTATTCATAATACACTTCAAAATTTGTAGGTAATCTTTAGTATTTATCATTCTTAGTATTTATTAGCTTTAGGCCTAGTTGGGTTGGGATTGTTGCTAGGGAGAGTCAAAAGTGGTTTTTGCTCTGGTTTTTTTTTTTTAAATCACTTCTGTTAAAATAATTCAATCCTATGCAAACATTGAAATGAAAAGTAAGGGTGGAGTTCTTTTTCAAAATCTCGACTGTAAAAATCATTTTTTTTAAATCTTATTCCATATATATCCTCTAGCATGTCTTACATCAATGAACACCCCCCCCTTTTTAATTGGTTCAATTGGAATTGATGACTTATTTTATGAAATGTTTACAATATATATGTATTGTATTAAGTTGAAAGCTAATCATTAGTTTTTATTTTGTTTTCAATAGGCCGTCAATTCAACACCCCCCCCCCCCTCAAAACAAAAAAACAACTAGAGTTAGACACTTGTTTTATGGAATGATTAAATCGTATATATATTGAATAAATTGAAATCATTGGGAGATAAAATGTTATTATCACATTAACTTATTATGAAAAATGTTATGGTTTGGTCAAGGAAAGTTTGTCAATATATAATAGCATTACTATTATTATTAGAAAGTAACAAAATGTCATATGGCAATAATTAACCATCATTTTATAATTTCATAGTTTATTCTCTTCATGGTTACACTTGTTCTTTTTATTTTCATGATATCAAATTTATCAAGATATTTCACCTTGTTTACAATTATTCAAATATTTCACCTTCTCTATCAAAAAATTTAAAGAAGTTTCATAAATAATTAATATTAGTTTTTTAGTTATAAGCTTATTTGTATATTGTTGTCATTATTTTGTTAAATATATAAATTTTGCTAAGAGTTCTTATTGATATTTTGTTTCCTAAACTCCTTCATATGCATAATTCACAATCATGCAAATATTTAAAATAAATTTATAAATTAGTTATAAATTAGTCCGGCCTGATTAAAAGTCTTGGGTCTGCCAGCTTGCTCATTTAGGTTCTCCTTCATCAATGTCATTAGGTTCTCATTCCTTCTCTTTTCCTTACAAGGATCATATTTAAATGAAAATCCATAACTTGAACAGTGCAGTTCTGATTTGTTTATTGGTTAATGTTTTGCCATGTCAACTTGTTGATAATGTTTTCCTGCATTATTTTGCCATGTTAACTTGCTGATGTTGTTTCCTGCATTAAGGTGGCTGTTTCCAGCAAGAGTCCTGACCTGGGGACAAGGTATGCATGATCACCTTATTTAACTAAGTCTTTGATTTACCTCTCTTCTTACTAAATGTTTGATTATTTTTCACTCAAAGGATGCAGGGAGAGAGGCATAGCTCATTGCTAGGAGGGGGGCTTAGATCATTTGCTCGGAGATTGGCACAAGAATTTCTAGGGTTGAATGCACTTGAATGAAAAGCAAGCAAAGTATATCATAAGATTTTTAGGTAAGTCTCTCATATTTCTATTTGATTTCGTAGGTTTGATTGCTACATTTCTTGAAAGGGATTTGATTGCTACACTTCTTTAAAGGGAAGGATCCGACCCTTTATCATTAGGGGGCGTTTGGTGACAGGATAAATAAATTGGGTTGGTATAGAAAGGGTGGGCTCCCACATGGGGCCCTCCATTTAATCCCAAACTAATGAAAAATTTATCCCATTGGGGCCATGGGATAAGCAAGTTAGGATAATGCAAATAATCAACCTTTTATTAGTTTAATAATAATGATAATAACAATAATAATAGTTAAAATTTTTATATTTTATGATGGTCTAATTGAAATAAGAAATTTTCTATGAGTAAATAAAATTTAACAATTATTTATTAAAATAATACATAACGAAAATAACTATTGTTTAACCCATTACATTTCTACAACAATAAAGTAGTTCAATTTTTTAATTATTATAACAATAAAACTTTTAATACAATCCAATGATACAAGATGGTACTAAATATATTTCTATTCCACCAAATCTCATCCACCATCCTAACCCATCCTATCATATCTCGCATACCAAGTTCTCAAATGTGTCATTAGGCTAGTTTATTGCATCAATGATATATTTCTCCTGAATTAATTATTAAATGCATTTTCTTCCTCCTACCTCTCCCCTCTCCCTCTCCCTCTCCCTCTTGGTATGTGTTCGGTATAGCTTCTCTTAATGTGTGTTTATAGCATTTGTAGAGGTCAAAAGTGAATTTTTATTCCAAATGCACTTGTTTCCCATTGTGTGTGTTTGTGAGGTCAAAAGTGATTCTTTTATCCAAAAGTACTTTTCAAATTTTTTTAGTGGTGTTTGTTTAGTATTGGAGTATAGATTTTGGGCTTTCATAATGCTATTTTGTGCCTACTACCAGAACCTGCTTTTTTATGGGTCAAAAGGGCTTCTTTACATCAAAAGCACTCGTCAAGCTTTTTAGTGGTGTTTTATTAGTTTTGGAGTAGGACTTTTGGCCTTTCAAAATTTGAGTTATTGAGAGTAGAGGCAAAGTTTTTTGAAAGCCCAGAAGCTCTATACCAAAATTAACCTGACACCTATTTAAAAAAAAAAGTTTGAAAAGTGCTTTTGGAATTGACTTTTGACCTATACAAAAGCTTTTGGGAATAGAGTCACAAAAAGTATTTTGAAAGCTCACAAGCTCTTCTTTGACACTAATCAGACACCACTTATTTTGGCTTTTGCACAAAGTGGCAAAATAACTTTTTGAAGGTCATATAATGCTCAAAAATACTCTTAAAGATAGTTTCATTAATTTCATGATATCCTTATAACAAAACCCCATGAAAAAAAAAATCATTACAGCTCCTTAATTCCAAAAAATATATTCACCTACTTAGTTAGGTTTTTGGTCAACGTGATTCTTATCTGTATCCATCAAAATTCTTATCTGTATGTAAATGTTATGGGCAATTGTACACCAGCAGCACCGGTAACCCACTGACATTCACCTCCTACCCCTTAGTGAAGCTTGACCTCTGTCACATCTTATCCACATGCTTCACATACTGACTTGTGATGTCCTGCATGAAGTTAACAATGTGCATTGGAAATCAAATCTAATGTAAGATGAAATGTATATGACAGTTCATTTAAACTTTCACTAATTTGTTGCATGTGTCTATGGGATTGAAAAGGGAAAGGAGGGGGTTATATTTCATTTCTCAGTTCGATAGAGGGGGCAATTTTATACAACCAGCACTGGTAGCCACATTCACCTCATTCCCCTTAGTGAAACTTGACCTCTGTCACATCTTGTCCACATACTCCACATACCGACTTGTCAAGACCTTTATGAAGTAACAGCATGCATCGGAAATCAAGTCTATTGAAGGATGCAATGTGTATCACGGTACATTTAGAGTTTCACTAATTTGTTGCAGGTGTCTGTGGGATTGAAAAGGAAAAGGAGGGGGTTATATTTCATTTCTTGGTTCGAAAGAGGAAGTTCTCCATAGCTCCCTTGACGTGGCACATGGGCCTAATGAGAGATCATTTGAGCAAATGCTTATCAATTATTTCCATGGTTGTCACAAATAGGATTTTAATCTAGTTGTGAAGCAAACAAAAGTGTAGCAAATTAAAGCATCAAACACAAATGTAGCAAATAAAAGCATTAAATAAAAACATAACAAAATAAAGCATTAACAAACAAAAGATGTAATACCTGTATTTTGTTCAAAAGACTGAAAATTACTGGATCAGGGAGCACCTTCCTCTGTAGCCATAAGAAAAGGACATTTAAGTCGGAATCAAAGGAGAAAATAATAAACAAGAATAGTTAACGAGGAGTAACTGTTAACATATATGTTTCCATATTATTGATTTTGATGATAACAAATATTTTGATGAATATGTTGGAGTTCCTATAATATCAAATAAGTTTTTAAAAGCAAGAATTTTTCTATGAGTATTTACAAGTTT
This sequence comes from Citropsis articulata, assembly GCA_030449925.1. NCBI lineage: Eukaryota > Viridiplantae > Streptophyta > Magnoliopsida > Sapindales > Rutaceae > Citropsis > Citropsis articulata. The sequence continues at coordinate 5,877,286 of JASUUH010000211.1, read as the reverse complement.
TTAAGGAACTGGAAAAACTCTGCAAAATGCGCAATTCTGGAAATAAACGGTGAACCGTTAACTCATAACGGCTAACCGATAATATCCAGAAAGACACATTGTTGTTAAGCCTTAACCGTTTAGTGTTAAAGGTTAAGCTTTTGTTTTTAAAGGCTACTGGAAATAAACGGCAAACCGTTAACTCATAACGGCTAACCGATAATTTCCAGAGAGGCAAAATTTGTTAAGCCTTAGCCGTTTAGTATTAAGGGTTAGCTGAAATGGTTTATTGAAGCTTCTGGAATTTAGCGGCGAACCGTTAATGTGTAAACGGCGAACCGATAATTTCCAGTGTGTTATTTTTGTCTAATCCTTAACCGTTTAGCAAGAACGGATGGAAGCCTTATGTTGTGCAGGTCTCTGGATTTTAACGGCGAAAGGGTAACGACTAACGGTCAACCGATTATTTGAAATCCAGTGCAACGGTAACATTGACCAGAGCAAACGGTGAGCCGTTAACTGTAAACGGCGATCCGTTTACTGAAGAATTAGGCTATAACGGCTAGTTTTCGGCTCCAACTATAAATAAGCTCATTTAAATCATTTTAAAGGTTGATCACAACACTACCATTGAGCTTATACACGTTTATACAATCTTCATAGAGCCTTAAACATTTTCTTGCTTCATTTTATTCACACATCAAGCTTTCATTTGTAATCTTAAAGATTGTGTGAGAGAAAAATTACTTGTAATCTTTTGTTTGAGTGATTGTAAGTGTTGGGATACACTTGGGTTAAGAGATTGGGAATAATCTCTTGTTGTAAAGGTTTATTGACACCTTGGAAGTCAATTGTAAGCATTTGAGGCCTTGGTGGCTTGCTTAGTGGAATCCTCAAGCCCGGTGTGCTTGGAGGCGTGGGCGTGTGAGGGATAGCCGAACCACGTAAAAATCATTGTGTTTGATCTCTCTTTCCCTATCTCTTTACTTTTATTGCAAATTAATTTGTTAATTTCGAATTTGATTGTTTAAGTTTTACTTCATTATATTTTTAGTTGCTTAATTTTTAAAATTCCAATTCACCCCCCCTCTTGGGTTGCCTTGTTAGTATTTCAATTGGTATCAGAGCACGGATCGCCGTTAACCGTTAACGGATAGTATTGCAATAGGAAGCCTTTACAATTTTGCTGCCCAGAACCGGATACTCATAACCGGTAAGCCGAATTCAAGATAGATGCTTGCTGCCTTCAACCGGTTAGTCGGTTAGCTAAATCCGGATTGCCGGATTCGTGAGACTATTATCTTTTTCATGCTTTCTCTCTTTCGGCAAGCCGAATGCTTTCCTTCTCCAAAACCGGTTCTTCCCTTCTCCAATCTTACTTCATAATCAACCATTTTTCCTCATCTTTGATGAAAATCAAGCCATAAAACTTGTTTCCCATCAGGTTTTATATTCAAAGTCATCTTCAAAGTCATCTTATGCTTATTTTTAGACACACCAACATTTACTACTTTATGATTTTTCATTTTATATTTTGATTATGTGGATATTTATGCTTGCCTATTATGATTTTGGACTAAGTGTTTATTTTGGATGACATGGATTTGATATGGTTATTTATTATCTTCCTTATTCATGTTTTGGATAATTTTGAACTAATGTGCTTGTCTTGATGATTTTGATGATTGATGATCATATGTGTGTTGCTTGATGAATTGATGGAGTTGTCGGTTTGTTATAATTGTTTAAGCTTATATAAAAGTGTTTTTTATCATATTGTGTATTTGAGAATTTCCTCATTTTTAAAGGGAGACTTTTGCCGAAATTATTACTTGCACAAAATGGGTAATATCTTCGTTAAATTATTTTTTATGATCTTATTTCAAGTGCATCTATTTATCTTTTCTTTTTCATGATGAAAAGAGAGATACAATGTGATTTTGGATAATATGCTTTTTAAACATTTTTTGTTATCCAAAGGGGGAGACAAAGAAATATGACATTTTGATGTTGATTAAAGAAAGAGAATAATATGCGTTTTTGAGTATTCATTTGATGATTAATTTGTGCTTATGGTGATGATTTTGAGATATGGTGATAATTTGATTACATATTTTTTATATGATGATTTTATGTTTTGAATTGTTGATTTGAAAATTGATGGAATCATGATTCATAATCATTTTATGGTTGGTGGACTATGTGATCATGATAATTTGGGAGTGATATTATTAAATCTTGTATTTGAAGTGATGCTTGTTGTTAGGGGGAGAATGTGTTAAGTTCTTTACTTTGACAACATGGGTAATAAATTTACTCCTCTTATTCTTTTCCTTTTAAGTTTTCTTTTGTTAGTTGAAGGGGAAGAAAAATACATGTTTTAATCTTATACAAAATTTTGCTATTTTTTCCTTTTCCATTAAGTTTTCTTTTTGATGATGAGGGGGAGAAGAATACATGTATTTAAATTTGTTAATTTACCTAAATTGTAAGAGAAGCTTACATTTAGGGGGAGCAATTTTTGAATCATTCTTTAAATACATGAAATATTTGTCATCATCAAAAAGGGGGAGATTGTTAACATATATGTTTCCATATTATTGATTTTGATGATAACAAATATTTTGATGAATATGTTGGAGTTCCTATAATATCAAATAAGTTTTTAAAAGCAAGAATTTTTCTATGAGTATTTACAAGTTTTTAAGGAACTGGAAAAACTCTGCAAAATGCGCAATTCTGGAAATAAACGGTGAACCGTTAACTCATAACGGCTAACCGATAATATCCAGAGAGACACATTGTTGTTAAGCCTTAACCGTTTAGTGTTAAAGGTTAAGCTTTTGTTTTTAAAGGCTACTGGAAATAAACGGCAAACCGTTAACTCATAACGGCTAACCGATAATTTCCAGAGAGGCAAAATTTGTTAAGCCTTAGCCGTTTAGTATTAAGGGTTAGCTGAAATGGTTTATTGAAGCTTCTGGAATTTAGCGGCGAACCGTTAATGTGTAAACGGCGAACCGATAATTTCCAGTGTGTTATTTTTGTCTAATCCTTAACCGTTTAGCAAGAACGGATGGAAGCCTTATGTTGTGTCTCGGATTTTAACGAAAGGGTAACGACTAACGGTCAACCGATTATTTGAAATCCAGCGCGGTAACATTGACGGAGCAAAGCGGTGAGTTAGCTAATCAGCGGCGATCCGTTATCAAGAATTAGGCTATAACGGCTAGTTTTCGGCTCCAACTATAAATAAGCTCATTTAAATCATTTTAAAGGTTGATCACAACACTACCATTGAGCTTATACACGTTTATACAATCTTCATAGAGCCTTAAACATTTTCTTGCTTCATTTTATTCACACATCAAGCTTTCATTTGTAATCTTAAAGATTGTGTGAGAGAAAAATTACTTGTAATCTTTTGTTTGAGTGATTGTAAGTGTTGGGATACACTTGGGTTAAGAGATTGGGAATAATCTCTTGTTGTAAAGGTTTATTGACACCTTGGAAGTCAATTGTAAGCATTTGAGGCCTTGGTGGCTTGCTTAGTGGAATCCTCAAGCCCGGTGTGCTTGGAGGCGTGGACGTAGGCGGGGATAGCCGAACCACGTAAAAATCATTGTGTTTGATCTCTCTTTCCCTATCTCTTTACTTTTATTGCAAATTAATTTGTTAATTTCGAATTTGATTGTTTAAGTTTTACTTCATTATATTTTTAGTTGCTTAATTTTTAAAATTCCAATTCACCCCCCCTCTTGGGTTGCCTTGTTAGTATTTCAGTAACTTTATACCTTTGCACATAGTCGATCATGCTTAATGCCATCACCAGCTATTTGTTTCAAAGTTGTCTGTAAATCATTGATTTAGGAAAAGATGAAAAATCCAACAGTTAAATCTCGATAAGTAAATGTTCGATAAATTAATGACCTTGATTAAATAACGAATTTTTCAGTCTTGACGTACGCTAAATTAGTAATTTCACTAAATCTCACTAAATGCATAAGATAATAACTTTTTTGATGCTCTAGGGCCCAATAAAAATGTAAATTAATAATCAATCAAATACAAAAATTGATAATGAATAAAATGTAGAATTCATAGCAACTTCGTAAAATATTTATCTAAAAGTGTGTCATTTCTTTGTTCCGAAATTGAATTCTGTCTCATCCTTAACTTGTATATAGGGTGCACGACATTTGGTATATTTTCTTTACTCAATGTAAATTCTTTTACTCCTTTCAAATGAGAACCATGAAGGACGAAAATTCTAATGATTCGAGACTAAAAATCATACGAAACATACGAAACTTGGGAGTACTTTTGTATTCTTATTTCTTTATATCGAAGACTTACACATTGGATATATATAGTGATATATCTATGTACATGATTAATAAAGAAAGAAGGACGATGTATCACTACAAGGATCCTAACAAAGATACATAATTGTTGAGAAGATACTTTCGAGAATAGACTTTTAACTTGAGAAAGCACAATTTGTACTCTTTTATAGGTAAGGATATGTATATGTATCAACAAAACTCTTCTTACAACAAAAATCTATTTCTAATTATTTATTAATTGATAAATGATTCATTTATTAATAAATAAATAACTTCAATGAAATAATATTTTTTCTTTGTCCCAACAAACTAAAATAAAATTTTTACTTAGTGCCAATGATATTACCGTAAATATCAAGTAAACGAATAGATTTATAGGTTTGTAACTTCTCTACAAGCAAAATTATTTGTGATAGAAAGAAGCATGCGTACCTCAAATAAGAAGCGAGTTGGGGTCTCTCCCATTGCATGAGTACCTAGCAATGAAATAAAAATCTTGCATCAAAATTAAGAAGAATAAAATAATTTATACACAACTGAATTAGGTAATTATGTGAAATTAAGTTACCTTCTTCATCTTTTGCGATGTTCGGGTTAGCCGAACGAGAATGGCCTCCTCTATGTTTGCCAAACTGAAAAAATGACGCATTAAGGCTCTGTGAATACTCTTTGTCAAACTAAACAAATTTAGTTATTTTCTCCTAACTAACCATTGTGAATTTTCATTTTGAATCTTGATTCATGGTCTTACCTGGATTGATCAAGCTCTAGATCCAAGAGAGATCTTGGATCTCCAGAGGTCCATTGACTTATGCTCTTCAAGCTGTAAATGCGTCCCCTGTAGTTTACCTGCAGCAACATTGGGTATGTCAACAGTATTGAATAAAGTAATATAACTATAAAGATTAAAAAAATACATAAAGGGAACTTGTAATATGATTTCAACCTGTATCTCGTCTAAATGGACCTTTATATCTTCTTCAAGTATGGCTGGAGTTGCTCTTCCGAGAATGAGTTGAGCTATTTCAAGAGTTTTTTCCATTCCAGCTTTCTGCAAAATAATTAAACAAATTTCTTTGCAATTTAAAAAAAAATCTATAATTAAACCATAAACACAATTACTTACAACTCTTTCTTCAACTGAAGTCGACAACACGCAAATATCGTCCTCGCTTAACAATTCTGGTTGACAACTGTTGGGGTCTGCTGGAATTTTCTTTTGCCATTTTCCATCAACTTTAATCCAACTGTTCCAATCAGGTTCGTAGTTGACGTCCCACATAAACGGTTCGCTCTCGAAAGTAAAATGACAGGAAAATAAACGAAAATAAGCAACAACAGTTACGAAATTAAACCTTGTCTTAATGTTGGAATAGAAAATTTTATACCTTGTCATAATGTTGGAAGAGCTGCTCTAGTGTCTGAACCTGCAGAAATGCGCAATATAGGAAAAATTCAACAAAGATCATGGCTATAGGAAAACCACTCAAAGAAATAAATCATGGAACTCTCAGTTGAAGGTGTAATTACCATTTATTTATAAAAATAGCAGAATGATATTCAGAAGAATGATGATGAGCATGTTAAGTGATGAAGACCAGATTAGATTATTTAAAATAATATATGATTAATTAAAATAATTATATTAATAATTATTATAAGAGTATATTAATTAATTAATTATAATAAGAGTATATTAATTATCAATAATTATTGTTAATAATATATTAATACGTTAATTAATAGTAACAATTATATTAGTTAATTAATAATAATATATTAATTATTGTGATTGTTTATTCAAAAATTATAATTATTAATATATTATTGTTATAATATATTAGTATATTAATTAATAGTGATAATTATAATAATTAATTAATATTATTATTATATTAATTATTGTGATTATTTATCAAAAATTGTAATTATTAATAATTATTGTTAATAATATAATCGATATTAATTAATTATAATATAGGTATTTTATTTTTTTTTTTTGGGACTGACAAAACAATCAATCTATGGAGACATTCCCACCTCTCCTTAAATTTCCTCAATTCCCAAATTGTGGTGGGTCTCACAATTTCTATTTCGATTACCAACTCTATTTTGTGAAGTAAACTCTATCAATGATTCCGACTCTTTAATTCGGGAAGTAAACACGACATAGATTATCTAACCAATAGTAGCATTATGGAATTTAGTCATTGGTTCTTGTGAGCTTATTTATGTCACTTTTGTATGTAATGCGTAGTGCCTTGTATTTCTGCAGGTGGAACAGGCTAATTTTGCAAACTAGTCACACTGAGCTATGGATTTTATTTTAGGTGAGATGATCTTACATTATCATATGCCAGTCCTTTGAAAAGTATTAGTATAAGAATAGATTGCTAATTACATAACCTGTTAGATAAAGTAATGTGTTTCATGAGCAAAGTAATTTTGGCAATATCAACTTTTAGTTACGCCATACTCCTTCTCAGTGATTCTCATTACTTGACCACTGATAAAGACATAGGAGTAATTCTTATTTTTTAAAGTCAGGAGCTTGTGTTGAGCTTGAGGGGCTTTATTTCAACTGGTAAAGTATAGGAGCAATTCTTATTTTTCAAGTCAGGAGCTTGTGTTGAGCTTGAGGGGATTTATTTCAACTGGTAAAGTATGGGAGCAATTCTTATATTTTAAAGTCAGGAGGTTGTATTGAGCTTGAGGGCTTTATTTTTATCTTGTGTTGAACTGAGGTTAGGCTAATTAAGGACGAATTAGGGTTCTTTTATCCTATTAGTTGATTAGAGGATAAGGACAGGATTTGACTGAGGTGCTTTAGCTTATTGTGATTTTGTTTGCTCATTTTCCTAGCATGCTTGTAAAGCAATAAAATGCGGCCGTTTCGTGGGGTTTTGACTTTCTTTGGATGTTCCATGACCTTGAAATTGATTTGTACAAAGTAGATACTATTAGTTTGTGCTTTTTGACTGCTTTGAAAGTTTGAGTTCAGATTTCGAGAGGAGTTTATTCCTTCTCTTCTTTTAACAATATTCTTTTATCTTATTGTTATTGAATGATAACATAGGTATCTGCTTGTGTGAGGTGAATTTAATATTAACAGGCAAGTGTATAACAACTATTAAGAGAATTTAGGCTATTAAAGTACTGTTTTGTGGCTCTGATAGTACAAGGAATACTAAATAGTGGCACTAATTAAGCTCATTTTAGTTCTTATGATATATATTAGTAAATTTCACTTTAGTATTCTATATATGATGTTTCAGTTAGTAGCAGGTTCTTGGAAGAGAAGGATGGTTTTAAATTTTAGATTTTTATGTCTTAGGCAACTTTGGTATTTCTACTAGCATTGGCTATATCATGTTTACATCAAGCTGGAAGATGAGGAGCTTAAAGTTGAGACTTGATAGGTAACTCCAATGATGAAAACTCTCTTCTCCGATGACAAGACACCTTTATCAATATCTAAGGTAACAAAAATAAAATATACCTTCCCAAATGGTTTGCCCCCCTTCTATGCCTTCACCAAATCCTTGATCCATGGTGAAACCATGAAGGTCATTAAGCTGTGATCTCCAGTTGTCTGCAAAATTGTACGGTGAAATGTAAGATTTTAAAAGAATAAAAAATAAAAATTAGAATTTAAAAAATAAAATTAGATTAGTGTGTTTACCTTGGCGCCTAGTATTCCAGACAACATCCTCTCATTAGCATACATGTAGCCGATGTTGTGGACTTCATCTCTCGTCCTTCGCAGGAGAATTGCAGCTGACTCCGCATCAATTAGGAACTTTATAAATATGTTATCTTTGTCATACAACCCCTCTTCCAGTGACTCGAGCAAATGCATAACGTGATATTGTGCCACCTTTGTAGTTCGCCCCACATTTCGCCAGGCTACTTGGATATTAGTGTATGCATCCTTGCCAATCAACTTAACAAAATTTTCTATGTGTTCAGGGACATTAGTTGGCTTGTTCTGTAGAAATGCATGTAGTTTATGTTTGTTGCCTGGGAAGCTTAGTAGTAAACCCGTTACTTTCTTTTGTAATATCGAATCTATGAGCTTGTCATTCTCTCTGCCAAAGAATTTAAGTCCTTTGCTGTCTCTCCGGCCCAGAAGTGGTAGCAAAACGTCATCTACATCCGAGGTGTAGAATCCAGTCCACCTAGCGACACTGCACCACTTGTTCATAAAAGCGGCGCCTACGCATTGGCTTCCAATATCGGTTGCCATAATGTAGCCTTTGGTAAGTGCATTGCTGAATAGTTCTCGGGCGGTAACGCACTTTAAAAATTTTAATTTTCTTCCCATCACTGTACAATAAAATAACAAAATAATAATGATAAAATTAGTTATTCTTGTCAACTTCAAAAAAAGGAGTGTAAAAAAATACTGGAACATGCCAGGGGCCATTCACAGCTGTCAACCATTAAAAATAAAAATTCTTATACTATAAACTAAATCAATCAAATGAGCTGGTGGTAAATGAGACAACACTCAAGTGTGGTCGGAGCCATAAGGATGAGACATATATATTTTTCCAGGGTCATTCTATAATGCCGTAACTAAATTTACGACATTGATGCCATGATGAACGTGGACCGTTAGATTTAAAAAAAAAATCTATCATTAATTCTAAATAAATAGGTAACATGTTACCTAAATAGCAGGTAATTACTCTTTTTTATTCAATTTCTAGGTTATATTTACTAATCTTACGTGTGATTTACAAGTTTTATATAATATTTACAAGTTAATGTTGATTTACAAGTTTTATACAATATTTACAAGTTTTTGTTTTGTTTACAAGTTCTTCTTGCAATTTACAACTTTAACATTAATTTACCTATTTTTCCGATTAATTTACTAGTTTTATGTATGGTTTACAAGTTTTTTATTTCATTTTACAATTAATGTCAATTTACAAGTTCTATGTAATTTTTCTAATCTTATGTGTGATTTACAAGTTTTATGTAATATTTACAAGTTAATGTTGATTTACAAGTTTTATGCAATATTTACAAGTTTTTGTTTTGTTTACAAGTTCTTCTTGCAATTTACAACTTTAACATTAATTTACCTATTTTCCGATTAATTTATTAGTTTTATGTATGGTTTACAAGTTTTTTGTTTCATTTTACAATTAATGTCAATTTACAAGTTCTATGTAATATTTCTAATCTTATGTGTGATTTACAAGTTTTATGTAATATTTACAAGTTAATGTTGATTTACAAGTTTTATGCAATATTTACAAGTTTTTGTTTTGTTTACAAGTTCTTCTTGCAATTTACAACTTTAACATTAATTTACCTATTTTTCGATTAATTTATTAGTTTTATGTATGGTTTACAAGTTTTTTGTTTCATTTTACAATTAATGTCAATTTACAAGTTCTATGTAATATTTCTAATCTTATGTGTGATTTACAAGTTTTATGTAATATTTACAAGTTAATATTGATTTACAAGTTTTATGCAATATTTACAAGTTTTTGTTTTGTTTACAAGTTCTTCTTGCAATTTACAACTTTAACATTAATTTACCTATTTTTCGATTAATTTACTAGTTTTATGTATGGTTTACAAGTTTTTTGTTTCATTTTACAATTAATGTCAATTTACAAGTTCTATGTAATTTTTCTAATTTTATGTGTGATTTACAAGTTTTATGTAATATTTACAAGTTAATGTTGATTTACAAGTTTTATACAATATTTACAAGTTTTTGTTTTGTTTACAAGTTCTTCTTGCAATTTACAACTTTAACATTAATTTACCTATTTTCCGATTAATTTATTAGTTTTATGTATGGTTTACAAGTTTTTTGTTTCATTTTACAATTTATGTCAATTTACAAGTTCTATGTAATTTTTCTAATTTTATGTGTGATTTACAAGTTTTATGTAATATTTACAAGTTAATGTTGATTTACAAGTTTTATGCAATATTTACAAGTTTTTGTTTTGTTTACAAGTTCTTCTTGCAATTTACAACTTTAACATTAATTTACCTATTTTTCGATTAATTTACTAGTTTTATGTATGGTTTACAAGTTTTTTGTTTCATTTTACAATTAATGTCAATTTACAAGTTCTATGTAATTTTTCTAATTTTATGTGTGATTTACAAGTTTTATGTAATATTTACAAGTTAATGTTGATTTACAAGTTTTATGCAATATTTACAAGTTTTTGTTTTGTTTACAAGTTCTTCTTGCAATTTACAACTTTAACAGTAATTTACCTATTTTTCGATTAATTTACTAGTTTTATGTGTGGTTTACAAGTTTTTTGTTTCATTTTACAATTAATGTCAATTTACAAGTTTTTTGTTTCTTTACAATTTTTTCTTTTAATTAAAACTCCATCATTAATTTACATCTTTTTCCATCAATTTACTACTTTTATGTGTGGTTTACACTTTCTTTGTTTCATTTTCCACTTAATGTCAGTTTACGAGTTTTATGTTATTTTTACAAATTTTTGTTTTCTTTACACTTTTTTCATCTAATTTACAAGTTCATCGTTAATTTACTCATTTTTCCATCAATTTACTATTTTTATTTGTGGTTTACATTGTTTTTGTTTCATTTTCCACTTAATGTAAGTTTACGAGTTTTATGTCATTTTTACAAGTTTTTGTTTTGTTTACACTTTTTTCATCTAATTTACAACTTCATCGTTAAATTACTCATTTTTCCATCAACTTACTATTCTTATGTGTGGTTTACACATTTTTTGTTTTATTTTCCACTTAATGTCAGTTTACAAGTTTTATGTTATTTTTACAAATTTTTGTTTTCTTTACACTTTTTTCATCTAATTTACAACTCCATCGTTAATTTACTCATTTTTCCATCAACTTACTATTTTTATGTGTGGTTCACATTGTTTTTGTTTTATTTTTCACTTAATGTCTGTTTACGAGTTTTATGTCATATTTACAAGTTTTTGCTTTCTTTACACTTTTTTCTTTTAATTTACAACTGCATTATTAATTTACCTATTTTCCCATCAATTTACTAGTTTTATGTGTGGTTTATATTTTTTTGTTTCATTTTTCACTTAATGTAAATTTACAAGTTCTGTGTCATTTTTTCTAGGTTTTTTGTTTTGTTTACAAGGTATTCTTACAATTTACAAGTCTAAATTAATTTACTCTCTTTTCCATCAATTTGCTAGTTTTACGTGTGGTTTATAAATTGTTTGTTTTATTTCATACTTCATATCAATTCACAAGATGTATGTTATTTTTCTAAGTTTTTATTTTGTTTGCAAGTTTTTCTTTTAATTTACCACTCGAACTCTAATTTACTCATTTTCCCTTTTTTTACTATTTCCAAGTGTGAATTACAAATCTTTAACTTCATTTCATATTTAATGTCAATTTACAATTTTTATTTTTTTATTTTTGTTAAATTTTGCGGACCAATTTACCACTCTAACTCTAGTTTATCCGTTTTATCTCCAATCTACGAGTTATACATGTGGTTTAGAAATTTTTTTGTCTTATTTCACATTTAGTTGGAATTTAGGTTATTTAGTTTAGGTCAATTATCTTAACTTAAATCCAATGTGAAAATAGTTAAAGAGATGGATTATTGGGTATAAAATCATAAGTTTAAAATTTAACTAAAAACCATAAATCTGAACCCAAAAAAAATCATAACATAAGTGGTTCTATAGATATTTTAGGTATATATATAAATGTTTGTGTGTGTCTATATATATATATATATATATAATATAGATATATATCATCATAAATCTATCAATTTTATCTTTAACTTATTTAAAAATAATAATCTTATATAATTAAGATATAAACAAAAACAAAAAATTATAAAATTTAAAACTTACTAAACCTACGTCGTTTCCATATAATATTCATTTTCCTTTTTATGTGAAAGCAATAAAAAAAAGGCTCGGCTCTCAAGTCTCAACGGCACCATAGAAGACGAGAACAACAAAATAAAAAATTAAAATTAGAGTGATTATGAATGTACAATGAGATTTGAATGATAATAACACATTTATAGTGATTATGAATTTAACTGATGAGTTCGTAATGGATCAATAGTATATTCACAAGGATGGCAGTGGGTCGAGTCGAGCCCGTGCTTAGCCATTCCCGAGCCCGACTCTATAACTGAAATAAAATTTTCAAGCCTAAAAAAGCCTAATTATTTGAAAGCCTGGGCCCGATCACACTTTCTTTTAAAGGTTTTTTTAATTTTTAGTTAATTTAAAATTTAAAAATTGGACATAGCCTCCCCATATACATTAAAATATAAGAATTTAGAAATTGTTTAATGTAACATAAAAATAAAAATTACTCAAGTTCGTAACCATATTATTACGTAAATAATAAACATAAAATAAACATATATAAACATATATGTTTTTTAAGTTTTATGGTCAAGTTAGGTCGGGTCGGGCATGTAGGTCCCGAACCTTGATATGAATTTAATCGGGCTCTAATATTTAGGCCCAAGCCTAACCATTAAATTCGAATCAAAGGCTAGAAAATTCAGGTCAAGTCAATTAGACTAAAAGTCAAGCCGAGTCTTCCATGTATGTATATATGTTTGCATCTCAATTTTTATTTTTATTTATCATATAAACTCTTCTATAAATTATATATATTTTTACTTATCATTAATCAAAATGGGGAATGAGAATTAGAATAAGTTGTTTATTTGACTTACAAGAATCGGAATCAGAATGGACTTGAATCTCATTGATGTGTTTATTTTATCTTGAAATTAGCTTCGGAATGAGTTAGATTGTAAAAAATTACTAAAAAGTAATTAATGAAATATTATCATAATTATTATTTTATATTTTCATTATAGTGATTATTTATTAAAAAATTATTATTATTATTAATTATAATATATATTAATATATTAATAAAATCATAAATCTATCATTTTTTTCTTTAAATTAGTTTATAAAAATCAACCTTGTCCCTTTTTTGAATGAGAAATTGGGTGTAAAATCATAAATTTAAAATTCAACTAAAAACTATAAATCTGAACCCAAAAAAAATACAACATATATAAATCCATCAATTTTATCTTTAACTTATTTAAAAAACTAATGTTATTTAATTAAGTTATAAACAACAACAAAAAATTATAAAATTTAAAATTTACTAAAACTATGTCATTTCCATATAATATTCATATAATATAATTACTTGAAGGCTCTAGTTAGAAAATTTCCATCAAAACATTGGCCTTGACCACCAATGTGTAGGATCCAAGCACAAATTTAACACATACGCAAATCACTCAAAAAATAAATAAATTAAAATAAAACCTCGAACAAAGAAATATTTCCAAGTGAGTTCGTAAAAAAACAAAACTACGGATGCATTGACACTTACAATGATACACAACAGGTAGAACGGAATTAAGGCTGATTTTATACTTTTGGGACTGAATGCGTATGTTGAAAATAATTGTTTATTTTGAACAATTATTTGATCTTCTCTACTACATAGCCTATGTTTCATTATGGGTGTAACATCTGTAAAATTCTCGTTTGTCTCTCACTTAAAAATAGTGAAAAGATCAAATTAAAGTCTAATGCATGCTCTATAAATATATTTTCTTTGTGCTAACCATTAACAAGCTTAATTCATAATATAGTCAACAAAAAACGTTAAATATTGTCAATCACCACCACAAGAATGAAAGCAGCCAACATAACCAGGATTGGTCTCAATTTATTGAGACAAAAAATGATGTATAGTTTTTTGAGAGACCAATGAAGAATGGGTTGAGCGAGAACGAAGGTCTTGCACTGCTGGAGCCCTTGCCCCTAGAGGACTATGGAGTCGCTTTCCAAAACAAAAGCGTACCCGCACAAGGGCATGTAGTCTACGACGAAGGAGGTCCCGCTCAAGCATAATATAATTGTAGGTTTCCTTTATAGAGCTTCTTCTTTCTCGCTTCTTTTTGGCTTCAAACAGTTTTCAAAGCGAAGATTGCAGTAAAAGAGGAACGATCGAGGAAACATAATTCGTGTTAGCCAGCAAACCCGATTGCTTCGAAAATACAAAATCCGGCGTGCTGCAATTTTTAAATTCGATTCCGGGTCCTTAGAATTATGACCAGACTTTGATTCTATTTGGACTTTCGTAGATTTCAGTTTTAAAATATATATAATTTTGAAATTTTAACCGGTTAATTTTTTTAAATAAATAATTAACCGGTTGTAAACCTGTTAATGAAAAATTTTTAAATATTTTTATTATATTATAATTATTATGTACCGTTGATCTAATCCAATGGTTCACATTTATTACGGTATTAATACCGTAAATTTATTTACGGTATTATAGAATTTTCCATTTTTCCAATAGCATACATGAGGCGAGATTCGTGGGATGGTCAATGGCGCTTTGCGGCTCGCTCTGATGTTTGTGTGGGGTAGGCTCCGGCGTTTTTTTTTTTTTTTTTGATGCTTTGCACTTTTGTGATAGGGTAGAAAGTAAGGGTGCATTTGGTGATATTTTTTAACTAGTGTTTTCGACTTTTATTTTGGAAAAAGAAAATAATGTTTTTGATGTATGTTTTTTAAAATGAAAATTTGTTTGGTATTGTGTTTTCAAAATTGTTTATGAAAATAAAAATAATAAAAATTTATTTGGTTGTTTGTCTGAAAATGTGAAAAATAGTCAAAATATATTTGGCTGTTTGTTTGAAAATATAAAATTTTTTATAGAATGTTTTATAAAATAAATTTTCTTCAATTTATTTATATATTTTATCTATTATTATTATTATTATGATTATTATTATTATTATTATGTTAATCAAAATGAAATCAAATTTCACAAAACAATAATAATTTTTAGAAAACTCTCTTATATTTTATCTATTTTAAGAAAATAAAATGAAAAATAAAACAATTAGCATAACAAAATAAAGTAAAGGTAAATCTAAATAAACAACCAATAAAATAATAATAAAATAAATTATAATTGTGGGCCCGAAACACTTTTTCATTTCACCTTTTAACTTTTGTTCTCAGACATAATAGAATAATTTTAATTTAATTAATTTATTTTATTATTAAAATTACTTTAATATAATAAAACAAGTCTAATAGATTGTAAAATTAAAAATATTTTTTAATATTAAAATTATCTTAAAATATATATAGTATTATATTTGTTTTAATGTCATACTTCTATTTATCATAAAAATTTTTAGGATCAGTTTTTTTGTATTTATAAAGTCAAATATATTATAGTTAAAAAAGACTCTTGACGTTCCTTATTAAGAATTTACAGGTTTTTATCACTATTTCCCCTAACTTTTGGGTGTATGTGTCTTTTTACATTTAATCAACCGCACCATTTCTAGCTACAGCTTTTGCAGAAATATTCATACAATCTCTTCTCCCATATAGGTTCCGCAAGCAAAATTTGGAGCAATTTTTTTTTTTTTGCCATAAGCCCCACAAAACACAGGCAACTTTTTCTTTTACGAGATTTGGGTTGAGAAAATATAGAGCCTTTTGAATGTCTAAAGAACCTAATCCCGCGCCGAACTAGCTGCCAAGAAACTGGAAATCAATCGAGGATCAAACCATCATTACACCAAACCCTTTATCTAAATCGACTCCATTACACCATCTAAATCTCCATTGAATTCATCATATACAAACTTAACTACGAATGATACATTTTTATACTATTTAGGATAATCATATAATTTAAATAACGCTTCCTCAATTGTTATCATTTTATAGTCCAAGCAAAACAAGGAAAAGAATAAGTTTTAGGCATTCCCTTGAAGGGGAATGAAAATTCAACCACTCTCTCTCATACAAGATAACTTACAAAATAATCGCAAACAAATACAATATCACTATCTGCCTTTACACTCATTCAACATGATCTATGCACACAACACAGACAATAACTTACAATATATATATATATATATATATATAACAAAAAAGATTTAAAAAAAAAAAAAAGTATTGACAGGGCTAAGAAACTCCTTGGAAGGACAATCTATCTCAAAGAGTATCAAAAATTGATGAAGCTGCAGCATTTTGTGCAAATGTCAATTTCAATCGACCAAGCAATTCACCATCTTTTGCCTGTGAAGCAGCATCAGCAGCTTCTTTGGCCATACCAATCCGGGCATAAGCCTGCTC
Source organism: Citropsis articulata (assembly GCA_030449925.1). Lineage (NCBI taxonomy): Eukaryota > Viridiplantae > Streptophyta > Magnoliopsida > Sapindales > Rutaceae > Citropsis > Citropsis articulata. The sequence goes on along the minus strand of JASUUH010000211.1, from coordinate 5,860,767 downwards.
AAAGTAAGAGACGGGCATGATCATCAATGCATAGCAAAATCCCTTGACTTGATACAAGAGGAACCAGCTCTCATGACACGGATGGAGAGAGAATTTAACTACCAATTATGCTATCGACCAACACTATGCTTAAAATGGAGAAAAAAAAAAGGTGTGCATAACCAGTACCCAGTTCACAATAAGTATACAGTCACAATCAGTAACCATTTGGATGGCAGGCAAAACAAAAGAAACATGGAGTGCACAGCTATTATTCTAACCAAATACTCTGCACACACAAATTCTACTCTGCATGTCTCCACATAAATCAGTAATCATACAGGCACCAAATGATGATGGGTCTTTCCAAGCCGAAGAACTAAAACTTCCTATAACTGAATTCAGAAAACCGACTGGCCAAGTATAGCTTACCTCAGCTCTTTCTCGAGGATCTGCAAGTTTTGGAATATATTTGAGTGCTTCACCTTTCTCATCTGCATCTACACATGCTTCGACAAATGGCCTGTAACCTGTTTGATGCCAGAAAACATACAGGTACATAGATTATCATGTCTATCAAAGATGGCAAGTACAAGGTGTCCATTCAAAGTTCTTGTTCAGCGAAATTAAACAGGAAATATCAAAATTTACCAATTGGTGGTCTCTTCTCCTTTGAGAACCTCTCCAGGGCATCCCAATCTCTTTTTGTAGCCAAAGCAAAAACTTTAAGCCAATACCATCTCTTCTCAGAAACCTGGAACATGTTGAAAATGCAAGTATCAAGTCACCTAATCCCTAGGAATTATAAGCCCCATAAACAGTCATGCTGAAATAAGGTTGATCTTCTATCGCCCATGCAGATATGCCTCTTCAAGGAGGCACAAGAATGACCTCCTTCTAACTAGGGAGGGAGCACAAAGGAAACACTACAGACCTTGAATGCTGTCTTCACTTTCATGGCAGCTCTATGATTTCCCAGTACAATACATGTGCGAATAGTGTCGCTTATACTTGAATCAACAAATATTGCTTGTTTGGTAGACACTTCTAACTCATGTTGGATTCTGTCAGAATAGATACAATGATAGTAAGTATCTATTACAGTATAGATCTATAAACGAACGAGTATGGGAACAGGTAACAATCCACCTCCATTTTAACCTTTTTTTTTTTTGCACTTTATGTGTGTGCGTACATGTGTGAGTGTGTGGAGAAGACTGAAGGTTGACAGGGGGGTTAGTGCTTCAGAACGAATGTTCCATGTCTCCATCGTAGATGACATCTTATTACTTGAATGCGAGGAATTTATTGTTTCTTACAACTCAACTGGTCATGACCAACTCTGATACTCTCATCAGAGTAACACAACCGTATTTGTGTTTACCACTATCCAATGTGATAAAGCAACAAAGAAGTATGTATCCTTAGCTACTCAAATGTTGTACATGGCAATATACATTTTATGTTACCAATTTTAAGATAGACAACTCTAAGCTGTTACTTTGAAAAGTAGGAGCATTATTCAATATATTACCTAAGACAGTAAATTCAGCATTTCAAAAGGGAAATAGAAAAACATAACATCTGTTGTTTGCTTCTTGAATAACACTGCACAAACGTAGAATACTCTTTTGTACCCTTAAAATTAAAGCATGAAAATTTAATTTTCAAGACATTGAATTTGTTAACTGGTACATAACAGGAAACAGTTTATTTTATATCTACAGGTGACCACATATCCCAGCAATTTGTTTTAGTATCCTGTCCCTCTATGGATGTCAAATCATTTAAAACAACAAGCATTGAGCTCTTTGAAACTTAATATGAACAGATGGCACCATAACCGAGATTTCTCACCTCAACAATTTTGCATGTTCTTCAGCTGCTTTTTGACTCAAAAGTGTGCTTCTTGGTCTCTGAGAAGAGACTGTGCGCCTTCTCAATTCGTTTTATGCGTGGACCATGAAGGGCAGATCCATTGCTTGCCATAGGATTTTTTCCGAGTTCCCATGATTCTTTCCAGAGAAGAAAAGCCACCTCCTACAAAACCAAATAAACTCCATATTAAATATAACTCAACCATGAAAAGGAAAGCAATAACAAGAAATCACAAAATTCATCCAAATTTGGACAAGCTAAGGCAAGTTGACTGCAAAAACATTTTATAAAGTATTATGAAATAGAACCTGCCAAAATTTTAATGTCCATGCACCATATGCGCACACATGCACACATGGAGGGACAGAAGGAGAGAAATCCCTTTATGATACAAGTTTAGAAATAATTGTTGCATTCCACAATCCACAAAATTAATGGCCTGCTAACAATTAGCCATATATTATTAAGCATTAAAATAGAAAACTCTCTACTAAGGGAAGCATTAGCAGTCAAGGCCATAACACTTTTCCAATAAAAAACGTTGAAATGAAGGGCACAGGCTATCTGATAGGCAGTACATCTCCGAACTCTTATAATGGAGACTATACTACACATACTTTGTAAACCACCTCCTTTGACCACATATCAGGCACTGTGCAAACACTTGTAACACAACCCAAACCCTAAACACCCAAGATATGTCTTTATGCATAGGAAATACATGACAGCATCTATGTCCCATCTACAACCCAGCCATATTTTGAAGATCAAAGTAGTAAAAATATTAAATGTCACAGAATATGAGAAAACTTAATATTTGATTACTTACAGAAACAAAATAGACTATCTAATAACAAGATCACAAAGCATATGAGAAAGTCTGATTTTCTGCTCCCACAAGAACACAATGACAAAATGGAAAAACAGAAATGCCAATAGTTTAAACCTACCTGAAGCTGTCCTGTTGATAGGAAGAAATCCTTGAGGAATTCATGCTTATAACACCTGAAACAGAGAGATAATGAATAACATTGGAGAAATGAAGTGAAAAAACTGAATCATTGAGCTTCATTTTGACCATTCTTATTCAATGAGTACTCTAAGCGCGAAATCGTGTCAGATGCAGCCTATGCATTTAATCAGACATCAAGCTCAGACTCCTCTACTTGACACACGCACAGCTTCCAAGGCAGAAGGCATAACTCTTTAAAGTAACATTTCTTTTAATCAGCAGCATGATGTCAGCTTTTTTGTATTAAGCTTCACATGATGAAAGAGATGAGAAAAGTGTCCAAAAACCCTAAATTTTCATCTTCAAAATTCCCACTAAGAAACTTACAATTTTTCTGCAATCACCAGCTCTATTTCCTTATCATTGAAACATTGGATTTTTTCATCAAATTTTCAAGTCAAATATAATTTTGTATATACTCTTTTATATCCTTTTTCTTTGATGTAATATTATCACACTCAATTATGTACCTTTCTTTAACTAAGTGTATGCCCTCCATAGCACCCTGGCTTTAGGCTCTAGAAGACCGCAAGATTCCACAAATATACATGAGCCTTTAATAATTATTATTTTGATATTTACTGGAAAATTCGATAGCTTAATTGAAGATTATAACAAAATAGATTTATTATATACAACTGATAATGGCATTTACCGCGCATAAACTGTAAATAAATCACATGCTAGGGGTCTTGTTTGTATCATCCCAAAAAACTCCAGGGCAGGCCTCTGCAAGAACAGAAAAATGTAATTAAGATGAATTATTTAATTTACGGATCACATTGAACTCCAGTTTATGTGGCATATATATTGTCTAATAGTTTATGAATATTCTTATACGATAAAGGATTTATTACTAAAACTATTACCTTTTGCCAAATGTGAAATATAACAAGATATACAAGGTCAGTATCTCCACTTTCAGTTGCCTTCACCAAAGCGGTATCTTCCTCTCCTATGCTTAACAAGAGAGGAACCTGAAGAGAGAATCAAATTTAGCAAAACGACCATAAGTAACATAGAAAACAACTTCGTTTTGAGAAGGTTGAAAATTTAGGCTATGAACGAGAAAACTTGATGGCAGAGAAATAAATTAGAGATGTAAATCTGGCAGTCAGAGCTAAAAAGACTTTTGTGCTTCATGTCACGCCACACTTTTGGCCAGACTATTTTGCGATATGGAAGCTTGGCATGGGCCAGGAATTGTACGAATTCCGCTGGGACAAGCTTATGGTAGGGCCCCACATTGCCTTTTTCACTTGTTATTTCTTGATCCATTAAAACTATCAAATTTCCTAAAATTGCTTGATATAACTAGTTTGAAATGCACTTCTGACTACACACGCCATACAATTATTCTTTTTTAATCATTATTATTATGTTTTTCATCTGGACCTAGCTTCATAACGATTGTCAGGCTTTTGTGCCCAAATGTCTAACCTCTGCAAGGTCCCCTGTCATACTTTGCACCAAGGATAGTCTACTTTAACTCACTGGAAATAACCTTTAGCCACAAATTAGAAATGAATAAGGAAAAAGGTAACCTGTTTGGAAGATCGAGGTTCATGTTCAACAAGCATAGCAGCTAACTTCCGGCGACCACTCTTATCTGCATGAGCAGCAACTGCTGCATAGGATATGCCTTTGCATAGTTTAAGCTGAAACTCCAGAACCATGATTTCAGATATCACATTTCTGTGAAACTAAATGACCAAATAACTTGTAAATTTGAGTACTAACATAAACATCAATAAAAAAGAAAATAAAACCTTGTCGAGCAAGATTTCCAGGAGAGTGACATCAGGAATTGCCAATGAAGCTGTTATCTTGGAACAAGCCCAGAATCACCACCTCCTGAGATACACAGAAAGATAAGATAAATGTTGGACTTTCTACTAATAAAACTGAGCACAAACTTTATCAAGGCCCCATTAAAAGCAGTTTAGAAATGGATCTGATTACTTATATATAGAGAACGGATATGTAGGTTAAAAACAAGACATGCAGATTTCCTACAGAAATTTTTTATTTTTAAACAAGATATTATATCAGCACGTCAACCAGAAGACAGACAAGTAAGCAAGGGTAGTGAATGATCCCAATTTTCAATACAACAAAATATGTTATTTCTGTTAAACAAAAAAATAAATAAATAAAATTAAAAAAATCACAAAAATTGAAAGAGGTAAAACAATAAATTTCGAGCATCATCAGCTGACTTTCTATTGGTGGTGACAACCCTACGAGTTCTTGGTCAACATCTAAAATCAACATCCTAGAGGTCAGCAGTTGTAACTGCTTCTACAGGAGTTCGGCTTTTAAATTTCACAAGTCATTTATTCACCAAGGTGTCTGTTGAAGTTTCTCTAACTTTTTATTGTCAATGTTTTATGTTGAACTCCTTACTTCCGTCAACGTTATATTTCTAGCCTGTAAATAGGCACAGACTATTGAGTTCAATGCGTATACACCATAAACTATCTTCTGGACAGGCTTACAACAAAGAAGAAACCAACAAAGATGCCAGCTTAAGAAAACTTGGCCATTGCTAAGCTTCAAACATCAGAAAGTGATTGTAGATGGGACACAAATAGCAAGGTGAAAAACAATAAAAGCAAGAAATGAATATATTGGCCTTGTGCAAATCCTTATTATTCAGTAAACTCAAACTTACTTGGTTCATCCCAAGGTACTCTGATATACGCAGTGCAAGGAGGTGGCAATTGGCATTAATCAAACGACCAATCAAAACCGATGCTGTAAGTGACTGAGGCAACAATTTCATCAATACAAATTCAAGAAATGGCATGTAAATCAGCATTGATGTAGGCAAAGATTGAAGACCTTATACTGCTGGATACTAAGAGGGATGCCAATCTCAGGGTCACGCACAGCATTCAAAACCCGCAAAGTTTTGCACATCTCTTGGATACAATCGCGTTGAAAATTGCTGTCAAAGCCAACTGGATATCATTACCGAGAGCCAAAATCAGAAAAAAGAAAAGATAAATCTTGCTTCTGAAACATCAATAATATGAGCCAATCATCTACATGGCATAACATGTCTATAAGATACACCAACTGGAAAGTACTTCCAATGTACCATAAAACTCAAACATGTAGAGAGAAAAGTATATATTTTAGGGCCAATATATAGCTAGAATAGTACACCATGTGTCTGAAATCCAACCTCGATTTTCACAAGGAAATATTGAGAAGATAAACATTAAGAAGATATCCATGCACTATAATACAATCAAGGGAAATTATCAGCCATATACCCTTAAGTGTCACCGGTATCAAACGTACTATAACACTTTTCACTTGTATCACTCGTATACCCTAAGTTGACAAAACGCTTCTACCGTCCACCATTCCGTTAACTGCCGTTTGCAAGCGCTGACATCATAAGGGTAATTTAGTCTTTTTAAACTTTGATTAAATAAACGACATGTCATTCCATTTACCTAGTAAAAAATGACATGTCATATAATATATATTGATAAAAATGACATGTCATCCCATTTATCTAATAATTGTTAATAATTACTTAAAAAAATACTTTACAACCGAATCTATTCCTCTAAAATTTAACCTAAATTTTTGAAAATCTACTCCTCCAAGCTCCAACTTAAATTTTTTATGATATAATATTTATAATTATAAATAATATCTTGTTAACAAAATTTTTATGGTATAATATGGATATTTTTATAGATAATTATTAATAATATGTATCATTAATAATTTATATTTTTTAATAAAAAAATATATTGTTAATAACAAAATTAAAAAAAATTGTGTATTGAAAATTTATGTTAATTTTTAAGGTACATTTATCTTTTTACTTCATTTTGAGTTTTAAGGGCAAAATAGTCAATTTACCATAATTCTGTTAACTTTCTAACGGTAATTAACGGAAAAGTGGACGGCAGAAGTGTTTTGTCAACTTAGGGTATACGAGTGATACAAATGAAAAGTGTTGTAGTACGTTTGATACCGGTGACATTTAAGAGTATATGATTGATAATTTCCCTACAATTAATTCTACAGAATGTGGCCCCAAGAGAGCTATATCCAATGATCATCCTTCATTTGCATGTTATCCAAATTTCGTTGTATGTCACCAATTATGAGGAATATAAAGAGATAGAAGAAAAGCATTCTCCAAATCCAACATAATGCAAAGAAGAAAACACAAAACCAAACAAATGCCAACGAGGCTTTCAAATAAATTATTAAGCAAAAACGAGAAATGTCAAGTGCATCTGGGATCATTTCGGGTTAGGCTGCTATTTTTTGGTTTCATTAGTAAACTACAGGTCAATTATGCATCCAAACTTATTCATGTAATAGGCAAGAAAAGAGGTAAGCATGTAAGCACTCTAGATGGTTTCAGACACAGAAAACATAGTTTTCAGACACAGAAAACATAGTGTTATGAATCCAGCTTCTGAGTTCTACTGTAGAAGTTTCCTCTTCACCAAAATGATATTGAACTTTCATACTGTAGAAAAGTTAAATCATAATATAGTTAGCTTTATTGACAACGTTGGCCCACATAAAAAGAAAATACAAGCAAGAGCAAGGGCTTGGTCTCATTTCAAAACATAGTAAGGCATAAAGACTTTTGCTTTTGATTGATAAGAAAAACAAAGAATAAGGACTTCAATATTAACTAGCCAGCAACAAAGAACAAATGCCATAGGCAAAGCACAGAATCAAAATCCAAATCTTAATCTTTCGTCAAATAGCTCCCAGAGATTTTAAATTTTATTGTCAAGAATACATGCCAGACTAACCTGCAAAAGGCTTGGCCATAGCTTGCGGCTCTCAACAGTGTCCTTTGACGAGAAATATCAAATTCATGACCAGCAGCATCGATACATGCTTCAACAGCCTTGGGCAAGGACGCACGTATCAACCTCAAATTTTCATCTGCCTAGTAAACAACAACAGAATTATTATCATTATTTTTTTTCCCTTTAGAGAAATTACAGAGAGTACACACTGCTCCAATAAGGTATATATTTTTGTTTGATTCTTTTTAATTTAAGGCAGGCATAGTAGCAGCAGTCAAAATCGAAGTCTCCTTTCTTTAGATGCATGTGTGGATTCCCCATGTTGAAATACGTGCTGTAGCAAGAATAATGAAAAGAAAATGAACTTGAATTCTGACCACCTCAGAGCTCTACAGTGATATTTATTTTTCATTAAAAAAGGATTAATAACAGATTCCTATCGGTAGCAACAGATACTATGCTTGATATGCTTACAGCAGCCAATTGATAAACAAGATACGATCATAGCTTGATTAGCTTGCAATATCACAAGCTTCATACGTTCAGTAACAGGTTGCTCAAAGAAACCCTGTGACAGACAAAATGAGCAAAAATTATACAATTTGATCATACATAGCAGTGAATACTGCAAATTATGATTTCACAAAGATGAAGTGGGACAGGGGAAAAGAAGACCAGACCTACCTTGGCACTTCTCCTGTCAAAATGATCCAAGGCATCATAAAGTAGAGCCGCAGGTGACGTGCTTCCAATTGCAAAGATTTGTTCAGTAGAAGCAGGAACCCGTTGCAGAAATTCCATACTCGAGTTAGACAATATCCTCACTCCATCACACTCTGGGATGAGGACTAGTGGCTCATCATAAAAGTACCGCACAGGCTCTGCTTGAGGAGCCACCATCACCAACATATCATCCCAATAAAGAAGTACACTGTCCATCCCACACCACGCTATCTGCTCCGGAGGGAGTGCTGACTGAATAAACAAAATTTCAGATACCAATTTTCTGATAATGAACATGTTGGGGGAATTCAACATAAGATTTCTAGGTATCCAACCCAAAAGACTAGCCTATTAGGTGGAGTGACCTACCACCTTATAAACCCAAGCACCTCCCCTTACTAGCCAATGTGGGACACAACTCAACAATCCCCCTCGGACGAAACCACCGCCGAACTCCGGTCCTTTCGTCCGACACACCTGAGTTGTTCCACCACCACATTCCGGCTACTAGGGTCTGGCTCTGATACCACTTGTTGGGGGATTCAACATAAAATTTCTAGGTATCCAATCCAAAAGACTAGCCTATTAGGTGTAGTGACCTACCACCTTATAAACCCAAGCACCTCCCCTTACTAGTTAATGTGGGACACAACTCAACAGAACAAAAATGTCAGAATTTGAAAAGAGTTGTTGTAAATGAATACAACCTCACAAGACTCGTCGATAACAGGGGAGCTGAAGTTGGTATTGTTAACGACAAGGCGACCATCGTGAGTGAAACAAGCTACGAAATTCCCATTAGGGGAAACGGCCATCTTTTGCGACAGCGTATCATCGACTTTCTGCACGCCGTCTTCATCCAGCATCAATATCCCAGCATCAGTTCCGATCAGCACCTCCACACTGCCAGTCATCGTGTACTTGGGCTCGATCACGGCCACGCAATGCGGCAGCTCCTCGACCTCCGGCCTCGCCAGCTCGCAAACCTTCATCGTCGCAAAATCCGCCATGCAGAAGTACCTATTCGCCTCCGTCAGGCAAACGACGTCGTTCCCCCAGAACACGCACTCCACCACGTTCTCCTCGAAGCACTCTTTCCCCATGGACGCGTTCGGCTCGACCAGCTCCGCGTGGATGTTGTAGCGGTAGACGGTGCCGTCCTGGACGACGCAGATCAGGGTTTGGTCCTCGGACCAGGACATGCCGATCAGGCGTCCGCCGGGGTTTTTCCAGACGGTTTCGGAGATCAGGAAGCCGGCGGAGTTGAAAATGCGGAGCTTGCGGAGGGCGGATTCGGCGTAGAGCTGGACGATATTGGAGTCGTCGCGGATGACGGCGATCGGACCTCCGAACGGGGCGCAGGCGACTTTGTTGCGGCCCAAGTCGATGTGTTTCCATCTCATTTGGTAGAGCTCGGGCTTACGGTAGTACCGGTTGTAGACGAGCTGCCACTCCGCGGCCACCGAAACGTTGGCCATGGCGATTGGTGTTGGGACTGAATTTAGGGATTAATCTTCGATAAAATCGAAAAGCTAAAACTTTTGATTTCGGCTTAGACTCTTGCATTCTAGTTTGTATTTGTGTTTCTGTTCTAAATTGCTGGGAAGAGGATGATTCAGTTATCGTTTACAAGAAGCTCCGAACCAATTCCGATGAGTAAAAATATTTTTGATCGACTGCCAACTGAACCGTACATCGTTTAGTATTTTTATTATTTGGTAAAGACTCTATTATTATTATTAGTAGAAATTTATTTTATATTAATTTAAAATTTTTTTATTGTTGCATATGACATATTAATCGCTTTTTAGAATTAGAATAATTTATTAAAATATCTGCTTGTTAATCTGAAATATAGATAATTTTTTAAAGTACCTGCCACTTGATCAGATAATAATTTACTTCTTAATTTAAAAAATGCCTTGATGCATTTTGGAGTTATTTTTCATTCTCCCCTCTACTTCACACGATCAAAAACAATGATGAACATTGTGCAAATAGAATGACAAAAATTCCTAATTGGCCTTATCATAAATAAAAATTATGTTAATATTTGAAAAAAAAAATCTTACCACATCTAATGTTTGCATTAGTTCTTACTTCTTAGCAAGATTTCTTATAACTCCTAATAATACAAACAAAGGCTGATGTTAATTCTCCAACAAAAAAAAATTATATTTACATAACAATTTTGTAGTTTGCGACTGTAGTATCATGGGGGTTTCGTATACGGATTTGGATCTTCTCCTAATCTAATTTTTCCTAATCTTTTTAGTAGATATAGACATGTGGTAATTAAATAATTCTATGGACAGGATTATATTTATTTTTAACTTCCCTTAATAATTACAAAAAATCACGTAATTACAAAAAATCACAGTCTTGGACTAATTACAAAACTAGCAAACACACACCATTAAATCTTTTTTCTCTTTTATTAATCGTTCTTTCTCTTTTCTTTTCTTGAGACATTGTCGCTGGTTTGCTTTCGTTCAAAAACAAAAATCTTGCAGCAGCAGGGTACAAGACTACAACATAATAGAATAAAGAGATTGCGCAAGGTAAGTGCTCGTTTTAATATTTATTTATTCTATTGTTTTAATATTTGTGTAATATATATTGTTCATACGAGCATGGGTTTGCTTTTGTTCAAAAAAAATCTAGCAGCAGCAGCGTACAAGACTTCAACATAATCTAAGAAAGAGATTGAAGAAAAGTATGAAAAAAAAAGGAAAAGAAAAGAGAAAAAAGATAATTAAAGAAAATGAAAAAAAAATTTAATGGAGCCGATTTGTTTGTTAATTCCAAAATTCTAATTAGTCCAAAACAATAAGTTTGGAATTGTAATTAGTCCAAGACTGTGATTTTTTGTAATTATTAAGGAAAGTTAAAAATAAATATAATCTTGTCCATAGAACTATTTAATTGCCACATGTCTATATCTCCTAAAAAGATTAGGAAAAATTAGATTAGGAGAGGATCCAAATCCTTCGTATACACAGTTTAGGATCCAAATCCTTCGTATACACAGTTTAAGTACTACATATAATTAAAACTTAATGACTTTTGTTAACTTTCCGATCCCAAATTATAATCAATTTAAAAAAAAAAAAAAAGTACGAACGTTTATCGGATTATGGGTATTCATCCACGGGTGAATGTACATTTATCCTACTCACATGGGCGACTATAGATGATTTGCTGCAGTTAGCTAGTTAGTAAATAGTAAGATAATGCTTTACACATCTCTTCAATATCCTTATATCATTCCACTTTTGTAATCATAGTTTTATTGTTACTGAAAATTATATAAAAGGGCAAATTTGAACATAATTACACTAAAATATCTTTACAAATCATGAATCCTAATTATTTTTTAATCCTAATATATGACATAATTAATTTTGTTGATGAAAATTGAATAATTATGAGATAATAAATAAATAAATTATCTAATAACAATAATTTATTATGAAAAAGTATGTTTACAAAATTTATTCTAAATGAAAGTGAAATTGGATCAAAAATATAATTTTACGTCCTTTTTTGTAATTTCCAAAAAGAAAGAGATAAATATAGAAAGTGGGATTTATTAAGAGTTTAAAACGGGTGTTATAAGCTCCACTCAAACGAATTATGGTTAGGTCGTAAACCAAATTTACGACATGTCCGTATTTGGGGATCACCGATGTCTTTGAAACCAAAATGGATTCACGTTCTGAGGTTTGTATGTTTGTGGGGTATCCCAAAGGAACAAGGGGAGGTTTATTTTATAGTCCTCAAGATAGGAAAGTGATCGTGAGCACACATTTCACTTCCCTCGAGGAAGACTATATGAATAAATTCAAACCTAAGAGTAAGGTGATACTTGAAGAATCGGTGTCAGTTGATGCTCGACTTTCAACACCTTATAGAAACGGGAAAACGACAATCAACTGATCAACACAAGATTATCCCTAAACAATCATCTCTTTTAGAACCTCGTCGTAATGGGAGGGTAACTAGGTTACCTGCGAGATACATGTTATTGGGAGAAACCTATACGGCTATCGCAGATGAACATGTATAAGATCCCACTAGCTACAACGAAGCTCTAATAGATAGAGATGTTAAATTTTGGAAAAAGGCTATGAATCAAGAAATGGAATCTATGTATTCCAATAAAGTCTGGGAACTTGTAGACGCACCAAATGGGGTAAAACCTATTGGCTGCAAGTGGATCTACAAGAGAAAAAGAGGAATAGACGGAAGGGTGGAAACATTTAAAACTAGATTAGTGGCCAAAGGATTTACTCAGAAATAGGGAATCGATTATGAGGAAACCTTCTCTCCGGTTGCTATGCTTAAATCCATCAGGATTCTGCTCTCTATTACTGCAATGCTAGATTATGAAATTTGGCAAATGGATGTCAAGACTGCTTTTTTCAATGGGCATCTTGAAGAAGACATCTACATGCAGCAGCCAGATGGATTCATACAGAAATGCCAAGAACACATGGTATGTAAGTTGCATAGATCCATTTATGAATTGAAACAAGCATCATGGTCATGGAACATCAGATTTGATCAAGCGATTAAATCATTTGGATTCATTCAGAACATTGATGAACCATGTGTATACAAGAAAATTCAGGGAAAATCTGTAGCCTTCTTAATTCTTTATGTAGATGATATTCTCCTAATTGGAAACGATATAGGAATATTGACTACAATAAAGAGTTGGTTAGCAAAATATATGATATGAAAGACCTAGGAGAGGCAAGTTATATTCTTGGTATCAAATTAATACGAGACCGGAAGAATAAAACTTTAGCCTTATCTCAAGCGGTCTATATCGACAAGATATTGGCTAGATTTAGCATGGAGAATTCCAAGACTGGTTTATTACCATTCAGACATGGAATTGCATTCTCTAAGGATCAATCTCCTAAGACATCTGAAGAGATAGAAAGAATGAGACGAGTTCCCTATGCAGAAGCTGTGGGAAGTCTCATGTATGCAATGCTTTGCACTAGGCTAGATATATGTTTTGCAGTAGGAATGGTTAGCCGATATCAATCTAATCCTGGACCTGAACACTGGACTGCAGTCAAGCATATAATGAAGTATCTGAAAAGAACTAAAAATTATATGCTTGTGTATTCTAGTGATGAACTTATTCCAGTGGCTTATACTGATTCTGACTTTATGTCAGATAAGGATTCAAGAAAGTCAACTTCCGGGTATGTGTTTACATTAGGAAGTGGAGCTGAAAGTTAGAGGAGCGTGAAACAATCTTGTATGGCGGACTCCACAACCGTCTGAATATGTTGCATCTGGTCGCAAAGAAGCGTGTAGCTCATGAGTTCCTACAAGATCTTGAGGTGGTACCCGTAATCGCACTTTAAACTATTTTGTGATAATAGTGGTGCGATGGCTGATCTAAGGAACAAGAACAGAGGACAAAAACATATTGAGAGGAAGTATCATCTCATAAGGGATATAGTGCAGAGAGGTGACGTGGAGGTTACTCAGATTGTGTCACAGTAAAACTTGGCAGATCCTTTTACTAAGGTCATACCTGGGAAACCTTTTAACTTGCACTTAGAATCCATGGGCATGCGTGAGATGCCAAATATGCTTTGAGAGCTAGTAGGAGATTGTTGGGAAAATATGCTCTGTAAAAGCATATGTGTTTCATTTATTTGTAATAAATAATTTTTCTGATTAATAAAATAAATGAGATATTTTATTCAAATATCTTAATTGCATAATTGTTTGAGTAAAGTCCATTTAATCATATTATATGTATTTATGTGATCACCATGTGGATTCACAGAAGACATAAATACAAGTTATCTTATGATTAAATAAATTAAGTTCGCAGTTGATAAATAAAGTTGGGCACTTTATTTAGGTTTAGACTGTAGTAAATTCATTGAATGATTTGTCTTAATCATGTATGAATTTGCTGATATAGTTTGACTACATTGAGCTGGATCACATATGAGATTTAATTAACCTTGAAATGACTGTCAGACTTATTAAATCTCATAGGCATTGATTTTACTGTAATCTTAATCTTGAATTAATTATGATTTCATGATTGTAATTGTTATTCCATTTGAGTTACCATTGGGCATGACACACACTTGTGGTCGAGATTACCCGGTATCTTGGTGGGAGCAATTATGAGTATTGGAGTTATAGATTAATGATATAAAATTTGTACGACACATCTCTTGATGGGTTTTCGGTACTTGATCATAGAATTCTCTAGCCAGAGTGTGTCAACATATTTAATATGTTGAAAATGATCATTAGAGAAAACCAGTAAGTATCAAGGAATAAGATGTAATTAAATCGATTGGACAGTTGAGATATCGATTTAATTAACGATGTGGTACAAAGGATTAAGCAGTAAAGAAATCAATGTGGCTTGGGACGAATTATTATTCGAACATACAATTATGGAGTTCAGTTCCAATCTTATAATGGAGTAGAGTATGAATTAAATGATTAAGCTTGTTTAATTATAAGCTTAATTGTTGTAGCCACTATTGTATGTTCTCAAATGATCTTCGGGTTAGCTCATTTAATTGACTGTACCACTACTGGATTAATAAGCAAGATAACTAGCTGTTTTGGTCAAAAATATAATTATATCTTTTAGTGGGAGGCTCCATTAATATATTTATCTTTAAGGGGCCTTATGTTATTTTACAAGGTGGGCCCCTATGACAAAGAAAAGTAACGTTTCGTAATTACAGGGCCTTGGGATTACTATGAAAAGAGATATAAAGAACATTACATCCTAAAGCAGAGGAAAGTCACTATATATATATTGTGAGGAAAAGATTTTTTCTACACATAACAATTTTCAGAGAAAACTTTTCTCCTGCTAGTTTGCTTATAGTGGTAAAAAAGGCGCCCACAAGTCAAGTGCAAATCAATCCTGAGTCATAACCTGGAAGATCGTTTGGTGACGGAACGTGATCTGAGAGCCTAAATCACATCAGTGGAAAAAGCTAGATCAGATTTTCAAGGTACGATTTCTAGATTACGAATTCATATATATTTTATGAGATCGGTCTTAAAAGTTTTTTTTTAAACTGAATTTTCCGCAACAACAACAAGCCAAGAACAATGGAAAATTTAGATAAAAAACAAAGATAGAATAGCAAGAGGAAGTAGAGAGACAGAAGTTGCAAAAAAAATGAAAAATAAACTCAATCAAAGAGATTTAAATAAGGATATTTTAGGTATAAAGATGGGTTTATTAAATAAAAAATAAGTTTTTAAATTTAGATGATGGTTTTATTTAATAAATAGGTTTATTGAATATTATGGTGGGCTCTCACACATACTTATACCACTCAACTTGTTTGAATTACTACTAGAGTTCCTCACAAAAGCATATAGAGCCGAGAGTACACCCTCGACTTGACTAGATACTTTTATTTAAATGATGTCGATATTTATATAAGAAATTTTGGAATAAACGTTGGTATTTAAAAAAAAATTAGAGTAAATTTTCAATAAGAAAACCTGTTGGTTCTCTCTGTAGGAATTAGATACAAGTATTTTCCGGACAAATAAATATAAACTTCATTTCGTGATATAGGATAACAATACAAATAAGTTCAAAATAGGCAGTATAATCAATATCTATTTAATCCATTACAACAAATAAAATTGGAGAAGTCGTTAAAATAGCAGACAAAAATATTGACTAGAACAAACACACACCATATCAGAGCTCCACCAAGAATAACTGTACAGGAAGAAGATTAATTATGGGCTTTTGTTAAGTTATATCATCATGTAACATACATGATGATGTAATAGTCGTTGGATGAAATCCAACGATTGTAAAAATAATATGATTTTTCCGTATTTTTCTGGGTTGGATTTATCCGGCTCTGTCGTCATCATGTATGTTCATGTATTATCGCTATAACAGTTTGTCTTATATGACGACGTGAATAACATGGGCTTGAATTGTTGAGCTTGCCTCGGATATGATTTGATGGGCATAGCCGTGTGGCCTTGTAGGCCAGGCTGTGACCGGACGCTTGCGTTTGATTATTTAAATGGGCCGATTTCATTGGGTTGCTAAGTGAACCAGGGATGGCCAATTGATGGGCCGACCCGGGCCTTTTTAAGCCCATGTTATTGAAAACACTGAAGTCAGACCTGGGCCAAGCTCTGGCCGGCATATGCTTCCACATATTTTTTAATTATTTTTTTAAATTGTTGAAAACTTATTAATAATAAAAAATAAATTAAAGAAAATAATTATTTTAAAATAAAATAATAAATAAAATGAAGTAATTAAATGCTTACATATTTATTTTTTTAGTATTGGATCATCTAAATCAAGCACCTTCTTAATTCATAAAAGTTCAAGAAAGAGCTTAGTGTTATAATTTTAAGTTCTTTTTTTATAATAATTGATTTTATGAATTATGAATTTAACACTTCACAAGTAATTGAATAAAAAAAACTAAATTTCCCTTATTTAATTATTATTTTTCTACTTGAAAATTCACTAGTTTTATCGCTTCGAACATTAAAGAGTCTCTTATGTTGAGATGGCCAACGCCGCATACAATGGGGCCCATCAAAGGAAGCACGCGCGTCTTTATGTCGTCGTCTGCCTATTCATTCGTGCCATGTTAATCGGACAAACGTGTCGTGCCCACATGTGATCGTGATTGTGCTTGTGCCCACTCGTGTCGTGCCATGCCGTGCTTAGGAAAAATAACTCACTAAACTTTTTTTATTTTTTTAAGAGCACATGCCAAGTTGTTGTCTTATTTTTTTAAACTTATGTATTTTTTTTTGGATCCATGTGCCTTTATTTTAATTTAATAGAATAAAAAATTTAAAACTCAAATCCATATTCAATGATAATAAATTAATAATAAGAAGAAAATGTAATATTAGTTGCTAAGTTTGACTCTATGGTATTAGAATTCTTTTTCAATACTTAAAAACAACAACAATAATAATTTTTTTTAAGGGTTAACTTAATTGTTAACTTGGGATTACGTAGCGTCATATATCATAATTTATAATAATATTAATACATATTTATAAAATCATGATATTTATAATTTTATTTATTAAAATCATGATATCAATTATTTATTTAATAAATTATAAACATAAATCAATTATAATTTTTCGAAAGTAAGAATTAAATAAATTTAAAAAACTTGAGCCAATAAAATATATTAAAATATTCAATTTCAAGTTATTTATAAAATCATAAAATTTTAAGTTTACTTTCATTAAAAAATAAACGCTTATCGTTACGCCGGTGACTTTAATCGCTTTTAAAATGCGTCATCTAAAATCTAAGACGTCCGCGTCGCGTCATCACGCCGCTTTCTGCGAAAATGCATATCGCGTCGTTGTCCCACCTCACGAACCATCATGTCTTGCTGTGTCCACGCCCTCTACAGTCTTATGTGCAAACTAAAATACAAAAGCCACATACATTCCTTTCATCCTTCTTGCTAGCTGATGACTATGCCTTTGTAGGGGCGGGCACGCCTTGAATTGAATCGGGTTGGCATTCGGCCACGCATGGCCCGTAAATAGTGTGGGCGGGGAGGGTTGGGCTTTTGGAAAAGGCTCATTGTCCAATTTAGTATTGTTTCAAAACTAGAAAATTGTAAAAATAAATACATTAATCAAAATAATTACGGAAAAAAACAAATAATAACATCGCCAAAAAAATCCAGAAGTTCAAAGTATAAAAATCAAATCAATATTTTGTTTTTCATTTTAATTTTAACACAATATGTATATTATTTAATAATTTATTAAAAAATATGACTGTGAGTTTACTGATTGGGTTGGTTGGGCTCAATGGCCACCTTAGCTATTTTATTTAATAATTCATTTTTCCATTCACAAAAAAAAAAAAGAAAAAAAAAACTTGGTAATACATTGAACCAATTGTTATAGACTTATATATAAGGATAAATTTCACAAGCTCATGAATTGAAAATTCGTAAAATTTCTTTACGTATTTTATGTTCAGCCCCTTGGATTTGCATAAGTCTGTTATGGAATTATGTCGACTGTTTCTTAATTTGGCCTCCTCAATTTTATAGATTTTATGTTATACTGCTCAATTTTATAGTTTCGCCATTATAATCTTGTCCAATCAAAATTTTGGACCATTGACGACATGACACGATATTTTTATTATTTTCCATTAATTTTGTTATAGCATCATCTTATTTTTACAAAAAATTTACAGCTATAGACAATCAAATTTTTTTTAAATTTCAAATTTCATCTTGAATAATTCATTAAGTGGTCCATAATTCTTTATAAGATCCAAGTGAATTAATTGTATTAATTCATCAATTAATTGTTCGGTTTGATCATCTTTATAAATTCAAGTTAATTAATTGTATTAATTGATGAATACCACATCATTGGAGATAATTTTTTGAGATAAAAAAAATTAGAACAATTAACAATACTCAAGGAGTTTTACGTTCATTAAAATCAAACTTGAAAAATATGAATTTATAATTTATATTGCTTCTACCTCTTAAAAAAAAAAAATGAAGGTATGATTGAGTAACGACTAAATATATTTTTAAGTTTTAACCCTTATACCCTTTACAATTTAAACTCAGATGATCAAACCGAACAAAGAACTAGTTGAAAGTCACTCGATCCTATCCTTTTACATCTTCCATTGAGTACGCAAACAATTAGAATAATTTATATTTTAAATAAGCGAAAAATCATTTAGGCAAAATATCAATTGCAATGTCAACACGTTTATGAGTTTTGTCCTCACAAAAAAATCTAGATAAGGAAAGGAAACACCGAAGGATGAATACATCTCACAAGTGAGCAATACGATCTAGTTGAATTGGAAGCTGCGTGGTGTGGCATCTTCTTTGGCCAGCGGCCGGTAGGTACAACCGCAGGACAAGGGACCCACACCTTAAAAGAGAAAGTTCGAATGGCTATTTTGCTACCGTCCACTACCTCAAGAAAACTTCACGTGGCCACGTGGGTTTTAATCACCACATACTTGTCACGCAGGTTAAGGTAAGGATATCCTCTTTCCACTTTCTATATCCGTGTGTATTTTTAAACCACATAGCATACGGTTTTGTATACCTAAGTTCTTGATATAAAAGGGAGAGGGTAAACAGGTCATTTAAATAAGATTGTCGAGACCTGAAGCTCGATCCGGTGTACATATACTAGAATCAAACTTTATTGATAAATTAATAAATATGTTCTCACATATACGAGAGACTCAAACTCTCAACTCTAAAGATGAGACGAAAAAATAACTTATCAATTCAAGTAAGAAATTATTAACGTTTGATATTATATCTTTGAAACAAGTATTTTAATAAATAGTTATGAATATTTTTCAATATAAATACAATATAACTGACTACCACTTTTGTATCAAATTGAACGCATAAATGACCTTTAATTAATGTATTAATCCAAGCATTACCGAATTTATTATCATAATAATAATTTTGCAACACATTTAAATTTAAATATGCGACACGCCACTCAATTGATTGATTGGATGAAGATATTTATAACGTTTGATCATTTTGGCGATATAATATTATAGGCTTTTAAAAGCAAAAGAGGGAGAATTCATCATCACGGAAAAGAAGAAGTGGGTCGGATCTACTTTTAGAATAGATAAGAAAGGAAGTATTAGTTGGATACCTTTGTCTAGCTTAACGTGCTCCATGTGTTGAGTACTTTGCTTTGGTGATTGCGTTGCTCATTTTCAAATTGGAATGCTACCTCCTTTTAGAAAAAAAAAAAAACATTGCATTATATTACTAATTAACTACTTTTTCTACATATATACATTATGTGTTATTAGGAATTATAATATGTAACGATAGTGTTGCTATTAATAGAAATTATAACATATAATGAAAAAAGTTGCGACGATTGTAACTTTACAGACACTGCACTATGCGTATAACATGACCCTTTTGATATATCTTTACATACCCTAAATATGTGAGCATAAAAATAACTCTTTATCTTCAGCGGTTTATATATTCCTTGGTACCTCTACTCAGTCTCTGTTAATTGTTCAGTCCGCGGAGTGCCAGTTTTAATCATAGATACGATGAGTTTCCACTTTGAGTTGATGTTCTTGCTTTATTTCCATTATTGGTGAACGTATAGTTCAAATTATTGAAAGATAAGGCAACATCTTGGGCACACGTGTCCTTCAAAATCACAGCATATTGTTTAATATCAACTGTGCCGTCCGAGATTGTGTTTAAAGATTATTGATACAAAACTTTATTTTTAATATATATATCAAGGTTTTTTTTAGGGAAAAAATAGTTTTAAAAAAATTACATATACAGACACCAGCATTTGCATTTTTGTGTCGCCTAACTATTTACTGCTGGCACCTGAAAATATCTTTAGACATATGCCGTGTCGACTTGGGTTTTAGCCAGAATTTTAGTACCACAATGATAATTTTCTAAAAATAATGTATTTGTTTCAATTTTCATGCCCTTCTTGTAGAAAAAAAAAAAAAAAGAATTTGGTATTTGGTTTCAATACGTGATTAATGTCTTAATGATATAATTCCAACATAACTGTATTTATAATAGCAATAACGAGCTAAATTTACGTAATCTTTCTCTTTCTTTCACCATCGTACTTTTAAGCAAAAGAAATAAATGATTGAATGATAGCGACAAAAGATCTGCTTTCAAATTTTTATTTTATTTTTAAATTTCAATTTCTGCTTAATAAATCTTATGTTCAATGTTAATTAGCCGTGCCGTTTAGTGGCTATAACGTTGTTAAATCATTCAAAAGTTGACTCAGAAAGGGAATATATAATTTCACTAACCCAATGCCTTTGCTGCTCCATTCTTTAAATTGATTTGCAACAGCTCTCGTTACTAAATTACAGCATATTACACGAAAAGAAAGAAACAAGAGATCAGACCATCCAATATTTGTTTTTATCCTTTTGGACTTATTGTTTAAATAGACACCGGAAAACTGAATGAATCCATTTCCGCACTATTTTATAATAGGGGAAATTTTATTGGAAGGATAGTACAATTGTTAATTTTTATTTTGGTTTTGCCTATCGCTTTTATATTGCTGATTGAATCAATTGCTTTTTAATTATGCCAACGCAACCTATTGTTGACTTGTGAGGGGGCATGGTTTAAGAAAAGTTATTTAGATTCGGGTTTTGAGTTTGGGCAATTTAGTTTAAATAGTTATAATATTAAAGTATTTAGTATACTTATTATAATTTAAAAATTAAGTTAATTTAATCATGTATTTATATGATAAAAAATTTATAATGTCTTTATTATTTTAACTAAAATAATACTTATTACATACTAATAACTTTTATCTTACAATAATTGTTATATAAAAGTTACACTATCTTAATATCAAACAAACAGAATCATTACCTAGGTGACTATTTTTACAAAATTATTAATGCCGAGTATGCCGAATCATAAATTGAACGCTAAATGATTACTTCTGAAAGCATGACTGGCTTGGTCCCTCGTTA
Source organism: Citropsis articulata (assembly GCA_030449925.1). NCBI lineage: Eukaryota > Viridiplantae > Streptophyta > Magnoliopsida > Sapindales > Rutaceae > Citropsis > Citropsis articulata. Next base: position 5,838,803 of record JASUUH010000211.1, on the reverse strand, counting down.
AAAATTACCCAAAAGTTTAATGTGTCCCCATAATTCTTATATCATATAGCCACATTGTTGTAGGAATCTTAATCATGATTTGACAATATGAAGGCATCAACATGTAATAATAGTAAAACCCTTCTTCCCCTTGATATATCTACTGATATAAAAGAAAAATGAAAGATGATGGTAATGTGAATATATTCTAATGCTAGATACTTCCCAACAACTTTGGAATACACCAAACAAAAATATCTGTATTATATAACCTAAGAAAAGCCAAAACTCTAGCAAACTTATAATAAAATCTTTTTGAGTTAAAAAGAGATTCTTATAGGTGTACATATAACTAACTAATAAAATCACCATAATGTGTACATTATCATATATATGGCATGATTATATTGGTTTATTGTATATATACCTCGGATGTGGTAGGTCTTTATTATGGCACTCATCATTTCATAAGAGTCTTTATTGCATTTGAGTGTCACCTCCATTGCTGTTTTCCAAACATTTAAATTGACTATGCCAATGAAATATTATAGAACAATACTTTTATACTTATTTAATTGACACTATAGGAATATTTTATAAAAAATTTAATAATTTTGATAAAAGTAAAATAACAAGTATAAGACGAGTTATAACTTAACCATGTCAAATCTGCACCTAAAAATAGTGTGTAATTTTGCATTCATTTGAGGTTTATCTTAGTACTTCTAAGAAGTATTTTACTATATGTCTATAAAATCAAATCAACTTCAAGCTAAAGTAAGAGTGTAGATGTGTGATTATTTATTCCTAATTTTGTCTTAACTCAAGCTTAATTAATGGCCTTGGGTATGAAACTATGATGGATTAACCCTAGATCAAATTGAGGTTAACCCTAATTCTCAGCCCTCTTAATTTACATGATTAATAACGACAACGGACCGAATCTCTTTGCTTAGTCTTTGTTCTTTTAATATTTTGTTGGGTAGATGTTGACCGTAAAATCCTTTTCTGTCTTCAAATTTCAGCCAATCCTTCCCAGTTATTCATGAGAGCCTTTTGGTCAAAATTAATGGCTTCTGCTTTGGATTTTCTTTTCTTTTAGCTATTTGTCCCTCGTTATGTAATGGGTTGTTAGAAACAAATCACCAACATTTTGAATCCTCAAATCAAATCTTTTGTTCGCCAAACATAGCCGTCATTTTAGAAGTTTCAAAATCATTCTGTCATAAACATATATATATATATATATTTTTTTTTTTCTGTTTAAAAAAAAATGCTTTTACTTATGATGAAATTCAAATTAATTAATTTTTAATCATAAACCAAGTCAATTTTAAAGTAGGATAAAATGTCAGCAGAGCATTTGGTGTGAGGCTTGTTTTCATATACCCATCACCGATGAGATAAAAACAAATGTTCAAAACTCAAAAAAGGTTGGTGACGGTTGTTTAATCATAATAAAATTATCCATTAATTTCACTTCGAGACGCGCGAGAAAACGCGTTCCTCAAAACATTTTTGACATGTGCTGCACGTGTATTTTTGTTTATATTTTTTCCATTCACATTGTAGGATACCCATTTCAATGGCTAATAAATATACTTTGGCCGCCGGTTAATATATCATTATTGAAGTTTAACTCGAAAATATTAATGTGAAAGAAGGTATTTAGTGCTTTTGGAGCATTACTTCTTCCCTGTTCAATACTTACTACATGAATATAATTGGTTGAAATATATACACATGCTTTATACCAAATGAAAAAAGAGCAATCCTCTGCGATTTTTTTAAATTATAAATATTTACTTAACAACACACATGAGAGACTCAAAATCACAACTTTAAAATTGATTTGAAAAAATTTAAGTTCTCCTATTACTCGACACAATTTCAAGAAGGATTTACACATGTAACAAACATGTTAGGTAGTATATACAAACAATAACAACACTTTCCCATTATAAAGATATAGCCTAGAGGACTCCTTCATGAGTTCATGTTACCTTTCGAAAATTTATTGTCGGCTTTAAGCCTTTAACGTTGAACTAAAGAATAGAAGATGATAGTAAAATTTGAATGATTGGTACAAGTGTGGCAAATGTATTTTTAATATGATTGCAAAGGCTTGCGGTAGGAGTGTGTATGGACTCCCGTGTCACTCGCGGCCTTCCCCGTGGCCCTGGGTCTACTAATTATTATTTTTCGAATAAAAAAGTTAAAAAAAACCCACGCGGCATAATAAGTGCAAGAACAATTTTCAGAAAGAAACGACGCGTACGGGTTAATTATGGAAACAGAAAAGAGATTCCCGAAATTCTCTCGGCCTCTCACCCGGCACCCCGCCCAAACAAAAGAACAAATCTCTCAATTCACCCCTAAACTTCACCGCTAATTACACCTCAATGCCACTACTTCCGTATTTAACTCTCATTATCCGTATTTTTTAAAAAATCTGTAATTGGATAAGCGTTTAAAAAGAAAAAAAAAATACAAAAAAGATGGGAAATTAATAGCGCGCTCTCTCCCTCTGTCTGTATATATATATATATATATATTTTTTTTTTTCCTAGATTCACGCGAGAAATACATTCAATTGAAAAAAAATTTCTCTCTCTCACATATATTGTATGTGTAGCTTGCTTCTCCATACTGTCGGTGTTGAGATCTTGCAGCATCTACACTCAACGTCGTCGTCTCGCGGTCGCTTTTTGAAAAAAATTAAAAGCAAAGCTTAAGTGCGGTTCAAGATCCCAGTACCTGTAAACCTGCTCGTTCGGGTTGATCATATTTATGTTAGTTGAGGGTAATGGTTATTCGGTTGTGAGTGAGAGTCGTATGAGGAGAGGATTATGGTGGGACTGCGGCCTTGTCATCAGAAGCAGAGGCAGATGGGGCAAATGCGGCTAATTTGAATTTCCACATTTCTGAAAAAAAAAACATTTTCAATTTTCACTTCATCATCTCTCTGTTGCTTAAATTATTTTGTTCAGTTTTCAACTAAATTATGCAGCAAGATCACCGCAAGAAGGTTGATTTTCTTTTTTTTTTTTTGTGTGTATTTATTTGATTATGCGTTATTATTTTTATATTTTTGTTAATGGAAAACAGCATAATTAAATGCGAATTTACTTTTTTTTTTCTTTTTTAAAATTGAATTCAATGCTTGAATCTGATCTCATTAGATGCTGGTATGTGCTCTGTGTGTTTGTGTATCTATCTAAAAATGGACCTGATTCTGTCCTCTCTCTCTCTCTCTCGCTCTCTAGTACTCGCCGTCTGTTTTATTTATTTATTCATTTATTGCTGTGAGTGGATAAATTTATTTGTTTTCATCCTGACATTTACAAAATATGTGAGCTTGATCTTACTTTTGTGTATGCTTCCGTCGATCTTTGCTTGGATCCTTTTGTGTACTTCCTGAACATGCCCCGTGCTCTTTGAGGTTTTGATTTGTTGTTCCTGTACAGTTACTAATTAGATACATGTATGATTGTCTGCTAGTGGAATGGATTTATCAGATTTTGTGTTTTAGTTAAAATGTTGAATTAGATTGTTTTTTATGTGCTTGTTTCAGAGCTGTGTTAATTCTCATCTTGTCATAAAATTCTATACCTTCAGCAATTTCAAAACATATTTAGAATTTCAATTATGAGAGAATTCAATCTAGATAACATATAATATAATGGAACATTTATTCAGCCAAATGCGAACTAAGGGTATCCATTCCTTTCTTCTTAGACATCACTTTTCTAAAACATATTTTCACTTGCTGCTGTATTGTATGTTCATGAATTGGAGATGTACAAAATGTGATTTTGATCTTTGGTTGACATGCTTTTGAACATAGAACAATACACATAGTGGTATGAAATATTTAATAATGTCAAGAAGAATAAGAGAAGTATGAAGTATCGTAGATAAAAGCAATTTGTGACTATCTTTTGTTCCTGCTTATTCAAGCTTTGCTTTGTTGCTGTGCAGGTCCCCTGTCACAATAAGCGTTCATGTCTAATTTACAAATGATTTTCAATTTTTACGAGCGATGAATTTGAATTTGAATAGTCACGTTGGCTTAATATCATGTATCTGTGGATATATGAGTCTGTCAGTACTAGCTACTTGCACTGGTATGCTAACCTAGTTTGGCCACTTGGATTTTTCTATGTTGCAGAATTCTCCGGAGATGGAGTTTTTCTCTGAATATGGTGACGCCAGTAGGTATAAAATTCAGGAAGTTATCGGGAAAGGCAGTTATGGTGTTGTTTGCTCAGCAATTGACTCTCATACTGGTGAGAAAGTGGCAATAAAGAAGATACATGATATTTTCGAACACATATCTGATGCTGCTCGCATTCTTCGGGAGATAAAACTACTTAGACTTTTACGACATCCTGATATTGTTGAAATCAAACACATTATGCTTCCCCCTTCAAGGAGGGATTTTAAAGATATTTATGTTGTTTTTGAGCTCATGGAGTCAGACCTCCATCAAGTCATCAAAGCCAATGATGATTTGACACGAGAGCACTACCAGTTCTTCCTTTACCAGCTCTTGCGTGCGCTAAAATATATTCACACAGGTAATCTACCGACTACAAACTTTTTTGTCAGTGTCTGGAATTATTGCTTAATTAATAACAAAAATGGAGTTGACTGGTTGACATAATTGTGGCTGACGTATGTAGTAGTTGCAAAAATAATTACTGCTGCGGTTTTACTAGTTTTAAGACAGAACAATCTGCTACTGCCTTTCTGTCGGTGAACTGTTTTCATCTAGTTATGCTTGCTCCCTCGAGTTTGGATAATATCTTGCTGTCGTTCTATGTTGTCATTTCCTTTATTCTCTTGCTCCCTTTTTTGATGTGTATCTGATAGTTATCTGCTTGGTTGCAGCAAATGTCTACCATCGAGATCTAAAACCAAAGAATATATTGGCAAATGCAAACTGTAAGCTTAAAATTTGTGATTTTGGATTAGCAAGAGTTGCGTTCAATGATACACCTACTACAATTTTCTGGACGGTATGTCAATTGTATGTTTATATATAACCTTTCTGATTATTGTTAAATTACCATCTTGCCAAATTTATGTCTTGTGTTCTTTTTTTCTGAATGTAGGAACTAATATTGCTTGTTCTTTTATGGTATTTCTGCAGGATTATGTTGCTACAAGATGGTATAGAGCTCCAGAGCTTTGTGGATCCTTTTTTTCTAAGGTATGGCTTCCCCTGCTTGTTTCCAATGAAGTTTTGACAGCCATGGTGTCTTATGAAAACAAAACAATAGTACTAGCATAGTTTTGTGCTAGTTTTGGACCATGACATTTTGTAGGTCCTTTACTGGAGTTGTATTTTCGCCTATGAAGCTCTTTATTGATGGATCATGTAGTAGCTCATGGATAGGTAAGGTGCCTAGTATGTGACCGCAATGTTGAGTGTTTTGGGTTGAGATATTAGGTTGACAATGTATAACCAGTTTGGGTATCAGAAAAATTTAGAAATATTGGGCTTCTCTGTTCCATAAGTGACATGCTGCTGCTTCAGATTGCAATTTAAAAAAAAAGGGTTTCCTGAATTACAACTTTTTCCTTGATGGATTCTAACTGATTGGCTACTCAGTATTTCATGCGTTGATTTTATTTAGTGTGGGGGGGGGTTGGGGGGGGGGGGGAAGGTTTCCCGAATTACAACTTTTTCGTTGATGGCTTCTAATTGATTGGCTGCTCAGGATTTTGTACATTGATTTTATTTAGTGTAGAATTAGAATATAGATAAAACTTTATGCAGTATCATTTGATAGCAGCCGGCCAGTAGTCACATGACCCATAAACACGGGATTGATGGAGTTTCATGCACCATCACTGCAAGAGATCAATTTGGATGCAAGAGACATTTTCTATCATTTAGGAATTTTAAATGGCTAATAGTGTCCAAGCCTTTTCTTTTAGTTGTTACTCATGTTAGAATGTTGAAGAAAGTGTAAACATATACTTGCAAGTAGAATTCTATTGTTCAAAACACATTATATATCCTGCGAATCCCAGGTTCCAGATAACATAAAGGGGATTCCATCTGTTATTTCTCTGTCAAATCAATTTACTTATAGCTTATTTAGTAGGTCCGTGAAGCAATATTATTCAGCTGCATGGTCAACTTAGCCATATTTCGTCTTTCAAAGGTGGCATTTTAGCCTCTTTTTGTGAAACAGATTGGAGAAATCATCGATACATGGTGGTGCTTGGCATTATATTTGCTGATGTATACATTTACACCCAATAAAAGAATGATGTTTTGGCATTTGAAAGGGGCTGAACTTGTGGTTGGTTTGACTTCCATCAGTTCTTGGATGCATTATGATCCATGTGAACTGGTTCAACTTCCATCAGTTCCAATAGGGACGGCTGCGAGATGGGATAGAATCGTAGCTTAGCAGATTTCACTTACTACAGCACTTGAATGTCTCTGATATATGATGATAGATGGAGAGTCTGAGAGTGAGCTGGATTTTCAATGTGGTACATTGATTGTAGCTTGTTCTGTCGCAGACTGAGACCATATGTCAACAGAAGTTTTTAAAAAAGACAATCTACATAATGCACAAAAAGTAACTTCAACCTACTAGTTGACACAAGCAAGATTTATCTTGATGTTCTATTTTTCTGCATTCATGGTCATCAAGTTTTAAGGAGTTGTAATGTACACCTGAAGCTGGTGTTGGTTAGGCACGCTCACAGTTGTACTGAGAGAGATTCCATTCACCATCTAAATCTAATGACACGCTAACATAGGAACATAGGAGAGGAAGCATTGAGGTTTAAATTGATATCTTTTTCTATTCTTTTTGTTGTCTTAGAATATTGCAAGCCATGTATGCTTGTTCCACTACTTTTTTAAAGCCTAATTCTACCTATAGTATAACTTGAAGTCACCATTATCTGTTATTGCATTCTCTTGCAGTATACACCAGCCATTGACATATGGAGCATAGGTTGCATCTTTGCTGAGGTTCTAACAGGGAAGCCACTTTTCCCTGGAAAAAATGTTGTTCACCAATTGGACTTGATGACAGATCTGCTTGGGACACCTTCGTTAGACACAATCTCTCGGGTAGTCAAATAATTCATTTGTCTGTCATTTGGTTATGGTGCTCACTAGTCACTTCCAAGGAAGACAAGGGAGAGAAAGGTCTGTGGTTCTGATGTCTTACTCTCTGGATTCAGGTTCGAAATGACAAGGCGAGGAGATACCTAACCAGCATGAGGAAAAAGCAGCCAGTTCAGTTTTCACAAAAATTTCCAAATGCAGATCCTTCAGCACTTCGACTGTTGGAAAGGCTGCTTGCCTTCGACCCAAAAGACCGGCCAACTGCTGAAGAGGTTATCTTAGTGTTAGATTATGAATTGTTACACAGCATGTTTTGTCATTTCTCATTTATTTTCATATCTCGACTTAATATTAACCACAAGAATATTTATTGAAATTTCCTTGTTTGGTGTTTTATCAGGCACTTGCAGATCCCTATTTTAAAGGGTTGTCTAAAGTTGAAAGGGAGCCATCCTGTCAGCCAATTTCGAAGATGGAGTTTGAATTTGAGAGACGGAGGGTCACAAAGGAGGACATACGGGAACTAATTTTCCGAGAGATATTGGAATACCATCCTCAATTGCTAAAGGATTATATGAATGGAACCGAGAGGACTAATTTCCTCTATCCCAGGTTATAACTCTCTCAGTCAATATTTAGTTTTGATATTAAAAAAATGTCACGTGTTTTTTTGTCTCTACTTCATGCTGACTTTTGGTGTTATTTTATCTACAGTGCTGTTGATCAGTTCAGAAAGCAGTTTGCACATCTTGAGGAAAATGGAGGTAAAAGTGGGCCAGTAATCCCCCCCGAAAGAAAGCATGTATCTCTTCCAAGGTAGGACACTGGTTTTGCAGATTCTTCTTGTTCATGAAAATATACGGCATCCATAACTTGTTGATAACAAAGGATCAATCGATGAATTCTTCTTTACTAATGCTCTTTGTCAATGACTAGAGAGTTAGTTATAGGTTTTGATGGTCTGTAAGAGCATCTCCAAACGACTTTTTAAATAAGATTTTATCACTTATTTGAAGAGCCACATCAACATTTAAAGTTCCAAAAGACACTCCAATTAAAATTCTTCAAATTAGAAATGATTCTCTCTCTTCAAATTTGGAGAGTTGCTTTCTCACTCTTCAATTTATATTTTATTACTTTTTGTTGGAGAAAAAGAGAAAGGTGCTTTAATTACTATTGACTTTTCCTTTAAAAAAATAGTTATTTGATTAAAATAATATTAATTCATTTCTATTTGAAGAGTCTTTTGGAGAATAATATCTTTTTTCACTCTTCTATTTGCCACATAAGTAAGTAAATAAATATTTGAAGAGTAAAATTTATAGAGCCTTTTAGAGATGCTCTAATATAATGGCATCTTGAAGCACCCTACTAAATCACATTTTCTTTCAGTTTCTTCTATATCAAGTGAAATCCCCTCTACAGAGGATTTTCTTTCAGTTCTGGCTGTTCTAACTGGTTAACCAGTATTGCAAGGATACAGATCTCATGCTTGAGAGATGTTTGCTTTACTTCAGATAGCCCAAGGAATAAAGACCAAGTTGATTAACTTTGATGATTGCAGGTCAACCATTGTGCATTCAAATACGGTTTCTCCAAAGGAACAGCAGAACCTTTCCAGAGATCGGCAGGCTGCAGAAGAGGTATACAACAAAAATTCCAAGGAGTCAGAAGGAATTCCTGCAAATTTGTCGAGGACCTTGCCAGCGCAACAAAGATTTCCATTAGGTATTATTAGTCTTGCATAATAAATGTTATAGTGACTATTGAGTTGATTGGAATTAAACTTGCTGTTCTCTTCAGCCAAGCCAGGAAAGGTTGTGGGACCAGTTGTGCCATATGAGAATGTAAGTGTCAGGAAAGATGCTTATGATCCAAGAACATTTATCAGAAGCACAGTGCTCCCTCAGGCAGTCCCTACTGCTTATTGCTACCGCAAATCTAGTACAGGAAAGCAAGAAATGGATTCTGAGAGGGAAATGCCTCCACAGGTGGAACATGTTCCTCAATGTGGCATGGCGGCCAAATTTGCAACAGACATAGCTATCAACATCGACTCCAATCCCTTTTTTATGACACGCGCAGGGGTGAACAAGGTGGAACACATCGAAGACCAAATCTCCATTGACACAAATTTGTTGCAGGCAAAATCTCAGTATGGTGGGGTTGGTGCTGCTGCCACTGCTGCTGCAGCAACAGCGGCCACTCACAGAAAGATTGGAACGGTTCAGTATGGTATGACAACGAGGATGTATTAGCCAACGGACTAGAGGCAGTTTCAGTAAAGTTTGACTAATCGACAGTGAAGGGTTCTTTGAAGGCATTGGGACAAAACTAGAAAATGCGGATTGAGCGGTAGGATGTGTAAAATATGTGAGTTCAGGTTTGTCCACTCTTTCAAAGAGCTAGCTTTTCTCAGGTTTGTCTTAGGCGCTAGTTAAAGTTTGTTTATAAGAAATGATATGTTAGTGAAATTATACAATTCCATCCTTAAAAGAAAAATAATTCTCTCTCTTGTCTCTTGGAACACATTTCAAATGGGAAGTTCATGTGGATTCATTTTAATGATAAAATGAAAAGGCTTCAGATATACTTCTGACCCTCTTTGTAATTCATCTGTAAATCTGAAATTTTCACTTTGTTGGATTTATCTGTGACAATTGTCTATTAATTGGGCATCTCATTACGTTACTGAAGTGAGAGAGAACTTTGCTCTATTGTCTCTGAAATTATTGGTATGTAAAAAGCCAAAAAGGCCTAATTGTATCACAGATTTTATAACGAAATTATGAAGGGAAACCAGAAAAAACGGTTGTATGGGGCGGCCAGAACTGCCAGACTTTTTAGGATAAGGCCACTCTAAACCTAAACCAAATGTCGACATTTATAATTAAAGTATATCTCACTTACCTAAACCAAATGTCGACATTTATAATTAAAGTATCTCACTCTAATGTGCAAAAGGTTTCTTCTATTGAGAGCTGAAACACCAACATGACACCAACTATATTCCTACTCTTTTTTGCTTAATTCTGATAATTATATTTTACATATGATTGCATGAGACCTACGATTTAAATTTTAATTGAAGAAAGAGAGTTATTTTTTTAATCCAATGTAATTATTGATTTTTTTCTGAATTTATTTGACAAAACTAATCTATTTACAATGTATTAAAAAAAAATCAGTTAAAGAAACTTCTAAAATGGTACGGAGTTGGCATTGGGTAAAATTCATATTGAATTTTTTGCTTCTTGCCCCTCAGTATTCAAACCCGAATGGTTAGTTGAATAAAACATCTTGACAATCACCCAAGGGATATGAAATCTATTGAATCTTTCAGATTAATTTTATATTAGTGCAGCCCTTGTATTTGGATTTTAAAAAGATATTTTAAATATTTTGACAAGAAATTAACTGTCGTAGGACTCCAAATTGACTCCTGTTTTTTTTAGTGGTATCGCATTTGCCTGTAGGAAGGTGCTTGCAAAAAATTGGGTCAAAATTCCAAGACCTCAAGAACATGACCGTGGGCCTTCAAATCCTTTACAATACGATATGATAAGGGTGGGTCGAGATATTTCAACCCTCATCATTTTTATAAATTCACCATTTCACCTTACTTTTAGAAAAAAAATTTAATAAGTTCACATGCGCCTTCTCATGGGTAATGCGATGCCACCACCAAAAAAGGTCGAGTCCTTTTGGAGCCTCAAAGTAGTTGCGGCAGAATTGTTTTCAAATTCCCATAAAAATTCAGTATTTGTGGCTTAATTTTGGAATAAATTCCCAAAAAACTCTTAGAGGGGAGCCCCCATAAAGAAGGCCCAAAATTAATGTGTTATAACCTTCGACTTAGGGACTTGAGGAGAGAAGTTGAGTTTTTCTCAAAAGCAACCTGATTCTTCTCTCCTAAGACATTTCTTGGGCCGCTGGGGGTACTCTAAAGCGATGCCTTACCATTATTTGGCGAAATTATTCTAAAATTAGGCTTAAAAAAACATGTTTTTATATTTATCAAAAAAAAAAAAAAACATGTTTTTCTTTGAATTTTAGAATAAATTCCCTAAAAAGCACCAAGATTTTGGTTGTTTTTGGTAAAAAAGTGGGCCTAGGTGCTCCCACATTTTTTTTTTCCTATTTCTTCGAACGAGTAATGATACTTGGGCCTCCTCAGTTTTGCCACAGTTAGACCTAGGGGTGGGCATTTTCCAGTTCGGTTCGGTTCGGTTCTAAAAATCGGTTCGGTTTGGTTTGGTTCGGTTCGGTTCAAAATACTCTAACCAAGGCAAACCGCGATATTATTTTGAATTTTTATTAAAATATTTTAAAAATATAAATAAGTACAAATCGGTTACTGCGGTTGATTCGATTTTGAAAAGGCAAGATCAAAAGTTCGGTTCGGTTCGGTTCGGTTCGGAAAAAACCGAACCGTTTGTCCAGCCCTAGTTAGACCAATTCTAGCGCACTTTTTTATGCCCATTCGTACAGGAGTGACTCCAAATGGACTCCTGTTTTCTCTAGTAGCATTGTGTTGCCTGCGGGAAGATGCGTACAAAAGACTGGGTCAGGCAGCCGTGGAGAGGTCCATGAAAAGGGGGAGAGGTCCATGAAAAAGGCCCAAAACTAGTGTACTATAACACTTAGAGTTAAACAAATTATTTTGTATGTGGCATAATATCATTGGTTGAATAAAAATATTACATGTGTCATATGAATTATTTTATTATTTTATATTTTTATTTAACTACCTACGTCATATTACATTTTTTAAAAATAGAGGGAAAGTGATTTATCATCTTTTTCTTTTAAACTAGAATGAGACCAAATAAATAAATAAAAGTAAAGGGCAAAGGCAAAGAACAGTAAAGATTTAGGACATGGGGCATGAGGAGGGTGGTGTGAATAAATGAAAGGGCAGGCAAAAGCAAAGCAATGGTGCAACAATCTCTGACTCTCAGTCACTAGCCATAACCATTCCTTACAGTGATTTCAATTCATTTACATTTTGTTGGGAATGGGGTTCAATTCATTTCATGCCATTGCCATTCAGCTACAAGATATCTATTGATATATTCATACACCAATGAGGCATAAGGCATCATTATTCAAGGCACCGCACCGTCGCATCTTTAAATTATGTCCATATGCATCATGCATGCATGCGTTGTCCCCTCAGATCCCATCAAATCAGGACCCACTTGCCCCCTTGACATCTATTTGGAAATCAGACAGCTCAGACTCGAGATACCATCCAAGAATTTATGCAGAAATCGGTAAGTGCTCAGCTATTTGAACAGCAGCAAGATAATGTAAAGATTAAAATATAAATACTATTTGTATTACAATAATATTGTAGTATATAAATACTATTATTTAATTTTATCTTCTTATTATCTCACTGTTATTCAAATAGTATTTCTCAATTGATAAATGATAATCAAGTACTATCATGGCCATGAAGATGAGGAAAGCTTTTGGTTTTTCAACTGTGAATAAAGACGATTTCTTTCCCATCTAATTGCTTATAAATAATATAATGCAGATTTGGCTATATGCTAAAGTGCTAATAATGTGTCATTGCGTGTTACAAGTATATTATTCCTGCAAGTTATTTATTATTATTATTATTATTATTTGGGCGTTGCATCAACAGTTATCTCTACACTATTTCATTTCTACCGAGAGTTCATATTAACCAAAACTGAGGAACAAATTACGTCCACGTTTCTTTTCTGTAGCATTAAACTTTTAACTTCGTTTGTGAGGATGCCATATGATTGCTTGTGATAAAAAAAAAGATGAGTGATGTTATATATAAATACTTAAGGTAAATGTGTTGATGATGTTAACCCCTTAATAAGTAGAGAAAAAATTAAGTCGCATATGATGGATTTTATTAATCAAACACACCACCTCAATATGTTCGGATAATGTGCTCGACGTATGTAATTCTTTTTTTAATAATTAATTATTTCATCACTTTTTTTTGTCATTTATGTGGGTAGAAGTTTGAGTACATTATTAATTACAAGATAATTTAAAAACTTTTATCTCGAATTTTGATAGATTTTGATTGTGTGCATATATTTTTCAATGAATGATGAGAAAGGAAATTATGTACTAAGATACTTTGCCCTACCTACCACATTACCCTTGTGATCAATGTTGACAACTTTATTAGAAAGGGAACTTTTTACCATGCATCATTAGGTGTAAAAGTTTCATTAAAGTTACAAATACATTGACGCATAAATAATGCTCTTTCATTAGCAGTTCCTCATAGTGGTGCTAATTTGAATCTTATTGAAAGAAGAAGGCGATAAATGAATAAATGATAACAATTGATCATGTGTGTATGATTTTGTACTCGGAATGAGTACGGATTCGCAAAAAAAAATAAAAATAAAAATTAACAAATACAAATGTGCAAAACAAAATGTGGGATTATAGAGATCCAAGAAAATTTGGGAATTAATAAAATATTAAAAAAAATGAAAACATGGTGTAGTGCGTAAAAGACAAAAGGTTTAGGTGATTCTGATCACATGGAGCCCCATATGCCCAACACAACAAGATCTCACGCACAATCCCGATGGCTTTTGTTTCCTTCTTGGAAACATCAGCACCACCGTTGCCATCACCACCGTTTATCAAAAATAAAAATGAAAATGGAAAATTTTTGAACTTTTTTATTTTTCGCGGGGCTCTAGGTGGGGCCCGATAAATAAAGATTCCACGTGGCGTCCATGCCAATGCTATTGATTATAGATCGAAGGAGAGCACATGGGTGGTGTTAGGTTCAAGAAAATCATGTGATCACATGTGCTCCCCTTTCTTTCTTTCCCCTTTGTTTTTGTGTTTCGTGGGACCATTTTTTCCCTCCCCACTCTTCGCAGGTGATCGATCATCCAACGATTAGGACCTCACACACTCGCCATCTACCTGCGCGTGGGAATTGTTCACAGTATTCTAATTATCCATGTAATCGAATCTTTATCTGATAGTGACGTCAGTTAAGGAGTGCTTGAAACTTTTTCGTTGATAGGGGAGCAAATTGGTTTAAATATGGGCGAAAATTATAGCCATCCTATTGGATAACAGTAAGTCACAGCCCACAACAGCTCGAATACTGAGAATTTTAGAATACATTAAAATTAAAACAACCATTTAATCGTCACTTACAATTTTTTTAACATAAATATACACATATCATAACACCGTTTACTTATTATATGATTAATATAATTTTTTATGTATTTTAAATTTTTTCCTTAAATATATGATAACACTAACAACATAAAACTAACTTTGTTTATTATAATTTCTTTTACCAATATATATATAATAACTTCACAACTACAATCTAACGATAATAAGGAGAAAAATTATAAGTTTGATTAATTCTTTACACTTCTTCACCCATCTTAATTAATGTAGATGAAGACTTCATTCTCAAAAAAAAAAAAAAATCTTCAAAGCACATACAAGATCTATGTAAATGATCAATGTAGTGTGAGATATAAACAAAAAACATTTTGAATGAGCAATCCAATGAGTTAATTTAACAACATAAAAACATTGAAACAACGAGATAAAACAAACTCTCAGAACTTTTTTAACTGATTTCAAGTAAATTTTTTTTTTCTATTTGGCCACCCATTTTTTACCTAACTTTTTATTTAGAGAAGGGACAGGCACCTCATCCCCTCTCTATTTTTTCATTTTAATTTTTAAATTTATTTTTTTAAATTAGTAGTGAATAAATAATAAAATTTAAATTATTAAATATTAAATATTAATATAAATAACAAATACCAAAATATTTATATTATTAAATTCTTGGGTGTAGTTGACTAGTTGTAGTCTTAAATTTTCTATTTAGGACATTAAAAAGATCAGATAAGATCCTGTTGGCCCAAAAATTTTTAATTGTAGTATTTATTAAATATTTTAAACTTTTATTTAATAAAATAAAATCTTGTTGGCCTTAACTATACTTTTATTTAAATTTTTTATTTTAATATAATTAAATTAAAATAAAAAAATTAAAAATATATCAGTTATTTAGAGATCAGGGACCTTCAGAGATCTTATATTATTATTCGAAGAAGAAACAAAGATTCCCTAAAAAATTTTTGGTACAGACAGAGACATATACAGAATATCATAAATATACATAAAGATATTAGTCTCTTTCCCTCCCATTGCCATCTCTACAGGAGGGGAAAACACATGGGAAAATCATCCCTGTAAAAAGGCGTAAAATTACTGATGAATAAACCTCCTTATCATTCTTTACAGCAGGTTCAAGTCGAACAAGAGCACAAATGTGAAATTTACTCATTGGTTATGACTGTATGAGTATACATTTAAAAAGAGAATTACATTGAATTATATAATAAATGAAATTATAAATGTTTACAAAATCTATTACCATTGACTTAAAAATGGAATACCACCCCCAAGAAAAGGCATGCAAGTGGGACTTTGTATGCTTTTTGGATTTGTGATAATGCCTCTACATGGCACATGCAAGCACTCATTGGCTCATATCCTCACGATAACCACGCGAAGCAAAAGGATCGTGGACATCACCCCCCCAACTCCAAACAAAACTTCGAAAGCCAAAAACTAAGTGGACCCTCCGCTTCGTTGGCATTGACATTTCTAGAACTCAACAATAATTTATCACCATCAACCCCTTATTCATTAGCGTAGCTTCTTGACACCACAACACAACCCTAGCTTCAGCTATTGTTCCTTTTCTCAAACTCAAACTCAAACTCAAGCTCACGCACGAGCTCCACCATTTTTCTTCTGCATTTCCATGGAGACTACTAAAACACAGATAAACCCAACAGCCACATTTCAAATAAAAGAAATAAAAACCAGCCAAAAACCTCAGATGGGTCATCATGAAAATGCACGTAAAGCTCACCGGATATTAGTTAACCGAAGGAAGAGAACAACAAGAGAGATCAGAGCCGCTTATCATCATCGTCGGCAGCAGCAGCAGATGAAAGACAAGGTTCAAGGAGATCAAGATGACCAGAATAAGGAAGAGTTATTGGAGACAAAGATTTTAGCATTGCAGAGGATTGTGCCAGGAGGAGAGACTCTAGGAGTTGACGAGTTGTTTGAAGAGACTGCTGATTACATTTTGGCTTTGCAATGTCAGATTAAAGCCATGAAAGTTCTAAGTAATTTTATTGAAGGGTTGGAGAAGGAGAAGAGCAAATTTGGAGCTTGATGAATCTTTGAATATTAGTGGTGATATTGATAAATGCTTGTGGTGACTTTGTTGGCTTCATTAGTTTCATGACAGACCAATTGTATTTTCCCACCATTTCTCTGATCTATTTTTTTAATCTTTTTTTTGGATTAAATTTATTTTGCAATGTTGGGAGAAAAAGCATGCCCCTTAATTTATTTGCTTATTATTATTATTATTCTTTTTTGGCTTTCTAAGATGTTTATTATTTTGATAGTGCGATAAGAAGAGGAAAGAAAGGAATTAGGAAAGAGGATAAGTAGTTTCAGTTTGCTAGAATGTTAGAAACGATAGCAATTTTCAGATATTAATGCGATTTTCACTTTTCGGTAAATTGTTGGAGGATAAAGTTATTTGTATTCTACAAAATACTTTGAACACTTTTATTTGCAAGACTCACTTTTTGAATTTTTTAAAAGAATTTTTACTCAATACATTATTGAAAATACCAAAACAATTCTCAATTTGTTCATCACTGTGACCCAGAAAATCAAATTCCATACCAAGAATTTATTCAACAGTGCTCTCCCTTGTGGCTCTAACACAATGGCATTGACCTCTGTTTAGTTGCTCTTGCTCCAAATGAAGGGACGATGATAAGGATGCTTTAATAGTAATATGCTTGAACCTGCTGCAGAAAAAGGAGCTACACAAATTGGCTGGTATGCTCCTGTGACTGTTGGGAACTAACAAATATGAAATACGAACTTCTGATAAATTGGAACCCTGAGTTCTTACAAATATGATTTTTTTATGGTGGTAGAATTGGAGGTAAAAGCTGATTCAACATATACTGTTTAGTTATAAATTCGGTAGTTTCAGGAATATCATCAGCAGTGAAGCCCATGTATAAAGATGGTTATTATGATGTATAGAAACGAAACTTCTCATTCTAAAATGTTTTTAGGTGTATAGTAGTGTAAACTTGATTATAATATATATGGACTTCAAGAAGCATAACAAAAGAAATTAGAAAAAAAAAATTAGGATTTGGGTTGTTTATGTTGATGTAGCGAAAGGGTCAAGAGTAATGTATTTATTTAATCACACAAGATTCTCCTTAATGGTAAATGATAAATTAAATTATGAGTATTTATGTAATATGTAGTGTTCAAAATAATTTTTAAAATATAAATAATCTTATCCATTCTTTAATCATGAATTGAATAATATATATCTGCCTGTTTATGAACTTTATTTATTAAAAAAATTTGAAAACATTTAACACTGGTCATCAATCATCAGTCATCACCGTATGGCAGGTCTTTGTGTGGTTTCAATAATCGAGATCAAGGTCTAATTCTAATAAATCTAGGGTTTCGGTGTTTTTTTTGGGGGGGGGGGGGGGGGGGGGTGAATTATTAATTAAAAAAGGTCCGGCCTTCATAGCTATGAAATAATAGTATTTTTTGCCTCAAATTTATGATCTCGCAATTCACATTTCAAAGTCTGGAGTAAAGCAAATCTACTTCTAAATATATAGAAATTTCAAAGTATAGAATGAACTAAATTTACTTCTAAATATTTAGAAGTAAATCTACTCACATAATATATATAGAAAAGCTCAAACTCTTGTTTGGATCTTAAGAATGTAGCGATGATGTAATCTTATTAGTAATGGTCTACTTCCTCTTATCCTAAAACATCGAAAATCAACGTACATTATTCCAGGCTGAAATTGTAATAATTAAGCATGAAATTAGTCACAAGTTATTTTATTCATTGAAATGAACTTTTGAATGGCCACTTGCGTTTATTAGTGTTACAGAAAATTGGAAAACACTTCACGGTAAATTATTATTGATTTTCAAGTGAAAACTTCACATTGTCTCGCTTTTAAGGTGCATAAGCGAAATCACAAAATAAGTAGATTTTGTGCCCGTAAATTAAGACCTCATTTGAAATTGAGTTTGAACAGTTGCAGTTCAAAAACTACAACACTGAAGTATTTGATAAATATTAATTGTTATACATTGAAAATTAAGTTAATTTGATTTTACACTTGTATAATACCAAACAACGCTTAAGTGGGTATATGTTATAACTTAATTGGTTGGTCTTTTGACTCTTTGTTCTGTTTTAATAACAACAAATTATGTACAAAAACAGATCGGGTTTAATACTATTGGATAGACTAGTTAGTTTAATCTTTATGGTACAACAAACGGTCGATAGCTTCAATTCTCTTCTCACTAAATTAGGGAAGAAATTAGTATAATTTAGGTGAAATTAGTTAATTAAGGTGCGTGGTAATTTTCAAGCATCATCTTGAAGAAAACCTCTAGAAAATAAACGAGCTCAAATAAGGCAATTGATGGATTATAGGCATGACAATGTTGGTGCACGAGACATCACGAGACTGACTCTTTCTTCTTTCCTACTAGACTCGACTGAGTCCTTATCAAGAACTAGGGGAGCACAAATAGACTTGAAGAAAGTGTTGATGCTGAGAATCCGGATGAGTTGGTTAGCGATTTGATCTCAGATCCCTGCATCAGCATTGTATTTATTTGGTGGGAAGCTGCTGATTTATCTCCAAGAAGATCCTCCAATTATGAGCAAAATATTCATAAGCAGGATCAGCAAATATCTGAAATTACAGAGAATGGTCAGAGACGCCGGAAGTTTTTCCGGCGAAAACCCTCCGACGCTCAAGTCAGTTTATGGGTTTATGGGAAAAACAAAATATGTAATTTCTAGTTTTTATGAAGAAAATAATCTTAAGTAAATGTAATAGAAAAACCAAAACTTAGGAAGAAAAGTCCCCCTTTTCCCATGATTTTCTTTGGGTCTTTATAAACACCCAACCCCCACAACCTTAGAACGTGGCCATTCATGAATTAAATTCGTGCCCTGGTTTTTTGGAGGTGACCTGTGGCGGTTATTTTGACTGAGTCTGCTTTCTGGTAACTTAGTTTAATGTCTCCTCAAATCCGTCTGCTTGAGGTCACCAGAATTGTCATCTGGTCGAGGTGGTCTGCTCACGGTCTTAAGATTACCACCTGGTCGAGGTGGTTGCTCACAGTTTCAAGATTACCACATGACCGAGGTGGTCTGCTCACCAGGTGGTCTGCTCATCAAGTAGTCTACTCACCAGATAGTCTGCTCACCACTCACTAGGTGGTCTGCTCATCAGGTGGTGTGCTCACCAGGTGGTCTGCTCACCAGGTGGCCTGCTCATCAGGTGGTGTGCTCACCAGATAGTCTGCTCACCAGGTGGTCTGCTCACCAGGTGGTCTGCTCACCAGGTGGTCTGCTCACCACTCACCAGGTGGTCTACTCACCAGGTGGTGTGCTCACCAGTTAGTCTGCTCACCAGTTGGTCTGCTCACTAGGTGGTCTGCTCACCACTCACCAGGTAGTGTGCTCACCAGGTGGCCTGCTCATCAGGTGGTGTGCTCACCAGATAGTCTGCTCACCAGTTGGTCTGCTCACCACTCGCCAGGTGGTGTGCTCACCAGTTACCACTTGCTCACTTTTATTTAGAGGAGATAATGGCCACCCTATTTAATTCCGTAAACACCAGTCCCTCAGTTTCTAGTGTTGAGAGTAAAACGAATCAATACTGGAAACTATAAAGTCTCTAGTTTTTACGATGTTGTCTGCTCACCTTCACATGGTCGAGCAGATTCTGGTGAGCTTGACTTCATGTCTCGCCATCGAGGAGACTTTGAGACTTTGGAGTCTTTGCATGCCTTAGAAATATTTTAGAATTTTGTGGTCTGCTCACCTTCACATGGTCGAGCAGATTATGGCAAGCTTGGCTTCCTGTCTCGCCATTGAGGATGCTTTGAGACTTTCGAGCCTTTGCTTGCCTTATAAACGTTCTTTGGAATTTTGTGGTCTGCTCACCTTCACATGGTGGAGCAGATTCTGGCAAGCTTGGCTTCCTGTCTCGCCATTGAGGAGGCTTTGAGACTTTCGAGCCTTTGCTTGCCTTATAAACTTCCTTTGGATTTTTGTGGTCTGCTCACCTTCACATGGTGGAGCAGATTATGGCAAGCTTGGCTTCCTGTCTCGCCATTAAGGAGGCTTTGAGACTTTCGAGCCTTTGTTTGCCTTATAAACTTCCTTTGAATTTTTGTGGTCTGCTCACCTTCACATGGTGGAGCAGATTCTGGCAAGCTTGGCTTCCTGTCTCGCCATTGAGGAGGCTTTGAGACTTTCGAGCCTTTGCTTGCCTTATAAACTTCCTTTGGATTTTTGTGGTCTTCTCACCTTCACATGGTGGAGCAGATTCTGGCAAGCTTGGCTTCCTGTCTCGCCATTGAGGAGGCTTTGAGACTTTCGAGCCTTTGCTTGCCTTAAATAATATTTATAAACTTCGTTTATAAACTTTGGCTAGCCTCTTAATGCTAGCCTATAGCTCTCCTTCCATAAATTATTCTCATATTGAGCAAGTTTTAAGGAATCAAGTTCATTGAGTTATACCACTAGCCTTAATATGAGCTCTATCAATTTAATGAAAATAAGGTATCCTCATTTCACATAGCAGGATTTTAGAAAAATAATTAAATTTTCATTAAAAAAAATGCTTGAAAAAATATATATATATATAAAACTTCTGACCTGTTTTGATTCCCGCAAACGTGTGCCTTCAATGTGCTATTATTTGAGGTTTTTGCTTTAAATCCTTAAATATGAATTTGCTCTGCAAACTGATCAGCTGAGATTGTGCTCTGCATTATTTCATTGGTGCTTCATCGAATCCCGAGCTTGACTCTACTTTGCTCCCTTCTTATAATTATTCTTGCAATATTTTAACACGGGCACAAAATGAATAAAATATGAAAGAAACAAAAATCCCACTAAATCAATTTTTTGAAGCTTGAAGACATGCCTATCAATTCTCATCATCAACAAGTATTTGTTTTGCTTTAAAACTATTATTAAAGTTAGCCAAAATACCAATACTCGGCCTCATCCAAATTATGCTAATTATACTTCTTCCACCACTCATTAACGATTATGAGAAATTGTGCAATGCGGATGACAACCACTATTTACAAATAGCTATATATGCATGATTTCTAATGTTCTCTCACCCAAAGGTATAATAGAGCTATGATTAAGAATAATTCATGCTCGTAATTAGTTTGATAAGTATATTGAATAAACTGAATCAGAACCTGGATTTTAGTCCTTGGCTCCTAGACAATGTTCCTTTGAGCGTCACTCCCTTTAATTTCAGTTGCTACCTTTGCTTTCCAGTCCAATAAATCTTACCATTGTGAGTGTTCTTCTGTAGATTCGTAAGCTTGTTCCTTAGAATTTGTGAGTTGTGACAGCGAAATTTTCCAATTCTGTCAGTTATTTCGTCGAACATTTGTTGCGCGTGATCTCGTATCACCACTTTTAACAAATATCCTCTGACACTTGTTTCCAAAATAGTAAAACACCATATCTCTGCACCAAATTGGTAGTCAAATCTTTATTTTAAAAGAATTAATCTATAGCAAATATGCCAAAACCGTGGCACGATCAAATTGTGAGCCTTGCATTTATAAAGTTATTAGATCATGTGCATGTGCCATCATGTTTAAAGTAAACTAAGATCTTAATTTGTCTAAGCTTGAAATATGTGCAGAACTTTATGACAAGCACATGATCTGGAGAGTTTTTTTTTTTTTTTTACCATAAAGCAACTATCATTGGAATTCAACATTTCTCAAATTCGTGCCTCCTAACCAATTTCTAATTATTATTAAAGTTAAATCTCTTAAGTCGGTGTCGTGTGAATATGAAAGTTTACCAATACAGAAACAAATTCAAACTATCTCGAGGCTATGGCATGTGTAATTGATCATTCATATCACACACAAAGATGAGTA
The DNA here is from genome assembly GCA_030449925.1 of Citropsis articulata. Taxonomy (NCBI): domain Eukaryota; kingdom Viridiplantae; phylum Streptophyta; class Magnoliopsida; order Sapindales; family Rutaceae; genus Citropsis; species Citropsis articulata. Next base: position 5,816,617 of record JASUUH010000211.1, on the reverse strand, counting down.
AATTGAAAGTAATCACATCAATTTAATAGAAAATACAAGCAGCATTGAAAATTGTGAGACAGAGTTTACCGATATCGAGCTCATGAATGTCAACATTGGTTTAAATTTTACCGATTCGATTCATTTCTTTTTCACGTGAATCCAAAAATAGAAGAGGGCTTGTTGCGATTCCTGCATGATAATATTGTGCCCTCAATAGAGACAAAAAGTTAGCTTTTTGTTTCGTCCCCACAGACGGCGCCAAATGTTGATGCTGAGAATCCGGATGAGTTGGTTAGCGATTTGATCTCAGATCCCTGCATCAGCATTGTATTTATTTGGTGGGAAGCTGCTGATTTATCTCCAAGAAGATCCTCCAATTATGAGCAAAATATTCATAAGCAGGATCAGCAAATATCTGAAATTACAGAGAATGGTCAGAGACGCCGGAAGTTTTTCCGGCGAAAACCCTCCGACGCTCAAGTCAGTTTATGGGTTTATGGGAAAAAAAAAATATGTAATTTCTAGTTTTTATGAAGAAAATAATCTTAAGTAAATGTAATAGAAAAACCAAAACTTAGGAAGAAAAGTCCCCCTTTTCCCATGATTTTCTTTGGGTCTTTATAAACACCCAACCCCCACAACCTTAGAACGTGGCCATTCATGAATTAAATTCGTGCCCTGATTTTTTGGAGGTGACCTGTGGCGGTTATTTTGACTGAGTCTGCTTCCTGGTAACTTAGTTTAATGTCTCCTCAAATCCGTCTGCTTGAGGTCACCAGAATTGTCATCTGGTCGAGGTGGTCTGCTCACGGTCTTAAGATTACCACATGGTCGAGGTGGTTGCTCACAGTTTCAAGATTACCACATGACCGAAGTGGTCTGCTCACCAGGTGGTCTGCTAATCAAGTAGTCTACTCACCAGATAGTCTGCTCACCACTCACTAGGTGGTCTGCTCATCAGGTGGTGTGCTCACCAGGTGGTCTGCTCACTAGGTGGCCTGCTCATCAGGTGGTGTGCTCACCAGATAGTCTGCTCACCAGTTGGTCTGCTCACCACTCGCCAGGTGGTCTGCTCATCAGGTGGTGTGCTCACCAGATAGTCTGCTCACCAGTTGGTCTGCTCACCACTCACCAGGTGGTCTACTCACCAGGTGGTGTGCTCACCAGTTAGTCTGCTCACCAGTTGGTCTGCTCATCACTGGTCTCGCCACCACTCAGTGTGCTCACCGGTGCCCTCGCTCATCGTGTGGTGTGCTCACCAGATACCGCTCACTGGGGTTCGCTCACCGTGGTGCTCACCACTCGCCAGGTGGTGTGCTCACCAGTTACCACTTGCTCACTTTTATTTAGAGGAGATAATGGCCACCCTATTTAATTCCCTAAACAGAAAGAGTCAACGCCGTCAAGATGAAGAGTTAAAAAGTGAAAATAGAGTTGAAAGAAGTTAATCTAAATTGAGATTAAAAGTTCAATTTACCTCAATTGTTTGTACGCTAAGCTTGGAGCCATACATGAATTCTCATCAAATAAACATTACACCAAATATGGCAGACGAGTCTTTCATATTTCGTAGTCAATTGTCATATGGTCCCCCGAGCAAACGTGCAGTCTGATGGTTATTCGAACGTAGCCCAATCCTTTTACACACGAGCCCACGTTGATGTTTTTTAAATAAAAGAAGAGCCTACTTTGAGGTTTTATTAAGTTTATCTAAGTACAAATAATACTCAAATTCATTAATGGTATGTTTATTTCTTAGAATAAGAAATGTAAATGGAGGAATGTGAATCAAATCTATGTTTAATTGATAAAATTAAATTTGGGAATGGGAATAAATTGTGTGGGTCTCATATAATTTGAGAATAAAGAATGAGAATCCCATTCCCATGGGGGTATGGAATGAAAATGTGTGAATGAAAATGAAAGATGAATTTACTTTTGTACCCTTTTAATTATTAATTTATTAATATTATCATTATTAACAATAAAAATAATCATTAATAAAAATAAAAATAAAAATAATTATTTTAATTATAATAATTAATAATAACTAAAATAATAAAGTTAATAAAATTTAATAATAATAAATGTTAATAATGAAAATACTAATAAAAATAATAATAACAATAATTAATAATAACTAAAACAATAAAGTTAATAAAATTTAATAATAATAATAATAATAAATGTTAATAATGATAATATTAATGAAAATAATATTAACAATAATTAATAATAAATAAAATAATAAAGTTAATAAAAATTTGTTAATAATAATAATAATAAATGTTAATAATGATAATATTAAGAAAAATAATAATAACAATAATTAATAATAACTAAAATAATAAAGTGAACAATAATAATAATAATTATTATTATTAATAACTAAAATAATAAATTTTTAATAATAATAATAATAATAATAATAATAAATGTTAATAATGATAATATTAATAAAATAATAATAACTAAAATAATAAAGTTAATATAATTTAATAATAATAATAATAAATGTTGATAATGATAATATTAATAAAAATAATAATAACAATAAATAATAATAAATGAAATAATAAAGTTAATAAAATTTAATAATAATAATAATAATAATAATAATAATAAATGTTAATAATGATAATATTAATAAAATTAATAAAAACAATAAATAATAATAACTAAAATAATAAAGTTAATATAGTTTAATAATAATAATAATGATAATAATATTAATAAAAATAATAATAACAATAATTAATAATAACTAAAATAATAAAGTTAATAATAATAATAATAATAATAATAATAATAAATGTTAATAATGATAATATTAATAAAAATAATAATAAAAATAATTAATAGTAACTAAAATAATAAAGTTAATAAAATTTAATAATATTATTAATAATAGTTATTAACATTTATTATTACTATTATTATTAATTTTATTTTTTTAATTCATATCATTTTATAATAATATTTATACATGTATCTAATTAATGAAAATTATATTATTTAATACTGTAAGTATTTTGGTAAATTAATTCTCATTCTCATTCCTCGTTCCTATTTATTTTGCCAAGTAAATACATCAATAGCATTCCAACACATTCTCATTCACATTTATTTTTGCCAAGTAAATATTAAAATCTCATTCCCATTCCTTGGAAGTAAACGCACCATAAGTTTTGTGATTGTATGAATAAAAATTTGGGATACACATTTTTATATATAGCTTCACAGTAAATTATCATGTGTAGAGTGATTATTTATCATTTCATTGTCATGTAATACTTAATACTGGAACCGGGGGCGGAACAAACTAGCCGTGGACGGAGGGGCCAAAGAATTGTTTCAAAAAAATTCAATAAAATTTTTAATGTAAAGAAATAATTATTAATATAATAAAAAATAAAGTACTTTAATGAAAGTTCATATTCTACTTCAAAACATACGGACAAGTGAATAAACAAAATTATAAAATATTATTAAGTAATTATTTTTTTTAACAGGGACCGTGACCCATGCTTGTCCTTTAATAAATCCGCTCTTTGATTGGAACCATATGTATATCATATTAATTAAAATATAAATTTTATATTCTAACTATATTAATACTTATGAAGTCACGCTACAATTCAATAATAATATGGTATAACCAATAAAGTTGCTTGTTCAACTACAAATAACATGAAAAATAAAAATAAAAAAGGTTGAGAGTCCCTTTGTATAAAAGAAATAATAATAAAACATAAAAAAGGAGTAATGAACTTATAAGAATGAGAAATCTTGTCCATTAAATAACAAAATCCGAGCGTACTCACGATTAGTTGAGCTACATTCAAAGAATAAGTCTTAAAATTTAGACGAGATGAGGAATATCACATGTTAGATACAAACTCTTAACTTGAATTAAGGTGATTATACGTGCAAAGAGTGTTCACGATATCAACCTAAGTTAGACCTCGGAGCTTCTTTATCAAATAACAATGGAAAAACTTAAGATTTATTTTTTTAAAACTAAATTGAGATGTTATATTTATGAAATTAGTTAACTGACATTCTTCAACAATTTCTATTTACAATCTTTATTGTTTTAACTAATTTAACTAAAAATTGTTATTCATTGTTACAGCGTAACCTACAAAGTTGTTTTAGGAAGTCTTTCTGACTCGTTATTGGCTGGCAATCACAAAAGATTCCAAATTCGAATCCAATATCAAATTAGTGAAGCACGTGCGAGGCACACTCATATAATTTAAAAAAATATATAAAAAAACAACTGCGTTTGATATCCTGTAACCGTCTATTTCTCATTGTATTATTCGTGAGGGTTAATTTCCTTTTGAGATATTTTTCTTTTTTTCAGAATTCAGGCAGAATAATAATAATCAGAAACCCTAGTAGAATCATAATCAGAGATTTTCTAAAAGAAAAGGTACAGCTTTTGCCTTTTAGCTTTTCATTTGGTTCCCACCCAATACAATACAATCTTTGATAATCCAATTGTGTTGGCATTCTCTTTTCAGGATGGCGGAGTCAACGGCGGTGGCGATCAACGGCGTCGACGATCAGACGACGGAGGACTTCTTCGATCCGGATCAAGAGGGCAGCAACAACAAAGTAACGGAACTAACTAAAAAGGTGGAATCTGTAGAGTTGGAGAACAAGGAAATGAAGGGCACAATCAAGAAACTTACGATCGAGATTGAAGGATCAGAGGAAGATAAAAGGATTCTGGAGTCGGTTGCGGCTCGAGCCGAAGAATTGGAGATTGAGGTTTCACGGCTGCAGCATGACTTAGTGACTTCGATGGGCGAAGGTGATGAATTGGGTGCTGAGGTGGCTGAGTTGAAGAGGGTTTTGGGCGAAAAAGGAGTGAAATTGGAGGAACTAGAGAGGGAAGTTGATGGGTTGAAGAAAGAGAAAGTTGAGAGTGAGAAGAAGGTTAGGGAATTGGAGAGGAATGTTGGCTTGTTGGAAGTGAGGGAGACGGAGGAGAAGAGTAAAAGGGTGAGGGTTGAGGAGGAAATGAGGGAGAAACTTGATGAGAAAGATAGGGAAATTTCTGGGTTTAAGAAGAAAGTTGATGATTTGGAGTCTGAATTGGGTAAGTGTAAGTCTGAGAAGAACTCTGCGGAGCAAACGATGAAGGGAATGGAAGAGAGGATTTTGCTTTGGCAGAAGGAGATTGAGGAGGCTGAGAAGGTGATTGCTGGATTGAAAGACAAGACTGTGGATGGGGTGAATGGGACTGCGAGGGATGTTAAGCTAGATGGTGACGGCGAGGAAGAGGATAGTAGGTTGAACTGGCAGTTGCCACTCGCGGCTGTCACTGCCGCTGCTGTGGTATGTGTTTGCTATGCTAGGTGGAGGTGATTGCACGCTGTCCAAAATAGAGAGCAAAAGATAAAATTGAAGAGGTGACTGCACGATCTTAGATTACAAATATGTGTTAAACTTTCAATTTTGATTGATAGGATTTATGTTTTTGCTTGGCTATATTTTTCAGCCCTTTTTGGGTTGTGGTGTTTGATGATAATTTGGATGTTGTGACATTTGGTCACAGATAACTCATTTTGTTCTGAAAACCAAACTATTCTATGTAGTTCTCTTATTTTGATTGGTTGCAGTTATAGAAATTATTCCTAGTTGAATTTTATATATGTTCATGTTGGCCTACTTCAGATTTCTGTATTTCGCTGTTTGCCTGATTTTTGTATTGGATATTACAAGTTGGATCATTACACAGTTAATAAAGTGGAACTTCGACATCTTAACAATTGATTGTCTGGTTTAGTTGCATTGCTTGCGCTAGACTTGTGAGGCTAAATAGCTAGAATGGTATGGGATTAATTTCATAATTTTGCACTGGTGAAACCAATTTTATGGTTCGGAGAAAATTGACCTGTCACTTAAAACACACTGTGAGTGGTCCTAATACCTGGTGTTTTTGTTGAACACTCTTTTTGAGAAGACGTCTCAAGGTTCACGTAAATGCTGGAAGTTTTTCAGGTAGGAGGCTTTCTCTATAGAATTTTGTAACTGGTGCAATTGCATGATATTTTAATTTCTTGAGGTACAAGCATTTTGATACAGCATCGTTTAGGCCTTTTGACTAGTTTCCAATGCCTATCATCTGATTAAATCAAAGACAGGTCAATAGCTTGAAGTTATTTCTAATATCTCTTTTGTTTTGGTTTCCCTTCTTTTCTCCATTTTCCTGGATCTCTTCAATTTCCCTTCAAATGATACTGTCTTAGTTTAAGGCTCCCCTGTGGAAGTTGCTGTTGCCACCCTATGAGGTTTCCACTTACAGGCAAGGGAAACTCTTCATGAATTGTCCCTACAACTGGATCCTGACAACGAGCTTTTTCCTTTGTGAAGGGAAAATTACATTTAGTGATGGCTGCATCACAAGCATTATCACAATATAGTTTGGTCCTTGCCTGTGACATTTCCTAATAGGTTACATCACTTGATGTGCTGTGGAAACCTTTTCTTCTTGTGTGTTTCTGCATAGCAACTCGATGTGGTGAATACATATTACTACTTGACATGGTTTGTTCTTGCACTTAGTCATGGCCAGTTTAGTTTACTTTGTCTCGACTAGTTGTACTGTAATTTGAATGTGACACATTGGAGATAAGCTCATATGACCAATCTAAGAAGAGTTTTGTAGGTCTGCCTAACCTAGACATGTCTTGTATTGTCAGTTGTGCTGAATTGTTTATTATAGCAATATTGCCTTCTTAGCGGCTCATTGTCAATCGATGGGCATGGAAATTTCTTCGACATAAGAGCTGCTTTGTTCTCCAGAATTAATCCGAGCCATAGCAGAAACCTCAATAAAAACAAAAACACCCACTCAAATTGGTTTTATAGGCCTCTAACACTTGTCATAAGTGGGATTAGAATTTTACAATCATCACTATGAAACCAGGAAATATTAAGAGAAATTAAAACTACATAAAATGGTACCAGATGGAGAGACCCCATGCACACTCCCGGAACCGACCTGCTTCATATTTTTATGCTCTCTCCGAAATCAATAAATTACTTCACCAAAAATGCTGGAAAATGTTATCCGCCCAACCTAAATGTTGTATCAAACTTAAAATTTGGATTCCTCAAGCTTTCTTGTTTCACAGCACTTCCTATAAAGAATTAAATATCTTTTAAGCAACAAAAAAGGGAGCGGAAAAAAAAAATTAATCACTTGATTGAGATGGATTGAAACACAAAAAATTGTTTCAGACATGTTATTAGATTGCCTGCATTCGAACAATGATTGCATTCAGATAAATCGTAAAGTTTTTATGACTAATTGATGAGAAATAATTCTTTAATGTCTCTGAAAAACGGAGTGATTCCAGGCACCAGCTCCGAAATGGGACGAGATCAGCTTAAAAATTGCCCAACCAGTATTGTATAATTCATTCTTAAAATCTTTCACAAAGTGCACAGAAGGAAAAACAAATTAAAAATAGTATCTGGAAAACAAAATCACCACAAGTGTTGCTGCTCACCTTGATTTATCTGTCAGAGCGATGCAGAATCTGAAGAAGTCCACAGCAGCTTCTCCATGACGTTGGTTGTATGCTGCGCTGACTCAAAGGTGTAACAGGCTGCATAAGACACAATATTAAACAATAAAGATTCAATTTTGCCATTGTGCGTTGCCCTGCGTGATCATACTGACCATGATATGTCAATCTAGGCTAAGTTGCAAGGTTCTTAACCTGATTTTCAGCGCTTGCAGGAATCTCAGGCTCGTTGTCAGCAGAGCCAGCATTTGCAGCTTCCTGCGATGGTTCGTCAACCTTTTTCTTTGATTCAGAATCAGCAGTAGTTGATGACTCCTCAGGATTCTTTTCCAAGGCTGGCAGGTTTGTTTTGTCAATTGCCTTTGACACAACATCAGTTGTAGCCGGAGGAACTTCACAATCGTCATCAGGAGAAGGAGACTCTATTTGTACCATCCCCTCGTCAGATGAAGCTATTGGTATTTCTTCTATTGTATTGGAAACCACTTTTGTCTCACCTTGAGGAGAACAACCATTAGCATCCGAAGAAGGCACAACTACTTCCTCAATGACCTTGGAATCCCTATTTGTTTCAACTGAAGACAGCGATATGTTATCTTCAATTACAGTGGATTCCAACACAGCAACATCATCTGGAGCCTCTTCTTGCTCGACGGGTACTTCTACACCTTCGATCAACTTTTCAAATGGAGAATGAACCTCCGGCTCAACTGAATCAACATCCAAGTCTTTAACAATTTTCTCCTCCATTTCCCCTGAATCCACCTTCTGATCAGTTCTGCACTCATTAGAATCTGCCTCGTACGGATCATCTCTGTCATGAGTTTCAGTTACAGGCTCAGGATTCAAATTAACCAAAGTCACTCTCGCAGAACCAGCCTCTGCCTCAGTTTTGAACTCTCCAGACACTTCTCTATACCCATCTTGTGTTTCCATTTTCTGGATCTCCCTCAGCTTCCCGTTTGAAGATTCTTCCATTTGGTGGTGATTTCTTCAGAAGTTAATGAACACAACAGTAAAATGACGTCTCTCTCTCTTTACCCTCCTCCTTTTTCAACACTTACAAATTTGTCATAATAGCCACCGCATACAATCTCCTCATCGTGGCATCCGGATTTTGCTACAAGTCAATCCATGAGACATGGAGAGATACCCATCAAGAAAATTATCATCCATGAGACATGGAGAGATATCCATCAAGAAAATTATGGGAAAAAAAAAAAGATATAAAGAAATGAGAAAATATATGTTATAATTGAAGATTAGGCGTTGAATGGGAGATGGGCGAGTGGTGATATTTCTATTTGCCACTTTCTTTGACTGTCAGCTGAAGCTGGATTTTCAAAGAAACCAAAGGAATTAGGAATGGTAGATACAAAAATAAAATAAACATCTCAGTCGTCACCTTCATTTATTTTTCTTTCATATGTTGGACAATTTAATTATAAAATTTCCAAAGTTAATGAAACCTTAGCTCAGCTGGAATCTGGTTCTAGTTAAGCATCAATTTGATTCAATTGCACCATACATCAGTGACAAACTAACAACACTTCCCAGTTGCCACATTGAGTTGCCATGTCTATTGGATTACATTCATTGAAAAGAACGATCAAACATGAATCAACCAACTGGGACTATCCCAAAACGATGGTAACACATAATCTTTGATCAACCTACGCATTGGTGATTAACTAGAATCGCCATTCTCTCTCTGCGGCCGAGAGGCCAATGGCTAAATAGTTGAACCTGTTACCTGCATATTTGCATACGTTCTTATCAAGCTCTTATCTCTCCGGGAGGGGTCTAAAGAATAGACGGTTCTTGATCCATTGCCTCGAGTTCTGTCTGTAAAAGTAAACCCCATCAGATTCAATGATCCAATGGCAGTCAGTGCATTGCAGTCTCACGTGGGATGCCCAGAAAACCCCCTGAACATCGTCATTAACATGAACATAACACCATTTCAGCGGAAACAGAATTTCTCTGAACGACCAAGATATTGATTCACCACTCCCGAGCACCAACAATTCGTCCTTCCATTCGTCGACCCCACACTTGACGTGCACGTGCCGCGTGGCGTTGTTCCTCAGCTCCACCGTCACCACCGGGAAAAAGAAGTTGAAAATCTCCCTGGGGATTGAAACTGGATGCTGCTCGGCCGAATAACAAGGCCTGAGGCAGGAACATACAATGATAAATAATGTGATGAATTTTATCCTATTTTGCATGCTGTTGGTGGGTTGCTGCGTCTGTTCATTAAGCTTGATTAAATGGTGATTTAAATTCAATTCCTATGTGATTTTCTTGCTGCTTGGTTCATCATCCTGTTATATATAATAGCCAAAAAAAAAAAAATTCTGTTTCTTGACAGTTAATTAGTTAGCAAACGGTTTAAAGATAGAGTAATCATTTGTGATTTTGTTGCAACGAACATAAAAGTAATGCTTTCCTATTACAAGTTCGAGCATAACAATTGTAGTTTAAAAGTTAAAACAAACGTAAAATATAAAGTTTGAAATTTGTTTTATAAACGAATTAATTTATAACAATTATGAAACGCATTAGAAATAATAATAATAATAATAATAATTTACATGTATATTTATGCCAATGGCCATTGGCCTATTAGACATTTATAAAATATACATTACTAAATAAATTGATTAAATTTAAACTTTTATAGTTCTCACCCAATTGCCACATCCATATATCCAAAGGATTTTGACTCAGTGCTATTTGAGCTCTGTGCTTAATTCTTTTGTAATGTTGTGTTGGTAGTTATTGGATAATAAATAATATGTAATTAAATCATAATGGTAAGGGATAGAATATTATTAAAAGATAAGTACAATTTAAATTAGTATTAGATCCAAATTTGCATTAAAAATGTTATATTTAACGATTCGAATCTCAGCGAGAAATGGTTACATGAAGTGGTCTTATTAATAAGAGGATATGATTTTCTACATAACAAGGAAAGAAGCAAAAAACAAATTTAAAAGGCAAGTATGCCGCTGCAATACTTTTAGGAACGAATTAAACAAATTAAAGGGACTAGCTAGAATATTTGTATTTAATTGTATATTCTTTTAAAAATGTTTCTTGCGATGCGTTACGCAGGCTAATAATTGTTGTTGCTAGTTGGTAACTTTCTTTTTTTTTTTTTTTAAATAACTGATTGGGGTAAGAGTGGTTTGGTTTTAACATTGCGGCACAAAACAATTACTACTACAGTTTAGACGTTAAAACTATTTTGATGATAGCATTGTTACAATTATATTAGTTGTTAACTGAAACAAGTGAAATGGTTAAAAATCTGTCAATAACTAGTAATCATCAATACTAAATAGGCCTTGATCGAGTGGCTTAAGTATCTTTTTTTCTTTTTCTTTTTTTCTTTTTTTACAAGAATATTTAATGGCAACAGAGATCGTAACAATTACGAAAATGATATTTGCACCAGGTAAAACTTCGAAATTCAAAACACAGAGTTTCACTAAAGTAAAAAAACGACGTCGTTTTGTTTGCCAAATATTTCCCCTTTCCTTCGTCGATCGAGCTCCAGTCATGGCCAAATATTGCCCCTTTCCTTCTTCGATCAAGCTCCGGCCACAACCATTTGCAATCTACAACTTGTGCCTGAAATTGCCATTCGCAATCTACAACTTGTGCCTGAAATTGCCATTCGCAATCTACAACTCACGGCCACCTTCTCCTGATTCGTTTTCTCGTTAAGGTATAAATTGTTTGCTCATCATGGGTTTTGTTTTTAGTTAGCAGAAGAAATTGGTGTGATTTATTATGTTTCTTAATTAGTTGGAGAAATTCGTGTGATTTATTATGTATAGTATGTTATCTTTTCTTATTAATTTAAGAATATTTTTTCTTTTACTTTGGGTTTTTACGGGTTGCAATTGCTTTTTTTTGAATAATTTTTCCATTTTTTGTTTTGTTAAAATTTCTTTACCAGCAGTTGCTTCGATTCATTTATTGTGTTAGATGTTTAATAATGTGAAAAATGTGAATCTATAATACACGGCTAGCTGATCTTGTAGTTGTTTGTGGCTTTAAAGTATGTTGTAGTTGTCTACATGAGTCCTTCAAAATTTATGTTTTAGAGTATCTGGTGTTTGATGTAGAGATTTAATACTGGTCTTTTTGTTTAGAAATACCTAGTTAGTGTCCTTACGGCAACAAATTCCTTTGTAAAATGTCTGATCTTCATAATTGTCACGATCTCTTTTAAAGTTTACTTTTATCATTGGAAGTGTACATTGAAGATTCTTATATTTTTCTAGTAAAACCACGCAATACATTTGTGCTCCTGCAGTTGCTACTAGATTAGGTGACAACTATATTGCAGTGCATTCATTTCTTTAGTTGGATTAAGTGGCAACTGTATTACTGTAGTTGTTCCATGATCATTCATTTATGCAATTGGCAGCTACTCACAATGGTAGTAATTTTTCAGTCATTTTCGTTCACGTTACCTCGATAAAAAGTAATTTTAGGTCATAGTTAAGTATCAATGCCATGGTTAGGGGATTTTGTATTCCTTTAAATTCCAATCCTTTGCTGGATATAGAGTGTACAAATTAAGAGGTCACTGTTAATGATAAGCAACATTGTTATTAACTAAGCATATTGATCAAAGCTATGTACAACAACCTTTAAACTAATTTTCAAGTACTGATTACTTCTTTTAGGTGTAGGTTTAGGAAATTTGAGAAAGTTGAAGAGATTTGTTCTAGTTTGTGTTGAGATAAGCTGAGGTAAATGGTTTTCAAACTAGTTGAGTCACTGTAACTATTTTATTTCCTAGTTTCATTTTAGTGTTATGGAATGATTGACGTTGGACTGGACTCAAATATGAACTTATTTCTAAACTGAATTAGGTAGTGTTGTGAAATGATTGACATTGGACTAGACTCACATAAGAACTTATTTATAAACTGAACCAGGCTGCTTTTAATGAATATAATGCTGGCATTCAGTTTTTTTTTTTTTTTTTTTTTTTTACAGTTTCAACAATCTATTAATTACAATATCATCTAGTGTGAATAAGAATCAAAACTCATTGCAAATATGCAATGGATGCAATGATCAGATAGAGTTGTTAACATCACGTACAACAAGAAATCCAAATCCCAAATTTTGATTTGTAGAGGATGTAAGAACTTTCAATGGGTAGAAAACCATAAATCTAGCGAAGAGAAAATTGACTTGTTAGTAGACGAGGTTAGGAAGTTGGCATTGGAGTTTGAGTGTTTGTTTGTTAAATTTCAATTATTACGTGAAGAACTTAAGCATATGCGAGAATGCGAAGTGCCAAAGTGATTGTTCGACGACAAACTTCGAAGAAGACATATACCACGATATGGATTTTATTAAAATACCCATGATTATTGTATTATGTTTTCTATTCAAGTATTATTTTAAAGTTATTTCAATCTATACTATGTAACTGACTTGTAGACATATGTAATAGCATTTTTATGCGAAATATAAGTTTCCGAGTCATTTGACTTAATGTTGGAAAAATGCTGCCTTGATGTTGGAAGAATCTTGTGGCACCTAAATATAATCTCATTAAGCCCACAAGTTAAAAGATACAAATGACTAAACAACAATATAAATATAAATTGCATTTATATACGTAAATTAATTACATTCAACAACTGACAAAACCAAAATAATACATAAAAACACAACACAAGTTAACTTTGTTGATTCATCAAGCTATCTCTAATGGACTTTGATTAGATGTTTCATCCATTAGTTGAAAACTCCCTCCGATTGACATCCTCAAAATTTGTTGTGGTAATTGTTAGAAGTTTACATGATAAACTTCACCATAATTTATCCAATACTGATAGTAAAGGGGGGAAAATGCATGTTCTGGGAGTGCCTCTTGTGCAAGCCATTGTACAACCAAAAAAAAAAAAAAATTAAACCCAAATTATCGAACATATGACATTGAATGGAAACTGCAAATTTAAAAATATTACCATGGCTATATTGCTTTCTTGTGTTGGTATTTTAGTAGCCACATGAGAAAATAAATCATATATCTCCAAGTCCTAAGAAAGCAATCAAGAAATATTTAAAATATATATTAAATTAATTTAAAATGAAGGTATTAAAGTAATTTAAATTACTTTCATGTAATAGAATTACCTTTACAGTTGTGCTTTTCGAAACATTGTTCAACTTTTGTTTTGGCTTTTTAAAGTGCTTTTGCTTTCTTTGACATGTCGGACAACGTTTACGATAAGTTATTACTAGATCTTGTATGATTTTAAGACAACTTCCCGGCCCACCATCAATAGTTGTAGTGTTACTGTCACATCAAATATTTGTTAACATGCATGTATGTTTCCATAATGTTGATTTTGATGATAACAAATAAGATTAAGAATGATTAAGTTTTTAAAAAGCTCAAATTATTTTTTATAAGTTTTAAATAAAACATTATTTTCACATTATAAATATTTTATATTTAATGAAAAAATGATTTTATGAAATTAGTTGTTTTTTAAGTTTATGGTCTAATTGAAATAATTTTGAAAACTTTGAAATCAACAAGTATTGCTTGAAATTATGGAGAAGAACTTATTTGAAAAGTTTTATAGTAGTTTGGGCCATATCATAAATTTAAAAAGTTGTGGGAATGACAAGTATTATTTAAAAATTTTGAAATTGAACCTATTTGAAAAGTTTTATATCGTTTTAGGTCATAATACAGTTATAAAAAGCTTTAGAACAAAACTATAATTTTAGAAAATATTTCACTACAGTCGTCACTGTAGCAAGCGGCTAACCAGATTTGGGTAGTAACTTACTAAAAAAAAGTGGCTAACCGGATTCCAAAAGCGGCATATCGAATATTTAAAAATTTAAATTTTTACTGTAACGGTAACTTAAAGCGGCTAACTGGATTCACCAAAACGGCAAGCCGGTTATCACCAGAAAATCAATAACGGGTAGTTTCCTTCCGTAATTATAAAATGGTTCAAATCTAATTTATTTTAGACGATGCAACCATTGATATTTTGAGCAATTCTCTACAACTCTAAAAGCAAAAATTTTGTATTCATTTTATTTCATTCACACATATTGTGCTTTTATTTGTATTTAAATACACTGTGTGAGAGAAAATTTTATAATCATTTTTGTAAAATCAAATTGAGTGGTTGTACGTGTTAGTATACACTTGGATTAAAAGAATGGTGATAATTGTTGAGTGTTAGAAAATGTATATTTATAAAAAAGAAAATCGTCATTTTACATTTTAAGTCTCACTAACATCTTTACTTTTATGTATTTAATTCTCTTGTTATTTAATTATATATATTATATTATAATTAAGTATTTTATGTATTTTAGGAGTACTTTTATGTATTTTAGGGGCATCATGATCGTTTCACAATAAACGAGAGATCATGTATCAAAACGGACATCACTTTTGAACTCAGAACGGTCGAAAACCTTAGGAGGAGTATAAAATGAAAAATGGCATTGTTCATACGTATGGTACTGTTCATACGTATGGTACTGTTCATACATACGGTACTCAAGGAGTACCATGAAGTATGTTGATGCAGATCCAGATACTTAAGCGTTTTATTTCAATAGATTTCATTTCAGTTTATTTCTACCATTTTAATTTAAATTTTAGATCACTTCCACCACAAATCCAATCACCCATTTAGAAAATTAATTCTACACATAATTAAAAAACCACCTCCTTGTGGGATCGACACTCGACACCCGACACCATTGATCTATTCTACAATAGATTCGTGCGCTTACGAGTTCAATAAAATTTACACAACAATAATCTCTTGTAGTAAAGGTTCATTCACACATTGAAAGTCAATTGTAATCGTTTGAAGACTTAGAAGGTTTGGATAGTAAAATCCTTAGGCTCGGTATGCTTACAGGCGTGGACGTTAGCGATGATTGCCGAACCATGTAAAAATCTTCGTGTTTGTTTTCTCTTCCCTAACTCTTTTATTATTGTGATTTATTGAATTTATTATTTTCTATTTTATTAAGTCATTTTATTAAAATTATGCGTGTTTTGCTTAGCTTAATTTTTAAAAATCCAATTCACCCCCTCTTGGGTTGCATAAATTATATTTCAATATTTAGAGATAGATTATTCATTACTGTCTCGATCCAAGCCATAATAATTTTATGGCTTTCTTCATTTTTTTAAGCTACCTCAGCAACGTCATAAAAAATAGTGCACTCATCTTTATATCAATGATGTTCAATGCTCGAACGCCTCACATCATAACTAATTTTGACTTGACTATATTATCTCCACACATCTTTTCTCTATTTTCGTATGATTTACTTTTTAGGAAGTAATTGTATATGGTTACGTGACAAAACTACAATGGTGTATCTACAAAGAATGCCCTAATATTCAAATATTTAAAACACACAATGAATTTTACCCTCATCTTTTTCAAAAATAACTTTAAAGTTTTTTTCTTTACTCATTCCATCATTTTCAATAATTTCATATTATGATCCCCCACAATTGAAAACCTCATAATACATCTTATTCATTAGCTCTTGTTGAAATTCAAACATTGAACACATACAATGAATTTTACCCTCATCTTTTTCAAAAATAACTTTAAAAGTTTTTTTTTTACTCATTCCATCATTTTCAATAAATTCATATTATGATCCCCCACAATTGAAAACCTCACAATACATCTTATTCAATAACTTTAAAATAGTAACACTTTTTCAAAATGCTTCTCCATTACAAAACTAATGCGACATGACATTCCTTAGCTAAAACTCCTAGCATTTGTTTGCCATTCTTTCTCAATTTTACTTTTCATTGCTTTCTCATATCTCTCCACAAATTACTTCAAGGTTGTTTTTGAGTTATCATACCCATAAAAAAAAAAAGCATTCATATTCTCAGTATGTTGAGTAGTTGATATTCCAGCGCAAAATGTAATTTTAACAAAACATGGAACCTAACGATTTCTTTCCTCATATAAACTATTGAACCACTGATTATTAGCAATCATATTTCTTTTACATGTCATGCCAAGCTTTCTCAAATTCAATAGGAGTCTGTGAATCATAAACAACATAATGCAATGAAACTCTAATGTCATGATATTTTGCATACCTTCCTAACTTCTCAGGCACCATCTTCAGTATATACTACAAACACCATTGATGCCTAATATTTAGAAAAACAATCTCAATTGCATTTTTCATCACTTTGTCTTAGTCTGTAATGATTCCAAAGGGAGGAAATCCAGACATACATGATAGCCATGTGTCAAACAACCATGTAAATGTCTTTGTGTCCTTATGTGAAATCAGCCCACGTCCTAACAAAATTGAATGATCATGATGATTGATTGACACTAAAAAGTATACATTTAACAAGGATAAAATTTTTATTTATTCACTTATTGTGTTGATTAATGCGCTCATTATTCATAAATTATCTTAACACTCCATTTTTTATGTTAAATTAATTTATAATATGTTAATTTTGTTTTAACTTTATATTATAGATATATTTCAAAAATAAAGAGGATTGGAATTGGACGCAATAACAAAGAAGAATTATTGGAGTAATTTGGAATTCATTATTGAGGAGATATAATTAATAAAAAATAAATATTTTAAAAAAATGACAAAGTGTGATAGTCACGGGTGAAAGTTGCCACCATGACTATCACACTCCTCTAGGTGATAATATAAAAATAAATAAATAAATAAATATATAGTTTAAATAATAAAATAAATGAAGTTAAAGGCATTCGTCGCCCACACACACACGCGATCATTTATTATTGAATTTAAATTGTTAATTCATCTTACTAAATAATTTTGATTTATTTTTCTTTTAGGAGAATGGACACAACTCAAAGTAATTCAGCTTACACAATTAATGATTCTAGTATTGGAAATGATGATGTAAAAGATATAATCTAAATGAAAGAAAAAATTAAAAAAGGTCTAAGGCCAGTGGAACAAAAGGCACCATGGCAAAGGAAACTATCTTTAAAAGTTTGGTCATTATTCTGTAAGGTTTCGGGAGACAAGTATACAGACAACAAGCCAAAAGTAGTTTGCAAAAAATGCAGCATTGAGTATGTGGTTGTGCGTAATTCTAGACAGGTAATTTGAAAAGACATTATGAAACTTGTGCAAAATTTAAAAATCATAATCCCGCATATATGATTCTAGATCGTAATGATAGGCTGTCAACTTGTGTTCCCAAGTTTGAAGCTCATGTGTTTCGTGAATTATTGTCTTATACATTATTATGCATGATTTGCCATTTCAATTTGTTTAATATGAAGGAATTAGAAGAATTTAGAATTATTTGTGTGATGAAATGCCTAACATCTGTAGGAACACTATAAAAGCATATGTGTTAAAAATGCATAATAGGGAAAAGGCAAAAATTAGAAGCATGTTAGAAGGAGCTCCTGGTAGAATGTATTTTACAACTGATTTATGGACTTCTATAACTACAGATGGTTATTTGTGTCTCGCTCCACATTTCATTAATAAAGGATGAAATTTACAGAAAAGTGTGTTGAATTTTTGTGAAATGCCAACTCCATACACTTGGGTTGCTTTGGCAAAAAAAGAATTATCATTGTTGTGTGAATGGGCTATTGGGAAAATTTTTTTTTCATTAACTTTAGATAATGCTTCAAGTAATGATATTTGTATTGTAATGTTAAAAAGTCAATTGAGATTATAGAATACTTTGGTGTGTGATGGAGATTTCTTTAATATTCGATGTTGTGCTCATATTATTAATTTGGTTGTTCAACAAGGCTTGAAAGAAATTGAGAAAGAAATAGAAAAAGCCTGTGAGATTGTGAAATATGCCAAAGGGCACAAATAAGAAAATCAAAATTCTTAGGGTGTGTTAAGTAAGTAATTCTAGATGACAAGAAAGGATTAAGACAAGATGTTCCTTTAAGATGAAATTCAATTTTTCTCATGCTTGATAGTGTTGTGTATTACAAAAATACTTTCCGTTATTTACAATTGAGTGATTTTAATTACAAGGATTGTCATTCTGAAGAAGAATGGGGAAAAATAAAAAAGATCGGCAAATTCTTGTGTATGTTTTATGAGATCACATGCATTTTTTTGGGTCAAAATACCCCACTTTAAATTTGTATTTTCCTAAGGTGTTTGCGGCTAAGGTTGCTTTGGATCAATTATTGTGTAGTGAAGATGTGTACATGAAAGAAAAAAGGATAAAAAATGATCGAAATTTTTGAGAAGTATTGATATGATTTTTTTACCATTTTAGTAATAGCTGTCATCTTGGATCCTTGATACAATATGACATTAATTGAGTTTGCCTAACAAGGCTCGTGGTCAAAATTTAGAGGAGTTGGAATATATTTGAGTTAAGTTGTTTTCAGTTTTTGGTGAGTATAATTTGATCACACTATCTTCCTCTACTACATCTATACTCATTCAAATGAGTGATGTTAGTTCAGGTACGGGATGTAATGACAATAGTCAGAGTATACTTAACCAAAGAACCATGGATATGTTCAAAGTATATTTACAATTTTCTTATTTGTTCATTGTAAAAACTTATTATTTCCATGCTTGTTTTGGATTTGGACTATTTTTATTTCTTAATCATTTTGTAGGAGTTTGATGATTTTGATAGCATGGATTATAGTGCTTACATTAAAAAATCTGAATTAGAGCTTTATTTGGATGAGCCAAGAATTGATAGAAAGATTAATTTGGACATTTTAAGTTTTGAGAAAGGAAATGGATTTCGTGATCCTAACATTTCTTCCATGACTCGTGATATCTTGAGCATTCTTATATCCATTGTTGCATCTAAATTAGCTTTCAATGTTGGCGGTTGAGTTCTTGATCAATTTTGAAGTGCATTGAAGCCAGAAATAGTCCAAACAATTATTACTACTAGATATTGGATGTTTCCTTCATAAAATTTATTTATTTTTCTTTTATAATATTATACACAATTATTTCTAGTTAAGATTTATTTTTATAAAATTATTGTAGAAAATTTTGATGTCACTGTGGACCAACTTACTCAAAACATTATGAACATGAGCACTAATTGTGCCCCATCTACAGAGAGTGTCAATGATCTAAATGACAATGTATAAGTGTGATAGGTAAAGCTTTGTCTTGTTTATTTTATTGGCTTTGTAAATTTAATTACTATTTCCTTAACAATACTATAAATTTGCTATAAATTTGATATTTTGAAATTTTATAATGACTATTATCAATGTTGCAACATGTTGATGTCATTTTATTTACTTTTTGGTGTAAGATTTTTGTTTTCAAGGTGACGAAGACAAAATGAAAAGAATTAAAGAAATAACATTACTTTATAATTTGAATTTGAATTATTGTTATTTGTATTATTAGAGATTTATAATTTGGTATTTGGATGAGTGTTTATTTAATCTTAGAATATGGTTTGGGTTAGTTGTATTTTGTTGTAGGATACTTTTATATTTTATTTTGATTAATTTTTTTATTAATTATATTTTTCTAAATAAATTATAAATGAATCCTGATTTGATTCGATTTGTTATGGATTCGTAATAGGATAAATAAATAATAAACGAATCTAGATTTGATTCAATTTGTTTATTAATTATACTAAACGAATTAAATGAATCGAACTAAATATTCATTTAATAAACGAATTGAATTCGAATCCTAATATTTTAATTTGTTTAATAAACAAATTGAATCTGAATCAGCAGAATTTTGACCAAATTCATTTATGATTCGATTCATTTATTCGTTTTGCCACCCCTATTGGTAAGATATATGTTGTCAAAGGTAACAATATCTCTAAAGTCTTTATAGGTTGCTTTGCTCTTTAGATCTGCCCAAAATACATTTTTTAACTGAACCTTCTCATCCAAGTCAAGACTGAAGAAAAACTCATCATTTTCTATTTACATTTTCTTAAAATAACTATGAATTGCAGCAGTATCCCCTTTTCCGAGCCTTAATCGCCTAACTTTGTCAACATAATTTCCAACGTTTCTTTCTAAGAATGAGACATTTTTAAAACCACTGGTCTCAACCACAATCGACTTAAAACTTTGAGCCATTTTAATTCCTGCTTCTTAATTTATTTCATGCTGCTTTTTAACATAAGGACTAATAGTATGGACTCTTGCTTGGACTCAGGGCATGGTTGTGTTTAAGGTACAAATTTTCAATTATCCATTTTCTACTAATAAAATCCAAACGTCCTATAATTTTAACATTGCATCCAATTTTTTAGTTAGGTTGAAGCCACAAAATATGATTAGATTTGCCTTTTGACTTGCCGTTTCATCCACAAGTAAATGTTACTTATCTCAAACTCTCATAATTCTTTTTTCTAAGATCTCCACATCACTGGAAACCTCTTATAGGCCATAAGTTTTGTAACATTCAAACATTTCCCGAACTATTAAAACACATTCCAACCTTAGGCTCAAGAACTTTTTCCACCAATTCCTCATTATTTTCTTCAAAATCAGCTCCCTGTAAATCCTCCAATTCCTCCACTTTATCTACCTCCTCCATTTGTTCCAAATTATCCATTAATTGTTGTAAATTAAAATAATTAAACATATTACTAATTAATTATCACAAATTTGTTAAATTTAAAAACAATAATATAGAAACAAAATGAAAGAGCTCAAGATTCAAATTGAAACAATTCAAGATTAAGCAAAAGCCTTGCAGTATAAGGTTGGGTTATCGAAACAAATGCCCAGCTTATTACCCATTATATTAAGTTAATTTAATAACAACAGTAATATTTGCCTGATTTATGGTGCGTTTGGGATTGAGGTGCTGAAGCTTTTAAGCTACAGCTGTTGTGGAAAAAAATCTATAACTATGAAACAAAAGCTAGTAAAATATAGTAAATATAAATTTTAAATAATAATTTTAATAAAATTATTAAATATATAAAATATTTTTCATGATATAAGTGAAAAATCACATTAACATAACTTGCAAGCCACAGTAGTTAGTGTTTACCAAACACTTTACCTCAATTTCAAACACACCCTTAGTTTAGATTATAGTTATCTAAAACAACATGCTACAAATTAAAATAATTTAATATATTATTAATTAATTATTACAAATCCATTAAATTCAGAAACAATAATAAAGAAACAAAATGAAACGGCTCAAGATTCAAGTAAAATTCAAGTTTCGAAAATAATCTGCTGCTAAAGAAGATAGTACCTTACCTTATGGTAAAGTCACTTGGAATTAAAACTTAACTTTCAGGGGTAAATGCCGAAACTCAAATCTTATGTCTCTATATATTTTTGCAGCCACCGTAAATGCTAACAATCATCTTTCAGGGACAATGTCAAAACTCATCTTTACTTAAGTTTTTGCTTTTGCACTCATCCTTATAGGACAATGTCGAAACTCATCTCTGCTTAAGTTTTTGCTTTTGTTTTATCTAAGCCAAATCCTATAGCTTAGAATAAAGATAACAATTTAAGTTTAAGGGTTCTACAGGCCAGTTCTATCGTTGGGGTTGTGTGGTGAAACGAAGAGGAAGAGAGAGCCGTTCGATGAGATGATGAGAGGCTTAAGCGAAACGACGTTGTTTTGCTTAAAATTAAAACAAAACAAAAATCAAGAAATGGCCTTGTTTTAGGCAAGTTTCGAGGTTTGATCCGGGGGCAAACATCAATATTGTAACAATTATCATTAGTTTATTAATATTAGAAATGGCAGATTTTTCTTGTGAGAGTTAAGGGGATTGTTTTTGAAATTTTTTAATTTAAATAGATGTAATTAACAATTTATTAAACATGAGGGTAGCATAAGATAAAACACAGTAACATGGGGATTTATTGGCCCATTTTGATTTTAAGCACAAAAGAGTTATAGCCGTTTGATAGCATACTATACAAAATCGAACGGTGGAAACAGACGTGCCGGACGAAACAGCGTGGATTATAGCGTATGCTGATCTCCTTCTCCTGTCTAAAACCCTAAACCACGAAATCATCGTTGTCAAAACGAAAAGAGAAAAAGCCCTGGAGAAGAGGCTGACCCAAAATCAGATCGGTATCAGCATCTCTTCTTAACCGAATCTCTCTGCCACCGTTGCCATGGTGACCACCGTTGCACCTCCACTGTCGCTACCGCCGTCAGCAGGCAGCAGAGTGAGCCCCAAAACTGTAGAAAGAGCCGTCAAGGCACTCCTGAAATGGCTAAAGTCGAACTGCCAAACGCAAAAGCCTCAACTTTTAGAGCAAGACGATTTCGTTTACCTGATACTGACCCTCAAGAAAATCCCACAAGTCTCTCGCACTAACCCTTTTAAAATCCCTCTCCCGCACTCGCTCCTCGGCAACGATAGCGACAACCCGCCGGAAATCTGCCTCATAATGGACGACCGTCCGAAGTCCAACCTCACCAAAGACGCTGTGATGAAGAAAATCAAGAATGACAACTTACCCATCGCCAAAGTCATTAAAATTACCAAGTTAAAGACTGATTACCGCCCGTTTGAGGCCAAGAGGAAGTTGTGTGATTCGTACGATATGTTTTTGGCTGATAAGAGAGTGGTTCCGCTCTTGCCCAAGTTGTTGGGGAAGCATTTCTTTAAGAAGAAGAAGATTCCGGTGCCGGTTGATTTGAAGCATCAGAATTGGAAAGAACAGATTGAGAAGGTTTGTGGGTCTGCTTTGTTGTATTTGAGAACTGGGACTTGTAGTGTTTTGAAAGTAGGGAAGGTTTCGATGGGTGCTGAAGATATTGCGGAGAATGTGATTGCTGCGATTAACGGTGTTGCTGAGGTTGTGCCTAGGAAATGGGGTAATGTTAGGTCTTTTCATTTGAAGTTGCTGGCGAGCTTGGCTTTGCCTGTTTATCAGGCGGTGCCAGATTTGAAGTTAAAGATTGAGGGAGTTAAGGAAAATGAAGGGGAGGGTCAGGATAAGGAATCGGAGAAGGAAAATGCCGAGGTTGTAAATGATCATGCTAGCAAAAAGAAGTTGAAGAAGAAGAAGGGGAGGATTCATGAGGTCAGGTATATGGATAGTACTATTGGGGAGGTGTTGGATGAGGATGAATTGGGTAGTGATGATGATGGTGAGGGAGATGTTGGTGAAAGTGAGGACGGTGAAGATAGTGAAGATAGTGAAGATGGTGAAATGAGTAACGGTGATATTTTGGGTAAGAAGAGGAAGAAGGGGGATAAAGAGAGAGCTCAGAAGCTGCCTAAAAAGGTGGCTAAGGTGAAGAAAGATGTGGCGAAGGTGAAGAAAGATGAACTGTCTTCTAAAATGAAGGATGAGGATGTGGTGAAGCAAAAGAAACAAAAGAAAGTGAGGTTGAGTTTGAAAAATGATGCGGAAAAATCTAGTGGAAAGGAGAAGAAAAAAAGCATGCTTGGGAAGGTGAAGAAAGAGAAGAAAAAGTTGGTAGCATAATGGTTCATGGTGGCTGATTGAAGCTTGGATTTGCGGAACAACTTTGCTACTCTTTGGACTTAACAAAGAATCAAGTATGGTTGCCAATTCGTCCTCTGTTAAGTTTTGGTTTAAATTTCATGAGGGTTTGAACTATCCTTTTTGTTAGTTGAAGAATATTGAAGAATGAGAAATCAGTTGATCACTTAATTGTAGAAGTTTTGTTTTTCTTTCTTCATGTTTACATTTGTATTTTCATTATGGTAATGTTCAAAAAGAAATTGTTCTATTTCTGTTTGATACTCTGTGCTATAAGATGGAAAATAAATATCCGCATAAGATTGGGGGAAGTCCATCAATTAACAGAAATTAAAGCAAGACTCACTAGTTAAATAAGCTATTGTAGTAGTTCTTGAAAGTCATTGTCACTGCATTTGCATCTTATGGCATTTATACAACCGAACAGGCAGTAATCTTCAGAGTTGAGATGTGGTGTAAGCTGAGTATAGATTTAAGTTTCAAAAGACATTATCTACATCGTTTATATTGGCCTCCTATTTCATGAATTGGGACTTGTAAAATGAATCTCCAGAATTTAGAGAGAAATTTTGTTAAAAAGTCTCCGCAAAATGGATATTCTGCCTTTTTGTAGATTCTATATGTCCTCAAGCCTTTGTTTCATGAATTGGGACTTGTAAAACGAATCTCCACCATTTAGACAGAAATTAAACTCTCTACCAATTTGATGCTTTTTGTTGATTCTACTTATCCTTGTAGTTGAAAGTCAGAACTGGCTATCCTCTTGCATTGGAGTTCCTTGATATTGAGAGAATTCTAGCACATAAAATGAGTTAAACTTCTTTATGAAATGGTGATTAGATGACAGGATTCAGCTATAGAACAGACAGGTGGCTGATATATTTAGCTCTGTATGGACATAGGAACCATTTCCATAAACTGAGTGAAGCATGCCGGACTAACACTTTTGTTTTACTGTTGACTCTGGTGCTGCAAAAGAGTATGAGAGTGTAAGTGAAGAATGAAAATTATGCTTCTAGGTTTAAAAAACTATAGTTTTGTGACAATTTTAATTCCTAATCATACTTACGCTATGTGATTCTAGGTCTTGTTCTTTTTCTGAATGGAATGGTACATCAGCTAATTGATTGGGTGGTGCACAGCACCACTGACAATTAATTTCCCCTTACCAGATTTTAGAACTGCAATCTTATTTTTAAATGCTTATTAGATTGAGAGCAGGCCAAGTATAGACTACCTGCTGGTTGATGTCTTGATTCATATCTGTTATATTCTCGTTTGATTTCTTTTGGACGGGGGAGCCAAATGTCATCAGGCGGTTCTGACCTAGTTTCGTCTCCTCCATTTCTGCCCGTGGTCCAACTTGAGTGCTTGAGTTTTATTTATAAAATTAGCTAAGGGTGCTTTATTCTATTGTAGATGTCGGTATTTAATTGGCCACTTCATTTGTGCTGGCATATGGATAATGGATTCTACATGGAGTACTTTGATAATTGGCTATTTGGCCCTTAACCTCACCGGAGATGGCTGAGACAAACTGACGACGGTAATGGGGTCACTTGGCTTTAACTAGCACAAGACATCGTTTTGACTAGAAATCTTTCAACTGTTATCTACTATAATTGTGCACTTACTGGCCTTGATGCGCAGTTGCAAAGACTCATTGAAAGCTGATGCAGTGTCAATTTAAGTATGGCGGTATGCCATGTCCATGCATTTGTAGATTGTAATTTGTACACTTGACAACTCATCTCCAATGTATAATCAAAGTTCTGATGCATGTGCCCAAGTTGTCCATTGAAGTTCACGGCCTTCAATAAGAAAATTTGAGTGGAGTTTGACCAAAATGCAGTAGTAATTAGTAAGAAGGAGATCAAGATCAAGTTGTGTAACGTGATAAATTCCAACGGAAAAATAGGAGCATAATCCGTTAAGAGAAAATTGATCAGATCAGTCTTTTGGAAAGCTCAAGCATAAGCCTCTCCTGAATTGGAATAATTTTTCTGTTTTACTTCGTGGAATTAGAATCAAAATTGAAATTAATTGAAAAGGGTGTATATGTACATTTGAGCAATCTTGGGTCTAAATGTCAATTATGATGGAATTGCCGCTGGCCAATAAGCCAAATAATCCAAAATCCCCCAAGCTCTTGAGCCCTGGCCAATGGCCATTCCTCAAAGGCAGGGTACCTACCAAATCCTAAACCCCACCTGTGAATTGAATTTAAAAATGAAAATGCATCGTTAATTTTTACGCCATAAATTAACTATTTAAGCAAAGGGAATAAAGCGAAAACAATTGAGAAATGCAATCCGCCTCTGTTTCTGCTGCCTTGCCCAGTTCCTCCTGTCACTACTGTTACCCATTACCGAATCGTTTCCTCCACTTCCGAAACCTCCATCTCAAGAAAAATCTCAATTCTCTTTCGCTTTCCAGGAACCAAATTTACGCCAGAAACTTCTGTTCTTTAACTCTCCCTACAGCAAACAGTTTCAGCAAAGAACAAGAAGAAAACCTAAGAAAAGATAACAGATTTCACCCAGACCAAAACCATACGTTCCTTGATCAATTCTACTCTTCCGCCGACACTAACAAGCTCCGTAACCAAGACCCAGAATCTCAAAACCAAGAACAAGACGAAGAGTCGCGATATAATAAAGACAAATATTGGACTGTGCTTTGCACAAACATGTGGTGGTCACAGCTGAAAGCAGCTTTGGGACAGAGAATCAACGTAGAGGGCATTGTTTCATCGACAGTGGTATTCGTTAAAGATCGTCACTTGGCGCTACCACATGTAACGGTGCCCGACATAAGGTACATTGATTGGGCAGAACTTCAAAGGAGGGGTTTTAAAGGTGTGGTGTTTGATAAGGATAACACTTTAACTGCTCCTTACTCTTTGACACTTTGGGGTCCCCTTAGTTCTTCAATTGAGCAGTGTAAATCGGTGTTCGGTCACGATATTGCTGTGTTTAGTAACTCTGCTGGTAAGTTAGGCAATTGCCTATTTACTGCTTGCTTGTTGATTTTGTTCTTTTCGCAATGTCTGTGTATTTGGTTTTAATGTATTAGGTCTTTATGAGTATGACAATGATGCTTCGAAAGCGAGGAAACTTGAGGGAAAAATTGGGATCAAAGTTATAAGGCACCGTAAGTATTTTACTTGAGCAATATTCATCTTTCATCTTCTGTAGCTTCTAAGTGGTTGTTGGAAATTAATCTGTGCTAAATGTGCTCAGTGTGACGGCCAACTTATTATCATGGCCTCTCCAGTTCTAATTTAATCTGTTACTGATATGGAGATCAACTATGTTATATTTTAGGGGTGAAGAAACCTGCTGGAACTGCTGAAGAGATTGAGAAACACTTTGGTTGTCAATCATCGCAGCTTATCATGGTAGATATGTATTGAATTGTTATATTTCCTGGCCCTGTTGTAATGTTCTTATTGTGTAATTAGCATAAATATAATTGCGGCAGGTGGGAGATCGACCTTTCACAGATATTGTTTATGGGAATCGAAATGGGTTTTTGACTATATTGACTGAACCATTAAGTCTTGCTGACGAGCCATTCATTGTTAGGCAGGTTGGTTTTAGTTTCATGAAATTTCCTCTTTGATGCTCTGCAAAGCATTGTTAAAGTAGCAATGAATCTAGAGTGGTTATAGTGTTTTGATATTTGGTTGGTTTTATCAACATAGAAGCTTGATGTGATTAGTATAACCTTGGTATTGAAAGGTTATTCAGGAATTGTGTGAACTGCGGGGTCCTGAGCCCATCCAACCAAAAGATCTTCTATGCAGCTCAGTGAATATTATCAGTTGGCACTTTAATTGATTTATGCTAATTAGTTTCGAGTTTAGTGTTCCTCATTTATTTGCTTCATTAAAAGTACTTTTTGCCATGATGAAAAGTAAATTGCATCTTGGCTTTTTAAGATTTTTTAGTAAATTGTTCATTTGACTTTTAAAAGACTTCAACTCTAATATATCAAATACATTATTGTTCAAGAATACGAAGCCAAGAACTCCCTCACCCTGGCCAAAATGTGTGTGGTATGCGTGATCGTAATTTTCTGATATAGTTTGAATCAACTTGTGTTTGTTTTCCCTGTTTTAGCCAGCGTCCCAAAACTTTGCCATTAGCTTCAGCATTGTTTGTGTTGCCAATGACACCCATTATTCGTTGCTTCCCTATCGTTGTTGGCAGTGAGGCGTTTTATGTTGCTTCTTATCATTTGATTGCTAATGATGTTTCAGGTTAGGAAACTAGAAGTAACCATTGTGAACCGTTGGTTTAGAAGAGGGTTGAAGCCAATTAGTCACAATCTTTTGCCGGATGACGTGCAGTGTGTGAAAGATCCCCCATCTCTGTAAGAAACTTTGTAGATAGTTGCAAAAGCAATGATTCATGTATCCGGATTTTTTATTTTTTTAACCATTCATTTATGTGATCCTCATGATATTGGTATATCTTTATTGTCTAGTGATTCGAATTTTATTGCTTGCAATGGGAGCTGAAAATGTTAAGAAGGATTGTCATAGAAGCGATGAATCTATAGAAGAATTTCACACCCCCCCAATCCTGGCTTTGAATCTTATGGAAACCAGAGATGGTAACCATGAACCAATGGCCAGCCACTCATATACCAGTGCTCACCATGTGCCATTACTTAGTAGAATGACAACTTTGCATGTTCTCTCATCACATGATGGGATTAAAAGCTATATTTTAAAAATGAAGTTGAATTTGTTATAAATTTCTGATAACTACATTGAATAAATGAATATTTTAAAATTAAAGTGTTGACATAATTAAAATTTAGAAGGATTGAAAACATAGTTTAAACATGTTGACACACAAAATGAGAGGAATATTAAAACTGCCTGAGAAAGTTGCCCAATGCACTTACGGTGTATGCTTAATCATTGATTAACTGGTTTATGCTTAATAATTGATTGAAGTAGCTAATATTCTCTCCGCGATGGAATGTGTAGAGACAAGAGTTTATACAACATAATTATGTAAGGAAAAATCCCAGCCGTATTGCTGGTTGTTTACAACTTGGGAGAAATCTTGATCGGCATTCCTTGGGAAGGAAATGGGAGAGGATCCATGGTGATTGACTCGTTGGGATTAATTAAAGACCAATCATAGCGAGTTACAACATAATGAACAAAGATGATGATGTTTAACTTGGCCAGCTGGTAGCCTGCGCACAATCTTGGCCCTCCTCCGAATGGAAGATAGACATATGGAGGCACTGATTCCTCGAACCTTCTGGGATTGAAACTCAGAGGATCTTCAAAATACTCTGGATTCAAATGTGTTCCAAACGCTGTCCATAAAACCTTCCACCCTTTAGGAATGGTGAATCCCTCATACTCAATGTCAGAAACTGCTTTTCTGAAGGAGCCGAAGATGGGAGGGAAGAGCCGCATGCTTTCGCGAGCAACTTGCCAGGTGTATTTTATCTTCTTCATGTCTTCCAGTGTTAGAATTTCGCCAGCTCTTTCATTATTCATTACGTTAACATGTTCTGCATGCCGTGATTGAGCAAGATTAAAATTGGTGAAATGAAAGTTTACTAAAAGCTAAGCTAAAAGGGAATTTAACTATATGTATGTACCTTGTAGGAGGAGAGAATAGCAATCTGGATGCTGCGCTAACATCTTAAACGTCATGGCAATGGCAAAAGATGTGGTATCATGTGCTGCAAAGACAAGCAAGACAATGTTATCAATAACCTCTGCCTCCGTAATGTCTCCTCGAATCATCCCAGCAACCAGTTGCGACAATAACATCCCTTCGTGTTCATTTCCAAATTCCATCTCGTTTCTCTTTTCTCTCACAACTTTTACCAACATCTTTTCTATCTCTTGCCTTGCTTTCTTTGCTCGCGAGAATCTTGATCCTGGAAACTTAATTGCCGGAGCAAAGACACCTTCTAGAACTCTCTCAAAGGTGTTCAACATCCCAGGCTCGACTCTGATGCCTAACAGACACTCGAACACTGTGGTGAATGTCAAAATCTTCGTCGAACGATAAAGGCTAAGGCTGTCTTGGCCATGCCAGTGTGTGTCAAGGTGAAGCTGGACTGAGTTGCAAATTTTGGGAACTAAAGCCTCTAGCCCTGCATTGTGAAGGCAACTGGCTAGTATCCCTCTGATGCAACGATGCTGTTCGCCTAGCTTTTGCATGATGCTTTCATTGCCCATTAGCTGAACCGATGAAGATGGCCATGAGCTTATCACCAACTTGAATTCATTCGACAAGAAGAACCGATTAGCTTCAGCACCATTGACAACAACTGTGGGTGAGCCTAACAGCCTTGTTTTGAAAATCTTGCCATATTTTGTCACCCGAGGTTGAACAAAGTCATCAAACAATCGATTGTTACGCTGAGCTTTGAAGAACTCTATAGTTTCCCCGATCACAGGAAGTCCCATATCTCCTGGTGGAAGCTGCTTCCGGGTTTTGTCAGAACTGGCCTTGTGTGTCATGAATATGATAAAGGCCGCCACTGCAGCCAAAAGGGGGTAAAGAAGATACCCAATTTGAATAGCCATCGATAGCCCTGATTACTGATTAGCGTGTGACAATGATCAGGTGATTTATATGCATCAATAGAGCCGAACAAGTCAAAGCGTTTTGTTTTGTACTTTTTTAAACAAAAGTCAAGCAATAAACATGCGTACATATCCATCGCACTAATTATGTATTACACAACTTTGTTGACTTTTTAAAGTATTAGAACAGTGGTGATGGTTCATTAAGAAGAGCATTGCATGTGCAGAGCCGCCCAAGAAGAAGCGAACACGTAATCATCATAATATATCTGAAACCGAAGGATTCGTCCGTTTGCTTCATTGTTCTTGATTTATTAATTGTTTCATTGGTCTGGATTTGTTAAAATTCAGAAAGTATCCCTGAAAATCTGCCGGGTCTGATTATGCTAGAGAATTTTTATACCCCTTTATTAGCAAGTCAAATCCCAGAAGATGGAATCACTTTCACCACCTTTGACGGCCGAATGCAAGGATTTTTCAATTCTAAGGTCTTGCTACGTTGCATCAGCTACACCGTGCATCCGCCACTACTTTTTTATTTTTTATTTTTTTTAATTTTCCTGAACAAATTTTTCATTAGTGGTAACAAAATATTATTTTGCACGAACAGACAAGTTGTATATAGGGGTGGGCAAAAGATCCGATCCGACCCGATCCGACCCGATCCGATCCGAATAATTTCGGGTTCGGATCGGATCGGATGGTGAATGAAACCCGATCGGATGAATTTCTGTCAACCCGATCGGATCGTGATCGGATCGGATGAAACCCGATCCGATCCGAAAACCCGATCGGGTTGAGAAAAAACCAAACCCGATTAGTAAATCAGACCCCGTGCCCATGTCAATTCCAAATTTTACAATTTACAGGCCACACAAAGTCACAAAGAACTGAAGAAGTGAAAGAATCAAAGAACAACTCAATGCTCATCAAGCCCTCACAAAGTAACGGCAAACCCTCACTCCCTCAGGCCACCGGCGACATTGCCACAACAACCCATCAGCCTTCAGCCCCTCACAAAGTTCACAAACCATCTGCCATTAACGCTTAGCAAGTTAGCATACAGCCAACAGCCACACACACAGTCAAGGTACACGGCTACACCCATCCACGGCATCCCACTGCCAACTTGCCAAGTGCCAACAGGCAATAGAGTGAACAGACACACACGCAAGTTCACGGAACTAGCTTCATACGGCCACCACACGCAGGCAGCAACCGCCGACGAGAACGAAGCCAACCGAAGCTGATTCACTCCACCGTGACCCGATCTACAGATCTGCAGCTACCAAGCACCGGATCTAGCCGCCGCTGCTTCACTCCACCATCACCCGGTCCGATTGAAGGTCCACCCAGCTAGCCGCCGCTGATTGAAGCTCCATCTCCATTTGGATTTTTGCTCATTGGCTGACGGCTGTTGAGTGTTGAGTGTTGAGTGTTGGAGTTTTTGAAGCCGGCCTTTGATAATTGATACTTAAGTGATGGTAAATGGTGGTTGACCGGTTTAATTAACCGGTTATCCGAATGATTTTCAGAACATTGCCAAATCAGAAACGGCTCACGGATTTGAGGAACCGGTTACCCGAAATTGCATAGACCCGAATTAACCCGAATTAACCCGAATTAATCCGAATTGATCCGAACCCGATTTCACCCGACCTGACTTAACCCGAATTAATCCGAATTAATCCGAATAACCCGAATGTAATCCGAACCCTATATAACCCGAACCCGATCCGATCCGAACTTCACCCGATTTTTTAACCCGATCCGATCCGATCCGAATGAACTTCGGATCGGATCGGATCAAGAGGTTCGGTGAATTTCGGATGGATTTTTATCCAACCCGATTAACCCGAAACCCGATCGGGTTGATCCGAACCCGACCCGAACCCGATTTTGCCCACCCCTAGTTGTATACACCGTGCAGCGCAGGGGGATGCATAATGCATCCAATGCACTTCGATCACTTCCACAATTATAAAAAAGAAGATGCGAAATAATCAGCCTTGCGACTCTTTGGCACCAATGTGTGTTAAAATTTGATTTAAAAAAAAAAAAGTTTAACCATGTGGTGAACAGTAACGCGGCGTGAATAGTAACCGTAAAATGAACAGTAGTCGCAAAATAAACTGTAGCTACTCGATGGCTATAAATAGAGAAGTTTATTTCCTCATTTGGAGCATTCCAAATTTAAGAAGCAAGAAAATGTGAGAGAAGCATTGAGAGCTTCCAACATGGGAGAGAAATATTCTTAAGCATGTAAATATATTGAAGGAGCATTTGGCTCCTTAATATGGGTATTACGGGTTTGCTTTGTTAAGGGATATTTCTCGGGATTATATATTTGGAGTTTGGGTGAGAGAAAATTATTTTTGAGAGTGTGGTTGTAACAATTTTCCACATAGTGAATATTTTTCTCTCTGGTTGTCTTTTGACAATGGCCGTGGTTTTTTCTCCGGATTTAGAGTTTTCCACGTAAATCTTGTGTTGTGTGATTGGTGTATTTTTCATTTAATTTTTTCTATTAGTTTGTTGCGTGTATTTTTTATTTAATTTTTTCTATTAGTTTGTTGCTTGACAAATTACTTGAAGTGGTCTTGGGAGGAAGCTCAATTTCCTAATAATGTGAAGAAAGAAACTGGTGTGCCGCACTGGCCGAATCTTGTGATTAACATGGCAAAGTGTTCATAATAAGTTTTAATTGATCTAGAATTACCACGTGAATGATAGAATAATAAGACAGGCCTTAATTTTATGGCCATTACAGATTCCATCCAGCGATGCATTCAACCTGTTCCACGGCTTACTCAACTCAACTTGCAAGATGGACAATCTTTGTATCAAAGTATCACCGACTGTAATTGAATCTCGCTCATATTTTATAAGTCATCGACTTCGGGTCATCGACGTGTCAATTTCAGTACATATGATTCAATATTCATCACCATCCAATGGATTATATGAAAGGGTGACTACTCAACAAGCAAACGAAAAAATAACTTTTTTTCATTTTTTGAATTAATCACTCGAGTTTGAATTTGAAACCAAATTCAAAATTTTGTATACTTGTCACGAAGAGCAAATGGAAACAATTATTATGCAAAGGACTAATAGTATCAGACATTTGATATCCTATAAATCCAACTGTCTGGATATATAATTTTACATGTGAACCAGTTTATTGATATGATAGTACTCAGCTCAGGGTAGACCCATTGCATGGGAGCTAATAAAATTTCTGACCAAATTCAACCTACTAAACAGCGATTGATATAATCAAATCAGCCAGCTTCATTAACTACACCCAATTGAATACCATCGTTTGGTGCCGAAACAGACGAGCCAAAGTAACCGTTGAGGCATCGTGGTAGAGGAAAAGAACCCACATGCCTTTGTAATAAAGCAGCATCTTCCTTCTGCTCCATAAGAGGGTTCTGTCATTGATTCATCATCTTCATCATTCCGACGTGCGGTTGAATTTAAAGTACGGACATCCGCATTCAAACATGACGCGTGGAATAAGCAAGTCAAAAACTATATTGAAAAATATCGACCCATCAAAACTTTTCCCAACTATAAGCAGGTAATTTTTCTTTTCAAAGGTTAATTTAATGGTACTAGAAGATACTTGAAATAACCAAAAGATTCCGCAAGAAATGTCAAACATCGTAAGTTTTGGATTCCGTTAAAAAATTCTACAAATAAACATTTCAATCTTAAATTGACCACCTTTATTGAAAAATTAAGCTAGTATTTGCTTTCAGAACAGCGACAAACAATAATCACTTGCAGAGTAAGTTAGAATAAGGCTTTGCCAGTTAGTTGACCTTATTGTATTGCATAGAGTTGGTAAAATGCGTCATCATATCGTGTTCGTATTAGGTCAATTTCGTATCGTGTTAAATTTGAACTGACTTAAATACGACCCGTTTAATAATCGTTTCAGAATATTGAAACCCTAATTCAATACAAAAAATAAACAGTTTATTTAATAACCTACACACACATTTACACTATTTAAATTTCAATTGTATATATATAAGTAATATTATATATCGATATAATATAATATACATGTCTACTAATATTTTGCACGTCTTTACTATTGAAGTTCTAAATCTATAAATCATTTTATAAATGAAATATATTGTCCCAAAAAAAAGAAGAAGAATAGAATCTACAATATTTGACTTTTGATGACGAGAATCTATAAATAAATTTAGAATAGAAAATATAATTGTGTCATTAGTCCAGTATATGAGTTAAGAACTTTAACCTATACGGAAAAAGATCGGGTTGACTCGAAACCGACCCATGTAATAAATCGTGTCAAATCTGACGATCCCCATTTCTTCATGTTGTTCTTATGTTGGGTAATCAGATCGTGTCAATTTTACCAGTTCTAATATTACATATTTTTTATTTACTTACAGAAGTAACTCAAAAACCATGACAACGAACGAAGTACGTAAAGTGTCCTAGTAGAGCTGTATTTTGCATAGAGACATAATTTTGAATCAAGAAAAAAATGAAAATAAAAATCAATATCGAGAAACAATTACAGGCTATAGTTCTGAATGAAAATCGAATCTATAAGCTCTGTGCTATAAGTATTGGTCAAAGGTAGGCTTGGCATGAAACAAGAATTGAGCTAGCAAACCCTAAAAATATCACAACCTTTGCTGTCATCTTTACTACTCTTCTGAAATTTTTCTGCAACTTCACCTAACTATCTGGCACTGCAAATAAATTTGAGACAACAACCCACTTCCAGTTTCAGAATTGTGGTCCCTTGCACTTTTCTTATTTGCTTGTGATTTATATTTTCATTTGTTCATCATCCCCATCCATCCATCCGTGATCCACCACACATTGTTTATCTGTCCATTTGAAAGCTAACCATGTGCACAACTTATTGTAATTTCCCATTTTCTGCACCTAAGACAACTATAATTCTGTGATCATATACTGAAGTAAACTAACCTCTAGCCAAAAATGAAATCAAATATCTAACTCAAAATTTTTGAACATGTAAATTTCCAGGGTGACTGTTGGGACCAGCTAAACCTAGTCCCCACTTTAAACCTGTAGTTGAATAATTATGAGGCTCGATAGCATCTTTAATATGCAGCATTACGTGTTAGAAACTCTCACTGGACCAGCTAGAGTAAGACTCAAAGCTTACAACATTATAAAGCAAATACAAGAGTTTCTAATATTCCATCAAAACAAAAATTAAGGCCTAAAATCCATAAAAATACATGTTGTCAGTTTCATCACCATTTTCTGCATGAGTCCATTCAATTCTAATAGAGCAGAAGTGCTTCCATTATTTCACAGGATTGGGTGAAAATTTGTTTGCAGTACATAATTAATTCATCTTGCTCCATAAATCTAGCTACAGTTAGAAGATAATTACTAAGATAACAGTTATTTCAGACCCATTAACTAATGCGACCTAAATTCTGATCACATGCACAAAATTAGCTTATAAGCATGTTATTTCTACCTAGAAATTTCAAAGAGTAAGATTGCAACAAATCATATAAATTGAGCCACCTTCCAGTCAATTGTCTACATAAGTTCGTATTAATGTGAGAATTAAAAGCACCATTTTTCTTTTCTTGAGTAGAAATATCAGAAAGAGCTTCAGGGTGATAAATATAAGACTTTCTCATATGAATTGATCAGCTAAAAAATTTTTTTCCACAAACATTAATGAAATTCCTAAATAAGTTGGGTTCCATTTTATTAGTGCCTAGGTGCTTTGAAGCCTTTTCTTATAGTTTCCAATTATCCCATGAAAGTTCTTGTCAGAATCATGTGCTCTAAAGCCTTTCCTAACAGTTTAATTTGCTCAAGTAATAGTGTCCCATTAAATTATTCTTTTCACCTTTTTCTTTAAAAAAAAAAAATTCAAAAGAGACCATTTCCATGCATTCATTAGATTCATCTCCTAAGATGTAGGGACATTGGTCCAAACCTCAATTGTTAATTTCAATCATGAAATTCCTCATTATTGTTATGTTTTCATTCACCTAATCTTAATGATAAAGACACTTTTTCTACCATAATATCATTAAAATATTCATAATCCATTTGTTTCCTCTTCTCCTTGTCTAAGCAAGAATTCAAAGAAAGGACAAGAAAATTAGCCCATGGTTACCACTAAATCCCTACATAATCTACACAAATTGCCAATTAAGGATGGTTAAATTTCACAATTACTTATATAAAATGAGCTAACAATTGGTAGTAAAATGTACATGAGAATAGCTAAGAAAAAGAGCAAGGGTAATAGACA
Organism: Citropsis articulata; assembly: GCA_030449925.1. NCBI lineage: Eukaryota > Viridiplantae > Streptophyta > Magnoliopsida > Sapindales > Rutaceae > Citropsis > Citropsis articulata. The sequence goes on along the minus strand of JASUUH010000211.1, from coordinate 5,779,693 downwards.
TGTTCATATGACATATTTGATATGATTTTATGTGCTCCTTCAGCTAGAGGCTGCTTCAACAAGCATTATTGCAATGAAGCAAAGTTAGTAATGAGGCATATAAATGCTCCTGCAACACATCAACTAACCACACACTCCTCCACCTGCAAATATTTACTTCACCCTGCCTGCTCTTTATATTCACAGCTCTCCTCTCAAACATACACACCATCCAATCTTCACAATCATTTCCCTTTTGTAAGTAAGTTTCAAAAAGACAAGAGATGAAGAGAGAAAGAGGCATGCTGGCTTCTTTGTTCATGTGGGCTATGGTTGCTGGGTTTCTCTTCCAGAACCTAGTAATTCCTGTAATGTCCATTCGCTTTGAAGATCAGAAGCACTACTACTCTCCAGACCCACATTCAGGAAGTCCCCCAAGAGGTCTCTCACACATATGTCTTTTCTGTTTCCTTACTTCTAAAATACTGTTATTATTGAAACTAAATTGCAGCAGATTGCAGTTTTCACTCTTTGCCAGAAAGTATTATTGTGTAAAAATCACTAGATATTTTCAATGAGGCACATTTTAAACACTCATTTTATCATAAATGTCTAGCATTAAGTTGAGTGAACCATTAAAAACACAATTTTAAATTTCTTTTTCATCTCACAGTCTGTGGCCTAATTCTTGTAATAATTGCAGGTTCGCACAAGAGTCCACCCCATGGAAAGACACCACCCTCTCATGGAACCCCAACGCCGCCATCAGATGGAACCTACAACCCAACTCCATCACCACCTTCAAACTGTGGAAATCCACCACATGAACCTAGCACCCCATCAACCCCATCAACTCCATCAACTCCATCAAACCCTCCTTCCGGCGGTGGTGGTTACTACCCTCCTCCAACTTATGGAGGCGGTAGCCCTCCTGATATTGTCACCCCAAGCCCTCCTGATACCATCACCCCAAGCCCTCCTGATACCATCACCCCAAGCCCTCCTGATATCATCACCCCAAGCCCACCATCCATCACTCCAGACACCCCTACCATTCCCACACCTCCATTTGACCCAAATTCTCCTGTCCCTGGTACATGCACGTAAGTATTTATATGTACTGTTGTGTAATGACTAAAAAACCACAATGGTTGCACACAGTTTTTATCATGACTTGCACATGTTAACAGTTTCATGCATTTATATGTTCATTTGCAGGTACTGGAGTTCTCACCCGGGATTGATATGGGGTCTGCTGGGCTGGTGGGGTACATTGGGCGGCATAGGTGTGCCTAGCGTTCCTGGTTTTGGGTCAAGTACGAGCCTGCTGCAAGCTCTTTCCAACACTCGCACTGATGGATTTGGAGCACTCTACAGAGAAGGAACTGCATCCTGGCTCAACTCCATGGCCAGCCACAGATTCCCTTTCACGACCAACCAAGTCCGGAACAGTTTTGTAGCAGCACTTCACTCAGACAAGGCAGCAGTAGCTCAAGCTCGGCTCTTCAAGCTTGCCAATGAGGGGCACCTCAAGCCAAGAGTCTGAGAAGACACCTTAATTTAGCTTTATCAAACACTGTCAGTTTCTTTTTATGCATCATATATTTTGTGTGTGGTGTGTGCTACAGCTTAATTAAGATTTTAATGTGTTTTTACTCTAGTATCTTAAGAGATCTGTGATGTTACAGTACTTGTCAAAGATACTATTATGTTCCATTTTAACTGCTTAATTTTATGTTCTTTAAGTTTTGGAAAACATTCTTGGTTTAGTTTCCTTACATTCAACAAAACTGAAATTACGAGGAAAAATCTATTAGGACTAGTTAAGTATTTTTATAGAAGAAGTTAAGAAAGAGCTTAAAAATTTCACAGGCTTATTTTCCTTTATTTGACCGGTAAGGCAGAAGCTCTCGTTTGATTAAAGATAATAACAATAATAATGGCTACATAACTTTCTCAACACAAACAATGCAACCATGCGCGTGGGTGATGCTGTCATTAATGAAAGCACGCTGCTATTCAAACTACACAAAATGAAAAAAGGCTGCATTGAATGACCAAAACGCTAAGTAACAGGCTACTCAATGAGCAACAGTTAGTTCATCACTGAATAATTCTAGCAGAGTTATCAGAAATCCCCCAAGAATTAAAATAAATGTTTGTTTGATTTTTTTCTCAAAAGACTTAATGTATTTTAATACAAGCTATTATAATGATATGTGTTTTTAGCTCCCTATTATCGTATGATAGTTTTATCCTTCCTCAAAAATTCAATCTCTCACCCTATTCTTTGTTTACTCTACTCTTCCACCCCCCCCCCCCCCCCCCCCCAATTCTTCTTTCTCACAAGTCTTTTCCTGATTTATTTTTTATGTTCACATCAAGAAAGAATATTCATATATTTATTCAGTTTCAAGTAAATCCCCTCCCAAAAAAAGAAAAAAAAAAGAGTATCAAGTAAATCAAATCTACTCAAACTATTATATAAGAAAACAACACAATCGAGGAGTTGAATGACCTGAACATAAGATTAGAGAAGAAACAAGCTGCCATGCCAATGGATATAAAGGAAAATAAGATCAATTGTCCATTGATTTATATACAATAGATATACCACTAATTTTTCAGTTGCTGTGCAGTTTCCAGTCCAGATAAGTCTGATAGCTAATACATTGCCTGTGGCAGATCCTGCAATCTCATACATTTACAAATGTGGAAGTGCATAACAAAATTTTTGAAAACTCGAGAGTTGTAGGTATTAATCAAGATAGGATTCATAAACCATTCTGAAGTTGTAGGTGTTGATCAAGAGAGGATTCAGACACATTTACAAGAAACAACAATGCCTGCCTATATTCAAACTTTTAACCATCATTTTAGAAGGGTAAAGACTACAAATGAATTGAATTAATGCTACATTGACCGAACTAGAACAAAATAAAAAACAAAAAGTTATCTCTAAATGAGTAAATGTTGTTTTGTCTCCATATTGTAAAAGCAAATATCTGGTGATTTCATTTAAATGAGACATCAATATTTTTAATAACTGATTATCTACGCTTAACTTAATAAACAAACTTGGTTACCGACCTTCTCATTTTGCAAAGGAGTGCAATTTTCCAAGCCATCTTTTCTGATTACCTAAGAACCCATGCATCCTTTCCACAAAGTGAGATTTAAACCTAACTCATTTCCTAACGAACAGTGAAGTGCAGAAACCCCAAGCACTCAACAACAAAATCAAATAACAAGAACAACAACAAAGATGACTGTTGTTGATCACATCAACATTTACCTTGAGCTGTGCGTGGGCATGTAAATGAAAGACTGCATTTGACCCAACCAAAGGACGTCTTTATATGATAGAAAATTTAAACTCTCAACAAACATCAATTTTAAAGTCCCTAAAATGCACCAGATAAGGGCTGACAAGATATAAAAGATGATTTCTTGCTTTTTCCCCCAAAAATATTTTCAATATCCAAAAAACTTCTTCCTAAATGAAATGTAGAGGCAGTGTTATCTTAAAATTTAAGCTTAAAGAACCAATAGAATCTAGACTCTGAACCACAAGTTCAGCAGAAGGAGGGCAATAAAAGATATAAACCAAAATGGAAAAGTAAATAATAGAAAGGTGATCTTCATAGCAGAACAATCATGCAAAGAACTCTGATCAGCAACAAAAACTACTTGTAACCCCCCCCCCCCCCCCCCCAAAAAAAAAAAAGAAGCAAAAATCCAAGATTTGTAAAGAATTTTATTTTCTTTTTACAGATGGCTAAATTTTAACCAGCATCAGGGGCTTCTCTTACATTTCTCGACATAGATATACAGCTTCAGGCCTATTTAAACCACATACGGGGACTTAACATTCGGTTTCTCTACAAATTCAACTGATCTATTTAGCTTTGGAGGGCAGATCCAAACTACCAATAGGTAGAAACCTACATCATTCAAGTATCAAAGTGTTCCAGTCAATATTGGTTATAGGCCTTACAACTGATCGGGTTTATGGAGTTCAGATTAGAAGATATTTTGACAGATATACATCCACATTGCCCTAGCAAAGCTGTAGAGGAAATGGAGTCCTGATCAGCTCATATGAGTTTCAAACCATTTAAATATCTGCTCAGACGGCAGGCTAGTCATTTCGTGGTATGCAAATGCAAGATTTAGTTCCTCCTGCACGTGATGGACCAAATTCTTATTCAGAAAAATGGCATTGCTTTCTTGAAGAGCTTCTTTCCAACGTGTTCTTCGACCATCACTCCTCATATATCCATTCTCATCAATAAAGCCCTTCTCTTGAAATAGCTCGAATAATTTAGTAGAATTAGCCGGTTCAAGACCTGGAATCCTATCAGTAAGGAAATTTCGCGACAATGGAAACTCCATGCATTCAATCTCTGCAACATCAATGCCTTTATTTCTGAGAACTTCCAAAAATTCACCTATTTTCCGCTGCCTATATGAATCTTTTGGCATATGCACAAAAAGAGTAGGCGGATAGTCCCCTGGGATATCCATTTGATCGAACAACCCATCAGCAATCATAAGAGCAATACTACTAAACCTCAAACCCTTAGCAAGAGCAGAAACAAAATACCCTCCGGAAGAGGCCCCCAAAGCCACAAGCGGAAGCTTTTCAAGCTTGTGTCTCTCAACCCACCACCTTATAATATCTCTAACAACCAATCTTTCTTCCCCCAAAGTCCAGCACCTTCCTGCACTAGAAATGGTAATAACAGCAAACCCTCGGGAAAGGGCGTGAAGGACGAGCAATCTTTCCTCAGGCAAACCAATGCAGTTAGGACAGTTAGGAGATCTATCCCAAAAGTGAACAGCTCTGCCATTGCATCCATGAGCAAGAAAGAGAACCGCCTTTGGCGAATCGGGTATCTGCCATATCACATCTGTCCCGTTCCTCAACTCTACAGTCGGGTGAAACTGAACAGAGGAATCAAAGCTATTCCATTTTTGCTTCACAAGTCCATACGATGAATTGGGCTTTTCACTGTTTTCGCCCATTAATAATATCGATACTACAAGGATCAGTCCCAAACAGGCAATAAGAACCGGTAGCCGTGGCCCCTGCCATGCCTTTGATCTGCTTCCACGCTTGATCATTACTACTGTAAACAAAGAATCAATTCAAATTCAAAATGAACCAAACTTTCAACAAAAATTACACTGCATGCTGAAATTTAAAGGTGAAGAAATGTAACTCAATTATGAATCTTCGAAATTCTTAATGTTCACAATTTTGCAACCTAAAAAATTCCAATCATTTCACGTTTCCATTTCTTTTCTGCGTAATTCTCCTATGTGTTTCTCCCTAATCAAACAAATCGACGAACCCGCAGAATGCATATATATGCAAAACGTACCTCCAACAATCGGTTTTAAGAAAACGCCAATTTGGAAAATCAAAATGCTTGATCCAGTTCAGTTTAAGTTATGCACTCCTATTGAGCTTCGTTTTCATTTTTCGGTGGCAGAAGCAGAATGAGCTTGCGTGATTGAACGCGCCTTCCCGCGAATGGCACTTAGTCGAGATGCACCAGGACCAAGCGACGTCGTTTTCCCCCATCGCTTACCGAGCGAATCTGATTAACTTCATTCATCATGGTCCATAATTCAGTTTAACCATGACGTTGATGCAGTAAAATACTAAATCAAAAGAGTTAATTTTAAATTACCACCCTGTTAAATTAACTGTTTTAAAATCATCCCTCCTCAAAAAAATTTCATCAGCCCACTTCAATTTTTCCCTTACCTTTTGAATGAAAATGAGATTATGAGAGTAATTTGAGATTTTAAAAAATAAGGAGCTGATTTTAAGATAATCATCTGAAATTTACCCAAATCAAAATTACATAGTCGTACATTTGACATTAACGTGTTTACAATTTAGGATGATGTAAAATTCTTGCAAGTTTGTCTGTTATGACCAATTAAACTACATCTCCCACACTTTCGAATACCCCGTTCTCCATCAGCCCGCTGCAAGGCAGTTTGCTTCTTTCGATTTTTGGCCGGCGGCTGTGTACAAATGTGAATGTTCGAAAATCTCCTTATCTCAAAATACTCGTCCTCTGCCGTCTTTGTTGCTCGTAGTCGCCATTTACAGTTCGTATCCGCACATACAACTTCAAATCGATCTTTAGTTGACTTTGACACTTTGAAAGCAAAATTCTTCTTCGCTGCTCCAAGCTTCAACTTTTTTATCAAATCTTTTTTACTCGTGAATGTTTTCCCGCACACAATATCTTCATAAGAGTGGAAAGGATTGACAGCAGCAGATCTGGTGTTGGAGCGCCGGATAGGCAACTTATCACCACAATCATCTTGGGACAAGTCGAGGCGTTGAATATCATCTTGTTGCTCACTAACCTCAATATTGGCAGCTAGTATTCCATCACCACAGCCTAAAGGTGCTTCAGTTCCGAAATCGGCAGCAACTGGATCGTCATTGAATGCATTTAGATTTTGTTCCTCAATCTCCGTAGCTTGCATTCCTGGCACAACTACGGATATTTGATTGCTTTCACTTCCAGAGGCAGCGGGGGTCTGATGATCCAAGGCTGCATGGTATCCTTCTGTTTCTTGGCACAGTGATCCCTTGTGTTCAATAGTGATGCATATAGGACTTCTCAACTCTGCGGGATGTGCAGCATTTTCTTGTATAAAGAATCTCACATCATCGTCATCGACTATCTCTACGGGCATGGTTGGTATATTTGCTTTATATAAGGACTTCATTGTAACAACATATTCATTTGGATCTACCTTGACAATGCCATACAACCTATCCACGAGCTCTTTGTAAGTAATATCATCCGAAACTATGATACCTTTCGTTTGACCACCACTGTAAAGATAATAACCACTCGGAGAACAAAACCATTTGCCATCATACATAACCAACACTCTCACTTGAGACATTTTCCTGAGAAATAAAACATGGAAGACACTGAGTAAAGAAAACTATACCAGAAAAGCCTAAGAAACCTAACAGTAAACAAAATTAATTTTTAAAATGATGGTTTGCCTAATTAAATAGATTAAATAGAGATACCAAATAAGTAAATCAACTAAGAAATTGTCATTAGAAACGCATGTTGGCTTTCACCCCATCTGTTCAACACAAAGTTGATTATCTTTGCCAATTGCTAATTCTGTTTTTCACCAACATATATCCAAAATATCTGTATGATGAGCTGATGACATTTCCTCAACAATATCACGAAAATTTGATAAGACAGTTGTTCACATGCGACAAGAAAATGAAAGAGAAAACATATGAGTGGTGTGTCCTTTCAACAAATCTAAAGACTGTCTTACCTCTGTAGCCATAATAAATGACCAAGAATGGTAACTTGTGATGGCACTTCAATTCGAAATGCGCAGGCTGAATTAATCTTGTTTTCACTCGTTTCAGTGGTTTGCAACGGTTAGTTTAGTTTATTTTAGCTTATAAGGAAGGTCATTTTTGGAGACATTGATGTCCCAGAAGGAGGTTAGTTTTCACCATCAAGGCAAAACTTTCTTATTTCTTCAACTTTTTTTCTTTCAACTTGTAACAAAATAGCTACACAAAATAATTACAAGGACAGTGACTCAATCACACACATTGCATTAGGAAAATTTAACGTAAAGGCATAGAGTTCCACTGCAAATAAATGCACAAAAGGGATGCCCAACGGCAAATCAACGACTCAGTTAGCTTGAAAACCTTGATCCATGTTCTTTCTCAACCGTCAAACATAAATGTACCAAATTTTCCCAATATTTTTCAACAAATTTTTTCCCTCTCAAACTTGAAATACTAAATCCTACTTAAAGTATATAACCTCATAGCCTTTTCCACCTCGTAAACACTAATGCAAATGCTTTTACTAAACAAATATTTGACTGTAATTAGCAGTATGACACCAATTCAATAAATAAAAATTTTTTTACTCAACACGCATAAATATTTGTTTGTACATTCAGGCATTCAGCGGGAAAAATCACATCTTTCACTATTTTGGGGTCTAAAAATGAAATCTAATTCAATTCGAATTATTCATAATCCACAAAAATAAAATTGAAAAATGAAAAAATTACCTGGGACGATCGGTTTTAGGCGCAGAATGTAAAATTCCTGATGCGGTTCCACTAGTCTTTCGTTATTCACATTTGATTGTTTCGCTTAGGGTTTCAGTTGCTGAACCGAACCGAGTCGAGTCGACGACTTGAGGCCTTTGGAACAGGTGGACCGGCAATTTCTCGAATGGACCTTGGTTTTGGGCCGTAGTTTTTCGATCGTTAGCTTAACTTGTTAAAAATTCGGTCGGTTCGGGTTTTGTAAAAAGGGCATGCGTGGGTCCCACATAAATGATAACGAAAATTTATGACACTTGAAAATAGGGAAATTTACGTAAATAACCTAAAAAATTTTTGGTTTTTTACAACTAACCCCTTCAATTTTTTTCTATCATAATTAGCCAAAGAACCATCCAAATGTCGAAATTGCCCCTCCCATAATCACCCTAAATTTTTTCGGTAGCTCTCTCCCTCTCCTCTCTCTCTCCTCCCTCTATCCCTCTTTTCACCAAAATTTTCATTCCGACAAGCTTAATCATCGCCGACGGGTTCCCAGAATCATTCTTCGGCAGCCAACAACATCAAACTTGCAATGAAGATTCGAAATAAAAACCTAGTTAAAAACCCTAGACTTTGAACCATAGATTGTTTTTTATTCTTGTTTTATGTTGTTATTTTCTTGTTGTATTGGTGATGGGGAGTGAAGGTTGAGGAGTTTGTAATGTTAATTATATGGTTGAAGTTGTTGTTGTGGAAGAAATTGGCGTGGGTGAAACAAATGAAGGTGGTAATCGGGTTTCCGCAGCCAAGGTGTCTATCAGGTGCGACAGAGCACCTGTCGCACTTGATTCGCGCGGCAGGCGAGCGAGGGGCGCGGGACATCGCGCTCGCATGGCGTGCGACGGACGCCTGTCGCACGCCAAGTCGCACGCGCGCGACATCACGCGCGCATGGCACGCCAGGCGTGATGTCGCGTGCACGCGCTGGCGTAGGCGGCGCGATGTCGCGACGTGATTTGGCGCGGCGACAGCGCCCGTCGCACGCCATACGAGCGCGATGTCCCGCATCCCTCGCGTGCTGCGCGCTGTCGCGCAGGTGCGTGCCAAGCGCTGAAGCGCCGCCGAGTGCCGCGAGCGCGATTGGCGCGGCGACAGTGCCGTCGCACGCGCCCCATGCATCTCTTCATCGCGTGCCCCACACTGCTATACTTGTTACAGGTGCGACAGGCGAAGTGCGACAGGCAGCTTGTCGTACCTGTTAACAGTTTCATTTTTTTTTTTAAAGTTAATTTCACTTCAATATTTTTATGAATGTAATGTTTAATTAAGCACTATAAGTGCGATGAAATAATTAAGCACTATAAAACTAATGCAATTACTTAATATTAAAAAAAATTTGAAGTTGGATTTGTGAGATGAATATGCCTATAAGTGCGACAGGCTGTCTGTTGCCCGATTTTTTGCGACAGGCAGCCTGTTGCACTAAGAGGCAGATTCAATACTTTGCCTCTTAGTGCGACAGGCGCTTGTCGCACAAGAACTCCGTTTGGGGTGGGGAACAAAGAAGATAAGCTGTGTTTGATTTGTAAAAAAGGGTAATTTCGGTAACATACTTGATGTTTGGCTAATGTTGATAGAAAAAACTTGAGGGGGTTAGTTGTAAAAAACCAAAAATTTCTTGGGTTATTTACGTAAATTTCCCTTGAAAATATTGTTTACGGGACGAATTTATTTCATGAAACCCTATGGTATTATTATTGTTACAGGCTAGTCTTACATTTTTATGATTTCTCTACCATTAAAAAACATATTCAGGGACCAGGGTCAGTTTGATAATATTTTATCTTTTTAAAATAAGTATTATTAGTTATATTATACAAATAATTAATTATGAAAAGAACCAGTTAAATATTTAGTAAAATTTATTTTTAAAAGTGCTATGAATTTTCAAAACGTTCCTATTTATTTAGTAAATTTTATGCTGAACTGCTATAAAAATGTAAATAAATTAATTAGATAATGTTAAATAAAATTTATTTTACATTTATAAATAGGTATATAAAATATTTTTTATTGTATACATCTAATAATTGATATTTTAATAAATATTTTATATTATTAATTTTATTTTTATTTCATCTCAATTTAATTGACAAGAATAACAATTTATTTAAAGTTAATGACTTTATTTTTTAAGTTAATAAGAATAGTTTTGGATTTTATAATATCTATGAATATATATAGGAAATTAGCATTTTAAATATAAAAGTGATTCTCAAAATCAGATTTTGAAAAGTTATTTCTTTCTTATTTTTCAAAATATATTGTAGGATGTGTGATTTGGCCAAAAGAGATTTCTAATAAAAATTTACCAAACACCAAAATTAATTTTTTAACTTTTCATAATCATTTTTTTGTCTTCCAAAAACAATTGAGAATAGACTCTTAGAAAAATATATTTAAGCTAGTCTTACACTTATATTTTCTCTAACAGCCTGACGGGCAGTTTCAAATATTTTTAGTTAGTTGCCCATCCCAAATTCAAATGTGTAACTATACTAAAAAAAGTTAATTTGAACATGCCCACTCGTCTTATCTTTTTGAAAAAATTCATAGAAAAAAAATCATAATTAGATAATGCTAATGCCCCGAATTTATTTCATCAAAAATGTTATATTTTACTCCGTTTATTTCTTTTTTATCATTCACAAAAATAAGAGGCATACAAAACATGAATGCAAAGGAAAGGCAACAATCGCCAATCACCTTTCAATTTCAATCAAAGCGTTAAGCGAGTAGCTCTTTGCAAGAAAGACAAGCGCACATGTTTTTCCAAAAATATGAAAATGCATGTTTTTTAAGTATCATTTTTTTTTTTGTGAAAAACTTTTAAGTAACAAATTAAAAGAAAAGAAATAAATATTATGAGAAATTAAATTAAATTCCATACTTAAGTATTGTTCGGGTTGGATTTTTCTAATAGCATGGAAAGAATAAAGCGCATTGTTCAGGTTGGATTTTCCTGGTAATGTTTATAAATAAGCTGACCCCAATCTACTCAGAGCTCATTCTTGTCGAGCTGACCCTTAAGTACGACCTGGAACCTATGTTGGCGACCTGATTTACAAGTACCACCTAAGATTTATGTGAATAACCTGGTTTAAGAACACAACCTCAAACCTACATGAACGACCGGGAATTTCATCAGTCCGACCTGGAAGTAAAGAAGTTCGATCTCAAAACTTATTTGTCCGACCTGGGAATCAACTTGACATTGATTGAGATAATGTGGCCTAATTTCAGGGGAAGTTATACGCCACGATTTATTAAACCGCCTCCAACTGTTAATCACTCCCAACTACTGAAGAAGGTGGCCTAAAATTAAGGTGGTAACCACCCATGATGAAGAGCTATTTAAGCTAAAGAGGGCAACAGAAGAAGGGGTTAGCAAAAATCAACCAGAAACTTCTATTGAATATTCTCTACATGATTTTCAGTCCTTCAACCGTAAAAACTCATTGATTTGAACTTTTCATAGTTCTCTTTTCTCATCATTTTTCTTCCTCATACACACTATTTCTGACTTAAGTATCGGAGGGTCTACGCCGGAACCCCACCGGCGTATCCTAACCGTATTTTCTGGTTGGCAGGTATATAAAGTTGCGATCGGACTGACGTTTGAGCTTGGATTCGTGCTGTTACTCCCCAGAGAAAATAAATTCAGCTGTTGAGGTCATTTTTTGGCATCAACATCTTGGCGCCGTCTGTGGGGAACGGTGCGAAAAGCCATACATTTGAAGATTTAGAAGGAGGAGGCTATCGGATTTCAAAATGGCGATGGATGATAATGACGGAGATAGGCAGACCTTGCGCCAATTGGCGGAGGAAATGAATGCCACGGCGGATAAGAGATGGAGAGAATGGATCGAGAGACAAATGGCAAGATTTGAGGAGATGATCAGAGGGCTGATTGATGCCCAAGTCAGAGGGGCTCATGTTCGAACTAGTGATCCAGAGAGTAGTGGAGCCCGGGAGAGGGAAAAGCCTGGTGGTGAACAGCAGAGCGGAATGGACCTACCACAAATTGGGGTACGACAAGGGAATAGAAGTACAGGAGAACAAGTGAATGAGTTGAGAGGGAGAATCAATGACTTAAACCAAGAAAGGGAGAGGGAAGAGCAGAGAGACCCCCAACGGGCAGATGAGCTTGAGCGACGAATGCTGCAATTTCAGAAAACTCTAGAGGCATTAGAAGCGAAAACAGAGGACAAGAAAGTGGTAGGAAGGTTGTTGCTTGATGACGAGTCCCCCTTGGTACCGGAAGTGATGGCGGTAGTTTTGCCACCCAAGTATGTGGTTCCAGCCTTGGTGTATGAAGGAAAAACTGACCCGAATCACCATGTGGAGAAATTTAATGAGATGACCGGGATTCAAGGTTTGAGTGATTTTCAAAGGTGCCGTGTTTTTCCTTTAACTTTAGAAGGACAAGCGCGAGAATGGTACCGGAGGTTAAAAAAGAGAAGCATACGAAATTTCAAGGAGTTATGTGAGCTTTTGTATGCTTGTGAGGTTCATGCATACGAGCAAGATACGGGGTTGAAAATATTGATCCAAGGAGAATTTGAAAGTTTGAGGAGCTTTGTGACCCGATATCATAAGGAGGTTACTGATCTAGGGGCCTTCGATCATCTAGATGCTCTGGAGGGATAAAGAAGGGGTTGAGAATCAATCGATTGTGGAATAGCTTATATAAGAAGGGATAACAACATATACTGAGGCATATGACCAGGCAAAGTTGGATATGAAAACTGAAGATGCAGAGGAAGAAAAGAGGAGAATGGAAATGCAGACAGGGGGTCCATTGAAAAGGGGAGACCTGAGAAGGAGAGGAGATAACCTGGGGTATAACTCGAGGATAAACATGTATGATAGGCGCATTATGATAAGGTTGTTCAACTACGCACAACCGGAAAGACCGGTCGAGATCGGGAAAGAAATCATGAAAGAGAAGTCTCATTAATCGGAAGGGCCGAGAGGAGGAAATAATTACGGGCGTAACTAACGAGAGAACCGAAAAGAGGCTACACAGTTGCCACGGCCATATCGGAGAGGATCGAGATCCGATCACGGGTGAACTTACTAGAGCAGAGTGGCAGATACACTCCTCTAAATAGGAGCAGAGCGGAGTTATATGCTGCAATAAAAGATAAGGGATTACTAACCCCTCCAAAGCCGATTGTTGGAGGTCTAGGCGGAAATGCTCATTACAAGTATTGTGAGTTTCACAAGGTGACTGGACATGAAACTGCAGATTGCATAGATTTGAAAGAACAAATTGAGTGGCTAGTGCAAAATCAATATCTAAAGGAGTATGTAGATGACCAAGGAAGAGGGAGAAGAGGAGACATCGAGATAACGGCGATGATGATTATGGAGGCCGACCATAGCAGGAGACTCAAACCGCTCGAGGAGAAATTATAGCAGATATTCACTGAAAAGTTATGAGGTGAATTTTAATGTTCCGGCGCCAAAGAAACAGCGGGTTCCAAGGGTGCCGATCATGTTCACGTATCTAAGACGAGGCGGTCGACACCCACACGAGGATGCGCTCGTAGTAAAGGTTGCATTGGTGCCGTGAATCGAACCAGTGCCTTGTAGATGGAGAAAGCTCGGTCGATATTTTGTTTAAGCAAACTCGATGATCCGCAACAGAGACCTCGTGCTTGATCTAGTTAGAACATCACTAAAAGGGCTCGGAGTCGAATCGATTCCTTGGGTTGATTGACTTGCCATTAACAATAGGTCGAGCCCATTACAAAAGATGATGGTGACATGGGTGGTAGTTGACGAGCCGCCCTATCAAGTTATTTTGCAGACCATTCAATAGATAATGGAGCGGTGAGCTCAACCCACATGCAATGTGTGAAGTTTAGAGTTCAAGGTGGGGCCTGAGGATGAGGCCAACAACAAGTGGCTCAAGTCGCACGCAACAAATTGCAAGAGAATCCATGCAGATCACAACTATCGATCCACGAGCTGAGAACAGGTTATGCCAACAACGACCTAATGAAGAAATGAAACAAGTGCTAGTAAGCGAGGAAAATCCGAGCTGGGAAGGACCACACAAAGTACTGCATTCATTTGGTAATGGCGCATACAAGTTAGGCTATCCGGATGGCAGGGTCGTCGGCAAGGCATGGAACGCAGAGCACCTGCGAAAATACTATCAGTAGGCCAATCTTATCTGTGATGTTCTTGTTTGTTTATTTTCTTTAAATATGCTAAGAAAGTTTATTTCTTTGCTATTTCAGCTTGGTGTGTGTTTAATTATGTAATTTCTGCTATATTAATATCAATGAGGTTATTCAGAAGTACAACCCTATATCTTATCTACTTGTGATCAATCTTATTGAGATTGAGATCGGCATTGAGGCCTTGTTGAGGTCCTACCTGAAAAATTTATTCAATTTTATTGAGATTGAGATCGGCATTCGACCTTATTGTGGTTCTACTTGAAAAATTCGTCCAATCTTATTGAGATTGAGATCGACATATCATGCGCCTTGCTGAGGTCCTACCTGAAAAATTTATTCAATCTTATTGAGATTGAGATCGGCATTGAGGCCTTGTTGAGGTCCAACGTGAAATTTATTCAATCTTATTGAGATTGAGATCGGCATTTCGACCTTATGTGGTTCTACTTGAAAAATTCATCCAATCTTATTGAGATTGAGATCGACATTGAGGCCTTGTTGAGGTCCAACGTGAAAAATTTATTCAATCTTATTGAGATTGAGATCGGCATTGAGGCCTTGTTGAGGTCCAACGTGAAAAATTTATTCAATCTTATTGAGATTGAGATCGGCATTTCGACCTTATGTGGTTCTACTTGAAAAATTCATCCAATCTTATTGAGATTGAGATCGACATTGCGGCCTTGTTGAGGTCCTACCTGAAAAATTTATTCAATCTTATTGAGATTGAGATCGGCATTCGACCTTATTGTGGTTCTACTTGAAAAATTCATCCAATCTTATTGAGATTGAGATCGACATTACGGCCTTGTTGAGGTCCTACCTGAAAAATTTATTCAATCTTATTGAGATTGAGATCGGCATTCGACGTTATTGTGGTTCTACTTGAAAAATTCGTCCAATCTTATGGATTGTGAGTTCAACATTTCGGCTTTGTTGAGGTCCTACCTGAAATTTATTCAATCTTATTGAGATTGAGATCGGCATTGAGGCCTTGTTGAGGTCCAACGTGAAATTTATTCAATCTTATTAAGATTGAGATCGGCATTGAGGCCTTGTTAAGGTCCAATGTGAAAAATTTATTCAATCTTATTGAGATTGAGATCGGCATTGAGGCCTTGTTGAGGTCCAATGTGAAAAATTTATTCAATCTTATTGAGATTGAGATCGGCATTTCGACCTTATGTGGTTCTACTTGAAAAATTCATCTAATCTTATTGAGATTGAGATCGACATCAAGGCCTTGTTGAGGTCCTACCTGAAAAAGTTATCCAACCTTGTTGAGATGAGATCGACCCTTGGCCTTGTTCAAAGTACATGAAGAATTATTTAGGTTGGTGATTGCCTTGTTGAGGTCGGCCATTTAACATTTTTTAGTTTTCAATTTAGTTAGTGTCGGTCATTATCCGATGAGGACAACTTTGACATTGTCTTGTTGAGATCGACGATGTCTTATCGAGATCGACCTTGACATAACCTTGTTGAGGTCGGCCATAGCTTTAACATTTAATTCTACAATTTTCAATTTGTAAGGTTGACTATTCTACGGTTGAGGCTCGACATTTTAGTTTTGTGAGGTCTAAGGTTGAGGTCTACATTTTAGCATCGGTCTACGGTTCAGTCGACATTTTAGCATTACGAGGTCTACTTGAGGTTGACATTCTAGTTTTCTCGAGGTTCTAAGGTTCAAGCTTTACATTTTAGCATTACGAGGTCTACTTGAGGTCTACATTTTGCTAGAGGTCTACGGTTCTGTGTCGACTTTAGCATTACGAGATATACAAAATGAGGTCAACATTTTAATTTAATGAGGTCTATTAAGATCGACATTTTAGCATTATAAGGCTACGACTGAGGTCGACATTTTAACATCGTGAGGTCTACGATGAGGTAGATCTTTTCTCAAGATCTAGGGGAGGCCAACATTTGAGGTTCTTAAGGTCGACTTTCCAACCTAGCTACAATCGTCAATAGCCTAAACATCTTCAGTCTCCTTACGGTCGGCATTAGCTTTGTTAAAAATTAACATGCATGCTACATAACGATTATCCGAATACAAAAACAAAATGAAAGCTCAACAAGGGTTACATAAGTTTGTAACACTACGAAAAGGCAAGCCTTATAGCAACTTTTCAAATCCATTTAGGGAACGTTTCCCTCATCTTCAACAACTCTGCTAGTCAAGGATGTCTCACCCCCCACTCCAATCTCTCTTTCTTTTATTTTATTTTATTTTTATCAAATTCTTACTTTTAAGCTTATTTAACTCCGCATTATCTCTGTTCTGCTTCACCATTCCTTTGTTCTGCCAGAGACCATATCATACTTATTCAGTTTCCAATACCGTTCATATCTTCTCCGTATTGAAAACTGGGGGACTGGTGTTCGGTTTGTAAAAATTTTTCTATTTTTATTAATTAGTTTCCAACACCGATAATGACTTCTCGATATTGAAAACTAGGGGACTGGTGTTTGGGTTGGATTTTTCTAATAGCATGGAAAGAATAAAGCGCATTGTTCAGGTTGGATTTTCCTGGTAATGTTTATAAATAAGCTGACCCCAATCTACTCAGAGCTCATTCTTGTCGAGTCAAGACACGAGCCTATGTTACACGATTTACAAGTAACACCTAAGATTTATGTGAATAACCTGGTTAAACTACTTTAACGACCTGTAATTTCATCAGTCCGAACTTTAAGTATAGAAGTTCGATCTCAAAAATTATTTGTCCGACACGGAATCAACTTGACATTTATTGAGATAATGTGGACTTCTTTCAGGGGAAGTTATACGCCAAGAATTATTAAAACGACTCCAACTGTTAATCACTCCCAACTACTGAAGAAGGTGGCCTAAAATTAAGGTGGTAACCACCCATGATGAAGAGCTATTTAAGCTAAAGAGGGCAACAGAAGAAGGGGTTAGCAAAAATCAACCAGAAACTTCTATTGAATATTCTCTACATGATTTTCAGTCCTTCAACTGTAAAAACTCATTGATTTGAACTTTTCATAGTTCTCTTTTCTCATCATTTTTCTTCCTCATACACACTATTTCTGACTTAAGCATCGGAGGGTTTACGCCGGAACCCCACCGGCGTATCCTAACCGTATTTTCTGGTTGGCAGGTATATAAAGTTGCGATCGGACTGGCGTTTGAGCTTGGATTCGTGCTGTTACTCCCCAGAGAAAATAAATTCAGCTGTTGAGGTCATTTTTTAGCATCAACAAGTATAATATTAAAATGGCCACTCGGCCTTGCTTAATGGTGATCTGCTATTTTCCCATCAGTTTGAGTTTTCATTTGAAAATAGAGATTTAAATTTTCTCTTCCAATTAAAATAATCAAATCGACATAATCTTCTGTCCCATAAAATGAGAATAGAGCTGATATTTTTCAAATATCAGTGAGAATAAAAGACTTAAGCTTACTTCATAAAACTAACGTAGAATAATTAAGAATTATTTAATCGTGAATACCAATAATTCTCTAATTGTAATATCAAAAACTGAATGTAAAGTAAATGGCTAAATTTTGGAAATCGATGCGACTTTTTCTTCGAATTTGGAAAACATGTTAATGGTCACGAGCCAAATAGTAAAATTAGAGAAGGTTTTCATGTGAGCTAAAGGCTTACGAGTGTGCATTATATGTCTAGAGAGGGTCCGCTTATAATGCAGCCACTGTTTCTCATACAGTCGGCTTTTATTATTTTTTTATTTACGCATGTAACCGGCCACCCCAAGTAGCGGTCATACAGGTGAAATAAAGGCAAATATTAAAGGTAATTATCGTTTAGCTACCATTATTTTAAGCAAATAACAAACTAATCAATTCAAACTAGAAAACCACTAAAGAGCCCCCCGAATTACATGAAATATATTTTTTATTTTTTCATAAAATTAAAATATTTTTTTTTAAAGAACATTAAAAGATACTCTAAATATGACACTTCTATACTAATGAGAATAATATTTTAAATATAATTTAATGAAATTGATTTTAAATTAATTGAATTATTTGTAATATTATTTTATAAATTTAAAGATATTTTACATAAAAAATAATCAGAATATTTTTATTAACATTTTCATAGTGCAATTCAATTTTTATGTAGAATCATATTAAATTATATTTATTTTTAAATAAATAGAAAAAAATAAATTTCTAAATGCACATAAAGTGACTTAAACCTCTACCTCCTAATAGGAGGATAACTTTTATCCAAGTATTGGATAATTATCAAACAATTATCTTATTCATGGTATCAAATATTCTAATTACATAAAATATTATTATTTTTCTTATTATGGTGGTAATGTGTTATATGGATACCTTCTAAAAACAATTTGTATATTAGATAAATATAATGTATCTAATATTTCAATTTTTACATAATATTCACTAAACAATCACTTATTCAAATTAATTCATACTCAAATTTATGTGAAATTAGTTATTTTATTTATTCTTTTATACTATATTATTTGTATGGTTACATTTATTCATTGTTTTAAGTCATATAACTTTCTATAAATACTTAAAACAAACACATAAATACATAATGTTAATTTTTGATCTATTGCCTTTAGTGTTATCGTGACTAATAATATAATAACTTTAAAAAAAAATTTTATATTGGTAATAACTATAATTGTCAATTTTAACTAAATTTAAATTTAAATGTGATACTTATTATCATTATTAGATGTTTATTATCAGAATGTGTATATAGTCTATATATGACATTGTTTTATTTTTATAATGTAAATAGTAATATTATTTATAACTTTAACTATCAACTCCCACATGATTTAATTTGGGATATATGCCATATTTTCATAAATAAATAAATAAATATATATATATTTATTTATATTTATATTTGGATAATTTTGTCCTTTGACGATAGTGATCTAAATTCAGAATGTAACTATCCATGTAGCATGGATAATTACAATTTTTTTTATTAGTTAGCTTAATGGCAATCCAATTCCTCCCCACCTAAAAGTAGGGATGGCAAGAAAATCTAGGTCTGGCCCGCATCTGTAAAGATCCGAAAAATTCAGATTCAGAAAAATTCGGATCCGTATTTTAAAAAATACATATCCAAATTTAAAAGATTCAAATCCGTATTTTAAAAAATACGGATCAAAATTTAAAAAATTCAAATCCGTACAGATCCGGATGCGGAACCGGATGCACTTACATCTGGAAAACCGGATATCCGAATCCGGTTTTGTAAAAAATAAACTATATATACCTTCAATAAAATTAAAAAAAAAATCTAATCCTAAAGGCTTAAAAGTTAGACCTAATCGTTTTCGTTTCTCTGTCTCTCTTGGGTCTTGGCTCTTCGCGTCGCCTTCTTCAACTTTCTCGGCCACTTCACCAGCCATAAGTCTTGCTTAGGCCGATGGGTGACTCGCCGTGATCGTCTTCCTCCCATTCGCCGCCCACGCCACGCCAGATCTGCCAAAGCTCACCTTGCTTCCGACCAGTGGCTAACTCGCCGTGACGCGTCTTCCTCCCAACTCGCCGAAGCCGCGCGGCCCACGCCAGATCTGCCAAAGCTCGCCTTGCCCGGTGGGTGACTCGCCGTGCGCCTTCCTCCCAACTCCCCGGCCGCCCCATGCCGTACGGTCTGCCGGCTCGCCCCGCCGATGAAGCGTCGCCGTCCAAGCCTTGCGGTGGTCGTCAAAGGCATGCTGTGACGCCGCGACTCGCCAACGTCCAACTTTCGCCTGATTGGATCATTCATGCCTGTAATTTGTTCTTTGCTTCTGTTAAATTTCTTTTATTTTTATTAATTACATGGGTTTCCCTTCTCTGGTTAAGAATTTGGTAAAATGCTTAATCTTTTTTTTTTTTTTTACATATATTAACTCACCCTACTTTAATTGCTCTAATCAAATGCATTAATTTTCTTGTTGAATTGTAAATTATGACTTTATGATTGAATTTTTAAATTATTTGTTGAATTGTGAAATTTTGATTTTGCGGATCCGGATATTCGGAATATCCGCCGCATCCGCTGCGAATATTATCCGCATCCGGATTCGTATATTTTTTTGCAGATCGGAATGCGGACCGGATCCGGATTTTGCAACCCTACCTAAAAGCAAGGTTCATACCCAAAATCCTTTTGTTTTTAATCCAAGATCATTATAATTTGAATATAACTCATATGAAATAATGTTGTGTTTTATTATAGTTCCAGTTATACAATTGAAACATGGTTGTTATATTTTAAAATTAACTCAAAATTATTATAGTAATTGTGCATAAATATAAGTGGTTTTATTATTTGTATACTAAATGTTGTGCAATTTATTTATAGTTGTTACAACATAATTGCAGTTTTTTTTTAATTTGCAGTACTAATAGATAATAATATAATAATTAAAAATAGGTAAGACTTCATAATATCAATAATTTATAATAATATAAGTAAATTGAACTTAAATTAATACTTTCTCATTTTGGCGGCAAAACTGCCGCCTAAATGAAATATTTACTAAACACTATTATTATTTTATCTATAAATTTGAAAAAAATGCAATTTTTTATTGAAAGTATAAATATTAAATACGTGTAAAATGAAAAAAGAGGGCACAGCCGTCCCTAATTTTTTGTCCTCTCAAATTCCAACTCTTTTCTTCTCTCAACTTTCGTTTCTCCTCCCCCACATTTGGCCATATTTTTTTAATTAGTGTTGATCACTCTCTGATCCACACTCTCCACTGATTTTTGGCGTCGCCACTCTTCAATTTCAATTCCATCTCCACTCTCTAATGCTTGATCTGGTAGCTCCTTTTTTCTTTTAATATCTGGTGTCATTTTGCATAAAAATATTGAGTGTGAATTTTGGGTGACCTTGAGGAGAAAGTTATCAATTTTGGCTTCTCTTTACTTATTTAATTGTTTGGAATTGTGTGTTTAACAATCTGAATAATTTTTTTTAATTAATTGAATGGTGGTTGCCGGTTAGGGTTGAAGCGGCATCTATGGAATGCAAAAATGTTTTGAGAACTGATTTCCATGGGCATTTGGGAGCTTAAGATTTCAAGACGGTAAGTTTTCTCTATTTTTTGTCGTATTCATGCTCTGTCATTTTAATATTTAATTTGAACCGCTTGTATTGTTCTGTTCTATTTATAAGATCTAGTATTAAAAAAAAAAGTCTTTGTCTTTAGTGTTCTATTTGTGATACAAGATCTTTGAAGCTCATCGATGTTCTGTTAAAGGTGGTTACTTACATAGTGATAGATAATTTATGAATGATACATGTTTCATATCTTCTATAACTTTGCTTATTGAATTGGATGTTAAGGATATGGGTGTGCTTTAGGAGTATTCATGAGATGAGAAGTAAAACTGTGTGAGATCAAGATCGGGTTTAGTAATTAAAGCCGAGCTCACTCTTTACCGACTCGCTAAAGATCTCATCCTAGAAGGTCTCATTTACAAAAAAAAAAAATCAATCTCTTTTTACTTTTTTTTTTATTTTTTTATTTTTTAATTGGAACTTCAGATTTTTTTCTGCTTGATGAAATGTCTAAATAAGATCATAGTTTTAACATAGACATATTTTGTTTGTGTCCTGTAATATGTTATAACTATAAATTTTGTTTTTTTTTTTAAATTTGTATTAAGTCCAAATCAACATTCTATTAAGTAAAAAGGAAACAAAAAAAGAAAAACATAATAGATTAGTAGATGTTATGATGTGTATTGTGAGGAGAATTTTGATGTAATTCCTTAATTTTGGAACTATTTATAGCTCTAACATGTGCAAGATGGATAAGCATTCCATGCACTGGTCAACACATCTTTGGCATGCTAACTGATCGTTTTGATAAATTTTTTGCTTTATTTACGCCGTGTGCTCTCTTTGGTGATGAATATTTTATATGATGTGTATTATGCAAATATGTTTACTTGATAATCCTTTTGAAATTTGGTGTTGGTAAAAATAAGTTGGATCACTTAATTTATATTTTTTTAAAATTTCCTTACTAAAGTATATTCATGCATAATTTTAATTACTCCCATGTATAAATGATAGTTGGTATTTTATTATCATGAAGTGTGTTTTTTTACGGCCATTTGACATCTTGCAACTAAGGCGATAAACGATCTTGTTATTTCCTATTATGAGTTTCCTCTTGGAATGTTTAGAGTATGTAACTAGTAGCTCTTGCAATTCAGCTGTGAAGCCTCCCAATTTTTCTTAATTCTTTTCTTTTACAGTAAGGATTATTTTCTTTACTGCACCTGAGATGTTGTTTATGTTTCATTTTATTCCTAGTGAACTTAGTTTAGCTTCTTCGAAAATTTTTAAATGAGATACATGTTTCCTTACTTGTTTGGCTTATATATTATGATTTCTTTTCCTTTTCTTTGGGATAAAAGGTCACTTAGCTTGGAAAAGCACTTTGCAGATTCTTTTTAAAAGCTATTATTTTCAGTTAATTTATATACTTCCTAATTTTTATTTATAAGCAAATTGGGACAGTTAATAGTTAATTGGACTATTGCTTAACCAAGAATTATGTAATTGTTTTTTTTCATTTAAGCATAAAATGACATTAAATAGTTATATAATTTTCTTGTTGATTTTCTTAGCCATGGGTGCTAATTGCAATGTTATAAGGTATGGATTTGTGATATTACTAATGGAAACTTCTACTAGTGTTTTGGCATGTGCAAGGAAGATTCAATTTTAATTGAGTATTTTTGCCAATGTAATTGATTAGCATTTTTCTTTTAGCTATCGGAGATATTTTAATAATCTAAAACTTGCATAGTCTTTAATGTTTTAGTTGAAATTATAGTTATTTGATTGTTAGATTTAATTTTATTTGCTTTATTGTTTATTGGATTTTGTTGCTTATCTTAATTCTTTGGATTATAGTTGTAAAATTTAATATGATTTGAGTTGCTATTTTAAAATAAAGAAATATTTACCTGAGTATTTTTGATATGATAATCTACTTGCCATATTGTTTAATTTTATATTACGTGTTACTAGTTAAAATGAATTTGTGGGTAAATGGAATTTCGATCATGCTAATTCTTGATGTATTGTTATCTTTCTCTTTATTCCAAAGATCACTTGGTCGTTAAATAAAAGTAGACATAAAAGTTGCATTGAGCAATTAAGCAAGTCGAGAGTAATTTTTATATATTGAATATTGCTGTTAATAAATCCCTTAAAAAATATATGTTACATGAAAATATATTTTTGTGTTTATTTTAGATTAAAAGTATGAATTTTTCTGTTGAAAACCATTGATCCTACCTAAGAATTTGGATCATGCATTTGAAATTCTAAATATTGTTGTTTATTTTGTGGTTGCATTGTGTTTTCTAATGCTATTCGATTATTTATATTATTCATGCAATCAATTTGTTCTTGTTTATTGTAGATGTATTCTCCTCTTTATTTTCCGAAGATACTTTATCGTTAAATTAAAGTTGACATAAAAATTACGTAGAACAAGTATGCTAGTCCGGGAATAATTTTATGTTTTAATATTTCTATTAAAAATTTCTTTAAAAAAGTATATTGTTGGAAATTAGTATATAGTTTTGTGTTTAGTTTGCATTAGAATTTTTTTTTTGGTTGAAAATAAAATTTATTTGGTCCTACCTAAGAATTTAGCACATGCATTTGAAATTTTGAATATCATTTATTTTTCCTAGCCTTGTTTTCTATTATCATTTTTTTATTATTTATTTTTTTATTATTTTGTATGCAGGGACCCTTGAAATATAGCAGCATTTGAACTCTAGTTCTTGGAAGTTAGATATTGATTTAGTTCTGTATTGGTTTTATTTTCCCGAAGCATGTAAAAAATTCTTGTTAACCTCTGTAGATGAATGGAAATTTTGATTTGGTTCATTTTTTAGGGCGTTGGATAAGTTAATCTGTTATAATTTCATTTACAAGCAAATGGCAAAAAATCATTTGAAAAATTACTAAATTAAACGCGTTAATTCATAATCATAATTGTTATTACTGTGTCTTTAGACTTTATAATGTCATATATTGGTCATAATAAGCATTGAAAAATAATTTTAATTAAGCCCAAAAAATTTGAAGAACTTATTTTGAAAAATAATTTTAATTAAGCCCAAAAAATTTGAAGAACTTATTTTGTAACTGAAAAATTGTATGTATATTTAAAAGAGAATGATAGTCAATTAAAGAAAAAATGTGTTGTTAGCAAAATTTCGATTACCTAAATGATAAATGAGTATATATGCGAACAAAGGTTAAAATCTCAAGTATGGATGATTAAATTCATAACTAAATTTTCTAAAGTTTTTTTAAACTTTAAAAAGATATTTTTAAACTTCAAGTTCAATAGAATGAGTATGCTAGTCGAGATTTCTTTTTATTTTGAATATTATTGTTAAAAAATCATCAAAAAATATGTTGTTAAAATTAGAATATAGTTTTGTGTTATTTTATATTTAAGTTTCAATTTTTCTAAAGTTTTTTTAAACTAAAAAAAGATATTTTAATACTTCAAGTTCCATAGAATGAGTATGCTAGTCGAGATTTTTTTTTATTTTGAATATTATTGTTAAAAAATCATCAAAAAATATGTTGTTAAAATTAGAATATAGTTTTGTGTTATTTTATATTTAAGTTTCAATTTTTTTGTTAAAAACAATATATATCTTCTTAAAAAAACAATATATATATAATCTTACCTAAGAATTTAGATCATGCCTTTGAAATTTGAATATTTTTGTTAATCTTTTGCAGCCTTTTTTTCTAATTTCATTTGGTTTTTATATTTTTTTATGCGGAGACTCATGAAATCTAAATCTCAAATTAGTAGCATTTAATTTAGGTTTTGGAAGCTGTGAATTGATTTAATTTTGTAATAGTTTTATTGATATTATTAGTTTTTAAAGAGTTATTTTCCCACAAGCTTGTAAAAAAATTTCTTAACAAAAGTGGTTTTAGGCTCGACTATTTTTGCAATTTTAACTTTTCAATAAGCCTCACATTAGGTTATTATTGTAACTAACTGCTTAAGTAATCTAAGTGCTCATTCTTATAATGAAAATCTTGATTTGATTCATTTTTAAGTGCATCGGATAGATTAATAAGACATTATATTTTTATTTACAAATAAATGCCGATAAAATTTATGAGTAAGAAAGACCATTTGATTTAGATAAATTAATTAAACATGCAAAATTATTTTACAAAATGTTCTCACTATAATGTTAGATTTTCATCGTACCAAATTGGCCATAACAAATTTTTGAAAATTATTTTCACTAAGTCTTGAAAATTGGAGGACTTATTTTATAAATAAAAAATTATATACATATTTAAAAATGAAAAGGAAGAGTACTCATTATAAGAAAAAAATTTGTTAAAAAATCTCATGATTGTAGTAATAATAATTGTAGTAATAGTTAAAAATAATAATAAAAATAATAATAATAGTTGTAATAATACAAGTATAATATAATAAAATTTATAATTAATAACAAAAATATTTTGTTGAAGTAATTAGAAATTAATAAAACTAATTTGAAAAGAAAATAGAGTGGTAAAAATTTAATTCGCATTCAAAAAAATCTTAATTCTTGATTTATTTTAGTTTAAAGATAAATAAATATAGTTAATTGAATGATACATTTACAAGGATCAAAATTTAGGTGTAAATAAATTCAAGTTTAAGAAATCTTATCAATTCAATTGATCCCAAAAAGAAAAAGAAAAAAGATAATTAAAAAAAAATAAATTAAGAAAGTTTCAAATGTTGTAAGTTTAAACACTTTTATAATTTATGCTATCAAAACTTTTGAAAATTTAATTTTTATTTTTTGAAAAACACAGAAATTGCACGCACCTTTACATCTACTTTTAATTTACTATCAAATTTTTGAAACATTAAAGAAATTATTTAAAAAGTAAAGAGAAAGCTGAAAATAAATGCATAAATTTACTTGATAACTAAAAATAATTAATTTAAATGATAAAATGAGAATAAATATGTATAAAGATTAAACGAACAAGTATATATATATATACACACACTCACACACACACAATCAAATTCAAGAGATTTGAAGTGAAGAAAATAGAAAAAAAATACACTTAGATTATAGACAAAATATTGGAAAAGATTAAGGGTTGTAATAAAGATTTTTCAGTACTATATAGTAAGTTGATATTTACAAAAATAGTAAGGGGTCAAACATAATTCACCTTATTAATATTATTGTTATTGGAAATAAAAGTACATTAACTATTTAACCCAATAATTGGAATATTACCAAGTTAATGAGAAGGTTCAAACCAAAATTTGTAGAATAATAGTTGAAATAAATAAACGCATAAGGGAGAAAATATAACCAAAATAAGGAACTTACTTAACCAAAAATAAAATGATGAAAAATAAATTTGGTACATAACCGGAATAATTAAAATTTTACCAAACTAATGGGAATATTCAACACAAAATTAGAGTAACAATTAGTTGAAATACATAAACCAACAAGAGAGAAAGTGCAACGAAAATTAGGAACTCATCCAACGGAAAATAAAAGCTACTTGGAATATAACCCAAAATTTCGGTATTTAATGAATTTAATAGGAATATCAAACGTACAACCGGTGGAACAATAAGTTGAAATATATGAACCTGTAAATAAAAAAGCTTAACCAAAATCCGGAACTAATCTAACAAAAAAAATGAATTTGGGTATTTAACCCAGATAACCGGAATCTTACCAAGTTAATTGGAATATTAAACACAAAATATGTGGAATGATGATTGAAACATATAAACCAAAAGGGGAGAAAGCATAACCAAATTTCAAAACTTCTTTAACGAGAAAAGAATCTACTTGGAATTTAATCCAAAATATTAGTATTTAACGAATTTAATAAAAATTTTAAACACAAAACTAATGAATTGGAAAGTTGAAACAATGAACCTATTAATGAGAAAGTTTAACCAAAATTAGGGACATATGAAATTAACTTGAAACATTTACCTAATATATTGATATTTAACCAAAAGTGTTAGGACATGATTATTTTACCTTTTTTTTTACTTTTATTTAGATTAAAAATATTTTTTAAGTTAAGTTTTTATAAATTTTTATAATTTTTCATAATTTTTTTTCATTTTATTTTATTTTTTCTGCATTAAAAATGATTTTTTTAAAATTATTGAATGAACAACCGGTAAAATACCGTTTGCTCAAGTTTTGTTTCTACTGTTAAGGGAGCTGTATTGCATACAGTGCAGTATTATAGGATGACTCGTCTAGAGATCTGACAAGAGATATAGCAAACAATGCGAAAGCTTCCAAGTGAATGGTGATTGCTGTCTTTTTAATTTTTATTTTTGCTTCTGTTTTGTTCTTTTCTTTCTTTTCTTTCTTTTCCTTTCTTTTTTTCCAATAAAGTCTCCAAAAGTCAAGACTTCTCCACCTACGCAACTCTTTAAAAATAGAGAAAATCTCTCCTGCAAATAATTAAAACGAAGTAGGAGAAACTTATTATAAAAGAAAATAAAAATTCCACAAAAAATTCTTATAGAAAAGGAGAGACAAAATTCTTACATGGAGAGAAGACTGATAGTGTTACGATCTCATATCAATTAAGTATGATATTAGTTGATAGTTTTGTTAAGCTAAGGCACTCTTCTCTTAGAATTTGCACTACAAGAAAACGGGTCATTTCCGAGGGCAAATACCCTTGGAAAAATAAAAAGACCCTCGGAAAAACTCATTTTCGAGCGGGGTCTGTCGTCGATCGTCGTCGTATTAAGTCTGATCGGAAATGACGAATTTCCGATGAGTCGTCGGAGAAAAAAATTATTTCCGAGTGCATTACCGTCGGAAATGAAATTAAATGCCCTCGGAAAAAAGATAAATAAACCTAGTTATTTTTTTTTTCAACTGCAACTTGCCCTCGGAAATAAAAGATTTACTCTCGAAAATAAACTTATTTTGCTGTTTAATAGCCCACTTTATTTTATTTAATAATATCATTTCATTAATTTTTCTATTTTTATTGTTGAAATATCTATATTAGAGAAGTGATGTAACAAAAGTAATAATAATATTTGAACGCGTACTACATGTAACTTCATTAATTTCAAAAATTCATAAAATCACATTCATCATTCAAAAATACAACAAAAAATTCAATTTTATAGTATCTTTTATCCAAAAAATATACCAAATGTATATACAAACTGACATCATCATATCTTGAATGTGTTCAATCATCCACTAAACCAACTTCTTCAGTTTCTGAATCGTTTGCCTCAACTTCATCATCCTCACACCCATCATCTTCTTCTTCCACAAAACAATATCCTAGGTAAAAGAAAAAATTTTAATCAAAAACAACAAAATCAAAAGCAATATATGCGAAGTTTCCCCAATTCAAGGCAGGAACCAACCATTAATTATATTAATTTTGAATCACTAGATTCAGTCCAATAGGAACTTGATTGAAAACGGACACACATTTGGCCAGAATATTATGCAGAAGAGAATGCACAATGGAACTTACGTACATTCCAATTTAGCTTTTAAACTTATGTAGTTTACTTCTATTGCTGCTTTTGAGAGGAAAATAAGAGAGAAATATGAATGGCCAGAGATGCCTTCAGGAGCTTCAAAGCATGTAATCTTAGTTTATTAGGGAGTTAGCTAGACAGATTAATAAATAATTAAATAGATGAATTTGCAGACAACCTAGGTTAAGAATATTTAAAGCGACTTTAGAGCATGCAGAGTGGAACCTCGTAAGGTCAAAATGGAAACGCATAACCAATTATTGTGGTACTGTTTATTAGGGTTTATGAGTTTAGGTAAACTCATAATTTTTTTTTTTCAAAGGCCTCTAAAGTCCATGTACTTCTGCTCTAGCATGCATAATTTATGATGGGTTTATGCCAACTTAACAACTTTTTTCTTCACGATAAGTAAACTGACATTGTGACAACAATAGGGTCTTTCTTCTATTTATTATGACTGGAAATTAGCAGTCTTAACGTAAATGCAGTCTCTATTTAAAAAAAAAATCTGATAATTAATCCATCATCCACCTATATTATAAGCTTGTTCATAATCACTTAAGTTCATTAACTAATAGAGCAATGACAAGTCACCAATCATTTTCCATGAGAACTCAGAACATAGAACATACTCATTCACTTAATCTATTAATAAAATGAAATAAACAACCTATACCTTTTGAGATGATTCTTGTGCAGACTTTCCAAGAATGAGCTTTATCAGTCTTTTCAACTTCTTGACTTCTTTCTCTAAGTCTTTTACTTTCACTTCCAAATTAGTACATTGATGCTTGTTACCTCCTTGACTTGGAGAACCATACAAATCCTTGCCTTTGATGCCTGCTCCCCAACCAACAACACGTCCATGTGCTGGTTCTCCTATTACTTCTCGATATATTTTCCATTCATCGATGGACAAACCTTGATCTACAACAGTTGATCTCATTGATTCCATTGTTTCCTATAATAAATACATACATTTGTCTGAGTGTATATACAATGAAATCATGCAAAACAAAATCAAGAATATCCTGGAAATTTAATATCAAATACACACATGCATTTCCTTTGCCTTGTTACTTGCCCATATCCCATTCTTCCTTACATGAAACATCTTGAATAAATCAAGTGGATTAAGTTCAATACCTATTTGTTGCTGCAATAAAGAATTGAAATGCAATAAGATTATAATAAATAAAAACCATTTTTGTTATGATCAAAGTCAAACATACTCTCTTACCATTTCTTTTCTATGCTTAGCCATTGGGACCGAACCTGTAGTATGAATAAGTTTGGACTTGGTTCGGTTCCTCTTGTTTGTTGTGCTTGTTTTCTATATATATGTTTAAAAAAAAAAGTATAAAGCATAAAGCACATGGATAAGATTTATAAGTTCCTATTTCTATAATGATTCTAGCAACTATAATTCACTGATGAATTAAAATAACAGCAAAGCTTAGGAAAGAAAAAGACAGAAAAATACTATAATAATAGTCATTATTGGTACCTTCCACCCCTCATCCATCCATTTGTCAACCATTTGTCTCCATATTCTAGGAGGCACATTCTCAGGAGCATGTGCATAACGCTCTCCGGTGATTGGATACTTAAAATTCCTTCCTCACGACATCCAATCTGAAAAACGAATTTTTACATGAAGTTCAACAGCATCTTTAAGCTCCTGTTCTGTACATGTATAAGAAAATTGTGCTTCCTTGAAACGAGCAAATAGCGTTTCAAATTCTTCCTTTGGATATTCAGAATATTTAATGTATGGCCCATTGATGCTGCTGTTGAAGATGACACCAATTTCACGTACAGCTTTCGGTGTTATGATCCTTACAAATTTTGAGAAAAAGTATTAAGTAAATTTCAAGCCATTAGAACTAAAAGAATTAAATTACATACAAGACCAAAAACATGAAGTTGATTTTACCTCCCATCATATATCTCTATAGTCAGACCATGCCCTCTAGCAACTCCTTTGGCTTTTCCTCGACCAGTTTTTTTCTTTTTCTTACTACTTGAAGCTGATATGAAATCAAATAAAATGCAAATTAGCCATTAATTTGAATTTAATTGTGCATTAAATATTAAATTACTACCTTCATCAATTGTAGTAAAACATGAAGCTTCACCACCAATTATAGAAGCTGATTCAGTATCCCTGTTATGTGTGCTAGATTGAGACTTCCCTGCAGATCTTGTAATTTCAGCTGTCTTTTTTCCTTTGTTAGCAGCTGGAGACTTCCCATTGTTAGTAGCTTTTGGAGATTTTCTTTTGTTTACAGCTAGGGACTTCCCTTTGTACATAGCTGGGGACTTCCTTTTGCTTATGGTTGGAGACTTTCTGTTTTTAACCATTCTATCAAATCTTATCCTAGAATTCCTACAAGAATTTCAGAGAATAAAGCATCATTAGGAGCCATATGATAATAAAAATACAAATGGTAGAAATGCTTAGATTAATTAGTAATAGTTACAAAACCTATATGATAATAAAATAATGCAGCATACACTGTACAGAATTATAATAAGTTACCATTTTTAATCAAGATCCATACAGTCCACAACATTTCTTGTTAACTGCATTTCATCTTCATCATCCTCAAGACTGACATGTGTATTATCACATTTTATTTCTTCTTCTTGATATGGTTCTTCTTCATCCATGGGAAAAGGCATCTCATAAAGGTTCCTGGGCTTGGTATCAACTACAGCACTCCAAGATGGTTCTTTCAACCCTCTCACATAATATACTTGGAGTGCTTGGGAAGCCAACACAAATGATTCTTCAGTATTTAACCTTCGCTTGGTATTCATTTTCATGTTCCCCTCTCACCATAACTCCATAATTTTGAGTTTTACTTGTTTCATCACGATCCATAGTGTGAAACCTAAAACCATTAACATTACAGCACGGGTAACAAGTAATACGCCTATCAGGACCACGGGCTAAAGAAAGCATTTCCTTGTCAACTTGTCCATCATTATAGAGCTTAATGATCTATATATAAAACATAAAAGAAATTTATTAAAATGGAGTTAAATAAATGAAAGTGATACAAATACCTAAATTTTAGACATTGTATCTATCTTACCCTACATCTAAACCAGTCAACAAATTTTTGTCTATGCACACTCTCCACATTTTCAACACCTGAACTAACAAGTATGCTCTTGTGTTCCCTGTCAATATGAACAACTCATTTCATTATTATGATAGATCACATTTAAATTTAATTACAAATAATCTATCACAAATCTTACTTTATATATGATTGGCAGTTCTCACAATTTTGCAAGACATAAAATGCTGCAATATTGTGAACTTTCAGATTCAAATCTTTCACAGTTGCTTTTCCATAAAACTGATAAGGTGTGGAGAAAATAGGTAATTGAGATGAATCATAAGTTGGTTGACCTCCATCATAATTCCTCTCATATTTATTGAACTTTGTTTCCACTCCATAAAGATATCGAGAGCAAAACATTAAGCATTCATTAGCCAAATAACCTTCAGCAATAGACCCTTCAGGACGAGCCTTATTACGAACATAACCTTTAAGTTTACGCAAAGACCTATTTCAAAAGTTTAAATTAAATTAAATAATTATTTAATTTAAAATAATTATTAATATAATCGAAATAAAATTCAAAATGATATTACCTTTCTATGGGAAACATCCACCTATATTGAACAGGTCCAGCAACTTTTGCTTCCCAAGCTAAATGAATAGGTAGGTGCTCCATTATATCAAAAAAGGAACAAGGGAATATTTTTTCTAACTTGCAAAGTGTTAAGCACATTTGTGTTTCAAGCCTAATCAAATCTTCTTTTTTCAAAACCTTAGCACATAATTCTCTAAAAAATGTGCTTACTTCTATCAAAGCATCACAAACTTGCTTAGGTAAAACCTCTCTCACTGTAAGAGGCAATAATCTCTCTAAGAACACATGACAATCATGAGTCTTCATACCTGAAATTTTGTGCTCGTTAACATTTACACATCTTGACAAATTAGCTGAATATCCATCTGGAACTTTCACATTCACAAGCCACTCACACAACTTTTTTTTCTCTTCATTTGTCAAACTATAACAAGCAGTAGGCAAAATAGGTTTTCCATCATCATATTTTGGGTGAAGCTCATGCCTTATATTCAAAGATTCCATATCAAGCCGAGCATTTAGGTTATCTTTTGTTTTGCCATCAATATTAAAAAGTGTGCCAAGGATGTTATCGCACACATTTTTTTCAATGTGCATGACATCCAAATTATGACGCAATAAAAGTGTTTTCCAGTATGGTAACTGAAAAAAAATACTATGTTTTTTCCAGTTATGGTGCTTTCCAAACCCAGGAATGACTTGCTTTTTCCTTATTTTACCAAATCTTATTGGTCTTAAACTTTCAAGTTCATTTAGCACTTGCTCACCAGATGATCTTTTCGGTCTAGCTTTCTTTTCTATCATACCATCAAATTGACTCTTTTGAAATCTCCACTTATGTTCTAGCGGTAGAAATCGACGATGCCTCATATAACGTATTTTGAACTATGATGTAATCTACGATGAGCGATCTTCTTAACATGGACAAGCCAACTTTCCTTTTGTACC
Source organism: Citropsis articulata (assembly GCA_030449925.1). Taxonomy (NCBI): domain Eukaryota; kingdom Viridiplantae; phylum Streptophyta; class Magnoliopsida; order Sapindales; family Rutaceae; genus Citropsis; species Citropsis articulata. The sequence goes on along the minus strand of JASUUH010000211.1, from coordinate 5,746,176 downwards.
CGATGTAAGAGCATATGCAGGAAAGTCATTAATTGTCCACATTACTGACTTTCAATTGAAAATTTACGTGTAGAAATATCATAAGTATTCACTACATTTTCCCACAACTCATTCAGCTCATCAATTAATGGCCTCAAGTACACATCAATATCATTACCTGGGCCTTTTGGGCCCGGGATAAGTAAAGACATGAACATATACGGCTCTTTCATACACATCCAAGGTGGAAGATTATATGGAAATAAAAGAAACGCCAATTATATCCAACATTCATATTTCCAAAAGGATTGAAGCCATCAAGAGCTAAACCTAGTCGAACATTACGGGATCACAAGAAAATGACTCATGCATGCGATCAAAACTTTGCCAAGCCTCGAGTCTGCAGGATGCCTCAAGACCCATCTTTATACGTTTTTCAAAGTGCCATCTCATGTCTACATTGTTTTAGATGACATAAATAACCTTTGAAGTCTAGGTGTAATTGGAAAGTAACGTAGAACCTTCCAAGGAACCTTTTAGCTTTCCTTTCACCACTTTTGCCTTTTGTCTTCCATCTCGAAAGCCCACAAGTTGGACATTGAGATGCATTCACATGTTCTTTATAATAGATTATACAATCATTCATACATGCATCAATTTTTTCATAATGCAAACCAAGATCTTTAACAATCTTTTTTGCATTATAATTAGATGTAGGCAGTTTTTCACACATAGGAAACGCATCCTTTAAAACCTCCAATAGTGTGTCAAAGGATTTGTTACTCGACCATTAATACATTTGACATGCATTAACTTGATAATAAAAGATAGGTTGGAATATTTTGTACAATTTGGATACAATGGTTGTTGAGCCTCTTCTAATAATTTGTAAAACTTGATGCATCAATTGGGATCTTGGGAAAAACTTTCTTCAACTAGGCCAAACATATCATCACATTCATCATCATCACATTCATCATCATCATCATCATCATCATCATCATCATCATTAACATCATCATCATCATTAGAATAGTCACCATCATTATTATCACTATCACTATCATCACCACTATCACTATTGCTTTTTCTAATTTCCCCATGACAATACCAAGTAGTGTAGTCCAATCTCATCCCTTTATATAAAAGATGTCTTTCCACCTCACTCCGAACTAGTCTATACCTATTGCTACACTTAGTGCATGGACATAAGATTTTTTCATCCTCATATTTAATGTGCCTAAAAGCATAATCAAGAAAACTGTTCACTCCACTAACATATTCACTTGTTGATCTTTCTAACTGCATCCATGATTTATCAACCGGCATTTTAACTTCAATCAAAAGAAATATATGAAAGCATAACAATTATGCAGACAGCAACACAGTAGCGCTCAAGAGATATACAGCATCATTTAAAGAAATAGAAGCCTTGCAAATTCTTAGAGAATCAGATTCTGACCTTCAGAATGTCATCAAGAAGGCATCCACCACAAAGCATTAATATAGCATCAACCATCGCTTTAATATATGAAACCAATATACTGAATTCATGCTGCAAAATTCAAAGCACAAAGTTAACCATCGCTTTAATATAGCATAAAGTAAACCAATATACAGTTTCTTCAGATTCAAGCAAAAAATTGTCAACCCACAGGAAGAAGAAAGATGGCTGATAAATTTCCAAAAGAATATATGCAAAGAATATATGCAAAGCAAAAATTGTCAACACATGCAGTTTCTACAGAATATTATCATGAACACAAAGAATGCGAAATATTATTTGTCATATTTATAATCTTAATGTTGAAAAGCTGAATGCGTGTGATATTGTTAAAACTAATGAAAGCTAGGTGGCTAAAAAAGGGAAAGTGGTTGGAATGGATTTTAATCAATTTCAAATTAATGATTATCAATTTGAACATAAACTGGTAAAATATTTCTTATAATTTGAACATAAACTGGTAAAATATTTCTTATAATTTGAACATAATCTGAAAGTCCTCCTTCACAGGTAAGAGCTAAATAATTAGCATCACAAGCAAGAGCTCCAAAATACAAATTAAAAAATTAAAAAAAAATGCTATAGCATCACCGGACTTCTGAAACTAATTTGACCTAAAACAATATCGAAAGCAGCAAAAATAAATTAAAAACAAAATTAGAAGCAGAGAGGGAGCGATTATGCAAGAGATGGTAATTGAAGGAAAAACAAAAAAAAAAAACAAAATCAGTGATGGAAACTACAACCTAACCCTAAGTTAATTGAAGGAAAAAAAAAGCAGATGAAATCCGGTGCAAATAAGCGGCGGTGAAATAATTACCAAAGTGATTGGGCGATGTGAGTGATTGTGCTATGGGCTTTGGCTTATGCAGATCCAAAATGATGAATGGGATTGTGGCACTCCACTCATGAAATTGGAAAGGATGCCGCCTTAGCTTTCTTTTTCCGATTGCCACAATATAGGATCGTTTGATTGGGCGATTGTCTTCTTTGGAAAAGAAATCTCAAAATTGAAAAGTGAGAGGTGAGTGCTTGCTCTGTGAGGAGGAACTTTTCCCTTTTTTCTTTTTTTTTCTCTTTGACTTTATTTCTTCCTTTATTTGCTTTTAACTTTAATCATCAATCACAAAATCGTAAAATTTGGAAGGTATGATGGGCTTTAGTCGAGGGGCCCAAATGCGTAAATGTTGAGGTATTTCCAATTAACTCTAATAGGTATTTTCGACAAGTATTCATTATCACCAAGACAAACTGCCTCGAAATATTGATCATATTTTCACCACTTGTCAAATGACCATCTTACACCTTAGGAAAAAGTACTTATTATCAAAGGCATATTTTACCCTCGGAAATATTTCGTCGGTGATATAACTGTTTGTTGTAGTGTTGGTTCCTAATCATACATTTTTTTTAATTATATGAGACTATTGCTCAGATTACAACTCATATTTTATGAGATTAATGTACTAATATTTACAATCAGATAATTACTGAGACTAATTTACAAATCTTATATAACAAAACTTGAATTTTTATCTTTTCTAATATACAAGGGGCGTCTACTTTATTCATGTTTCGAAAGAGAGAATACTATTTTCACTCAAATTAAGAAATAAAATTAAATTCTCACAATACATTGTGAACATGGTCTCATGAGGGATGAATTTTGACCACTAGGTCCTAGCCATACATTTTCCACCTAGTGGATTTGTAACAACTGATATCAGATATTTTAATCCCCTAAAATTAGCCCTCGCCACAATGACCTTGCCCTATGACCTTAGTGCGTCTGAACTAGTGTGAACATCTATATCAATTATAAACAAGCCATACTATTTTCATTTATTTGAAATGGTTGGTTCCAATCAAATTTAAAAAATTATGAGTCTATTAACTGAAATAGTTAATTATAAACTTGCCCTCATATACAGTGTAGGTCGTAGTACGTGCGTATATATACATAGTTATCAAATAATGTCTTAGGCTTTTTATGATAATTAATTTCTAATACCATTAAGAGGAGAGTTTCTTCACGTGAAATTGAATACTTGTAAACTTATTCTAAAAAAAAAGAAAAAAATTGCAAACTTATTGTCAATTCCATTAAAAATTTTCAATAATTCCATTTATGGTTTTTGGGAGAATTTCTTGAGTTTCTAATTGGCGCCAACACAAACGAGAAGTCAATATTACATTGATAAGGAATAAATGAAAGAAAATGAAAGGCATGTATGTCGCCTAAATGTGATATCCATAGGCAAATAATGATCTAATTGGTTTTGAGATTAGGCATCTAGTAACTTACTTGAGTGATTTTTAAATAATTTTTTTGATTAACTATTTAAATTTGAATTTTGGGCTATGTATGGACTAAACGATCAGTTCAGGGTTTTTTTTCTAAAAAATTTAATAACCTTATGGATGGCTTGAAATAAGTCATTTGATCACATGTGAAGATATGTGGCATGATATAATAGGCCGTAAAGCCTAAAACACACCTGATATGTGATGAAATATCTTGTCACTAATTTCAACAAGAAATTGTGATTTAGAAATCCAAAAAATCATGAGTTTTCCGTTGTTATTAATAGTGAGTGAGCAATATTAAAAAAATAAAAGATAAAATTAAGAAGATATGGGTGAGAATAAATTAGGTTATATCATACCTGTTAAAGCCTAATTCAATTCACTATTGACTAGGGATGACAATGAGGCAGATATGTGTTAGATCTATTCTGTTTTAAATCCAGATTCATAAAAAAGATCAAGATTCGTATATGCTTCAGATCCGTCATGTATCCATATTTTATGCTCCATATTCGGATTCAATAAAAGAATAAATATCTATATCTACTCCAAATCTAGAAAAAAAAAATTAAAATCTAAAACTATTATAGATCCGTCATGAATCCTAAAACTCAACAATAGAAGAGCAATAATTTTTTAGAATGAAAATTAAAGTCTAAAATGTATGATGCCAATTAAATTATATAATTTGTCTAAAAAATCTAATAAATATTGTAACTTACGTTTTTACACCAAAACAAGCAAATAAGAAAGATAATAGCATATCCTTCAAAAGTAATTGTGGGAGTAAGATTAATCCGATATTATATTGTCTCAATCATCATGATATCCACAGCACACCCATTATCATTGATACAACATTAGATAATGATATTGCATATGCATGCTTAAGGGCTGGCTAACCTTAATTATTTTTGTCTTATTAACATTTAAATTTACAAAACTAATATTTAAGCTTTAAGATTTTTAGTACATGGTAAGTGCCACTAATGTGCTATGAATGAAATTTGTTATTATTTATAATTACACAATCGTTAATAAATTTTGTTTAAAAATAAAATAAATAAGATAGGTGGATATAGATCTAAATCTAGATAGTAAGATAGATCCATACTTGCTCAAAATCCATCTTAAATTCGTACGTCGATATCCAAATCCAATCCAAATATATTTTAAACCGACCCAACTGATCGGATTTGGATGAGGTGGATCTTGGTTCGGATCCAATTCATTACCATCCTTGCTATTGATTGAGTTAGGAAATAAAATTAGCTCAATACAATCTAAATTAATCAGACCTTTAATTCATTGAATTAATAAAATAAAAAAGAAATATATATATATATATATATATCATGAATTTCACTCCCACAACTATAAAAAGAAGAATCCTCTAAATTAATCAGACCCTTAAATCATTGAATTAATAAAAAATGAAAAAATATATATATATATATATCATGAATTTTAGTCCTACAAATGTAAAGAGATGAATCCTTTATTTTCTTGATTAGGAGAGAAAATGTCAATCAACAGAATCAATAAATTATTAACAAAAAAGAAACACTCTCATTTAAGCTTTTAAATTATTAAAGTCATATTTCAACATTAACAAGAGATAGATTGTAGAATCGTTAAGCACATTTGTCACTTAACTACCACCAATATGATGAGTAGAATAGAATCAAATAAAGAAGGCATTTTGATCATTTTTCCATTAAAATGCAATTATTTTAAACTATGAATGGTAATTGCACTCAATCAAGGAGAAAGCCATGTGTGATGGATTTCAAATAATACAACAATTAAAAAATAACCAAACACCATAAAATTTTTAAAAAAGTACTTATGGGATTAAAATATTATATTAAATAATATCTTTAATTACATAATATCTTTTATTATAAACCTACCCAATGAAAATTGTTGCCGGCACTTCACTTTATCTTTCTTTTTAAAAAAAAAAAAAACCAATACTTTAATTTAATAACCAAGAGGAAAAAAAGAAATATTTAATCATGCCCACTCTTATTTGAGATGCACAATTGAGAGGACTTTTGGTGTTTGGAAAAATAGAAGGAAAATTTTGCTATAAATGCCTAGTTTCCCTTTTAGTAAGCAAGTGAAAATTATTATTGCTTCAATGGTTCTTCACAATTTTATAAGAAAATATGCAAATAATGGCCAAGAATTTCAACCTTTTGATAATGATGACGAATTCTTCCAACAACTGAAAGTGAAAATCAAAGGAAAGAGAACAATGAAGAACTAATTACAAGTTCATTCAACGTACTTGAAATGGACCAAGAACGTGATCAAATTGCGACACTTCTCATGTTTCGTTAACATTTAAGTTATATTATTGATTATCATTTTAATTTGGATAGTATTATTTGTTTGGGAGAATATATCAATGATGCAATTTTAAAATTTGAAAATTAAAGAAATAATTGAACTAATTTTTTTTTCATTAATTGATAGCTTGAATGTATTTTGTTACAGGTTAGATAATGAATACATATCCTTTTTGGTAATTTAATTATATAAAAGCACTTTTAGTTTACACAATCAAACAGTTGAATGGTTCAAAAGTACTTTTTTAATTGATAATCAAACACCCATTGACTTTTTGTCCAAAAGCTCTATTGGTATAAGCTCTACTGTTATAAGCTCTATTTAATAAGTTGTACCAAATTGAGCGTCAAAATGCTATTTTAGGAATTTCAATATATTCATTATTTTAAGAATTTTTCAAGGTATAATATTTATAATTTTATCGATTAATTATTTTAGATATATAAAATAAATAATTAATAAAAACATTATTTCTTTTTATATAATTAATTTTATATTTTTTTAATTTGAAGGGCTAAATTACACTTATGTAGTTTAGGGTTAAAGAAGACTTTTACTATTATTACTTTTAAAATTCTATTAACGTTAATGGTTTAGTAGTAAAATGATAAAAGATGAAGCATTAAGTGAAAAAAAGTAATTGTCTAAAAATTTTAATGCTATAATTTAATAATACTTGTTCTTAAGAGTGTGTTTCTTTATACTATTAAGGGGTATTAAATTACGTTCATATTAAATTAATATTAGTATCATGTTTGGAAGAACATGGTATGTGTTAAGGTTACTGTAGCTATGCCGCATTAGCTAGTGTTTTTTTTTTTTCCTCTTTTCCTTCTTTTGCTTTTGCAGCTTGCTTTTTTTTTTTTTTGTTTCTTTCTCTTCCTCCTTTTGCGTTTGTTTTTTGCTTTTATTTTTGCTTTTGCTTATAATAACAATAAAAAATAAATATAACTTTTTAATTTAATATAATATTATATAATATTTTTATTTTTATATTATAACTTAATATAAATTAATAAATATATAATTTATTATTCAATGATTTAATATTATATTATTATGTTATATTATTATATTATAATTTATTAATAAATTGATAATATAATATAACTAATAATAAATATTTAGATTTGAATAAATTTGAATAATATTAATTTAAAATTAATAAGAATATAAATAATAATATAATAAAATATATAAATTAAATTAATCGCAAAAAAATTAATACAGTACAGTATAGCGCCAAATATTATACAATATTATTATAATGCAGTGCTAATACAATACGGTATAATATAATACGCCAATATTAAAATAATACAATATAATATAATATAATACAGTGTGATAAACGCACCCTAAGTGAAATCTCCTTGATTTTGGAATGTGTAGAAGCTGTTGTTGGAATGGCTACTGTTTACACTGAAGAACATTCTTATTACTGGAGCTGCTGGCTTCATTGCATCCCATGTATGCAACCGTCTCATTAGGAACAACCGGGGTACAAGATTGTTGTTCTCGACAAACTTGATTACTATTCAAACCTCAAGAACCTGAACCCCTCGCGATTGCCTCCAAACTTTCATCAAAGGAGATATCGCTAGTGCTAACTTGGTTAACTTCATTCTCCTAACCGAAAAGATTGATACCATTATGCACTTTGCTGCTCGGACCCATGTTGACAACTCCTTCGGCAACAGCTTTGAGTTCACTAAGAACAACATTTATGGAACACATGTTCTTCTCGAAGCCTGCAAGACCACAGGGCAAATCAAGAGGTTTATCCATGTCAGCACTGATGAGGTTTATGGGAAAACTGACGAGGATGCCGTGGTGGGGAACCATGAGACTTCTCAGTTTTTGCCGACAAACCTTATTCTGCCACTAAAGCTGGGGCCAAGTTGCTTGTCATGGCCTACGGGTGTTCGTATGGCTTGCCTGTGATTACTACTAGAGGAAACAGTGTGTTTGGGCCCAATCAATTTCCTGAAAAACTGATTCCAAAATTCATCCTCTTGGCTATGAAAGGAAAGCCTCTTCCTATTCATGGGGATGGATCAAATGTGAGGAGTTATCTCTACTGTGAGGATGTTGCCGAGGCATTTGAAACTATTCTCCATAAAGGAGAAGTAGGCCATGTGTACAATATTGGGACAAAGAAAGAAAGGAGAGTGATTGATGTGGCTGCAGACATCTGCAAACTTTTCTCTTTGAACCCAGATACTCAGATTAGGTTTGTGGAGAATAGGCCATTTAATGACCAGAGGTATTTCTTAGATGTTCAAAAACTGAAACAATTAGGTTGGTGTGAGCGGGTTACCTGGGAAGAGGGTCTACAAAAGACAATGAAATGGTATGTCAGCAATCCTGATTGGTGGGGTGATGTTAGTGGTGCTCTTCTCCGTCATCCAAGAACGTCGATGCTGCCTACAATTGAAGGGAAAGTTGACGGACCTGATACTACTTTCATGCTCAAGATATATAATTCTAGCCAGAGCCGAATGGTGGTTCCAGCTTCCAAGAGCCATTCCTCTAGACACAAGCCATCCCTGAAGTTCTTGATTTATGGGAGAACGGGCTGGATAGGGGGCCTTCTTACGAAGATTTGTGGAAAGCAAGGGATACCCTTCGAGTATGGAAAGGGACGGATATTCAAAATGCGAAGCCAACTCATGTCTTCAATGCAGCTGGAGTGACTGGAAGACCCAATGTGGATTGGTGTGAAACTCATAAGCCTCAGACAATTCGCACCAATGTTGTAGGCACATTGACCTTGGCAGATGTCTGCAGAGAGCATGGCCTACTTATGATGAATTATGCTACTGGTTGTATTTTCGAGTATGATGCTAAACATCCAGAGGTTACGGGAATTGGGTTCAAAGAGATAGACAAACCCAATTTCACTGGCTCTTTCTATTCTAAAACCAAAGCCATGGTAACTTCACCTACTCTTACTTATAATTTCTCTTAATTAATTTCACAACTGACTGAATATTGTTCATTTTTTGTTAAATTTATTGTGCTAGGTTGAAGAGCTTTTGAAAGAATATGATAATGTTTGTACCCTAAGAGTCCGAATGCCTATTTCGTCTGATCTCAACAATCCCCGTAACTTTATCACAAAGATTTCACTATATAACAAAGTGGTGAACATTCCTAATAGCATGACTATCTTGGATGAGCTTCTACCAATTTCAGTTGAGATGGCGAAAAGGAATTTGAGTGGTATATGGAGCTTCACAAACCCCGGTGTTGTGAGTCACAATGAGATTCTAGAGATGTACAAGGCATACATAGACCCTGGTCTTAAGTGGACTAATTTCACCCTCGAAGAACAGGCTAAGGTTATTGTTGCCCCCGGATGCAACAATGAACTCGATGCATCGTTGAAGAAGGAGTTCCCTGAGTTGTTATCTATCAAGGAGTCGCTGATAAAAAAATGTCTTTGAACCCAACAAGAAAATCACTGTCGGTGGAGTGGCGAAATAAGCATTCCATGAATGCAAAACCCTCAGATTGATCCCCGTACTTCTTTGGGCAATGGTGTCTCTGATATACTGAACCATTATTATTTTTGTAATCAATCATCAGCTTTAGTTTAACATCTATGTGTTCCACTCTTTCCATATCCGCATGATAGCTAGCTAAGAAAATTTCATTTGGTGGTTATGTTTATTTAATCTTAGGTTGCCCCTTGTCACAAGGAGTGGATGCATTATATATTTTTAGCTTGCAGCTCTTTCTTGGAAGTTAAGTTATGAGGCTATTTATTAATAAATGTCTAGTGGCTCTTCAGATTAACAATGTGGAGCAATTCTCCTGTAATTTTCTCTTTTACTTCACTTTTATCATTTGGTCTTGCACTGAGTTTGAGGGGATAATGGCTAATATCATGGATCTTTTGGAGTGAATAAAGAGATTGTTTTGACGTCTTCAACATGGTGTGAATTGTAGATAAACTCTTTGAACCCTAAATAAGAACACATGAAAATTAAAAAGTACAGGCAAGGGACAAGTCACCACTGGAATATTTAGATTTAAATTATTCATTTCTATTTTTATCTCAAAACGTCAAAGTTGAAAAGAATTAAGGATGCGTTTGTTTGACATACTGAGGGATGATTCATGGTGTTTACTTACTAAAATAAAGGCGAGAATGCAAAAAAATATGTAGGGCTTAAGGAATGGAAACTTGGTAGGGAATCAAGTTTCAATTCCTTGATTTCTCATTTTACCCCACTCAAATTTCATAATTTTACTTTTATCCTCAAATAAAATATTATTATATTATTGTTATTGTTATTTTTCTAATTTTTATTTTTTAATTGTCGTTAATAATAGTAATATGCTATTAATTAATGCTGACGATGATAATAACAATAATAACAATAATAATAATAATTTTAACTAATAATAATCATTATTATTGTTTTTGTTAAAATTATAATTATAATTATCATCATTATTATTATTATAATGATAATTGTACAATTAATTAATTGTAATAAAATTAAAAAAAATTAAAAATGAAATATTATTAATTAGTGATAATGATTTTATTATTATTATTAACAATAATCTCCGTAAAACCCTAAACCCAAAGTGAATTCCGGTTCACCAATGCAGTGGGCTTGATCCGCCCCATTTACAAAACTCCAATATCTAAGCCCACACAAATAGCACCATAAAAAATGTGTTTTATTCACAACCATCAACCTCCATTGAAAAAAAAAAAAAAAAAAAAAAAAAAAAAACTCCCACGGCACCCCCTTCTCTCTCACATAACAAGATTTTGAAACTTTTAATTTTTATGTTTAATTATTATAATTTATTTTTTTAACACAATTACAAAAACCGTCGATCATTAATTCAGAAATCCATGACTCAAACTCACGTTCTCTCATTTTTTATTACTTGATAAAACTTTTTTTTTTTTTTTCCATTTTGTTCATATGCATGTTACAAAAGCCTGAATTTAGGTCGACAAATCCGTGTGTAAGTGCGTAGTGCCCACTGTTTTTTTGTGGGCATTAAAGGTCCCCACATGCACTCTCTTTATCTTAACAAAATCTCGAGTCCATTGTAATAATTATTTTTTCTATAAGCATCGGAGAAGAGCCCAAACAATGTGCCCATGTGCCTCCATGCAAACACCAACCACGTTAGCACTCGCTCAATTAATCCATCTTTTGACGCAACTGCTTACCTGTACTTTTTCATTTATTGTTTTCCAGATTATCAGCTTCTGTTCCCGTCGACATGAAAAATTGACTAATTTTTTAAACATTTGTTTGTCATCTCGATTTTTCTCTGCACCGTTCTGTGGAGAACACTGGGCTTTATTTGAGCGAATACAAGTTGGTGATCGATTGAAAGTACAACAAATGTATACCGAATATGTTATTAGAACTCATAGGGTCTATTTTGTGCTCAAAAAATAACTCATCGATGGAAGGTTAACCAAACATTATATATTTAGCCCAAAATCTGTGCATTCTCAGACAATGTAAGATGTTTTTCCGATCACGAAAGAATGTTGACCATACATGAAAAATGATGTATATTGTGAAGGTATAATTCAAAGCAAAAGTAAAGTCAAATAATAATGAGAGGATTTTGATTCAAAAATCAATTAAAATTACAAATCACTTGTTACTTGAGTGGTAGACACTTTCTCACCTTATTATTGAGATCGAGGTTTGAATCTCCTCATATCTTGCGGTAGTAGGGTTTCTCCTTATCATTTAGAGTTGATTTTAAGCATCGTCTTCAACCATGGTATATTGAGGAAAGTTCCAATTAATTTCTGATGCATCTATTAGTTTGATTAATTTACAACGTCGTCAAAACACAATACGATCAAGTTTAATTTCAAATAGAGATACATTGATATTAAACACTAAACGAGAGATTAGTTATCATGATCATTAAGATATTTATATATTTATAATTGTGCGCATCGTCGGCAAGTCAAAACCCTAACTTGAATTTCCTCCTTTCCTTTAACTAAAACCCTAAACTTTCTTTTCAAATTCGTCCCACAAACAAAAAGCAGCCTTCTTAATTTGACATTGTGATTAAAGTCATAATCAACATATCTATATCTTTTCAGTTTTTGTTATAACCAAAGTTTTGATGTCGACTTTTTTCTGGTTTCGTGTGTTACGGAGAAGACAACGGGGCCGTGTCTCACCATTTTTCTTCTCCACCAAATATAATTCTAACAGGTGTAAGTCAATAATGAGATCATAAAATTTTTTTTCCCAGATTTTCTTGTTTACAATAAAATTAACTTAACGCGTACAATGATGTTTTTGCGACTTTTGAACAACAATTAACACGTTAAACTCACAATAACACACAATAACACATATATAAATGCCAATACATATATCATGTTAATCTTTGAAATTATCAAAATTATTATTGGCAATCATATATAAATTCTCATGCATGATGATTAATTCTTGCAGAAATTTCTTCAAAGCAAAGAAAATATATGTCGACTTTGATGACAAAAAAATACCTAACTAATTATACATACATTTGACAACATTTTACTCTCTATCATTTATGTTATTGACTGCAACATCACACTGATGGAATAACATTTCAATTTAATTTTATGTTTATGTTATGCATTTGACATTGTAAGCATGCATTTGAAGAATTCCAAACTTTATATATTGATCATGAAGACTTAGAAGTCTGCCGACAGAATGCTAATTCATAAAATGTGAAGTCGCTTTCTCTCTTTGTTGATTTTGTGAACTAAAATAGCATTATTATTATTATTATTATTATTAACCTTTTGCTTATGAAATAAGCATTTGCTTTTATTTCTTCATAAACTTTAGGATTATTACTTTCAATATAAAAAGTTTAAAGGGGTTTAACCACCTTCAACTTTATCTTATTTATTTATTTTTTAAAGTAAAGAAATGAGAAACATCAGAATCATACCCAAAGCGGAATGTTAACAACAGTTTTTATTATAATATATATTTTAAACCGGGAGATTGCCAATTATCTCCTTACTATTTAAAGCATGTACCGCTTACCTCCCTATTGTTTCTTTAATACCCCATCACCCCCCTCTGTTAAAAAACTTCTGTTAAATATAACATCTTTTTGTTCTTTTACATATTTACCCCTATAAACAAATTGACTAATAAATTTATGCCAGAAACTAAGGGCCCGTTCGGTACCCTTTTGCAACTGGTGTTTTCGTTTTTGTTTTTATAATACACGTGCAAAACTTGTTCGGTAGAATAGATTCAAAAAACAAATTAGAAAATAATAAATCCGGATTCAACATTATAACTAGATATGTGAAAACATGTTTAACATGTTTTGTAAATATCGCAAACTGAACTAAAAAATAGATTAAAAAACAAAACTCTCTCGTTATCTCGTCTTTCTTTTCTCTTCTGCAGCAGACTGCTCTCCCCTCTCATCTTCTTCGATCTAGACAAGGCAACGGGGCTCTCTCTCCTTTTCTTCCTCCAACAAATCTTTCTTTCTCTTTTTCTCTCCCGATCTATTCTCTGTTGTTGTGCCGTACTTTGTTCTTTGTCTCATTGCAACTTCATCTCATTCTTTGTGCTTGGACGCCATTCTCTCTCTGTCGCGGCCGCTGCTGTTGCATCTGTACGTACCCATCGCTGTCCATCTTTGTGGCCACCGCTAGTCCATCTTCATCGGCTGGACTGCTATAGATCTCTCGGCTCTGATTCTTGCAGGTAATTTTTTTAATTTCAGCAAATTTTGAGTAATTATTTCGGTAATTAAATCAATAGTTTTGAGCGATTGTTTTTTAAAGCATGTTAGATTGTGGATTTCCTTTATTCATGCCAAAAATTAATTTCTTTGCTTTGTGCTGCGTTACTCTGTCTTTCGATCTCATTGTGCATTGCTTTCTTCGCTTGGTCTTTGCTCAAGCTACGCGCGCGTGCTGCAATCTACTCCATCGTCTACTCAGATCTGCTCGCTTGCTAAAACCACTCATGCGTCCTTCAGGTGCTATTCTTGCACCAGTAGAGTCTCATGTAGGTAACCATCATTAATGAACTTAAATGGTTTGCCTTCAATTTGAATTATCTCTTGGTGTTTGGGACACAATTGATGCTACCATTACACATAAATGATTGCTTGTGCTTGATTTTGCATGATGTGCTAGTCTTCAAGTTTGTGGAGCTTCAGAGAACAATGAAAACGATGTATCAAAGAGTAGAGATAAGTTTAAAATAATTAGCATGAAGGTCAAAGGGGATGTAGACTATGTCCACGGTGGTATGTTGAACATTGCCAACAATTGAGACTTTTTTAATTGTTATTATTCTTTATATCTCATGTAATTTTGTTGAATGCGGTTTGATGAGCAAAAGGATCAAGCGGCATGAGCAAATATTGCGGGTTGTTTTCTAAATCGGGCGTCCACGATCACAGCAAGTACGACACTAGTACATTTATGTGACGAATAAGTGTAAAATAAAAATCAATCCTTTGTCAAGAAAAAAGAAGGAAAAACCAATAATATAGAAAAACAGATGCTCCTTGGTTGTTGATTTATGCGGTTGCTTACCATTATTTCTTGAAGGCTCTTGAAAAATTGAAGAGACGGTTGGCGGAATCTTGATCTTTGCCGTTGCGGCTACGAAGCCACCAGAAGATGCGGGTCCAAAGATTATTGGGGAAGGGCTTGTCATAGATGAATGGGTGTGTTATCTTAAAGCTCATGAACTTTACATTCGAAAACTATTTCTCATACTATTTTACATCCACATCCATCTATTCCTGTTTGTGCAGAAAGAGTGAAGAGAAAGATACCTTGCACAACAGCAAGTTGAAGGAGTAGTCTCCGTATAGAGCACTTGTTATTCTGTTTGCTTTTTCGTGTTGAGTGTATTTACCAAATCTTCCTTGTAATGTGAACAATGTATCTTTGCAAAAGAAATCATTTAGGAAAACTAAAAACATTGTTGTAAAAATGTGAGTTGAATTGTTGTAATTTGAGATGTTGTAAACTTGCTAAATTCATGCTGTACATGCCATCATTGGGTTTTGATTTGCTTGGGAAAATGGTGAGTGTTGAGAATCCGTACTCAATAATAATTTTCTATTATTACCAAATAGAAAACGAACCCAGTAAGATTGTGTTTGCTAGTAATTTTTTATATCATTCCCCTTCTCTCTAATTATTTTATAATTAGTAAATATAATTTTGTTGGCATGAGATTGATTAAGTTGGTGTTTGTATAAGAATATTGTCCAGTTTTATTGGATGTTGTGGCTACTACCGTCAATTAAGTTTTATTGATTATGTTATTGAAATATAAGTGTGCAACCCAGAGGGGAGGAATTGGTATTTTAAAACTTATCTTAATCAAATAGCCAACAATCTAATCTAATGCCTTAATAAATTAAAAAACAATAAATAAATTCAATGAAATCACAATAATAAATAAAATGTATTTGAAACTCTATGAAGATTGTATAATCGTGTATAAAATTTCGATAGTGTGTTGTGATCAATGTGATTTGATCTGAATGAGTTTATTTATAGTTGGAGCTGAAAACTAAGCTGGTATACACATTTTGCGGAAAAGCGGATCGCAGATTAACGTTAGCAGTTAACCGTTTGGCTAAATTTCAAATAAGCGGTTGGCCGTTAGTCTAACCTTCTTCGCGTTAATTTCAGAGACACCGAAATAAATTTGAACTTAGTTCTTACTAAGCGGTTCGAGGATATGGCCCGGAAATAATCGGTTCGCGTTTTAAATAAGCAGTTTACCGTTTTTAGTAAGCGATGCCGTTCAGATTAACGGTTTCTGTTAATTTCAGGAAGGCACTGCGAAATATAAATTTGGCTTAACGTTCTTACTAAGCGGTTGAAACATATGGAAATAATCGGTTCGCGTTCACAGTAAGCGGTTGGCCGTTTTCGTAAGCAGTTTGCCGTTCGATGGCGGTTTCTTAATTTCAGAGGCGCAAAAATTTGGGCTTAGCAGATTCTAGCTAAGCGGTTGAAACATGGTTGAAATAATCGGTTCGCGTTTTCGTAAGCAGTTTCTGGTAATTTCAAACTTGTCATTTTATGACGCTGTAGGCATCTTTACGAGCATTATCGGTTGGCCGTTTGATACGATGTTGTTTTGAAAAAAGTATTCTAAACTCATATCGCTTTGTTTTATCGTTTCGATTTTATCTACCGACGCGTATTCTTGTTTCGATTTTAAAATCTGAATCTGAAAAATGATCTACAACGTATTTAAATCGAAATATAGTAGCTTCTAACATTTCGTTTCGTTTTATTACCGAAAATCTAGTCAAAGCAATCAAAACAGGCGCAAATTATATCAAAAGTGCAAGTTCTAATAAAAAAAATGAAATTATATATTTTTCTTCCATTTTAACAACTTTTTTCACTAAACAAAAAAAAAAACAAAATCGTTTTATTGAATTTCTCTCTCATTTTTCCTCTTTTATTTTGGTGATCCCTTCCGATGAACTCCTTATTTCTTTTTTCTCTCAAATAGAGAAGAATCTTCCCACGCCCTTTAATTTTTCGTGTCAAGGAAACGACGGCGCCTAAAGCCAAGAAGAAGCAAGCGGAGTCTGCGGAGAAAAAGCCAAGAAGAAGCCAGTAGAGAAAAAGCCGGTAGGAAGTGTCTCGTCTCGCGAGATACAACAAGAAGCTGACGATCACGTCGAGGGAGATCTAGGCCGCCGCGAGATTGGTCATGCCCGGTGAATTGGTGAGGCACGCTGTATCGAAGGGGACCAAGGCCATTACCAGTTTACAAGCTCTTGATTTTGTGCAAGTTTCGGCTTGTTATGGTTCCGTGTTCTTTTTAAATTGGTCTATTGTTACTTTCGAGCCCCCCTAGCCCAGGGTTTGCTTGTGAAATTTGAGTAGAAAAAAAAAATTATTGTCTCCAAAAAAAAAATTAAATTATAGAATTTTGAGTAGAAAAAAGAGTTTTAGTGGAGATGTTGATATATGGAGACAATGATGACACAGATGATGTTGAGTTAAAAAATGAGTTTTTGAGAGAGTGTTTGGAAACATAAAGATGAGATGACTTAATTTTAGAAAGAGAATGAGAAATAAAACTCGTCATTATCCTCTTTAAAGGTCAAATTTTGTTTTTATATTTGATTAAAATACAATTTTAATATAAAAACAAAATTTTACCCTTTAAAGGAAATTTAAAGGGTAACAAAAGTAACGGTAGGGGGGGTGATGGAGTATTAAAGAAACAGTAGGGAGATAATTGGTGAATACTAGAAATAGTAAGGGGGTAATTGGCAATCTCCCTTTTGAACCTTTAGTGTTTGATTAGAAGTAAATTAACCACAATTATTTAATTAACCTTTTGAGTCATGACCGAAGGATGTCGATATCTGAGATCTCATATCTCTAGAATACAATGGACATATTTTTCTTTTAATTATTATTATTATTTGTTTGAATGAAAGGAACTAGAGATATTCTTTTCAAATTAAGCATTTATATATTTTGAAATTTTATTACCACACCGATGTATTGCAATTATACGTTAATGTCACCATATCATCTTGTATATATATGTTAATATTAAATTTTAATAATATTATGCATAATTTGTATCTCAACTGATGTAGTATCTTATGTGTCATTTAATAATTGATGTCGATTAACTGATGTAGTATAATTTGTATCTATATCAGTTATTACCACACCGATGTATTACAGTTATACGTTAATGTCACCATATCATCTTGTACATATATGCTAATATTAAATTTTAATAATATTATGCATAATTTGTATCTCAACTGATGTAGTATCTTATGTGTCATTTAATAATTGATGTCGATTAATTGAAATATAAAGTATAAATTTCAAATGATTAATGTAACATTACTGTATAGTTTTTTAACGTGCACTACATATCATTTACGTTAAAAGTCATTATGACATTCAATCTACCTGATGACAACAGTTTTAAATAATAATAATGGATGTAGCAAATGTTTCATTAAATTAATTGATTGGACAAACTGTTTTTCTTTATTTGCTATTAGTTTCTTCTTTTCTTTTCTTTTTCTTTTTTTCCTTTTTAATAGCAAAAAAAAAAAAAAAAAATGAAGGAGCGAGTTAGTTAATTTGTGGTTATGACAATTAAACATTCGCATTAAATATGAGTTATTGAGTTGATTTTTCATCTAATAATTTTGAAAATGAAATATCTTATTTTAATTTTCTAAAAACACATTCATTTTTATTGCCACTGGATTTGTTTGATTTTGTTTTTTGTTATCATAATTACTGTTGTTCTTTAAATCATTCTTGTTAGCGAGCTGGACGATGATGATAAATAAAGATTGAAAGCTGTATCGTTTCAATGTCAAAACAATAACTAGATGACAGTGCTGGCCGCGCTAGTCCGGCTTTCCCTCTCACCACCTCAAGATTTTTTATTTCATCATCCCTTATCCGTTTAATTTTCTCCCCTAGTTATTAAATTGTGATAGATTGTTTGATTTCAATAATACAAGTTTAACATCTTCATAAATTATATTGTGACTGATTGTTTGATTCCAATAATACAAGTTGATCATTTTCAATAACAGTAATAATAATAATAATCAATCATAATCATCATAATAACAATAATAATAACATTAAAACAAGTGTTTATCTTTTAAGTCAATAAACAAATAGTAGTTACTATTTAATGTGGAGTTTTTTCATACTATTTTCTCATAATATATTCCTCTTTTATTAATTCGTAAACTTGTCTCAGTTGTTTAGCTGGACTAATTACAAATATGAAGATGATTTCTTTCGTTTACGCGGCAACGCCATTAGAATTTACTAATAGAACGTGTTGGATTAAAACAAGCTATTTAATTTTCAAAATTATTAAATGGAAAAAATAAAAAGTATGTATCTCATGAATGACTCACTTTCCAATTACGATATAAACGTCAAGAATGAAACATCAAATTTTGAATTTTGAGTACCTAAAACGCATTAAACTTTTTGAGTAAATGACTGTGACTAGGTACCATATCCCAAATCTTGACTTCTCGAGTACTCGAATTTAATTGATTTTTGGTTTTTTTTTTGTATATTACTAATTATGAGATAATTTACAAAATGAAGGTATATATAGAATAATTTGTGTGCACTTGCACTTTTTTTTTTTTAATTTTTTTCCTTTTCCAATTCTGTGATTAATGATATTATCAGATTTAACGAACAAAATAGAGAACAAAAGATTTTATAGTGAAAAAGTTTCCAAAAAACATACATACATATATGATAAGGGAAAATAAAAATAAGAAGAAAAAAAGAAGGTGACAAGATCGCCGTGGCCCAACCCGTGCCGCTGTTCCCTTGCGTCTTCGCCTGTCGCGGGCAAACACTGGGACAAGGAACGTGTTTCTCTTTTCAAGCACTCTATACTTATCACATGGTCACCTCACAGTCCTTTTCATTCATGAGAAAATTAAAATTAAGGAAAAAAAAAGGAGACCACTTGCTAATTTTTTTTTCCTAAATTTTTTATAAGTCAATTGCAAGGTTGAATTGTACGCTTATATAGCACAATCCACAATGATCTATTAAGGGTTGTTACGATACGCGTGAGTAAACTAAAAAAAAGATTTCTAACTCACGTATTAAAAAAAAAGAAAAAATATCTATCAATCACTTTAAGAATATTAAAAATACAAGTAAAGATCAATTGTGAGGTTGAATTGGTACGTTTATTGTTAGAGTGTAATTTATGCACTAATTTTGTATTGTTTATTCCCTTTAATATCAATGTTTTACACTTAATAATAGTGATTTATTTGTGTTTTATTTTGTAGGTCTGATTATTGATTGGTCTTTAAAATTGAAATTTAGAAGATGATGTTTGAGGATGATTATTTTCATGGAGGAATTATGAATTTGAAGAAGCTTTGTTGATAAAGGCGTGGTAGCGTCTTTGTCGATGAAGAGCTTGCAGTTTTATTTTAACGTGTTTAAATCTTTTGGATTATTTTTGTAATTTGATTTAGAAATATTTTAGATTTTAGTATTACATTTTTAGAAAAACTACAGAATCTGAAAGGTTGAAAGCAAGAGAGGGGATCGTCAAGGAAGAAAAAAAAACCCTGATCTAAATTTTCTCTTCTCATGAGGAACTAAATTTATTTTTGGTTGAAGGTTAATGAAGCTTTGATTCATCATTCTTGTGAGATCTTTCTTATCTTTAATTGTTTTATTGCTTGTTGGGTATTTGTTTATTCTACGAATTATTATCATGATTATGTTTGTTAATTAGATAATTGGCCTATTTAATTACCAACAATCTATTGTCAATTAAAAGATTCATCGTATGAAGATTTTAATGTTTGTGACAAATAAGCATAACTTGATGAGTTGTGTTATGAGAATAAACAACCTAATTTAAATGAGCATCGTGTCGTTTGTTGATTAGGATTTGGGTCTCTACGGTTTTTAATTTGTCGATTGATTAAATCACATGATCGTATCTAGGGTTGTCTATTGATTAGGGAAATAACTAATGGTCGTCATGGTTGTCGACTAGTTAAGGAGAGATTGGCTATTAGGCGTCTCGATTAATTTATAAATCTGATTAAGCAATAATGATTTATATTTAGATCGATGATCGATGGTCGAATCAGTGAGTTAATTCCTTGACGAGCTTTTTCCAATTTGAATTACAATTTTAATTTGCATTCTTGTTATTTTTAATTTGATTTTAAATTTTGTCAACAATCTCCCCTACTTTGCATTTTATATTTTGAAAGGGTTTAAATAATTACCAATCTCTGTGGACACGACCCTTCTCAATCACTATACACAATTTATTTAGAGTAGGTATTTATTTTTGTTGGCTTCGACAACCATCAAATTTTGGCTCCGTTGCGGGGGATTGGTGTTGTTTATTTAATCCTTTTTACGTTTCATTTAGTGTATGGTTCGTTCTTCTTGTACATGTATACTCTTGTTTGATCCTGAAATTGAGAAGACATTTCGCCGGTGACAATGACGAGCGAGCTATGACAATCCTCGTTGCCTTTGCTTTCTGGAATAGATCGGTGCACTGATTTGGTTGAATCATCTAGCGATTCGGAAGAACAAGTGATAGATGAAATGCACACTGTAGAAGAACTCTTGAGAGTTAAATTTGAACCAGAGTTGAATCAGCAACCACTCTGCATTCAATATGTAGATTTGGAGGTAAACTTCGAATTAAAATCTGGTCTTATTCATTTATTACCCAAGTTTCATGGTCTTGCAGGTGAAGATCCTCATAAACATCTGAAGGAATTTCATGTGGTGTGTTCAAGTATGAGGCCACAAGGCGTGTTGAAGAAGCGATTAAAATTGCGTACTTTTCCCTTCTCTTTAGATGGGCTAGCTAAAGATTGGTTGTACTACTTGCCTCCTGGATCTATTACAACGTGGAATGGTTTGAAGAAGCAGTTCCTTGAGAAGTACTTTTCTGCTTCAAGGGCTGCCAACATCAGAAAAGATATTTGTGGGATCAGACAACTTCCTGGAGAGACTTTGTATGAGTATTGGGAGCGATTGACAGGTTGTGTGCGGTGCCCTCGGTCAATTTCGATCGAACTACATTCAATATTTTTACGAAGGATTATCATTGATGGATAGAAGTATGATAGATGCTGCTAGTGGAGGTGTGTTGGTGAACAAGACCCCTACTCAAGCAAGAGAGTTTGATTTCAAATATGGCTGCCAATGCTGTGATTTGACGTGAGCAGATCACACTTCAAGGAAGGTGAATGAGGTAAATATTTCTTCTATTGATCAACGTTTAGATAAACTTACTTCGCTTGTGGAAAAGTTTGTTGTAGGTAATGTGCAACAGGTAAAGACTTGTGGAATTTGTTCCAATATGGGTCATCCAACTGATATGTGTCCTATACTTCAAGAAGAACCCGTTGAACAAGCCAATGCAGTTGGAGGATTTCCAGGCATGCTTCAGAGGAGGTATGATCCCTATGCACAAACATACAATCCGGGATGGAGGGATCATCCCAACTTCAGCTATGGAGTTAGGCCATCAGGATTCCTACAACAATACCCACCCAGACAACCAGCCCCTCTACAGTCAGACTCTAAGTCAGGTATATCTCTCGAAGAAATTGTTAAATCACTTGTGACTAACACTAAAAAATTTCAGCAGGCAACCACAACGAGCATTCAGAATTTGGAGAACCAAGTGAGTCAATTGGCAACTACAGTGAGCCGCAGGTCTCAGTGTCGGGAGATTGCCTTCACAATCTGAGGTGAATCCAAAGCAAAACGTTAGTGCTGTCACCCTTAGAAGTGAGAAGGAATTACAAGAGCCTACTAAGAAAGTGACAAAGCAAGTGGAAGATGAGCTTGAGAAGGATGAATTGATACCTAATTCTCAAGATGCGCAACCCACCAGAGTGAAACCCCTACCTGTGGTGATACCTCATCATTTTCCAAGCCGGTTTGCAAAATCCAAGAAGGAGAAACAAGAGAAAGACATCCTTGAGACATTTCGCAAGGTTGAGGTAAATATTCCTTTATTAGATGTTATAAAACAAATACCTCGATATACTAAATTCCTTAAGGCTGAATCGCTAAGAGGAGATGAAAGAGTTCACATGGGGGAGAATGTTTCAGCAGTTCTCTAAAAGAACTACCTCCTAAGTGCAAGGATCCATGTATGTTTACTATCCCTTGCAAAATTGGTAGTGTTAGAGTTGGGAAAGTTATGTTAGATCTAGGAGCTTCTATTAATATCATGCATCGTTCTATTTATTCATCTTTGAATGTTGGTCCATTAAAAGAAACTGGCGTGATAATTCAACTAGCTGATAGGTCTAATGCATATCCCGATGGGGTATTAGAAGACGTCTTAGTACAAGTTAATGAGTTGGTTTTTCCTGCTGATTTTTATGTACTTGATATGGAAGATGATAACTCTTCTAATTCTATCCCAATTTTGCTAGGAAGACCTTTTCTTAAGACTGCTAGAACTAAATTGGATATACATAAAGGGATTCTCACTATGGAATTTGATGGAGAGGTTATAGAGTTCAATATGAATGATGCTATGAAATATCTTAGTGAGGAACATTCGGTATTTTCTGTGGATGCTATTAACCCTATAGTGCAGGAAGTTTTTTATATGAATGAAGAGGGAAAGCAAAGGAAGTTGCAGCTGCAAGAGTTAAAGGAGATTAGAAATGAATCTTATGAGAGTTCGCGATTTTATAAGGAAAAGACGAAGACATTTCATGACAAAATGGTTTTGAGAAAAAAGTTCTCTATTGGTCAAAAAGTTCTTCTTTTTCATTCTAAGCTTAAACTTTTTCCTGGTAAATTACATTCTCGGTGGATTGGACCCTTTATTGTTACTAATGTTTTTCCTCATGGTGCAGTTGAGATTCGGAGTCCGACCTCTGAGAAAGTTTTGAAGGTTAATGGTCACCGCTTAAAACCTTTTTATGAAGGTTTTTCAGTGAATATTGTGGAGGAAGTGGCTCTCGAGTCCATGTATGGAGATTGATGCATGATATGTCTGGCAGGCATAAAACAAAAGGCTTTTGGGAGGCAACCCAGATTATTATATTGATTTTGTTATATCTATTGCTTTTAATTTTGATTTAGAGTGTTTAAATAATGCTTTTGTTTATTTTGGCGAGTAAATTTTTGGTAAGGCGTCGTCTTGTAATAAATCTTACGTGATTTTAAAGCGAAATGGTTTTAAGATGTCTTGCGCTTTAACTAAAATCTTACGTGATTTTGAAGTGAAATGATTTTAAGGCGTCTTGCTTATTAATCTTACGTAATTTTGGTGTTTTTGATGTTTCTTTTAGTTTTAGTTTGTAAAAAAAAAAAACAAAAAGAGTTTTTATTTAATTAATTTTCCATTTTCATTTTAAAATTTTTTTTATTGTAAAAAAAAATTTATTTAAAAAACAAAACAAAATGATTTTCTTGTTCTAAAATCACGATTTTATTTCCTCTCGATCCAGTAGCGTGCGCACTCTTCTCAGTAGAGCCACACCGGTCGCGACACCGGCGTCATCTCACACTGCTGGCGTGTCTCGGCACGCAACAAGCGACTCCCACGCGACCACAGCAGCGCAGCGATCCGAACCAACGCCAGCGCGATCCACGCTCACGACTCCGGCGGCAACTTCACCTCCACGCGTCTCCGGCGCGATCTGCGTGCGTCGTCTTTGCGAAACCAACCATTCCAGCAACGATTCTCCTCGTCAAGGGAGTCTCCTCGCACTGCCACCGCTAAAGCGGCGTACCATTATGTGGATCAAAACTCACAATTCGAGGGCGTTTTTCTTTTTGCCTCTAATTTTTACCCTTATGCATTATTTTTTATGTGAGCTTTGATTATCATTACACAATGTAAATTCTTGGTGTGGGGAAGGATTTTTGGCATATTGATATCTGGAAGTGTTATTTTATTAAATATGGCCAATGGTGGCGCGTGCAACGCAGACGCACGCGTCTGACGCCGCGCCGAGTGCACGCGGCGCGAGCGCGTAAAGTAAATATAAAATATTATGAAATTAAAATAAAATATCTTGAAATTAAAATTTTAATATATTTTTACCATATACTTTAAAATTAATTTAAATCTTAGTTTAAATAAATATTCTAATTTTTGTTATTTATTATATGAGTAATTTTATTTATGATATTTATTTAATTAATTTTTATGTTTATAATTTATTAAATGAATAAGTAAATATCATGATTCTAATAATTTTATTTATGATATTTATTATATGAATAATTTTATTTATGATATTTATTTAATTAATTTTTATGTTTATAATTTATTAAATTAATAAATAAATATCATGATTTTAATAAATAAAATTATAAACATCATAAATTTATAAGTGATAAATAAAACTTTTAAAACTTTAATAATAAAAATTATTTATATGAAATATGTTTCATATTAATATTTAATAGAGATATGCTTTATTAGTGAATGAAATATTTTCATATTTATACCAAAAAGTATAAATGAAATATATTTATGACTTGTAAGTTGTGAGTTGTGAGTTGTGAGTTGTGATACGTGATTTGTTAAATTAGTATCTCATAGTTATCACTTATTATAATTGTTATTTGAGGATTGTATTTTAATTTTAATTAAGATCTATGGAATTAAATTTAATTAAATTTATGTATTGTTGTCTTATAAATTATTAGTTATTTTGAAATTAAATATATAGTTGTGAAATTGTGATAAACTAATAATAAAATGTTAATATTAATATGACTATGAATTTATTATAATTATTATTATTATTATTATTATTATTATTATTATTATTATTATTATTGTTTTAGTAGGCTGGTGGGCTTAAAAAGCGCGTCGGTGCGTAGAACTGAATAAAGCGCGAGGCGTGGGCTTTCAAAACACGCCAAGCATGAGTGGAAAAAAAAAATAAGTGGGCTTTTTTTTGGCACGGCCCGGCGCAACGCGGCGCGGCAGCGGGCTCGTGCGTGGGCGTCTTGCCCTAAAAAAATTGAGCCACGGCAGCCCAAATTAATGGGTGCCGTCTTCAACCGGCGTGGGTGTATTAATCTTACGGCCATTAGCCATACTTAATTTTTTTCTGCTTTCGTAAATGATTTTGGAGTTAGTATGCTTCATATGTTAAGTTTAAATTTTCTTTTCTTTTCTTTTCTTTCTCACTACTCTTTTCCCATCCATCTCAAATCATTTACATCTATTTCTATTTCATCATACTCTTTCATTTTTTTCTTCTTTCTTTCTTCTTTCTATCTCATTTGATCTTTCACTTTTTATATCACTACATACATCTTTCTCGCTTCTTACCATTTTTTTTACTTTTCCCTTGATATATCACTCATACTTTTTTTTTCATTCTACACCACTTTTGATAGTTGACTCATTTGAAGAGTGTACATGATTTGATGGCAAATTTACCAACTTTGGGAGGATTTGAGCCTATGAGCAACCACTTTGCTCTAATTATTTTTGTTGTGTGAATATCAATCTTAGTTTGTTTATTCTAGAACTTGCTTTGTTATGCATGTTGAAGCCGCATTACGGGATTTTATGCATTAAAATGATAAGGGCATGCCACTTTCCATTTCTCTATTTTCGCATTTTTCTTCTTTTTCTCACCCGAAATTATCTTTGTTTGAGCCTTAACCATTCTCTTCTAATTCTCTCCATCTACTTACCCATTTTTCTTCTATTTGAGCCTAAACTTAAGGAGATTTTTGGACTCATTATTTGAATATATTTTGTTTTTGTTCTGTTGCTTTTGCTACCTTGAATTAAAGTTTCTCAATTAGATCAAAAAGCATTATGCTTGAATTAAATTGTGCAAGTTTCATTTCTTTTGTTAAAAAAAAAAAATTCAATCAAAAAAAAAAAAAGAAATACAAAAAAAAAATCAAAAAAAAAAATCTACATTCTTGGCGACTTGAGTAGAAATAAGCATTTGATAACATAAGGTTTATTCAATGAGTTCATTCTTCTCATTTTGATCTCTTTTTGTTTCATAGACCTTTCTTTTTCATTTAACCCATTTAGCCCCGTTACAACCTTTCTAAGACCCTTAGATTTTTGCATTTAATTCATGTTTTGTGGATTGAGATGTGATATATGAGCAAGCTTATGGTAATAGCATTCTTTGATTTGATTTGAGTGCATAAATGATACCCTAAACACTTTGAGTGCATGGAGTGAAGTCAATGAGAGGGCTATTTAATCTTGTTGCACTTGAATTTTGAATAGACTTTCTTGGTGGTTGAATGTCTTTATACTAGCTTATGAGATCCTATGCCTTAAAATCCTTGTCTCTCGAATGTTGATTGACTTAATTTATTGAGGTGTGCTTGCTTCAGATTGTTTTTGGATGAGTTGAGATGAGAATTGGGTGGAGAGTTGGGATTAGTCTTGAGTTATATGCTTGAGGACAAGCATCATCTTGGTGTGGGGGAATTTGTTAGAGTGCAATTTATGCACTAATTTTGTATTGTTTACTCCCTTTAATATCAATGTTTTACACTTAATAATAGTGATTTATTTGTGTTTTATTTTGTAGGTGCAATTCTATTGATTGGTGCTAAAATTGAGCTAGAAGATGATGTTTGAGGATGATTATTTTCATGGAGGAATTATGAATTTCAGAAGAACTTTGTTGATAAGGCGTGGGCGCGTGCTGTCAATGAAGAACTTGCAATTTTTATTTTAACGTGTTTCATCTTTTTGGGTTATTTTTGTAATTTCGAATTTAGAGAATATTTTAGATTTTAGTATTCTATTTTTAGAAAAACTCTAGAATACAAAAGGGATTGAAACACAAAGAGAGGGGGATCATCAAGGAAAAGAAAAAAAACCCTAGATCTAAATTTTTCTCTTCTCTCTATGAGGAACTAAATTTATTTTTCTGGTTGAAGGTTAATGAAGCTTTGATTCATCATTACTGTGAGATCTTTCTTATGCTTTAATTGTTTTATTGCTTGTTGGGTATTTGTTTATTCTCTGAATTATTATCATGATTATGTTTGTTAATTAGATAATTGGCCACTATTTAATTACCAACTTAATCTATTGTCAATTAAAAGATTCATCGTATGAAGATTTTAATGTTTGTGACAAATAAGATGAGTTGTGTTATGAGAATAAAGCAATCTAATTTAAATGAACCATAAATGTCGTTTGTTGATTAGGATTTGGGTCTCTACGGTTTTTGTCAATTGATTAAATCCTATGATCGTATCTAGGGTTGTCTATTGATTAGGAAATAACTAATGGTCGTCTTGGTTGCTCATTAGTTAAGGAGAGATTGGCTATTAGGCGTCTCGATGCTATAACGGTCTATTCATAAGCAATAATGATTTATATTTAGATCAATGATCGATGGTCGAATCAGTGAGTTAATTCCTTCAAGAGCTTTTCAATTTGAATTACAATTTTAATTTGCATTCTTGTTATTTTAATTTGATTTTAAATTTTGTCAACAATCTCCCTACTTTGCATTTTATATTTTGAAATGATTTAAATAATTCACCGTCTACGTGGACATGATTCGATCATTATCTGTGATTTATTTAGAGTAGGTATTTATTTTTGTTGGCTTCGACAACCATCACTTATATAGCATAATCCACAGTGATCTATTAAGAGTTGTTACCATATATATACGTGGGCGAACTAAAAAAGAGATTTCTAGCCCACATATATATTTAAAAAAAAAAAATCTGTCAATCACTTTAAAAATATTGAAAACTTTAAGAATATTGAAAGTACAAGTAACGATCATGAGTTTTTTTGTAATATATCAAAATCGGCTCAAGTTTTTGTTTTTTATCGACCAGTCACTTTTCTATTAACATCATTAACCACCGTTAAAGAATCTAAGATAAAAACACTATTTTGCCTCTTGATTTATCAAAGAAAATAAAATAATATTTTGGGAGGCTCCAAGGGTAAAATAATCTTTTATATTAGATTATTTAACGGTGGCTAATGGAGTTAATACAATAGTGACTACTTGATATAAAATTAAAACTGGAGATAGTTTTGAGATATTATTAGAGATTCATAGTAAATATTTGCATTTTTAATATTCTTGAGGTAGTTGGGAGATAATTTCTCTTAAAGAATAGATATAATCTCACTAAATTTTGAGATCACCCATTTATGTTTGTGGAATAACAATGGTTGAGATTATAACAATTGAATCCCAACTTGAATTCTAATTGTTGTGTAGCTTCTTATATAGTGGATATATTCGATTTCTTAAGTGATAAAATTAATATTTTACTATCTACTAAATGAATGTATGCATTAGTTAAAACTTAAGTTAGAATTCAATTGTTGGGATCTCTAGAATTACTATTTGTGAAAAGAAATTTGCTACGGGGGATGGGGGGATTCAAACAAGTACTCTACAAACCCCGTACGCAATTGTTTTATGTCACTTAATTTTGTGCGTTGAGAACCTTGATTTTTTTTTTTTTTTTTTGCCCTTTTCGCATGTGAATGTGATGGATTTTAGGTTCTAAAGTGATTAAATACGGGCATTTAAAACTAAAAAAGTGAAATATTAGTACAAATCAGTGTCCTAATATAAACCTACACGCAATAAAAGGAAGTCTCCGAAAGAGTTCCAAATGAACGAATGAAGCTTCAGCTTTGCTTTTTGCTTTTGCTTTTGCATGCGTTTGCTTTATTTCGACTAGGGTTTTCACATATAGTAGAAAAATTTTCAACATTCCATTTTCTGATTTGTTGTAACAACACATTCGATTCGTTCATTTGGAAACTAGTAACAATGAACTAGTGGTCCTAAGTATATATATATTTAAAAGAATGTTCTTCCAATTATGAAAAACAGAAACATCAAAATAAAAACAAATGTGGAATAATTGAAATATCAGTGCTAAATGGACGTGTCAAAATATTGTCATGAAGTCGAAATTAATCTATGGCAGTCTTATTATTATTATTATTATTATCCTTTCGAAAATAAAAATAAAAAATAAAAAATCAATATATCTAGTCTTTAGTAGTATTGGCTACATTGCAATTTACTGTGTTGGAATTATTTAAAAGGCTTATGAAATGATTTAGAGGCCACGAAAAAACAATTCATGTGAGCTCCTTTTTGGAGGTGACCTGCAATAGTGTGAATCAACAAAGTTCAAAAACTTTTTCTGAGAAAGTCCAAATTTTGTTTATTGCGTTTTGATAATTGGGCCATGTATGCCATGTTCCATGTATCATATATGCAGGTGAAATAGTATTACCTGTTACACATACGAATGAAAGCACATAAAAACAGACAATTAATGAGGAACGTTATGGAAATTGCTAGCTGTATTATTATTTATATCACATAATTAGAAATTGTTGTTGCTGTTAATACTTGAGCTAAAATGCAAGCCTTTAAGCCATTCATTGATTAGGGTGGAACCTGAATCTAGTAGCTCTGATTTGATGATTTTGTGAAATTTTATTCGGCTTGCTTAGTTTGTTTTTAATTGAAAAAAAAAAAAACTAAGTTTTAATGCTGAGCACGGTTGGTTTTGAGCGCTAAATATTGTTAAATTTATTTTTCATTTTTCTTATCTGATCAGGCATTTATTAATTTAGTGTTCAAATCAGTATATGACCAAATCATTGTCCATAAAAGATTCTCTAAATATTTAAATTTTTAGTCAAAATAAACCATAAAATAGAAACTCATTGAAACAATAACGTGACTCACATTTAATCTTAAAAAAAAAAAAACATAATTCAAAGATATCTAATTTTACCAACTTATAAAAACGACATCGTTAACATTTAAAAAAAAAAAAAAGAAACGGAAACGTAAATGACCTACAGACCCTTACATCAGGCGAGGTGCAGCGTAATTTTATAGACTCACCCGCACGATAACCCAATCAGTCTGGTTTAACTTTTAATCACAGGGTGCGATATAGAGCACAGCTACATTCTCTGTCGGTGAGAAAAAAAGTTGAAAATTCAAGGACAAGTCAGTAATTTCCGTAGATCTCCCTCAGAGTATATAAATAATTGCAGTCTCTTCCCCATCATTGATCTTATTTCCCTCCCGCGGCTTTAAACGCGGCCTTCGTTTTGGCTTTCCGCGTTCTCACTTCTCTCTCTTCGTCCTTCCCTCCCTCTTTTTTTTTTTTTTTCTATTTTTTTTAGTTTTTCCGAAATAATAAAAAAATAAAAAAATTCATAAAATTTACTAATATTGCTTTTGTTGCCGAGCGAAAACTTAAGAGCGTGACTGGTGAGTGATCTCTTAAATCAACCAAAAAAAAAAAAAAAATCCCGACTCCACACAAAATCAAATCCAACTCGTGACTGCTTCTTTCTTCTTCAACATAAGGTAATAAAAATATTAATGCTGTTTCATTCTTTTTGTTTTTGTTAAAGTTTTTTTAATTTAATTTATACTTATTATTATTATTACGTCATTTGATTGTGTACGGTACGGACAGAGGGAGTGAGGGGAGCAAGAGTGCGAGTGGAGGTAGAGCTGGATCTTAATCTTATTATTGTGTGAGTGCTGATTGGATTGATGGAAACTGAGAGAAAGTGTGGGAAAGTGAGGGGAAGCACAAGTGCTGCTGCTTACACTGGCCGAGTAATAACAAAATGAAGTTCTACATATCGACGACGGGGATTAAGAGAGTGACGATATCAAACTCCGGTACTGGCAAGCGATCGTCGGCGCCGGCAGCGGCTCTGGCTGGCCGCAGGATTCCGAGTTCCCGGACTCTGTTGCCGGTGGTGCTCGTCCTCGGAATCGTATTGCCCTTTCTCTTTGTTCGCGTTGCGTTTCTGGTGCTCGAATCTTCTGCTGTCTGTTCTTCTTCGCTCGGTAATATTCCACTTATTTCCCGAAGAAACCAAAAAAAAAAATTCTTACAGTTTTTGGTTTACCTTTCCTTTTATTTATTTTTTTAATCTGATTGAGTGACTTTATACATTTATTTAGTGAATGTGACTAAATAAATAAAATCACGTTCATAATTAATTTTATTTTATACGTGTTATCACTTACAGATAGAAATACATGTGATTTTATATTTGAATAATCATTATTAGGAAACTAAAAAATTCATTTAATAAGAATTAATATTATTTATAATTTTTTTTATTATTGTCATTTTTAGAATATGCTGCTAAAAATTACAATACTTTGGACATTTGTGAAAATTATGTCAGGGAAGTACATCAATTTCCGTGATTTAATGGCAAGTTATTATATATTTTGCAGGTTGTATAGGACGGAGGATTTTCAGCGGGAGTGACACATCTCTGGTAACTACATTTTACTTTAATGACGAATATACCCTTTCGCATATGATGTTCCCAATTTCTATTTTCCATATACTGCAGTAGGTAACGGGAACAACAGAATATATGGTTATCCTAATCTGCGTCATGATGGCTGCTATTGTCACATTAGTTGGTATTATTACACTGCTAGGCGCACTTTTCAGGGGCATTCCGGTAATTTCGATTGAACTTAACTATTGTGAAATAGCTTTTGTCGTTGTCTACCCTGGGATAATGAATTTATTGGGGAATTAAATTTGGGAATTTACGAATTAGAATTTTTTCCCTCATCGCATGATAAGGACTTGTTGTTGGAGTTTTGATTTTTAATATATGTCACCTTCGCCTGTCTAAAATTTTCTCTACCTACATGTGACTAGAATTCGTTTTCTGTGAGCTTATTTTAATTTTTTTTTTTTCATTTTAGCTAATTCAAAAATGATTCTGTTTTCTTGAATCTCACCAAATATGTTTGTTTCTGACAGCTTTGAATTTGTTATTGGTCTTTTTTTTGCCAGATTGGATAATAAAGTTATTTTTAACACCCACTTGGATACTTATATCTACGTGCCTCCAATTCCTAGCGCACCAATAATGTGGTGGAATCATAAGGCTCTAATCTAAATTTTCTGACTTGAACCCATATTAGAAAATCCACGATTTGTCATTACTCGTCCTAATTTTTTTCCTTTTTTTATGTTAATTTCTATGTGCCGATACAACTGGTTGTATTAGTTTTTATATCAAGTTGTTTATATTTGGTGTTATAAGCAATTTGATATTTGATAGTGTTTCAGTTATGACATTTAATTATTGTATTCTAACTGGTAAACAAATTTTGAACTATGATCTTAAATTTTTTAGATTGCTTTTGTACACTTTAGAACAATAAGAAAAGGTCGTTACAATTTGCAAATTATGAGACACAGAATATATTTATTTTGAATTCAAATGAGAGAGGAAAAAAAGAAGAAGAGGTGAGTAGGGCACACCACATTCACAAGATGTCATTATTTTAGACACTTTGCAGCTTTCTAAACAGTTATCGGGGGGACCACCGAACATTGCACATCCACGGGCAGGCTTTGTAGCACTTATGTAATGTGTAATGTAAGATATTCATTTTATCCTTCACTATGTAGGTGGCATTCTAGATGAAATAGAAACTGGGTGTTGTAGTTACGGGGGTTTGATTATGGTATTTTAAGAGTATCATGATTTATAGTTTGAATATTGTTAAATTATCAAAAAATTAATAAAATTTTAAGTATTTGATGGTGTGATTATGATATACGCGATACCCGATGGGTATTGCAGTCTCTGGCTCACAGCCGGTGTTATGGTCCTAGGACCATAGATTTTATGGTGTGGAGTCCATAAATTAGCGCATTTGAGGAAGTGTCGGTATTTCTCTTTTTCATCGTCAAGTTGCTTTCTTGGATATGTGGCTTTCTTATCTTGTGTTATATTCTTTGCACCACTTGTCCATAATTTATTTGAATTTCAATGAAAAGGGAAAAAAATGCGAAAGGAAACTAATAATAATTGGTGGATAAATTGTTATTGCCGGTACTGTTTAGCTGCTTGTTTTTAGTGAAAATTCAAAGTTGGTGGTCCTTTGGTTGATTTGAAGCTGCCCATATTTGATGGGGTTATAAGTCTTGTGACCTCTAGTCATCACAAGTCAACACGATTTGGTGAACTGACGGCTGTAAAGTATTTAACTTCGATGATCTTGGCTGTTTATGTTTTTTCTTTTACTGTGCGTGCATGTAAAATGAAGAAACTCAGAGAAGAATTGACAAGAGCTTTAATAGAAGCAAAAGATGGTAGCGGTTATGGAGGAGGAGGAATACATGGTCCGTTAGATTCTTTCAACGAGCTTGTGAAGGAAATGACGTCAAAACGACAAGACATCAAGGCTTTTGCTTTCAAGACCAAAGCTATGGTAAATGACACATCTTTTTCTGGAGTTCTTTTTTGTTACTCGTGTTCTCTTTTGACTTTACTCAGTTCTGCTTTTTTGGGTACCATTATTAATGTCAATTTCAGCTGCCGAAGCCTCTGGTCCAAATCTGTTAGGCTAAATCAATCCCATCATTTTAGCTTGCATAAAATAGAATTAAGTCTACAGGGCTAAGCCACGTCCTTATAAATTATTAATTTCTAATGCATAAAATGATATTGAAGTGAATCAGCTTGCAGTGTTAAATAAATGTACTTTGTTATTATTATTATTATACAACAAAGTGGTTTTGAAGGTGGGATGATCCACCCGTCGTTATTAGAAAAATATTATTTGACGATGCTTGGGATTATTTTAAGTATCATTTTATAACTTAATCTCTTGTTCATGAGAATTTTATAACTCTTTCATTTTTATTAATAAATTTTTAGATTTATATAAAAAAAAAAAAAGTGGTTTTGAAGGTCCGAGCCTACTTATAAAATCAAAGAAATGTACTTTGGTCTTATCATTGACTTGATTTAAAAAAAAAAAAAACTGCAAAAACAAATTGTTATGCTGATTAATGATTAGCCCCTTTAAACAAAATGTTTCACGTCGTCTTGGAAATGTAACAAAATGATATTGTAACGAATATGTTAGTTATATACAAGCACATTAGCAATCTATAATGCTTTTATTACTTATCTTTTCTACAAACAATCATTTCATACATGAAGTTGCTTTAAGACGTCAAAAAACAAATGTTAAAGATGATATTCAAAAGGTATTCTTTCACACTAGCAGCATAAATTTTTAATTTTAATAGATGGGTAAGAGGGAAAGAAAAATTTGATCCTAAATTTGATCCACACAAATAACGCCATAAAAAATGTGTTTTATTCACAACCATCAACCTCCATTGAAAAAAAAAAAAAAAAACAACTCCCTCGGCACCCCCTTCTCTCTCACATAACAAGATTTTGAAACTTTTAATTTTTATGTTTAATTATTATAATTTATTTTTTTAACACAATTACAAAAACCGTCGATCATTAATTCAGAAATCCATGACTCAAACTCACGTTCTCTCATTTTTTATTACTTGATAAAACTTTTTTTTTTTTTTTCCATTTTGTTCATATGCATGTTACAAAAGCCTGAATTTAGGTCGACAAATCCGTGTGTAAGTGCGTAGTGCCCACTGTTTTTTTGTGGGCATTAAAGGTCCCCACATGCACTCTCTTTATCTTAACAAAATCTCGAGTCCATTGTAATAATTATTTTTTCTATAAGCATCGGAGAAGAGCCCAAACAATGTGCCCATGTGCCTCCATGCAAACACCAACCACGTTAGCACTCGCTCAATTAATCCATCTTTTGACGCAACTGCTTACCTGTACTTTTTCATTTATTGTTTTCCAGATTATCAGCTTCTGTTCCCGTCGACATGAAAAATTGACTAATTTTTTAAACATTTGTTTGTCATCTCGATTTTTCTCTGCACCGTTCTGTGGAGAACACTGGGCTTTATTTGAGCGAATACAAGTTGGTGATCGATTGAAAGTACAACAAATGTATACCGAATATGTTATTAGAACTCATAGGGTCTATTTTGTGCTCAAAAAATAACTCATCGATGGAAGGTTAACCAAACATTATATATTTAGCCCAAAATCTGTGCATTCTCAGACAATGTAAGATGTTTTTCCGATCACGAAAGAATGTTGACCATACATGAAAAATGATGTATATTGTGAAGGTATAATTCAAAGCAAAAGTAAAGTCAAATAATAATGAGAGGATTTTGATTCAAAAATCAATTAAAATTACAAATCACTTGTTACTTGAGTGGTAGACACTTTCTCACCTTATTATTGAGATCGAGGTTTGAATCTCCTCATATCTTGCGGTAGTAGGGTTTCTCCTTATCATTTAGAGTTGATTTTAAGCATCGTCTTCAACCATGGTATATTGAGGAAAGTTCCAATTAATTTCTGATGCATCTATTAGTTTGATTAATTTATAACGTCGTCAAAACACAATACGATCAAGTTTAATTTCAAATAGAGATACATTGATATTAAACACTAAACGAGAGATTAGTTATCATGATCATTAAGATATTTATATATTTATAATTGTGCGCATCGTCGGCAAGTCAAAACCCTAACTTGAATTTCCTCCTTTCCTTTAACTAAAACCCTAAACTTTCTTTTCAAATTCGTCCCACAAACAAAAAGCAGCCTTCTTAATTTGACATTGTGATTAAAGTCATAATCAACATATCTATATCTTTTCAGTTTTTGTTATAACCAAAGTTTTGATGTCGACTTTTTTCTGGTTTCGTGTGTTACGGAGAAGACAACGGGGCCGTGTCTCACCATTTTTCTTCTCCACCAAATATAATTATAACAGGTGTAAGTCAATAATGAGATCATAAAATTTTTTTTCCCAGATTTTCTTGTTTACAATAAAATTAACTTAACGCGTACAATGATGTTTTTGCGACTTTTGAACAACAATTAACACGTTAAACTCACAATAACACACAATAACACATATATAAATGCCAATACATATATCATGTTAATCTTTGAAATTATCAAAATTATTATTGGCAATCATATATAAATTCTCATGCATGATGATTAATTCTTGCAGAAATTTCTTCAAAGCAAAGAAAATATATGTCGACTTTGATGACAAAAAAATACCTAACTAATTATACATACATTTGACAACATTTTACTCTCTATCATTTATGTTATTGACTGCAACATCACACTGATGGAATAACATTTCAATTTAATTTTATGTTTATGTTATGCATTTGACATTGTAAGCATGCATTTGAAGAATTCCAAACTTTATATATTGATCATGAAGACTTAGAAGTCTGCCGACAGAGTGCTAATTCATAAAATGTGAAGTCGCTTTCTCTCTTTGTTGATTTTGTGAACTAAAATAGCATTATTATTATTATTATTATTATTATTATTATTTTTAACCTTTTGCTTATGAAATAAGCATTTGCTTTTATTTCTTCATAAACTTTAGGATTATTACTTTCAATATAAAAAGTTTAAAGGGGTTTAACCACCTTCAACTTTATCTTATTTATTTATTTTTTAAAGTAAAGAAATGAGAAACAGCAGAATCATACCCAAAGCGGAATGTTAACAACAGTTTTTATTATAATATATATTTTAAACCGGGAGATTGCCAATTATCTCCTTACTATTTAAAGCATGTACCCCTTACCTCCCTATTGTTTCTTTAATACCCCATCACCCCCCTCTGTCAAAAAACTTCTGTTAAATATAACATCTTTTTGTTCTTTTACATATTTACCCCTATAAACAAATTGACTAATAAATTTATGTCAGAAACTAAGGGCCCGTTCGGTACTCTTTTGCAACTGGTGTTTTCGTTTTTGTTTTTATAATACACGTGCAAAACTTGTTCGGTAGAATAGATTCAAAAAACAAATTAGAAAATAATAAATCTGGATTCAACATTATAACTAGATATGTGAAAACATGTTTAACATGTTTTGTAAATATCGCAAACTGAACTCAAAAATAGATTAAAAAACAAAGCTCTCTCGTTATCTCGTCTTTCTTTTCTCTTCTGCAGCAGACTGCTCTCCCCTCTCATCTTCTTCGATCTAGACACGGCAACGGGGCTCTCTCTCCTTTTCTTCCTCCAACAAATCTTTCTTTATCTTTTTCTCTCCCGATCTATTCTCATTGTTGTGCGATACTTTATTCTTTGTCTCACCATGCTGACTTCATCTCATTCTTTGCTTGCGCCATTCTCTCTCTGTCATGACGGCTATTTCTTTGTTGCATCTGTCGTACCCATCGTCCATCTTTGTACCGCTAGTCCATCTTCATCAATTTATAGATCTCTCGGCTCGATTCTTGCGGTAATTTTTTAATTTTTGACAAATTTTGAGTAATTATTTCGGTAATTAAATCAATAGTTTTGAGCGATTGTTTTTTAAAGCATGTTAGATTGTGGATTTCCTTTATTCATGCCAAAATTATTCTTTGCTTTGTGCGCGTTACTCTTCGCTCGATCTCATTGTATTGCTGCTTTCTTCGCTTGGTCTTTGCTCAAGCTACGCGCGCGTGCTGCAATCTACTCCATCGTCTGCTCAGATCTGCTCGCTTGCTAAAACCACTCATGCGTCCTCCAGGTGCTATTCTTGCACCAGCCGAGAGTCTCATAGCAACCGGTAACCATCTGTTAATGAACTTAAATGGTTTGCCTTCAATTTGAATTGTACTGGTGTTTGGGACACAATTGATGCTACCAACTATTACCTGTAAATGATTGCTTGTGCTTGATTTTGCATGATGTGCTAGTCTTCAAGTTTGTGGAGCTTCCAGAGAACAATGAAAAACTGATGTATCAAAAGAGTAGAGATAAGTTTAAAATAATTAGCATGAAGGTCAAAGGGGATGTAGACTATGTCCCTGAGCTGGTATGTTGAACATTGCCAACAATTGAGACTTTTTCTGATTGTTATTATTCTTTATATCTCATGTAATTTTGTTGAATGCCAGTTTGATGAGCAAAAGGATCAAACGGCCGCAGAGCAAATATTGCGGGTTGTTTTTCTAAATCCAGAGCGTCCTGATCCTGTAAGTACGACACTAGTACATTTATGTGACGAATAAGTGTAAAATAAAAATCAATCCTTTGTCAAGAAAAAAGAAGGAAAAACCAATAATATAGAAAAACAGATGCTCCTTGGTTGCTGATTTATGCGGTTGCGTACCATTATTTCTTGAAGGCTCTTGAAAAATTGAAGAGACAGTTGGCCGTTGCAGCTCGCCAGAAGCCACCAGAAGATGCGGGTCCAAAGATTATTGGGGAAGGGCTTGTCATAGATGAATGGGTGTGTTATCTTAAAGCTCCTGAACTTTACATTCGAAAACTATTTCTCATACTATTTTACATCCACATCCATCTATTCCTGTTTGTGCAGAAAGAGTGAAGAGAAAGATACCTTGCACAACAGCAAGTTGAAGGAGTAGTCTCCGTATAGAGCACTTGTTATTCTGTTTGCTTTTTCGTGTTGAGTGTATTTACCAAATCTTCCTTGTAATGTGAACAATGTATCTTTGCAAAAGAAATCATTTAGGAAAACTAAAAACATTGTTGTAAAAATGTGAGTTGAATTGTTGTAATTTGAGATGTTGTAAACTTGCTAAATTCATGCTGTACATGCCATCATTGGGTTTTGATTTGCTTGGGAAAATGGTGAGTGTTGAGAATCCGTACTCAATAATAATTTTCTATTATTACCAAATAGAAAACGAACCCAGTGAGATTGTGTTTGCTAGTAATTTTTTATATCATTCCCCTTCTCTCTAATTATTTTATAATTAGTAAATATAATTTTGTTGGCATGAGATTGATTAAGTTGGTGTTAGTATAAGAAAATTGTCCAGTTTTATTGGATGTTGGCAAACTGCTACCGTCAATTAAGTTTTATTGATTATGTTATTGAAATATAAGTGTGCAACCCAAGAGGGGGGGAGAATTGGTATTTTAAAACTTATCTTAATCAAACCACACAACAATCTAATCTAATGCCTTAATAAATTAAAAAACAATAAATAAATTCAATGAAATCACAATAATAAATAAAAATGTATTTGAAACTCTATGAAGATTGTATAATCGTGTATAAGCTCAATGGTCGTGTTGTGATCAACCCTTGATTTGATATGAATGAGTTTATTTATAGTTGGAGCTGAAAACTAACTGGTATACACATTTTTGCCAGAAAACGGATCGCCGTTAACCGTTAACGGTTAACCGTTTGGGCTAAATTTCAAATAAACGGTTGACCGTTAGTCACTAACCTTTCGCCGTTAATTTCCAGAGACCTGCAAAATAAATTTGGCTTAACCGTTCTTACTAAACGGTTCAAGGATAGCAAACTGGAAATAATCGGTTCACCGTTTTTCGTAAACGGTTTACCGTTTTCCGTAAACGGTCTACCGTTTTCCGTTAATTTCCAGAGACCTGCAAAATATAAATTTGGCTTAACCGTTCTTACTAAACGGTTCAAGCTTAGCAAACTGGAAATAATCGGTTCACTGTTTACCGTAAACGGTTGACCGTTTTTCGTAAACGGTTTTGCTTTCGATCCAGATCTGTTAATTTCGAGACCTGCAAAATATAAATTTGGCTTAACCGTTTACTAAAGCGGTTCAACATAAATTAAATAATCGGTTCACCGTTTAGTAAATGGTTCACCGTTTTTTAAACGGTTTGCTTTAAGAAATCAGTTTCTGAATTAATTTTCGAGACCCGCCAAACAAATTTGGCTTAACTGTCTAACTAAACGGTTCGAGCAATGGAAATAATCGGTTCACTGTTTTAAGTAACAGTTAATTTAAAACATCATTTTAACAAACCTGTAGAAGCATACTTTCCTGACATTATCGGTTAGCGTTTGATGATGTTGTTTTGAAAAAGTATTACCAAACTCATATTCTCTGTTTTTATCATTTCAATTTTATCTACCAAACGCATATTACTGTTTTTAATTTTAAAATAAATACTGAAAATGATACCAAACGTATTTAAATCAAATATAAGAATTACAAAACACATTTTCGTTTTCGTTTTATTCTCAAAAAATACAACAAAGCAATCCAAAAACAACGCAAAATTATATCAAAAGTGCAAGTTCTAATAAAAAAAATGAAATTATATATTTTTCTTCCATTTTAACAACTTTTTTCACTAAACAAAAAAAAAAACAAAATCGTTTTATTGAATTTCTCTCTCATTTTTCCTCTTTTATTTTGGTGATCCCTTCCGATGAACTCCTTATTTCTTTTTTCTCTCAAATAGAGAAGAATCTTCCCACGCCCTTTAATTTTTCGTGTCAAGGAAACGACGGCGCCTAAAGCCAAGAAGAAGCAAGCGGAGTCTGCGGAGAAAAAGCCAAGAAGAAGCCAGTAGAGAAAAAGCCGGTAGGAAGTGTCTCGTCTCGCGAGATACAACAAGAAGCTGACGATCACGTCGAGGGAGATCTAGGCCGCCGCGAGATTGGTCATGCCCGGTGAATTGGTGAGGCACGCTGTATCGAAGGGGACCAAGGCCATTACCAGTTTACAAGCTCTTGATTTTGTGCAAGTTTCGGCTTGTTATGGTTCCGTGTTCTTTTTAAATTGGTCTATTGTTACTTTCGAGCCCCCCTAGCCCAGGGTTTGCTTGTGAAATTTGAGTAGAAAAAAAAAATTATTGTCTCCAAAAAAAAAATTAAATTATAGAATTTTGAGTAGAAAAAAGAGTTTTAGTGGAGATGTTGATATATGGAGACAATGATGGCACAGATGATGTTGAGTTAAAAAATGAGTTTTTGAGAGAGTGTTTGGCAAAAAAAAAAGATGAGATGACTTAATTTTAGAAAGAGAATGAGGAATAAAACTTGTCATTATCCTCTTTAAAGGTTAAATTTTGTTTTTATATTTGATTAAAATACAATTTTACCCTTTAAAGGAAATTTAAAGGGTAACAAAAGTAACGGTAGGGGGGGTGATGGAGTATTAAAGAAACAGTAGGGAGATAATTGGTGCATACTAGAAATAGTAAGGGGGTAATTGGCAATCTCCCTTTTGAACCTTTAGTGTTTGATTAGAAGTAAATTAACCACAATTATTTAATTAACCTTTTGAGTCATGACCCAAGGATGTCGATATCTGAGATCTCATATCTCTAGAACACAATGGACATATTTTTCTTTTAATTATTATTATTATTTGTTTGAATTAAAGGAACTAGAGATATTCTTTTCAAATTAAGCATTTATATATTTTGAAATTTTATTACCACACCGATGTATTGCAGTTATACGTTAATGTCACCATAT
This sequence comes from Citropsis articulata, assembly GCA_030449925.1. Lineage (NCBI taxonomy): Eukaryota > Viridiplantae > Streptophyta > Magnoliopsida > Sapindales > Rutaceae > Citropsis > Citropsis articulata. Next base: position 5,704,294 of record JASUUH010000211.1, on the reverse strand, counting down.
CATCTTGTATATATATGTTAATATTAAATTTTAATAATATTATGCATAATTTGTATCTCAACTGATGTAGTATCTTATGTGTCATTTAATAATTGATGTCGATTAACTGATGTAGTATAATTTGTATCTACATCAGTTATTACCACACCGATGTATTGCAGTTATACGTTAATGTCACCATATCATCTTGTATATATATGTTAATATTAAATTTTAATAATATTATGCATAATTTGTATCTCAACTGATGTAGTATCTGATAGGTCATAAATAGTCATATTATATTATATTTAATTCCTTCATATTTTGATTGAATTTGTGCTAATTTGTGGAAATTGTATTTGATTTGATTTAGGAGGAGAAACATGGAGATTATGATAAAAAGTGGATAAAAGAAACTTTGTTCTTTTGATCGTTCCGTTGAGAAGTCGGTTTCCTGGCGTTAAGAGGAGAAGAAGTCGAGGAAAAAATAGATATAGGAAGAAGAAGACTCCAACTTTGAAAAGGAAAAGGAGAGCCCACGTTCCCTATATAAGGAGAAGACAAAAACGTGAGAAGGGAGACTTTTGTGGAGGAACCAACGTGAGGAGAAGTCAACAAACTGCTGCAACTTTCTTCTCAATTCTTTTGTTTTGTTTAGCCACCATGTGTGTTAAGGTTTAATTCCGTCCGGTGTCAAATTAGGTTGTAGTTTGTGAAACTGAAATGAATTTCTTATCCAAGTAATTTTTATTTCTTGTTCTTATTTTCTATGAATTATTTATCTTGATTGAGTTGTTTAATTGATATTTATTTTTATCGCTAGTCGTGAGTTTGTGATCAATTCATGAATGAATGAATTGAGTAGCGAGTTGGCTGTGTGTGTATATTGATGGCCACAATTACATAAAACATGATGAGCTCTGAAATAAAAATCGAAGTTGATTAAATTGGAGAAATCAAATAATTAATCTTGTTTTAGTCATTCTCATTAATCTTAATGCTATCATTTAATTTGATATAGCGATGATCGGTTATTAATTTGATTTAGGCGATTGTTTGAGTCTATTACATTAGGAGAATAATTACTTTCTGCGGGATTCCGATTAAGTAGACTAAGTTCTTGGATTGAGTAATTTATATTTTTGGCCTATGATCAAAGTTGCAATTGGATGGAATTGACACCCTTGGATTGGAAGTTTGGTAAGATTAATTTTCCTTGTTTAAATTTAAGTTTTGTTTTGTTTTATTTTATTTTATCAAATTCTCGTTAAAAACCCCTTGAATCAAGTAATCGGTTAACCGTTAATCACTAACGGCTAACCGTTTATTTCCAGAACCAAGAGAAGAAGAAAACGGCTTACCGGTTTCCCTAACCGGTAGAATAAGCTCAGAATCGTTACAAGCGCTTATTTTCCTAAGTTAATAAATTCGAAAGGTCTACAGGATTCGGTCTTCCGTTTTCCACTTACGGTTGTCAAATAAACAGAAGGAAAGAGGCGACAAACGGTTTGGTTCATATCGGTTCGGATTAAAGTCGATAAGCTCATGAATCGTAATGGTCTTGTTTTCCTCAATCGGTTAAGCATAATTCGAAATCCTTGAGTACTCGCGTTTACACTAAGATCCGTTTATTTGACTTCGAAAATCCATATTTTTGTGGAAAATTAATTGTTTTGACTTTGAGAAATTAAAATCATATTATCTGGGATTTAGCAGTACCATTTCTACAATTTTATTTAGGTGAATCAGTATTTGTTTTTGAGGAGCTTCGACAAACTCCGTCAGTATCTTATGTGTCATTTAATAATTGATGTCGATTAATTGAAATATAAAGTATAAATTTCAAATGATTAATGTAACATTACTGTATAGTTTTTTAACGTGCACTACATATCATTTACGTTAAAAGTCATTATGACATTCAATCTACCTGATGACAACAGTTTTAAATAATAATAATGGATGTAGCAAATGTTTCATTAAATTAATTGATTGGACAAACTGTTTTTCTTTATTTGCTATTAGTTTCTTCTTTTTTTTTTTTTTCCTTTTTAATAGCAAAAAAAAAAAAAAATGAAGGAGGGAGTTAGTTAATTTGTGGTTATGACAATTAAGCATTCGCATTAAATATGAGTTATTGAGTTGATTTTTCATCTAATAATTTTGAAAATGAAATATCTTATTTTAATTATCTAAAAACACATTCATTTTTATTGCCACTGGATTTGTTTGATTTTGTTTTTTGTTATCATAATTACTGTTGTTCTTTAAATCATTCTTGTTAGCGAGCTGGACGATGATGATAAATAAAGATTGAAAGCTGTATCGTTTCAATGTCAAAACATTAACTAGATGACAGTGCTGGTTTCCTCTCACCACCTCAAGTTTTTTTTTTATTTTCATTATCCGTTTAATTTTCTCCCTAGTTATTAAATTGTGATAGATTGTTTGATTTCAATAATACAAGTTTAACATCTTCATAAATTATATTGTTGATTGTTTGATTCAATAATACAAGTTGATCATTTTTAACATTTTCATAAAAATAATAATATAATAACAATAATCTTAATAATAAACAAGTGTTTATCTTTTAAGTCAATAAACAAATAGTAGTTACTATTTAATGAGTTTTTTATTTATAATATTTTCTTTTATTAATTTAAATCTCAGTTGTTTAGATAATTTTCTATGAAGATGATTTCTTTAGTTGATTGGCCATTCTTTAGAGATTTTCTTTCTTTAATTGTTTTTGCTTTTGGTTTGGAATTATATCATGATTATCTTTGAATTGATAATTTTAAATTAATTTCATGAATTAATTAAATATGAATTTTAATTTTGATAATAACATTTTTTTGAGAATGACTGTGACTGTTTAAATATTATCAAATCTTGTTAATTGATTTAATTTTTTTTTTTTTTACTAATTACATTTATTATTGAGAAATAGAATAATAGTGCGTACATTTTTTTTTAATTTTTCTTTTAATGTGTGATTTATTTAGATCGATGATTTATCAGAATAATTTTGAAATTTCAAGGTTATTTTGAATTTTAAGATTTTTGTGACAATTTCCCTCTTTTTTTATATTTTGAAAGGGTTTAAATAATTCTACGTCTAGTGGATTTCATCATTATCGATTATTTAGAGTAGGTATTTGTTTTGTTGGGCAAATTACAATTTTGTCGATTGGTGTTTTTTTTAATCTTTTCGTTTGTTTTATGGTTGGTTATTTGTTTTTCATTGAGAAAATTAAAAAAAAAAGCAATTTTATTTTTTTAAAGATCTGATATTTGGTTGAATCATCTGATTAAAAAGTATGAATAAATGCGCATAGCTGATTTGAACGAGTTGAATGCATTCTCTTATTATGTTTGAGGTAACTTGAATTATCTGGTTATTAAATTTATTACCAAATTTCATATCTTTGAAGATTAATAAACATGAATTTTATGTGTTCAAGATATGAGTTTGAAAAAGCAATTAAAATGCGTCTTTGTTTTAGATGGGCTAAATGGTTTAATTTTCGGATCTATTCTGACGTGGAATGGTTTGAAAAGCATTCCTTGAGATTACTTACCTTGGTATAAATAGATCATGCTTCGGAGACTTATGTTAATATTGAAGCATTGTGTGCACAGTAATTTCGATGAACATTGATATTTTCAGTTATCATTGATGGATAGAATATGATGAAATCTTAATTAGGTGTGTTGGTGAATTTCAATTGATTTAAATATGGTCGCGATGCATTTTGTGTTATAATTAAGGTGAATTAAATATTCTTGATGATCCGTTTGATTTTACTTATTGTGGAAAAGTTTGTTGTAGGTAATGTGCAACGGTAAAGTGGAATTTGTTCGATATTCGTCCGGTGATATGTGTCTATCTTGAAGAATTATTGAACAATGATCGGTTGGAGGATTTCGAGGCGCTTAATATGATCTGTCAAATGATCAAGATGGAGGATCATCCACTTGGATGGAGTTAGGCCGTGATTCTTGTACCACGGACATGACCTCTGCAGTCGGACTCCAGTGGGTATATCTCGAAATATCACTTTCGAAAATTTCGTGAGCAACTGGCATTGAATTTGGAAACCAAATTGGGTCGATTTAACTTTATGAGCCGCTCTCAGTATCAGATTGCCTTGTGATGGTGAATCAAAGCCAGCGTTAGATCGCCAAGTGAGAAGATTGACTCTGAAAGTGACAAAGCAAGTGGAAGATGAGCTTGAGAGGATGAATTGATCACAATTCGAATCATGACCACGTGAAACCCTAGTGGTGATCAATTTTGAGTTTGCAAAATCGAAAGAAGAGAAAGACATCGAGACATTCGCAAGGTTGAGGTAAATATTCCTTTATTAGATGTTATAAAACAAATACCTCGATACAAATTCATAAGACATACTCTAGCGAAAATTGAGGAGATGAAAGAGTTCACATGGAGAATGTTTGATTCTGAGACTCTCACAAGTGCGGATTGTTGTATATTTCTATCACAAAATTGGTAGTGTTAGTTGAGAGTTATGTTAGATCAAGACTTATTTATGCGTTCTTTGTTCATCTTTGGTGAATGAAAGCCGTGATAATGTTCTGGGCGATGGGTCAATAATATCCGGGTAGAATTATTAGAAGGCGTCTTGGTACAAGTTAATGAGTTGGTTTTCCTGCTGATTTTTTATGTACCCATATGGAAGATAACTCTTCATCGATTTTCTAGGAAGACCTTTTAAAATTTCTAGGCTAAATTGGATATCGTAAAGGATTCTCATTTATGGAATTTGATGGAGAAGAGTTCAATATGAATGATCTTGTGAATATCTTGGTAAGGAACATTCGGTATTTTACATGGATGCTACAAGTGGGAAGTTTTTATATGAATGAGAGGAAAGCAAAGGAAGTTCTTGGTGAGTTGAGATTAGAAATGAATCTTTTGAGTTCGCGATTTTATAAGGAAAAAGCGAAGACATTTCGGCAAAATGGTTTGAGAAAAAAGTTCCTATTGGTCAAAAAGTTCTTCATTTTAAAACTTTTGTAAATTACATTCTGGGTGGATTGGAGCTTTATTATTCTCTAATGTTTTCCCGTAGTGCGATTGATTGGAGGCTACGAGAAAGTTTTGAGGTTAATGGTCAGAAAACCTTTATGAAGGTTTTTGAATATGTGGAGAGTGGCTCTCTCGAGATTGATCGTGAATGTGTCAGCCAAAGCACAAACGCTTTTGGGAGGCAACAGTGATTTATTTATATTGATTTTTGTTATATCTATTGCTTTTAATTTGATTTAGAGTGTTTAAATAATGCTTTTGTTTATTTTGGCAAAAGTAAATTTTTGTAAGGCGTGATATTAATAATATACATGATTTTAAAATGGTTTTAAGATATTATTTATAAATACATGATTTTGAAGTGAAATATTTTAGGCATTTTGTGCTTATTAATCTTACGTAATTTTGGTGTTTCGTTTCTTTTAGTTTTAGTTTGTAAAAACAAAAAAACAAAAAAAATTTTATTTATTTTCCATTTCAATTTAAAATTTTTTATTGTAAAAAATTTATTTAAAACAAAACAAAATGATTTCTAAAATCCGATTTTATTTCCTCATGCGTCCATTGATTCTTAGTAAACGGTCTCGCGACACGCATTACACTGCTTCTTTCGACAATGACTGCGGCCGTTGGATGCGATCGAAGCGCCCGCGCGTTGCACGATCCACGCTCCGTGGCAAGATCACGCGCGCGTCTCCAATTGCATCTGATCTGCGTCTTTGCAACCATTCAAGACGTTCTCCTCGTGATGATCTCCTCGCCACACCATGGCTGATTATGTGGATCAAACTCACAATTCGAGGCGTTTTCTTTTGCCTCTAATTTTTTTATTTTTTTTATGAGCTTTGATTATAAATCATTGGACAATGTAAATTCTTTGAGGAAGGATTTTGGATATTGATGTCCAGTGTTATTTTACAAAACTTAAATGATTTTGGAGTTAGTATGCATGTTAAGTTTAAATTTTCTTTCTTTTCTTTTCTACTCTTTCTTTGTATCTCAAATCATTTCTTTTATACTCTTTCGTTTTTCTTCCTTCTTCTATCTCGTGATCTTTCCTTTTATCGCTCATTTTCTTGCCGCACCTTTTTTACTTTTCCTTGATATATCACTTTTTTTTTCATTCTACACCGCTTTTGATAGTTGACTCATTTAGAGACATGGTTGATGGCAAATTTACAACTTTGGGAGGATTTGAATGAGCAACCACTGCTCTAATTATTTTGTTGTGTGAATATCAATCTTGGTTTGTTTAAGAACTGCTTTATTGTATATTCTGATTTTATAAATGAAATGCAGGCGTACTTTTTTCTATTTTCATTTTTCTTCTTTTCTCAAAATTATCTTTGTTAACCATTTCTCTAATTTTCCATCTACTTATTTTTTATTTTATAAACTTAAGAGATTTTTGGACTCATTATTTGAATATATTTTGTTTTATTTGTTGCTTTTACCTTGAATTAAAGTTTCAATTAGATCATTTATTTTAAGTTTCATTTCTTGTTAAAAAAAAAATTCATCAAAATCAAAAAAAGAAATACAAAAATCAAAAATCTACATTACTTGAGTAGAAATAAGCATTTGATAACATTTTATTCATAGTTCATTCTTCATTTTGATCTCTTTTTTGTTTCATGACCTCTTTTTTTTTAAATTTATCTTCTATTTCTGACTTAGATTTTGCATTTAATTCATGTTTTGTGGATTGAGATGTGATATATGAGCAAGCTTTATAATTTTGATTTTAATCATAACACTTTGAGTGCATTAAAAATGAGAGGCTTTTAATCTTGTTGCATATTTTCATAGACTTTCTTGGTAGTTGAATGTCTTTGCTATACAGATCCTATGCCTTAAATCTTGTCTCGAATGTTGATTAACTTAATTTCTTGAGGTGTGCTTGCTTATTGTTTTGGATGAGTTGAGATGAGAATTGGGTGGATTGATTAGTCTTGAGTTATATGTGAGGACAAGCATCATCTTGGTGTGAATTTGTTAGAGTCAATTTGCACTAATTTTGTATGTTACTCCTTTAATATCAATGTTTACACTTTATAATAGTGATTTATTTGTTTTTATTTGTAGGCAATTCATTGATTGGTCTAAAATTCTAGAAGATGATGTTTGAGGATGATTATTTTCATGGAGGAATTATGATTTAAGAACTTTGTTGATCGTGTCACATGAAGAAACTATTTTTAACGTGTTTCATCTTTTGGGTTATTTTTGTTCAATTTAGAGAATATTTTAGATTTTAGTATTCTATTTTTAGAAAACTCTAGAATACAAAACACAGAGATCATCAAAAAAGAAAAAAACCCAGATCTAAATTTTCTCTTCTATGAGGAACTAAATTTATTTTCTTGAAGGTTAATGCTTTGATTCATCTCATTCTTTGAGATCTTTCTTATGCTTTAATTGTTTTTTGTTGGGTATTTATTTATTCTCTGAATTATTATCATGATTATGTTTGTTAATTAGATAATTGGCCACTATTTAATTACCAACTTAATCTATTGTCAATTAAAAGATTCATCGTGAAGATTTTAATTTTGTGAATAATCTTTGATTTGTGTTGAGAATAACAATCTAATTTAAATGAGCATATGTGTTTGTTGATTAGGATTTGTCTCTCGGTTTTTAATTTGTCGATTGATTATCTGATCTAGGTTGTCTATTGATTAGGGAAATAACTAATGGTGAGGTTATTTAGTTAAGGAGATTATTTATTGAAGCGTCGATAAATTTATCATTTTGTTAGTAATGATTTATATTTAGATTGATCGATGGTAATGTGAGTTAATTCAATAGCTTTTCCAATTTGAATTACAATTTTAATTTGCATTCTTGTTATTTTTAATTTGATTTTTTTCAACAATCTCCCTACTTTGCATTTTATTTTGAATTTAAATAATTTACCGTCTCTGTGACACGATTTCATTATCTTGATTTATTTAGAGTATTTATCTTGACAATCACTTGTAATACAGTGATCTATTGTTAATATATATATACGTGAACTAAAAAAGAGATTTCTAGCCCACATATATATTTAAAAAAAAAAAAATCTGTCAATCACTTTAAAAATATTGAAAACTTTAAGAATATTGAAAGTACAAGTAACGATCATGAGTTTTTTTGTAATATATCAAAATCGGCTCAAGTTTTTGTTTTTTATCGACATGTCACTTTTCTATTAACATCATTAACCACCGTTAAAGAATCTAAGATAAAAACACTATTTTGCCTCTTGATTTATCAAAGAAAATAAAATAATATTTTGGGAGGCTCCAAGGGTAAAATAATCTTTTATATTAGATTATTTAACGGTGGCTAATGGAGTTAATACAATAGTGACTACTTGATATAAAATTAAAACTGGAGATAGTTTTGAGATATTATTCGAGATTCATAGTAAATATTTGCATTTTTAATATTCTTGAGGTAGTTGGGAGATAATTTCTCTTAAAGAATAGATATAATCTCACTAAATTTTGAGATCACCCATTTATGTTTGTGGAATAACAATGGTTGAGATTATAACAATTGAATCCCAATTTGAATTCTAATTGTTGTGTAGCTTCTTATATAGTGGATATATTCGATTTCTTAAGTGATAAAATTAATATTTTACTATCTACTAAATGAATGTATGCATTAGTTAAAACTTAAGTTAGAATTCAATTGTTGGGATCTCTAGAATTACTATTTGTGAAAAGAAATTTGCTACGGGGGATGGGGGGATTCAAACAAGTACTCTACAAACCCCGTACGCAATTGTTTTATGTCACTTAATTTTGTGCGTTGAGAACCTTGATTTTTTTTTTTTTTTTTGCCCTTTTCGCATGTGAAAGTGATGGATTTTAGGTTCTAAAGTGATTAAATACGGGCATTTAAAACTAAAAAAGTGAAATATTAGTACAAATCAGTGTCCTAATATAAACCTACACGCAATAAAAGGAAGTCTCCGAAAGAGTTCCAAATGAACGAATGAAGCTTCAGCTTTGCTTTTTGCTTTTGCTTTTGCATGCGTTTGCTTTATTTCGACTAGGGTTTTCACATATAGTAGAAAAATTTTCAACATTCCATTTTCTGATTTGTTGTAACAACACATTCGATTCGTTCATTTGGAAACTAGTAACAATGAACTAGTGGTCCTAAGTATATATATATTTAAAAGAATGTTCTTCCAATTATGAAAAACAGAAACATCAAAATAAAAACAAATGTGGAATAATTGAAATATCAGTGCTAAATGGACGTGTCAAAATATTGTCATGAAGTCGAAATTAATCTATGGCAGTCTTATTATTATTATTATTATTATTATCCTTTCGAAAATAAAAATAAAAAATAAAAATTCAATATATCTAGTCTTTAGTAGCATTGGCTACATTGCAATTTACTGTGTTGGAATTATTTAAAAGGCTTATGAAATGATTTAGAGGCCACGAAAAAACAATTCATGTGAGCTCCTTTTTGGAGGTGACCTGCAATAGTGTGAATCAACAAAGTTCAAAAACTTTTTCTGAGAAAGTCCAAATTTTGTTTATTGCGTTTTGATAATTGGGCCATGTATGCCATGTTCCATGTATCATATATGCAGGTGAAATAGTATTACCTGTTACACATACGAATGAAAGCACATAAAAACAGACAATTAATGAGGAACGTTATGGAAATTGCTAGCTGTATTATTATTTATATCACATAATTAGAAATTGTTGTTGCTGTTAATACTTGAGCTAAAATGCAAGCCTTTAAGCCATTCATTGATTAGGGTGGAACCTGAATCTAGTAGCTCTGATTTGATGATTTTGTGAAATTTTATTCGGCTTGCTTAGTTTGTTTTTAATTGAAAAAAAAAAAACCTAAGTTTTAATGCTGAGCACGGTTGGTTTTGAGCGCTAAATATTGTTAAATTTATTTTTCATTTTTCTTATCTGATCAGGCATTTATTAATTTAGTGTTCAAATCAGTATATGACCAAATCATTGTCCATAAAAGATTCTCTAAATATTTAAAATTTTAGTCAAAATAAACCATAAAATAGAAACTCATTGAAACAATAACGTGACTCACATTTAATCTTAAAAAAAAAAAAACATAATTCAAAGATATCTAATTTTACCAACTTATAAAAACGACATCGTTAACATTTAAAAAAAAAAAATTAAAACGGAAACGTAAATGACCTACAGACCCTTACATCAGGCGAGGTGCAGCGTAATTTTATAGACTCACCCGCACGATAACCCAATCAGTCTGGTTTAACTTTTAATCACAGGGTGCGATATAGAGCACAGCTACATTCTCTGTCGGTGAGAAAAAAAGTTGAAAATTCAAGGACAAGTCAGTAATTTCCGTAGATCTCCCTCAGAGTATATAAATAATTGCAGTCTCTTCCCCATCATTGATCTTATTTCCCTCCCGCGGCTTTAAACGCGGCCTTCGTTTTGGCTTTCCGCGTTCTCACTTCTCTCTCTTCGTCCTTCCCTCCCTCTTATTTTTTTTTTCTATTTTTTTTAGTTTTTCCGAAATAATAAAAAAATAAATAAATTCATAAAATTTACTAATATTGCTTTTGTTGCCGAGCGAAAACTTAAGAGCGTGACTGGTGAGTGATCTCTTAAATCAACCAAAAAAAATAAAAAAAAAATCAAATCCAACTCGTGACTGCTTCTTTCTTCTTCAACATAAGGTAATAAAAATATTAATGCTGTTCCATTCTTTTTGTTTTTGTTAAAAGTTTTTTTAATTTAATTTTTACTTATTATTATTATTACGTCATTTGATTGTGTACGGTACGGACAGAGGGAGTGAGGGGAGCAAGAGTGCGAGTGGAGGTAGAGCTGGATCTTAATCTTATTATTGTGTGAGTGCTGATTGGATTGATGGAAAGTGCTGCTGCTTACACTGGCCGAATAATAACAAAATGAAGTTCTACATATCGACGACGGGGATTAAGAGAGTGACGATATCAAACTCCGGTACTGGCAAGCGATCGTCGGCACCGGCAGCGGCTCTGGCTGGCCGCAGGATTCCGAGTTCCCGGACTCTGTTGCCGGTGGTGCTCGTCCTCGGAATCGTATTGCCCTTTCTCTTTGTTCGCGTTGCGTTTCTGGTGCTCGAATCTTCTGCTGTCTGTTCTTCTTCGCTCGGTAATATTCCACTTATTTCCCGAAGAAACCAAAAAAAAAAATTCTTACAGTTTTTGGTTTACCTTTCCTTTTATTTATTTTTTTAATCTGATTGAGTGACTTTATACATTTATTTAGTGAATGTGACTAAATAAATAAAATCACGTTCATTTCGCAATTAATTTTATTTTATACGTGTTATCACTTACAGATAGAAATACATGTGATTTTATATTTGAATAATCATTATTAGGAAACTAAAAAATTCATTTAATAAGAATTAATATTATTTATAATTTTTTTTATTATTGTCATTTTTAGAATATGCTGCTAAAAATTACAATACTTTGGACATTTGTGAAAATTATGTCAGGGAAGTACATCAATTTCCGTGATTTAATGGCAAGTTATTATATATTTTGCAGGTTGTATAGGACGGAGGATTTTCAGCGGGAGTGACACATCTCTGGTAACTACATTTTACTTTAATGACGAATATACCCTTTCGCATATGATGTTCCCAATTTCTATTTTCCATATACTGCAGTAGGTAACGGGAACAACAGAATATATGGTTATCCTAATCTGCGTCATGATGGCTGCTATTGTCACATTAGTTGGTATTATTACACTGCTAGGCGCACTTTTCAGGGGCATTCCGGTAATTTCGGTTGAACTTAACTATTGTGAAATAGCTTTTGTCGTTGTCTACCCTGGGATAATGAATTTATTGGGGAATTAAATTTGGGAATTTACGAATTAGAATTTTTTTCCCTCATCGCATGATAAGGACTTGTTGTTGGAGTTTTGATTTTAATATATGTCACCTTCGCCTGTCTAAAATTTTCTCTACCTACATGTGACTAGAATTCGTTTTCTGTGAGCTTATTTTAATTCTTTTTTTTTTCATTTTAGCTAATTCAAAAATGATTCTGTTTTCTTGAATCTCACCAAATATGTTTGTTTCTGACAGCTTTGAATTTGTTATTGGTCTTTTTTTTGCCAGATTGGATAATAAAGTTATTTTTAACACCCACTTGGATACTTATATCTACGTGCCTCCAATTCCTAGCGCACCAATAATGTGGTGGAATCATAAGGCTCTAATCTAAATTTTCTGACTTGAACCCATATTAGAAAATCCACGATTTGTCATTACTCGTCCTAATTTTTTTCCTTTTTTTATGTTAATTTCTATGTGCCGATACAACTGGTTGTATTAGTTTTTATATCAAGTTGTTTATATTTGGTGTTATAAGCAATTTGATATTTGATAGTGTTTCAGTTATGACATTTAATTATTGTATTCTAACTGGTAAACAAATTTTGAACTATGATCTTAAATTTTTTAGATTGCTTCACTTTTTTGTACACTTTAGAACAATAAGAAAAGGTAGTTACAATTTGCAAATTATGAGACACAATATATTTATTTTGAATTCAAATGAGAGAGGAAAAAAAGAAGAAGAGGTGAGTAGGGCACACCACATTCACAAGATGTCATTATTTTAGACACTTTGCAGCTTTCTAAACAGTTATCGGGGGGACCACCGAACATTGCACATCCACGGGCAGGCTTTGTAGCACTTATGTAATGTGTAATGTAAGATATTCATTTTATCCTTCACTAGGTAGGTGGCATTCTAGATGAAATAGAAACTGGGTGTTGTAGTTACGGGGGTTTGATTATGGTATTTTAAGAGTATCATGATTTATAGTTTGAATATTGTTAAATTATCAAAAAATTAATAAAATTTTAAGTATTTGATGGTGTGATTATGATATACGCGATACCCGATGGGTATTGCAGTCTCTGGCTCACAGCCGGTATTGGCTCACAGCCGGTGTTATGGTCCTAGGACCATAGATTTTATGGTGTGGAGTCCATAAATTAGCGCATTTGAGGAAGTGTCGGTATTTCTCTTTTTCATCGTCAAGTTGCTTTCTTGGATATGTGGCTTTCTTATCTTGTGTTATATTCTTTGCACCACTTGTCCATAATTTATTTGAATTTCAATGAAAAGGGAAAAAAATGCGAAAGGAAACTAATAATAATTGGTGGATAAATTGTTATTGCCAGTACTGTTTAGCTGCTTGTTTCTAGTGAAAATTCAAAGTTGGTGGTCCTTTGGTTGATTTGAAGCTGCCCATATTTGATGGGGTTATAAGTCTTGTGACCTCTAGTCATCACAAGTCAACACGATTTGGTGAACTGACGGCTGTAAAGTATTTAACTTCGATGATCTTGGCTGTTTATGTTTTTTCTTTTACTGTGCGTGCATGTACAATGAAGAAACTCAGAGAAGAATTGACAAGAGCTTTAATAGAAGCAAAAGATGGTAGCGGTTATGGAGGAGGAGGAATACATGGTCCGTTAGATTCTTTCAACGAGCTTGTGAAGGAAATGACGTCAAAACGACAAGACATCAAGGCTTTTGCTTTCAAGACCAAAGCTATGGTAAATGACACATCTTTTTCTGGAGTTCTTTTTTGTTACTCGTGTTCTCTTTTGACATTACTCAGTTCTGCTTTTTTGGGTACCATTATTAATGTCAATTTCAGCTGCCGAAGCCTCTGGTCCAAATCTGTTAGGCTAAATCAATCCCATCATTTTAACTTGCATAAAATAGAATTAAGTCTACAGGGCTAACCCACGTCCTTATAAATTATTAATTTCTAATGCATAAAATGATATTGAAGTCAATCAGCTTGCAGTGTTAAATAAATGTACTTTGTTATTATTATTATTATACAACAAAGTGGTTTTGAAGGTGGGATGATCCACAAGTGGATATTAGAAAAATATTATTTGACGATGCTTGGGACTATTTTAAGTGTCATTTTATAACTTAATCTCTTGTTCATGAGAACTTTATAACTCTTTTATTTTTATTAATAAATTTTCAGATTTATATAAAAAAAAAAAAAAACGTGGTTTTGAAGGTCCGAGCCTACTTATAAAATCAAAGAAATGTACTTTGGTCTTATCATTGACTTGATTTAAAAAAAAAAAAAACTGCAAAAACAAATTGTTATGCTGATTAATGATTAGCCCCTTTAAACAAAATGTTTCACGTCGTCTTGGAAATGTAACAAAATGATATTGTAACGAATATGTTAGTTATATACAAGCACATTAGCAATCTATAATGCTTTTATTACTTATCTTTTCTACAAACAATCATTTCATACATGAAGTTGCTTTAAGACGTCAAAAAACAAATGTTAAAGATGATATTCAAAAGGTATTCTTTCACACTAGCAGCATAAATTTTTAATTTTAATAGATGGGTAAGAGGGAAAGAAAAATTTGATCCTAGATTTACAGATTTTCTTCACTTTCTAATGACAAAAGATTGGTTAAGAAAGTCGAAAAATTGGTAGTTATTTGGTAAAACCAGTTCGGGTCAAACTGACCATCCAAATTTTTAACCCAATTGAGTCAGATGGCTGGGGTGCGCAGTTTGATCGAATTTAATCCTAAATAGATTGATTAATATGGATCTTTTTTTTTTTGGGGTGATAGAACCATACTAATATATGGCCTATTAATTGATTTTACAGACGGGTCTAAGCAGACTTTGGTAAACATGTGATTCATTTAAATGCTAGTATATGATAATTGCTTCCTATTTTCTGTCTTTGAGATCTATATTCTGTCAATTTCTATTTTCCCTGAATATCAAGTTCAGTTTCTAGCTTGCTCTCTTTGAGCTGCCGCCTTGATTATAGAGTTGTGCTTGATTTCAGTTGGTTTTCTAATTTATGATAAGTTTTGCACCCCCTTAAACACTTATCTTGTATGCTTATCGTTGAAAAAGACGTGATAAACATATTTACAGCAATCCATCCAGCCGGGTCCATTTACCAAAGATATAACTTTAACGAGTTATTTATCAGTTTCCCTAATGAATTAATGTTGACAGGATAACAATGAAAGTTTGACACCATAGATTGTTAAATGTTTATTCTGCTTTGACACTCTTTGACATTTGCTCTTGAATTATCACTGGAAAATTTGTGAATGGTAGGGCTTCTTTAGGCTCAATCTCTTTTCTTGTTTGGAAGTTAATGCATTCTGGTTTGATGGCAATTATCTTGCTGCTGATGTATCATCCTTGCATGACCTGTTGGATGATTTGAATTCTGTTATGAATCGATGTCATTGATTGACAAGCTCATTGTGAATGATTTGCACCTACAACTAGTTTATGAGGATAATAATGTGTGAAACCTCTTACAAGTTAGAGCATTTTTCCCCATTAAACAGCTTTTGAAGATGGAGCATGAGGTCCAGTCTGCTAGACAACGTGAATCAATTTACTGGCATTTAGCTTCACATGGTGTCCCAAAGAGCCTACATTGCCTTTGCCTCAAACTGGCAGAAGAATATGCAGTAAATGCCATGGCCCGATCTCGTTTACCTTCACCCCAATATGTTTCGCACCTAACTGATCCATCCTTTCACCATGTTGTTCTCTTAACGGATAATGTCCTCGCCGCTTCTGTTGTCGTCTCTTCTACAGTCCAAAACTCAGCCAGACCTGAGAAGTTGGTGTTTCACATAGTCACAGACAAGAAAACTTACACCCCAATGCATTCGTGGTTTGCAATCAATTCGTTTAGACCAGCCGTTGTGGAAGTTAAGGGATTACACCAATATGATTGGTCTCAGGAGGTGAATGTTGGGGTCAAAGAGATGTTAGAGACTCATCGTTTAATTTGGAGCAATTACTACAAGAATTTGAAGCATGAAGACTTTGAATATGAGGGTGAGAATAGGAGATGTCTAGAGGTTCTAAGCCCTAGCTGCCTATCTCTTATGAATCATCTCAGAATTTATATTCCTGAGGTAAGCATCCAAAACTTTGTGACAGTCCCCTTCTCTGTTCAAATGGATGATGTTGACTTTGATATTTGTAATGATAAATATAATTGATTTATCAACTGACTCTCCTGAGCCTCACAGCTGTTTCCAGATCTGAACAAGATACTGTTTCTGGACGATGATGTAGTAGTACAACATGACTTGTCATCCCTGTGGGAACTGGATCTCAATGGGAAAGTTGTTGGTGCTGTTGTTGGCTCATCATGTGGGGACAACTGTTGCCCAGGAAGAAAATACAAGGATTACTTGAATTTCTCATACCCAATAATATCGTCAAATTTTGATCGTGATCATTGTGCTTGGCTTTATGGAATGAATGTGCTTGATCTTGAAGCTTGGAGGAGGACAAACATCACGGCAACATACCATAAATGGTTAAAACTTGTAAGTATATCAAATCCATTGAAGTTAGTTAGCTGGCAACCAGATTGTGCTAAAGATGTTTTTGGTGCAAATTTCATTTTAATCTGAAGATGAATTTACTCGGTCATCCTTCCCATAATATTCAAATTATAGAACCCTGAAAATTGGAGAATAAGAGGATTGAAAATCTACTCTATACTGATAACTATACTGACAAACTGAAAGGACAATTGTTCAGGAGAAATGCAAGAAATATGATAATCGTTAATTGATATTTCCTAACCTTTTTCTTGAGATCCACTTCTGAACAAATGTTCATGACCCTATATAGTGATGCTAGATATGAAAATATGTACACATTATTGACTTGCTTGATCCAATGATATTCTAATGACGAAAGAAATCATTCACTTTCTGCTTGTTTTGTTGTCATGATACTATTATCATAATCTACAGAACCTCAAATCTGGATTGGAATTATGGCAACCAGGAGCACTTCCACCAGCTTTGCTTGCTTTGGATGGTAACGTGCATCCTATTGATCCTTTATGGCACGTGGCTGAGTTAGGTCAGAGATCCCTGGAAGCTCATGAAGAAACATTGAAATCTGCTGCTGTTTTACATTTCAGTGGCCCTGCAAAGCCATGGCTTGAGATTGGGTTGCCAGAGGTACGAGGTTTATGGAGTGGACATGTAAATTTCTCAAACAAGTTCATTAGAAAATGTAGGATCACGGGATGAAGTTGACAATTTATCTCACTCCCATACTTTCATTTTGGGACCAGAAGAGACCTACAGTGTGAGACCAGAGGGAAGAAGGTTTGGCTTCAGTCTCTGCTCATGCTCTATTGCACAGTTCGATATTAGTTACAGTCATGTTCAATTGTTCATAATAGAAAATAGATGAAGGTACCGCGCAAATACACAATGATCATGAATTTAACTAAATTGTATATTACTTTTTAGTCAGATAACTGAATTTACGATGTCAATGTTGAAATTCATCAATAATGTTCTGATTTTGGTTCTATGTGACACTGTCCCTATTTTGTTTTACAATTCTTAGAAGCATAGTTCTGAACATTTCATTTCACACAAAGATACGATTATTCTCTTGGTTTAATCAATTTAGTGACAGAAAATTTCTCTCTCTTGATTGTGCGATGGCTTGTAGTTTATAGGAATGAAATTTATTGCAAAAACCGCTGGACTTGATATCAGCAGGGGGTAAGGACATCCACACATTGGGGCTGAAATTGGTATAGGTCTTATTTGGGGAATTGAGGTGTTGTAATTTTAAAATTAAAGCTGGTGTTAAAAAATAAGTTGTAACTATAAAATAAAATTAATTTTAAATAATAATTTTATTAAAATTATTAAAAATATATTTGATTTTTTATCATATAAATATAAAATTAAATTGATTTAATTTTTAAATTATAGCAATTAGTGTTTACTAAATATTTAAAAGTTAGAACTGTCTCACCTGAATTTCAAATTTAACCTTAATCGATTTAAAACTAAAGCAGGTCTTATCAAATGGCTAAGTGCTCCAATTTTGTTGGAACTGATGCATTGCCTACCAAGTTGTTGTGAATGAATCCCTTCAAAAGCGAGCTGTGATAAGCTTTTATTTCACTTTTTTTTGGGTCCTTTTTTCCCTTTTTTGGCTTGCAGGATGTGCTGATTTAGACAGATAATGGTGTAAAACGAAACACGTTCGATTGGAGCTGAAATCGGCTTAATGGTTTTAAGAAAATTAAAGAGATTTCTGAGCACATGCATGCACACAAAAATAAAATGTTTCCGGATTAATTACAATTACAAAGATTCACTTCACGTTTGCTCCAAACCTCTCATAATTCAGTATGTACTGGTCATCTTTGTCCATTTGAAACTGTCATTGTTTAATGCTTTTGTAATAATGCGAGTAAGCTATTATCCTAATTTTCTTGCCTAAATCTTCTTCAGATTACCGATTCAACCGCTGATCAAAACGTTGGCCTCCTTGGGCGGATTAATTTTGTGCTTTCATTACAAATTAATGAGAATATTTTGGTCGGATGAGAGAGTCTTCGATACTTACATAATCCTAATTTTTGGTCTATCTCTTCTTCAGATGATCGATTCGACCTCTGACCAAAATGATATGCACCAGGGTTATTTCAAAGCACTTCTAATATTATTATTGGGTCCAACAAATATTGTCATGTGTAGACTTTTGTGGAAGACGGTTCACAGTAAAATTGATGGTACGTATACTATTTAATTATCATGGCATCCTAATCGTTCAGTGTAATTGAAAATAGTAGATGAAACAAAAATTACAGAGAGCAAGGAAGAATGAAAATTTAAGTAGTAGACATGTTTATGAAATGTTTAGGTGCATAATTAATTCATGAAGGAATCCCTTATTAACAACATCACACAGTTAAGATTCTAACATTAACTAGCGAAAGCCACAAGGCCTTCGTTATATGCGGTGGATTTTGAAGAAACTGGCATTCGCCTTTTCATTTTCCGTACGTACCATACTCTCATCAATCTGATAGATGCAAGGTAATAGAAAGGCTCCTGCATATTTCACTGGTAGATGCAGCTTCCCTGCAAGTCAACTGTGCCAAAATATCAAATTCAGGCGACACACATACATATTCATACATTGTTTTCATAATTTATATGCGATCGATTATATTGGTGATTGTTCAAACCCCGCTCAGATGGGTGGAGAGAGATTTGGCTGCCGTTAGGCTAGACAATAATAACAACAATGGGGGAGGGGGGGGGGTGGGGGAATTGGTCATGGAAGATAGAAAGGAACTTACACAAGTTGAAGAGGGGGCTGATCGCCTTGGCGAGAGTACTGGTGATTGGGTTCCAAGAGGTTTACAGGAAGGAAGTTTCGGTCATAGGGCTGTGAAGCCGCGGGCTCGTACACATGCCCTCCTCCTTGCTGCATCATGCTTTCTGATTGTTGCTCTTGTCGTGCTCTCTCATTTTCAGATATCTGCAACATATATTTAACAACAAATGATTTTCATTTTATCATTAATTGATAAAAGATTGGCCAAGTATGTGTGTGTGTGTGTGTGTGTGTGAATTGTGAGGGTGAGAGAGAAGAAATAAAGACCCTTGCTCTGAGGTACATGTTATCATTTTGAAGCTGAATTTCCTGCGCATTTGCAAGAGCCAAAATGTTACATGGTATATTGGAGATCAGAAAGCGTGTTAATTCTGAAGTCATGGTCGCATTGGGAACAAAGTTACAGCACATGCAAAAGCAAAATTTGCTAAAGAGTAGGAAAGAAAAGTTACCCTCTTCTCCATGAACTCGATTTCAGCTAATAACGTTTCGTTCTGTTAGAATAAACAAATGCAATTAAACATGTCAGCGGAAACTATTGAAAGGAATTCAAATGATCATATTAGTGAGACTCAAAACAATATGTCACGATGCACAACACACACACGCATAATACCTTCTTGGATCTAACTCTGCCGATTCCCTTCTCAAGTCTTGCCTCAAGGTTCTTGAGCTCCTTGAAGTTTAAAGTGCTGAGGGCCTCACCCAGAATGTGCCTGGAGATTATACATATTGTCTATTGGGACCTCCCAAGTACAATCGGATGAAGGTACTTTAACATAGGCAATGAAATTAATGTGTTTTACCTGTTCAAATTCTGAATCTCCCGGATTTGTCTTCGTAGTTTGGTGGCTTCTTGCTGGTAAAACTGAGATGGTATACATGGGACAATACTGTTAGAACATCTCTATACCTTCTAGAATAAGTGAAGGTGGGTGAATTGGAGAATGCATATGCATACATCCACAAGAATATGAGAAAGCCATGATTCCATTATACTATTTTATAGCATCAGACACAGAAGCATCTAAATGTGTTTTCAAAAAAAAAAAAAAAAAGGAACGTAAGAGAAATTCAAGGAATCACTAAATGAGACCTTGGATAAATTCTTCAAAAATAATCTCAATTGATAATTCTTAAGTGCCAATATCTTAGTCGATATTATTATTTTTTTTTTCTCGCTTATTTGTAGTTTGATTCACACACAATCTCATTTAAAGGTCTTCTTTATGTTTACGTATTATGGCTTCATTTGTTTTAACTTTTGAGAGTTCTTCAAGTAAAAGTTAAGATGTCAAAAGTCTGATAAAGATTACTTTCTGCGTGAAGAAAGCGATCGTGATAATGAAATGCATGCAAGTGGCTTGGGCGGGTTTCCCTTATACAGGTTCAGTCGCGGAAGTGTGCAAGAAACGCATGCCTCTCCAGATTCAACATGATATCCTCTGATCCCCGAGAGTTGTGAGTGCAGGACTAAAGGTCACTCGCGGTTAGGTATAAAAGGATATCTAAATGGTTAAGACAAAAAAAAAAACATTTTCAATTTTACTTTGGCAGCATAATTGTTTGTTTTCCACAACTGTCAAATATATATTCATATTGGCGTCTATAACTTTTATTTCACATCAATAATGGCTCAAATAACTGCATCACAAAATCAAAGGAAGTCAAAGTCTTTGATTTAAGGCATTACTAGATAATTGAAATGAAAGAAAAAAAACTTTAATTTATTCTGCATAAAATATTGACTTTAATGAAGATTTACAATTTGGGAGCAAAGAGGAGGATGGTGCCTTACAAAAATCGGGTGGGGCTATTTTAATTTTAATTTTTTACTTGAAATTTTAGATGATTTTGAGCCATGGAATTAAAATAATCCGATATTAGATATTAAAAGTCAATGTAGCATTTAATGATAAGTATTTATGCACTACTTAATTTCTTAAAATCAATCGATTTGTGTCAAAATTTTAAAAGAGAAATTTAAGTTAAAATAACATAACTCCAAAAAGATTTATTAAAATATAAATTTATAGGAGTAAAGCCATAAGCATCACCACAAGATGGTCTTTGTGATTCGCAAAGCAATAAATTTAGCATTAGACCCTCTAATGTTCTATTCTAAATATTGAATAACCAAAGTCAAGGGAAACCCTAAACCTAAGTCCTTTACAACTTCGTTTTTAAATATTGGAGAGGCACAGAAATTGGAAAAGACAGATTTACATATGTACCATAGAGAAAACCTTAATGTAGTGCAAGAAGAAGAAAATTATTTCAACTTTTTCTTTACCTAAACATTCAATTTAATTTTACTGTACTAATTAAAAAGATCTTCACAGACAAGGAACAACCAAATTCTTATACAAATGCAGGAGGGTCTAGGTACAAAATAAAAAATCCAAGATAAAAAATCCAAAATAAGAAATCCAAACTTCAGGTATCATTTAACTAATAAAAAATGCTAAGCCTGAGTAGGTTTTGTTTCCCTAAAATAGAAAGCCACGAAAGAAAGCTAAAAACAAGCAGTTCTTGTGACTCAAAATGAGCGTTGGAGCACAAAACATTTCTAATGAAGTAACTAACAATTTGATATTTATTCCACCTTTAGTTTCTGATGATGTCAAATCAAAAGTATAAATAAACCTTTTAGTTGCTTTAACATTTGCAAAACCATAAGATTCTTTCAAATTAACAAGTTTAAAACCATTTCTTCCAACAACAATGATTAGCTTTTAGCTTTTAACTTTACCTGAGTGTTAGCTTCAATAATAGATCCTGGGTTAGAAGAATCGGCACATGCTTTCTTGTACCTGTCAATTGTTGCTCTGACACTGCAAGAGGGGGGGGGGGGGGGGGGGGGATACAAATTTATGGATAGCAAATATAATTATATAATCATTATCTCGCTGATAATAAAAGTATGCTAAGCATGAACTAGTAAGTCAAGATTTTTTTTCTTTTATCAAATGAACACTTGCCAACTCATCATAAAATCCATGCATACATACAAGAAGCACATTGTAAAGAATCTTTGAGAAAGGCCACTAATGCTCCTTAACAAGGGAGAAAGAATAGCAATGAAGTATGCAAGACAATATATATATTTGAGGCCTTGATTTTTGTGAAATGAAGTACATATAAAAGGGAAGATCACCATCACTGCTATCCGCCTGTTCAATGTAATGATTCTAATTGTCTCCCAAATCGCTAAAGTTTGACATGTGCGCTTATAAAGATACAAGCCGATATTTAAAGATGAGTTCATGGTCCTCTTTCAAAAAGGTTCTCATCACGGACGAAGTAATTAAGATGAGGAGGGTTATTGCCTGACCGCATGCAGGATTTATGAAGTCACTCAACCCATCATAAGGGCTGCCATGCAGGATTTATTAAGTCATGCAGTCCAACATATGGGATGTATGAGTACAAAAACAGGGATGGATTATAGCAACAAATTGTCCTTCATTGCCAAGTTAAGACTTGGCCTAAAGCTTAAGTAACTCTAAAATTCTAACCCATCCCAGCTGACAGTTTGCTTAAATACAACATAGACAATGAATTTCTTGAATGGATTGAGTATGGAGATATCATCAGATCATAACCTAAGATGCTGTAAAAATTTGCATTCGTCCCATCATTTTATTTACAATTAAGGTAAAATCAACTTAAGATCATTGTAAAATCAATAATTGTCAAGTAAAATTAACTTAACTTTCAAATTACAGCTGCAATTATAGAAAACTCTAGAGTTGTGGCTTGAAAGCCATAGTTATACTAGACAAAAGGATCAAACGAAGCCTAAATAGTTGCTGAGAAGCATTGCGTGAGATCATCACCATAAGATCTCAACCCCCAAACTTTAGAAGTATATTTTAATAATTATGCCTTTTTTTTAGTTTTTTCTTGTTTATTTCATTGATTTAGGTGTGGAATCGTTAATCAATGTTAAGGAGGCTTGATCTTCAAGCTATTACTTTGGTAATATTTACAATGAATTATTATCTTAACAATTTTCAAATTGAACTCAAAGCATATCAATTTACAAAAGACTGACATCAGATATATTAATGTACAACAATAATGTGAAGTACTGTTAGGTAATGAACAAAAGCAACTAAATTAAAAGAAAATTATGTATATATTTTTCATGCTCTTTGGCAGGAAATGAGAAGCCGGTAAAACAAAATACGAAATCTGAAATCCTATTGACAAGTACTCAAAATGGAACAAACCCGCGACAAGGTGAGAAAGTTGGCTTTGCCAAGTGCAGAACATTTGAAAGCCAATTATTGTGTTATGATGAGAAGGTGGATTCATTTAGTTCTAAGGAGAAAAAGGTACTTAAAATAGAAGGAATCTGAAGGGCATAAGAAAGCATATAACAAACACGACAGAATTTCAATCCCCGGAAAATCCTTGGGACAATTTACTTTTTGCCACATTGTTTTGATTCCAAATTTAAGCATAGGCTGTGGGCTAGATTTGAAAGTAAAAGGCATGCAACTCCAACAAGAAAAGAAGCAAATGCATGTTAAAGCTATGGCGATGACAAAACTTGTCTTATAAAGGATAAAGCTCTCTCTATATAATAACTATGCAATACTCAACTTTAATTAGCTCAAACTATTAAGTTTCGCTCCACCATGTCCATGTTCCAATTAGTACAGTTTCATCTATAGGCATGACATATCAAATCTTCCCCACACTTGTGTTGACGCTACTATATATATATATATGCACACACACATATTGTATCACATAATTCTCAAAGCTGAACCACATGCTATTTAATTTATTTAAAATAAAAAAGTTCATTCTAGTCGCACTGGTATTAAATATCTAGCTTCCACATGTACGGTGTAAGAAAACAATTACTAACAAAAGCAGATAGATTTATTAGCACAAAAAGATCAGGTGATGAAAGCTCAACACAGAAAATTGATGAAGAAAGTAATTTCCAAACATTTCAGTTAAAAGAAAAAGGGAGAATAAGATCAAAAAAGAAAAAAAAAAAAAACTCTTCAGATAACATGAGAATTCTCTGAAAGTAAATATTTTTAGATATTTTAAAGAAATGGTCACGTAGTAGACTAGTGGAAGCGAAGTAAAAGAACTTGACAGATGCTGATGCATGATCAGTTTTTCAACACGGAACTTGTGGGGCAAGATTACGTGACGCTCTAGTCCAGATGATTATACAAAGAGTGATTTAGATATGACACTCCAATCCAAATGATTATATAAAGAGAGATTTCGATGCACCCGAAAACAAAGAGGGGTTTATTAATGAAAACAAGGTTACGAAAGTAGTAATTTTCTCTGCCTTCTTTGAGTTTTTCTTTTTATTTTTTTTTTCCTTTCATCCACTTCTAATACAAAGACTATTGAAGAAATAGATAGCCCAAATCTAGATTTGCCTTTTCAAATAGAGCTTGTATATTCAAGTAGAGTTTTTATTGGTGCATCTTTTATAAATGGAGTTTTTATTAAAAATTACAAAATTACTTTGATAAGTAAGTTTTAAAAGTTAATTATGAAGAAAAAATAATAAGCTTTGTGAAAAATTATGGAACATTTTAGACAATTTAACTTTTTTAAAAAGCTCTCTAATCTCTACTCCTAAAAGTCCAAAATTTGAGGTTTTTTTTTTAGTAGAGACAAAAGAACTTATTTGATGTCTAAAAGTTCTACTCAACATAGATTTAAACAATAATAAAAACTTAAATATTTTTAGGACATTTTAGGCACTTCTATGGATAGCCATACTAAACATGTACTATGCATATTGTAAAGATATATAAGTCCTCTATGAGATTTATCCTATATCTAAAAGAAGAGATGTTTCTATTCCACCCACTACATTTGTGGGAAGAAATTTTTTTTAATGTAAGGATGAATGGTCAATATAGTCTAAACAAAAATATGGGTTCTGTAATCAAAAGAAATAAATATAGTTCATAAAATTCCTGTATTACTTATAAGGATTCCCATAAAAATGTAAATTCCTATCCATCTAAATAAACAGATGACTTAAATAATGAGAGAAAAGAAATTAACTATATATCAATAAACATAAACAAGGCTAAAAACATAAAAGAAGAATTTAATAGAATATACCTTAAATACTTAATATGGGTATTTGTTTAAACTATCACTTACTGCATATATAACGAAACAAGTTTCATGTCATTCATCTATAGACTCCCTAATAATGATAAAGGTTTGATTTGGTTTTTGTCCGGGCAGCAAATGATCAGTCAAGTCAAGAAGAAGAGATCATAGACCGGAGTCACCGGACTAGCCTTTTAATAACACAGTATTTTATTGTTACCTTAACTTTGTCGAGCCACTGATTGGTTGTCTCTGCCATGTTGGCAGAAGACCCCCCAATATGATTGGCTCAACAATCTTCTTCCTCTTTATGCTCATTTTACTTTGACGACACAATGGGTAATGTAGTAACCCTAAAGGACCACTAAAATACCCACTCCCCACGATCAGTACAAAATCCCCAAAAGCAGGCTTTAAACAATTTCTCTTTCATGCTATTAAAATCAAAATCTTGGTATTAGAAGAACTAAAAAGTATTCGTGTCACTGTGTGTTAATTCTGAATCTACAAAGAGAGAGAAGGGGGGGGGGAGAGAGAGAGAAGATTTGCGGCCATGTGTCAAAGTTGAAAGAAAGAAAGAAAAGAAAAGTCTGTTAATGCAGGAAGCAGCAGAAGCAGGGATTGATGAAACTCTCCAGTAAATGTGCAGTGATCCCCCATTGGCTCGTACCCTTTGTTTCCCCGCTCTCTCATTTTCTCTATCACCTCAAACCTTTTTTTATTTTATTTGATTTCTCTTTCTTTCTTCTGTCTTATTTTTCTTTTGATTTAAACATTTGTGTGTGTGTGTGTGTGTGTGTGTTGTGTGTATATAAGGGTTTATAATATGACCTGTACCATAAATTCATATACTAAAGTTCAAGTTTTTCTACCAATGACATAAATATAATGTGTTACTCTATTATATGATACATATAACGATTACTGTGCTTTCCAACAAAAATGTAACTCTCTCTTTCTCTCACAATTGCAAAATGAAGTGGGAGATGTGATTGCCCCCAGTGGCCCACTGCTGTAGGTCAATAACATGCTTGCTTTTAGCTGCAGCTTCAAAGTGAGAAAGAGATCTAAAAGCAGAAGAAACTAGAGAAATGGAAAAACTGAATGCTGAATGCTAAGAGAATAGACATGTTTCATCAGATAATAGAGAAAAAGAGAAGCTAAGTAAAGGAATCATGACATCATATTGTTAATTGTCATATTTGAAGAACTGAAAAATTCATGTCTGACGTAACCAGAGATTCTTGAGTTGTAACTAAGACACCACGACGACGACGACGATGATAATAATAGTACAGCTCACTCAACAAAGCCCTTGTCACACAATTCACAACCACCACATTCTTTTTCATATGATCTAGAGAAGGGCAAAAATTGGGTCAGAATGATGGGACAAAAGCCTAACACCAGTTATAAAGATTTGTTCAATGAAACCCTAATTAATATATATATAAAAGATTAGACGAGTTTAATGGGTTTTGGAATAGGGTTAAAAGGTAAATATCAGAACCCATTAGCCTATCAAATCAACCCCCTTATTTTACAGCTGCTGCTGTCATGCTGATGAGGTTTTGAGTAAAAATGAAACCCTAATCTGAAATTTGACTGGTTCTTGGTAACAATGTTTTGTTCAACAAATTTAACCAAATCCCCTCCGGGTAAAAAGGCCATCAACAAACAAACAGGGGATAAAGATCCAGACTGACTATGAATTAAACCATTTATTTAATCATATATATGGCCTTGACAGATTGATTGAGGTAATAAAGATTTGTGATAATTAAGATTAAGATCTGACAGCAGCTAGTCTACAAAATTGATGGTGGCTTTTTCAAATTTGTTGGTATAGCTTCAATTTCTTGAATTGACATGCTTTTGAGGATGTGTCAAATCTTGAAGAGAAGCATGAGAATGGACCAATTCGAGAGCTTGACACGCACAGCTTCATTGAAGCAGACTCCCTTTTTTTTTTTTTTTTTTTTTCTTCTTTTAATTTCTTTCGGTATAGATTAACATCAATGGAAGCTGAGATTTTCAGAAACTTGGATAGACAATTTGATTGATAAGCCCTTGTTTTTGCAATAGAAAACTTCAAAGAGTAAATATAAAATATAAATCACTTCCATTTATATATATTTGGGCAGATCCGCGTATCTATTAAACAAACAAAGAACTCAGAAGAAAGAGAAATATTTTTGAAATCCCAGAAATGAAAACAAACAAAATCAAGAAACGGTTAGATCAGTGAAGAATCCGTTTCTTCTGAATATTTCATTAAACTTTAATAATATAATCATTAGACTTTTATGCAAGATAATAAGCTGCAAACCACTCCAAAAAATAAAGAAAAGTAACTCAAAAAAACAAGAAAACAGAAATTGAAACTTTTCTTTACACCCATGATGCAATAACCTCAGCTGAACAAGATGATCAAGCATGTTCATAAAAAATATTTGTCAATGGAAAAAAAAAAAAAAACTGAAGGGAAAAAAAGAAAAAGAGAAAATGAAAACCTGTTGTTAGCATATTCATAGAGGCGGCCACGGCTAGAGAAGACGATGAGAGCAACTTCAGCATCACACAAGACAGACAGTTCATAAGCTTTCTTCAACAATCCATTGCGGCGTTTACAGAAGGTGACCTGTCTGTTTGTTGTGTTCTCGATCCGCTTTATCTCAATTTTGCCTCTTCCTATTTTCTTGCTTT
Source organism: Citropsis articulata (assembly GCA_030449925.1). NCBI lineage: Eukaryota > Viridiplantae > Streptophyta > Magnoliopsida > Sapindales > Rutaceae > Citropsis > Citropsis articulata. The sequence continues at coordinate 5,676,182 of JASUUH010000211.1, read as the reverse complement.
GGCGTGAGCTTTCTGGGTTTTGTTTTGGAAACTCCATGGTTGCTGGTAACTTGCTTGAGCTACACCTGAAAAAGACCCAAAAAAAAAAAAACAAAAAATATATCTATCTATCTAGATACATATATACATATAAACACACACAAACACATAAAGAAGAAAAAAAAAAAAAAACTTACATGTAACCTGGAAAGAAGACCTAAAGAGGAATAAGGATTCTTGATAATTTCACTGGAGCTAGCTCCCTCCTTTTTGGTGTAGTTTGTCAGCAACAGTGCTTGGAGTTGCAGAAAATGGAAGTGAGTTCTTTTAGGCCATTGATATATTTATAGATAGAAAATAGACCCTTCAACCATACATAATGCTAAATTAATTATGTTCTTAATTTCATCTTCTTTTTCTTTTTACTTTTTTTTTGGTATGTGTAATATTTTAATTCATATGGTATAAGTTAATATTCATGGAGTATTATTAAGAAAAGTCATGGGGTTTTGTTAAAGCACTGCTTCTTAATTTGCTATTTAATCAATTATGATAATATGGATATCCATATGGCAAGCATTAAATTGATAAGAAGTAATGTTTTAGGAATATCAAAGACCTTATGGCGTTATTAATCATTCATTAAGTAGCTGATGAATGTAAAAAAAATGGAAAGTTGATAATAAGAGATTTGTTTTGGAAGGTGACTGCTAATGATGGTAAATGGTGTTGAATGAGACCTTGATGCTAAGCTGGAAAATTACAAAGATTTTAGATTTACTGAAAAATTACTAAACGAGAGGACGTCTCATATTGTTTTTTTGCTTTCTTTTTGGATTTTGGAGTTTTATTTAGGGTGGGGGCTTTGTCCTAAATTTGTTTCTGATCTCATATGACTTGTATTTTTAGCTCTCTTTCTCTCTCTTCTACATTATTAGAAGTTTTATTTGTTGGTAAAAAAAAAGACTCCCATGTGATGTCCTGTTAACTATCTCCTATTCTTTTGCTTCATTTATGGTAAAGATGGTGAGATATGTTAACCTTATTATTCACTTTGGGAACATAAGTGTAGTGCTTCAAGTCCATGACCAATATGGCTTTCTATTACTGAATTTTGCTTCCTGCACTATGGCAGCCAGCTTATTGCAAGTTTTGCCTTTTTATTCTTTTATTATTATTATTTTTTTTTTGGGATTCAAAAGAATGTTAAGGGATTGAACCCATTTGGAAATTGCTTACCTATTTGCATTGTGTAATGCACTGCAAAATAAATTTCATTTACAATGGACATAAAATCATATTAAAATTATGCCTGTAATTTCATCCAAGGAGCTTAATTTCAGTCTCTCTTTTTTTTTTTTTTTTTGGGTTTTTGAGTGTGTGGAGAATATGTAAAAGATGAGTGTAACTGTGTGACGGCCCAGGTTGAACAATTTGGTTAAGTAGATTTTTTCTATTTGGGCACATAGCCTCTCACCACTTTGTTCTTTAACCATACAACAATTCAAGAGGACATTGTTCATTATGGCAAGTTTATTTGATTAGAATAATAAACAAAACTTTGTTCATCATGGCAGGCATGCTTATTGTCAGTTAGTAAATTAGTTCAAGATATCATATAAAAGCCTACAGGCCTAAGTTAACCAAAAAACTAACTCAAGATTTGAGGGTTATTAGAATTTCATATTCTTAATTAATCCAAGTTCAATACTCAAACGACATGGGAGGGATATTTTCCCTAACATTAAGTTTGCCTGCTCTTGTACTGATATGAAATGTCATATTTAAAAATCCACAATAATTCAGATAAAAGAGGCTCATTCACAAATATAATTACCTCATATTGGTAATGTACATTTGTTAATTCAAAACAACAGTCTGAAAAATAAATGCATGAGTGACTATAATATAATGTGAAAAGATGTATAAATTAAGAGCCTGAGTATGTAAGACTTTCAGATTCATACCGATTGACCATATTGTTACAGGATTTTGAAATTGGTACGGGTAATCATTTCTGGAGAAGAAAATGAAGTCGCCCAGCTTTGCGCAGACCGGCTAGCCAGCTAATTCGAATTAATTTTCAATGTGAATGTAGCCTTCACTGCAAGCAATAACTAGATTTCAAAGACAATCAATACCATAAAATCAATGATAACAATCATAATAAATAGACTCACTGATGAACTACGCCTGTAACATTTTTACATCTTTCTATTTGGCTGTTTGCTCTGGCCGGCCGGGTACTTGGGAGAAATTTTGACAACCACACTACTCTGTTAAGTGATCAGCTCTTTTACATCCGATCATTAATTATGCTTTAATCTTTATCTCTCTTGTCTAAATCTTTATCAAACATGGATAGAGAATTTTTATGTTTAACGTAACGTACACACACACAGAGCAACAGTGCCCATTGGTGAGCCCCACTACTGTTGCTGTGTGTGTGCTAAGTTGCGTTAAACGTAACTTAGCACTGGCCATATATATATATGGTTTAATATATATATATTATGGTCATGCTATTAAGGCATATGGTTTAATAAAATCAGTGCAAACATGATATTAAACCATATGCATGGCTTTATAATGAATTGAACACTGATTCTATAAAATCACATGGCTTAATAGCATATTAAAAAAAAAAAAAAAAGTGCTCTTGCACCTAAGAATTTATGTATGTATGTATGTTTGTATTGGGTTAAAATATATATATATATATATATAGAATGACAAAGATTTTTTTTATTCATTTACTTTGATTTTTTGGTGAGGGTAAAAGATTTTCCTCCTCAAGTATGTAAATTCATTTGAGAACTTACGAACCTTATTCTAATGATATTCACTGATTTCAAATAAACATACATGCATCGGACTTATTTATATTGCTCTCGTATGCGGTGAAAAGAAAAAATGTTTACTTGGAGAAAAACACTCCAGAAGATTTATGTTTATAAAGTCAGCATAACAAATTTGTCAATTCTCTCACTTAATGATTCAAATGACATGATTTCGTCATAAAATTTCTTTGTCTAGCAGTTACTGTAGTTATTTGTATAAGAGGCCCACGTGTTTACCACATCTGTAAGCATAAAAACATTGTATCCAATCTTTGCAAACTTGACTACATCTTTACTCTTTTGTATCACTTCTTAAAATCCATAAAATTACCTCCTTTTGCCGTTCTTTTTAATTCAATAAGAAGGGAGAAACACTTGTGATCCCATATAATAAAATTACAGCCACAATCGCCTTCCATTACCACTACACGTCCTAATTAATGTTGTTGATTCTTGCAGTTGTTGCGCGCACAAATTAATTTTTCGACCGGTGGACTTGATCATTTCAGGTTTCTAAATTCTAAAATATATTCTCAATCGGTCAGAGATTTAGCAGCTTATCTCTTAAAATTCTTGGCACATGGCCTCATTTGTAAGGCATCGAAGGTCACTTCAGCTGCCTTGCCTTAGTGAATCAAAGCTAATACACAAACGACATATCAGAGGGCAATCCAGTTGTTTCATTCTCTACTGATATTTTTCGAGACAATATTGTAAATTGGCTCCTGTGAAGCACGTTTTCTTGCATGCATTCTTGCAAGTTTAAGTTGGTGCGGATAGGCTTTGCTAATTTTGATTTGGTCTTTCTCTTTTGTAACGCGCGGTAGTGCACTCCTGTTGCGATTTTGGTATCGTTTTTATGATAAGATGAGATTCTCAATATTTGAGTGACCGAGTTGCAACTTGAGCCTTCATATTATGTGTCATTCATCTAGTAGACGATAGGTGTCATAATTTATAAAATTACTTAATCGTCATCTGATTGACGAATGTCATATCAGTTGAAACTCAAATTGAATTTAGATATTGAGATATCTAACATCTATTTTTTTCTTTTTTCTTTTTTTCACTGAATATATAGTAGTAGTAATGCTTAAAGAATTTGGATATAAAATTTGTATATTTCAAAATGTGTTACCAACCGATGATCACGACATGTTAGACAATAGTTGGTTTTTAGCATCATTTATAGGAAAATGATATTTTACCCACGAGCACCCTACGTGAATCCCAACTAACATCATTTTAATTTTTTCTAGTTTTTAAAACCATATTGTCAAGCTTCAAGTAGGGTGTTTGTGGATAGATTATCTGTGCTCTTGTTAATGTAAAAATCATATATAAAATACCAATAAATTACTGACACATCGAATACTACATCAAGTGAGAAACAAACTTTATATATAAATTTGCCTAAAATTTATTACAATGTGTTTAGATTTATTTTTGTTTAATATTATCAAACTGGACCTACTTATGTCCAGTACTATCTAAGAATTAGAGATGGCAACATTTCCTGCAAGGCACTGAACCCATGGGTCCCCGATGAATTCGGGGCATAGGCCACGGAAAAGCCTCAAATATCGAATTAAGGCTATTTTGCATATAGGAGCTAGACCTAACAAAATTTCAGGTTTAAGTAGGGGGATTTTGTCAGGCAGCCGAACCCAAAACAAAAATATTTTTAATTAAATAAAATTTATGAAATAGAACACAAAAAACTCTCTCTTTTCTTAATTGGCTTGCGTCATGGTTTGTGTGTGTGTGTGTGTGTGACAATTAGTAACACTTGTTATTTGTGAATTATTAAGCTCGTCTGTTACATTTGAAAAAATGAATACATAATAATCATGCTAATGTACTTTATACTAGGGGAAATACAATTCAAAAGACTTGAGCTTTTAACACCCTTGTAAAATTTTTATAACGCCATTTTGAACTTATTTTCTAAAGTACCTCAGTCTAATTTATAAAATACAAATTCATATATTAAAAACAATCACCTTCTCATAAAATTCCACCCTAAAAACAACCATTTCTTTTAATTTTTATTTTCTAAATATGTATAAATACTAAAATCTTAAATTATTTTCTTCTCATTATAATTCTTATAATTTTCTAAAAAAATATTCTAATTGGGTGGAAATTATTTACTCTGTGAATAGCAAACTTTTTGTTTGGTTCATAAGAGTATCCATGAAATAGGCAAGTAATAGCAACTCGTCATGTTTTAAAGTTTTAATTATAGCATATATAAAATTATGTTTTCTAAAATAAAATATAAAAAATTGGGGATGGGGCTCCCGTTTTAATTCCACGCATTCGAAAATTTTTAGAAATATCCCTAAAATATCCTCAAATATGAATTTTCAGGTATAGAGGCAAGGACCATGATCCTTGCCCTAAACCTGCCCTATTGCCATCCCTATGAGAAACGAAAGAAATTAAAAGGTTAAAAAAAAACCTCTTGTATATGTTCCTAATGTTGAGAGAACAAATATGTGTTTTTTAATTTTATTTTATTTTAATTCTTTTGTATACAATAAAAACTCTATAAAATAATATTATTGGGACCAAAAAATATTATTTTAACAAGGTTATTTATTTATTGATAAATGAATATTTATTAATTTATGAAGAGTTTTCTTGGTACATGTATAAAAGAAGTGTGCAAACAGAAACAAATAAAAATAATTATTGCTATAATCATAGAATATGCTAAAATTGGTGTAGAATAGGCTTTGTATACACAGTATAAGGGAAGAAATCATGAAGTAGTTAGCCCACTCAAGGGGGGATATGGTTGATAAATAATCCCTGAGATTTGGCTTTAATAGCCACAAGATTTATTACTCTTTTACATATAATACATAGAACATGGAACACAAACTCTATTAATATGTAATCCATTATTTTTAATTTTAAACTCAAATAATTGGAATCATGACTTCTCATTTGAAGGGAGTAAAGAGATTTACATTGATTGGTAAAATGAAAGCATTGTGTGAATATAAAAATGAGCATCCCTCCTCAAGCCAAAAAGATTTGCAACAATAGGTTCATCAAAAAATTTACCTTTGCATAAGGTAGTCAACAATATCAAATACTTTTAAAAGGTCATTTGAATATTTGTCAAGCCAAAAAGATTTGCAACAATAGGTTCATCAAAAAATTTACCTTTGCATAAGGTAGTCAACAATATCAAATACTTTTAAAAGGTCATTTGAATATTTGTCAAATGAGATGAAATATAAGAATGTGAAAAGGCACAAACCTGTAAAATATCTCGAGTTAGAATAAGTATTGTATGAATGGTTTCTTCAATATCAAGAGAAAGTGAATATGACTGGAGAAATGATCCAAATCAAAGCAAAAGAGTTCCTGTAAAAAATGTATGGTGACTCTAATCTAGAATTTAACTTCACAAGTTGTTGGCTCGAGCGGTTTAAGGCAAGACATGGAATTAAATCTTATCGAAGGTTTGGTGACAGTGGTTTCGCATTTATGGAGAATATTAAAGCTACTTTACCAAGTATAAAAGTTAAACTAGACCAATTTCAAATGAAGGATATCTACAATATAGATGAAATCGGTTTATTCTATTGTTTAGAGTAATTAGAAGGATGGAAGAAGCACAATGAGAGAATTACTATTGTTGTAATGGTGGTGGTTTTGACTAAGTACCACTTTGGATTATTGGTAAGTATGCTAATCCTAGATGTTTTAAAAATGTAAACATTAGCAATCTTAATTGTCATTACTAAGTTAACAAGAAAACATGGATGACTGGATTATTTTTTGAAGAATTTGTTTATTAGTTTGATAAGAGAATGAATGGCAGAAAAGTACTACTTATGGTGGAAAATTGCCCAGCCCATCCAAAGGTTATTGAAGGCTTGAGTAATGTTGAACTATTTTTGTTGCCTCCTAGTACAACCTCAAAGATTCAACCATTAGTGATGTCATTTTTTTCCTGGTATTTTGGAAGGCTACTGTTAAAGGGCTACACATTATGTAATTTTAATGATAACAACCATGTTTCTTAAGTGATTAGGTGATTTAATAAATATTGTATTTCATAAGTTTATTAGTTTTTTAAGGATAATATTTATACAAGTGAATCAAATAAAATCAAATTCAAGACACTCAAAGGACAATGGTGAAATTAAAAATAAAGTTTAGAGTTCAACGGATAAATTATTGTGATAAATTCTTGTTAAGCCTGTATGATTTAATTGATGCATGATTTAGTATTTGAGAAGCTCAAGAGTTTATTTAAATAATTACTTTTCATAAACCAAAAGGTTTTATATTTATAAGATAAAGTATTTTATGGATTTGAGTAATTTGGATTAAAATGAAAAAGTTTTACAATCTTTGATTTTAACAAATATTATTTTAAATTCCGAATTTGGACTTATTTGCAAAGACTTGAAACAGTTTAGGCCATATAATAATTTATAAAAGTTTGAGGACCCAATGTAATTCAACATCTAAAACCGGCTAACGACCCGAGGGCTAGCGGCTAGTCGTTTGAGGAAAATCTCATGTTTTCAAATTGCGGAGTAAATTGAGAGATTTTGAGAACTTTAAAATTTATAAGTATTATGTTAAATTTTGAAAAAGATCTCTTTGAAAAATATTATTATATTTTGGGTCATATAATAATTTAAAATTTTTTTGAGAATGACAAGTATTATTTAAAAATTCTAAAGTTGGATCGTTTTGTAAAGTTTTATGATATTTTAGACTATAGTATAATTACATAAAGTTGTGGGTAAAATATAATTTTGTGAGCAGGGTTACTGTAGCAAAATTCAAATTTAACAGTAATTTTACTGTACTAGAGCAGCTAGTCGGCTAAATTAAGTGGCTAACTACTTGGGCATAGGAATTTACCTATAGCAACTAGTTTTTGGGCTTTAACTATAAAAACCTAACTCCAACTTCATTTTAGAGACTCTTACAAGCATAAACAAGTTTAAAATAACATATTTTGAGTTTTCAATTCAAAAATCATCATAGATTAAATCTTCATGGAGCTATCATTTGTTCATCCACTCCAAAAGAGAGTTCATTGTTGTAATATTTACTTTATCATCAAATTTATGAGTGTTTAAGTGTGAGAAACACTTGAGTGAAGAGATTGAGAGATAATCTCTTAGTTGTAAAGGTTTATCGACACCTTAAAAGTTAATTGTAAAGAACTTAGAGTTTTGGGTGGCTTGAATAGTGAAATCATCAATCTTGGATGGCTTGGAGGGGTGGACATAGGTGATAATAGCTTAACCACATAAAAATTATTGTGTTTGATATCTCTTCTCTTACTCTTTTATTATTGTGCTTATCTAATTTATTGTTTTCGATTTAATTAAGGCAATAGATTAAATTGTTGTGTGAATTGTTTAGAGTAAAATTTTAAAATCTCAATTCACCCCCCTCTTGGTTGCATAACTTGCATTTCATTGAAGGCTACGAGAGCGACAAATCCAAAAAAAAAAAAAATTAACATATTGAATGCTATCAATTTTAGTAATGTGGCTTGGAACATTGATGTAAAGATGACAACTATTGCAAATTGTTTTCAAAATTGTAAAATTCAATCAGATGAAGGTGTGGCTATTGAACAATAAGTTGGTGAAGATGAAGGCATTCATGGATTACATGAAGATATTTTTGGTCTACGCTATAGAAATGTCATGGATATTGAGCATCTTTTGAATTATCCTCGTGAAAATGATGACGTGATGGAAACTCCTACTGATAAAGAGATTATTCAAGGGATAATAGGTACATCCACTGATAATGATCATGATCCAAATGACAGTTATAGTTTACCAAATGTTTCCACAAAAAAGGCTTTTCAAGCAATAATAACCTTAAATGCCTATTTTTTACAGTAAGAAAAAAATATGTCACATGCAATGCATGCTTTACAAAAAATTAAGGATGAGCCTAAGTTTAATTTAAGAACAAATAAAAAACAAAACTTTAGATGCATATTTTGGAAAAGAGTTGAATTGAGAAATGTAAGTTATCAAAAAAAAAAATTCTTAATAACATGAAATTTACATGTTGTTTATTGTTAATATTTTTTTATATTTGATCAATTATTAATTTATATTTTCGTTGGGTCTTAAAGGCTTTGAAAAAAATCATTATCTTATGTATTTAGCAAAATTATTATTTTATTACACTAATCTAAGTCAGAACCAGAGGAATTTATTATTTAATCGAGGTAATTATTAATTTATCAAGTATTTATTTATTGAGGTTTTACTATATGTAAAGAGGATGGGAGGCCAATTGAGTTGTCACAAAAAATACCCCCTCCTTTATCTAATATTTGAATAATTAAATAATCTTCAACAACATTTAGTTACGAGTAATGCCTCGTTTTGATATATAAAGTATGAAATGACTTTCACAAAGGAGGATCCATACTTTTTAATCTCATATCTTTATACGGATGGCAATAAGTAGAGCGGAGTTGGAGAATCCTACCCCATTCTCCACCTAATTAAAAATTTTGCTTTCATTCCATACCTTATCCTTCAATAAATTTAGTAAGGTGGGGATGAAGAATTTCTATGTAGGAAATGATTTTCTCATCTCTACTTCATTCCCCATTTACTTATCTTATAGTAGGTATGAATTAATGATTTTAGTTAATTAAAAATTAGAGACTAAAAAAAAAAATCATTATCATATTATAAATTATTTAAAGAATCTCCAAAAAGTTGAAATCATATCTTGAAATAATATCAAAAGTAAAAAATGTTTGAAGAGAGTGATAGGTCATAAATAGTCATATTATATTTTATTTAATTCCCTCGTATTTTGATTGATCTTGTGCTAATTCGTGGAAATTATATTTGAATTGATTTAGGAGATGAATCATGGAGATTATGATAAAAAGTGGATAAAAGAGCTGCGATAATTATGGGCTGACCGTTGACTTGAAGGAGACGGTTTCCTAGCATTAATAGAAGAAGTAACCAAGAAGGATTTGGTCTCCTAACACAAAGAAAAGAAGAAGCCAAGAGGAAAAAGGAGAGCTAGCCAAAAAGGAAACAAAAGCAATATAAAAAGAGGAAACTTGGGCGTGAGAAGAGGGGCCTGGACGTGAGCAAGAAGCAAGTCAAAGGCTGCTGCAATTTATTTTGTTTTGTTTAGCCACCATGCGTGGCTAAGGTTTTAATTCCGATCCAGGGGTAATCAAATTCCAGTTGTAGTTTTGTGAGGCTTTGAACTTAACAAGAATTTCTTCTATCCAAGTAATTTTTATTTTCTTGTTCTTATTTCTATGAATTATTTATATTGATTGAGTTGACGCCTTAATTCAATATTTATTTTTCTATCGCTAGTCATGAGTTTGTGATCCGTAATTGTCATGAATGATTGAATTGAGTAGCAAGGAGTTGGCTCATGTGTGTGTATATTGATGGCCACAATTACATAGCTTGCATGATAGGCTCTAGGGAAATAAAAATACAAATTGATTGAATTGGAGTAATCTGAATTAATTAATCTTGTTTTAGTCATTCTCACTATTCTTAATGCTATCACTTAATTTGATATGGAACGATGATGCCCAGTTAAATTGGTGATAAGTTTGGATTTAGGCGATTGTTTGAGTCTAATATATTAGGAGAATAATTACTTTCTACGGCTTTTCCGATTAAGTAGACTAAGTTCTTGGATTGAGTAATTTATATTTATGCCTATGATCGAAATTGCAATTGGATGGAATTAATACCCTTGGATTGGAAGTTTGGTAAGATTATTTTCTTTGTTTAATTTTAAATCTTGTTTTATTTTATTTTATTTTGTTTTATCAATTTCTTGTTACAAAGAACAAACCCAAACCGGGAAAGCAACTGCTTAGGTTTACCTAACCGCTAACCGTTTGTGGACAGCAACGAGAAGCATTAACGGTCTACCGGTTTCCATATTCGGCTGTCCGGATAACGCCAGAAGAGAGAACGCAAGCCGGATTCGGATTTTCCCTATCCGGTTGGCGGATTGCATCCAATCATCACCAGCCACAACCGGATTTTCGGATCCCATAACCGGTTGTCCGAATTAACTCCAGAAACGAAACCAATCGCAAACGGTCTACCGGTTTCATTAACCGGATTAGCCGATTAGAGACAGAAAGAAGAAAGCTGCAAAACGGCTTACCGGATTCCTTAACCGGATAGCCGAAATACTTCCAGAAAGCTTACAACCCGTAACCGGCCTTCCGGATTCCTCAACCGGTTATCCGGTTCAGCTCCCAGATCGCTACTGCCAACAACCGGTCTTCCGGTTTCGCTTATCCGGTTAGCCGGATAGCACCCAGAATTCTTCAACTCGTAAACGGCTAACCGTTTGCCCTTAAACGGCGATCCGGTTTGAGGCAGCAAGCTCGAAAATCCATATTTTTGTGGAAAATTAATTGTTTTAGACTTTGAGAAATTAAAATACATAGTTCTCTTGGGATTCGACCTGGTCTCACCATTTCTACAATTTTATTTAGGTGAATCAGTATTTGTTTTTTGAGGAGCTTCGACAACTCCGTCAGAGAGTAACACCTTAAAAGAGAAAAGAAAATATAATAATATTTTGGGACTGAATAAGAATTATCATGTAGAGTTTTATTTTGGTTATAACCTATTTATATTACGTAAAAATAAAAAAAATTATTAACCAATATTGTAATTGATAAAACAAAATTATTAAATAAAAATTAAAAAAGTATTCGTATATAATGGGGATTTGGGGGGGAAGGGGTGGTGAGACGTATGAAACAAAACCCTACCTTATTAAGAATTTGGGAGTTCCTTCATTCCCCAAAAATTATTCACAATGCACTCTATTTGAGGTGGGGCTCCAAAACTGTGAGAAATTTTGACATCCCTATATCTTCAATCATTTTGCACAATATCCTAACTTTCTTTTAGTTTCTGTTTGATATGCCTTATCTAATGACCATAAGTGCTTATTTAATTTTATAAGCTTTTTTTTAAAAATTTTTTTACTGTTGTTTGGTTATTTTTTTAATAGAGCTTTTGAAGATTAAATAAGCTATTTCGTTTCTACTAAGAAAAGCTCAAATTTTGGACTTTTAGGAGTAGAAGTTGAATTTTTTTTTTTAAATACTAAAATGTCAGAATATCATTTCTTTATTTTATAATCTTATTTCATTTTTTCATAACATAAAGTTAAATAACTTTCTATTAAAGTAATTTTGTAATTTTTAATAAAAACTCTCATTGACAACCAAACAACTAAATTTTTTTGGTAAAAGTTTTATTTATAAAAGCTCTACTAATAAAATCTTTATTTAAATAAACTCTATATGAAAAGTTATACCAAACGGAACCTTAGAAAACCAAAATAATTTATGAATTTATTTGCCGAAAGAAATTAGATGTGCGATGTGTGTGTGTGTGTGTGTGATATTGATTAATTGCTTCACAATATGGAGGAAAAAATGAGGATTTTTTTTAGTTAAAATTTTTAAAATTTTAATAGATTTTCATCATCACTCAATCCAATCTGGTTTCACATCAATCTACAAGAAATTCGGCACAAATAGATATTTATTTCAATTAATTATAGCATTGTATATGGCTTTGATTACACATCCCCTTTTCTCCTGATGTGTTTTCTAGCTATACAACAATATGCTACATTGACATATTAATTTTTTGTCCCTTTTTTTTTTATTTTTACAAATTACATAAATGAAGATCAAAATAGAAACAGTATAGAGGATAAAGTGGTGAACCAAAATTTTTCAAAATTGAACACCCCCATTTTTCTCCCAGTCAAATTCAACTATTCAAGTACCAAAAGGTGATTAATGCTAATCACCTGGCATGTGAAATGAGCATGCCCACTGTCCTTTTTATCAAATGCACAATATAATGCCGTTCCAACAATGTCTTTCCAATCCAAGAAATTAATTACCAATTCCATTCTAAATTTTGTTCCACGTTTCTACTTATGCATGCTCAACATCAAATCTAAAAATAAACATATAACGAAACCAATTAATTGGCCTAAAAGAAATCCACAAAAGTCTACATTTTCAACATCTCAACCGCTACGCATGTCATGCACCTGCTTGTGCCTTGAGAATCCACCCGTGGCTTATTAATTAAGAAGCAGTCTGATGCTTGCTTCATTAAACCAGCAAACGTGTGCTTCCTCTCTTAACTGCATGCTTCATCAGTTCATTCACATGTAAGTACACTTTTAATTCTTATATTTTGAAATATAAGTTAATTATCTATTCAATTTCAATATTTTAAAAAGTACTTCAAAATAACATTGCTGAAAAATATTTGACACTTTCGTTCTTATTTTTTCTTTACTGTTATGTACAATAATAATATCCATGCTACAATCTTGAGAGCATTAATTAATTTATCCATAAAAAAGTTAATTAGTAAATGATTAATGATGTAATCACAAACTTTTGTACAAACTGATGTGGCATGATAAAATTAGTTGAATTAAATATCTCTTGGCCCACATGATTTATTTTTATTATTTTGTATTTTCATTCAATCAATAAATTAATGTCATGTCAATTTGTACAAAATAAGTTTGTACAAGAGTTTATGGCTGTATCATCACTCTTAGTAAATTAACTAATAATTATCAATCTAAAAGAACTAGTATTTTTCATATCCTTGCAACAATAGTTCTAATAATTGTTTATAAATAAACTAATACCAACTAATTCAAAGCTATGTTTAATATCTTCCTATCTTACTAATAATTATTTGTAAAATATTTAAATTATCAAATTAAATCTAAAAGTAAAATAATTTAAAATTTTACTTAAAATTTTATTTTATTTTTAGTTTTAGTTTGATAAATTAATATTTTTTCTTTTCATTAATGTCACCAAAATATTGTTGCGATGGTATTATCGTAAAAGTAAAAAAAATAAAGTAAGAGTATCACATATTTAATACTAGGGGTGTTTTGAAGCATTTTTCAAAATATAAAGACTAACCAAACATTTGACACAAAATATAGAGCTTAAATGAGCATTTGCACTTTTATTAACATGCATGCTTTATCAATTTGAATGCTTGCTTCACTAGGTTCATATATAAAGTTTAAGTAATTTGTTCATTTACTTCATTTTGAAAAGCCTAGATAGAAATAAGGAGCAAAGAAAGAGAGGAGCGTAAAAGAGGAAGAAGAAGCAAAGAAAAGAAAAAAGAGAAGCTGAGAGTGAGGAAAAAGAGAAAATAGATAGGACAAAAAAAAAAAGAAAAAAGAAAAAGAAAAGATAATAGGGAGGAAAAGCATGAAAGAAATTAAGAAGCTGAGAGTGAAAAAGAAGTTGAAAAGAGGAATTGAGAGGAAATGTTGTAGCAAATGGAATTCGGCAATTAGTTTTATATCCAATGAATCAGTAGATAAAAGATTTAAAACGTTTAAACAATTATACTATAATTTTCATGATACATATAAGAGAAATCCACAATCTTAATCTACAGGAGCCCAACGAATCCAAGAGCGAATTAAGTTTTATGAGGGGATTGCTATTATTACTATGATGCATTATATGAAGAATTTATGTGTGATTGCATGGTGTAGTAACATGTTACGATTATATGTAGGGATGTTATATTATTAACTCATTTATAAAATGTGATTACAAGTCACTAGATGTGTACCCTTCTCGTTAGGTGCTCTATGCATGTGTATTGAAACTATGCAATGATGATATTCTGTCTGGTATGACCACAATTTTCCCCTTCTGCTCATTTGGTGATGTTCTTGGCAAGTATGGTAGTTATTTTTCCTAGGTACTATTTGTGTAATTTGCCATGTATGCTATGTATGATTTCATATTTGCTTATGTATTATATTCAATGAGAGATTATGTCGTATGCTTATGTATAAGTATTATTTTATTTTTTTATATAAATTATATTTACTACTAAGCTCTAAACTCATTATTTTTCCTATTTACGAGGATTTGATACAGCTCAGTGTATAATAAGTTTAGGATGAGCCACACCATGCATTGCTATATATTTTACATTTTGAGCATGTTTATGTTTATATTATAATAATAATAATAATAATAATAATAATAATTTTCTAGCGAGGGCATCCTCATTTTAATAAAGTGAGGATGTCATTAACAAATAAAAAAATACAGTTTTTAATGTATTGAAATTTATATTTTTTTATATTTTAGTATGCATCTTCACTTTAACAAAGCGAGGATGCCCTCATAAAAAATGACTATATATATGAAATGTATGGTGAGATGTGAAGTGCACAAATTTTGTGAATGTTTTCGGATAAAGTACGAATACTATTATATGTTTACAGTAGAGCTCGAAGCTAGCTTTATATATTTACAGATTAAATTTATGATATGAACTTTAAATATAAGCATGAAATAAGTAATAGAATTGAGTTTTTGCACGATCCCCCTCTAGTATGACGAAGGGATCGGGTCTGGTGACAGTGATGGGAATGGTACCCCAACTTTATCATTGAGTCGGAACTATATAAAAATCGACAGTCAATAAACCTTCTTGTATTAGCAGCAGTGCCTTAATAATAAATTTATATTGTCATGCTCATGCATGGCATAATTATTTGACTAAATTCTCTACGCATTTAGCATTCCTCATTATAGGAGAAATTTTAAAATGTTTTTGAAATACTATATCAATAATATAACAAGTAAATAGTATTATGATATGTGTGCATTTATTTTAAAAAATTAATATTAAATAATAGTTATATAAAATTAAATTAAAAGTGTCGTACAAACAAAAGAAGAACATGCATGTCAAGCCAAGCTTGGTGACAGGAATAATAAATTGATATATTGATCTATATATTTTAATTAAATATATTAAAAACGTGACTAAAGTACTGAGCCACTTCTATGCCTTGAATGCATAGTTATGTATCCAACATTTTATAACTAGCTTCAAAGCTGAATCAAGTTGTCATCTCCTCTATCTTGAACCTTCTTTCCCTTTAAAGTCTACTCTATTGTTCCATTACTTTAGCTGATAGACTATGTTGGTGTAAATTTGTGCTACATGTACGTATGTGTATATATATTTATATATTAAAAAGATGGAAATTATTGCAATGTCAATCAAGGTAGTAATTATCAATCTTTTTCAATGTCCTCACACCATTCCAAGTTGGACCCATCAGCATGATAAGTTTGATGAATATTGACAAATCATACAATATATAGTTTAACACTGACCAATAAAAAAACAAAAATCCATCTTAGTGTCCTTACTCGCTCTTGCTAGGGAAGATGATAAAAATCCTCCATAATATTTGTCAAAATTAATCATTTCTCCCATCCTGATTTGAAACCAATCAAATCCGCTTATTGTTTGAAGTTTCCATTAAATTTCAATTTCTTTTTGGCACTTTACTATGTTCCTCTAGAGTGAGACTCGTAAAAGTAAAGCATCTGAACAAATTTGCTTCTAGGGTAAAATAGTAAAAATAAAAGAATGAAAGTCAAAAGTCTTTAAAGAATAATAATATGAAGAAGATAAATTTCATTCCAATTTATTTCATTCACAAATGTAAGGAAAGACTTTCTTTGAAAATTAGAAAAGAAGATGATACAATTAACATAATTTGATTGATTAGTGAAGACTGAATCAATTAATCTTTTAGCTATTGACAATCAATCTTTCTTAATCAATAGTCAAGATAAAGAAAATCAATCGTTCGATTTATTGTTTCATTTTTTTCCATCATTATTTAAATCTTACCAAAAGTTAACCAATTCTTTTCTTTAAGCGTTATTAGGAGAGTTTTGAAATATGAATGTAGAAATGCTCGTTTAACTAAAAGAACAGTGAGTTTTCATCACTTCCTCACTCTTGCTAGAATAATAAAAATGCATTGAGTTTCAAAGGAGAGAACGCGAGATATTATTTACTGGAGACGTTAAAAAAGCACGCCTCGCCTCTGGTGGGCTACATTTTGCTTTTGATTCTCCACAGTGACTAACTTTATTCAATTGGCAAAACTTTTCTTATTTCTTGCGACTCGGGAAGGAAAAAAGTCTTGAAATTTTTTGCAGTAGTGAGGACCACAATGTTGGGTACTGCGTACTGTCTGAAGTTATAATTGCTCACCCATCACCCTTCTACGTCTGTTACATTTAAAAACACTGAAATCTAACCAATCGACCAACTATGTGTGTGCATGTGTGTGTCCAATAATATGCTTAATTAGTATATCCACCATGCAATGTAGTTTAAAATATAACTTAAAAAATGATTTAAATTAAGGATACAGTTTATTCGTTTGTTTTAGCTAATTAAAATGTCTTAGATTCATAATTTTTGAGACTGATGTTATATGTGTTTAGCAAGTCGTGGACGAGGAGGGAAGGTGCCCGAGAAGAAAGTTTGTTCTTCCATTTTTGCTAAAATTGTTTAGCTTGTTTATCACTATTGCATTGTTCAGTATAACCATCCTCTTGACTCCTCGCTATCTCGTAAACGTCCGTCCCTTCTTCTTCAATTTCCTGACACAAGATTACCGAGTCGCCGGGCGGTTTTTCCGGCGTAAACCCTCCGACGCTCAAGTCAGCGATTTGGGTGTCTCGGAAAACCTTTCCCACAAATCCCGTGGTTTTAACTTTATAAAATCAAAAGATCAAAGAAAAATAAGAATCTCCTTTGTTTTTTTGTCCAACCCTCTTACCTTCTTTGATTCTGCCATTTATAGGCTTCTGCCGGATTCAGTTTCCACTCTTCAGATTTCCCACTTTCCGCTTAGCGCGCGTCATGGGCGGTCGGTTGATGGTGAACGTGGCGGTTTGAGAGGTTCGTGCTCGAGTTTGGAGGGTGGGGTCGAACGGCTCGTGGCTCGGATCTTGCCGCGATACGCTGCTCCGGTGGTTGTGGAGTGAATCACGCTCGCTCCGAAATGACCCTGCGGGACCGAGTAGGAGATTTACGCCGAGGCATCCCTGGTGAAGGATCTTTGATGGGACGAGCAAATCTCGCTCTAATAGGTCGAGCAGAACTTCCGGTTCGTTGAGACGGCGTGAGGATCCACTACCGAAGAAAGAGTGAATTTCTGGAGTGGCACGGTCGTTATTCATTCACAACACTCCCCCGCTCGGTATTTGTAGTGAAATAGACTAATACTAGAAACTTAGTAATCCTGCCCGGCCCGTGGTGTAATTTATCTTCTTGTTGAGATGGCGTGCAGCCCACTTGGCCCCTTCAATAGCCGGTCATCTCTTCGAAGAGTCGCGCCACAATTAAATGCTGGTGAGGTGGCACTAATCTATCCATTCGTTTGAATTTTAAACTGACGGTTACGAGTCCTTCGGGACGCGTGCTGTACTATTGTTATAAAGAGAGTGCCCTTACTTGTTTGGGAGCCGTGATTACCCTAAATTGAACTTCTCTCTTTTTTCTGGAATTTTTCGGCTGCTTCCAACTCTTCTTCGTCGGAATACGTGTGATCCTGCCGGTGTGCCGTCGCTTCAGGTATCATTTTCCCTCTTTCGACTCGATCACTGCTGTCTTCTTTCGTTTCGTTTTTCCTTGGGCGGCGTTGTTGTGAGTAGAGTGTTTGAGATGTCGAGGGGGAAAGAAAAAATAATTGAGATTGATGATGACGGGTCGGATTCTCCGCCGAGATGTTTGGCTGCGTCTTCTCCCATTTCTGGGGTTCCTTTAGGATTAGCGGAGCAGCCACATGGTAGGAGTAGTACTAGGGGGGCGTCTTCCGAGGTAACTTCCTCAACTTGTGGTGGTAGTAATGGGGAATCTTCGTGTTCGGAGGATACTCTTAGTGAGGAGTCGAGTAGAGAGTCTGGTGAGGCGTCCTCGCCAGAGGTGAGGAAGCTGAAAGATGACTTGGAGACTCAGCGGAACATTCACGAGGCTCAGCAGGAGTCGCTCCGTACCGCTCACGAGGCTGACAAGGAGAAGGAAGCTGACATTCAGTATGAGCAGGGACTGCGGTATTCTTATCAATGCATCATGGCTGTTCTCGAGAAGCAACATCCCGGACTCAAAATGGATCAGCTTGCTGCTGGTGTTGCCCAGCACATCAAGGAGCAAGAAACGAAAGAGAGTGCTGAAGGGCCAGAGCAGGGCGAGGAAGAGCCAGAGCAGGACGAGGAAGAGCCGGGGCGAGGTGCCGTGACCGGAGCGATTTCTCCTCCTCATATTACACCAACCGAGGTGACTGAGGTCAACACTTCTGAGGCTCGGCGAGACCCCACCTGCTCCACCAACCAACCAACCAGCAGAAACGGCTTTGCCTGCTAATCTTTCATCTTCTTAGATATATCCTAGGTTTCCCTAAGGATTTGTAATGTGCTTGCATTATGGCTGCTAGCACTTTTAATACGTAATTTCAGTTTTTGTTTGACGTCTGTGTTTCCTTCAAACAAATACTTTTGCCTTGGAAATATTTTTGATTTTTCGAGAATTTTCATACGGTCGAGCACGTCCTGGCAAATCTGATTTGTTGTCTTATCAAATAATAGGCTTTGGGACATTGAACCTCATTCTTGCCTAAGAATATTTAGGTGACCGGAGCCCGCCGCTTTTGGTCAAGATCCCGCACGCTTGGCTTCGTGTCTCTCCATCGAGCAGGATTTGAGACATTGAGCCTCTTGCATGCCTTAGAATAATTCTGGGAAACTTTGGAGTCTGCTCGTCTTTTCGTGATCGAGCAGATCCTGGCATGCTTGGCTTCGTATCTCTCCATCGAGCAGGATTTGAGACATTGAGCCTCGTGCATGCCTTAGAATAATTTTGGGAAATTTGGATTCTGCTCGCCTTTTCGTGGTCGAGCAGATCCTGGCACGCTTGGCTTCGTGTCTCGCCATCGACCAGGCTTTGAGACATTGAGCCTTGTGCATGCCTTAGGATAATTTTGGGAAATTTGGATTCTGCTCGCCTTTTCGTGGTCGAGCAGATCCTGGCACGCTTGGCTTCGTGTCTCGCCATCGACCAGGATTTGAGACATTGAGCCTTGTGCATGCCTTAGGATAATTTTGGGAAATTTGGATTCTGCTCGCCTTTTCGTGGTCGAGCAGATCTTGGCACGCTTGGCTTCGTGTCTCGCCATCGACCAGGCTTTGAGACATTGAGCCTTGTGCATGCCTTAGGATAATTTTGGGAAATTTGGATTCTGCTCGCCTTTTCGTGGTCGAGCAGATCCTGGCACGCTTGGCTTCGTGTCTCGCCATCGACCAGGCTTTGAGACATTGAGCCTTGTGCATGCCTTAGGATAATTTTGGGAAATTTGGATTCTGCTCGCCTTTTCGTGGTCGAGTAGATCCTGGCACGCTTGGCTTCGTGTCTCGCCATCGGCCAGGCTTTGAGACATTGAGCCTTGTGCATGCCTTAGGATAGTTTTGTACAAGTATCATTCGTGGAATTCCTCGTGATTTTCATTAATTGTGTAGCTCGTCATACATGTTATTGATTATAATAAGCAGAAACAATAGCTGACAAAAACACGAATTAACGTAACTCACAGTCGTCCACTTTTATTGGAAATATTTTTTGAGATGGATTGCGTTCCATGGTCGCTTCACTTCGGATCCATCTGCACGAACGAGTTTATAAGCCCCTGGTCCAACCACCTGTTTCACCCTATACGGACCTTCCCAGTTTGGCCCGAGCACCCCTTGAGTTGAATCCTTCGTACTCTGGTTCACTTTCCTCAGCACCCAGTCACCCATTCTGAACTGTCGGATGTGCACCTTCTGGTTGTAATGACGGGCCACCGGGTAAGCGGCACTTCCTCGAGGCAATGTCTCTTCTTTCGCCCAGTAAATCTAGATTCAGGCACATCTGGTCCTCATTTTCTTCCTCATCAAAATGCTCCGTTCGATGGGTGGGTACACCAATCTCCGCAGGTGCAACTGCCTCATGTCCAAAGGCTAATGCAAATGGAGTTTCTCCTGTCGCAGTTTTATTTGTTGTTCTGTACGCCCATAACACCCCTGGTAACTCGTCCACCCACGCACCCTTCTTCTCTCCTAGCCTGGTCTTCAAAAGCCTCTTAATAACCTTGTTCATCGCCTCGACCTGCCCATTAGACTGAGGATGAGCAGGCGAGCAGAACTTCGCTCGATTTCTGTGTTCGCAATTCTCTAAAGTTGTGGTTATCAAACTGCCTGCCGTTGTCTGTTATTAAGGCGTAGGGAATCCCATAACGGCAGACCAGATTCCTCCATACAAAATCCGTTGTCTTCTTTTCTGTGATGCTGCTAAGGGCTTCCACCTCGATCCACTTCGTGAAGTAGTCTCTACCACCACAAAGATGTGGCCGCCTCATCTTTTCGTAAGGGCCCAATTAGATCGATCCCCCATTGAGCGAACGGCCATGGTGAGGTCTTGGTGAGCTTTTCTGTGGTCGCGGGGATGCTCGTGATAGTTTTGCGCTGACTCATGGTTTTCTCGGGCATCCCGACGCATCGTCGGCCGAAATACCCTTGCCTAAGCGCTTGTGCTAGCCATCTGGCCCCATAATGATTTCCACAAACTCCCTCATGCACCTCCCTTAGCACATAATCTGCATCGTACTCGTCCAGACACCGCAAAAGTGGTAGGGTATACCCTCGTCGATATAACACCCCATCAACTATTGTATACCTCGATGCCTGGCACTTGATCTTTCTTGCTGCCATTTTATCTCACGGTAATCCCGCCTCTACGCACGAGATTATCGGGTTCATCCACGAGGCTTTCGCCGATTCTCATCACCTCCAAGTTCGCCAATACTGAGTGGCTTTGCTTGTGCGGATCGACTTTGGCGCCTGATCTGCCATCGCCGCCATTCTCGCCGGGATGTCCGCCGACGCTTCGTTCCTCGAACTTGGATCACCTCTCCAGATTCACACATCTTGATCATCTGCTTTACTTTCTCCAAGTATTGCCCCATCTGTTGTCTTTGGGCCGAACGTCATCGAGCATGATTGGCTACCAACTGAGAGTCGGTCCGTACTTTCACCCTATCTGCCTTTACTGCCTTAGCCAACTCCAAACCTGCTATCAAAGCCTCGTACTCTGCTTGGTTGTTGGTAGCCGTGAATCCCAATTTAACCGCATAAGAGATCTCCTCCCCTTCTGGACTCTTCAACACAATCCCTGCTCCGGAGCCCTGCTCGCCCGAAGATCCATCGACTGAGACCTGCCAAATCTGTTCCCCTTTGTCTCCAGTGGCAACGCTCAACTGATCACACATTATTTCTGGTTCGGTGAAATCCGCCACAAAATCTGCTATTGCTTGGGCCTTTATGGCTGCTCGGGGCTTATAACTGATCTCGAACTCACTCAATTCCACTGCCCATTTAACGAGCCGACCAGAAGCATCGGGCTTGTGTAGTGTCTGTCTCAACGGCTGATTTGTTATCACGGAAATGGGGAATGCTTGGAAATAAGGTCTTAACTTACGAGCGGCCACGACTAAGGCCAGTGCCCATTTCTCCACCTGGGGTACTTGTCTCTGGCCGACCAAGGCTTTGCTCGTATAGTATATGGGATGCTGAACCCCTTCCTCCTCTTTCACTAGAACTGAGCTAGTAGCATGATCTGAAACAATGCAAGATAGAGAAAGCTTGTCTCCTCTCGTGGCCAACAACTGCTGTCACTGCTTCAGCTTCTGAAAGGCTTCTTCACACTCAGGGGTCCATTCCGTTTTTCTTCCCTTCCTCATCACTTGGAAGAATACATGGCACCTATCAGTGGCCTTGGATATGAACCGGGTGAGTGCTGCCAGCTTCCCTGTGAGACTCTGTATCTCCTTCAGGTTACGAGGAGACCTCATCCCGACTATCGCCTGAATCTTCTCAGGATTTGCCTCGATCCCCCGATGGCTCACCACAAATCCTAGGAATTTCCCTGACACCACTCCGAAAGCACATTTCTCCGGGTTGAGCTTCATCTTATATCTTCTCAAAAGCTCAAATGTCTCCTGCAAGTGTTTCACGTGCTCGGAGGGATTCTTTGACTTGGTGATCATGTCGTCCACATATACTTCCATAGTTCGCCCTATTAGCGGCTTGAAGACCTTGTTCACCGCCTCCGTAAGTTGCTCAAAGATTTTTAAGCCGAACGGCATTACCCTGTAACAGAACAGACCCTGATTAGTGATAAACGCCGTATGATCCTCATCTTGTTTGCTCATCGGGATTTGATTGTATCCTGAGAAGGCATCCATAAAGCTTAGCAGACCGTGGCCTGCTGTGGAATCAACGAGCTGGTCAATCTTAGGTAGTGGAAAACTGTCCTTGGGGCATGCTTATTGAGTCCGAAGTCGACACATTCTCCACTTCCTAGCCTTCTTTACGAGGACAACATTTTGATATCCATTCGGGCGCTTCACCTCTCGAATGAATCCCGCCAAGAGCTTCTCCACTTCGCCATTTACGGCTTCATACCTCTCCCGATCAAACATCGCCTTCCGCCTTAATCGCCGGCACCCTTCTTTATGGCCAACTTGTGGCAAGCCACCTCCGGGTCGATCCCAGGCATATCCTCATGCATCCAAGCGAATACATCCGCATGGGATTGCAAAAAGTCTATCAGCTCTTGCTTCACTTTCTCCTCCAATCTCGACCCCACCTTTACCGTCTTTCCTGGGCTGCCTTGTATCAAGTCCAATGCCTCCAATTCTTCAACTGATTCCTGCCTTCCCCCCCTGGTTTCTGCTCGGGCATCTAGCGAGGTGATTTGCATTGCCTCCTTTGCTGCCGTGGAGTAGCAGCTCCGAGCAACTCTCTGGTTTCCCCGCACAACCCCAACTATTCCATTTACCCGGTACTTGAGGGCCAAGTAGTGGGTAGATAATACTGCCTTGCTCGTTCTCAGAAAGGGGCGGCCTAGAATCACATGATAAGGACTCTCTTCATCAACTACAACAAAGTCCAGAATCATGGTTTTTTCTGATGGGCCCGAACCAATTGTAATAGGCAGCTCGACCACACCAATAGGGTTTAGTCTCCCTCCTCCAAACCCTTTCAGGGAAGTGTTGGTGTGCTCTATCTTCAGATCTGCTATTCCCATTTCCTCCAATGTGGATTTAAAGAGGACATCAACCGAGCTCCCTCAGACGACCGTGATTCTATCGAACCTCTTACTGATGGTGGCTTGATAACAGCATCCTGAGGATACAATACCCCTTCTTCATCTTCGTCTGTCCACATTATCCAGACTTGCTCGGTTCTGCCCGCTTTGCCACCGGAGTATTAAAGAATACCTCCGGTCATCGATATCTAAAGATAATTCTTCCCGGATCTGCTCAATCTCCACCAAAGTTGGCCCTCCAAAGAATAACCCTCACAACAGGCTGTTCACTCCCCATTCTCCTGTCCCTCTGGTCTACCCCCCGTGACGACTCGGTGGTTGGCAGCGTTCCATCAATGAACTCGTCTAAGTATCGATTCCTGACTAGGTCCTCCACCTGGTTCCGCAAGTCTCGACATCGCGATCACAGGTGGCCATGGGTGTCATGGAATTCACAAAATCGTCTTCTATCTCTCATGCTGGGCAACTTGGTTATTGGAGTGGGAGGGTATAGCAGGCCACGATTTCTGATCGCCTGATACACTTCGTCTAACGGTGCTTTCTGCGCAGTAGCACGCCCATAACTTTGGCTCGATCGACCATGTGCACCGCTTTCTCCTGGGGCATTGTTTCGACCGTGAGGTGGGGGGCATCAGTGTCCGCCGTCCTTCCGCTCATCATGTGCCGCTCACTGGATGACGGATGGTTGTTCATACGCCGCCCACCTCCTCCAAGAATCTTGGATGGTGAGCAGGTTCCGCCTGGGATTGAGGTGGCCTCATGGGTTGGTGCAGTGGAGCGGTTGCTCATGTTCCCCCGAGCCCTGGTGCTCCTCCGCTTGACCGTCCGCCTCCCGAGGCTTTCTTATCCTTCCTCCCAGCCCTTCCATCCGCTCGCTCGATTTTCGCGGCCTTTTCGTCCTTAATCTCCATATCTCTCGCCGCTCATATCTTGAGTATGATCAGATCATGCGGGCTCCTCGTGTTATACCACAAACGCCTATTCTTACTCCACTTTTCGCCCTTGAGAGCTTGAGGATGATTAAAAGCTTCAAGGTCGAGCACTGCCCGGTGATACCTCTTAATAAACTCCCGCAAGGTCTCCTCCTCCCCCTGCTTTATGCTCATCAACTCCATCATGTCATCTTCTGGCGTCATCGCGCCCCAAAAATGTTCAGCAAACTCCTGAATAATCTAGTCGAATGTTTTTATACTCCCCCGAGCAAGCTGGCGATACCACTCCCGTGCTCGTCCCTCCAACGTCAGTGGGAACACCCGACATCTCTGGGCATGTGAAAGCCCCCATCTTGGCCATATCATCAAACGCCTACGTGCACTAGAGGTCATCCGTCCAAAGATATCTAAGGTCGGGGAGGCGAAAATCCCTCGGGATGATGGCCCCATAATTTCCACAGAGAGGGGTGACTCACTGTCCAGCATTATCCTCCAGCTCGGTGCTTTCTTGCAGCCCCTCATGTCGTCTATGATCTGCGCCAGTCTCCGTACCTCCTCCTCCAATCAGATAGCTCGACCAGTGATCACGTACGCCACCGATCTCGCTCTAGCTCAACATCATGCAAATGTTGCTCTGAGCTCCTTTCATCCTCGCTCACCACCCTGGCCATTGTTATCAACTTCTAGCCTATCGTGAATTGGTTCCTCTCGCCGCTTCCTCCAAGAATCGGGATCATCGCCTCGACTCAGCTTCATGACCCTCCCTTGTCTGCGGTACTTCATCGCCATTCCTTCTATCCAAGCGGCCCCGCACCCTACACCGCTTCTTCTACGCCTTCCCGAGCTTCCTTTGTCCGCTTCTAATTCGCATGCGATGGTTGTCAGGGTTTCCATCTGCCTTTCCATTCGTTCCATCCATTCATGCATCCCTCGTTCTCGTGCCTCATTGGCTATTTCTCTAAGAGTTGCAGATTCGTTCAACCCTGTGTCTCCTCCCTGAACACTACTTCGCCTCATATCTATGAGTTTCTCAGCCTTCTCCTTCTCCTTTTATTTTCGGTGTACGGAAGCTTTTTGCTCAGCTCCCCACAGACGGCGCCAAAATGTTGATGCGCGAATTTGTTTGCTCGGCAACAACGGTAATTCCTCCTCGCTATCAACTAACTCCACTTCCTGGTCACCTCTTCGTTAGACTCCTCTGCTATCTCGGCGTAAATGTCCGCCCCTTCTTCAATTTCACCGCAGACACAAGTATCACCGAGCGCTACCGGTTTTCCACAGAAACCCTCCGACGCTCAAGTCAGCGATTTGGGTGTCTCGGAAAACCTTTCCCACAAATCCCGTGGTTTTAACTTTATAAAATCAAACGCTCAAAGAAAAATAAGAATCTCCTTTGTTTTTTTGTCCAACCCTCTTACCTTCTTTGATTCTGCCATTTTAAACCTGGGATCTTTCCACTCTTGATTTCACTTTCATGGCGCGTCATGGGTGTCGGTTGATGGTGAACGTGGCGGTTTGAGAGGTTCGTGCAGGTTTGGGGGTGAACGGGCTTCGTGGCTCGGATCTTGCGATCGCATTCGGTGGTTGTTGTGGGAATCTGCTGCTTACGCTCCAAAATGACCCTGAGAGGAGATTTACGCCGAGGCATCCCGGTGAAGGATCTTTGATGGACGAAATCTCGTTCTAATAGGTCGGCAGGAACTTGGTTCGTTGAGGCGGCGATCCGGATCCACTTGTAAAGGCGGGGAATTTCCGTGGAGTGGTTATTCATTCACAACAACTAATCTTTGGTTAATTAGTTGTATTAGTAAATCTTTGTTGGAAAAAAAAAAAAGAAAAGAAAAAGATGATAATTAAAGAAGCATAAATAAATATTTCAAAATGGATGAATCAGTCAAGCTTATTAGTATTCTTTGTGCAGAGGTTCCTCTTCAATTATTAATTTTTTTTTCCATAAATGTATGTATATCTTTTTGATTGATTTGAAAGATACGTATTGCAAGAATTTAAAGAAAAGAAAGAGCGAACTAAAGTTGGTTGGTGTAAGTGGTTCGGCACTCACTCCTTAAAAGAGGTCAGGGGTTCAAACCCTGCTCTCGTATAGAGTTACCATTTTTACTAGCACTTTACCCTTTACTGGCCAATCCAGTGGAGATTACCGAATACAGACGGGCCAGGCTCCACGCGGTTCACCGTAACCACCTCGTGGTTCGCATAAAAAAAAAGAAGATCAATGCACGAAGAGCACCAAGTGCATTAGCTATGTTTATTTTGATTAAATGTGAATTGATATAGACAACTCGCTCTAAAATGATAAATTATTAAAATTCCAATAGAATGAGTAAAGAGATTTGGGTTACTCTAAAATCAGTCAAAAATATAGGAGGTAAATAGTTTAGTAAATATTTTTGGGAATGATACGTCAAAGTCAAGTACAATTTGGTTAAAAGAGTTTTAGGTTTGAACTTCACTCACATAAATGTTAGTATGATTTAATTTTTTTGATTAGGCTGTTTTAACTTAATTTTGTTACATAAAATTTTTGCACAATTTTCTCATCCACATTCAAAGTAATTACCCAATTATAGAAACTATTGTTTTATATTAGTATATATAAAATTGATGACAATTCTTTTCTTGACAGCAATACGCATCTCTTAACATAGCATGTTTCAATAACCCCGCACTAGTAAAAGATGTGGGGCTTCTAAAGTTTAGAAGTAAATGATGGAAATCATGCACAACCCCACATGTGTACATATAAATCTAGCTGCATCCCTCTCAATAATAGAAGAAATTGATCAAACTTTGAGATAAGCTAAAATGGTTAAAACATATAGAAGAACTTAGAGTGAACAAAGCACAAGGAATTTGCTGAAACGGGGTGGAATATTGACCTATATACGTATCAAAACGGTGGTGGGAGCATGAAGAAGTGGAACAAAGTTGATATCATTAATTACGAAGGGAAGAATATATTGGGCAAAATAAGATTGTGTGGTCAAAAACAAAGATGAACAATGGCACATTTGAATGGGATGCAATGATGCATTGTTAAATGGAATCGCATTTTTGCATCTTTTATTTTCAAAATCATTGACAAAGAAAAGAAACTAATACAAAGTACAGGGCAATAATCAAATAATGTACATTGTTGTCAACTGCAGGTTTGTGAAATTTGAGGGACCACAAATTTGATGGTAGCTGCAGCTTGCAGCATGATGATGCTTATATTGGAACTTCAAAAATGATGGTGAAAGATGTGCGAATATTCAATGCATTACCGAATTCCATAAATGCTAGATGACAACATGTCGCTATCTTGCCACATAAGAATATTTTGGATTGCTTGGGGTAAAATTTTTTATGATAACATAGTAAAAGAAACAATTGTTTTTGTGTTCGAATTTATAATGCATGACTTTGGTCACATAATAATCACATAATAAATGATCTCATGACAGCAATATTGGATTTGCATCTAAATGTTTGAAATATAAACAAAATTTCCTCAATAATCATCGAATTTGCTTCTCATTTTTACAGCCAAAAATACTAATGTAATCATCTGCCTTCTTGCACCATTCAATCAACTGCAAATATAAATCACAAATCTCAGGAAAATATATGTTTGCAGTCAAATACTTGCTCTTTGTGAAAACATTAGGAACTTCAACGAAGAGCTTCAAGCGGCCAATAGTGGCACTCCCTCCCTCCCAATCCACAGCAGATGGGCACATTCTGTAGTCTGGATCATATTCTTGCAAACGACTAAATGTCTCCTGTACTCCAATGCATCTTTAAGCATGGAATACGTCGAGTCCCACAGTGAAGGATTGTCAATACATGAGCTCTTTTTACTCTCAATTCCAACTTGTAGAGCCAGTTCATTAAATTTTGCTTGTGTTGATTGAGAACTTATAACATATCGAATGCTTTCCCTAATCTTAGTTGTAACATCAGATAGTGCTTCTAGAGCATCTTGAACCATCAAATTAACAACATTCGCAGCACAGCGTGCATCAAATAATTGATCATTTAAATAGAGGAATCGGTTCTGTGACGGCCTGTCTTTGATTCTACATACAATGTTGTTTCTGCTAGCCCACTACAGAGAACAACATAGGGTCCATATCCCACTCCATTAGACATGACATGATAACCTCTGCATGTATATCTTCTGTTTGAGAGGGATTAATTGCAATGAAATCCAAAGTCTTCTTCAATTGCCATTCATCGTAATGAAGTAAGTTGTCAAATATAAGTACTCAGAATCACCCGTAGCACTCCACACATCAGCATTGAGGCTTTTATCCAACACTTCAAAAATTTTTAGTCCCTCTTTTGCATAAATTTTCATACAGTCGGCCTCAACCGTGATAGATGTTACAAGTTCAAAAAGCAGCTGCAAATTCTTAACAAATACTCTGAATTCGAATGGTCAACCATAGCCAATGGATAGCCACGTGAAATGATCATTCCAGCAAGATCATATCTACTTCCTTTGATTAAATTTATTGCTCCCGAGGTTGACATTATCATCTTTTATCTGCTCTTGCTCATATTTCACAATAGTTTGGACAAGATAATGGCTTCACTGTAATGAGCAAAATATTTGAGGACTTCTCTTGGAGATGATTTCTCAAAATTTTTGCGAAGGACTTGATGGGAAAGACTCACATAGAACCTAAAAAAGAGGAAAGTGATCACTAAAGGAGTCATTAAAGATGGCCGACAACGATACTCCGACACTCAAGTTAGTATATGATCAAGAGAAGATTAGGGTTCTATGAAATCTTGAATATAAATATGAAGAACTGAAAGAGTGAAAAGAAACCTCCTTTGTGATGGAATAGACTTAATTTTTTATAGTAGTGTCCCTCATAGAGGCTTTAGTTCTTTTTGACTTGTGGCAAGTCATATATGCTTGTTTTCCTCTTCAATAGGGCAACTTTGTAATCTAATTATTTAATTTCAGTCATCAAGTCTCTTTAAAGTGGGGTCTCTCTTATTGGTTCAGGAGATTATTCTTAATGAGAGCAGCTACCTTCTTTTGTCTGATGTGGTCCGGTCTCTCGATTTTAGTGTCTGCAACAATTAAGAAGGGTTTTAAATGGGTCTCAGTGGGGGAAGAGGATCCTCTCCTGATCTGAGCATTATTGAGTTTTTAAAGATCTCTTACCAAGTCATTTCTTAGCCAGAGATGTGGATTTAACTTCTTTTACTTTTTTATTTATTAATAATCAATCATCAATTGATTTATTTGCTCAGAACATGATCAGATCAGGAGAGAATCATGATCCCTTAATGGGTCATCCCATACTAACTTGTATTAATCCTAAGGGAAACCCTATAAATATTACTGTTGTCTCTCCATATAATTCTCGGCAATAATTAAACATTAAATGAGAGATATCTTCTAATTCTTTTTAGATATTAAGAGTGGCTTACACCTTCTCACTTTATTTATTTATTTTTTTTCATAATGACCCTAACCTTTAAACCCCCAATTTAAGCTTGTCGAGGACTTTATATACAAAACGCTTTCCTGTATACGTGTCACCCCTTCATTGGCTAGTTAAAATTTTACCACATGCGAGTGTCGATCATTTATAAAGACTGCATAATGACAAACAAAAAACAGTGTAATTCAAAATGAGAGTTTGGGAATAATTACGGAAGGACATTGCTGTTATTATTGGACCACTCAATTAAATAAAAATCAATTAGTTGGCCAACAGAGACAGGGCGGAATTGACGCAATGATGTAGCAAAGTCATTCTCAAATCCTTTTCCCCTTCGATAAATTCACTTTTAGTGGTAGCCTTTTTTATCACAATATTCTTTTTGTTTTCTTTGTGTCTTTTGAATTTTGAGCATGATGATTCCACTCCCAAGTAATATTAGTGGCTTTAACAAACAATACACATGCCATGTAATGTATCGGATTATAAATCAAACATTTTGGCAAACATATACTATAGACTTATAGAGGCCATTTTATTAAATTAATTTTATGTATGTGTACTCAAGTTGTCACGTGGGCATCAATCTCTAATGACTTTAATTTTTTATACATGCATCAATCCGTACTTGGTTTTTATTAGAATATTCTTTATAAATTAGTCATAAAAAGGTTCTTTTTGAGTTTTTTTTTTTTCCCTTTCTTCTTCTTAAAAAAATTTGTGAAATAATAAATATTAATTCTAAAAAGACGAAGGAAGGCCACAGAAGAAAGGGAGGAAAGGCATAACGTAGACATTTAATAGGTGTAAAGAACAAGTAAAACTTTTCGCATGATTAATTTCTCTCATGTTTTCTTCGATGCTTGTCTTGTTGACAAAGGAAAGAAAGATCGTTGCAACAAAAATTCTTTGCTTGTTTTCATGATCAAAACACACCCACTCTTAAACCTTTTAAATGCTTATTTTGCCCTCTTTGCATGCTCTTCACAGCTAATCAAATCATTTTGGCATTATCATTTCGATCAATCAGGAAAATTAATCAAAGAACATAACACTGCAATATGGGTTTTCTTGCAGTAATCGCCAAACGTTTGGATGCGCTGATCGGGTATTTAATTAATTAATTAATTTAATAATTTCTCTTATATATATATATAACTCTACATTTTTTTCTCTTTTAAATCCTTGCCAAGAAATTAAATTTGATTTGTGTTTTGAACAGGCCAGGAGTTATGCTTCTTTATCCATTGTAAGTGAAAACCGTTAAGTAAAAATTATTTTGTATTAAATGTAATAAAATGAACTATATAACATAATGAACTAGACGTTTAATTATTTGTATGGATATGAATGTACATACAGATACGCATCAATGCGAGCAATTGAGTCTCCTTCAACTCTAGATGACCAGCAGTGGCTGACGTACTGGATTATATACTCTTTCATAACCCTATTTGAGCTATCATGTTACAAAGTCCTCGCGTGGTACATATGCATGCTTCATTCTCATTAAGTGTTTATAGAATTGTATGCAAAATATCTACTAATTAATTAACCATGCATGCATGCATGCATGCAAGCAGGCTTCCATTTTGGGCATACATGAAGCTACTATTTTGCATGTGGTTGGTGCTGCCAATGTTCCATGGGGCAGCTTATATATATGAAAAGTATATAAGGAGATATGTAAAGATTGGTGGGTATGTGAGCCCATCATCAAATTATACGGAAGATCAGAGGAAGGTTCTTCAGATGATGAGCCTTGATGCTAGAAAATCAGTGTCTCAATATGTTGAGAAACATGGATGGGAAGCTGTCGAGCGGGCTATCAAAGCGGTAATTAATTACTGAATTAAAAAGTTAAACACATTTATATGCAGTTGCTCATCATATATATGTTTCGTGTTGTTTTTGCAGGCTGAAAAAGAAACAAAGAAGCGTTGAGGAGCTCCAACTAGGTCATCAGATCAGTCTCGTCTTCTCTTTAATTATAGCTCTTATGTAAAATGTAACGATGGAAGGATGCCGCGAGCTGGAGCATTTCAATTAATTAATTTGTGTTACCAAAGAGAATGAGATGAATTTGTTACTGTAAATGTTCTTGACGAATGTACACAAAGACAAACTAGAATTTATTGTTAACTGTTAATTTGAGATTTTTTTTATGTTGAAATAGTATTTTTTTTTAAATCGATAACGGACCATAACATGTATTGGCATGGGGACACTTTGGATCTTCAAATTACGCAACCTTTCAGCACACAAGGTGAGCCTTAAATCACAACGTGGAATCTTCAAAATAGAACCACGAGGCTTCTCTATCAATGGGGATATCTTTTTTCTCAAAAGTGATTAAGAAAACATAATAAATTTCTCTTCAACATGTTCTCTATTTCTCTTTACTCTACAAGATCGCTGCTTTAACTTTTGCTCTAGGAGATAGATTTTAAATTGAGGGTCTATTTAGTATTGAGATATTTATAGTTTTGAATCATAGTTATTGAAATAGAAGTTGTAGCTACGAAAAAAAAAAATTAGTGCGGTGCTTTGATAAATTCCACTAATTGTTGGTTAAAAGTTATAATATTTATTAATACAACCTTTCAGAATTTAATTAATTTGTGTAAAAATATATTTTAAAATCTAACATATTTTCGTGATCACAACAGGACTCTATATTTCGTGATAAACCGAATGATATCATTATTTTTTTTGCCACCACGGCGATTCTATACTTAATCATGAGGCACCCCAACCAGACCACAACCCGTAGATTAGAAAGTCCCCGTCAACCAAGGGCTTGAGGTTCTTCCAGTTACTTATGACTAACAGTTGGGGAGAAAGAAGTCAGCCAGATTTAAGGGGCTGGGCTAAGGTTCTTAGATAATGCAACACTTTGCTTGAATGATATCATTATTAGTGTCAAAAGAGTAACGAAGTTACCAAAATCATCAAAAGCTCCAGCTCACTGCAACACTGCTATTTAAAAGCGCTGCATAACCGTGCACCGGCGTCAGGAGGTCGCGAATTCTAACTGATCATTTCTCACAAGAGAGGACCTTCAAGTATACTTATGTCAGCCAAGTAGGAGGATAATGATAATGAAGAAAAGAAAGTAAGGTAGACAAAACATACATATATTGATCAATAAATTAAACCTGAGAATCTTATTTTGTATGTTCATGGTGTCACATATCCGCATCTCATAAAGCGGCTGTGAACCATTTTTGTTTTCCCCAGACAAACCTTACTCCAATTAAATAATCAAAGTTACAAATAAATTTTAATCATATATTCTCGTATTATTGTAGAATTTTTTAGAATATTTTGTGTGGTTATTAAAAACCCGGCGCTATAACACTGTGAGTGTCTTCATTAACCTTTTTTCTAGGATCGTTATATTCGCTCCTATTTATAGGGCATGTATTTACTCATGTAAAAGTTCATGTATGAGAGAACCTAGGTCCCTCTTCATGTTTATATCAATCATTTCCAAGAAAAATATAATACAACATTTTGCAATCTTGCTTAGCAAAAGAAGAAGCTATACAAAAAGTTTTCTTCTTCTCTAGCATCAAAATTGAATGAAACTAGATAACCATCTAAGCGACAATTTCATGCTTAAAAAGAAAAAGTTCCACACCTCTAAATGTTCAGAACTTCAAGTCATCATTTAGCAAAGCATTCGAGTTCCTTACAGATGCTCATGCGTGAAGTAGTTAATTAGGAACGAAAGGCAAAAAACATAATTCAGTGACAGATCTCAGAGAAAAAGATTGTAAATAAAATAAGGTTATATAATTCCAAACATTGGCGGTAGTCACAAAAGCCTCAATGAGTACAGCACTTGATGATATCACATTTCCTTTGAAGTCAGCCAACCAGAGCAGTGAGATACGTTTGATTAGGAAGAGCAAACCTGTTTAGTGAACATGGCAATATGATGTATGGGTATGTAAAAATAAAATAAAAATTCAATTACTGGATTTAATAAATACTTACTGCTAAAACCTGTAAATCTTTGTTGTTTTCTTCTGAGACTCTAAGAAGATATTAGAATCAGGCACTGCAGCAAAAGGGATGGTTAGGTGGACCAGCCTGGAGTTATCTAGGTCGATGTTTTGGCTTGGTTTAAAGATGTGCTTTGCTCCCGCACTTAGTTTGACAGGACCAGATCTTCCCATACCGTCCAGATTAGAAGAATCAATGCCAGCTGAAGCTCCGACTCCAATGCTTTGACTGTCATTTGAAACACAACCTACAGCACTTGCTTCAGCACTGTCTGAATAGAGTTCAAATTGTCCATTCTCCTTGTTAAGATTGTGTCTTGCCAATCTTGGAGTAGCACTTGCATCTTCTTGCTTTTCTAAGGGACCATATAGTGAACTGCCTACTTGATCCCCATTTGAATTGCATTGAGAAGCTCTTGCACAAAATTGGTCATTCCTCTGATAATCTTCTCTTGTCAACTCTGTCACAACACTTAAATCTTCAGGAATTCCAAAATTAAGCTTCTTAGTAGGCTTCCTCCGATCATTTTCTTTAGATGCGTGCCTCTTCTTCATTCTCTGACAATGGTCAAGGCCTATAATGCCACAACCTTTTGACTGCATTCTGTCTATAACCATGTTTCTGTTTCCATAGCTCAAGTCAATTGAAGAGGTTGGTCTGATATCTGAAAAGGCTGGAACAGATGAGGGGTGAACAACAGATGCTGGACCAACTGAACTCTGCATGTGTGACTGAGAGATTATGGCATGGGAAGGACACACAACATTTGGCCTATGCACTAATGGGGTAGCAAGAAGGTTCATTTCAGTTGAATGAGGAGGGTATCTGCCATCTATATCACCAAAAGTCTGACAAGGGACCAAAGGTGTCCTTACCTGTGGAGTTGCATGTAACCATGGTAGCAGTCTGTCTGTAGAGCTTCGAAACCAAGATTGTTGGACAGGTTCACTACAATCTGGGTGCAAGAAAGGAAAGTTGAAAGCCGATTTTGTACCTTGAGGATGATTCTGCTTGTATTTTGGATTGGCAGGACTCCAATGCAAATGCTGATTAATGTGAGGAGTCGATACAGAAGCTAGATGAGAGCTGACCCCTAAAATTTCTGATCCACGTATGAAGGGCTCGTGGAAGTTTGTTTCCCGACTAAATAGTGAAGGGAAAGTAGGCAGATAAGCAACATGGTGTGATTTAGGACTATGATTCCCGTTGCTGGGAAGGATAGGATTTTGAATGACATCATTAGTTTTGCAGTTGACATATGGGTGAAAAGGCCTAGAACTTGGAACCTTCATTGGAGCACTGCTGGCCTCACTGCTTTGGATTTCTAATGGCTGAATTGATTTTCCTGATGCTGGATTTAAAAGGCAGTCCTCCTGAAAATGCCTTTTGACGGACAATTTGTCTGGGGCAGTACCCAAAGAACGATGATCTGCTATGATTCCCTTGTCAGTCCATACCTTTCCATCCAGATCCCCTTGTGTCTCTTTGCTACTTCCGCTAATTGCAACATCTTTACCCATCAATCGCATTGTTAGCTGCGTAGTGTTTAGTGACATGAAATCTGAATTCTGTTTTGAAGGAATCAACCTATTTGTCTCTTGATTCTGAAGCTGGTCACATTGGCCGAATCCATTGAAAAAGTTCATCATATGTTGGTCTGAATCCAACCAGCATATAGGGTGGTTGCTTCCACTCCCCAAATTTAGACAGTTGATGCCATCTTTTGCAGTAACCTCTGGTCCAGAAATGCCTAGTCTGGCTGGTATATATAAATTATAGTTCTCTTTCACATATTTCTCCCCACAAAACAAATTTGGCTGCTCTCCTGAAAGTGCTTTCTCAACAAAATGCCTCTCATTCATGCGGGAACAATCCCCCTTGCATTTTTTCAGGTCAAAACTATCCACGGGTAAGCAACTGGACAAACCAGTTCCTACACTTGTCTTCTTTATCAGGTTAAAACTTCCTTTATCATTTGAACTTGCCTGGATAAGCTCACCTTGGGAATTGAGAGGCAAACCAAAACATTCATCATTCATGAAGTTTTGACTCAAGGAAGCTGTTCTTTGCTTCCACTCTGGAAAAGGATACAAGCTTCCCAATGTAGGCAGATGAGAACATGGTTGCGCAGCATGGCCGGTCATATTTTCTGACAGAGATTGAAGCCTTACATTAGCACTTCCAT
This sequence comes from Citropsis articulata, assembly GCA_030449925.1. NCBI lineage: Eukaryota > Viridiplantae > Streptophyta > Magnoliopsida > Sapindales > Rutaceae > Citropsis > Citropsis articulata. The sequence continues at coordinate 5,639,681 of JASUUH010000211.1, read as the reverse complement.
TTAAAGTAAATCCAGAAGATGAAGGCTGCAGAAATCCCCTCATATTTTTCGTTGAAGTCATTTCAGCAATTCCATGGGAATGATTTTCAAAATAATCAACAAAATTATCACTGGGATTGGAAGCTCTAGCAACAGTACCACCAAAATGAGAATTTATGCATGGATTGCTTATTTCATTTAGTGTAGAAATATGTTTGGGAAAACCAGCATATGGTGGTCTATGAGAAGTTATTTGGTTGCCTCGATCAAACATATGCAAATTATCATCATGGACTGAAACTTGACTAAGGGATATGGAGTTCTCTGACAGATGCTTTAATTTTTCTTGAGAAGCAATATCCGGCCTCAGAAAATTTGGTATATCCACGCGATCATGACCATTGGAGAAAAAGTCTTTTTCAATCATACATTGCGGCCCAGTTCCATTTTCTATGGTAATTGATCCCACATCACCATACATTTCGTTCACAGTGGCTAATTCTTTCTCACTTCCCATCAACTGGTGTTTCTGTGATGAAGAAGCATAGGCATCTAAATATAGGTTGCAAATGCTTTTCTCAAGAGAAGAAACACTTTCCATTCTTGGACCAAGTATGTCATCTTTGCCTGAGAATCTGACATGCCTGTCTGAATGTTGAATGCTGCAAGGAGTCACTTGACTAGCACTCCTCAGGCTGCAAATTGTAGCATTCTGCCCAGGAACATCATTTTTGTGCTTCTTGAGAATGCCCCGAATTTTTTCATAATGCTTTGTCATCAATTTCGATGTTTGAACTACTTTGTGCTTCTTTTTATTAGATAAGCATTTCGGATGTCTTTTCATTCCATGAATAGTAACAGAATCCAAGATGTCCTTTGCAAATCCCTTGTTACATGATGAATCATCCAATTGTCTGATAAATTTGACTGGAGTTTGCTGTTTGAGCTTATTAATATTCTCCTAAAACAGACAAGAAAGCTGTAACAACATGTAATAAACTAGAAAGCAGATACATTTGTAACTATACTAAATTTAGCTGTCAAAGTAACTCAGCTCACTAAAAGATGTGCAGATTCTGATTAATGCTTTGGTAATTTAAGGTGAAGCTTACTGGAGTATGTGACAAGTGTATCCTAGAGATATGACTACTTTGTTGCATCATTGATCATTATAATGCATGTACAAGCACATGTATGTGCACTTACAACTAATACATAAGAAAAAGGAGCAATCAGAATAGTGAAATATAAAGTAGGCATATTTCCAGAACTGAAGCATAAAGCATGAAAAACACCTAATGTCTAAAATAAGACATAAAAGAAACCTCCCAAAATTTTATAGCTCAATTAAACAGACAATTCATTTCTCATTCTTGCCAATAGTTCACTAAATACTATTTTTAGGATATAGGATCAGCACGAGCACTAGTCAAGAACGTAAATGCAGATGGAAGAGCATTTAGTCATAATCATAAATGAAAGCTAAATCATCAAATGATATGAAGGCCAAAAATACAAGGAAATAAACAGATATTAGCAGCTGTTATCACCAACAAACAAAAACTAAATAAAATGCATATATTCATTGAGAAGAAATATTAAAGCTAACAAGATAAACGTGAATTAAACTAGGCATGATTTTAAAAGAATAAGGCCTTAAAAAAATGAAAACTAGGAGGTTTTCAAATTCACCAGATATGTTTCCAGATCCAAAGACTTTTCAGTAATCTTATAAAATAACAAAAAATTACCGAACTCTTTTACATGTAACATTTTCCTGAAAATAATAAAAATGTAACATCCGTAACTTCATTCAAGTTGCAGTTCTTCAGGTTGGAAAGAGCAACTTAGTTCTCAAAAAGAAATTCACCTCGCACCAGCAACTTCGACATTAGAAATTTAGAATCTTGTCCAAGTGAAAATCCATTGAACCAAATGTAAAATGAATCCCTCAAAGAAAATAAAATCTTGCCACAGGCCACATAGAACAAGATGATGGCCAATCCAGTGACACCAAGATGCATCCTGTTTCAGGAAGAAGTGCCATAAAATAATGAAAAAGATCTTCAGCTTTGGGATTTTAACCTAGGGACAAGTTGAAAATCCAAAGTAATTATCCTGGAATAACTGACAAGAAGCTATTGCTGTTGATGAACCTTATTAAACAACCGTAGCATCCCTCCTTTGAACCATCTGTGAGCATACGCATAACTCATCCAGCTCACTCAAACACCAAAATACAGTGCCCCAGAATACAAAATAATCATGCATCCATTCTATTCTTTAACATAAAGATACGAAGTTAGGCAAAAATTTACTTTTCCAACTCCAACAACCAACAAGTCAAACTAATGTTTGCATATCCCACTTCATAAAGTAATCTCCGTGATTAAAAGTACCTTACTCAAGCAATCGACAAGATAACTCCATGATATGGTATTTGCTCCTTTTTTCTGTTGCTGCGGTCCAGGATCAGTTGCATCAAATAACTCATTGGTGTAGATCACCAACAAGATTTATATATCTCACCATCAACACAGTCCTTTAGAAAACTTACTTTGAACATCACACACCCTAGATTTTTCATAACCTCTCCAATCCATATGATCAAGTATAAGGCTGGCCATGAGATCAAAACATTCTGACTGGCCCCCCATGCCCAAATGATTAAATCTTTCACATAAAATAAAAATGCTATAGCTTCAAACAGTGAAGCAAGAAACAGCATCATTAATCGAGGATTTGATAATTGATATGCTAAACTAAGGACAAAAAACCCTCACCCTCAAGGCCTATAAAAGCCATCTCCACCCAATCCCGTACTGCACAGCTGGATCAGCAAAACACACCCACCTTGTCAAACATGAAAACCCCATCTCTTTCTTTCAACCTTTTTCTTTTTATTCTGAACCCTCATTGTTCATAATAAACAAATACATATGTACGTATAGTCTTTAATTAAACCAGCTTTTCCAGCAGTGATTTAGGCATAAAGGTGACAAAGATTGCAAATTCTTAATCAAGATTTGCATACAGTATTGTAACTAACACAATCAAAACATTCTATCAATGACATGAAATAATGAATCATAAATACACATTTCTTCATCAATGAAAATGCTATAAAAGTTTTCAACAAAATCAAGCTTTAAAGAATCACACATACCTTATTCATTTTCTTCAAATTATCCTTCTTGTTGTTCTTGTTCTTGATGATCAACTTGTTCACCACTTTCACTTTCTTGACTTTCTTCTTCTTCTTCTTCTTTGTTTCACTCTTCGAATTCATTTCATCTTCTTGGCCATCAACCGCATCCAAATTCTCATAATCATCAGCATCAACATAAACCTTCTGGATCTGCTGAGACACAGCAAAAATCTCAACAATGGATCTTTTCTTGGGTGGTCTCGACTTTCCCTTCACGGCCAATTTCAACTGCCTTTTTCTCTCCTCCCTTGATGCCTCAGCAAGACAGCTATCAACATGCGCATTCACAACATTCACTGTGCCCCCCGCAAATTCCCGGCAAACTGGACAAACCGTTTCCAATTTCCCGGCGTCGTCGTCATCATCATCATTTCTCGCGATATCTTGAGAGATTTCTTCAACAGCACTGGAGCGCTCCTCACTCTCCTCCTCTTTTGACTTGAGCAGTTCGAGCTCGTGGGACCACCAGCGGAATTTTGTGACGGTGATCGGCGGAAGCAAGGGTTCAATAACTTCTCTTTTTATCTCATCAGAAATAGAATCAGAATCTCCACCAAATGGCCAGCATTTCGCTATGTCAACGCTCCTCTTCTTCGCCGCGTACTCACTGTAACAACATGTTAATTAAAAGTAGGGGGGAAAAAAAAGGCCATACAAACTAAACTAACTATATAACTAACCGGATAGAGAAGCCCTCAAACACAACAGCCATAGCTTTCTTCACCTACAGAAACAAAAAAGTAACTAAGAAAAGCAAGCAACATACTTTACTCTAACAAAATCTTCACAAGAGAGGCTGGAAAAAAATAAAAAAAAAAAAAAATCATACCAACAAATTCTTTTGAAGTGAGCGATCGAATAACAGCTTCAAAGCAGAAAAAATTAAACACAGGAGATCTCACAAGAAGTGATCAGTCAACAACATAGAAAGAATAAGAGAGAGAAAGGCTTTGTTTCTTTCTCTTCTTTTTTCTCCCATTTTTTCCCGCTCGAGAGAGAGCAGTGGGTTTCTTTCTGATTACATAACAGCAGCAGCAGCAGCAGCAGCAGCGGCAGCAGCTAGCCCTCTTATTCTTCACATCAATTCTACAGGACAGGCATTGCTTTCCCTTAATTTTTATTTATATCTGACAGCGACGTATGAGAATTGCGACCGCTAAAGTTTTTCAGAGAATATCAATTACACTTTCTTCTTCTTACTTATTTATTTATTTATTTAATTAAAAGATAATTTAATTCATTGCTCTCTTTCTTTTTAGATTATTTTAGACTCGTGTACTGGTACTACATATGTCTTCCACTGTAGCAGTTATACGGACTCGTGTTGGCATAATGGAACAAAGATTCCCTTCTACCTCTAGGCCATCGCACGCGCAGTGGCTCGGCGCGTGATGAAAACGCGCCATTTACGAAGTAAGTGATAAGTTGTGGTCCATGCACGTTGAGGTTTTTAATCAATAAATAACATTGAATGAGAGGCATATGAAGCAGCAACATTCATGGTAAATATATTTGAGGTCGCCCCCGTAGAGTTCAGTAGCAGCCAACGCTAAATTCATTGTTTTTGTGTATGTGTATGTGTGTGTTTGTGTGGATGTATGTATGTAGTGAAATTTTTATTTATTGGAGCCAAATTAATTTCATTATTACTACAAAATTATATATAATCAGAAAATAGAACTGCGTTTTACGCGGCTTTAAAAAGTATTAAATTAAAAATTAAAAATTTAATGAAATCCAAATTTCATGAGAAACCGTACTGTTCTCCCCTCATAGTAATTAAATTTTAGTGACTTAAAATACATCAACTAATTAACCAAAAATTCAAATAAAGAGAATATTGGTTAAATAATAAAAAAAATTCAACATAAAAAATCTAAAATATTTAGTGTTTAAAGATTTTGAAGAACCTAAAAGGTACTAAATAAAAGGTTGCATAATTAAATATGAGATTATGACATTAAAATTAGGCCCTAGTGGTATTGTTGAGGGAAGATGAAAGAACCTCTCTTTCTATGTTAATTAGTTGATGTATTTTAAGCCACTAAAGTTTAATTGCTAGCATAATAAAATAAATAAATGTTTCAAAAGACTTATAATTAATTATTATTAATGATTACATATTATTGGATTTAAATAGAAAGAGGAAGAGACATGTACAAAGAATATCAACAAATATTTTAGATATTTTAAATAATAGAAAATATAAAAAGAAGAGGAATGGTGATGCCACATCACCTCTTGTAGTTCCAACTTTATTAATGGCATTAAAATTAGGCCTAGTGGCATTATTGAGGGAAGATGAAAGAACCTCTCTTCCTATATTAATTAGTTGATGTATTTTAAGCCACTAAAGTTTAATTGCTAGCATAATAAAATAAATGAATATTTCAAAAGACTTATAATTAATTATTATTCATGATTACATATTGTTGGATTTAAATAGAAAGAGGTAGAGATATGTACAAAGAATATTCACCAATATTTTAGATAATAGAGAATATAAAAAGAATAGGAATGGTGATGCCACATCACCTCTTGTAGTCCCAGCTTTATATATATATAAGTTTGGATTAAACATCTCCTCTAACTTTCCCCATAAAGTAATCTTTATTGTTACCGAGCTATCCATAAAAATTAACAAAAGTTAATAATGTAAAGAGAAACAATAACTAAAAAATAACATAAATAACTAAAAAAACAATAACTAAAAATATATAGCCATAGTTTTCTTGATTATATTCAACTTACTAATCCGTTAGAACTTTTATATCTCTTTTTTTCCAACCGGCTCCAACGATCTCAATATCACCCACGCCTCATAAACTTCCGACAATATTTGTAATATTATAGAAAAATAACATAAACATATTAAAACATAAGGATCAATAATTTATAATATATACTTAAAGATTAACAAACATTAATAATTTTAAAAAAAATACTTGAGAGGATTGTGTTATCGTTCACACGTAAATCAATCAAATTCGAAGATACGAATTAGAATCCATTGATCGGAATCTTAACAATTCCTTCTTCTAACCTCTTAAGAGAAGTTATAACCAAGAAAATAATCTTATACTGATTTTAAAGTGGTCTATATATACTCGCCTGTAGTTGAAACAACTTTCAAATTTTTGACACTGTACAAAGAACCCTCACTCAACATGTGTTTAAACCTTATCACTAAATTTTTCCTAATTGTTGCATGCATTAGATTTTCCTACGAAAAAAAAACACATGCTACATTAAGTGTAAAATAATTGGGAAAAAAATTAGAGAAAACAATAAGAGAATGAATTTTTTATACAACCTTTTCATCAATAAAAATCATGTCTACACTAATCAATTCTCCATTCTTCTTAGTATTAGTAGACTCACACATTCTACAAAGCCTAACCCTTATCATCCAACTATCTTAATCATTGTTCAACTCATGAAGAAAAGAGTACTGCATGAAGCACACAATACTAAACATTCAAATAAATCAAACAATAAAAATACAAGAATTTTTCTAAAGAGGGTATTGTTTAAATAAAACAAATCCCCAAACATAATAAATCTTAAATATTTAGTGTTTAGAGAGTTTGAAGAAGTCAAAAGGCACTAAAGAAAATGTCGCATAATTAAATATGGAAATATGACATTAAAATTAGGGCCTAATGGCATTGTTGAGGGAAGATAAAAGAACCCTTCTTCCTATGTTAATTAGTTAATGTATTTTAAGCCATTAAAGTTTAATTGCTTGCATAATAAAATAAATAAATGTTTCAAAACTTATAATTTTATTATTAATGGTTACATATTGTTGGATTTAAATAGAAAAATTCTCCATTCTCCTTAGTATTAGTAAACTCCTATATCCTACAAAGCCTAACCCTTATCATCTAACCTACCTTTATCATTGTTCAACTCATGAAGAAAAGAGTACTTCATGAAGCACACAATACTAAAAATTTAAATAAATCAAACAATAAAAATACAAGAATTATTCTAAAGAAGATGTTGGTTAAATAATTAAAAAAAAAAAACCAAACATGACAAATCCTAAATATTTAGTATTTAGAGAGTTTGAAGAAACCAAAAGGTACTAAAGAAAGGTTGCATAATTAAATAAGGGATTATGGTATTAAAATTAGGCCCTAGTGGCATTGTTGAGGGAAGATGAAAGAACCTATCTTCCTATGATAATTAATTGATATATTTTAAGCCGCTAAAGTTTAATGGCTCGCATGATAAAATAAATAAATGTTTCAAAAGACTTATAATTAATTATTATTAATAGTTATATATTATTGAATTTAAATGGAAAGAGGAATAGATATATACAAAGAATATCTACCAATATTTTAGATAATTTAGATAATAGAGAATATAAAAAGATGAAGAATGATGATGCCACATCACCTCTTGTAGAAATTAGGCTCTAGTGGTATTGTTGAGGGAAGATGAAAGAACCTATCTTTCTATGTTAATTAATTGATGTATTCTAAATCACTAAAGTTTAATTGTTAGTATGATATATAAAATAAATGGATGTTTCAAAAGACTTATAATTAATTATTATTAAAGGTTATATATTATTGGATTTAAATGGAAAGAGGAAGAGGCATATACAAAGAATATCCACCAATGTTTTAGATAATATATAATATAAAAAGATGAAAAATGGTGATGCCACATCACCTCTTGTAGTCTCAGGTTTATATATATACTAGGAAATAAAACCGCGCTTTGCGCGGCTTTAAAAAATGAATTTAGTATTATCATTTTTTCTTTATTTTTCTTCATTTACACTCGATAAAACTGATAAAAAAATGACTTGATCTTTTTATTTTTTTCAAATGAGGCAGCCTTATAAAACTAATGTTATTTATGAAAGTTAACTATTTTTTTATTAACGTTAAAAATATATATTAACGTGTCTAGTCTAAGTGTATAAACTTTATACCTTTTGTAGTTATTGATAAGTTCCAAATTAAATTTTATAATTGAGGATCCTTAACAATGCGTTGAATCATAAAAGAAATAATAAAATACAAGTAAAGACTTTTGTAAGTTACTTAGGATCGTTTGTAGCTGAGCAAGTGAGCAGTTGTTTATATCAAGCTTGCAGCTATGGCAAGTTCCAATGGGGATCAGCAACACTTGGTGCCAAATGTTCTTTATCCGTATATAAACAATGTTTCTACAGATTAGAAAGAATGAAGGAGAAACATTTACGTAAAAGAAATGTTTCTTGACTTACTACGCTCTTGGCGATTAAATCCTCCGTAACAGCTTGGAAAACTCAACCAGACTACCATTTACTGTCTTGGTAGTTCCTTTGATTTATTCATTTGTCTACTGAATAAGTAAAACACATAATGAAAATCATTATTATAGGGGTGAAGTAAGAGCTTGCAATGTATAATTTAAATTTTAAAATATAATCTAAAAATGTGATACCTTGATTTTGTGAGCTGATGTGTGAATATTTTGAAATACTTCTTTGTAGACAATGTTTTTTTATGAAGGTTCGATCTTCTGCCTCTTGATCGGCATTTAGTATAATCAATCCTTCTCTTGTGGTAACTCGAGACACGACGACATATAATTGACCATGTGTGAATACTTGCTTAGGAAGATACAAGCCAACATGTTTAAGAGACTGTCCTTGGCTTTTGTTGATCGTCATGGCAAAACATGGTGCCAACGGAAGTTGTCGTCTGTTAAGCTTGAATGGCCATCTTGATTCATTAGGAGACATAATAATTCTTGGAATTGTGACGTTTTGTCCAATATTTGTTCCAGAAATGATATTACCTCTAATGGACCATTTACCAAGACGAGTGACAATCAATCTTGTGCCGTTGCATAAGCCTTCTATTTGATTTAGATTTCTGAGAAGCATTATGGGAGCACTTTCTTTAAGTTGTATATCATGATTAGGGATGCCATTGAATTTCAGACTATTCAAAAATTCAGTTGGATACAAAACATCTTCATCATTTGTGTTTGCGCTTGTTTTGCATATACTGTCTGAGCTAAAATAGGTTCTCCCTTGACCAGGTATTATATTCATAATCATCTCGTTCAATTCATGTACCATTTCATTTTTTGGCGTTAATATTGCTCTTTCTTTCAAATATGCTGGATTATTGTAATTATGCAGAATTGATGGGCAAATAACGTCGACTATCTATTTATAACCAAGAAAATAATCTTATACTGATTTGAAAGTGGTCTATACTCGCCTGTAGTTGAAACGACTTTCAAATTCTTGATACTATACAAAGAACCTTCACTCAACATATGCTTAAACCTTGTCACTAAATTTTTCCTGATTGTTGCATGCATTAGATTTTCCTACAAAAAAAAAAAAAAAAAAAAAAACACATGCTACATTAAGTGTGAAACAATTAAGAAAAAATTAGAGAAAAAAAATGAGAGAATGAATTTTTTATACAACCTTTTCATCAATAAAAATCATATCCACACTAATCAATTCTCCATTCTTCTTAGTATTAGTAGACTCCCACATCCTACAAAGCCTAACCCTTATCACCCAACTATCTTTATCATTGTTCAACTCATGAAAAAAAGAGTACTCCATGAAGCACACAATACTAAAATTCAAATAAATCAAACAATAAAATACAAGAATTTTTCTAAAGAGGATGTTGGTTAAATTAATAAAAAATCCCCAAACATAACAAATCTTAAATATTTAGTGTTTAGAGAGTTTGAAGAAGCCAAAAGGCACTAAAGAAAAGACTACATAATTAAATATTAGATTATGGCATTAAAATTAGGGCCTAATGACATTGTTGAAGGAAGATGAAAGAACCTCTCTTTCTATGTTAATTAGTTAATGCATTTTACGCCACTAAAATTTAATTGCTTGTATAATAAAATAAATGAAAGCCAACACTCATCATTAATTATTATTAGTGTTTACATATTATTGGACTTAAATAAAAACATTCTCTATTCTTCTTAGTATTAATAGACTCCCATATCCTACAAAATCTAACCCTTATCATTTAACTATCTTTATCATTATTCAACTCATGAACAAAAGAGTACTCCATGAAGCACAAAATACCAAAAATTCAAATAATTCAAACAATAAAAATACAAGAATTATTCTAAAGAGGATGTTGGTTAAATAATTAAAAAAACCAAACATAACAAATCTTAAATATTTAGTGTTTAGAGAGTTAAAGAAGCCAAAAAGTATTAAAGAAAAGGTTGCATAATTAAATAAGGAATTATGACATTAAAATTGGGCCCTAATGGCGTTGTTGAGGGAAGATGAAAGAACCTATTTTTCTATGATAATTAATTGATATATTTTAAGCCACTAAAGTTTAATTGCTAGCATGATACAATAAATAAATATTTCAAAAGACTTATAATTAATTATTATTAATGGTTATGCATTATTGGATTTAAATAGAAAAAGGAAGAGACAAATACATAGAATATCCACTAATATTTTAGATATTTTAGATAATAGAGAATATAAAAAGATGAAGAATGGTGATGCCATATCACATCTTGTAGAAATTGAACTCTAGTGGAATTATTGAGGGAAGATAAAAGAACCCATCTTCCGATGTTAATGTTAATTAATTGATGTATTTTAAGCCACTAAAGTTTAATTGGTAGAATGATAAAATAAATGAATTTTTAAAAGAGTTATAATGAATTATTATTAATAGTTATTTATTGTTGGATTTAAATGAAAAGAGGAAGAGACATATATAAAGAATGTCCTCCAATATTTTAAAAATTTTAGATAATAGATAATATGAAAAGAAGAAGAATGGTGATGCCACATCACCTCCTCAAGTCCCAGCTTTATTATGACATTAAAATTGGGTCCTAATGGCATTGTTGAGGGAATATGAAAGAACCTATTTTCCTATGATAATTAATTGATGTATTTTAAGCCACTAAAGTTTAATTGCTAGCATGATACAATATTTATTAGTAGACTCCCACATCCTACAAAATCTAACCCTTATAATTTAACTATCTTTATCATTATTCAACTCATGAAGAAAAGAGTACTCCATGAAGCATAAAATACCAAAAATTTAAATAATTCAAACAATAAAAATACAAGAATTATTCTAAAGAGGATGTTGGTTAAATAATTAAAAAAACCAAACATAACAAATCTTAAATATTTAGTGTTTAGAGAGTTAAAGAAGCCAAAAAGTATTAAAGAAAAGGTTGCATAATTAAATAAGGAATTATGACATTAAAATTGGGCTCTAATGGCGTTGTTGAGGGAAGATGAAAGAACCTATTTTCCTATGATAATTAATTGATGTATTTTAAGCCACTAAAGTTTAATTGCTACTATGATACAATAAATAAATATTTTAAAAGACTTATAATTAATTATTATTAATGGTTATGCATTGTTGGATTTAAATAGAAAAAGGAAGAGACATATACAAAGAATATCCACTAATATTTCAGATATTTTAGATAATAGAGAATATAAAAAGATGAAGAATGGTGATGCCATATCACCTATTGTAGAAATTGAACTCTAGTAGAATTATTGAGGGAAGATAAAAGAACCTATCTTCCTATGTTAATGTTAATTAATTGATGTATTTTAAGCCACTAAAGTTTAATTGGTAGAATGATAAAATAAATGAATTTTTAAAAGAGTTATAATTAATTATTATTAATAGTTATTTATTGTTGGATTTAAATGAAAAGAGGAAGAGACATATATAAAGAATGTCCTCCAATATTTTAAAAATTTTAGATAATAGATAATATGAAAAGAAGAAGAATGGTGATGCCACATCACCTCCTCAAGTCCCAGCTTTATATATATATATAGATATATAGATATATAGATTTAATAGACGTGTAATTATAAAAATTAAAGTTTTAACTTAATTATTTTTAACGCAAGTGAAATAAAGATAAAATATACACTGCATTAATAATCAATTAAAAGAACATGTCAAATGTTACGTATAGACATTAATGAAAAAGATATATTAGTTTCTAAAAATTAGTGCACAAAACTATGTAGTATTATAAAAAGTCATCTAAAAAATTTATATGTTTGTATTCTCTTTAATATTTTTTCTCAATATGAATTTTATAAATACTGTATATTGTATAAATTAATGTTCCCAATATTTAAAAAAAATATATTGTGTTCCATCTTAAACTTTTAATGTAATTATTAAGATGTGGAGGTAAGTTCATTCATATGAAATTAAAAAAATATATAATTTATTAAAATATAGAGTTTAATCTTATTTATAATTAACCATCCTAAGACCATAATATTTTATAACTATATGAAATATTCTTATATAAAATATCACTATAAATTAAAGAAGTTGGACCTTAATCTCCGGATGATCATTTGCATAGATACTTATAAGTATATACAAAGAGCAGCAGAATTTGTAGATTGCTAGACAAAATCTAAACCTAGAGTCACAGGCTTGCATGCATGTTGACCTACATCCAAAAGATTATCACAACATGAGAAAATGATCCAAAGGTATCTTCAATCCTAGTGTACGTCTCTCTTAATCTAACTTCTCCTAAATTTCATGTGCATTGTTAGCTGTCAGTTATAGTATAAAAGTTTATGTGGTTCAAATTTTATTAAATAGACATTCATCTTAATTTTGTAAAAGTAAGAATACTATTAAAATATTTAAAAAAATATAAATTTCAATTATATTAATAAATAATATTAACAAAACTTTAATATTTTGAGTCCGGATTCATGTAATAGCTTATATGTTGATAGTCCCATGATGTTAATATATTATAACGAATTTGATGTGACACTTACAATTATAACTCCGATTGCATTTGAGATTCATATAAAAATCAAATGTCGACATTCCTAGCTCTCATGAGCAATGGAATCCATCATCTCTTGCCCCCCTACTGCGTTTCTCTTGGCCGCACAAAAAGCTTTCATTAAAAATGTAGAAATAATTGGAATTTGTAAACACTCTTTTAAGTGAAGGATAAATAGTAAAAGCATTAACATTAAGCTCAAAATTTGTTCAATCTCACTTGTCATAAAGCCATTTCATGCTTTATTCGTTATTGATATGATCACATAATTGTCGCTTTAATAATAAGGACTTGGCTGTGGTGTAATTGTGATACCGTTCCACAGTTGCATTCAGCCGTTGGATCCACTTGAATTTATAGTTGCACCCTTCCATCCAAGTGGATTCAACTACTGAGTGTAACTCTAACACGATACCATAATTACATTATAATCGGATCCTAATAATAATAATAATATAAAATTTTTATTGTAACATAAGACGGTCATCCTGCTAATAATGTTGCGTCCTCATATATCTAAATTTAAAAACTTGGCATCACTAAGTACTAATTTTTTACTACATCGTAAGTTTAAGAGATTTATATAATTACTTCGTGATTCTTTTGACTTAGGGACAACAACAATAATAGAATTATATGCCGTGATATTATTATTACTCTTGATCTTGAAGAATGCAGAGTCACGATTGTGAGGTTTCCATTTTCCAAATAATCTAAAAATAGAATGACAATTACAGACAAGGTATACAGTGAGCTTCTAGATTTGCCGCCATGTCATGGGCTAACTAGCTACAGCTAGCCCTGCCACAACGGAAGGGAAACAAGGTGGGAGTAAAGTTTCGCACGTGCCAATCACGCGGTCCAAGCGCCTTCGGACTCTCAGAAACTCAAAATGGTGAAGCCTCGTCGAGCAAAAGCCGCTTACTTTTTCCATATCTTACACGTGGCAGCATAAGACAGCGAGTATAATTATTTTTACTTAACGCGGAGCTGGACAAGGGAGACTTAAAAGTACGTGAAACATTATGAGGATGGCGAAGGGTGAGAGACCCCATGAAAATGACCGTTGATTTTTGTTTTGTTTTTTTTTTTTCTTGATACCTACTTTTAGGGTTATCGATTCGTCCCCAACACGTTTTACCATCACACCCCCGTTACTTTTCACATATTATGTATATGAGCATCATCAAAAGACATCTACTCAATGATGACGTGTATGATAAATTGAGCACGCATGCGACACATGACATGGTAATCGAGACCAGTTCTCCAATTGGGAAGCTGACGTGGGTCGGGTCCAGTCACTACTTGACAACGATTTGATTCTAGTTTCTTACATGCATGACGTGAAATTAAAAAACATGAAAATCAAAATTTTTATGTCGTCTATAAAGTTTTTGAAATGTAAAATAGGGCAAGTTTATTACGAGATATTATGGTTTTGGAACTTTGACTTGTGCATGGTGTTCTTTTTTTTTTTAATTTTTTTCTGAAGTTTTCTTTCTTATCTTGGTAACAGGGTTATTTAACTTTGGTTTTTGAATTTTTCATTTGGGAATAGGGTTTAATGTTTTCGTAATTGCCATTGATATCTATTTTTTTATTTGAACAAAAATGGTAACTAGTGTTTGATAGTATTTTTTATTTTATTTTTTCTATTTGAAAGGGCATTTTGGTACTTTAGAATTCAATTACCGGTCAAACTAAATTGTAGGGGTCTATGAAATAAAAAGGATATGAAGTTCCCTAAAACAAATAACATGAAATTTCAATTTTTTATAATTATTATGGAGAGTGCTTGAAATCCTATTATTTTGACCATCATTCACTAAATGATATGGTTAAATGATTATTTTAAGTCATTTTAAAGTTAAATCCTCTAGTTTCTTGAAAAAGACAGGGTTTATAGGTTGTGTCCTTCGTTATTGTTGCAGAGGAACTTTGTAAGTTTTAGTGCTGATCTCAATCTCCCGGCTTTCTACTTAGCACAAAAGTTATCTTCTATTTTTATTTTTATTTTTTTGGGTAAATTTTACTCTTTTTTTTTTCCTTTCTTTTATTTTCCATTTTATTTATGCTTTGAACATGTTGAGATTTAAGATGTTTGAAACTGCGGCACCTCACCAAGTCTATTTTGGTTAACAAAGGTGGTTTAAGAAAGTTCTCCTACCCATTGTCTTGGATATCGGAACTTAAACAAATAAGATATAATACCATATCACAAACGATTAATTGTTCTTGAAGCTCTCAAGATTAAGAAAGTAGAGAAAAAGTCTATTTTGGATCATCAGTGAAGGTATTGGATTTTTAGCTTCACACATATTTGTAGTTTGTGGAGAACTTATCACGATCTTTGGCCTTAAATCTGGCAGGGTGAGTATCTAAAAAAGATACTCCAATATCCAAGTTAATCTTTTATCAACATTAAAGAAAGAAGAAAGATGAAGAAAATGAGTTTCTCTCTCTGAGTAAGAACAATGTTTTTTTAGAGGCCAAAGACTTTTTTCTCTTATAGATAGGTCTCTATTTATAGATTATGAGTAATGTAGATTTAGAGTTTTACTTTAAACTCTCAACCTAATGACATATGTCACCTGTCATTTTTATACATGTGGAAGTGATTTTGGTTATAAGGAATTATTCAACACATGCGTATTATCCTATCATTATAACCTTTGGGCGTGATTTTCCTAGACCAATAAATTGAGAAAATAATTCCCCTCTATTTATTTTTATGAGATTCGAAAATTTTTTTCCTTGGGTACTATTCCCTCAGAATAAATGGGATGTTATTGCTCTGAAATAACTTTTTTATCTAAAAGGATAGAGAGGTGGCATAGTTTGGTATCTTTGAAATATGGCACCTACAACCAAAAATATAAGAGGAAGAAGGTAGGTTTGCTTGCTAAAAAGGAGAAGAAATAGAAGTATATTTTGTTTTAGAGGAGTTCCATTCATTAATGAAGAAAAATAATTACTCCACGAATTGACCGTTGGTTGGCCAACTGAAAAATATGGAACAAGCTATTTTCAAGATTTTGTTATGCGACATTTTTTTTCCTTTAAATTTAATTCATCGAAATTTATGGATAAAACTAATATATTTTTTAATTGAATTTGTTTGAAACTTATGTTGTATTTTTTTTCCCTTTTTTTGCAAGCAAATGATGAAAGATGATGAATAATCTAGCATTACATCTGTAATTTAATCCCGTAACATAAAATGTTAATACATATGCCATATTTCAAAGGCAACAAATCATGCCACGTGTCTATCCTTTCAGATAAAAGAAACTATTTTGGGATAATAATACCCCAGCTATTCCGGCAGAATAGTTCCCCTGGAATATAAAGATGGCAAGAGGGGGAATTATTTCCTCAACCCATTGGTCTAGGAAAATCACTATCAAAGGTCATAATGATAGAAAAATACGTACGTGTGGAATAATTTCCTATAACCAAATTCATATCCAGGTGTAAAGAAATGACGGGTGACACATGTCATTAGGTTTAGGGTTTGAAGTAAACCCTAAATTCACATTACTTATAATCTATAAATAGAGACATATCTCTAAAAGAAAGGGAGCTTTTGGCTTCCAAAAGCACTATTCATACTTAGATAGAGAACCCATCTTTTTTGTCTTTGTTTTTTTTTTTTTTTTAATTTTGATTAAATTCTAACTTACGTGTTGAAGTGTCCTTTTCAGGTACTCACCCCGCCAGATTCAAGGCCAACGATCGTGACAAGTTCTCTGCAAACTACAAATACGTGTGAAGGTAAAAATTTCAACCCATTCATTGGCGCTGTCTATGAGGAACTTCCAAGTTGAAAGCCATTTAAAGCCCACACAACCACCACTATACATTCACTTTCTTATATTAGATTTTGTTGTTTATGGTTGTAAAAAGAGGTGAATACTTGCATATACTCATAAAAAATGTGTTTATATGTGAGACCCAAACCTTAAACATGATTAAAAAGAAAATGGAGCCAAAAATCCAAGTTAAAAAATGAAGGTCTCTCCTTCAAACGAGTTTATGGAGATAAAGAGTAAAGAAAATGAAAAACATTTAGTCAATGTAAAACTTTGACCAAACAATAGAATGTTAAGATGGTCAAAATGGTCTTTAAATCTAAACTCAAGACTAATCTATCTTTTATTTTATTTTATCTTCATTTTCTTTAATTATGCTAATTCCTGACAATTATGCTGACTTATTTATAATTCTGCCATTTTATTTATTCCCTTGGAATTTCTTTATTTTTCTATGATTAAAGCTAAGGAAAACCTAAGCATTTACCTTATCATGGGGAATATATGAAAGGTATTAAGCCGATGTGGATTAATATAACTTTATATTCTAATAAACAATCATGATCATACATTTAAGAATCATGGTATTAACCACGAGTGGAGTTAAGGAAAACCCAAACATTCACCTCCTAATAAGGAATAAACAAATGAATATTACACTAATATAGACTAGTCTAAATTTTCCTACATATTATACAGCTAACGATTATCTTTACTCATCTAGCCTTTACATTTTTTTTGTATTTACTTTCAATTATTTATAAATTTCATAATGTTAGATGCTGATTGCGGCAGGAAGTAGAAAAACCAAAAATTAAAAACCAAATTGCCTGCTGCCCTTGAACAACAGTTAAAAGAGTAGTCTTGAAAAAAATTAAAAGACAGGCGAAGAGGCAAATTAGCCCACCAAAAGAAAAGGTTGGAAGCCACATAGAACAAATTCAAAAAGGCACATAGGAAATTGATAGTGATGCGGAACGAAGTAGGGATGGAAATAAAACCCACCCGGGCCAGACCCGACTCGGAATCGGCCAATCCGATCTGGGTAAAACACGAACCACATATTCAAATAAAATGGTCCCGGGTATTAAATCCAATACCCATACATTTCTGGGCACGGTTCCGGGCATGGCACTAAAATCTAGAACTTGGATCCGTGCCGGTTTTTTAATAAGTAAATTAAAAAAAGAAAAAAGAAAATATAAAATATAAATAATGAATTAATGAAGCCTTAAATCCCCAAACTCTGCCTCTCAACCTGTCCCTCTCGTTAACAAGCTGCACGACTACAACTCCTCTCTATATCTCGTTAAATAAGCCAGTCGTGGCTGCAACTCCTCTCCATCTCCCGTTAAACAAGCCAACAGCCATACCTACTGCTGCAACGTGCCTCTACAAAACACCAGCCGCATCACGTCGCCACAAGCCTACTACACCACTTGTAATCTCTAGAGAATCAACCTCTGTAAAAAGATAAATAAATTCAGTTTAAAAAGTATTTTGATCAAGAAAACGATGGCGGTGTTCAAAAAATATTTTAAGCAAGAGGATCTACAGAATCGACAATATCACTATTGCAGTAGTAGCAGTTGGCATTATTAATGTTCTTTTTTGTCATTTGATTCTTTTTCCGGTTGCTTGTTGGTTTGTTTAAGTTAGTTTTCCTGTGGGGAGGTTTGTTACTACTTGAAATTCTGATCTAGTGTGAGGTTGAGTAACTTCAAGTTTGAGAATGTAAGTAATTTATGTTGGAAATTTCGATATTTTCTAAAAATTTATGCAATTGCTAGTGCCTTTGTTGTCTGAGTTGCATGTTGTTAGAAAACCAAATAATTATAGATGCATATATTTGATTAAGTGATAATTCTTAATTTTAATTTAACTAGTGTATTAAAATGTTAGTTTTCGACAACCATAGTTGTCACTGCTCAGTTTCGAATTTTGAATTATTCATTTTCTTGATCAAAATCTGATCAAGTTTATGCCACGACACCACTGTTATTGTTTGTTCCCCTTTTTTTCTTTTTTAATTCAACTCAAATCCAAGCAGAGAAAGCCCAGATTAAAAACTCGGGACCAGGAGGCATCGGGCATGCCTGGACCATATGTGAAAAAATCAGGCATAATTTTGGGTCCGGACAGCTGTTGTATCAATCCGGTCCGGTCCTGGGCATGGCCAAACCCGGACCCGACCCAGTGTTTTACCAACCCTAAAACGAAGGTTCTAAGAATGCCTATAAAAAGAAATTCAAAATATCCCAAGGAAACTCTAGAAAGAAATTTCAGATGGCTTCCACAGTAAATGATGCCTGCCCTCGAACAACAATCAAAAGATAGCTTCGGAAAACCTAAACAGGCGAAAAGATAAATTGGACCACCAAAAAAAAAAGTTGGAACCCACAAAGAACAAGCTCAAAAAGGCACATAAGAATGTTAATATGTATGTGTTTAAAATGATGATTTTGATGATAACAAATACAATTAAGAGTTATTAAGTTTTTAAAAGTTGAAATTACTTTTCATACAAATAAGATTAAGAATTAAGTTTTTAAAAGTTCAAATTACTTTTCATACTTTTTTTTGTTAAATAAATCATTATTTTGATAAAATAAAGGTTTTATTCTTAAAGGAAAAATAATTTTATAAAATTGGTTGTTTTTCAAGTTTATGATCTAATTGAAAAAAATTTTCAAAACTTTGAAATCAAGTATTGCTTAAAATTTTAGAAATAGACTTATTTAAAAAGTTTCATAAAGTTTTGGACTATAATATAATTATAGAAAGTTTTAGGGTAAAATTTTAATTTTAAAAAATAGTTCACTGTAATAGTCACTGTAGAAAATGGCAATCTAACATCTTGATAACGGCTAACCGACATCAAACAGAATTGAAGATTAGCTTCTAGACACTAATGGCAATCCGACATTTTGATAGTGGTTAACCGACATCAAATAAAATTGAAGATTAGCTTCTGGACACTAACAGCGATCCTATATCTTGATAACAGCCATTCATTACAATAGTCATTTGCTCAAGTCAAAACGGAAATCCTATTGTGTGCAGAAAGTCAACAACGGTTAGTTTCAGCTCCAACTATAAAATAGCTCAACTAAATTCAAACAAAGATAGATTCAACCATTATCATTGAGCTTGCTATTGAGTATACAACCATTATTGAGTTCAAACTTACTTTTGTGTCATTCATTCACACATTGTGTAAGAGAAAATTTATTTGTAATCTTTTATTTTTGAGTGATTGAAAGCGTTTGGATACACTTGGGTTAAGAAATTTAGGACAATCTCTTGTTGTAAAGACTGATTGACACATGTGAAGTTAATTGTAAAAGTTCTTGAAGCCTTGGAGACTTGGATAATGGAATCGTCAAGACCGGTGAACTTCGTGGCATGAACGTTAGTGGGGTTAGCTGAACCACATAAAAATGTTTGTATTTGAATCACTCTTCCCTTATTTTTTCACGTTTTGATTGTTTTGTTTATTATTATTTTGAATTTGTTTAAAATTTGCATTAAGTTTTGTTCAAGCATTATATAATTTCTAGAAACCTAATTCACCCCCCTCTTAAGTTGCCTAGTTGGTATTTCAAGGAACAAATAATAATGAGGAATGTAGGTTAATGCTTACAAAAGGAAATTCAAAAGATACTAAGGAAGCTCCAAAAAGAATTTCCAGATGGCTTCCACAGTAAATGATGCCATGATATTGCCCCCTTAGAGAAAAGCTAAAGTCTATTTAAGTTATATTCCGGACTGATCTAAATGCTTATTTAGATTGATAACTTGTAGATGAGGAACATTTCATCTTAGCTGATACGACTATACGAATGATTTCAATTTTTGAAAATATTGATCGAATAGATAATGTATAACTCATGTATTCAAGTTATTGATCATAAAATGTGAAAATTATTCCATAGTTTTAAATGACTCATGCACTATGCTAATGAGGATTCGCATGCATAAATATTCATATCTATGCATCTCACAAGAATCCACATTCATCATTATCTCATGAGCACTCATGATCATCTCATATGTTATCATATAGGTTTCCGAAAATCTCAAAATTCATTTTAGAACTAACCATATTGCGTAAGAAAAATTCTTGCTTCCCGCTAAAACTTAACTTATGGAAAAATTCAAAGAACAATAAATATTCTCTCGTATGTCAAAGGAAATGAAGATTTCCTCCAGGAACTTCAGTTTAAGAAAGGTTCAAAGAACAAAAAAATTCCCTCCTATATCAAGTGAAAGTTAGATTTCCTCCTAGAACTTCAGTTCAAGGAAAAAGTTTAAAGAATAAGGAATATTCATTCCTACATTAAAGGAAAGGAAAATTTTCTTCTGGAACTTCAATTCAGAAGAAAATTTCAAAAAACAAAAAAATATTCCCTCATACATCAAAGGAAAATTATATTTTCTTCTAAAACTTCAGTTCAAAAGAAAAGTTCGAAGAACAATAAATATTCCCTCTTACATCAAAGAAAAATTAGATTTTCTCTTGGAACTTCAGTTGAAGGGAAAATTTCAAAGAACAAGAAATATTCCCTCCTACATTAAGGGGAAATTAGATTTCCTCCTAGAACTTCAATTCAAGAGAAAAGTTTAAATAACAAAAAAATATTTCCTCATACGTTAAGGGGAAATTAGATTTCCTCCTAGAACTTCAGTTCAAAAGAAAATTTTAAATAACAAAAAAATATTCCCTCATACGTTAAGGATAAAGTAAATTTCTTCATAGACCTTAAGTTTAAGGGAAAAGCTCCATAAATAATTAATATTCCCTCATACGTTAAGGAAAAATTAGATTTCCTCTTAGAACTTCAGATCAAAAGAAAAGTTTAAATAACAAAAAAATTCTCTCATACATCAAGGATAAAGTAGATTTCCTCATAAACCTTCAGTTTAAAGAATAAGAAATATTCCCTCCTATGTTAAAGAAAAGGAAAATTTCCCCCTGAAACTTCAATTCAAGGGAAAAATTCAAAAAACAAAAAATACTCCCTTATACGTCACAGGAAAATTATATTTCCTCCTAGAACTTCAGTTCAAGGGAAAAGTTCAAAAAATAAGAAATATTCCCTCCTACATTAAGGGAAAATTAGATTTTCTCTTGTAACTTCAGTTGAAGGGAAAATTTCAAAGAATAAGAAATATTCCCTCCTACGTTCAAGGTAAATTAGATTTCTTCTTGAAATTTCAGTTCAAGAGAAGAGTTTAAATAACAAAAAATATTCCCTCCTTCGTCAAGGGGAAATTAGATTTGCTTCTCGAACTTCAGTTTAAGAGAAAAGTTTAAATAACAAAAAATATTCCCTTATACGTCAATGATAAAGTAGATTTCTTCGTAAACCTTCAGTTTAAGGGGAAAGCTCTTTAAATAATTAATATTTTCTCTTCTGTTAAGGGAAAAGTAGATTTTCTTATAGAACTTTAGTTCAAGGGAAATGTCTAAGAACAATTAATGTTTCTTCTTATGTTAACAAAGAATAATTAGTGTATTTCCATAAAGAATTTCAGTTCAAAAGAATAGTTTAGTGAAATAGTTAACTTTTTCTTACTACAAAAAGGAGGAAAATTTTCTTTAATAAAATTCCTCCAAAATAACTCACTTTTCCCTAAGCAACGTAGCAAAAAAAACTTTCCTAGGGCAATAAAGAGAAAATTTTCCTTAATAAAATTTCTCTGGAATAGCTCACTTTTCCCCAGACCAATGTAGAAGAAAAACTTCCCTAGGCTAATTAAGAGAAAATTTTCCTAATAAATTCCCCCGGAATAACTCACTTTTCTTTAGGCAATGAGGAAAAATTTATCTAGGCTAATAAGGAGAAAAAGTTCCGTAACAAAATCCTTTGGAATAACTCACTTTTTCCTATACTAATAAGGAGGAAAAGTTCTTTAATAAGATCATACGGAACTGATTATTTTTCTTTATGCTAACAAGAAACGTTCTTTAACAATATTTTTTTAGAGTTATTTTTTTTCTTACACTGATAAGATAGAAAAGTTTCATAACAATATTCCTTCCGAAAATAACTCGCTTCTCCTTGAGCTAATGACAAGGAAGATTTTTCCTGAGCCAACAAAATGGAAAAACTTCAATAGGCCAACAAGGAGGAAAAATTCAATAATACTAATAATCCTCCAAAATATATCACTTTTGTTATGCCAAAGAGAAAAAAGTTCCCCAATAAAATTCCTCTAAGGTTGTTTACTTTTCTTTACAGTAACGAGGAAAAGTTCCCTAATAATTTTCTTTTAGAGAATAATTAACTTCTCTCTACACTAATGAGAATGAAAAGTTAGGCCAATAAAAAGGAAAAGTTCCATGTTTGCTAACTTTAAACATCATTAACAATAACCTAATTATTACTAATATAAGGAGGGAGAAATATCCCATTAAATATTTAGTATGTTGAAAAATTAAGGAATCCATATTCTATAAAGAAAACCTCCATAAATAGTATTACCAAATGATAATATCTAAGACTGTCACAACTCTTGTTTCATAGGTCTTACTTACAGAATTAAAAGTTAAATTCAGAATAAGGGACATTCGCAACCAAAAGCTATATCAATTAGCTTATCCATCATAGCAACACTATCCAAAACTTTTCAGGTGCTCAAAGAAAGCCAAGGCCAATACCGAGCAAGAGAAAACAAAAAAAGGCCTAAGGGTCAACAAGGCAAACAATAGCTGAGGAAAAATCGAAATCAATAAAAGCTAAGGCCACAAGAATGAACCAAACCAAGAAAAGGTCAATGGCCTGCAAGGGAACCGAAGGTTAAAGAAAACTTAGGCAAACAAACGTTAAGGAAAAATGGAGGCAAACAAAAGCCAATGCCATAAGAACAAGCTAAACTAAGAAAAGGCTAATGCCCTACAAGGTAACTGAAGGTTAAGGAAAAATTTAGGCAAACAAAGGCTAGGGAAAAACTGAGGCAAACAAAATCCAAGGCCACAAGAACAAGCTAAATCAAGAAAAGGCCAATAGCCACAAAAACTGAGGCAACCAAAGGTTAAAGTAAAACCTAAGCAAATAAAAGCTAAGGAAAAACCGAGGCAAACAAAAAGCAAGGCTATAAAAGTAAGCCAAATCAAGAAAAAGTCATTTTCCCTACTTCAAGAAGGTGGAAAAACTCTCTAATAATATTCCTACATAATGACTTATTTTTTTCTTAGGCTAAGAAAGAGAAAAAATTTTCCTTGGCTAATAATGAGGAAAAGTTTTCCTAAGCTAATAAGAAGGAAAAGTTCCCTAATAACATTCATTCGGAATAGCTCACTTTTTCTTAGGCCAATCAAGAGAAAAAACTTATGTACGCTAATATGAAGTGATTAGTATTAAAAATTGTATGTTTGTTATGAAGTAAAAATGTTATTTTGCGTTATTAATGTAATTTATATTTGTAATTGTGTAACATATTATGAATTTCTAATTATTTTTCTAAATATTTGATTTTGTGTATTTTTGTGTGTTTATTAGGTAAAAATAATAATTTCATGCAATTGGAGGCTTCAAACAAATGTACGGATGTCAAATTTGGATTTCGGAAGTCCGAGAAATTATGTCATTATCGAGGAGAATCCAAGACTTTTGTTGTAAATTTTTACGTTTTTACCACGGTAAATGTGGTAATTGTAAAATTATAAGTTTTTATCTTGTTAGGTATGATATTTTATTTATGGAATGTTTTGGATATGCTTGAGTGGATAAGATAGGATTATGTTTGATTAGTGAGATTATTAGTGGGACAAATGTAAGGTTAGGATTTAATTAGATTTTTTTATTTGTGTGGTGTGAATTTACCTTGTATTAGTATAAATAGAGAAGGGTGGTGAACACATCTCTAGGCACCTTCTCTTCTCTTCTTTCCTCTCAATTCTTCTCCTCATCTCTCTTTGTAATATATTTTTAATTAATAAAATTAGATTTATTTCAATTTTTAATTTCCATTTTAATTATGTATTTTTCAATCTTAATCATTTCTTTTATTTCAAAAATGTTTAGCTAAATATTTATAGTTAGGGGAAGGTGAAACTCTTAGTAAAAAAATATGGTTTAATCAAATTCAATTTTTAATTTTATAAATTAAGTTGTTTTCTATTTAATTTTATCCATATTTTATATTTTGAAATTTTGATTTATTGTAGACAAAAATAGGAATTTGGCACAATGAATTTTTAATATCTTAATATAAAATATGGTAAAATGGTATTTTGATTTAGTGTAGACAAATTAAGTTTTGGCACAATAAATTCTTAATCCATAATAAAATAAATGGAAAAATAATTTTAATTAATAAAATTAATCTTTTGGGAAATAAAACAAAAATAAATACAATTTGTTAAATTGTATTTCTTACTAAGAGTGGATCCATAACCCTAACTAATTCAACTTCATAGTTTTCCTCAAATTAAATTGTATGTTTTTTTTTAATTTTATTTTTCTTAGATAAATTTAAACAAATAAATTAAACCCTTTCTCTGTGGATTGACCTCGGACTCACCGAGTTATATTATAACTAGGCACTCTTATACTTGGGAGTAAATCAAACATTTTAAGTTGTGTCATGAAGAAAAAATTCCGTAATAATTTTCCTCCAAAATAAGTTTCTTTTCGCTCTACTAAGAAAAAAAAAATCACAAGACCAACAAAGAGGAGAAACTTCCCTAAGCCAATAAAGAAGAAAAGTTTACTAACAATATTCTTTCGAAATAGTTTGTTTTTTCTATACACAGATAAGGATAAAAATTTTATAACAATAGTCCTTTGAGAAATAGTTCACTTCTCCTAAAGCTAATAAAAAGGGAAAAATTCCCTAGGCAAAGAAGGAAAAAAAGTTCCATAATAATATTTCTTCAGAATAGGTTACTTTTCCCTCTACTAAACAAATGTTTCCTAAGGCCAACAAAAAAAGAAAAACTTCCCCAAGCTAATAAGGAAGATAAGTTCTCTAGTAATAATCTTCCAGAATATGTCATTTTTTTTTATACAGATAAGAACGAAAATTTTCATAATAGTATTCCTTTGGAAAATATTTCACTTATCCTAAAGCTAATGATAAGAAAAAACTTCCCTAGCCAACAAGGAGAAAAAGTTTCATGATAATATTTCTTCAGAATAAGTCATTTTTTCTTGTGCCAAGAAAAGCTCAATGTCCTGTAAGACGATCAAAAGTTAAAGAAAAACCTAGGCAAGCAAAAGGAAAGGCAAGAAGATCATGCTAAGCCATAAGAAAGCTAATGCCCAACAAGGTAAACAAAGGTTAAGGAAAGACCATGGCAAAGAAAAACTAAAGAAAAACTGAGGTAAAAGCTAATGAAGCAAAACAAAAGCCAAAGCCAACAATAGAAGGCCAAACTAAGCAATGACTAACCCCATACAAGGCAAGACAAAAATAAGCCAAGTTAAATCAAGACATAAAATATCTATATATCAAAATTTTGGAATAGAAACAAAGACTTTCATAAGCTATTCCTGAACTAACTGGAATGCCTAGGAAAAAAGTTTGCATTTCCTCTTAGAACTTCGATTAAGGAAAAGGTTGAGGAAATTAGCATTTCTTGTCAAAGCTTTAGTTCAGAGGCAAAATTTAGTTGATTCAAATACATTGATTCAAAGAGCAATCACAATTCCTCCTACAACTTCAGTTTAGAAGAAAAGCTCAAAGAATAACTACAATTTCCTCTTAGAACTTTAGTTTAGAGAAAGAATTAAAAAAGCTAACATTTCATCTAAAAACTTCATTTAAGAGGAAATAGTTCATGTTCCCTAAGTCAACAAAGAGAAAAGTTTATTGATACATTCCTCTCAAAATCTATTCAAGCATTCAAAGCATAGTTCTTTAAAAAATACCATGTGTTCAGTCAAACAAAAGGCAGAGCTTCTTATTCCAATCAAAGTATTTGTTGAAGAAAATATACTTGTGAAGGGAGTAATATAGGTGCCATATTTCAAAGGCACTAGACCATGCCACGTGTCTATCCTTTTAGAAAAAAAGAGATATCCCAAGCAATAACACTCCAACTATTCCGAGGGAATAGCACCTAAGGAAAATTTCTTCCAGAGCTCATAATGATGGCAAGAGGGGGAATTACTTCCTCAATCCATTGGTCTGGAAAAATCACGCACAAATGTCATAATGTTAAGAAAATACACATGTGTGGAACGATTTCATATGACCAAATTCACTTCTACGTGTATAAAAATGATGGGTGACACATACCTATTAGGTTTAGGGTTTAAAGCAAAACTCTAAATCTACATCACTCATTATCTATAAATAGAGACTCATCTCTAGGAGAAAGGGGTCTTTAGCCTTCAAAAGTACTGTTCATATTTAGAGAGAAATCTATCATCTCCATCTTTCTTCTTTTTTTTAAATCTTGATTAAACACTAACTTAGACGTCGAAGTGCCTTTTTCAAGTACTCACCCTGTCGGATTCGAGGACAACAATCGTGACAAGTTCTCCATAAACTATAAATACGTGTGAAAGTAAAAATCTCAACCCCTTCAGTTACATAATTGCTTAGCATCCTTATGCTTAATTGCTTACACTCATTGCCTATAATATGCTTTAGCATTCTAGCATTCGTCCACCCTGATATAGAAGTCTTGTGAACTGGCCATGCCTATGTGTAGTAATAATTTGCATTGGATTAATATTTGCAATACTTTTAATTACACTTTTAGTGTTTGATCTAAGTGGGGCATATTGAAAGTAGTTCAATTTACGTAAAAAGAAAATTATTTTGTCCAAGATTGAAGAGATGCGTTTATTAACTTGATATCTCAAACATTATGTCAGGTAATTGAAGTGATTAAGAAATGTAATTAATAAATAAGTTCAAAATAAAAGTAGAAATAGACAAAAATGATGGTATTTTTACTCAAACTTAGTAGTTTCCCAGTTCCCAACTCCATCTTTTTAGAATTTGAATTTTTAAGAATTTTATTAGAGAGAAATCATCAAAGATTAAGGAAAGGATTCATATATACTTAAAAGAGAATATTATTATATATATATATATATATATTAATTGAAAGCTAACACGTATTATTAATAAAACATTAACGTCAGTCTATACTTAGTTTTAGATTTCCATTTCTCCAACATGCTAGAACTTAACAAGGAGTCAACAAGGAGTTTTACCTTAGGGCAATTCCTCGGCGCATTTCTACTAAGGGCAAAGTGCTGTTTTCTATTTTTGTTTAGTTTTGCTCTTAACGAGGGCATCAAATTCATTCCAAATAGCTACTTTCCACCGAGGATCATAAAGCTTTTATAACTGTAGTCGGTTCTAAAATATTGTGATGATAAGAACGCCTTTGGTTTAAAAATTCCTCCTTTAACTTTAGTAATCATAAGTGTTTGGACAAAGGTTAAGACGGTGGTTCTATTTGAAGCGTTGGTGGGTTTTTTATTTTAGAACCAAACAAAATACTGACGGCACAACCTCAAAGTATAAAGCTAAATTGCGGCCAAAAGGATTCATCAAACAGTTGTCGTGGACTATTCTGAGACTTTTAACCCTGTTGTCAAATCATGAATAATTCTCAATTAAATTGTAGGAAAGCATTGGACGGTCAGGCAAACGGATATTAACAATACTTTCCTTAATGATGATTTTTCTGGAGATGTTTATATGGCTCAAGTAGCGGAATTTGCTGTTAATTAAGGATGGATAGATATGCAAACTTTCAAAGCATTATATGGTCTGAAACGGGTTCCTAGGGGCCTGGTGGCTGGTATGATAATTTTTTTTTTTTTTTTTTTTTTTGGTCTTAATTTCTTTTTGTTTTATTTGTGATATGAACAAGTTGTGACAAGCTTTTTCATTTTATTTTGTTTTATTTGTGATATGAACAAGTTGAGACTCGTGATGTCTGAAAGACGGCAACACCTCACCAAGTCTAACTTGGTTAATTAACAAGGTAAGGTGGTTTAAGAAGGCTCGCCCCACCCGTTGTCGATTTGATTTTGGATATTAGGACTTCACATATAAGAATTTTTCTCTGTGTGTCACATCGCAGATGACGAATTGTTCTTGAGGTTCCGGAGATCGAGGAAGTAAGGCAAAAGTCTATTTGAACAACGAAGAATGTAAGAGAGGGAATGAAACGGGTTTGCTCTTTGCTGGCTAAAGAAGAGAATGGGGAGAAGTATTTGGTTTTAGAGGAGCTTCATTCCTTGATGCATAAACGTAATTGCTCCGGATTAGCCTTCGGGTGGCCAATTGGTAACTAAAAAACATGCTACTGTCGACAAGATTTTGCTGTGCGATTCTTATTACGAATGGATAGAAATTCATTGTTCGAAAGTAAGAGTGTGGGTATAGAGTTAGAAACCGTTGTACGAACCAATGTACACAAAATAATAAAAATAAATTATGTAAGCTATAAGATATTTTATCCAAACGATTTAATCACGCCATATATTTTATATAAAATAAATTCATAATTTTATTTATTTTTTTTCTTAAAATTTAGTCCACAAGTCCATGGATAGAAATAATATATATTTTTGTTTCATTTATCTATTTTTTCGACAGACAATATTAGTGACTTTTTGATATTGTTTATTATCAAACATCGATCGGAAGATTAGGTTTGGCCAAAACCAGCTTTTTGTATTTTAAGATGAGCAGCTATTTGCATGAAAAGTTGCATTTTATTAATTTGCTGTTCTCCATTTTCTTATTAGACCACATAGATACACGAATCCAAACAAAGTCTGCCACCCACATAAAGCCAAAAAGAATTGAATAAGTTTTCAGTATCGTCAAAATGCTTGGCACCGAGAATAAGAGCTCTGTGTCTGTGGACGGCATCAACTGTCCACTAAAAATACATGGAACAAGAAGCCAGTTTCAATGTTCATCTACATTCGCCATCTTTCGAATCAGAACTTCAGATAGGATATCTTGTTTTCTTATTGGCTGCACAAGAGGCATAGCATGAACATCCAACTGTTTTTCGATATCTTCAGACCATCTATTTTTCCTCCAATGCCATTATATAGCACAGCAAAATTACAATAACTAAAGCAAGACTGCAGAAACAAAGAACGACAGCACAGGAGGAACGAGATTCATCCGTTCCTGCTCTTGAGAGAAACCCATCATTGCCACAAAATCCAAGTCATACAGTTGCTTGTTTCTCTAAACTCATGTTGACTGAGCTCCAGGACTTCCGAGTGAAGTTTTGGCACCAAAGTTTGAGCAAATAACATGGTCTCAAATGTAGGTGTCAGTTGGACACAGTGAATTAGAACCTTAAAACGTTTAATTTGATTAATCCAAGCACTTCAGAATCATGAACTAGAAATGACCGGAAGCTGGTTGCTGCTAAGCTACCAAACACTTCAAAAAAATTCACGAGAATGCTCAAAACTTCAGATTGCTTTCATACTGTTGTCGTTAAATTTCATTTAATCTTCTTTTTCAAAAAAATAAAAAATAAAAAGAAAAAATAGAAGGTTCAACACGATGCGTATACTTCAATTTCATAGATGGAAAAGATTAACGGAGTAAGGAGGGAGGGAATGTAACAACAATTTATAGTTCTTTCTTTATTTTTTAATTACCTTGTCAGGTCCTTTCAATTTTCTGTACATCTTATTTCAAGAGCATGAAGGGAAGAGATGAACTCAAAATACAGGATGAGACAGGCCTGACAACTCAAACAAGATTCTGGCAAAAACAATTAATATGAACTAATCAGTAAAACCAGTCATAAAAAGCTCCAGATTTCCAGGTAGTAAGGAACTGAAATTATGCAGTGCCAATGCAATAGTTACTCATCTGTTTGTAGAGCGAGATGAACGGCTGCTTGGATCTGCATGACCTTTCTCCCACAAGGCTGCAAGACTCTGGAAACATCTTAGCAGCCCAACCTGCGTATGCAGGGTACTGGATAAGACTCATATTTTTTCTCAAGATAAAAGAGGCAACAAAATGCATTTAAACAGCTCAAGATGATATCCCAAAACGCCAATACCCAGGATTATGCAACAAGCGCATTCACCTAGATCTTATATTACTTATCTAGGATCATGAACTATCTTTTCTTTTCTAAGGTTCAAGAAAGAAATTTATTTTGGTAAATCCAAATCACACAGCAAGAAGGGCCAACTTTCGTTCACTTCTTACTTTCCTCATTAATGACGCTTAAGGAATCCCATTGTATTGAGTTAACTGCAAACTTGCAGCAACTAGACTAATTCTAGAAAGTTATCTGAATCAAATTTCCCCTCACACTACTGCAAGTAAATGTCCCTTGCAGGTTGACTTTCCCTTTAAATTAACAGAAAACACAAAATCGATTGTCACATGAACCACAGACTTGTACATACAGAACTTAGTCACTTCTCTGTTTGGCTTCTGCTTCACACATCATCAACATATTGATATCCAAATTCAAAAGAATTGTATATCCTAACATCATGGCAGCAAATTTGAAAGCTTGGTCCCCTTAATTTGACTCTCTCTCTCATACTGCAAATCAAACTTCCTATCATGGTTTTGGATATATGAGATATTTTAGTGTAGTTTTGAACATTGAAAGTGACTTGATTAGAGGAGGGAGAGATGGAAGGTAACGGCCCATATAATGAGAAAGAACTTGCCAGAAATTCAATCACTGTATCCATACATTATCATATTAAACAAAGAATTAAAGATGCCTTGGGCAAAAAATGTAAGCAAACAATACAATGCTACTTTCACTACATGAAACTCCCAGCCTTATCCCCATGCCTGAATAAACCATAAAGAGCAACTCTAATCAAGTCACAAAAAACAGATGAATGTTTGGATGGAACATGACCTAGCTTCGCTACTGAATCAACTTCAGTTGCTTAAGAAGATCTAGTGTAGAGTTATATTGAGAACGTTTTACAATCAGTTCTTCAGTTGCTTCAGAAGATCTAGTGTAGAGTTATATTGAGAACGTTTTACAATCAGTTCTTTCTCTCTTAGTCCTCGAAACAGGTCGTCATTCGTTAAAGTTTAATAACCAACTGGAGAACAAGGAAAAACATTTGTTTTCAGTAGTTTCCATTACCTTTCAAGGATAAATAATTTTCTGTCAAGGAAGTATGACTGTATGAGACATTATTAAAGTGAAAGAGGTACATTCTTTAATAAAATTGCAGAGGGACAAATTAAGACATGGGGTAAAGTGAAAAAGGTGTTTGAATATGCCGTTATACAAAATCTACCCTGCTATGCACTACAAATACTGCTATTACGTGTCATTTATAAAAGTTTATCATAGAAATTATAAGCACTTTGATGGTGATAAGGCTAAAGGAAAGCTCAGTGCTGGCACACATAAACACACAAAACTTACATGCAAGGAGAGCGGGATAGAGAGAGAGAGAGAGAACTGATACCTTCCAGTGTCTCTTAATAGAAAGCTGGTCACTTATGAAATCCAACCTCATAAGTATTTGCCTGAATGTTGGTCTCCTGAATGGCTCGTCACTCCAGCAATCCTCAATTAACCTTAAGAAGAATCATAACGGCTTTTGTCAAATAGTGAACCACCTCAAGTGAGAAGACAAAATGGAAACATCGTTAAAATGATATATAGTATGATAACATTCCTCTGACCTCTAAATTACACATTTGCCATGGAACAATGAAAGCAACCAAAAAAGGGTGCAAAAAACAAAGGTCCCTGGATACCACATGCCAGCCTAAAGAATGGCAACTGGAATCACTAGATAAAAGGAAATGAGAAATCTCAATTTGTTTAATGTTGCTATCTTAAGGCCGAAATCTGAATGTATCCACAAATAGGCTAACATATGAAGTACAATTTGATTCGTTCCCCTTGTCTATTAAAATAATAAAAGCTCAATTTCAAAAATGTCAAACTTTGGCCTAGCAATATTGAAGCCAGTTCCACCTTATTGCATTCTTTTAGGAATTCTGACTTTTCATAAAAAAGTATGCCAGCTTTTGTGATGAGATCAAAAAGAATCATGGGAAAATCATGATGCCATCATCTGAAAAAATTGGGTGACTGCAGGATCAACCAGCAATATACCCATATATGTCTACAGAAGAACACCACAAATATGAAGAAAGCAAGATTGATCTCGTACTTACTCTCTTAATCCATAAGCATAATACTTTGTCGGAGCTCTAAATGGCGGCCGCTCATTTGCTATGTATGCTTTAGGAACTTCTTTTTCTTGCTTTGTGGGAAATGGTGGACAACCTTCAATCATCTAGAGTAACAGCAGACTAAATATATTATTCGAACCCAGAAAAAGCATCATCCTTACATACAATATATCTAATCTAGAGTATGTAACCTGACAAGTTTATGCAACAAAAACCCAGTAATCAACTTTCAAGTAATCAAAATGATAAATAACTCAACTAACTTGATATATTACTAATCAACGATACACACAAATCAACCAATTTTACATATACAGAACTTTTATTGAAGTGTTCTGGTCTGTGGTTCTTTTGGGGTGAATTGGCAAACAAGAAATTGAATAATGTTCTTATATAGCTTGGCTAGGGAATATGTTAAATGTTTATGGGAAAGAGTTCATTTGCTAGCTTTGGGTGTACTGATAAAGGAATTTCAAGACACTTCTTTCATCTTCATAATCTAAACCAGCCTCCGCTAGAATGTAGATCAAGGGTAAATCAGTCAAACTATCAATCCACTGCAGTACCAGCATCAGGTTTTGGGCTGAAATTGAATATCTTGTTTCCATGCTGATCCTAGCTTAGTGGACAGAATTTTTTTGGTTAGTCTTTTGAACTTGAGTGGTTTAGTTTAGTTTTGTATAGATTATAAGGTTGTCTTCATGCTGATCCTAGTCTAGCAGACAGCTTGCTCCCTTTTTTAAAACCCATTCATTGTTAATATATACAAGTTTTGTTTGTTATCCAAATAATAAAAATATCAACAAAAGGATACAGGGAGGATCAATACTTTGATTGTGGAGAAACAAGATCATCTGATGGATTGAATACCAACTTAAATTAGACTTGCCTATTATCAGTAGAAAAATAAACGAGAAATATAGAATGTAGAAAGTCCAAATTGATGACATGGAAATCCAATGTATGATCATTCAAAAAAAAAAAAAAAATGTCCAAAGCAATTATATCATCAACTGTAATGAGGACGTCACGTTTGACCTTAAAACAACATAAGATGACCACTATTGATATTTAACCAACATGGAATTTATCAAGTGTAAAAATTAAGGTAGTAAAAATAAATATATAGAAACTGTTGCTAAAATCTATTTGCATATATAGCTGTGCATTGATGCAAGTGTGTACCACCACATACTGATTTGAGTAAACATATAGAAAGTGTTGCCAAAATCCATTTGCATTTGCCAATTTGACAAATGGATCTTCTTAATTATAAAGTGTTAAATTTTATACTTGATTTTTTTTTTTTTTTTTTTGGGGGGGAGATGCCAATATTGATATTTAAGCAACATGGAATTCATCAAGTGTAAACTGAGGCAGTAAAAGTAAACCTACAGAAAATATTGCTAAAAACTATTTCATATATAGCTCTAAATCCATATCAGTATGTACTGGTACATACTGATTCGATCAAACATACAGAAAGTGTTGCTAAAATCCATTCACGTTACAATTTGACTAATGGATCTCTTCATGATAATGCACTCTTTGGGATAGTTAAATGTCACTTCAAAGTAACATAACATTAACAAACCAACAAGATACATCAAACCTAGAGTAAATATAAATGCAAAAACAGCTGATGGTAGAGTTAAAAGCATAATATTTGTAACCACAGCAAAATCAAACTAGAAACAAACTAAGTTGATTGTCAATAATTTAAGTCTGACTGGTGCATCCATACAGAATTTGTTAAATTTCCATGCATCGCATCCAGTGTCCTCAACTTTTGACATCCCTTGTGATGATAATCAAGAAATATAGCAGTATGTGTGAACTGAAAATTCAAAGAAATCTTTAGTTGCAGAAAGAGTCACGGGTATAATTTCGAAAAGGTCAGTTTATCTCGGCCACAAGTTCATGTCCCTATGTTGCAGGCTGAATTAACAAAATTTATCAAACATCTGTCATATAAGATCAGCTTGTCAAGTGCTGAAGTTCGCATCCATGTTTACTAATTGCAACCTAATATCCACCACCCATATTACATATCCTAAAGCATATTGGAAACAATATCATGTATTATTTGAAGACGAGGTGGAAAGGGGAAGATGAGGTAGAGGTGGGGGTCGGGGAACAGTGAGAGGTAGAGAGGGCGAGAGGAAGAACCTCTTGTAAGATCAAAGCAAATGAAAACACATCCACTTTAGTGTCATATTCTTCATTTTTGTAAACCTCGGGGGCTGCATATCTCCCTGGTCAGAAAAAATGGATGACATGAAGCATTTACCATTAAAGCACACAAATATTTAACTTTTAAAACTTCAAAATTTTGCCTATTGCAAAAGACTGCTTGGAGATCCTATTTGGTTAGGAGCCCATGCAGCAAAATTTTGATCCAGACAGTCACTTAAAATTACAAGCTGGCCTAATTCTTTCTCAAGGCCAAAATCAAAAGGCTAAATATCTACCGTATATAGCCTGCTAAGCTAGCATTAATCAAAGAAAACAGCATAAAGAAGTGTACCCAAAGAAGAAAGCTTACAGGAAGTTTCCTCGCATGTCACAGGTCTGTCTTCCTTTACTGTATTTGCAAATTTCAGTAGCTTGCTGAGTCCAAAGTCTGCAACTTTCAGATGCCCAGAATCATCCCGCAGTATATTTCTGTTATCTTACTCAAACAGTTGAGAAATTTTAAAACAGTCTTAACCACTCAGGTACTAATCATTCATACTTTCTAATTCTTTACATGCACAGTTGAGGGGGATGTAAGATTGAAAACTTACGAAGGCTCAAGATCCCGATGAATTATTGCTTCAGGTCTGTTTTCATGCAAATAATTCATTCCCCTGCAGTATATATGATGACTTCAAATCAAGATATAAAGAAACACCTAATGATTCATCAAATATATCAACGTACAATGGTCCCTCCTACTCAAAAGGATGGGTAAAGAATAACACAAAGACCAGAGCATATTGTTTTAGAAATAAACAAAGACAAAATAAAATATATCACTCCAAAAAATACGCAGAGCAATTTATGTGATCTAAAAACCACGTCAAATTTATAAAAAATTTCTCCCACGGTCGCATATGTGTCCTACTATTTTCTAAGCATATTAATTGTTAACTGATAGCAAATGCAAATGCTAAAGGGATATCAAGATAACCAGTTCAACTTCAAACATGATGGCCTCATTTAAATTAATTGCTAAGATACGAAAAGAACTGCAGAACGTGTTTAAAATTCTACAAGGATAAAAACAAATTATCTCAAATCTCATAATACAGTTTCCAAATTTCCAACTCAATGATTATGCTTGAAAACTTAGAACCATAAATCACGCATCGCTTATAGCTCTGCAGCAAGCAAACCAAAAAGTAATAGATAGACATGCTGTGCAAACTAGGAAGCCAACCTAGCAATGTCAAGAGCGAACTTCACAGCTAGTGTGGGCTTTAATGCACCCTTTTGCTTCAGATATGCACGGAGATCTCCCTGAGTAATTACAAGTAGAAGCATGAGAACATTGATTGATGAAGACAGATGATGCCAATTGTATACAATTAAATCAATATCCCCAAGGACGAAATGATGAAAAACAATAGATTCAGAACTAAAATTCGACAGCACTACAACAAGTCAGCAATATAAGGTCCGCTTTGCTACAGTAACTGCAGAATAAAATAAACCTTGGGTAAATATTCTGTGACAATCATCATTGGAGTGCTTTGGGTTACAGCACCCAAAAACTGGACAACATTTGGATGACGTATTTTCTGAAGTAATGCAAGCTCGTCTCTGAATGCCTTCCTGCAATGCCAAGCAGCAATGAAACTCCAAAGTCGCAAGAAAGATTCCAGAAAGCATACTCCAAAAAATAAAATTAAAAGAAACTTTAAGAAAATGAAAAATGCAAAAGGACAAAAATCAGTGATGATATCAGACCAACCCACACTTTATCCTCATCAGTGAAAACTTCCTCTCCGAGTGTTTTGACAGCAACTTGTATCCCACGCCATAATGCAATCCGAAAAGTTCCCTATTATCAATGAGGTAATAGTTTATACGATGGATCCCTTATCAAGTTTGGATATTTTTCACAGGTGAAAAGCTTATACTCAATGGAGCATTTTCAGAGAATATAGAAGGCGTTTGCCATGCCCAAGAAAGAACGAAAAATAAATATTAAAAAAAACAACAACATAAAGAAGCAAGAACATGTGCTTGCAGACTGTAAAACTTAAAACAGATCAGTATGTTGTAATCTTTATTTTTGCAACTTGAAGACTCATTGATATGTTAATTCTCTGATTTAATGCAAATTCGAGAGCTTGAATTTGGATTTCAGCATCACATTCTTATAAAGCCAAAAGTATTTTATTTTTTGAAAAAGTAATAATAAATTAGTGCAACATTTAACCACAAAGAATCATAACAATCAGACATCACACAAGTTTGGCCTTAACAAGGAATCCCAATTGACTGCTTTGACATCATACATAGGAAGCCATACTATATTGGACAGAGTGGAATCAGATGTCAGATTCTATATAAAAGCTTTTTCTATAACTCAAAAAGTGTGCTAAAAGTGGACGCTCAAGCAAAAAAAGCATTCCTTCCATCCCTATTTATCTATATACATTTTCTTATCGAAACATAAAATCAAGAATAAAAATAAGAAACAACCAGTGGAGAAGTGCTTATGAGATACCTTTGTAATCTCAACACTGTTGGAAAAATCGAGCTCTTTAGGATCAATTTCGTACTCTGGGACTTCACGAGCATTTTGAACATGCATGGGAGCTGTCTGAACAGACAGATCCACATATACAGATGCAATAAGGTCAAGGAGATCACACTAAAATCACAAAAGACAAAGTGCGACAGGAACTCAAAATCACACGGCAAATAGGACATGACAGGTGGCAATACATACTGGAGGCTTCGCACCATGTTCCTCCAAAAGTTTGATCACGTCGTGGTGCTTGTAATACACCGCATCTGCAAGAGGCTGTTCAATCAACTATGAATTATTAGCTCATTATTAATCATCACATTTGTGAGTTTGATTGTCTGAAAATGATTATTACTTAGATTTGCAAAAGGTATAAAAGAACCGAGTAAGCAAAAGTGAACAGCCTCAATTGAATTAAAACAAATTTGAAAAACACTTGGAATACTTTCAAGAATTATTAAAAATCAAATCCGTTTGGTAGGAATATTTTATAGAATTATTATTGAAATAATTTTCATTAAATAAACATCAATCAACATTTAATCATTTTTATTATTTAATTAGTTTGGTTATTTTAATTTTAAGAATAAATTAGGTGATGTTGTTAATTATATTTGTTTAAATTGTTTAAAGAAAAATGATAGATTATATATACTTGATTTAATTAATATATAAAACATAAATATTATAATGTTAAGAAAAGAAAAGTTTATTGACAGGGAAATTGTTTTTTTATAATAATAATGTTGATGATGATGTTATTGTTTTTATTATTATTATTAATATTAATGATGACTGTTATTATTATCATTTTGAGAGATTATAGAAGAAAGTTATTCGTTGAAGCCTAATACTGTATTGGGAAATAAACAAAACAAGAATTTTTTTTTTTCTTTGTTAAAAGTGTAGAATGATTTTTATATTTTAAAAATATTTTCAGAAATAATCTATTTCTAAATTCAGAAAATAGAAAACAAGATATGAAAACAATACCCAACGCACCTAAGGTGATTCTAAAAAGCGTTTACAGAAAGCAATCACACAAGTGTTTGCTAAAAAATTCGAACAAGAAAGGGATTAATGAAAATTACAGTGCTGCCCCATCGGTCCTCAGGATCCACGTCAGCTCCACGGCTGAGCAACAGCTGTACAACATCAGTCCTTCCCTGACAAGCGGCAACATGCAAAGCGGTGCGTTTATCGATGTCACGGAAATTAACATCGGTGCCGGAGTCTAAGAGCTCCTTAATCCCGTCCAAATCACCTTCATTAGCCATGTACATGAGCCTCACCCTGGGGTCAATGGCCTCGGAGCCGTCAGCATCGTCGTCGGCTGAAAGCAGCTGGTCCGGCGCCAAAGAAGACTGCTTGCCCAAGGTGAATCGAGCAGATGATTTTGACTCCATTGGAACTGAGCGGAAAACTTCTGTCAAAAGTATCGACAGAGAGAGAATTTAGGTTGCCTACTTGTCTTGTTGTTTGTTTGATTGAATAGTGTGTGCGTGTTTGTGTGTTTGTGTGTGTGTGATATGTAGGAAAATAGAGGGAAGAGGAGAGAATAATTGGACGAATATATTCAAGGATAAGAATAAAAAGAGCTGGAATGGGGGGACTAAAACTTTTCTTCCACTCTTTTGTTTTTACGAGTAGTGATAGAGAGAGAGAGAAACACGATAGAAGCACGAGAGAAACACTGAAGAATTTTTTTCTCTCTCTCTACCCACTTACTCTCTCTCTATTATTTCTTCATTGTTTCTCTCGTCTTTCTCTCGTGCTTCTCTACACCAAGCATTTTCCTTTTTCTTTTGTTCAAGACTGAGGTAGTTCACTAAAGCCGACTAAAGGGTGTGGTAATTTTTTTTTTTTTAATAGAAAAAATATTCATTAAATTGAATGAGAAAATCTTAAAAATAATTAGATAGTTCGTGCAGAAAATATTTAAGAAAAATAAAAGAATTATAAAGACGAAGTGCAAATTTAGCTAAACTATCCGCAGCTCGATTGCAATTCCTTAAAATATATTGAATCCTGAAGTTATGTTTTGGTAAAATCAGTTGTTATATTTCAATTATAAATAAAGGGTTATTTTTAATCAGTATCTAAATATTTCAACATATTTTATCTCACACTCACTTGTTTTGACAATATCACTACACACCCATTCCATAACTTTTTGCGTTAAATATGACGACATTGCTGTTATAAAATTGAAAAGACTAAAATGTCCTTAAACTAAATTGATTTGGTTGTGCAGATGCTAAAATACTCATTATAATTTATAAAATTTACAATAAAAAAAAATACAAATATAAGAGTATAATATAATTAAAACTAGACAAAAAACAAATAAACAATTTATCTATAATTTATTCAATTCAATGTTTCCATAAAAATTTTATTTTCAAGTGAGGGTGATTGGACGAAGCAAAATTTATAATAGAGATCATACTTCAATATATTTAACATTTGAAATGGAGAAGAAAATTAAAAAAGAAAAGAAAATGGAGAAGCAAAACATTATAATTTTTATTATTTTAATTCTTACATACTTGTATTTCCTGTTTTACTATTTTGATCATTAAACTAACATAGAATTTTAACGTTTCGGGTGTGCAGTAATAGTTGTCAAAACAAGTGGGTGTGGGGTAAAATATGTTAAAACATTTGGGTACTGGTTAAAAATAACCCATAAATAAAAAAAGATTAGTGTTCATACTTTGCTATCCTTGGATAAGCAGAGAAACATACAACGAATTCAACTCGATAATCAACGAAGGCCAACCAATCTCTCTTGTGAGTCGTAAACCAAAGCGTTAAGCTGCCGCCTTAGCCACATTAACATCATCAAAATAAACACCAATGTCAGCCCCCAATAACATAACTAAACCTTCATGATTGTGAATCACAACCCCATAAATACCCATCCCTTGTTGAGCATTGACAGTCGCATCACAATTAAGCTTAAACCAACTCAAATGAGGTGGTTCCCAAAACATGGGGGAAGCTATTGGGAAAGAAACATTTACACACGTAAAGGCCTATTGATGGAAAGCATCATACAGCCTTTGAGCACAAGACGTGATAGAAAAAGAGCAAGCAATAGCCCCTGCATATAAAAGTTTATTCCTATGCTTTTTTTTTTTATATACTACACTCAGAGCTCTATTGATATTGATGTTTACAATCAGAACTTACTTGGGACTCTTCTGAATATTCCTATTACAGCACAGCCCACATATCAACCCTCACTTTTTAGTTGGAGGGAAATCGATTCTACCCCCAATATGGGGGAGCCAACTACCCCATTATATTAGGGAGCTAGTCCCAACGCTGCCCCTACGCTGGGACTCGAACCCATACCCTCAAGGTTATTGAGGGCATGGGTGACCAATGGACTACGGGCCCATTGGCTATTCTTATGCCCTTAAATCCCCTGCATAAGCAAAACAAACAAATGAAGTTCATCTGATGAAAAGACTAAATGCACATTGCCTCGTACTTCCCATAAACAAGAAAAGTGACTAGGCAAAATAGATCTAGAAAAAGGATATAAATCCCACACATCAAAAGTATACCCATAAACAAATAAAGCATGCAAAACTAACTCACCAAGGTGTCCACACAGTATACACCTTAGGTCAACAACAACCTTTTTCAACATGAGATTACACATAGTAGAAAGCAAATTAGAGAGAGCACGCCATTTGATTTCGGAGGGAACGTTCAATTTTCAAATGGAGGACCATTGATGAGAAGAGGCAGTAGACGTTGCAAGATGTGACAAATTCTTCTACCCCTAGGTGACATAATACCTAAAGTTAATAAAATAAACCATTCTAAGATTGAAATACTACATAATACGATCTTGAAGAATCTATAGTTATAATTTAATCTTTAGAATATGTTAGATATCTGCCGTTGAAAAATGCCAGTATAACATATCCATATTCCAGACATTTCCATCCTCAAGCAACTTAGCTACCGTAACATCATCTCCTAAACTTATGACTACTCCACTAATACAAGGTTGCAGTTATTGAACGAACCCTCTGCTGAAAAATATCAATTTGATCTACTCATTCGAAACCATAATCTTGACAACAACAAAAAATAATTTTATAGCAT
This sequence comes from Citropsis articulata, assembly GCA_030449925.1. Classification (NCBI taxonomy): domain Eukaryota; kingdom Viridiplantae; phylum Streptophyta; class Magnoliopsida; order Sapindales; family Rutaceae; genus Citropsis; species Citropsis articulata. Next base: position 5,597,812 of record JASUUH010000211.1, on the reverse strand, counting down.
CGGCCACACTCCTTCCGAAAAGCCTCATATTGAAAATGGCGTTTACACGAAGAAACCTTATTAGTATAACCAATCGAATTTTTAAAAGATACCAAAACAGAACTATGATCAAAACCCCAAGCAGCAAGATGAGTGATAGCATTGAAAAAACCCAGAGCCTATCTAAAAAAATTATATAAAAGACAATCTAAACGTTTATTCACCAAATGCCTACCAATCCATTGATTGTTCCAGGTATACAAAAATCTAGAAAAACTTATATTTATAGTTTACAATCCCACAAAACATATTAAAATTCTTAGGCAATCTGCCAAGTTTTTCTGATGGTTTCAAAATTTCATTAAAATCAGCTCTAATTATCCACGACAAAGAAAAGAAAGAATGCAATCTACGCAGTGGCTCCTACGTATGATATTCAAAGCAGCCTCTGGATGTCATACATTCCAAAAAAATGCTACATGAAATCATATTTCATCCATATAGTGGCATTAATATGTTGCTAACTATAGAAATGCACAAAAAATTAACCTCTCACTACCAGAGCAAAGTTAAACCCTTTCCCATGTTCGCGATGATCAACAGCCAAATAATTTTCAAACCCCAAACATGAGATAGTTATGTTGCATCTCAGACACAATCAATCTAGTTTCACACAAAATTATAATGTTTGTCTGTATCTCATAAAAAAATTTTCAAAGTTCATGGACCTGAACATTCGAACATAAGACATTCATTGCGATTGACGGGGCTGAGACTTAGGACCCACCGATAATTATGAAGAAATATTATTAGAAGCCACTAAACCACCATCAACAACCCTATGGGCATAATCCTTAGACGCAATCATACTCGTTTACCATAGCCATTCCTATCTACAACCCCCTTATCAATGAGCATTTTTTATGCTATTACTAAGGGAATAGAAACTGTAGTAGAACTTTGTCCTTGCCAGACGCTTCTACTGCCTTTCTTTAGTTTTTACCACTTCCAGACTTGCTGAGTTTTGCAACATCTTTTGAGATTCATATTGATCTGTATTAGCACAGCTCAAGTTAGGATAAAAATTACGAGAAACACCACCACTAACATACTTATAGTCGGTATTAGTTTTGAGAGAAGCATCTAATGCCATTTTAATAGCCAAAGAAACAATATTATAATTTTATAGTAAAGTCACATGCGAAACAAAAGCCATCATTAAAATGAGAAGGCATGGGTGTATCAGTGAGAGAATGAGGTAGCCACGTGTAGTGCAAAAAGTTTGTTTTCCTATAGTCGGTTGCACAATAAAACCATTATCACCCAATTGACCCTATACTTATAGGCCCATAGAGATGTTGCCACTTTCCCCACTAATATAACTAACTTTATCACCACTAAAGCAATATTAGGAGAACGTCTCTCACCATTTTTATCATGTTTATCCCTTTGAGGAGTCAACTCTAGACAAGAAGATTCCAACATCCACAAGGTCCAACATCTACTTGCTGATTGAGATTAAAATTTGAAGATATTACCTAATATAATCACCATAAGGTCCAATATCCACCTGCTCAACAACACCAAGCATACCTCTGATAAATTTTGCCATCTCCTTGGATGTATACTTCAGAGGCACATTAAGAATATGCACCCAAAAGGCAACTAAGTTAAAACTTTGCTCAGTTAAAATACCACCACCTACTAAATAAGACAGGACTAATAAGGAACGATTAAAATGCCAATGGCATATGGCTAATATCCGATGACGATCTTACTATAAAAAGAAGCGAAACAATATATATATATATATATGCCCTGTGTAAATTTCCAGATTGCTAGAATACTTGTCACAAAAACATCATTATTGAATGATTTTGACATTAAAATCTTGCTGAGCAAACCTATAGTGGCCATTGCATCTTCTCGTTGTTGCAACCACCATTATAGCAGCCTCTTCCTTCATCGAAAGTGAACTATAGAGGCAAACGAGTTCCAAAGTGTCCATAAGCACTAGAAATAAAGAAAAAGAAAACTAAAGAAATTCTAAACAAAGAAACTAAAAAAGAGCATAAAGGCTCACCGAACACTCCCACACTATTATCTTTGGTAAAGACATAGGGTTACAAGGAGACAAAGGATGTGACAATTGAAAATATATAAATCCTACCAATGAATTCAATCTTAACTTTATTAAGGTAAATTATTTAAGTAATTTTATCATTATTCAAAATTAAGATGTGGTTGAAATGGGATTGGAGTAATTTTTTATCATACTTAATAGAGGTTTTACGTGTTGTAATAAGCAATTTCCTTACTATTAATTTTTTTATTTTGATAATTAAAAGAAGTCAACAATAATGGATTAGGATTTTCTCTTATGTATCATTTTTTTTATCTAAATAGATAATTAGTTTGATTTTTAAATAGATTTGGATATCTAAACATGAATGTCATACTCGTTTTTTATGTTTGAGTTCCTGAAAAAGTTTTTTTTTGGTTCAAAAAAAATATGAAACCAAGAAATTTTACTTTTGTGCCTTACATAATTTTAAAGTTAAATAAATAATGAACATCTCGTCGAACACTAATAATATAGTATTTTATTATAGAGAGATTGTCAATTTTTCCTCCTGAAATCAATATACACCACTTATCCCCTACAGCTTTTATAATAATCAATAACTCTCTATTGATAAAAATTTAAAAAGAAACGAAAGGTAAATGAGTTATTTTCTTGATAATATAACCTGGAAATATAAAAATATATATTTATTGTAAGAAAAACTTATAAAAAATTATTCACTCCAAATTATATATTTTCCTATTTTTAGTACTTAAATTTTTCATTTTAATTTTCATTAATATGATTTATTTCATTTAAAATAAATATGAATAAAGTGTATTTAAAATCATGGATAATACTTTAAGGAGGTGTTTGGTTGGAAGGTGAGGAAGTGAGAAAGAGAAGTAATTTAAATTCCTTATTTATTTTCTTTGTTTGATTTACCATAATTTATAGGAATTTAATTTCCATAAGAATTTAATATACATCATAATGTGGAATTTAGATTCCACACCAAAGAGTGATGAATTTGAATTCCTCCTCTATTGGAAGCCAAAACATCCAAAATTACCCTTTCAATTTTTATTAACTTGTTTAATATTATCAAATAATTATTATTTATAATTTTATTTTATTAATTTAATATTATAGGTAATTAATTTTATATTAGTAAAAGTTAAAGTAATGGTTTAAATAATTTAATAAAATCACTTTATTTATTTATTTAACTGTAAAAAAATAAAAATACAAATTTAAACACTCGCCGGACCACCGCATTGCCGCCGCCGGAACTCGCGCGTGGACGTCACCGTCCGTACCGTTGGCGTCGCCGGCCGACGCTAAACGCCGTTATACCATAACACAAGTGAAAAAATTAATCTATCTTCCTCAAATCCGGTTAAAAGAAATTGGAAAACTTTCTAACAATCTCAGATCCCGGACAAACAGTATTTTGGTAAATAAGTTGTTTCAATCCATGATCGTCAAGTTTCATTTAATTAATTGAGTTGAAATGACATGGTGGTGGTGGTGGTGGCTCAATTTGTTTTATTTTTCAAATAAAATTTTAAAATTATAATATATTAATTAAGAAATTATTTGTATTATGTCATAATTTATTTAGAAATAAATTAAATTAAACTAATTTTAAAATAAAATTATGTTAATAAACTTTTTAAATGGAGTTTAATTATAAATATAATGATATTATCTAAAATAAATTTTTATTAGGTATTTATATAATATATTAAATATAAATTTATTGTTTAATTTTTTAATTATATTTATGCTAAATATTAAAAGTTTAACACTAAAGGGTGAAAATATCCAAATAAAAATTAGGACATTTCCTTTCTTTGTATAATTTTAGAACAAATCAAACATTAGAAAATAATTTCAATACACTCTCCTCTCCTTTCTTCCACTTTCCTCTACTCTCCTCTTCCTTCCTTTCTTAAAACCAAACACCTCCTAAGATTATGCTATCAAGGAGTTATTGGTTATTATAAAAATATAGACAAGTAGGATGTATATATTAATTTCAATAAGAAATATTGGCAATTTCTTTTTAATTATAACATGGATTATATTCAAATGGTTACAATTTTTTATATTGTAAATTACAATATATTGATCAATTTTATTATAATAAATGATGTTTTATATAAAAAAAAGTTCATAAATTTTATAAAGATAAAAATAATATTAATTTGAAGACAATAAAAAGATAAAAAGTAATCTCCTAATATATTATTACGAGTCATAGAGATGAATAATAATACTAATTAGTAAGTATAATTTAAGTAAAGATGAAAATAAATTAATCTAAATAAGGATATTTTGAAGAATATGTTGTAAGAGCATTTCCAAAAACTTCTATAAATTTTACTCTTTAAATATCTATTTGTTTGCTTATGTGGTAAATAGAAGGGTAAAAAAATATAATATTCTCCAAAAGACTCTTAAAATAAAAATAAGTTAATATTATTTTAATCAAATAATTATTTTTTTAAAGAAAAAGTCAATAGTAATTAAAATACTTCTCTCTTTCTTCAATGAAAAGTAATAAAATATAAATTAAAGAGGAATAAATCAACTCTCTAAATTTGAAGAAAGATAATCATTTCTTATTTGAAGAATTTTAGTTGGAGTATTTTTTTGGAGATTTAAATATTGATGTATCTCTTCAAATAAGTAATAAAATCTTATTTGAAAAGTTTTTTTGTGGTGTTCTAATATTTTCATTTAAAATTTTTAGATTAAGTAAAAAAATTAAAAAAATTGACTTAATAATTTAATTACTTAATGACTAAAAATATTTATTTGTTAAAAAAATAAATAATTAATGATTTGATTTATTAAAATTAAGTCAATTAAATTATTAAATTAAAAAAAAGCCCATTAGATTTATTATGTCTTAATTTTTCTTTTTTAAAAAAATTAATGAAAATTTTGATTTAATTTATAAAATAAATTAACTTCGGCTGTCTAAAAAAAAGATAAAAGAGATACAGAGATATGGAATTCGAACCTTGCTCCGTTTACATGTGGGTTTGCAGAAATTTAAATTGCGTAATAATAATAATACATGAAATGACAAATGGATAGGGAAGTATCGGGCATCGTGTCAAGTGTCAACATCAAACACCTTTTGATGAAGATTCAAGTCAATCAGAAACCAACGGTTGCTTCTAGAAAAGCCTCCGATTGCTTCCCGCCTTCATTGAATTAAGAGAGCAATTAAACAAATATGTGTGGAAGAGCTCGCTGTACTCTCCGTGCCGACGACGTCCCTAGGGCTTGTCACCGCACCGGCGGCCCCGCCCGCACCCTCAACATGGACAGGTACTGTGGCTTTTTGTTCCTTCAGTTTCATTTTAAAATAGTAATAGTAATAGTAATAATAATAAAAAATAACGGATTATTTTGACTTTTTTATTCGTTTGAAAATTTGATTTAGGTATCGCCCGTCGAACAACGTCGCGCCGGGATGGAATCTTCCGGTTGTTCGCAGGGATGACGACGGTGAAGGGTTTGTCCTCCATTGCATGAAGTGGGGGTTAATTCCCAGTTTCACTAAGAAAAATGAGAAACCTGATTTCTATAAGATGGTAATATCAATTTATTTCATTCCAGTTACTTAAATTTTTAATTTGTGCTCTTACTTAGCTTAGTCTATGATCGAAATGATACTTTTATTAAGAAACAAAAGTAGCACTAACAGAGGCCAAGATTGGAAATTATTCAGCTGATTCTGTTAATATATTTCCACTTTTAATTGAACATTTAATTGCAATATTAATATTATTAAGTTATAATTATAGCATAATTTTGTGGATGCTAGTTTAGTTTAACTAGTAAAACCTCTTGTGGTAGTACAGAAGGTATGGGTTTGGAATTCCACTATATACTGAGGAGAGTTTGGGTTACCATCAGGTTGTATCAGAAAATAAATAAATATATTGACTCTGTGAGTTGGGTGGTTTTATGAGTCGTTTTGTTTAACAAGCTTTTGTTTATGGCGTGGTCAAAAGTTAAATAAGTAGAGGTTTTTGTAGAGTTTACATATTCTAATGCTCTCCTTGAAAAGCCCTTGAAAAGTTCAGAACCGGTGTGCTAAAGCCATTGAATTTGGGCCCAAAATGGGCCAGAAGGTTCTCCAAATTTTCTATGATTTTATTTAATTTTTTTCCCAAAAAAAGGCTGAACAATCTCTAGAAACTAATGTGGGGCTCGAAACCGACTCCCATTTTTGTATCGATCTTTATACAAATCTCAAGGGAAATACAAATGTAAGATGACTGTAATTTGATCAGTGAGTCCTAAGGTCAAAATCACTCATTTATGTGGGAGGATTGTTGACGTCTGATATGTGTTCTGCTTTGCAGTTCAATGCTCGATCTGAATCAGTGACTGAAAAGGCTTCTTTTCGTCGTCTTCTTCCCAAAAGCCGGTGCTTAGTGGCGGTAGAAGGGTATTTATGTTCCTTGGTTTGTTCATAAGATTATGCATGCTCTTTATTGCTGCATCATTTTACTGATTGTTTAATAATTAATTTTTATTATCTTGAATATTTTTCTTGAAGTGTTTTAGCTGAATCTTAAAATTTTTTCAAAATATTTAGCCGCTATGTGTAATTTGAAATTTAGGGGGATGTTTTCCAATAATTTCGTGAAGCATTTTCTTTTAATCTTTCTGACTTCAGTTATATTAGCTGCAGCTTTTAAACAAGCCAATACATTCATTTTATTTCCATTTGGTCAACAGTAATAGCTTCCTTGTTTACTTGACTTTATTCCATTTAATGCTTCAGATGTTCCATGCTTTACTTGAATTCAATCTTCTCCTCAGATTCTATGAATGGAAAAAGGATGGGTCAAAGAAGCAGCCTTACTACATTCATTTTAAGGATGGTAGGCCTCTAGTGTTTGCAGCGCTTTATGATACCTGGCAAAGCTCTGAAGGTGAACACTCTTCTAATATAAACTTGTTTGAAATGACATGAATTGCCAGACTATTTTGCCCCAGGATCCACTCTTTTTTAACCTACAATTCTTTACTATTATTAATTTTCAGTTTTGAAAGCTGTTCTGCTTATATTCAGTCAGGGCTAGTGCTTAACAGCTGATATATTTTTATCGGGGAAAATTATTTTGATATAAGATTATTAGTAAAAATATGGTTTTATACCATTAATCTCCATTTTTGTAGTTAATCTTCTCATTGGTATTTCTGTTACCCTTTATGATGAGATGTTGGCACATCTGTCATAACTTACAGACATTGATATTTGACAGTTATTTATCAGAAATCCTTCTTTTCTTTTGTTGAAAGGCTTATGCTTTCTTCCATTATCTTTAGACAATCACAATAGTGTATGCTTTCTTGCAGGCGAGATACTTCACACTTTCACCATACTGACAACTTCTTCATCAGCAGCCATACAGTGGCTGCATGGTGAGTTGTGCTTGCTTTCATTATTCGGATTGCCTGTTTTAGGTCATGATATATCTGTACACTTTCATACATTTTTCAAAAAATGACAGTTTAAGTGTTTTTGCATGCGTCAGGATTCACTTAAATGAAGCTACATTTCCTTGTCGCATATTGATTTCGTTTGAGCATCTTGAAAGTATACCCAAAATGCATGAATAGCTTATATTTATTGCAAAGGTAGAAAATCAGGCTACCGATTGTTATTAAAAACAAATGAGAATGTTCGTGAATATGATATTTATTCTACATTTTGATTATTCTTTGAAATATGATATTTGTTTTGCATTTTGATTATTCTTTGAAATATGATATTTGTTTTGCATTTTGATTATTCTTTTGAAAAATAATAGTAACACTAATTAGGACTCTAATTGGCAAATGCTTTGTCGGAGCACTCTGACGGTCTCTGCCCTTGATAAAATTATGGTAATCTGGCTAATTCTAAGAAATAGAATTGTTAAAGGTGTTTGGCTAGGTTATACATTTGCTTTCAGTTTGATCTTGAGCAAGGAAATTGAGAAATCTATATGCTATTGCAATTGATTGATCATGACTTTCATGCATTCTTGATTCTTGCCAAATGGAGCAGCCGTGCCCTAATTCATTGGTTAATAATTATAGACAGGATGCCTGTAATTTTGGGTGACAAGGAATCATCAGATGCATGGCTAAATGGTTCTTCATCTTCCAAATATGATACAATTCTTAAACCGTATGAAGAGTCTGATTTGGTATGCTCCTTCTGGATATACTATCAGCGTGACATCTCCTTTTTAAATTGGGAAATTGGCGAAGCGGGATGGGCGTCCAGGTTACTTATCATTCTTGTTTCTTGGAATAATAACTGTTTTTTCCAGGCGTGGTATCCAGTGACACCTGCAATGGGCAAGCTATCTTTCGATGGGCCAGAGTGCATTAAGGAGGTGTGTCATGTTAGCATTTGCTGTTAAATCTAGCCATAAATACTCGAGGTCATTAGCAACCGTGCTTAATGTTCTATAGCTCCTTACATCGTTTGTTGCTCCATAACGTGGTCTTATCAAAAGATATCTGACAGCTTTTCTCATAGAAAATTTTCTTTAGATAGTTATAGTTCCTGGTTTTGTTGATGAAAAAAACATTAATGTATATTCTGCAGATTCCGTTGAAGACTGAGGGGAAGAATCCAATCTCAAACTTCTTTTTGAAGAAGGAAATCAAGAAAGAACAAGAATCAAAAACGGAGAAAAGTTCTTTTGACGAGTCTGTGAAGACAAATCTGCCTAAACGTATGAAAGGAGAGCCCATCAAAGAAATAAAAGAAGAACCAGTATCAGGCCTAGAAGAGAAATATTCATTTGATACTACTGCTCAGACTAATCTGCCGAAAAGCGTGAAAGACGAACCTGTGACTGCAGATGACATAAGAACTCAATCCTCTGTTGAAAAAGGAGACGCTGATACCAAATCCATTGCTTCTGTACTTTCTGATGAAGATACTAAAAAGCGACTGCAGAAACGGGACTGCGAGGAGTTTCTAGCTGATTCAAAGCGAGTTACTGATGGAAACAGTAAGCTAGAAACGAGTCCCCTGAAGAGGAAGGGAAATGTTAAGGATGCTGGTGAGAAACAGTCAACGCTATTTTCATATTTCAGCAAAAAATGAAGTTTCACTACTCTTGTATCAGAGAATGCTTTTTGGGGACAAAAGCAACATATTTTGTGAGAAATGCAATTTTGCGAGCAGAATCATTTTCAGGTATGGGTGTGAGAGCTTTCTAGGAAACACTGGATGGTATCTCAAAGCTATATTATGTGAGTGCATTCCAGAAATGCTTCTCTTTGATACCCATTGCTTGCCAATGTAGCAGCGTATATTTTCTTGTGGCAGAACAGGATGGCTATTTGCGTGCATCTCTACTTGTACATACACCTTACAGCTGAACTAGCTTCTTATTGCAGCGCTTACAAGTATCTAAAAGTCCAATGTTGTCGCATAACATGTTTCTGGAAATGGTTATTCCACCAAAACAGGACTGTAATTGCATTGACTTTGTACGCCTTGTCATTTTTTCTACATCTACATTAGAATCTGCAGGTGACATCTGATTTCCTTAAATGCAGTTCAAGTATGGTCGAGTTTATGAAAGCTAATTTATTCTACTTTTGCTGAACTCGAGGCTCTACGCATCTCTGCTTTGTACCACGCTGTTATTGCGTACCTTCAGGGAAGAGCGGGATTGCCCCCGACAATAATTTATGTCTTAAGCTGAATTTGAGCAAAGATTAAAACTATACAAAAAACTTGATATTTGATGATAACAATCTTTTTTTTAATATTTACAATTATATAAATACTGAGATTCGTTTACATTAATTCTGATATTCGAGGGACGTCAAACTCCCATGATGGGAGAAAGACTGTTTTCACTCAAGTTTCGAGGCTCCAAGGAAGGAAATATAAATTAAATTCCTACAATACGTTTGTAGGAACTCGAACCACTTCTCTTCTGACATGGTGGTATTTCTGTCGGCTTGAAATTTTGGCAGTGGTTTTGATGATAACAATCTAGCTGTCTCCGACTAGATTTAAGTTCAAGTCCAATTTAATTTTGAGGTATTATTATTTTTAAGTCATAGTTTTGTCATAGAAAATATTTATAATTATAGAAGAAAAGTTGAGAGCATACTAAATTTAATTTTTAAATAATAATTTTGATAAAAATAGTAAAATATTGTAGTTTTTTTATTATACAAGTATGTAAAAATTCAATTTTAAATTATATAATACTTTTAAGAATAATTTATTATCAATATAGCTTGTCGCCAACCTAATGATAAGTTGGTCACTTCCACAAATACGAGTAGAGTAGATATATTTCATTAATATTATTAGGAATAGAATAATTTTCTAAATATGGAAGTAGAAGTCTCGCTTCTAATTAGTGTAAGTTTCAAACTGTTCTCAATTTATTCTTAAACTGTAGTGTAAATATACGAATTGAGGACAATGTACTGCACCTATAGATTGTAACAACTTAAGAAAAAAAGAAATCACAATCACTTATTTGCGCATTCGAAGATCGTAATATGACCTGTTTTCCAGTTTTTCAAAGTTTAAGCATGGGGTCTAATTACAAATATTTCAAAGTCGATTGGGACCTACTTGAAAACTTTTCAAAACTGTTGGGCACCTACTTGTAAACGTTTAAAGTTTGAGCTAAAAGCGAAATAATGATTTAGGGAAAACGGTTACCGACGAAATCGCCGGAATTTTGCCCGAGCCAGATGCAAGCGTAAACTCGTACTTTTAGCAAAAACATTAAACTATTTGACAAATATCTCTGAGTCCTCTATCTGAGACACACCCAATAATCCAAGACATGCCCAGGAAAGAACCATGGCATAGAAATGCATGCATGAATGCAAAACTATCTAACCAATAATTGACAATTTATAAAAGAAAAATGTGAATATTATTTCGTTGATCCTTACATACCCCTACCGCTATTCAAAATGGAGCCGAGGGTGCCCAACACGGCGAAAGCCAACAAGGGGCTGACATCAAGCGTATCGAAAACCGGAGGGATTATATTCCGAAAGAGATTCAAGTAGGGATCCCACAGGTCCCTTATGGCCGACAGCGGCTGCCGGTCCCACGGAATGTTCGGGAACCAACTCAACAAAACCCTAACCAACAAAACCCCGCTGTATATGTCCAGCCACTTCGCCATTCCCGCCGCCACAACAGTCAGAGGAGTGTCCAGGTACCCGCTGGGCCGTTCACGCATCCTCGCAAAGAACGCGGGGCCCACCGTGTGGACGATATTGGAATGCAGAGAACATTTGTTTAGGGTTGGAGCCAAGTTACGGATGAGGGATTTTATGAAGAGGCCGGATAGAGAGAAGATTGTGGAGACAGTGCGAGTTGAGTCTGCGAGGAGAGGGGTAGGGGTTGCCATTTTGGTGGGTTTGAGGGGTAAAGTTAGGCATGTGAAGGCAGAAGAAGAAGAAGAAGAAGATGAAGATGAGGATGAAGAAGAGGAAGCTTTTATGGGTTGGGGGCGGAGGTGGCAATGGTTGTGGTGAAGGCGGTGATAAAGGGTTTTAGGGTTTGGAAAGACGACGGGAGAGCGGAGGAGGAGAGATGCGGTGGCCATGTTTTCTTTTTGTCTTTTGGTTTGTTGAAGAAGAAATAGTTTGTTAGCGGAGAGTGCAGTTTCTGTAGGAGGCGGCTTTATATCTGTGGTTGCCTATTTCTTCTTCTTCTTCCTCTATTAGAACCACGATAGTTACATGCAATCATGGGCCTTCATGGCCCTCCCTATGGCCCAAATTCAGATTCTGTTTACCCAACTTCTCTTCATAATATATTACAACTTTATTAAAGGAGGGATTTTAGAGTACTTCCATCTTACCATATTCGGCTAATACACTCAGCTAATACTCATATGAGTTTTATACATGGATTAATATAAATATCAATTATTATAAAATGAAATGCACACGTGTCATAAATACATTGGTGTACTACCATAAAAATGTTTTAGAACCTCTCGAAAAACATATGAGATTAGAAATAATGATTCTACACTTAATTGAAAATACATAATATGTATCTCAACCGATCAGACATCTATTATTAATTGGCATGCCTAAGCCATTTTTTGTCAAGTAGCATTATTCTTTTTTTAAATGTTAATTATACAATTCTATCAATAACTGATACATAAAACCATCAGTTGATATATCAATTTAAGTTATATTTTAACTATCAATGTATTGTTAATTACCTCCAACAAAGAGATGAAAGTGGTTATTGTAGATATTTTTATGAGACTACAATAGAAAAAAAAAATTACTGATGTTATCAATTTATATCTTTTTCTTTTCACTTAAATAAGTGATTTGGTTACTTACCACTTATATGAAAAATAATAAACAATCCGTTTTCTTATATCCTTCCTTCAATTTATCTATTAAATTCTCCTCAGATCGGGTCTTAATTATTTGGAATCAATTATAAAGAGAAATACTGGATCTCATCGTTGATCCATCCATTCAGCAAACTTGGCTCCCAGAAAAATCAGCATTAACACTCGGCTTTCTCACTCAAGAAACGAATTAATCACAATCATTGATAATTATGCCACGTGCCAGTTAATTGTGGTGGGCACACTATAGGCTCGAAATTTAGATGCCTCAGAATTACTTGCAACATTACAGTGAATTTCTTCATTTTTTGTTGCTTTGAACATTTTACAAAAGCAGTGATTTGCCGTTCAATTTATGAGAGGGATTAACTGCTGTTAGAAAATCAACATAATGGAACTATTTGGGGACGTAAGAACAAGGGCAAAGACAAATAATAAGCCTCTATCCACCTTCCATTTGGTGTGATTTCCATGATGATCTTCTTCAGCATTCTTAGAGGACCAACCATGACCCCCCATTGAACCACCGGCCGTGACCCAAGACAGAACCTCCGTCTCTTGTTCCCTAGCCGAACCGTGCAACCCCTCCGCCGCCTCGACCGCCTTCGCGTACTGCTGCGACACCACCCGACTAACACGGCGGAATTTGACAACATTGATACACTCAAAGAACTTCTCTTCAACATTTTTGTGAAAGTATTTTGTGTTTGCGTTTCTTATATAGTTGGCTTAAAGTTTGGTTCTTGGGGTTAATCATGATGGTCATTATGGCAGTTATTATACCAATAATATATGATGCTCAAGGCCTGATGCTAATGAATTATAAAATACATATTTTTCATTAAATTTTTATTTAATTTTACTTTAGGTTTGTGGTTGTAATGATTAGGAGTGATGGGCTTCTTTTGAACTATAAACTATGCAAAGATGTTAAAGAAATAGTTGGTGAGATGCATCGATCATCAAAGAATCCATTTATTAATGTTACAAATTGCAAAGCATACACTGGCTCTTTATTACGTTTATTACCTTAATTAAATTTCGGTAAGTGTCCCAATGCTTTTTCTTTGAGTAACACGATACATATCCTAAAAAGCTTTGTTCTAACTATAATTAAGCTGATATAACATTATATTTCGTTGTGTAAATGACACAAAGTTATAAATTTTCTATTTATCTTGGGGTTTTATTGAATGGTTTTCAAATAATTTTTTTTTATAATTGACCACTATTATTAATCGAATCTTAGGAGAGATAATAGTCTAAAAAATTGACTTTAAACCCTTTTTTTTAACTCTCCAGGGTAGTTAAATAATTTTTTTTTAGAATAAACTTAACTAAATATATTTTTGAACAATAAAATGTCAAGGATAACATATAAATGGCTTTGAAAATCTGCCAACTATACATAAGGACCACAACAATAGATAGCAGTTTGACCAAAAAATTCAGTATTTGGTCACAAATCCTTGAGATAGAGATTTGAATCTGAAAATCTTACTTTAGTGTTAGAATTATACTCTAAAAACAAATTAAAAAAATATTTAGTATGAGAACTTCGCTAGCTTACCGTAAGTTCAACAACACGCAGCTATTCAGATTTAACCATGACTGGAAAACAAACTAATCTGAGTGTAAGGGCTCAGCCTCGGCAACATAACATAAAATCTATTCCCGCAGCCATTACCGTTCCCATTATGATTTTCGTTGCACTACACCACGCCGAACTTTCCCACGGTCCACATCTACAGTTACATGAACATTCAATTTAAACCAGCCCTCCATCGGCATATCCCGAGAAGCAACCGAAACACCCTTAACAAGCTACAAAGCTGTGTGGTTCTAACTATGCCCTTGCTGCCTTGCAAGCACACATTGTGGGACGGCTCAATAAACCCCTCCTACAAATGCTTATTTCTGGCTCCCCCACTTCCCCACATGCATGTGTTAGGAAATTGGTGGGTGAAGCAGGAACGCAACTAAAGTAAAATTGAGAAATAATGAGACAATAAAATCACACAAGACACTAGAAATTACGTGGTTAAGCTTTTAGCCTACATCCACGGGTGAAGACAGAATGAAAATATTTCACTAATGATATGAGGATTACAAGTATTGTGTTATTTTGGCTCACTAGGAAACACGTCCAATCTCCCAATCTCTCACTAGAACAAGAGCTTATAATTTATAAACTCTTCAAAACTCTCTAATAGCTAAATTGCTCTCTCTCTCTCGGTGGAATACAAAAATGAGGAGGGGGAGCCTCCCTTTTATAGCCAAATTTAGCTATTAAAATAATCTTTTTTTTTCTTTCTCACTGCCATTGATTTTTCTCCTTCTTCCATGTTCTTCTTTCTTCTTCAAATTTGCTGCAGCCTTCTTTGATTTCAAACATTTATAGCTTCTAGATGGGCTACCATATAGAAGCCATTTTCTTGACATTCTCCCACTTGGAGATTTGATTGAGAACCAATCAATCTCTACACCATCCTTTCTGCTTCACCATTCTCATGTTACTTACGTCTCTGCTAGGCCACAAGAGGATTTACTCCAAATAAACTTGTCAGTATTAATCGGCTTGGTCATAACATCCGCTAGGTTCTCCTTTGTATGAATTTTCTGTAAATCCACACTTCCATCTTCTACTACTTCTCGAACGAAGTGATACTGTACCCCTATGTACTTTGTCTTGGAATGAAAAGCTGGATTCCTTGCAAAGTGCAACGCACTCTGACTGTCACAAAACACAGGAATTTTCTGTTGTTTGTGCCCGAGCTCCTCCAATAACCTTTGTATCCAAATAGCTTCCTTGCAAGCTTGTGTAGCCGCCATGTATTCTGCTTCTGTTATAGATAAAGCCACAACGGTATGCAATTTCGAAACCCAGCTTACAGCTGCTCCCGCAAGTGTAAACACATAGTCAGTAGTGGATTTCTTTTTATCAAGGTCTCATGCAAAATCTGAATTCACATAACCCCTGACAATAAATTCTTATCCTCCATAACATAATGCAACATCTAAGGTTCCTCTGATATATCTCAGAATCATCTTCACA
Source organism: Citropsis articulata (assembly GCA_030449925.1). NCBI lineage: Eukaryota > Viridiplantae > Streptophyta > Magnoliopsida > Sapindales > Rutaceae > Citropsis > Citropsis articulata. The sequence continues at coordinate 5,582,304 of JASUUH010000211.1, read as the reverse complement.
ACTATCCAATGCTCTCCACCAGGATTCGCCATGTATCGACTGACTGCTCCCACTGCTTGTGCAATGTCTGGTCTTGTACAAATTATAGCGAACATCAAACTTCCCACTGCTGATGCATACGGCACTCGAGATATCTTCTTTCTCTCTACTTCATTGCTAGGACACATACTTGAGGATAATTTGAAATTAACAGGAAGTGGGGTAGAAATTGACTTACAATCTTGCATGTTGAAGCGCCACAAGATTTTCTTTAAATAGTTCTTCTGAGAAAGCTAAATCTTCCTGTTATTTCTGTCTCGGTAAATTTGCATCCCTAAAATCTTGTTTGCTGGTCCCAAGTCCTTTATTTCGAACTCCGTAGCCAACTGTGCCTTCAATTCTTGGACTCGATCTTTGTTAGGGCCTGCTACTAACATGCCATCCATATATAACAGCAAAATGATAAAATTATTATCTTTAAACCTCTTGTAATATGCACAATGGTCTAAACTGAGTCTGTTGTATCCAAGGCTTATGATGAAGGAATCAAATCTCTTATACCAACACCTTGGCGCCTGTTTAAGACCGTATAAAGATTTGTTCAACCTGCAAACCAAGTTCTCCATGAAAAAATGCAGTTTTCACATTTAACTGCTCTAGATGTAGGTCAAATGTAGCACACATCACCAAAACTATTCTGACTGTTGTGAGTCGAACAACCGGAGAAAATATTTCGTTAAAGTCAATACCTTCTTTCTGAGCATATTCTTTCATCACCAATCTTGCACGATACCGTTCCACTTAGTCATTTCAATCACGTTTGATCTTGTAGACCCATTTATTACCAATGGCTTTTCTTCCGTGTGGTAGTGGTACAAGTTCCCATGTCTTGTTCTTGTGTAGCCTCAATTTCTTCATGCATTGCTGTCATCCACAAAGCAACATCTGAGCTGTTTAAAGCTTCATGGAAAGTTGATGGCTCTCCATCCTATGTTAGAAGATAGTATGCAACATTGATCTCTGTGACATACTCCGAATGCCACACTGGCGGTTGCCTTTCACGAGTTGACCGTCGAACTTCTGGAGCCTCGGACTCGATTGGTTCTTGTTCTTCGTGTTCTGGTGCTGCTTCAGAAGAATCTAAATTTTCTGGATTCTTTTCCACATAAACCGGCATAGTCTCTGACTTTTCTTTTGCAGTGCTACCACCCCCATCTTTCTTTTGCAGTTGTTCTTCTATAAAGATAATATCTCTGCTGAGGACGATCTTGTGGGCAATGGGGTCCCACAGATGATACCCCTTTACTCCATCAGCATATCCCAAGAAGATACATCTTCTAGATTTTGGATCCAGCTTTATTTTTTCTTGGGCATTGTACATCACGTACACAAGACACCCAAATGCATGTAGGTGAGAGTAATCTGCTGGCTTTCCTGTCCACATCTCCATCGTTGTTTTCAGCCCAATTAATGTGGATGGCGACCGATTTACTATTTAACAAGTGGTTTTGGCTGCTTCTGCCCAGAATGAATTGGGTAGGCTAGCAGTCCTCAACATCGCTCTTATTCTTTCTGTAAGAGTTCTGTTCATCCGCTCTACCACTCCATTTTATTGAAGAGTGTATGCCACCGTGAACTGTCTTTGAATATCTTCTTGCTTACAGAAAGCAAGAAACTCGCCGTCTGTATACTCTCCACCATTATCTGTCCTCAAACACTTAATCTTTTTGCCATATTCAAGTTCTACCCGTGCTTTGTATTCTTTAAACACTAGAAATACATCTGACTTTTTCATAATTGGATATACCTAACATCTCCTAGAATAATCATCAATGAAAGTCACTATATACTTTGCACCTCCCATGGATATGTCAGGTGATTCTCAAACATCAGAATGAACTAAGTCTAGAATACATTTACTTCTAACAATAGATCTACTAAACTTTAATCTATTCTGCTTACTTGTAACATAATGCTCGCAAAATGGTAAACTTACCGATTTGAGCCCTAGAAGTAATTTTCGCTCAGAGAGAATCTTCAAACCTTGTTCTAGCATGTGCCCAAGCTTGAGATGCCACATCATCGTTGATTCTTCTCTATTTGATGCGACACACGCATCAACTTCCTGCAGTGTTTCTCTTTTAAGCATGAACAGATTAGCACCGATATTTTCTGCCTTCATCAATACAAGCACACCTCTAGTAATCTTCATGATCCCATTTTCAACATGAGTTTTACACCCATGACTATCTATTTGTCCCAAAGATAATAGATTTTTCTTCAGGCCTTTGACATATCGTACCTCCTCAATTGTGCGAACTGTACCATCAAACATTTTAATTTTGATAGTACCAATACCAGCAATCTCCAAGGCATGATCATCACCCATATATACAGATCCTCCTAAAATAGGTTCATATGTCTGGAACCATTCGCTCCGAGAGGTCATATGCCAGGTAGCTCCTGAGTCTATGAGCTACACATCAGATAGCCGTTTTCTACCTTCTGAAACAGTTGTTGCCTCGCTGTAGAGAATTTCGCCATCATCCGAGGTACTTGCTACACACCCCTGAGCATTTGATGACTCAGGTTCTTTGCCCTCTCTTCTCTTCTGGTTACTCCAACACTCTTTCTTGACGTGCCCTTTCTTGCCACAGTTGTAGCATTTAACATTCTTCTTACTTCTGGATTTTGATCTACCATGATTGTGGCTCCCACTGGGACCACGTTCTGTTGATCTCCCTCTCGTCACCGATAGCGCCTCCACTTGCTGCGAACTTGTTTGTCTGTCTTCCTTACTTTTCCGCCTGCTCTCCTCATTTAATACGGAGGCTGCAACATCGTCGAAAACTAGACTGTCCGCAGGATTGTTGTTCGTCAGATTGATGATGAGTTGATCATACGAATCTGGTAGACTTTGAAGTAGAAGTTCTGCACGTTTATTTTCCTCTATATATATGACCCAATGTTGTGAGTTGTGAAAATAGAGTCTTCAAAATGTTGATATGGTCGGTCACCGAAGTGGATTCTGCCATTCGAAGAGTATAGAGTTTCTTCTTCAAGAATATCCCAAATTTCTTTTGCTGTATTTTCTCTGCCACACTGGATAACACCCCATCTGCAAGTGCCAAGTGTATATCAGCAATGGCGTTGCTGTCCATCTCCTTCCACTTGTCATCAGCTATCTCCATGGGTCTTTCTCCAATTGCTGCCAAGCAATTATTTTTCCCCAAAATAGCCATCATCTTCATTTTCCACAACGAGAAATTGTTCCCGTTGAATTTCTCAATTTCATACTTTGCTGCCATTTTATTGATAAATGCCACACACAAACTAGTGTACCACCTTGAATAGTTGTGAGTATGTGTGAGAATGCACACCAGGAAAGTTCTCCAGGAAAAACTGGAGGGGTCACAACGGTCCCACTTAAAACCCAGACTTATTAGGCTCTTTATCACCTTTGTGATAAAACTTTCCTAGACATGTAAAAAACTACACAGTTGTATTACTCACACCACTATTCCCTGCTTTCCACCGCAAAATTCTTGGATCGCTCCCACCGTTTCTCGTGAACAGTATCGTATATGAACAGTACTGCATACGTGAATAGAACCATATACGTGAACAGTACCCCCTTACGTGAACAGTACCTTCGACTCCAAAGAATACAACCAATAGCTCTGATACCACTATTAGGAATTTGGTGGATGAAGCAGACACGCAACTAAAGTAAAATTGAGAAATAATGAGACAATAAAATCACGCAACACTAGAAATTACGTGGTTCAACTTTTAGCCTACATCTACAGGCGAAGACAGAAGGAAAATATTTCACTAATGATATGAGGATTACAAGTATTGTGTTATTTTAGCTCACTACCCAGAACCCCAATACAGCCAATCTCTCACTCACTAGAACAAGAGCTTATAATTTATAAACTCTTCAAAAACTCTCTAATAGCTAAATTGCTCTCTCTCTCTCTATGGAATACAAAAATGAGGAGGGGGAGCCTCCCTTTTATAGCCAAATTTAGCTATTAAAATAATCTTTTTTTTTCTTTCTCACCGCCATTGATTTTTCTCCTTCTTCCATGTTCTTCTTTCTTCTTTAAACTTGCTACAGCCTTCTTTGATTTCAAACATTTATAGTTTCTAGATGGGCTGCCATCTAGAAGCCATTTTCTTGACAGCATGAACATAATCATCAACCTTTGAATAATCCAAATGCCAACTGCCTTAAACTTTAGTTAGTTTTGTTTCGATTTTACACAATATAATATATAGAAAAATGGGAAAAAAATTAACTTCTTCTTTCGTAATATCTTGAACAATTAAAAGAAATCGTTAAATGTTCATCTTAATTAATTCAAATATAAATATGTGGTGGTTATAATTATTTTTATGGTTTTCAATTGGTTATATTAAAAAATACATTTGTGATAAAGTTTCATTCTAAATCCACTTCCCGTAGGTTCAGGTTTGAAAGACTTTCTGCTTCATAGAAAATGAAACGTTGGCAGAAAAAAAAATGTCACGTTCTCAAATTTGATGCATGCATATCATTTGACGGTGGGTGTCTTAGTGCAATGCTTTGCTTTGCTCCTGGCCGTCAGTAAAATTGCAATGCCTTGGTTGACTTCTTACCGTAATAAATAGTTTGTAAATTAATTTAATAACAATAACATGGCTAAGCTTTCACGTGATGATGCTATCATATATCCACATTCATAATAGGTGGAAGCCAACGCAGCATGGAAAATAACTAGTCAGTTTGGAATAATACCATGAAAAGTGGGACTAAAAGAGCATCATTTGCACTGTAAATATCTGCCTTCTTCTTTTTTTTTTTTTTTTTGGTTATCAGTAACTTTTTATTTTTATCATGGTTAATAATTTTCCGTTATATAGACAATTAATTTTTTTTTTTACAATATTTGCTGCGGAAACTTACTACATGTAACAATGATATAATAGCTATTAACGAAAATTGGTTACGGATAACAAAAAACTAATGGCAAAAGGCGAATGCATGGTGCATTTAATGCAATATAGGAATCCTATCATATGAAAATATTTATAAATGTGTATAATTACATCTCTAGCAATGGTAAATATAGAGTTTAAACAAGCTCTTAAATCAAAATAAGAGACTAAATGAGTATTTATTTCTACAACAATTAACACATTCTTGCAATCTCGAGTAAATGTTCTAAAGAACAAATTTTACATAAACTTGTTGTACATATGAGAAAAATATATATTATTACTAATAACAAAAAGAAAAAAAATGTTATCAATTAAAGAGACATATGATAAAGGTGATTTCTTACTATGCTGCCTTAAACACATACATCATTATTATCTTTTTCTAACTAGCTACCATAAAGTGCTTGCATGGTATTATTATTTTGAATTGTTATAGTTTTACTATTATACTGTAATTTGAAGCCTACTGAAAATGTTAAAACTTTAGATCCATACATTTATAGAATGTATTATGATACAATTAACAGTTTTTTTACAAATAATTCAATTACTTAGATTAAATACTTTTTAACCCACATATTTTATTTTTATTATTTTATATTTTTATTCAATTAACAAATTTATGTCACATTAGTTTGTATAAAATAAATTTGTATGAAAATTTATCACTCTATCATGACTCATAGAATATAGTTTGTTAAGTGTTGATATTTGTATAGAAAAATATTACTTAATAACGACCAAACAAATGTAAAACTATATAATTTTATTCTGTTGAATAAAACATTAATACTAACTTTTAATATAACCTTTATAACACCACATAATTTTACAACTATTTTTATAGTAATTGTGTCAGTATTAGAACTCTTTATCATTTTGCTAGTTGGATAATTCAGTAATTCACAACCCACTAACAATAGGTGAGAACATATGATATTATATTTTGCATGACATTGTTTGCAGTAACCAAATTGAAGAAGTAATAGTTGATTTGACATGTCTGTGTTTAGGTTTTATTTTCCTTCACAAGTAGGTGGAAGCTTTAATGTTCGTAAACTTAGAAAGCCAAGAACAAATCAAATAGAACACAACAGAATTAGGGGACCAAGCCAAAACAATAGAAGACCAAGCCAAAACATCAAATATTTTAAAAGCAAAAGCTTAGCTTAGCTCTATTATATGATATCACGGTCATATCTAATAACATGTCAGAGGGATTCGATTCAGCTGCTACTAAAGTTACAAAATCTGAGAATAAATGCAAAATCCAAACACTGCCATACAATTAATTAAATCTCCAATCTCCATCCACGCAGTTAAACAGCAATAACTGAAAACCCTCCTCCTACTAATAATAAGCTCTGTATTAACTCTAAAGCCTAAGAAGAAGATACTTGGAAAAAATAAAACAGTATTGTTTGTTGGTGCCATTAATTATTATCATTATTATTATTCTTGCAGCAGGCGCCAGCAGCAGCAGGAGGTTGCAGGTTTAATTTAGAGTTGGTTGTTTGTTTGAAGAGCCATTGGTGCAGGCAGTAGCTGGGTATTTGATGGCATTAAGTTCAACTTTACGGAGAGCGGCTTTGCCCAAATCAATGCCACAGATATCAGAGAGCCTTACTAGATAGAGCAAAACATCTGAAAGCTCTTCTCCTAAGTGTATTTTCTCTTCTTCTTTCCAATCTGGCAATCCCTTTGGCACTTCTCCTTTCCACTGGAATATCTCACTGAGCTCTCCTACTTCACCCACCTGTGGCTCAAATAATCATCGTGTTAAATCTTCTTAATTATACTTTTTTGAGGGTCTTTTTGATATTATGGGGGGAGAGACAAAATCGAAAAAGGTCGAAAAACAAGTGGGATTTTCAAGATTTCTATGATGTAATTAAAGGGAGGCGAAATAGAAAAAGCAGAAAGGAAGATTTGTTTGCATAATAATTAAACCCTAACTTCAAACATAAGATTAACATGTGTAATATAATATAATCAATCTAAGTTACCCCGGCAGATTTCAGTAATATATGTAGACTTTCTGATTCGAAGATCAGTAAATAATATTTAAAAAGACATGACATTAATTTAGAAAAGAAAAAAAAAAAAAAAAAAAAGAACCTGTGAGCAACAAATCAATTACGAACTTCTCTAAATACAATAAAACTGGTTTTGGCTGTAATATTTTTGGTCAAGTCTTCAAAACCCCACATAGAAAAATAAAAGAAGAAATACGAGCATGATCATCATCTTCATTGAGTCTTTTATGTGTCATCATCAAAGATACCAACAGAGAACAGAAAAAATAAATAAATAAGCAAACCGAAGGGTAACTTTTAAATAACTTGACAAGAAAAGAAACAAATCAAGAATTTTGAATGACACATACAAGAGCCAAAAGGAGGTTTCTTGGGCTGTGAAACTGATCCCAGTCCCTTTCTTTTGCGAAGTCAGCCATCTTCTGCCTGAGAAGATCAAGACTCACGCTTTCTCCATCTCCTACTCCAGTAGTCATCTCTTTCTTTAGTTTTGAATTCAAAGCAAGAGACCAAAACACAGAAACTATTCAAGAGAAAGAGAGAGAGAGATGAAGAGACTAGTTAACAAGAGTAATTTTTCTTGGAAAAGGACTTGGTTATTATATAATGAAAAAGAGCTGGAGAGAGAACAGGTAACACAAAAAAAAAAAAAAGAATATATATATATATATATATATTAGTTTAGTATTACGGGAAAGTGAATAAATTCCTTAGTTGTGCTTGTGCAAAGAATTTTAATTCTTAGATGCTCCCTTTCCGAAAAAGAAGAAGAAAAAAACTATTTACCGGCTATTGCCAGTTTATACTGCCCTGCCGGTTAGACTCACACGTGTCATTATCCTGTAGGCTGTCGCCTGGGTTCTCGGGGAGCCCTCAATCCTTCATCCTCGTGCCCTTGTGGGCCCCACTCCCGCTGTAGGTTATCCTCATTGTTTCTCCACTGTCCTTGGACTTGGTTTCGTATCTTGGTTTCGTATAATAATAATAATAATAATAATCTTTCCTTTTGCGAAACACGGCAGTTAATTCCTTCGTTGTCTTGATTGAACTGCCACGTCATTACCACGTCAACGTTGCCTATTTGGTCTTTTTGGGTCTTGAGGGTGAAATTTGTGCTGTTTATTACCTAATTTTTAGGGTCAAATACGACAAAAATTAATAATAATAACTCAATAAAAAAATCGAGTCCAATTTGCTCATCAGTAGTGGGTTCCAGCCCTGTCTTTTTCCTTTTTTTTTTTTTTCAATTTTTAAAGGTAAAATTTATTATGTACGCCAAAAATGGTATTTTAGATTTTTAATTAGGCAATTGGGAGTTATATTATATTGCTTAGCAACAATTAATGCTATTCCCTCTTAAACATATAAGGCAAAATATGATGACACCTAAGTTTGTGCTTGTAATGATTACTCTTTAGGACATTATTATTATAATTTTTTTTGTTTATACCATATAATTAGGGTTTTGAAAAACAAGGATATGCTCCCATTCAATTTGAACAACTCTCTCTTCTTCTTTTTTTCCCCTTTTTTTGACGGGTTTTGGTTGCTTTTGAAATTTACATTCATATGACTGTGACAATACTTCGTGTACATGAAAAATAATTATGTGGAAATTTTTTGACATGTTACAATCAATTTCCATCGTGCTTATTACACAAGTGGCATGTCTCTGACAAACCACTTTGTTAAAAGCAAGGCCCTTTGTCCCTTTCATCCCAAACTCAATGCATTTACACTCAAATTTCTGCAAGAATAATTCAAAGGTAGGAGTCTTTGAAACTTTTTTGCTTTCACCCAATCTTAGCAGATCAATCACAAAAAAAAAAAAAAAAAAAATCAAGTAAAATAGCTTTTAATCATCTTGTTAATTTTTCCTCAAGTCGCTTATGACGAACCGGAAATAAAAGAAACAAAATTTCTGGAAAAAATTATTTTTATTGAATGAAAATACTAAACTAAATAACAAACTAGAGTTTTCAAAAAAAAAAGTGTTCTCTCTTTTAGCACGTAAAGATAGTTAATTTGTACGATAGTTGAGAAAGCATAATAAAAAATGAAATATAAATTCAAAAAATGAAAAATATATCTCTCTGCTCGTCTTTAATTCTAGGTTGTGTTCACGTTACATATCGTTTATTAAAAACAAAAGCATTTTGATAACCGTGTAACGATGTTTGTATCGAAAAGAGTACAAAATTCGCACAAAAACTATAAGTAACAAAAAAAAAATTTGTCTTTTACGGAAACTTTTTTGATCCTATAGTAATGATGTGTTATTTTTTATGCTAATTTTTGTGCACCTATCACTATTATTTGATAGCTACATAAAAAAAATTATGTATATTATATATATCAAGTTAAAATTATGTATATAATATATATTAAGTTCTAACACTTTATTAAAATGTAGAAAAATTATTTTACCAAATGATATAATAGTCTAATACATAACAACTTTCTCACACTTTAATAAAGGATAGGAACCCTCAACAAATAAGCAATATATATATATATATAGAGAGAGAGAGAGAGAGAGTGTATGTGTGTATAAAGTTTTGTGTCTAGGCACAAGCATTAGTGCTGTCTGGTTATCTTCATTATTGTGTAATTACTTTGTTCATTTCAAGGTTCAAATAATAATAGCAACGTTCATGCGTGAGTCATGAGCAAATTTTATTATGTTACTTACGCAACTCGATTGATGAGTTGTTTCAGGCATTATAATTCGATTTGCTCGAGGAGTCAGCTCTCGTATGCTAAATTAAATATGTATTGTTTGATTCATTCTAAGCCTCGATAAAAAAATATATGGTACTAACATTGCTGCTTTAAATATTAAAAAGAGGGATATTGTTACGGAACATTGTCATGTACCATACATCAATCTTATAGTTGTCATCAATAATATATGTGTAGTTTTTATTAGTTCTATTTTTGTGTTATTGGTACCAATTATGAGTTTGTAAAGTATATGATAATGTATACATTAACAATTCCCTAAGAACAGAAAAACAAAGAGGAGTAGAGCTGTTTTTTTGTTTTAATATATACAATAATGAGTCTATTACAAATGTCTAGAACAATTTATAAACTATTGATATAATAGATAAATGGATAAACCATTCATATTTGATTAAGATATATCCTCCTAACGTGTGCATCCTAAAAATTGAGCTAAGATTGGACAGATAAGGGAAGCAGAATGTCAAATATTGAATATTAGCCATCCAAAATTTGAGGAGAAGAACTTGTCTTTACTTGATAAAATTTTTTAGCCATGTTCGATAGACTCTCACGCCATACTATCATAGTTGGAATAAAAAATCTCAATGAACCCCAATAATTTGGGGGGGGAAAAATCTTCAATGTTTTTTTTATGTTCAATAAAGTACTTGTCCATGAAGATTGAAAATATCCGTTGAGATTTCTTTTCGCAAATATTTTTTACACATCTAAGAGAGAATTATAATTTATTATAAAAATTCAAATGGGGGTCGTAGTTTATAAAAAATATAAACGTCCATTGTGTATATCATATAAAATACATCATGCATTACTTACGACTTAATTTAGAGGATTATCGAACTAGTTTGACCAAACGAAGGCATATTCAAGTTGAAGGATAAAATAATTTATTGTATCTGAAAAGCCGAACAACATATATGATAACCAAAAACTTCTGTAATGGGTTCAAGAAGAAGAACATTTTCTGACATTTTCTCATAGTTCATGACGCTGTCATAATTTAAATTAACTTTGTCTTAATCGCCTTGGAGAAACTAGTACTTCATCTGCATGCGATTGCAACATATATATATCCAATGTGACCAGGGTCATGACTCATGCTCTATGGTAAAAGATTTTGTTTTTATCTATTTTTTTAATCACAAAATATATAGGTGTCAATCACTAATCTCAAACTTAATTAATTAAAAGAAAATCACTATCCACAGATCCGATATCTGATAACCCCAGATTGTTTTTCAGAGCCGAACGCCTTCCCTAATTGTTTATTAATTCTTTGAGCATCACGGGCACCAGGAACCTTAGCATTGAGAAAAATAGCATATAGCTTAGAGTTTAAAATATGTTTCAATAAACTATATTTTATAAAGTCCATTGACTGTAGATATAACTGTGTCGTTCAAAAAAATTGTTTGGAAAGATACCTTAGGGACGACAAGGGGGTGGTCTTTTTCATTGCCAACAAATTCTTTGTCACTTTCTTTTTCAAGATGTAATATCTTCGGCTTTAAGGAAGACATAAACATTTCGATCACCATCGAGATATGGAACGTTATCGTGGACCGAAAGTGAAACTTTAATCTGATCGTCACCAAACAATTAGAATTGTCAAAGTCTCAAAGATCTTGCTTGTCTTTCTGATCAGCTTCGATATGGGAGGGTCACATTCGAAGTTGACTGTTGACTTAAAAAGAGTCGAGGCTAGCTCTTATGAGCGTCGGCATGACACCTCGTGTTAATGGAAGTCCGTTAACATAACCTAAACTAATCCAGAGTATTACCCTCACTCACATTCAAGGATATGTCTATTCTTTACTCATATGTGTGATTGTGAGAGAACAAGTCTACTCCTATAAATCTCTGCAATTGCACAAACTTGAACTTATCTTTAAAAAGGCTCTTAAGATGATATTTCATTTCTCATTTGAAGAGTTACATCAATAATAAAATCTACAAAAAAAAAAAAAAAAAACTCTTCAAATGAGATTATCTGTCTCTCTCCAATATTGAAGAATGACTTTTGGTTATTCAAATACTTTTATATTATCATTTATATCATTATTATTAAAGATAGAGAAGTATTATATCTACGTTAGTGAAAACAAATAGAGAGTAGTCAAATTTAATAAGATAAGAATTTAATTAAAATAATATAAACTTATTTACATAAAAGAATTTTTTGAGAGAGAGTTTATTCTTTCACTTTTTTATTTACCAAATAGATAAATAAATAAGTAATTAAAGAATAAAATTACATGTGTCTTTTCTTAGAACAATTTGCATGAAATGTTTTGTAAACTGAGACATTATACTTTAACCTTTCATATACGTTACAAATTTTAAATCTTTTACACCACCCGTGATTGTCTTTTTATTGACATCATAGAGTTTTGGTGTATATTTTAGTGACAGGGGACAAGTTCCTTTCCCTGTGACTTGGTCATCACCTATGGCCGGCCTATATATGGGCAGTTAATAATATTCACGGGCTTCGTAGCTAAATTCAACTGTAAGAAATGAAGCTCTCTTAAGAAAAAAAAAAAAGAATACAAAGTAGAAATTATTTAGATCCCTTGCTGTTCTTGACTTTTGCTTTCATTTTATTTTATTGATTGATGGTTGGTAAAAGAACATAACGAAATCAAAAGTAAAATGATAAGAAAGAACTTTTCAAGACCAACAATAATGGAAACCAAAAACTAACTCTTGAGGATTCCTTACACTTTATGGGTCCGTTTGGTTGGAGGATTAAAAGTAGGGATTGAACTCTTTTTTTTTTTTTTACTTTATCTTTATCTCATGTTTAGTGTTGTCAAGAATATTAGAATTTTGTTATCATGGGCCCACAAGCTAATCTTAATTTTGTAAAAAACATTATCCCAAGGGGGCCATGGGATTAGTTAGTATTGGATTAATATGTGATAAATGTAATAAAAATTATTGATTTTAATAATGTAAATAATAAATTATACTAAAAATCATTATTAATTTCACGTTAAATTAAAATTCTATTTTAATTTATTTAATTATTAAATATTTTTATAATTCCAAATTTACATTATAAGTTGATTATTAAATTAATATTCAAAAAGATAAATTTTTATAAAAAAATAGATTATTGAATAAAAATAATTTAAATATCATACATATATATTTAACAAAATAAAAATTATTTAAATTATTATTTATATTTCATTAATGTCATTGAGGTTGATTTGTATAATTAATAATATAAAATTTTAGTTTATAATAATATTCATAATAATAAGAACTTGTAAATTGTAATATTATAATATAAAACATGATTATTTATACTCCAATCTAATAGTACACCAAACAAAACATAAGATTATATATAATCCAGTATTATCCAATCTTATCCAATCCAATCTAATCCAATTCGGCATACCAAACGGGACCCTATATACTTAACCTTAAAATTTATCATCGGCCCACGCGAGATATTATCTCTAGCAATAACTATTTAAGTAATAATTCTCTTGCATATGTAGATACTTGCACATCTTTAAAAATGAATTTAAAATTAAACCATGCTCTCTAACTATATTTTAGCATGATATTGAAATATGAATTTAAAACTAAATAGCCGTTGTGTTCTGTAACGTCATTTATATTAAATTTGCTTGTTTATTTTCATTCTTTAACTAAATGGAAAACTGGTACTCCGTCAGTTTCATTTTTATTTTTTTTTAAATCTCTAAAAGTACGCTTGTAATTTCTAAAAGTATATTGACTCATTCAATGTGGGCCTAGAATTTCTCAACGCTGCAGTCTGGTCCTCACGTAGATGAATTCTTGAACTAAAGTCTAAAACAGAGCCCTAAAAGCCTTGGCGTTTCCTTCCAATTTGGATCACTGCTGAGCTGAAATCAATCTGTTATTGCCAAGTTTGTGCAGTGGAGGTTATTTTTCCTTTTTTTTTAAAAAAAAAATTATCAATTAAACACACACGTCCCCTATATGGGAATCGCATTGGGACCTAAGTTTTGGTAAAGTGTCCACTAACCAGTCGAGCTAGATCTTAATTAGTCTAAAGGGTTAATCATTTTAGGTTTTTGTATTGTGTTGCTATGTGACAAACACGGGAGCTCCAATGTACATAAAATTTACTCAAACGAAGAAATTAATTACTTCATATGTAAACTACGCAAAAAAAAGAAAGTTATCATATAGCTATTTTGGTCGAGGGGCAAAGAAGAAGTGAGAAACTAATTAATTAGGTAACAAAAATTTAGAGTTGTTCAAAACGATTGCCACGTAGTAAAACGTGCCATAAAATAATTATTGATCCAACGCCATCACATCAGCACTGCCGAAGATACAAACTTTCTCCGTAAAAACAAAATAATAATAATAATAATAATTTGCGTTTGCATTTGCATTTGCTGACTCATGCACCAAAAGAAGAAACTAGAGAAGACTGAGAGTCTGAAACCAAACTGAAAAACGTACCAAAGCAACCAGTTGTGGTCCTACTGATGATGTAAAAATGATTGTCACAAACTATACGTAAAGTGGTAACTGGAATATTCTCAATTGAAAGTATAAGATAAAAATACTGCAACAAGAGAAGAAACCAAGCACACACAACGTGACATGCAGCTGGTAGCACTTGAAAATTTGAAATGGGGGTCTTCTAGCTAATAATTCCATATGGCCTTCATGAAAAAAATTAATTTTCTGGCTCTTTTTCATTAGTTTCAGTTTTGCCCTCACGTGTGCAAATAAATGGATTCAAACAAAGTTCCCCATGTGATCCTTTTTGTTAGCTTATATGTAACTCCTTTTAGTTTAGGGACCACGTCCATGTGCCCACTTGCAGATTTTTGCTATCTCTCTAGCTTCAAGTGCGTATATTTCATTTCATCACTCTCTAAACAGCCCCATTTACCATATTTTTAACTTACCCCTATGCCCAAAACCCTAAATAATTAAATTAATGATGAGCATTATGTTGATAAAGCTTTTCTAGATCCGTTGAGTATCCATGGTACTCTAATGACAGGGTAAGAACTAGGAAAATGAAATAAGTATTAAATGGATAAAAGTTCTCACTATTATTATAAACTAGCTTTAAGTCTTGTTGGAAGATCGTAGCCTGGTTTTATATTGTTTTTGAGGCAATCATTCCTGCTAGTTGTATTTGCAATATTTGCCATGATTAGGCAAGTGAGGGCCAAAATGAAAAACATATGTTTTAGAGTCATTGTTATTTTCTGTTCTTTTATGTTGTGTTTATGTTTACGTGTGATATCATATTTTTTGTTGCTATTTATAAATTAAGGTGAGACAGAGGAGAAGATTGATTAAAAATGTTTATAAATTATTACTTAATTTATGATCAAGAAGGTTTCAGTTCCAAAAGATAGTGGGTCATTTGATGAACTGTTACATGTTGATTGTGTAATAACAGTCAAATTATTTATGAGAAGATGAAAAGTCAAATCTAAAATAAAATTTCTCTATTTATTAGATAATAAAGAATATACAAAGATGAGAAATAGTGATGCCAAATCACCTTCATATTTTTTGTTGCTATTTATAAATTAAGGTGAGGCAGAGGAGAAGAGTGATTAAAACTATTTATAAATAATTGCTTAATTTATTATCAAGAAGGTTTCAATTAGAGAAAATAGAGGGTCTTTTGATGAACTATTACATATTGATTGTGTAATAAAAATCAAATTAATTATGAGAAAATGAAAAGCCAAATCTGAAAGAAAATTTCTATATTTATTAGATAATAGAGAATATACAAAGATGAAAAATGGTGATGCCACATCACCTCTTGTAGTTCCAACTTGCAATATTTGTCATGATTAGGCAAGTGAGGGCCAAAATAAAAAACACATATTTTAGAGCTATTGCTATTTTCTATTCTGTTATGTTGTGTTTATGTCTACGTGTAATATCATATTTTTTGTTACTACTTATAAATTAAGGTGAGGCAAAGGAGAAGAGTGATTAAAAATGTTTATAAATTATTACTTAATTTATTATCAAGATGGTTTCAATTAGAGAAAATAGTGGGTCTTTTGATGAATTGTTACATATTAATTATGTAATAACAATCAAATTAATTATAAGAAGATGAAAAACCAAATCTGATATAAAATTTATCTATTTATTAGATAATAAACAATATACAAAGATGAGAAATAGTTATGCCAAATCACCTTCATATTTTTTGTTGTATTTATAAATTAAGGTGAGGCAAAGGAGAAGAGTGATTGAAAATGTTTATAAATAATTGCTTAATTTATAATCTAAAAGGTTTTCATTAGAGAAGATAGTAGGTCTTTTGATGAACTGTTGTACATTGATTATGTAATAACAATCAAATTAATTATGAGAATATGAAAAGCCAAATCTGAAAGAAAATTTCTCTATTTATTAGATAATAGAGAATATACAAAGATGAGAAATGGTGATGCCACATCACTTGTAGTCCCAATTTTATATAAATATATAGATTCTTATCTAAAATTTGAATTCTACTACGGAATAAGGTTTTCTTTATTGCTAAATATAACATAAAAAGAAAATAAAGGATCCTAAAGTAAAAGGGAAATAAAAGATCTTATTTCTAAAACAGATTAGGAAATAAAAATTTTACCTAAATTTTTTTCTTAATTTGATAAGACCTTGTTTGTTCTTCATGCAATTATTCTTCATGCAAGTCACTATCAGTCAAATTTAAAAACTTAAATAATATTGACAAAACATTAACTATTTTAAATATTTATATTCGGTAAATTAGTGTTTTGAACAAGGCATGAATTTAAGAGCTGGCCAATTAATACATTTAATGCTTTCTTCTTTTTCTTAGTTCTTACCCATGTCACTGGACTTTCATGGATACTCAATGAATCTTGTGAAGCTTTAGTATCATGCTTCTCGTCAATTAATACAAACAAACAGATGTTCTTGTGGCTTGTGCATGTTGGCTAAATAGCTAGCCAGGTGGTTTCACATCAAAGCAATCACAGTGCTTATGAATCTGATAAGTGCTGTTTATAAAAATCAACTATTTTGGTCCTTTTTAATCTATTGAGTGCTGTTTACAAAATCAGCTTTTTTGGTCCTAACTTGGAAAACTAAGCAGAATTTCTCAAAACGAATTTGAATGCTGTAACACACAATATGTACTTATTTGTGTATTACATACAATAATACAAAGTATATAATATATATCTTATCTCAATGACCCTTAACTTATCTTGCATGTGAGGTTACAGTTCTTCTGAACTAGAATCTCTTTTACTATTCAATTAGAGACAAAAAAAAAAAAAAAAAACCATCAAGATAACCTTTCATTATCTCTCAAATCATTGAAGAGACATACATATGATTGAACAACAACAATACATCAAGCACTTAATTAATTGATGGCATTTTTCTTCAAGAAAACTCGATTTGCATGATATAATCGAAGAGCTGAAAATTTACGTGCGTCAAAATGGACACTACCGACGAACGTGAATTAATACTCATGTAATAACATTCTAACTAGCTAGATGTTCAGACAAAAACCAGAGTTGGATTGTAGGAGGACACCAACTCCATGACTTTTCGATTCAAAAGCTAAACCATAAAAACGACCTTACAATTAATTAATAAAATTTTTTATCTAGCTAGCCAGTAACTGATTATTAATTAATTAATTACCTATGACACACACATTTATAATGGTAAGCACTGTTGATAGGGTCGTTTCCTTCAACTGGAACTTGTTCAGCTCTACACTTGTATTTGCAGCCTCTACATTCATTATAAGTGCAAGTTGGTGCTGTCGATCCTATCATCAATCTTCTTGAATTCCTATTCATTACCTTTGCTTTACTGCTTTCCTATATATATGTAAACACCAAAATGCACGCTTCAATGAAGAGTTTTTTACTTCCAAACAAGAAAAGAATTCAAACCAATGAATGCAAATTATATAGCTAATACCTTGAAATGAACAGGAAACGACGGAGAGAAGCTTTGATGATGAGGGATTTCCACTTGAGTTCTAGACCCTGCAAAATTATAAGAGCATTTTTTTAAATTAAGAAAAATGTATATGGAAAAAAGAAAAAAGACTTGGATAGTGTAAGAAAGTGGGTTGAGTTATGTGTGACCTTGTACTGTAAGATAAGCAGGAGCAAGAAGTTGCACTAGTAGTAGTAGGAGGACAAAGTTGCATAGTTTAATGCTAGCCATTTTTGAAGAATAATAAAATCTTCGAAGGTGAAATAGGAAAAATGGAAGTGAATTGAATTATTTATATTTAAAACACAAAAATGTGTCTGATAAGATAAAACAGAATTGAAGAGGGTTGTGGTCAATTAATGACCATAAGAGATAGACTGGCAAAAATCTATTTGCAGTGACCCAGAATCTCAGACAAGCGCACCCAAGGAGGTTCCCAAGCACTCCTAAAATCGGCAGATAGCTTGTTGGAGCTTAACCACGGGAAAAATACTGCAATGCCCTTTGATTTTGCTTCATTTTACAAGTATACTTTGCAATTGTTTTGATTTTTTTTTATGGTTAGAAAGGGGATTTGAGTCAAGAAAATCATTTGTATGCCTCTAGATGGGTATAGAGACGTAACGGTGGAGACATGTCACCCGCCAAAAGAAGAATCCAGACTTAGGAAATGATGAGTAAGAGACGGATATTATATATATTATTTTACAATATTTGCTTGAACAACGGATCTTGTTTAAATTAAATAAAGGCATGTTCAATTTTCAACAAACCAATTCTAAATTGAACATCCAGACTTAACAAATGATGTTTCAGGATCTTGTTTTCCCGCATAGATATAATTTCTCTGAATAAGTGGTATGTGTGGAATTTAATTCATTACAACCTTGGTTTATGAGGGCACACAATAGCACAAATCAAATTATAGGCTCTTTCAGATTTTTTTGAATAAAATAAACAGATATATATATAGAGGGAATTTAATTCATAGCAACCTTGGTTTATGAGGCCACACAATGGCACAAATTAAATTATAGGCTCTTTTAGATTTTTCGTATAAAATAAGCAGAATTAATGATAAGGGACCTAAAGATTTGTCAAAGTGTGTGTGTATATATATATATAGAGTATGGGCACCCGCATTTTTTTAATACAGACGCGCTCTCAAACCATAAGGTTTAATAAGTTTATTTTTTAATAAATTATAAAGTCACGCATTTTAAAATAGTTAAAATCTTAATTCTATTAAATCTATTGATTTAAAAAACGTGTCCGTATTAAAAAAAAATCTATGTATATGTGTGTGTATGATACGCGGCAAGAGACCAAGCACACACTGCATGACATGCAGCTGGTAGCACTTGAAAAATTAAAATGGGGTTCCTCTAGCAAATATTTCCTTATAGCTTTTGTGAAATTAATTTTCTGGCTTTGTTTCATTGGTTTCAGCTTTGCCTGTATGTGTGCAAATAAATGGATTCAAACAAAGTTGCCCATGTGATCCCTTTTGTTAGCTTATGTGTAACTCTTTTTAATTTAGGGACCACGTCCATGTGCCCACTTGCAGAGTTTTGCTCTCCATCTGGGCATCTCTGGCTTCACGTTCGTATATTTCATTTCATCACTCTTCAAAGTTTAATCAGCCCCATTTAGGCATTTGTCAAATTTACCCTAAATAATTAAATTAATACAAATATATACAAGCATCGTATTTGTATATGCCTCTATCTAGTCTTTTCCAGCAGTCGCTGCTGTGGCTTGTGCATGTTGACTAAATAGCTAGCTTCTAGGTGGTTTCACATCAAAGCAATCACAGTGCTTTTGAATCTGGTAAGTGCTGTTTACAGAATCAAATTTTTTAGTCCTAGGTTGGGAAACTAGACAGAATTTGTGAAAAGGAATTTGAATACTGAAACACTATATGTACTTATTTTTGTATTATATACAATGTACATACATTTATGTATATAATTATATACATATCTTACCTCAATGACCACCCTTAACTTATCTTGCATGTGAGGTTACAGTTATTCTGAACTAGAATCTGTTTTACTAATCAATTAGAGACAAGAGGGTCGAAAAATAAATATTTGACCATCAAGATAACCTTTCTTTATCTCTCAAATCATTGAAGAAAACATACACATCATGAACAATTAAAAATACATCAAGCACTTAATTAATTGATGATATTTTTCTTCAAGAAAACTCGATTTGCATGATACAATCGAAGAGCTGAAAATTTATGTGCGTCAAATTGACACTAACGACGAACGTGAATTAATACTCATGCAATAACATTGCTCAGACAAAAACCAGAGTTGGATTGTAAGAGAACAAATTAAAAGATAATTTCAGGCTCTTACACGACACCGACTCCATGACTTTTCGATTCAGAAACTAAACCATAAAATCAACCTTACAATTAATTAACAAAATTTTTGATCTAGCTAGCCAGTAACTGATTATTAATTAATTGCTTACCGATAAGACACATTTGTGATGGGAAGCACTGTTGATAGAGTTGTTTCCTTCATCTGGAACTTGTTCAGCTCTACACTTTATTTGCATTTTGCAACCTCTACATTCATTGTAAGTAACCGCCGTCGATCCAATCATCAATCTTCTTAAATTCCTATTCATTACCTTGGCTTCACTGCTTTCATATATATATAAACACCAAAATGCATGTTTCAATGAAAAGTTTTTACATCAAAACAAGAAAAGAATTCAAACCAGTGAATGCCAATTACATAATTAATACCTTGAAATGAACTGGAGACGAAGGAGAGAAGCTTTGATGATGAGGAAGTGTCACTTGAGTTAGAAGCTGCAAAGTTATAAGAGCATTTTCTGATATTAAGAAAATTGTGTATGACAAATAATAACAAGAATAATAAGAATTGATAGTATAAGAAAGTGAGTCGAATTATATTTTGTTAGGAAATATGTGTTCTTTTTCAATAAGGATTTCCTAGGAAATCATTCTATGATGTCATGATTAAAATCATTATGCCAATACCCTGATTAAACACGAATTACGTAAATAAAATATAAGACATATAAATTTAACATAAAATTTTGTAAATTAATATTAAGTGCAAAATAGAGCATGAATTATATAAGTGGAATATAAGACTTGTAAATAAAAGGTAAAATAAATAAATTAACATAAGAGTGGCAAATTGAGTACATCAATGGCAAACAAAACAAAAACTTAAAAATATAAAATAAAACTTGCAAATCAATCATAAGTCAAATAAAACATAAATTAAGTAAATTAAACATAAGATTTCATGTATAAAAAAGGAGTAGTAAGTTGATGTATTATTAGTAAGCAAAATAAAAACTTACAAATGTAATATAAAATTTGTAAATCAACACTAAGTGTAAAATAAAACATAAATTATATAAATGAAGCATATATAATACATTTAAATAGAGGGTAAAATAAAAAAAATAGAAAAGTGATAAATTGGTGTATTATTGATAAAAAAAAATGAAAACTTGTAAATTAATATTAAATGTAAAATAAAACATTGTGTAAATGGAACATAATACTTGTAAATGAAAGGTAAAAAAACTAAGTTAACATAGGAGCGATAAATTGATGTATTATTGATAAATAAAACAAAAACTTACAAATATAACATAAAATTTGTAATCAACATTAAATATGAAAAAATATAAATTATGTAAATGAAACATAACAACATTAAATAGTAGCTAAAATAAGTAAATTAACATATGAGTGGTAAATTGGAATATTATTGATAAACAAAACAAAAAACTTATAGATGTAACATAAAAGCTGTGAATCAACATTAACCGTAAAATAAAATATAAATTATGTAAATAAAACATAAAACTTATAAATGAAATTTAAAATAAGTAAATTAATATAAGAATTATTAAAAGAACAAAAACTTACATATATAAAATAAAACTCATTATAATAATGATTACCTTATGATTTGCTGATTTTGTTTCTAGATTGAATAATGATTTTTTTAAATTTATGTAATACATGTGATGGTAGATGTGAAATATTATTAAGGATAAAATTTATCCTCAAAATCAAAACTTGAAAAACTATTCTTTTCGTGTATTTTGTTTTTCAAAGTTGTTTCTAACATATAGTGATTCTCCTAAACTTCCTTGATAGTAACCCCAAATGATCTTTTAAGTACAAGTAAGAAGTAAAGTTTAAAACTACATGAAGTATGTAAAAGCAAAAAATTAAATCCAATTTCATAAATATATTATATATGTCTAGTATTATAAGAATATTTTATTATTTTTTATTTGTATTGATCCACATCAAGAAAAATAATTTTGCTTAATTAACATATAACAACACTATGACAGAAAATTAAAAAAAAAATTATGAATGTCCTAGAATGAATATATAATTTATGGTTAAATTTATTCAATAAAACTTATTGTAATTATTTTCCATGTAATTTTTTAGTTTCCAACTGATGACTAATTTTTTTTCTTTGTTTAATTACATTAAATGAATAAACTATTTTTGTTTACTAAAAGTTTAATATTACTATTTTTTGTTTACTAAAAGTTTAATATTGACTTACATGTTTTATGTTATTTTTACAAATTTTTTTTTTTTACAATTTTAAAACACTAATTTACCATTTTTATATTAATCTACTTGTTTTACCTTCTATTTATTAGTTTTATATGTAATTTACAAAATTTATATTTATCATGGCATTGATGCCCTCACTTTAATCATGAAATAATAGAATTTTTCTCCCTAGGATTTTTTTTATCTTTAGGAGGATTCATCTTTGAGGAATAATTAATTTAATTTTCCTTTTAGGACTTAGTTTATTCTAGGATGAATACAACTTATATAAGAAATAATCACTATATAAGGAGGTTGAGTTCATTGGTTTACATGACACAATAATCAATTTTTTGTGTAAGTAAATAGTTTTTAGTGTGAAAGGAACAAAAGGTCTATTGAAAGATTGAGTGTTATTGATATTTTGGTGTAAGGAAAATACTAAAGCGACTGTGATAATTTTTTACATAATAGATTTTTCTCATATTGTCCTTGGTGCACTCATGGTTTTTCTTTGGTATAAGAGCTTTCTCGTAAATTTTTGTGTTGTGTGATTGGTTTTATTTTCTATCTATTTTTTATTTTTTATTTGTTTTATATTTTTACTTGCAAGATTTTGGATGGAATTAAAATTCCTTAACAAGTATTGTCAGAGCTAGGGCTATTATGTAAAGCTATTATATCTACAAATAAATTTTTAAATCTTGTGAGAATTGAGGTTGAAAGTTTTTATAGAAGAATTAATTTTGGCTTGTAACAAATTCAAGTTAAGGGTATATTAATTCAATATGGGACACAAAGTTTTAAAGGACAAGCCATACCCTGCTTCTAGCAATGACTCTGGAAAATCTATAATTATGATTAATGAAGATTGGAAAGCATTGGATGAAAGAACTACAAATGCTATACAAACATGTCTAACTAATAATGTTCTTACAAATATAAGAAAAATTCTTTTTGGAAGAGAACTCTGCCAGTACCATGGAAGAATATGTGTCACTACTAACGGTCCACAAGATTTGCACACAAAGTATAGTTTAACATTTATGCAAGGTATGTAGTGAAGTATTTTATATCGACGGCTAGGGACTCTCAAATAAGCTAAACATGAGAGTAGGTAGTATTTTCAATAAGGCGATATGTATGCTCTAAATAAGATAGAGTGTAATAATTCTTAGTGTAGAAAAATATAACTGCTAGATAGAAGATATGATTTTACTTACAATAGAGTGATTTTCATAAGCTCTATGTGAATGTGGTTTTAGTGGATTTAGTGGAGATGACATGGTTATATGGATACACGGTGGATTATCTCTTGTCTTCTAATTGCATTTGCCCAAATCCAACTTCATAAATAAACAATGAATGGAAGCAAAATTCATAAGGCCTGGTGAGTGAGACAGATATTATACATATTATTCTATAATATTTGCTTCATCAATGGATCTTGTTTAAATTAAATAAAAACATGTTTAGTTTTCAATAAACCAGTTCTAAATTTAACGTCCAGACCTAGGAAATGATGTTTCCGGATCTTGTTTTCCCACATAGATATAATTTCTCTGAATAAGTAGTATATGGGGAATTAAAATTCCTAACAACCTTAGTTTATGAGGCCACACAATGACATAAATAAAATTATAGGCTCTTTCAGATTTTTTTGTATAAAATATACAGAATTAATGATTGAGGACTTAAAAGTTTGCCAAAGTGACGGAAGCAAATAATATCTATGTTAGTGGACCAAAAAAAAAAAAAAAAAAAGAGAAGTCAAAATTAAATCATTTATGGCTTGATTTAATAAATTCAAGCCTGCTTAAGATTGAGGCGAATAATTTTTAATTTATAGAAAAATGATATAATAAAATGTTAGATGATAAAATGTGACAGTTATCAATTAAATAATGAAATAATATAATTAATTTTCTAAGAATTTGTAAAAAAATTATCGGTCCTACCGGTCTGTGGTTTGCATAAAATGATAAAAACACATACGAATAAGAAACAAAATGAAAACTTGTAAATCAATATTAAGGGCCAGTTTGGTAATGTTGTAGCTTTTAAAATAATTTCTGTTAGCTGTGCTGGAGAAATAATCAGCTGTAACGAGAATCAGTTAAGTGTTTGGTAAATTTTATTTTCAAAAATACTGTGAATTTTAAAAGCAATTATAGGTGTTTGGTAAATCTTACTGTTAAACTGTTGTAAGAAAATAAAAGACTAAAATATACATAAGATAGGATGAAATTTACTTACACATATAAAAATGTACATATGCAATATTTTTAATTGTGTATTATAATAATTTTAACTAAAAATAAAATTTATACTATAGTGATTTTATTTCTTTGTTATCTTAAAACAATTGATAATTATTTCATTAAATAACATCAAGCAAAGTATAACTACGTATTTTAAAAATAAACATAAAAAAATTTAATGAGTTACAAAAACTCAAAATAAAAATAAATAATAGATTGTCATGCAATATCATATTCACATTAAACTTGCAACAATATTATTTCTTAGAAGGATAATTTCGGATTTAAGTAATAATAGTAAGGATATTAATGGAATTATATTAAAAGATAAAATTGATTCTCAAAATCAGAATCTAAAACATACCCTTCCCTGCTTTTCAAAATCTTACAAATATAACATAAAGTTTGTAATCAACACTAAATATGAAAAATATAAATTATGTAAATGAAACATAACAACAATAAATAGTAGCTAAAATAAGTAAATTAACATATGAGTGGTAAATTGGAATATTATTGATAAACAAAACAAAACAAAAACTTATAGATGTAACATAAAAGCTGTGAATCACATTAACCGTAAAATAAAATATAAATTATGTAAATAAAACATAAAACTTATAAATGAAAGTTAAAATAAGTAAATTAATATAAGAATTATTAAAAGAACAAAAACTTGCATATATAAAATAAAAACTCATTAAAATAATGATTACCTTATGATTTGCTTATTTTGTTTCTAGATTGAATAATGATATTTTTAAATTTATGTAATACATGTGATGGTAGATATGGAATATTATTAAGGATAAAATTTATCCTCAAAATCAAAATTTGAAAAACTATTCTTTTCATGTATTTTGTTTTTCAAAGTTGTTTCTAACATATAGTGATTCTCCTAAACTTCTTTGATAGTAACCCCAAATGATCTTTTAAGTACAAGTAAGAAGTAAAGTTTAAAACTACATGAAGTATGTAAAAGCAACAAATTAAATCCAATTTTATAAATATATTATATATTTCTAGTATTATAAGAATTTTTTTTTTTGTATTGATCCACATCAAGAAAAATAATTTTGCTTAATTAACATGTAACAACACTATAGGGGCTGTTTGTTTTTTTAACTTAATGACTTAATTGACTTAATTGTAATTAGTTAAGTCATTAAGTTTGTTTGTTTTTTCAACTTAATTAAAATTTTCAGTCATTAAGTCATTAAGTTATTAAGCTAATTTTTTTAGCTTTTTACTTAACCTAAAAAATCTGAATGACATCATTAAAAAATATTCTCCAAAATCTCCCTATCTAATTAATTAAACTCCATCCATAACTAATTAAGTTTAATAATTAGCATTATTATCCATCTCTATAACTTGTGATAATATAGTTGTAAACTTTTTTTTTTCTCTCTTCAAATTAGTATTATTTTTCTTTATAATTTTTAATGAATATTTTTCGTATAAAACATCTTAGGCAATGATAAAATTAATTATAATATACTAATTTAGAATATTAAAGGGTTGTACTCAATTGGGTATGATTATCTTATAAAAATATATTATTTTATTTATATTATTTGAGATATTATTAATTGTTTAATATGATAATTTGTAAGGGCATAGATGTAAAAATATCGGATTTCAAATTTTTTTAAGTTTGAAAAACAAACAACTTAATACTTATTTTTAATGATTCAGACAAAAAAACAAACATACTATTTATATTCAGATATTCAGCTCTATTTAGAATTCAGACTAATTCATGTCTATTTAGATTTCAGATAAAATAATTTTTATTTTTTTTTTATTTTTTATTTGTATTGATCCACATCAAGAAAAATAATTTTGCTTAATTAACATATAACAACACTATGACAGAAAATTAAAAAAAAAATTATGAATGTCCTAGAATGAATATATAATTTATGGTTAAATTTATTCAATAAAACTTATTGTAATTATTTTCCATGTAATTTTTTTGTTTCCAACTGATGACTGATTTTTTTTCTTTGTTTAATTACATTAAATGAATAAACTATTTTTGTTTACTAAAAGTTTAATATTACTATTTTTTGTTTACTAAAAGTTTAATATTGACTTACATGTTTTATGTTATTTTTACAAATGTTTTTTTTTTTTTACAATTTTAAAACACTAATTTACTATTTTTATATTAATCTACTTGTTTTACCTTCTTTTATTAGTTTTATATGTAATTTACAAAATTTATATTTATCATGGCATTGATGCCCTCACTTTAATCATGAAATAATAGAATTTTCCTCCCTATGATTTTTTTATCTTTAGGAGGATTCATCTTTGAGGAATAATTAATTTTCTTTTTAGGATTTAGTTTATTCTAGGATGAATACAACTTATATAAGAAATAATCACTATATAAGGAGGTTGAGTTCATTGGTTTACATAACACAATAATCAATTTTTTGTGTAAGTAAATAGATTTTAGTGTGAACGGAACAAAAGGTCTATTGAAAGATTGAGTGTTATTGATATTTTGGTGTAAGTAAAATACTAAAGTGACTGTAATAATTTTTACATAATAGATTTTTCTCATATTGTCCTTGGCACGCTCGTGGTTTTTCTTTGGTATAGGAGCTTTCCACGTAAATTCTTGTGTTGTGTGATTGTTTTTATTTTCTATCTATTTTTTATTTATTATTTGTTTTATATTTTTGCTTGTAAGATCTTGGATGGAATTAAAATTCCTTAACAAGTATTGTCAGAGCTAGGGCTATTATGTAAAGCTATTATATCTACAAATAAATTTTAAAATCTTGTGAGAATTGAGGTTGAAAGTTTTGATGGAAGAATTAATTTTGGCTTGTAGCAAATTCAAGTTAAGGGTATATTAATTCAATATGGGACACACAAAGCTTTAAAGGACAAGCCATACCCTGCTTTTAGCAATTACTCTGGAAAATCTATAATTATGATTAATGAAGATTGGAAAGCATTGGATGAAAGAACCACAAATGCTATACAAACATATCTAGCCAAGAATGTTCTTACAAATATAAGAAAAATTATTTCAAGAAGAGAACTTTGGGAGAGACTAGAAAATTTATAGTAGATGAATCTCTAAGTGATTAAGGAATGATTTCACACGCTAAGAATGGTTAAAGGTATAAAAGTTTTTTTATCATCTTAATGTTTTCAATGGCATCGCGATATAACTAGAAGCAATTAAAGATAAAATTAAAGATAAGGAAAATGCACTTAGGCTATTTTGGTCTCTTTTCTAATTTTCTACAAGCATTTGTCGCTATTTTGATGCATGGGAAGGAGATTGTTGATCATGAGGAGTTATTAATACTCTACTTTCATAACAAATAAGGCTAAGTAGTTGAAGTAAGGAATGATTCTGATGATATGGCATTGACATTTGGTAACTGAAAAAAAAAATAAATCCAAGAAGAAAGGAGTTTGTTGGTTGTGCGGACAATTAGGACATCTTAAAAGAAATTATCAGAAAGTAAATGGAGTAAGTTTAGTAAGTGACTTTAAGTTAGTATATGTAGATACTGATAGTATCGACAGTAGAAAGTCTCTCATTATTGTTGGAGACGATGGTCCCTTGTAATAAATGAAGAAGACTTCTTCATGGTAAGTTGCCAGTACCATGGAAGAATATATGTCACTACTAGCGGTCCACAAAATTTGTACACAAAGTATAGTTTAACATTTATGCAAGGTATACAGTGAAGTATTTTATATCGACGGCCAGGGACTCTCAAATAAGCTAAACATGAGAGTAGGTAGTATTTTCAATAAGGTGATATGTATGCTCTAAATAAGAGAGTGTAATAATTCTTAGTGTAGAAAAATATAACTGCTAGATAGAAGACAAGATTTTACTTACAATAGAGTGATTTTCATAAGCTCTATGTAATGTGGTTTTAGTGGAGATGACCTGGTTATACGGATACACGGTTGATTATCTCTTGTCTTCTAATTGCATTTGCCCAAATCCAACTTCATAAATAAACAATGAATGGAAGCAAAATTCATAAGGCCTGGTGAGTGAGACAGATATTATACATATTATTCTATAATATTTGCTTCATCAATGGATCTTGTTTAAATTAAATAAAAACATGTTTAGTTTTCAATAAACCAGTTCTAAATTTAACGTCCAGACCTAGGAAATGATGTTTCAGGATCTTGTTTTCCCACATAGATATAATTTCTCTGAATAAGTAGTATATGGGGAATTAAAATTCCTAACAACCTTAGTTTGTGAGGCCACACACTGACATAAATAAAATTATAGGCTCTTTCAGATTTTTTTGTATAAAATAAACAGAATTAATGATTGAGGACTTAAAAGTTTGCGAAAGTGACGGAAGCAAATAATATCTGTGTTAGTGGACCAAAAAAAAAAAAAACGAGAAGTCAAAATTAAATCATTTATGGCTTGATTTAATAAATTCAAGCCTCCTTAAGATTGAGGCGAATAATTTTTAATTTATAGAAAAATGATATAATAAAATGTTAGCTGATAAAATGTGACAGTTATCAATTAAATAATGAAATAATATAATTAATTTTCTAAGAATTTGTAAAAAAATTATCGGTCCTACCAGTCAGTGGCTTGCATAAAATGATAAAAACACATACGAGTAAGAAAACAAAACTTGGGCCCAAACCCATGAACAGGCCCAGGTATCTTTTTAGCCCAAAGATTGCCGTGTCCTTTGGATTATCGTTACAAGCCGCCAGAGTTTCAAAACAGGTAGGCTTCCCGCTTCTTGAAGAATACCAAACCTTGCCGCCTACACTTCATCAAGTCCTCCTCCAAACAATCCTTTTCCTTCCACCTCCAATCTCTCCCTTCTCAAAAATCACTCCCCAAAAGTAAAGGATCCATCTCTCTTCTATATTACCACCATGTGGCTTCTTCAAAATCCTGTCAATACCATTTCCCATTTCTCATTTCATAATAATCAACTCGATCGTCTCATTCTCTCTATCTTGACAATCACAAAATGGCCGCTTCCAAAGAAAAAACTGCTTTGACCACCACCGCCGCCACCCCGGTGACTCTCACGTGGAAGTACTCGAACCGGGTACTTTTAAAAACCATTCTTGAATCCGGCGATGGAGGGCTGGGATTGGTGGACGAGAGAATGGTGGTTGGTGGGTGGGTTAAGACTTCGAAAGAAGTGAAGAAAGAGCCTATGCCACCCCCGCCGGCTGATGTTGCTGGTGAAGCAGCGGCAACGCGCCCCAAGGACAAAGAGAAAGAGAAAGACGTGAGCTGCGTGGAGATTCTTCAATCAAGAATCCCATTTTTCAGGACAATAATCAGGGTTCTTGGTGGTAGCGCTGGCATTTCCAACAATGTCCCTCTTCGCGAGAAGTTGGAGGCTTTGGTTCCTAAGCCACCCCCGCCTTCCACAGTTTTCTTGCTAGTCAGTGATGGTTCTTGTGCGGCTAGTCTTCAGGTACAAAAATGGAGTTTAGTTTATCTGCTTGTTGAAATTCTCTGTTGCTTTTAAAAGACTTGACGGTGGGAATACTTGCTAAGAGACTTTAATTGATTAAAATTGTTTCGGAAAAAATTCATAGCTACTTCATGTTCACTCCTTTGACTGCTTTTACAAACTCTCAGGTTGTGGTGGAATCCACTTTAGTTTCCCCTAGCAAAATCCGGCCTACTGGAACTTGTATAATGGTAGAAGGTGTACTGAAGCAGTCGTCAGTTCAAGGGAAACACGCTGTTGAACTAAAAGCAGACAAAATTCTTCACATTGGGACAGTTGATCATGATAAATATCCATTATCAAGGAAGCGACTTCCCATGGATATGTTGCGGGATTCTGCCCATTTTCGTCCTCGTACAACAACGGTAGCTCCTGCATCAATTCCTCTTCTGTCTGTCCTGTTTCATTTGAATTGTTTGTCGAATGTTGTAGCTATGAAGTATGACATCTGGTGCTTACTTAGCTTTGTCTAGATGCTCATCCATCTGATTAAACATGTTTTGCATTCTGCAGGTGGCATCTGTTATGCGAATCCGTAGTTCCCTGACCCATGCAACTCACACATTCTTCCAAAACCATGGGTTTCTGTATGTTCAAGTACCCGTTATCACAACCACAGACTCTGAAGGATTTAGTGAGAAGTTTCAGGTTACTACTCTTTTTGACAAGAGAGAAAAAGAGGGGCCGAAAACTGCTAAAGATATTGAAGGTGTTAACCTTGACATTTTGAAGGGTTCTATAAAGGAAAAAAGCAACAAAGTTGAAGAACTCAAGAGAAGTGACAGCAATAGGGAGGCACTCATTGCTGCAGTTCAGGATTTACGGAAAACAAATGAACTAGTATCGCACCTAGAATCAAGAGGCAAACTACTACAAGCGCCTTCAGTTAAGACTGATACAGTTAACTTTTCTGAAGATTTCTTCTCTCGCCAAACATATCTTACTGTCTCTGGTCGCCTTCATTTGGAGAGTTACGCATGTGCCCTTGGAAATGTTTACTCGTTCGGACCCAGATTTCGAGCAGAGCAAAAGGAATCTTCAAAACATGCAGCAGAGATGTTGATGGTTGAGACTGAAATAGCTTTTTCACAATTAGAGGTATTAAACCTTGACCTTATATTTTCAAGTATCTCTGCTATTTACTTTTATATGCTTTCATATACTTCTGCCTTCAAGCTGCATTATTTATCAGACCTCATGCAAAAATACTCTTGATTACTTATTTTTCCTTTTGGCAAAGAAATCTAAGTTTTGAAGCTATTGCTGAACATTTTATCCTTATTTTTCTGATCAATTGACAACGTGAGGAGATTTTAGAATTCCTTCAGTTTTGTGTAGTTTATAAACAAGGGATTATCATGTACACATGATATGCCTTGGGTGGCAGACCATTTGCATTGTAGATAAAGCTTGTGGTGCCAGTAAAATTTCTTTAGAATTTTAAAGATAATCAGAATTTTGTTAGGTAATTCTCAGTTGAAAAATGTCATAACAACTGGCTAAAAACGTTGTGGATTTCACAGGATGCCATGAAATGTGCGGATGACTATTTCAAGTTTCTCTGCAAATGGCTATTGGAAGATTGCTCAAAAGATCTGGAATTTGTCTCAAAACGAATTGACATGACCTGTATTGATCGTCTGCAGTCATCGATATCAAGTTCTTTTGAAAAAATCACCTATACAGAAGCAGTGAAGGTTTTGGAAAAGGTGAAGTTGAACATATCCATTGGTTGTTTCAATATACAAGACATATTCACATCAGCATTGTTATAACATAAAGGTTTCTTGTTAATCAGGTTACAGAGAAGATATTTGAGACAAAACTGGAGTGGGGTGTAGCTCTCACGGCAGAACATCTAAGGTATTCATATTCTGATTTTAGTTTAAAATTGCTCTTAGCTGAACTACAGGAGCTAAGGCCTTATCTGGTTGTTAATACTTAACATTCTTTTCATGGAATGACAGTTACCTGGCTGATGAGATCTATAAGAGGCCTGTAATCATATACAATTATCCGAAAGCAGTTAAACCATTTTATGTGCGCCTGAATGATGATGGAAACACAGTTGCAGCATTTGATATGGTTGTACCGAAGGTAAGCTCAAGAACTTTCCAAACAGATGAAAGACCTCCATTACAAATTATATCCAAGAATGCTAGTTATAAAACTGGAATGCATTTGCTTGCAGGGCGGGACAGTGATTACAGGTAGCCAAAATGAGGAACGCATAGATATGTTGAATACAAGGTAACCCAATCTTAGGTCAGCTTGTCCAGAATATTCGTATATAACATGAGTTAAATTTGCTGGACTTTATACTGAATGAAGTTTTGAGCCTTGAAAACGAGGAGAAATTGTTGAAGTTGATTTAAGAAATGGCTGAAACCAAAATAGATCTTTATAATGGCTGTTAACCTATGATCTCTTATGAATTTGGCTTGATACTCACTTAATGGTGTCATATTCCCATGCATATAGATTCCCATCAAAATAAAAATCAAATCTCCCTACTTTTTTTTTTTTTCTTCTTGTCTTCAGGATCAAGGAACTGGGATTGCCAAGAGAACAGTATGAATGGTATTTGGATCTACGCAGGCATGGAACAGTCAAGCACTCTGGATTTAGCTTTGGGTTTGACCTCATGGTTCTCTTCACTACTGGTCTCACCGATGTTAGAGATGTCATCCCTTTTCCTAGAAGCCTGGGGAAAGCCTACAATTAACTGTACTCCCAGCAGAATACACTCCAAAAAGAAGAAAATTCTTTGTTGAGCTTTCCAATTCCCAGAGTGCAAACAGAAATGAAAAGTGTCATGTAAATATATATGTGGAGATGTGAAACAAAGGAGGCATTCCATATCATACTTGTATTGTTTCACTTGTTTTATGCCTAGTTCATCTAAATGTACACAGGTGAATGTAAATGCAGAAAATTACTTGCTAAAATGACCTTGTCTTAAAGTTCATTCATTGTTTTCTTCGAAGAAACTGTCTTTGGTTTAACAAACTAGGATTGGGAAGATTTAAGGAGAGACGACCACCTTGATGGAAGTATCAGCGAGGATATTTTTTGAATCAAGAGGGAAGAAAAATGGATAGAGCTCATAGCGAACGTAACAACTACTGTATAGAACCCGACACCCCTTCTTGTTGTTGCAGAAGTTGGGAAAATTTCCAACAGCAATAGCCAAGCACTGAGCACAATCTATCTGAGACAGGTCCCTAGTGCACTGCACCAAGGCATAAAGTGTCACAAACGGTGAAAGTTTAGTCTGACCTTGGCCAAGTCCTTCGTTCTTCCGCACAACAGCTTGTGATCTAATCTCGCCCATTAAGGCTCCCAGTTCTTTGTTAAAACTTTCGGGATCTGTCACATTCTCAACGTTGTAGTAGAATATGCCAAACGAGGTATCAACTTTCCCAACAAAATTCTCCGTGTTGTATCGCAAAAAGCAATAGTCATACCAAATCCTGGCATCAGCTTGGTTTACACAACGTTGGCGGATTTGCTTCGCTGCATCTTGGATACAGCTCGCGCAATCTTTGCTGCCCACATCTCCTCTGCATTGAGCCAGGCCAAAGACTTTGTCTTGGTCTTTACCATAAGAAGTAGCAATATAGCCAGTTTTAGCAGTTTCGGAAACTAGTTCAGCCAGCAAATTATCTATGTTTGCTGATATCTTGCCATTGCCACTCACGTTAGACTCCTTATTGCAAAACTCTCCCAAAGGATCTGCAGCACAAGTGTATAGAACCAGTAGGAGAACAAGACTCTGTAGCAAAACCATGGTTTTGCTTGTTATTTCACTTGAATCTCCATTACATTGAGACTCTTCTTATAAGAGTGATTGAAAGTGGAAGTGATAACTGATAATGGATGTGGGGATACAACAGCAGACATTCTTGACTCACAAGCTTAGTTACCACCACAATGAGTGGGGGACTCAAACAACTGCTTCCAAAAAGTAGTCTTCCATTAATATTCTTTGTTGAAATTTATGAACATGTGTTTGTCAACGATTGAGATACAAGGAGCGTCAAGAAAAAAAATAAAATTATACTGTATATGAAAGCTGCATCACTGATTGTTTTAA
Organism: Citropsis articulata; assembly: GCA_030449925.1. Lineage (NCBI taxonomy): Eukaryota > Viridiplantae > Streptophyta > Magnoliopsida > Sapindales > Rutaceae > Citropsis > Citropsis articulata. The sequence goes on along the minus strand of JASUUH010000211.1, from coordinate 5,548,111 downwards.
CCACTAAGTTTGATTAATTTCCTTGTCTCTCTGATGGCAAACATAGAATCTTTAGCTCTTGATTATAATCTTTAATGGTGCTTAAATCCTAATCATTATAATCTTTAATGGTGCTTAAATCCTAATCCAAGAGATTTATTGACTTATTGTGATGGATCCTTTATGGATTTTCAGTTTGCTCACATGTTGAGCAAGTTTTTTATTCTGTTCTCTGTGACTGGGCGCACGAGTGTACATTTGTACTCTCGTGTTTTGGATACTACTAGAAAAGGACGGGAAAACAAAATCCCCCTTGGGAGAAGTGTTTCTGGACGTAATGAACTGTGCTATATATGAAGTTAAACTACACATATTTAAAATCATAATTTGAAAGTAATATTAAATATTAAAATTCTTAATCAGTAAGAAAGGGGAAAAAAATCAATAGGTTATTCTAAATTTTTATAATTTATTTTGGCTTGATGGAAGTGATAGGTAATAACAAAAATAAAAAAATATATTAATTATAAAAAAAACAAATAGAAGCGGGATTTTATAAGGACAACAAAGGGGAGTTAATAGCTTCACTCTTGTTAAAATTAAAAACAAAGGAATGGTAAATAGGCGGGCGGGTGCTGTTTTGACACTCTTTTAGTTTTAAATATTGTCGGAGAGTATCAAAACAACACTATTAGATATTGTTTTTTATCAGCTTCTATTAGTATTTGGGTTGAATATCATTATTCAAATATCTCTTATTTCAAAAAGTCAATTTAAAGAGGTAGCACAATTAAACATATTGTATCTATTATCATTATTGAAATATCCATTATCTCAATAAGTCTATAATGAAAATGATTAAACTATCAAATAAAAAGGTGCTCTGGAGGCAAAAGATGTGGCATAATCAAACAAAGAGTGCTGCGGCTTATAGAAAGAGAGAGTGCAGGTACTTATAAAGTCCACAAGATAAGCTTTTAAGGTGATGCGAAACTTAATTAAAATCATTATAACTCAAACTTCTTTGAGGTCTAAAACAACTCATATATTGGGTCTAAAAGACAGTTCAAGAGTTTAAAATCCTCACATAAGCACATAACAAGCCTAATGGCTCATTAAAATAATAATAATAATAATAGTAATAACTTAATGGTATGTAGGGCTCAATTAGGATCACAGTTTTTTTACCCAATAATAATAATAATAATAATATTGGTAGATGTGAAATAGTGGTGGGGGTGTTGGATTTTCAACGAGGCTCATTTGTCACTAACTTACATTTAACGCCGCAATCACATGGGAATCTTCAATACAAAGGGGCCAAAGAAAATGTTGAAATCCAATAATACGGAGCAGTGGCTGGCAGCAACCTCTTCATCAAGCAGTAGTGGGAAACCACGAACCAAATGAAATAATAAACAACAACAAAACAATTAGATACGAAGTAATGGTTTCACTGTTGACCCTCATTTTATAATAAGTACAAAAATAAGATAAAATGAGAGCAACATCTTTAATGTGATGAAATTATTATGAATACTCTCTTATTTTTATTAGTGGTCACATAACTATTTTTTTTTATAAATAATTAGATCATTATAATAAAAAAAAATATGTAGATAACTATATTTTTTTTTAAAAATAGTTATCTAAAACTATGGACGTGTCACTGTTCTTGCTTCATTATAATAATATAAGAATGACAATAATAAAATGGGAAGGTAGACCCAGAACAGTAGAAATTAGAAGCAGCAATAGCAAATGTTTTGTTACGACGTGAGGACATTTCAATCGGCCACCAAACGAACCAAATCCCCATAAAGCCTATCTCAACGCACCAATATAAAGCCACTTAAAGCCGCTGAAATATATCAACACCACCACAAGTCCACCACCGAAGGAAACTTCAACGAAGTCTTTACCCCCGTCAATCACGCCGCTTTGTCTCTCTCTGCCACCTTTTCAACTCTTCACTTCACATTTTCATCAAAAGCCCACTTAACAGGGAACAAAAGGAAGAGCAATGGGTAAAGAAGCGCAAGCAGGAGGGGGAGAAGAGTACTTGTTCAAGATTGTATTGATAGGGGACTCTGCTGTGGGGAAATCGAACCTGTTGTCAAGGTTCGCGAGGAATGAGTTTGACAGCAACTCGAAGGCGACAATAGGAGTTGAGTTTCAGACACAAGTGGTGGATATTGATGGGAAAGAAGTGAAGGCCCAGATCTGGGACACTGCCGGCCAAGAGAGATTTAGAGCTGTTACCTCTGCTTATTACAGGGGAGCTGTTGGTGCTCTTGTGGTTTATGATATTACCAGGAGAAGCAGCTTTGACAGTGTTAAACGCTGGCTTGAGGAGCTCACCAGTAAGTCCTTCATTTGGATTGTTCGCTTCTCCTTCCTTTTTTTTTTTTTTTTCGGTTTGTGATATATATGTCTAATGAATTGAGGGTATAGTTTGTATTATCACACATGACCAGTGAGAGAGATGATCTTTGGCTGGTGTTTTGGATTACAGTCTAGTCTTAAATAACAAAACCATGAAAAATTGTGTGCTATTACTGTTGGTAACGTGTCTGTTATGCGAAGCCAAGGTTGTATTTTAATGAGTTGAATGATGCATGCATTGCTGCAGCTCACTGTGATACTGCTGTGGGAAGAATGCTGGTGGGGAACAAGTGTGATTTGGAGAGCATTAGAGATGTTAGCACAGAGGAGGGCAAAAGCCTTGCGGAGGAGGAAGGATTGTTCTTCATGGAGACATCAGCTCTTGATTCTACTAATGTTGAAGCTGCTTTTGAGATTGTCATCCGAGAAATTTATAGCAATATCAGCAGGAAAGTACTCAACTCTGATGCATACAAAGCTGAATTGTCTGTCAATCGAGTAACGCTGGTTAAGGATGGGGCCAACTCTTCAAAAGGCAGTATGATGGATTTCTCATGCTGTGCTAAATAAGTTCTAGCTGTTCTTTCATTTATAACACAGGATCCTATCCTTCCTTGGTGGTACAAGTACAAATTGCTTGTGTTGTTTCTAGCTTTCTTCCAATTAGAAGACCAAGCAAATTTTTCATATTTGGTCTTATACTCATCATTGAAGGATGCTTTTGTTGGAACAAGCTATAAAATGATCGTATTCATAAATTTTTTAATTAATTATTTTTTAATATGGTTGTTTATTATGTAATGGAGAATTTCATTAATTAAAACAAAGTTTTATGGAACATCTCGGCTTAGTTGCTCATCTTTCTTAAGGGGATCCGAAACCTAAAGAAATAAAATCATCAGGAAATTAGCGGTTGAAACGAAGAAAAAGATTTTTCTACACTGAACTTCAAGCTTCTCTTCATATGTTTGAGATTAGTGAGATTACAGTCTCTCTCTAAGCAATTCTAGTAAAATATACATGAATAGAATAAATAAATCGCCTAGGACAATTTCATTGACACAACCATGAACACACAAGCATTCACCTTGAAGTGATCCTCACATCATTAAAGATGACCCAAAATTTTGAACTTTCAGGGCTTCCTCAAAGCAGATGCTGCGCCCATAACAACAGCCAAGACAAGGCCAATACCAGCCCCAAAGGAAGCACCCACAGCAGCAGCTGTCATAGAGGATGACTTGGCTTTTGCATTGGCATCTATTGCCATAATACGCTCTCGTTCCAACTCTGCCAACAGCCGATCCGTAGCAAGCTCCTTGAAATTTGAAACACAAAAAGTTAAAAATTGCCAGCAACGACATCAGACAAATAAACCAGTAAACAAGAGACATACACGCATCCAAACACGGAACAGATTTTAAATATAGAAAATGTTGATGAATAACCCATAAGTTCATTCTCCTAACAATCAACTTACATTCACCTGATCCAGTCAAACATGTTACATGACACTAACTACTGGATCAAAACTCAAACATTGCTACATGCCACTGACTACTGCATCAAATCTCAAAAATTGTGAATACCCAAATTCATTAACATGTTGAATTCAAAGTTGAATCCCACAGTTTCTTGCAGAACGAAATTCAGAACAACTAGCAGTTAAATGTTCAAAGTATTTTGACCATCAGATTGGCACCATCAATTCATGAAAAGCTATAGTTATTAAACATTCAATCTAAATAAAGTACAAAGCCATCAGATTTAATCAGTATCATGATAGCATATCTTTCAAATATGGTTTGTATGTCAGACATGTCAACATGATATCATTGTCCACAAAGCATCTAGTAGACTAGTACCATTTTAAGTTCAATAATGTTAATACTAGACAAATCAAAACAGAGTAGAACCACATCTTTTTCTTTACTAGTTCAATAGAATTTTCATCTCAACCTAAGTTCATCGAGTTCTAACTGGGACTACTAGCCAACCTAAAAGACTGGATAGTTTAGAAACCTGCAAGATGTAAATATCCCAAGCAGGTGGCGGCAAGGGGTTATTTATTTTTCCAGAGTAGAATTCTCTGTCAGCTATGAAATTTCATGACTCTGATTATTCTTTTACATCTCCCAAAAAAAAAATTTCCAAAATCAAAGTCAATTCTCTTAAATGTACACAAAGTCATCATATTAAAATGTGTTAAAAGACACTTAATTTCTACCTGAAAGGAGACCTCCTCATGGGTCTGGAGGACATGCTGCACAAGCTGACCAAGGGAGTTTATGCCCTCCACCGGTAAAATATTGTCCTTTCTCTGAAAAGGCCACCGGACTAAATTAATTGGGGCATGTAGAAGCTTCTGTGCACGCGACCTCCCATCTGAATCTCCACCCGCTGCACCCCAAGACAGAGAAGCACTGAAAGCACCGGGCATAACATACGGACAAGAATTGATAACTTCAGTGGTGCTTGGAGATGCTTGATAAGCCTGCATAACTGCATCAATCACTGCTCTTTGCTGGTGCGCACTGACTGAAAATTTGTTTGTTATGGCAAGGACCCAAGGGATTCCAAGAGCTTTAGCCTCATTTAACAGAAGCGTAAGGGCTGGCTGCCGCAGCCCTGATGCATTTGAGTAATTATATCGAGGTATCTTATGGGATAAGTTATGCACAAGAACAATCAAATCTGTTTTTCTACTGAGGTCACGGATTCCCATCCACAGTTCATCCTTGAAACGAGCGACCTCCATAGTTAGCTCCTGCATATCAGTTGAAGAAGGCCCAGAATTTTATATTATTATTATATATATATGGAATTTAATCCATTCAATCAGACTGCATGATGCAGAAATCAATAATAAAAAGAGAACATAAAGATGTTTGTCTTACAAAATATCAGTCAGAAAACGTGTCATCTAAATCAAATGGAGAAGAAACAAATGTATGAGTTGCACTCAGTGGTCAACTAGCATGCAGCAATTTACAAGTGAATGCAATAAATAAATATGATATAGAAGTGTTCAACATGGAGCATTTTACAAGTCATTTAATAATAATTCAGACTGCAGTATTTTAGATAATTTAACATAAAGGGAATCAGTGCTTTAGGGAACAAGAGCAACTATGAAATGAATGATTGTCAGCGAACCTGAACTTAAAATTTCAACAAGGCAAAATTAAGTTTCAATATCTCCATTTAGCCATCAGAAACTAAAGTCTCCACAAATAACAGGAATTGTAGAACATTATAAGACATGTATGAAGGGTCATTACTCAATGCATAGTGCCAGAGTGGGTTCGACCTGAATCAACCACCCTGATAGAAATGGTTAATCTACCCGCAGGGATAATCAAAACTGAGTCAGACATCCTGTTATAGCTAGATTAAATCAATTTGATTCTAATCTGATAAGGATTCAAACCCAGCAGATACCTCAATATATCTCCATCGTAGTTATTATATATGAATATAATTTGTGTGAATAAACCCTCTTGAATTCTATTCCAAATGTGCAAATTCAAAGTTGGCAATCACATGCAAGTACAATCTTATTAAAACTACACAAAATCAGGTCTCATTGGCAGCCCTGAAGGTTTACACTGGAAACTGAGCTATTTTCCACAAAAGGAAAAAATGAGGCACAACTACAAGCAAAAGAGGGGAGCAAAATGTACCTGCAGATTTACACCAGCTGAATCACAGTAGCATAGACCACCGGCAATACCTTCTTGATCATCAGCCTCTGCATCCAAATTCCCAGTATTGGTAGTTCTGACAAGTTTGCCTTGACCGAGTATTGCCTTGAAAAGAGAAGTTTTACCAGCACCCTATACAAAACAATAAGCCATAATCTCTGTGACCCAAAAAAAGAGGGGGGAAAAAGGACAAACAAGAGTACATGGCACATAATGTAGCACATCAATACCTCAAGGCCAAGTAGTCGCACCCTACGTGTTCTAAAGTGCACTTCCTTGAATACTGTTGTAAAATCACTGGTGCAGAATATAAAAACATCACTCAAACCCTCGGGACGGATGAATTTTTCATCATCAGCTGACCCTGAACCATGCTCCATACAACAATCAATAGTTTCTGAATCAATGGAAGGAAAGACAGAAATTGGTAAGTTTGGAGGTCGTCTTAGTGGAGCTCCAACTAAGACTCGCATTTGTTGTAATTCTGGCTGTAGTCCAATGTTGGAAGGGTATGTTGGAGCCGAAGGAAAAGACTCCACTGTAGTTGAACACCTGATTGAGAGACATAATGTGATGAAAAACAAGGAATCTCACATGCAATAAACCATTTCACTCATCTAATAAAATGGATTCAAAGTTTTTCTGATTATAAAGTAATGCCCCAAAAAAAAAATTTATACTGCATATAAAGTTGAATCACAAATCAATTTTTACGACCTAGTATGTGTGATTATCTGTATCAACTCAACAAGAGCAGAATAACTTCAACAGCAAAGTATGAACTTTGGAAAAGGGAAAAAATTTGCTATTACCCACTATTTAAATAATGCAAGCCTGCATTTAGCACCACTGAATCTGCACACTTTCTATGGCAGACGCAACAAGGAAAAGGAAAAAGAAAAAAGAATAATCTGACAAGCAGACAACTTTATTCTATTCTTATTCATCCTTCCCAGTATACACATTTTAGACTCGGTATTATACAAGGCTTTTTGATTGTGGAGAGCAGCAATCATAGATCCCTCGGCAAACAGCTGCTTTGCAAATGCCAAAATCCCTTAAAAAAGCAAGAGGTTATAATATATACGTTATGTCGACGTCCTTTTTTTTTCCCCATTTTTATTTTATTTTGGGTTTATTCAGAAATAGTTAAATGTAAATTTCTTTTACCTGCAGACAAAGACTATGAATGTTGGGTAATAAAATTAAGATGCTCAAAAGAACTACAGACCAACAATGGAGATCATATCATTTGAAGTACAAAGAATTCAGCAAAAAATCAACTTTAAAAATTAAAAATTAAAAAAGAAAAAATAAAGGACTTAGGAAAGACATGCACAATACAGGAATTGCCACAGGTAAAACAGACACAATTGCAGATAAAATTAGGCTCCCATGAAAAAACATACAAAAACTGATGCAAAAAGAATTGAGAAAAAGGAGAAAATGTAAATACCAGTTACCATTTACTTGAGCATGAACCAACGAGCACAAATGCAACCTGAAACCAGTTATATCGACTTTTAATGGTTCTGAATTCTTATCACCAGGAATCCCACTCCATCCCAGAGGAACAACAGAAGTGGCAGTACGAATAACTGGAGACTCAACGATATGCCCAAGCTCTACGGTACCTGCCACTGCAAGGCCAAGCCATTGTTGTAAATATGGAAACTGCTGTACTTGCTCCATTCCAGAGAATATGGCAGCACCATCACTCATGCACAGGTCATAGATTCTGCAAGGAAAAAGAATCAATTACTAGACCTGCAACAATAACATTTCACACTAATGACAAAAGAAAACATGCTCAAATTGAATAATCAGAGAAATACTCCCAAAAATATGAAAGACAAGGATTTACCACAATCACCTTATCATCTAATACTTCATCTAAACCTTAACAAACTAGCTTAAATTTTATCAAGAGAACCAGTGATTGTAGGGTTTTGGAAAAAGCAGTAAAACACAGTAAAACCTCAATAAATTGATAGTCTTGGGTCCATGAAAATCTATTAATTAGCAAATATTAATATATCGCATTGATAATTATTAATTCATCAATAAATTAATAATTTATTATTTATAAAGTTAATATCACATTCACAATGGAAATTTTTATGAAGTATAAAGGTAGTTAATTAGAGAATGTAATGATTCTGTCAAACTGTATGATAAGATTCCGATTTGATATTGATTGAGTGAATCAGTCACTTGATAATCCTTTGACTAGATCAAGATTACATGGTAACTCATTAGAGAAGACTTTTTTTTTTTTAAGAAAGTTTATTAAGCTGATCTTTCTCTTATTCCTCCTAAAATAGCACATAGAATACAACAATGGCTTTTGTATGAAAAGTGTAAAAAAAGCAGTAGCAACTGCTTTTATATGTAAAGCATTATATTAGTACAACAAAGAATTTTCAAATTAGTTATTGATTAATTTATGTATTAATCCGGTACTATAGGAAATAAGTTTATTTATTTATTTTCTAATAAATTTATCAAATTATTAATTTACCATATTGGCCCCATGTTGGGATCTACAAAAACTACTATTTGATCGAGTTTATGAATTTATCGAGTATTCATTTATTGAGGTTTTATTGTAGATGGAATAGAGCACAAAGGCATCCACCGAAAAAAGGGAAACGAGAAAATGTCTAATAAAATGGAGACATCTACGAGTCTGCATACCAGATACAAGCAAACACTACTTTCTTGCTGTCACAAATAGTATTGTTATCTAATATTCTCTCTCCTGAAGTCATCATCTAGAATTAAAACAAGATAATGGCGTATTAAACACCCAATTAATTTCCAAAGTGGTGACAAAAAAGAAGTAAAGTAGGTTTGGTGGAGGTCTCCCACAATTTTGAAAAAATAAACATGTATTTATAATTCAATCCTGAAAATAAAACTATTTATACTCCAGTCCCCTCATATTTTTCAACTTCGACTCCTCCCCAATTTTCAAATCTAGCTCCACCAAGGTCACAACAACAGAGGTAGTGGCACCATGATGGTGGTTGTAAACACTGCAATAGCATAATTCTGGTATCTTCAAAAGTTACAGTTACAAGATGATAATAGAAGCAGCAATGCTGACATTTCATACCAGTACTAGTTGGACTTTATGTAAAAAGAATTCATAGTTTCTTAAGTTTTCAGTCCATGATCTTCAATCTATTTGAGATCATTTTAAGCTACTTAAGCAGCACCTTAAACAATTATTATTTTCCAGACTCTTCAGACAACTAAGTTTCTTTCCAGTATCTTTTAGTAGATTCCTTTTATCATATGACTGAAGTAATTTCACTTAAAAAAAGAAGTTTGAGTAAGATGTAAGCAGAGAGATATAATCATATGTACCACCAAATAATTTCATTACCTCTGAAATCGAGACCTATATGATCTCATAGAATGTGATTGAAATCGTTCCCTTAATTCAGCAATCACAGATTTGACCTGAAAATGTCTTTGCCAGAATAAATCAAGCAAAATGAGAGATTCAAGAAGTGGATACCACCAAATAATTCTTATCAAATATGTAACCACCAACTAATACTGGTTACATTTCATTTACATTATGTAGAATAAATAAAATGCCAAACATTCCTCATTTGCAAGAACTTAAAAAATTCTTAAACTTTTCATAAATTAAAGAGAGAGAGAGAGAGAGAGAGAGAGTATTCAAGGAAGCTCATACCGATGTTAGCTTAGAATACTCTGCACCGGACAGCGATTCCACAGATGAATTCTCCAAGAGGTAAAGCTGTAATGAATAAAATAAGTCTTAGTAAACTAGATACTCCAATCATAACTGACTTAACAACATCAAGATTAGCTGACAATAAATATTATTCTCAGTGACATAAGAGGAAAGCAGCAAAATACCCTCATGTTGGGCAATACGACAAAGGACTTGACTAGAATCTCATTTTCCAATTTAGTTAATTATATCAGCTTCATTAGTAAGACAAAATGAACTATGCACAAGAAGATATAACAGGGGTAGCCAACACAAACTAAAGAGAGTTTGATTGCTACTCCTGAGGGATCTAGTGAGAAGAAAGAAACACAGTTATTTTCATTCTACCGAACAAAGGGAACAGCTTATGTGAATTGCTAGAAAACAAGATTAGCACGCACCCTTAACAGTCAAACAAAGCCCTAATGACCTCGTTTATAGCAAACAAACTGTAAATTAAACCCACTAAAAGTACAACAAAAAAATCCTATGAAATCAAAGAAAAGTTACTAAAGAATCAACGAACCCCAGTTTCTGAACTACTTTTCCTTCTTCCAGACATGTAACTCGTCAGATAAAATAGAAAGAAAGTAAAAGAAGTACAATCACATTATATACCTGCCCAAATGGTATATATGAAGGTAAAGAAGGCACCCTACGCCATCTCCTCCCATCCCCAACATCTGTGTTTCTTTTTTCTACTAACTTTTCATTTGTTGCTTCATTTGATTGCCCATTATTAGTCTCAGCCAGTGGTTTGAGAGATATGCCATCAGAACCCTCTTGGATTTCAAGAGATTGTGGTTCATCTGCCACATCTTCGATTGAAGATGTCACAGCAGAATCAGTCACGGAAGATGCTACAGGATCAACTTGTTTTGCTTTGTACTTGTTAAATTGACTTCTTATACTCGCTAAAGGGACAAGCCTTGAAAGTCTCCAAAAGGAGGTCTGAACAGGGCCCAATCCCATAACCAACTGCTCGCCCTCATTCTCTTTTGGTTTCTCTGCCCCGGATTTTTCTACCCCTTCCTCATGTATAGACACAGATGAACCATTTGTCCTAATTTCAGCAGACACCAACAGAGGTTGAACATTATTATAATGATGAAAATAAGCAGGTGATAGGATGCGGGGCACCAAATCTTCAGGAATGCAGTAACTCTTGAAATAATGCTGCCACCCTTTTCTGTTAACATAACTGTTAAAATAAAAAATAAAAAATTTTATTATAGCACTGAAAATTAGAAAAGAAAATTAAAATTCATATTAATGCTTCCTTCCTCTGCAAGCTAATATAAGTATTTATGTGTCAAATGATCTGATACCTACTCTCTTAAAGCTGCATTTCCAACTGGAGGCTGGGAAAATGTAATACATTTGACCTGCACTTTGTCGTTTTCTTTTAATGAAGAGGATGCAGCAACAACCCTCAAAATAGCAAGGGTAGCTAATGCAGCTACCTACAGATTAAATGGAGCATGGAGTAGATGAGAAATACATTAATCACAAGCAAAGTGCTGAAAATTCATACAGAAGCAGAAAGGTCAGGCTTACTGCTCCACCCAGCGAATGTCCACATAATACAAGCTTTTGTTTCTTCTTCTGAGCAAGTCTGTACAACTCTAAAGCTGGTATCCCCTTGGCACGAGCCAAGAAACCCTAATATAATAATTTGAAAGGAAAAAAGTTAATTTATTTATGGCCAATCAGTAATGACTCAAAGCAAGAACATGAATTGGATTACATATCAAAATACATAAAACACATCAGAGGACAGATGATAGTATACAAGACGAATTTATAATAACCTGCTAAAAAACACAAGTTACAAGCAATGAAAACAGTTATGTAATCATTCATACCCGATGTGCAGCAGGTTTAGGTTTATCTTTTAGTTGCCTAGGTTTTTCCAGGGGATTCCACCGGTTTTCTCCATTCCCCTTCTGTACTTCAGCTTGTTTAGATTCACCTACCTCGATCCCTTCCATATCCTCAATGACATCCTCATGAAATATAGCTCCTTGTAGTATATTTGCATCAGTCATGACATCCCTAGTTAACGGGAGAAAGGAATCATGTGTCTAAAAGTAAACAGTAGGAAGCATGCTAAAAGTTCAACAAAAAATTTATCCAATATGCTTACTTGTACTGCTTTGTTCCAATAAAGGAAGCAAACAATGTATCACCTGCTTCAGCCAGTAGGTACCTGCAAAGGCATTAAAGAGTCAAAATTCAAATTTGAGGGAAAAATATTAAATCAAATGTTGTTGCCATATTTATTTGAAAAAAAATATCTAGAAAAATGATACAGACAAATGACTTTAGTAAAGCAAGTGCATATTGTAAACTAAACCTAATGTACAGAAAAATTTAAAAAGAATCAAAAACCTGTGAGGTACATGGTCTGAGGAAGGTTGCACACGCTCCAAAGAAACAATTTGACCTCCAAAGTCAGCCTTAAATTTGTTTACAGCTCGAACTATCTCAATAGCAGGTCTCTACCATGCAACAACGAAAAAATTCATTTAACATATGAAACTTTCAGTTCAAGATAAAAATGCATTAACTATAAACAAAAACCTTCTCCCCCACCAAAATTTCACACATATGTGGTTCTCGTTAGAGACATAGACAACTGAGATCCATGAATCCACCAGAACCAACTATCATAACTTCTAAATAAGTGACTCAATTTCGTCATTCCTCCAGCAACACCTTTAGAAATTACAGGAAGCATAATATGTAAAACACTGTCACTAACCATTTTCCTTTGCATACATAGTCATTAGTCATTACTCAAAATTATAATTCTAGGTTTTAGAACTGCTCTAACAAGCACATCAAAACGTGCAGTACAACTATAGACGATAAATAATCAAAACTGACATTTCCTAAAGAGTCCATAGCACTACAATCATCTGCATTGCATGTTTCTTAGAAATGAAATTCTAACAGTTGACAATATCACATGTTGTTGCATTCAGTGCCCTAATTCTATTCAAGTGAACTCAGAAAGCACGAAAGTTTATCAAAATTACAGCAATTCGATACAAAATTGAGGCATGCAATTAAAACGCAGTAGAAATCTTTCGATTACAGTTGGCTTGCGTTCTATATAAAGTTTCACTTTTAAAAATAAATTAAATTTAAGAGTAACCTTGTACACACACTCAGAGAGGACCATGCAACACAAAATATCCTGAAGGTCGGAAACGGACTCGGCCTTGACGGCGCGGCAGAGATCTTGAAGCTGCTTCTTGCGTTTCTCGTACTCTTCATGAATCCTCTTCCTCTGTTCCCTGTCGCCGGCGTTCCACGGCGGCCACTTCATTCGCCAATGAAGTGGACCCCACGACACATTCAGCACCTTCGCTCGCTGGTCCTTGATCCACGACTCCACTCTGCGCTGTATTGCCTCCATCCCGTCGTCGTCTTTGTTTCAGTTGTTTTTCTTTCTGAGAACGAAGAATCCAGTTGTCATTTCGATGATTCCGTGTGTTAAAGAAACGGCGACATTGATGGGGATTTATTTTGGGAAAGCATATGCGTATATGCCCACAAATCCCAGCCCCCCAGCGGATGATGATATTGATGTCCCGTTTCGTGTCAGTGTTCGCGTTCCCGTTCGCGTTCGGCTTTTCGAGTTTTAAACTTACAAGGTGATTTGCCGATTTTACCCTTACAGAGATTGTTTTCAAAACGGCATGACTTTCTTCTGGTCGGGTTTCTCTTTTGTTCGTCAATTTTATTTTTACAAAGAGAATTATCCTTTTAAAATTCCTTTTCGAATTATATTTCCATTTAATACCAAAATTATCCTTTTTCTCTGGATTAACAATCATTTTATTCAAATTTTTTATTTTAGCAGTTTTTTACCTCTAAAATTCTAAAATAATATATTCAAAACCCCGTGATCTTGCAAATTCATCTAAACACATGATTGAGAGAGAGACAAGTTCAATGCCTTGATTTGCTATGATTTAAAGCTTGCTAAGAAGCTTTTAATAACAACTGCTGCTTTGATCTAAGCTCCACAACTTGCTACCTTATTGTTTTTGAACAATCTGCACGCACACAGGCACACAACAAGTACCACGAGAGAGCAAAGGATAAAGCTGCACCTTTTGGCTGAGTATGGACTGTCTAAACAGTGACATCCAATGGGATAGAGCCACTTAAATAGTATAGCTGACCATATGGATTTATTATACGTTAGTATAAAATTATCTATCTCATTATGAGTTTTAAATATTATAGACATGTTTATAATTAAGTATTATAACACACTGTGATACTGATGTATAGGATGTGACATAATTAAAAATTATAATGATTAGTAAATTAAGATTCTGGGTCAAGCTTGAAACTCAAGTTATTGAAAATAGGCTCAATTCTTTTAAAAGTCCATCCAAACTTAGATGGACAGACTTGGACCGTGCCTGACTTTCATTAATTTTAAAATAAATTATTAACAAAGTAAAAAAAATAAATTAAAGATAATTATTCAATATATAATAGAAAACTAATTTAATACACAAAATATTAGTAACAATACATAATAAGTCACAAATATTAATATAAGAAACTAATATAATATTTTGAGTTATTTTTTAATTTGTTATATTTTTTATTTACAAATCAAGAAACCCCGGGCCAAACTCAGGCTTTTTCCTAGGCCCTTATTTAAGCCTAATTCATGCAGGTCAGTCCGAGCTGGCCCTAACTTCAGCAGGCGCAGGGTTTTTTTTTCCAACCCTAAATATTTTATTTGTTTATAATATACTAAAACATGGGATGTGAAAAAATTAGATTTATTAGCATAATATTTGATCACATAATAAAAAAGTCTATCAAAATTGCTCATAATATTTGACATTAGTCATGTCTTAATTTAATAAAACATAAAATAATTAGAATGATTTTGCTAGCACGCAATATTTAGGAAATAAATACAACATAAAGCTCTTATGCCTTTGACAAATAAACCAAAAACGAAAAATCTTTTGCGATCTCCTAATTCAACATCTCAAGATAATTTATTAATTATTAGTATTATATATTTTTATTCACTTCATTTTATGTTGGTGCTTAGTTTTGAATTAATCAAAAGTAGTTCAACTTATTTGTGGAATCATGGTGTAAGCTATGGGGCATGCTTAGAGTTTGCTATTTTTCAAATTCATGATCCTAAGCTAACTTGTACTTAAAGTCTAATATTATTGAATGAAGAGCGTGATGAATATTACTATTTTGACAACTTGTGAGTTGTATGTAGAAATTTATTGGTTTCTTAAATAACTAATATTTATTTTGGAGGTCTAGGTTATATCGAATTAACCTATATTTCTTGTGAATTCTTTCTATTTTATTCAAGTTATTATTATATTTGTAGCATTTGGTATTAAAACAAGGGAATAAATATAAAGAGCAAATCCTTACAATCGAGTAGTGATTACAGAGGATAATGAAATTGATGGAGGTAGCAAAAATATAGAAGCAAATTCTACATGTTCAATTGAAACTAAAAGTTCCCAACAAAGTGGCAATATGGCAATCATAAAGGACAATGAAGTGGCTCAACAAGGAGAATGAAGTTGTTCAACAATGCAACAAGCTTGTGGGTTCATTGCGAACTCAACGTATTCAGCAAGTTCACATTCTAAAGCTTAGAGTTTTATTTGGCCTTCTAAAACGCCCAGGCACAACGATGAGGAATTATTCATCGATAAAATATCAAAAATTAAGATGAAGAAAATGGTTGGATTAATGGAGAATCTTCGAGGGAGGTTCAAAACATTATTATATCTAATTATGAATAAGAAACAGAAGAGAAAAAAAAAACAATATCTCAAGAAAATTTACACATGATAACAAGGGTATTTTCAAGGGGGAAGGGATGATACAACATCCCAAAATAAATTATTAATTATTGTTTTTATTACCTATTTTTATTTACTTCATTTTACGATGTCGGTTAATTTTGAATTCGTCAAAAAATAATTAAACTTACTTGTCGAATCATGGTGTAAGTTATGGAACATGATGTGAGAACATGCTTAGTATTTACTATTTTTTAGATCTGTAATCCTAAGCTAAGTTGTATTCAAGCCTAATGTTATTAGTATTATCATTTTGACGACTTATTAGTTGTATTTGGGAGTTTATAGGTTTCTCAAATAACCATTACTATTTTTTAGTCTAGATTTCTTCAAATTAACCTTTATTCTTGTCAATTCCTTCTATTTTGTTCAATTTATCATTGTTTTTGTAACATCACCCCTTCAAAAAAAGAAATTCTGCAGGTGAAATTTTTTGAAATTTTATTATCTATATTCTTCTCTTTAATCTTTCACTCTCTAGAAAACTCAAAATCACAAAATTTTCAAGAATAAATATAATTAATCTAAAAAAATAAAGAAAAATAAAAATAGATTAGTTTAAATTTTTGTAAACGAATTGAATGGATGAGAATCATAAATAAATAAATAAATATATATATATATATATAAATCATATATGTCCAAGCAAACGAGACGGAATAAATATAAATGGGTTTATTATATTTGTATTGGTCCTTTCATATAATTTCTATGGAAGAGAGGATCTGTCAGTACATTGAAGGGGTCTTAATAGTACCACTATTTCAAGTATTGCTACGAAAGTGGACGTATTTAAATGGTGATGGATTGGGGCGGGCCCGGCCAACCGTGTGGTAGTTTGGGCCGGCGAGCCTGGATTTTACTCAGAAATTTCAAATTGCATTTAAATGAGTTTTAAGGTTTTAAAAGTAAAAATAAAATAAAATAAAGATACCAATATTCAAGTGCAATAATTAAAAAAAATTGTGTATAGAATCAACATAATTAGTGATGGAAATAAATTATATTTTGAATACAATAAAATTTTATTTGAATTATTATTATTTTATTTGAAAAAATTACTAGTACAAATGGATAATCACTTTCCAATTGACAAATTTTCATTTTTAGTTTGTGTTTATAATAATTAGGTTATTTTTATTTTATTAATTAAGTTATCATAAAATGACAAATAGATACAATGAGTACTGCACCCTAATATTTTATTGTTAAAGAACTCTAAAATCTTGCATTTTACTACTCTCACATTAGTTGACAAATAAAATACTAATTTTTGCCCACTCTTTAAGGAAAAAATAATAAATTATCAATAGAACTTAATTATTATTAACTAAATATTAATCATTGTACTGAATAATTTTCATTTAATTAAATACATTTAATTTTCATTATTAATTATCAATAAGAACTAAAAAATATAAATTTATATATTATCAATTAAATATAAACTTTATTATTTAATACTTGAAATTTTTGTGATTGTATGTATGTGTTTATAAGTATGTTTGTTTGTTAATTTTATCTTTATTTTTCATTTTTTATAGGTAATTAATAATTAAAATTAAATTAATATTTAATTGAATGAACAATTATTGGAATACATTACAATAAACCTTAAGTTACATTTTTTTTGTATAAATGTAAACTTTTATTTAATTTTTTGGGTTTTTGATACAATAGGTAAAATTATTAAGTTTGATTAGGATTTGTGTTTTTTCCCTTGAAGTAAGGGTAAAATTGGCATTGCATAAATCGATTTAATGTCAACTAACAGAAAGGTAGTAAATTATAATATTTAATAATTCTTTAATATATGGTAAAATATTATGGAACAATACTTGTTGCACCTAACTGTTATTTCACAATAACTTAAGTAGTTTAAAAAAAAAACTCTATTAATTAATAAAAGAAGTGTTATCAATCATTTTTTTTTTTAAATGAGAAATTAAAAACTCGATCATGCCAAAAATTATATGAGGGAAACTTGATAGCAACAAAGAATTAATAATCTGTTTTATACTCTTATAAGGATTTTTAAAATACATCGGAGATAATATGTCAACTATACAACAAACAAATGATGCTATACTATGTGTCCATTTATTTTGAAAAACTAACATATAAGTGATAATTATATTAAATTTAATTATACATGTCACATTCATACATACAATAATTGGTTGTATTGCCTGATATATACCATATACTTTCTCCACTCTTACTAACAAAATTTGACTCAATTATTATATAACAATTAACAAGCATTGTTTAGTTGAAATCCCTACTAAATCAATTAACAAAAGAGTTAACACACAATCGCATGCATTCTTCTCTTGACTGGTTTCATTTTCATAGAAATTTCTGGTGGTCCTTCAAATATCAAAGACAACAACCATTTAATTATTGCACGTCAATTTGAAATTTTTATAATGAATATTGTCATTTCGACTCATATAAATATAATTGTATATTAGCAGTTATCTGATAAGAAGTTTGATTCTGGCATATTCTAAAAATGTTGGGGAAATTAAAAGATAAGAAAACCTCAACTTAAATACATTATCTATTTTCGAATAATATTGCATTTTCTTTAAAAAATAAATAAACAACTGAATGACCAAAATCTAAATGAATTCTTAAATATCTATCTCTGAGATTTTTGCTAAGGGGACTATTAAAAAATGTCACTTGATGATTAACTTCGATCAAATTTATAAAGTAATTAATAATACTTGACATGACACTCATATATTATTAAATAATAAATTTTATAACTTTTTATTTTTAATAAAAAAAAAATGAAGAGTATGATAATAACTAAATAAATATATACTTCTTTTCTATTAACAGAAAAAATGGTGTACTTGGTTGGCAGTCGCATTATTATCTAATATCTATTAAAGTGCAAATTTAAGTATTTAACCAAGAAAACAGTGGTCTAAACTTTAAAGTTTAAACAAACGAAGGCTTTAAAGAGCCTGACCCGTTGTGATGGGCTGGATGCTTTGATCCAATTAATTAATCGTGGTTCAACAAAAGACAAGGACATGACAAAAGCTGCCAATGGATGGATTGTTATTTATAAGTGGTCCAGTTGATACTACAATTTTTTCTTTCAAAAAAGGGGTATTATAATTTTCTAATTCCAACAAAAAAAGCACTCATAAGAGTGAGATATTAGTGATGCAATAATGATGTCACGTGTCGATTTATTTAAAATCTTCATTATTATTTGGTCATCCCATCATCATTGTGACATGCCCCATAACACGACACTTTTCATTATTGTGTCATTTAAATATTTTTGTTCTCAATATTTCTACGAAGAAAGGGTGATGATATATTTATTTAATTGCAATATTTAGTTTATAGTTTGTATCTTAGTTAATATGTCTTTGATAGAAATTTATTATTTGAATTCAAAGTAATAAGGCTTAGTGTCTGGTTAGTACTGTTTAGTATGACTTATCTAATAGTTATAAGTGTTTATTTAATCTAATGAGCTTTTATCAAAATTTTTGTTAGTGTTTGATTGATTTCTTAGTAGAGATTTTAAAACTTAAATAAGTTATTTTATCTCTATTTATAAAAATTTAAAATTTGAATTTTTAGGAGTAGAGGTTAAAAAGTTCTTTTTTAAATATTAAAATATATAAAATATCATTTACTCATTTAACAATCTTATTTTAATCTTTTTATAACATAACTTTAAAAAATTTACCTATTAAAATAATTTTATAATTTTTAATAAAAGTGATTATTAACAATCAAACAACTAATTTTTTTTTTTTTTGGTAAAAGTTGTAGTTGTAAGAACTCTACTTAAATAAGCTCTACTTGAAAAAATTATACCAAACGGGGCCTTATTAATTATTTAGTAATTGGACCAATCAGATAATGACACATTATTTACCATATTAATTGTGATATAAAATTTGTATCCCAACTAAGTATAACATTATTATTGAAAAAAATATATATATTCTCGCCCTAAGTATTTATTCATTGCATCATTTAATTTAACCAATTGAATTACAAACAACAAAGAAAAAGTTTTTGTGCTATTTAATTTATATCCATTCACTATTGGTCACGAGTAGATAAATATTATCACAATTAATTGAAATATATAATGAATTAAAAAAAAAAAAAGGGAATACTACTTTTGACACCCAAGATTTTGTCACAATAACAATTTAACAACATCCTCTCCCGTGGTAGAATCAATACAATATTTTGATTCGACAGGTGCTATAAAACATAAACTATAAACTTCAGTAAGTCTATAATCAGTCCCAAAATAATAATAAAAAAATTAGTACATTGCTTAGTTGGTCTTCTTGTTTCAATTTTCCTATCCCCTCCTCCGATTTGGTACATGCAATTGAATGTCATATTTAACGTGCTTATTTTAATTAGGCTCACATGCAAGTCATTACTATCTACATGATAAGTTTCTTTACAAAAAGTTTAATTGATTCCTTCTTTTGTTTTCTTGTTTCATTTTTCCTCATTGTGAGTTGAGAGTTAGATGGGTCATGGGTTCACCTGCTCATCCTTTGATGTACATATTGATGGCAAAGATACATTCATTCATTGCAAAAGATTAAAAAAGAAGTGCCGTGGCCATACTTAAGCTAACCCAGGCATGTGGGTTCAAAGGTCATAATCACAAAATTGCTTTTGTTAAAAGCATGATTACACTTTGTTTGGCTTTCACATCGCTTTATCAATATCACAATCCCAGGCAGTTGCCTCTCGCACCTACTTTGGCTGTGGGAATCTTAATTTCTTACCCACTTTTTATTTACCTTTGCTCTCAATTTAATTAACTGCCCTTTATTAGGTGTTACTTACTTACTTTGCCAGTTTGACTCCTCGGCTAGAGCCTTAACTAATACATTTTTAATAGAGCATTGTAAAAATCAGCATTACACTTGTAGTAGTTTCTCGTTTTCTATGCATTTATGTTGCTGCTTAGAGCAGTTCTTACAATTTTTCAAGAAGACGGTTGGGAATTTTTTTTCATAAGGGTTCATCACTTGCATTAAAGTCCTTTTCTTAGTTTGTTTTCAAATTACTTAGATTTTCAAATACTTACGAGATATGAACTGGGTTAGTTGCTAGTGCAGTCACAATCCATTTTGATTATATTTACACTCAAACTTACTTGACATCTTTCTCACTAAGGAGAATGTGCTCATGAGAGCTTGGTTTCCAAACAAAACCATAATTAACCAAGCGATTTTATTAGTCGAAAATCATAATTTTTTTTTAAATGAAGAATAACATGCCTTAAGTCTGCAACTATACACGCGTAGCACACCAATTGTTTATATGCAATTAATCAATCGTTTATATTATCCGTTCTTATCAGATGAAATAAAAAATTCCCATGTCAAAATTCATACATAATTCCAATGGAACCAATCACAAAGATGAGTAAGACTTGCCCATAAAAGGTGGAGGCATCTCCTTTTATTGCTTCGTTGTCACCTGGGAATCCGTAAACAAAGCTTAATAATGCAAAAATGAAAGCTAAAGTTGGCAACGTGGGGACGAAGAACAAAACGCATCGATTTGAGGGACCCTGTTCTAAGGAGACTTAATTAAGTCAATAAAGATACTTAATTAAACTAATCGTGCACCAAAATCCTGTCTCTAAGATTCTTCCATCAAAAACTTACAAAGGATAAAAAAAATACTAACTCCACTACGGGATTCGAGTTAAAGTATGATCTATCAAATCAACTCTTCGCTCTTAATCGCTTTCCGAACACTTCAAGAAATTTACTAACAACATGGTGACAAATTGCAATCGAATATGATGACCCATTAGTCTATGTCAATTAGAAAATCGACACGTAATGCAATTAAGTATGATGAGTGGGTAATAAAGTTGGCTTGATTATACATATAAACTAACATACACAATCCATTGTCTAAAGATGGATGTCATTGTCATGCGAATATTTTTACTCATTTAGCTCCCGTGATCATGACACAATGTACAAATGACTTTGCACTCATTACGTAGTAGATCAAATCAAAGAACGATAAAAATTTCTCAAGAATTTATCAATTGTGTCATTAAAGTTTCAAGAAAGCGAAAGAGATCATAAATATTGAGAAGTGGAGGGGACCTGTTTGCGAGGTGCCTGCAAATGCAGAAGGTGATGAACTAGACAATGTTGAGTGAAACGGACTCTATTTGCCGTGTGAGCTCACAGATGAGGCTGCAAATTGCAACATGATTCAAATAGGAGGATATTGCTTGAAGGATTGATTAATCAATTGAGGTTGCTTTCCACTTGCAAGCCCAAAGGTATCATGTATGTTTGCGCAAATGACAAAAAAGGGATATTTGTTTGTACATTAGGAGCGGATTTTGGTCAAGTAAAGACTGATAATGCGGTGAGTAAGATGAAAGAATTATACAAGAAACATCATGAATCACCTATTAATAACCGTTTCAATGCACAAGCAGAAACATGAAAATTTAATAATTCCTAGTTGAAGACACACTGACAGAGTAGCAGAAAGTTTAAACAAATCTTTACTTACATCCCAAGTGATATAATAACAAGTGAAAGCAAACCATTCTACAGACTACAAAGGATAGATAAAAAGGGTAAAAATATAGATTTAAAAAAGAGAAAGAAATAGGTGCCGGCGTAGGTAAACCTCGCATCAAAAGAGGTATGTATCATAAAATCAGAATCGTCTAAAAAGTCTTGAGCTAACTGCCGATCCGGTAGCTGTATCAATCTCAGGCCTTTCTGGACCTAGATTTTCTTGAGATGACTACGATCCAAGTAATTGCTTCCAACAGCACAGCAATCCCACCCAAGACCGAAATAACTATAATGTAAGCTGATTTCCATTTGTTTTCAGGGTTCAAAATGTCCAACCCCTTAAACACATTGATGATGCCAAGCACAAGTATGGCATATCCAACGCCATGGTGATAGAGATTCCAGTGAAACCGATACTTGTGGTCCTTCTTTGGTCTTAAGAACAGTGCGAAAATCTAACAATTCAGAAGAGGGAGTTCTTATCAGAAGAAAAAATAAAATAAAATAAAATAAATATATAACTTCACGACACGTAACCAGTTAGCTAAGTAGAAAGGGAAAAAGCTAGAATAATATCTCTATCTTACAGCAAATCAAACCAATCCAATTCACATACTAAAAATTCCAAAATACTTCTTTTGGAATTAATTATCAGCCACAAGACACAATATCAAAGAACTCCATCACCTTCAACGGCCATACTCGTATGCATTGTCTATAATACTCGAGTCAGCATATAAGACACACATTTCAAGTCACTCAATTCAAGAAAACAAACTGACTAAAGTTTGTAATGCTAGATTAGATTAATATCATGGACAACATGAACTTTAGTTACCTGAACAGTTGCAAGACTGAAAAGGGCAATTCCAATATTTCGGTGCCCAGTGTATGTAACTCCTTTTGAATCACTTCCAAGCTTAAGACCGGTTCCCCAGCCGGCAACCCCAATGGCATATGCAGAGGACTGGCAGAGTACATGGAGATAAAACCATGCCGGATCTGCAGACTCGAAGGTTCTCAAGTACCGGGCAATAATGGCTCCAATCGGGAACAAAATTCCCCAACTCACGGCATTCAATACCCCATGAATCTGACATTTAAAACAATCAAATTTGTAATCAAATTAAAGAATCCCTGGAAGATATCATTCTATATCGAGCCAATCACCCAATTGGTAAACCCAAAGAAATAAACGGAATCCAGTTCTTCAGTAAAAAGATTTGATCAGCAGTCAAAATTTCCCAAGAAAAATACTCACAATGTCTCAAGTCAAAGAAAAACCAAAAAATTCAAAATTTTCTGGACTGGAAAAAGAAAATTCATCATCTTTTAAAAAAAGAAAAAAAACAAACAAAGTTTAACTAGAAACCCATTTCGAATCAATTTAATAATTCCAAAATTAAGCAAACTAAACAGAAATAACAACTCAAGAGTTGTTTTTCTTTAATTAAAAAAATTAACAGTCGATCTAAATTTTAAAATATTAAAAAAAAGATAAAAATACAAAAAAAGAAACTCACGTTTCTCTTCTTAGTCCTGGAATCGGTTCCGGTACTACCCCCGCCGGTCTGGGCCCCACTCAAATCCAGAGCCCCCTTAGAGTTCAAATTGCGTGGCGCGAAATCATGCTTAGCTATCATCCCATCGGGCGTTACACTGGGCCCCACCTGCCAGACCTGGTTAAGCTTTCCCGCCTTCGCAAGCTCCTCCGGCACCTTAACCTTCCCGTAAATCCTCATCAACCCACCGGCCTCGTCGGCGCTGGTGTCCCACACATCAAACGACAGCTTCTTCGTTGGAACGATGGATTCATAACTGCTGACGTTGTACAGCTTAACGGTCACGGCCCCCTTGGAGTCCTTGTATGCCACCAGCGCCTGGGACCCCGCCATGCCCGTGGCCGTCGGGTTTATGGCCCACGCGATCCAGCCGCCGGATTTCGCGGGGGCGGCGACGAATGCGATGGAGAGGGATCTGTTGGAGGCGTCGTAGGTGAAGTGGAGGAAGGAGGAGAGAGAGGGGAGGTCGAGGCAGTGGGCGTAGATTTCGTTTTTTAGATTCTTCGACTGTGAGGTGCATGTGAGTGACTGTGCGGGCGAGATTAACAGAACCCAGAGCGAAAGCCCCAGAATTATCGAACGTGTTGAGGAAGAGGAAGCCATGAGCAGAGATTGAGGAAAGCTTAAGCGTCGATAAACTTGGCGGAATTTATAGGGACTGAGTGAATGAAGCAGCGGGGCGGGTTAAAAAACAGCACGGTTATAAAATTGGTTCCTTTTAAAAAGTGCTGGGGGAGAGTGGCAGCAAATGATTGCGCGACACGTGTAATGAGTCAATCGTGGGATCGTGAATTGGAGTAAAGCGGTTGACTTAGCGTGAAATGGGAGATTCGTGGATATCACGCGCATGCATGATTAGTAAATGAGCCACGTGGCTCGCGTGGGGTCTGAATTCTTTTTGAAAAGGAAAGGAGGTTTCTTTCCAGCATTCTCAATTTTTTGTGCGCAATTTTTGGTCATAAGATTTTCAATTTCCTTGTGACTTATTGTGATCACGATTTTGCCGAGTCACTCGTCTTTTGTGATCATGTTTGGGCCAGTAACATGAGTTTGGGCTTCGGCCCAAGTTTAACTTATATCCAACCCAATGACAACAATTCAGGTTAATGATTTTTGTGAATTCATTTTTATATTTTCGGCAATGTTTTGAAAATGTACCCTATGCCTATTCTATAAAAAAAGATTAATGCCAATTTCTCTAGTCTCTCCAATCAGTAGCTGTCATTTTGATTTGAAATTTAATTCTTATTTGACCAATTTGGTATAAGCCAGTCGAAATCTTAAAATTAAAAGATTCTTTTCCTAATTTATTCGTTTACGTTGAACCAAACCATTAACTACATATCTACTTTTGATTATCAAATATTAGATTCTTAATTTATTTTCATATACATTTTGATATGGGAAACATTGGCTGTGGAATTCAAGTTTTTAAGTGGTGTTGCACAAAAGAGCCCCAGGTTATTTTCACTCATCCCCAACATCTCAAGTATATAAGTCTAGAAACTTCAAAGTTTCATCTAAAGTTCTAAATATGCCCATAAAAAACTCCATGGATCACGATAGATTCCAACTCTTTTTGGATCAATACGAAGTAAAGTAAGAGCCATCATAAAAGGCACGATGGTAACGCCATTATTTTGCTACAAAATATTCCCGTTATAAGTTATAACAAAACGCAGCTCCGACAAAAAAAGTCAACGCAGCTGAAGATAAGGAAGCAGAGTGGTTGGGGTGCAACAATTATGCTTAATCAATTCACGTAGAATTGTTGCAATTATATCAATGAAAGGAGTTTGATGATGAAGATCGATCGTTGTAGGCAAAAGAAAAAGCACAAAACGTCACACTCTAATCATCAAGCATACGCCACTTATTAAATTTTTTTGGCATTTTAATACGTTCATGATATTATTATTACTGTACAGTTTTGTTTTTGTCGCTTATTCTTATGATATGCACGTAGTCTTGTTATTATGCCAAAGTGCGACGGGGACCCCCTTGCTTTTCAATTCATGCAAAATGAAATGAAAATTAAAAGGGGGATAGAAAGTCACCAAAATGTGAAAATATAAAAAGATAAAAGGGAAATTCTTCATGACCTCTAAACCTTTTTTCAACAAACTTTATGTCATTTTAAAAAGATGCACTTGCGAGAATTCAATTGCTTTGTTGCCTCCGTCTAGAGGCCGCTGAAAAATAAGATAATGAAGCAATGAATTATTTATACCACATGGCCTTCATGTATAGTGTCAGACGAATCAAATTTCGAAACTAATAAATACGCCACTTGTGGTTCACATTTACAAATAAACCTCCACTGGCCCATTTCAATTAAATATAAATAATTTGACTTTTAATATCGTCATAGTTATTTTCAGAACTGGACGTCCGAATCATAGATTTGAATTAAAATTAGAGTTATTCAGCATTATAAAATAACATTAAAACAACTATATAAAAAGGAAAAGTCGCTGTAGCTGCTAAAGTACTGTTCTTTATTTTTGTTATTATGTATATGTTTCAATCAATTATAATAATTTGTCTATATATATAACAAATAATAAATTATTACAAGAAACAATAATTTAAGAGCACCAAAAAATTAAAAATTCAGTCATTCGGACTCGAGCACCATTAATTATTATAATTCACCATTTTTAAGTTAAAACCCAAAAGCAAAAAATGTAAAACATAAATATATATTAATTATTCGCCGATCAAATAAAACACAGAGATCTTCGATGGATAAAATGCGGATAATAACTACAGCAAAATACCAAAAATTTTAAAAATTTAAAAAAAAAAACTCAGAAAGTTTACAAAGCGGAAACAGTTACAAGAAAAAGAACCAAACCCATAAACAATCCAACAACATTAGTTCTGATCATCGACTGTTCGCCCCTGTCGGGAGAAGGAACGCCGGCACCACCGGAGGTCGGCGCCGACGCCGGCGTCAAAGTGCTGGGTTTCTTGACCAAATTCAATGGCCCCTTGGCTTGAAGATTCGCCGGCTTAAACTCATGTTTCATGGGCTGTCCGTTGGCCACTTGAGCACCCACCTGCCACACTTGGTTCAACGTCTCCGCTTTCGCCGGAACCTTGAGCTTACCGTAAATGACGGTGGTCCCGTTGGCACCGGATTCGGCCTTCAAGTCCCAGGTTTCGAACGAGAGCTTTGATTCTGTGAGGCTGGAGTAGGAGCTGATGTTGTAAGTCTTGACGACGAGGGAGCCGCTGGATTTGAGGGCGATGAGGGCCTGGGACCCGACCATGCCCGTAGCCGTCGGGTTGATGGCCCACGCGACCCAGCCATTGGGCGACGCCGGAGTCGACACGAAGGCTATTGAGAGAGACGAGTTCTTGGCGTCGTACGTGTAGTGGAGGTAAGAGCTCAAAGTGGGGAGATCGAGGCAACTGTCGTAGGGCTTCTTGTTGTTGGTGAGTCTTTGGGAGGTGCAGGTGAGGGAATGGGCCGGTGAGATTAGCAAGACCCAGATGGAAAGGAGTACCACGGCCAACGCCATTGTTAACAATTTGAGAGAGAGAGAAAGAGAGAGGGAGAGAGATGAGTTTTCTTAAGTGTGGGCTTGTGGCTGTGTGTTTGGGACTTTCGGGGGTATTATTATATAGAGAGTGAATAGGGAAGTGAGGAACGACCGCACGGCGTCGTATTGGTATCTCTGTTGCGATTTAAGTAAAAATTGGTTTTCTTTTCCACACGCCTTTGATTTTTTGCTATTTTTGTTTTGTTAGTTATTTTAGAGCAGTAACCAACTAACGTATGCATACGTAAGGATGATGATGATGATGATTATTATTATTGAATTGTTTAATGAAGATTTTTATTTTGATAGTTTAATTTAGAAATGCTATTCGTTTAAATTTTTTAAGTCAATTTTTCTACAATAATTTCTCTTAATTTTATTTTTTTATTTAAAAAAAAAACTTTTTCCTTTATACCTTCCAAGACTTTGAACCCGAATGTCAGCTGTTACAGGACCGTGTCCTTGGGGCTCTTAATTTTAATTATTTACTTAATGAATGCCTCATTATTTTCGATAAAATTTTTAGGATGAATAGTATTTATTTGTAAGGATTATGCTATCTTATGTAATTATGTAAGATATAGCCCTTGCTCTCAATTTATCTATTTTGTTAGGGATGTATCTTACAAATTATGTAAAAATTTTGAATATTATTGACATTCTGGATGATGAGAAAATTGTGATTAAAATCATAAAATAATTTAAATGAGTAATGATATAGTTACAAATTATTGTACAAATTTATTTTGTATAAATTGATATGATATGATAAAATTAGTTGAATTAAATATCTTTTGGTTTACGTGATTTATTTCTATTGTTTTATATATTCATTCAATTAATAAATTAATGTCATATTAATTTATATAAAATAAATTTATACAAAAATTTATGGTTGTATCACCACTCCACTCGATTTAAATATATATTCCCTTTGTTTCCGTCAAACTCAATTTAGAAAAAGGAAATTAATTTATTAATCAATATACAAACTTCCCCAGACATGGTCAAGAAAGTTGGCTATTATATAAAATAATGCATCTAAGCCTTGTAACATAGCCACACCTAGCCCCAGTTGAGAACCTTCTCTGGTTCCCTTCAACTGGGAGCACTTGGGAGTTGGGAACTGGTCGCGTGTGGGAACAAAGACTAGAAATTTTCAAAATGGCACTTGGCAGTAACGTAGGAGGTAGTTTAGCTACGCAGGCAGTCGAGTTTGTCAGAATTGACTTCTTCTTTTTTTTTTTAATTCACTACGTAATTGGTTGACTCAAGAATCAAGAGTGGAGGAGATAGATCACGTGCGACGAATGATATTTTCATTTTATTAATGGCGAGAAAAAGAAAAAAAATTGTGAAATTGGGGACCACGTGACACCTGGACAAGGCCTGCTTGTTGCCAACAATATTGCTGCCGTTGACGCCTTGGAGAGTTGGAGGCTTGGAGGAGGCGAGTGTGTGATCCACGCCCACCCACGACCCACCCAACACCCAAGCGGCTGGAATGTATGTTTGATCTTTATCAACTTTTTCTTCTTTTTTTTTTTAATAAATTTTAATTCAGGGAAATTCAAATTACAAAAAACCCCGCAAGACTTTTTATGCATTCTAATTGGATTCTTCATTCTTCATGCCACTTTCGTTTGTGTTGAAATGCCAAACAAGTTCTGGATTCTTCATTCTTCATGCCACTTTCGTTTGTGTTGAAATGCCAAACAAGTTCTGAATTTTAGCTTTCATATTTATTTCCATGCCGTGGTCAATTTTGCAACGACAAGTAAGTGGCAAAACTCGCCGAGTTATCTGATTCCAAATGGGAACACGACATCCACAGCAGCTGTATACAAAACTAGCTATGCTGGTTAACTACTTCATTTCGTAACATTATAACATTATGAGTTGTGACATTCTTGAATCCCCCAATGCCTCTTGGTCCGGTGAATTAAATGTAGTTCAAAAAATTTATGAAGTTAAGAATGCAAAGAAGGGCATAGAATAAATCCAAACGGAGTATGATACAGATCATTTCCTCCAAGCCATTCACTACCAAGCTTTGCACTCACCAAGTTGGTGATGGGCGCCGGTGCCGAGCTGAGGAAAAATCCCATTGATGTACAATGCAGTGCTGATGCTTCTCATATTGTGAGGAGACTCCGAGTAGAAAAACTCAAGCATCCAACCAATAGTGAGCATATCTGAAGCACCAAGCAAAAAATACTGCCGCACACTAGCCAAAACACCGACTGTGTGACATGTTTTCCCCGGCGGCGCGTCTCTTGGACTCAACCAGGGCAACCACGGCCATGGACCCTAATGCTAGTATTGGTTATAAATCATTTTGCAATGGAAATATTTAGATAGCTTTCTCATACAATATATAAAATTACCATAATCTAGAAAGTATATTTTTACTTTTCTATTGTAATAATTTAGGCTCTCAAGTCACAATCTATCACCACTAATCTTGTTAGATCATAATTGGCACCAATAACCTTCCAAGTTATTACTCAAGTTTTATTTACATTTGATATGTGGGTGCCTTTAGTACTACTGAAAGCAACTAACAATATAACTTTTTTTCTCTTTCTTTTCCTCTATTCTATATATTGTGGCTCTCATCTTTTTCTTGTAGAATAACTGAATAACAAACTTTTTTTTTTATATCTCTCTCTTTTTTTTCAATGGAAAACCTAGGCTCCTTATCTTATCTATTTTTTAATTCAATTGAATAAAAAATGTATGATTTAAATTAAATTATAAGACAAGGCCAAAAGTGATGGCACATCACTTGTATATTAAATGAAACTTCTCGCTAAATAATAAATTTAGACTTTTAAACCAAATAGCTAGCTATCTTGTTTATAATTCTAGTAGTAGTGCAGTCAATTAAGAGAGCTAACCCGAGGATCATTTGAGTACATACAAGAATAGTTACAATAATTAAGTATGTAATTAAACTAATCTGATTATTTAATTCTAAATCTACTCTACTAAAAGATTGGAACTGACCTATATAATTATATATCATCTAAAATAGTATTTCTCGAATAATAATTTGACTCGTGCCACATTAATTTTTTTACTGAACAATTCTTTATACTATATCATTAATTGAATTGATATCTCAACATTCTAATCAACTTAATTACATCTTGTTTTCTGACACATACTGATTTTCTCTAGTGATCATTTTCAACATGCTAATTGTGTTGATACATTCTGACTAAAGAATTTTATGATTAAATACCGAAAGGTCTGTCAAGAGGCGTGTTGTAAAAAATTCTATATTTTTAATCTATAATCTCACTGCTCATAATTGTTTCCACCACAATACTGAGTAATCTTGACTACAAACCTATATTGCATCTATTGGTGACTCAAATGTAATATTAATTATAATCATAAAACTATAATTAGCTTAAGATTGATATTTTAATAAAATCAATGCATATGAGATTTAATAAGTTCAACAGTCATTTCAAGGTTAATTAAGGTATCGTTTGTTTTTTTTGTCTGAAATCTAAATGGGTCTTTTTAAAAATCAGAATGAATGAATCTAATCTAAATGACACGTTTGTTTTTCTTTTTTTAATATCTGAATATAAGTAGCATCTTGTTTGATTTTACAATAAAAAACATCTTAAACTTAGTTATTTGACATTTATATCCTTGTAAATTAAAACAAAAAAAGATGATTAGATTTTATACTTTAGGAAATAAGTTATTTTACAGAGATATTTTTGGAATATAATATTTACTTGTCATTCAGACATTTTCTCATTCAGATAAAAGTCATAAAAGTTTACTTTTTCTATTCAGATGTAAATGTCTAAAAATCAGACATAAGTTCCAAAAAACAAACAAATAAATTTTAGAAAAGATCTGAAATTAATAAAATTTCAGACTTTAGACATTTAACAAACAACCTCTAAGTCTCATATATGATTCAGTTTAATGTAATCAAAATATATCAATAAATTAGTAATAATTAAGATGAATAATTCAATGAATTTACTAGTCTAATTATAAATAAAGTGCCCAACTATATTTATTAATTACAAACTCAATTTATTTAATCATAGGATAAGTTATATTTATGTCTTTTGTGAATTCATGTGATGATCACATAAATACATATATCTCAAATATTTTATTAATCAAAAAATATATTTACAATAATAAATAAATCAATATACTTTAAAATGCACGTAATCCCAACAACTAGTGCTCAACCGAATCCGATCCTCTTGAGTGGCAGGAAAAAACATGTCGAAGTTTTACAGAAATTTCGCTTTCGAAAATGTGTACAGATCATTCGTATAAGGGTATGGAAACGAGCACGACCGTTGAGGGGATCACGGATAATGATTGGATTGGAATTTTGAAATTGTTTATTGCTCTATCCATGATGTTCCTTTGTTGCACTAAGAATGTCTGTAGCTGAGCAAAGCAGCAGCAGTTCATCATGATTGTGCTGGTAGAAGGCCAAGAAATTTCTATGTTTCCTTAACCTCGGATGCAGTTATTGGTCATCAATTAATGCTTTATCAGTACGCTGCAGCATAAATGTTGTTTGTGACTTTAATGTAATTCATGATGATATTACTTCACAATTATTGGAAACAGCATGCTGTAATTAAGCATGTGCAAAAGTGCAAACGCTAGTGGATTTTCATGTGCTCTGCTACCAATTTCTCTTTAACCATGTTTAAAGTAATTGTTAGTTTGTGTATGAGAAGAAGCCACAAAATTTAGACCGTTCTGGCGGCAATTAGTGCTTTTCTGGCGCTTAAATCATAAATCATTGTAGCACTAATGAAAATAGCAATTCATTGTACTGTTAATTAATTTGACCAAAAAAAAGTGTTGAGCAGTCCTAACAATAAATTATCGCTGCCAATAAATATGTAGATCATATATGGCATATGGTTGTTCTAACTTAATTAAGATCTTTGATTAGAGATTTAAGAATGCAGCTACGTTAAATATTTGTTGTGAAAATTTTACTGTTTTAATAGTCTTATCCAGCCCGAATCTAAATTAATTGGGATCCAATATAACTTATGGATATCAAATGATTTAATACCCTGAAAATCAAATGATTTAATACACTGAAAAGAAAAAAAAAATTATAACTGGAATCTACGAGATAATGTCACGTCACGTTGAAATACTTACCTGAGCTTCTGCCGGGACCTTGTGGCACTGGCACGTGGACTTCCAAGCTGATCCATCATCTCTGCCCCGGAGGCCCTCCTGTTTCGAAATGCACAAGCCAGAAGCAGAAAATTAGCAGAAGCTATGGCACTCGAATTGTCTAATTAAAGAAGAGTCGTTATCTTATGAGAGTTCCTGCACTTTATTAAAGTACGGAACCACTATTACACTTCAATGACGTGCTGAAACTCTCCTCAGAAGATTTCCAACTACTGAATGGTGAAAAATTACTTGTGTGCTTCTGTTTTTACCTAAAAAATTCTTGTTATTGGACTTCCACTGGGACGTTTATACCTATAAATTGGAAACCCAACTGTGAAAATGCAGAGCGTCAAGCTCAACACTGCCACAGAAATCTTAAAAACTACGGTTCCAACCTTTACTCTCTTCAATGCAGACCTTCGCTGTTGCAGAAATGAGTCCACCCGTACATTGAGGGGGGGGGGGGGGGACAACCAATTGAAGGAAGCAGAGATGTTTCTCTGGTTGCAGTGATCAAGCTGACCAGCACCATGAGCAGGCAAGGCTGCATTGACACCCCCAACGCCCGTGGCCATCGCGTAAAGCCCTGTACACGGTATTGCAGCTTGAGTGTGAGAAGGCCTTCTGTCCATAGCAGGTTGTGGTCGACTGAAATGAGTTTGAACTGTCAGCGGTATCAATCCCTATAAAATTTTATGATACATTATTAATTTCGGCTTTATAACGTTTATTGCTAATTAAAACGAAATTCAAGGTAAAAGTCATTACCAGTAACTCTATGGTACAGAACAAGATGCATGCTGTAAATCTTGTGAGGAAAGAGTCACTGATGAAGCTTCCGAATATCGTCAACAAAAACGAAGTTCCCTTCACCATGTCTGCCAGATTCAGACGCTGGATAGTGCATGGAAATGAGGAAGTACGCGACAAAGTTGGCGGCATTTGCTAGGAAAACCAAGTTCTACAGTAGCTCGACAACCTGCATATATACAATATCTCAGTTTTGTTATTACCACATGTAAGCTGGCAGCTCGGACACCATCACGGTTGCTAGAATCTGTCTGTCTTCCCTTCGAGTCCCCATTATCTCCAACGTTCTCAATGCCCATCTCAATCTGATCATCCTCTTTAATTTGTAGCACAGGAATTAACGGAAATGAAATAATTAACTAAACCAATGACAACATCTATATTTAAATTTCTTGCGTCATTATTCATAATTCATACATAATCATTCAAGTCTTGGAAGAAGAATTGAACATAAACATGATATACAAGTAGATATGTGTTTAAACTTACCATGGGGAGAAATTAAATATTGGTTAACCCTCAAAAAGCACTGGAAAAAGCTTGGAGACATGATGAGGTCTAGGGATGCAGGTTTAATTGCTTGGATAAAGGATTTAATTGGCATGTGTACAACCGACCTGCAAGCATCAGTATATTTTAAGACACTGTTTTGGTTTGTTAAGATATACAGTAACTATTCTGCAACTAAATTGGTTAGATAATAAGCTTTTGGGGAAAAGGACACCACATCTTAGAAGTTCCAAAAAAATGGTTAGAAGATCCCAAAATTTTTAGGAAGGGACTTTAATACCCCCTTTTAATTCAATATTTGTTTGGGAATTTTAAGAAACCAATTTGGGTATTTCTATCTAATTCGGTTTTGGTATTAATAAATTCAGTTTTTTTACTTATAAAATACCGAGCCGAAACCAAAAAAATTTGAATTGAACCAAAAAATCTAATTGAATCGATTCGGTTTAGCCGATCCCTAAATGTCACGTGGTATTTTTTAATTTAAAATTTATATTTTTGGTTTTTCAATTTGGTTTTTGGATTTGGAATTTTAAACCAAAAACCGAACTAAAGTATTCGGTTTTATATTGAATTAAAATATTCAATTTTTTTTTTAAATTGAATTGAACCGCCAAAAAATCGAAACAAACCGAAATTTTTTGGGATTGGTTCTCACTGTAAGTTTTCTTTGTAAAGTTACTTTATAGATTTTCTTGCCTAATTCAAAAATTGCAAGTGGAGATAAGGTTTTGCCGATGAGCAGTACTGCACATCCTAAATCTTTTATCTCAAATAATCACAAATGATATGACATTCATCAAATAATCGATTCAATAATACAGTCGATTCACTTAGATTTTGTAAAAAAAAAAAAATTGTTAACCAATTAATGATCGTCATATCATTTGGAATAATTATTTGAGATAAAAAGTTTGGGATATTTATCATTACTCTTTGCCGATATATGTTGTAGACAACTGTGTCAAAGATTGTTAAAGAGAATGAATTAATGTTGTTTAGAGATATGGACAACTGTGTCAAATATTGTTAAAAGAGAATTAATGTTGTTTAGAGATTCAAGGGATTCATTTAATTCAACAATCAACACATTACCAACAAGAACTCAAGCTCTCACAATCTGTGAGAGCTTGAGTTCGAGTCCCTATATAGTAATAAATCTGTGAGAGCTTGAGTTCGAGTCCCTATATAGTAATAAATGAGGACTTAATTCCTCTCTCAAATTTGAGTGGAGGTTGATCTTCTCCCTCACGAAATGTGAGTGGAGTAAACATCTCTCGATTATTAGTAAGGGTTAAAATCTAAGCAGTGCTTCATATAATAATAATGTACTCTTATCTCAGTAATAGTCTGATTTATAAAAATCAATTACAATCTCATGTAATATGAGTTGTACTCTTGAGCAAAAGTATCGTGTAATTAAAAAAAAAAAAACACATTATCAATGAGATGGATTTTCATAAAATACATGAAGCTTGCATTTTTTTTTTTAAATATAATTGTATCTACGTATTACAATAAGAAATTTATCGAATTAGTCTTGATAAGTGCAACAACGAAAAGTACAATTTGAAAACTTGAGAAAAGTACTTTAAATGAAGGAGAATTCTATTTATATTTCGAATTGATTTATTGAAAAAAAAAAAATGTGGGGGCAACAGTCTCCAATTTTCTCACTATGGTTGCCTTAAAATAATTATTAGTTCAGTTGGTTATTAATGAGTGGGACCCATCTAAACCTAATTTCTGGTTAGATTTATATTATTTGAAATAATTATTTAAGATAAAAAATTTGAGATATTTATCATTATTCTTTACCGATATACGTTGTAGATAACTGTGCCAAAGATTGAATTTGAAAACTTGATAAGTACAACAACGAAAAGTACAATTTGAAAACTTGAGGAAAGTACTCTAAATGAAGGAGAATTCTATTTATATTTCGAATTGATTTATTGAAAAAAAAAATTGTGGGGGCAACAGTCTCCAATTTTCTCACGATGGTTGCCTTAAAATAATTATTAGTTTGGTTGGTTATTAATGAGTTGGACCCCATCTAAACCTAGTTTCTGGTTAGATTCAACCTAGCCCAAACAAATTATTACCCCTACCAAGCTGAGCTGACTTGATCTGAATTTGGGATGAGTTGTGATTAGTGGGCTTTTATCCACCCCCCGGCTACTTATCTTGCAACTGTGGCTTTTGAGCATAAACTTTCTAACCGAACTAAGTATAGCTCGGTTCGGCTTTTGTTTCAAACCGATCCACACTAAAATAAAATTTCGAAACCGAACCGTTTTGAACATACATGCATAACCATTCCGTTTTTGCTGGTTTGTGTCACCTGGGTCGAAAATCTAACCGAAGACTTAACCAAACCAATCCAATATATCAGTTTATATCAAGCGCATAAGTCAGTAAAAGAGAAAACTTTAAAACACTATCAATGTGAACAACAAGAAGATGAACTTAAGCACAAATATTGTTATAAAGTTCGGCATAATTTAAGTAATTTTTTTCCCCATCTGAAATTTGAATGGGTGAATGTTGCAGAAATTTGAGTAGGTATAAGTGATATATTTATTTATTTTTTATTATTATTACTATTTTGTCTTATTGTAAGAATATAAAGTTTGGGGCCAAAATAACATGTATATATGGAAAACAAGGCTTTTCCCATGTCTTACATATGTATGAAAGAGTGTAATTTAATCAGAATACATGCTTTTAAAGTAAGGGTTATTTTGGGAATGCTACAGTTTTTAATATGGGTGGCTTTAAATATGGGTGAACAAGACGGTCACCTAAGTCCTAAATTTTAAAAATGCCTCATTTTTTTAGTATTAGTAATAGTTCTCTAGTTAATAAATATTTTTAAAAAAAAATTATGTATAGTAGATAAACTTATTAGACATCTCTCTAGTTAATAATTATTCTATAATTAATAATTATTTTTTTATATAAAAACTTATAATTGGTTATCTTATTGTTAAATAGATATAATTAATAATATTGTCTTATCTTATTGTTAAATAGATATAATTAATAATATTGTCTAACCATTAATTTATGCATTATTAGTTTTTCAGATAAAAATAAGTAAATTTTTTACCTTTTTAACTTCTTTAAAAGATCAATTATTCAAAATTAGAATCTTTGACTTTGAATATTCTTTTTAATTTCCATTAAAAATTTTATAATCTAGAAAATCATAGATGGAAATTTTCTTGTTCTCTTCTCTACAATGAAGATTATTATATGCATTAGTTCATTCAAAAAAGAAAAAAAAATTAGTTATTTGAAATACAAAGTTCATATCCATTATTTAACCACCAATTCATGATCTCAGCTTTCTATGTGCTACCATTCTAAATATTTTATTTGAAAATAGTGTTATTCTTATTTATTCATTTGTTTGTTTTTGTATAATTTCTAATAGTAAATTTTAGATTTTGTTTTTGAAAATTTTGAGAATCTTCTTCATTATTTGTTGAAATTCAAGAACTAAAACTGAAATGGATTTTCAGCTCTTTTTTGTTTTACTGAGGATTGAAGTTGCTAAATAAAAAGAGACCTCATGAAAAAAAAAAAAAATCGCCTAAGGCCCCTGATACTCTAAATCCAGCCTTGACTTTTAAAATAATTATTGTTAGCTGTATTTTAAAAATAACCAGCTGTAAAGAGAATTCGGTAACTGTTAGGTAAATTTTATTTTTACAAGTACTGTGACTTTAAAAGCAGTTATGGACATTTGATAGATTTTATTGTTAAACTGTTGAGAGTAGTAAATGACTCAAATATCTATGACGTCGAATAAAATAATTGTTGAGAGAAGCAAATGACTCAAATATACATAATGTAAGATAAAATTTACTTATACATATAAAAATATGTACATACAATATTTTTAATTGTGTATTATAATAATTTAAATCAAAAATAAAATTTATGAGATATTGAATTTTTTTTTGTCTTAAAACAATTGATAATTAAATTTATTATATAGTGAAACAAATTTAATAATAATTCAACTAATAAATTGATATTAATAATTTTATATTCATAAATTATAATAAAATTTTATTAAAATATTGATTTTATTTTCAATTTGGATAAGGATAATTTTGAGCTTAGGTAATAATTTTAAGAATATTTATGGAATTGCATTAAAGGATAAAATTGATTCTCAAAATCAGTATCTAAAATTTACTTCTTTCCTGTTTTTCAAAATAAGATATAGGAGGGGTTGATTTTGACAAAAATGATTTTGATTTTTTTTAATTAAACACTAAAATTAACTTTTAAATTTTCAAATCACTTTAAACCTTCTAAAAGTAATCTCAAACGGCCCTAAGCAAGATTTTGGGGATTCCTAATTCAACACATTATCATATGTGATGGATTTATGTGACATATCTTAAGCATGCAAGTTTAGGACACAATTCTAAATTAGAACCACGCAGAATATGTATAAGGTTTGGATAAGGCAGTGTTCTTGTTTTATTTAAAATTTAAATATATATTAAGTTTTATCTGGTATTGAGTTGTTGCAGCTTTAGGCCACAGTAGTTAAAAAGAAAAAAAGTGGTAACAATCTTAGTGAAATAAAAATTGATATGTGCAATAAATATGATTTTTACATAATAATTTACTTAAAAATTAAGTAATCAGTACCTCTTAGCCCAGTAAATGTAGTTCAAAAAATTTATGAAGTTAAGAATGCAAAGCAGGGCATAGAACATATCCAAACGGGCATGATTCAGATCGTTTCCTCCAAGCCATTCACCACCAAATTTTCCACTCACCGAGTTGGTAATGGACACGAGAGCTGAGCTGAGGAAATATCCCATTGATGTTGAGCACCAAGACAATGCAGTGCTGATGCTTCTCATGCTGGGAGGCGACTCCGAGTAGAAAAACTCAAGCATCCCACCAAGAGTGAGCATATCCGAAACCCCAAGCAAAAGATACTGCCACACTAGCCAAAACACAGAAAGCGTGACATGATTTTCTGCGGCAGCCCGCCTCGTGGACTCAACCACGGCAGCCACAGCCATGGACCCTGATGCCAGTGCTAGTCCCAGTCCTATCCGCTTAAGAGGCCGGAAAATGTTATACTCTGCCGAAATTTTCCTTTCGAAGATGTGCACGGAACGTTCGTATAATGGTATGGAAGCCAACATTATGGTTAGAGGGAACACGGTTAACGATTGGGTTGGAATTTTGAAGTTGCTTATTGTTCTGTTCATGATGATCCCTTGCTGCACCGAGAATGTCTGTAGTTGTGCCAAGCAGCAGTTCATCATGATTGTGCTTGCAAATATCGGAAGGAGTCCAAGAAATGTCTTTGTTTCTTCAACTTGCGCTGCAGTTATGGTGTCATCAAATAGTGCTTTATCTAGTACCCTGCAGCATAATTTTATTTTACTATCTGTCACTTAATATATAGCCCACGATGAAATTTACCAATTCTATAGTTTGATCACACGTTTAGAAAACTTACCTGAACATGTCATTGGACTTTGTGGCTCCTAGACTTGCAATCTGCTCCATAATCTCTGACCTTGACGCTCTCCTGTTTCGAATTGCAGAGGCAATCACCTAACAACCAAATAGGAAAATCCAATCAAGAAATGGTGAAAAGTTCTTATTGGCTTCATTTTTACAAGCTTCTGTTTTACCTCAAAGATTCTTGTTATTGGGCTTCCACTGGGACGTTTGAATCTATAAATTGGAAAACCAATTGTGAAAATGCACAGTGCCAGTCCCAAAGCTACAGCAGAAATTTTAAAACTGCAGTTCCAACCTCTGTTCTCTTCAATCCAAACCATGACAGTAGCAGCAACGAGGCCACCTGCACATAAAGAAAAGAAGAACCAATTGAAGAAAGCAGAGATTAGTCTCTGATTGCTGTGATCAAGCTGATCAGCGCCATGCGCAGGCAAGGCTGCCTTGACACCGCCAACGCCTGTGGCCATCGCGTAAAGCCCCGCGTACAAAATTGCAGCTTGAGTCTGAGAGGGCCTTCTATTCATCGCAGGTTGTAGCTGACTGTATTGAGCTTGAATTGTCAGCAGTATCAGCCCCTAAAAGTGTTGAGACTTCATCATTCAATATCGATTTTAGCTTCATTAAATTTATTGTTAAAATGAAAATTGAGGTAAAGTTTATACCAGTAGCTCTACGGTACAGAACAAGATGAATGTTGTAAATCTTGTGAGGAAAGAGTCACTGATGAAGCCTCCAAATATCGTAAGCAAAAAAGATGTTC
Source organism: Citropsis articulata (assembly GCA_030449925.1). Taxonomy (NCBI): domain Eukaryota; kingdom Viridiplantae; phylum Streptophyta; class Magnoliopsida; order Sapindales; family Rutaceae; genus Citropsis; species Citropsis articulata. The sequence continues at coordinate 5,507,935 of JASUUH010000211.1, read as the reverse complement.
CCATGAAATTGTTCACCATGATTGCAGATTCAGCAGCTGGATAGTGCATGGATTTGAGGAAGTATGCAACAAAGTTGGTTGCATTTGATAAGAAAACCATGTTCTCCAATGCCTCTACGACTATAGACAAAACATTTGTTGTAAGATACTAGATCATCATTTAATCATAGTTCTTGATTGGACATGATCAAATCAGCACTTGAATCCAAATTATTTACCCACCCACCCCCCCCCCCCCCAAAAAAAAAACGAAGTTCATTACTGTAAATGGCCTCGTTAGAGCATATATTGTATTGGTCTACCAAAAAAGAAAAAGTTGCCTTATATATATATATGCATATATACGTTAGCAAGAAAAAAAATGGATAAGAAGCAATTTACGACGGCTTTGAGAGGTATTTCATTTGAAAAAGTATAGAGAGGAGAGAGAAAAGTGATTTAAGTCTTCTACTTTTTCTATTTCATTTTATGCATGGATCCTAGTATGTAAAGTGTTCAACTTAAGTTATTTATTTCAGCCGCGGATCCCACATTGATAGCATATCCTATCCATTCAATTCAACTAACAGCTAGCATCTCACATCTGCACAATTAACAATTTGCACAATTAACAATTTCTAGATGTCCGCATATTAAAGAGACTATATATAGCCATTAGAAGTGTTCATATATATATATATATATATATATGCATGTATGTATATTAATTTTTTTTGTCTGAAATTTTAAAATTCGGGAAATCTTTAAAATTATGGAGGTTTAATAACATTATGAAATTAAACTTTAAAACCGCGTAGTTTTAAATTAAAGTTTTTTCATGCTTTAAAATTTTGGGTTGAAATATATATATATATGAAGAAAAGGATGCCTTAATTCAAGTAATTAAACAATTTCTGAGCTGCACTATTATTTCATACCGCATGCTAAGCTTGCAGCTCGGGCACCCCCATGCTTGTTAGAATCCACCTTTCTTCTTCTCCAGTCCTCATAATCTCCACTGTCATCAATGCCTGCATGAATCTCGGCATCCTATTTTGTGTAGAAATAATTAAAAACCACAACAAAAAACAATAGAGATCAAAGAAAGGAGCAAAATCAAATGACCATTCTCAATTAAAAAGAGTGAAAAAAATTTAGCAGATGAATAAGAGAAGCCAATATTTATAATAATTTAAACTTACCATGAGCTAGCAGCAGAAGTGCAGGTTACTCTGAAAAACACTGAAACAAGCTTGAGAAAAGAAAAAGACAAGGCATCCAAGTTATGATTGTTCACTTGTATAAAAAGAAAAAGTAGGCTTGTGATAAGAATAAAGTTATTGACTAAATACACAAGGCTTACGTTTGCAGCCAAAAAATAATTTTGCATGTGGAGATAAGGTTTTCGCATTGCCTGCCCATATTTGAAGACAGTTGTGTGAAAGAGTGGAAACTAAAAGAGTTACTGCATTTCAGAGTAAAGCCAGATTTATATGTCATATTTTGAAACGTACAACTTTAAAAGACAAAACTCCAAAATAGAACCGTACAGTATTGGCGCAGAATATGTATGAGGTTTGGCATCGTTCGACAATTTTGGATCCACTTGATTATGGATGTCGACTAGTGACGATAGGGACGTTAACGATGAAAAATGTATATATCAAGTGTGCACGAAAACGCCACTTGTGACGACCAAAAATATTATCACCATACGTTATTTTAATGTTACAAATGTAACATATGGTATTGAAGACTCCAATGACATAGACTCCAACCATATCAGTGATCACGTGATAAGATTAATTGATACCTCATAACTCATTGAAGAAAAATGATATTGAATCACCATGAAAACACCACAAAGATGAAAACGACATCCTTGTAGCATGAATAATACTATCATTTTGTGTGCTATAATGATACTGTAGCATAAATAGCAACCTTATTTATGTTTTGTCAGTATTTTCTTGGTGTTCAAGTACCAGTGCTCCTCATTTAGAATGCGTTTGGAATTGAGGTCTTTGGAGCTAATTTCACATTCTTGTGGAAAAAAATATAAGCTATAAACATCTGTTGTGTCATATTAAATATAAATTTTAAATAATAATTTTAATAAAATTATTAAAGATATAAAACATTTTCCATGATATAAGTAAAAAATCACATTAACATAACTTGATTCACGATGGTTAGTGTTCTGCAAACACTTTAGCGTTGTAGGGCTATTCTTGACCTCAATCCCAAACGCACCTTTAATGACGTGGGTTTTTGTGTTCCCCATGCGTTGTTTGATGCGTCCATGATAGCCTGCTTTTAACGTAGTGACTCTGGTTATCAATTTCTCTTTGGGAGACTTGTCAGCCTTTCTCCGTAACTTTGAGAGAGCTGGAGAAGAAAATATGAAGGAAGCATCAAAGAGAGTTGTGGAACTCTTGTAATCTATATTCCTTATAAGGTTCTTGATTGTTAATGAATGTATAATGTAGTGAGTTTATCCCCATGAATATAGCTCTAACATAATCTCATGTGCTCATCTTTATTTCTTTTGTGTGTACGATCTTCTATTAAAATTCTTTATATCTACTTAGGTTTTTTTTAGTATTAAGGTGCTGCAGGTTAAAAGCCAACTGTTGTAGATGAAAAACTTTAGTTAAATATAAAATAAAAGTTGATAATTTGTGATATGTATGACTTTTATCTAATAATTTTGATGAAAATAATAAATTATTATAGAATTTTTTTATCATATAAGCATGTAATGAATTCATCTGATTAACTACCAAATTAGTGCAGTAAGTGTTTATCAAATACTAGTATTATAACTTTCAAGCTACAATCATCTTACTATAGTATCAAACAATCTTATTTGTCTCGATATTAAGTTGAACTGGAGTCTTCTTTTTTTTTATAATCATTTTAAGGGTCAAGTTCATAGCAAATTTATATATTGAAAATTCTCACAAATCTATGACTACGTAATTAGGGCCAGTTTGGGAATGTTGTATCTTTTAAAAATAATTATTGTTAAATGTACTATAGAAATAATTAGCTATGAAGATAATTAGTTAAGTGTTTGATAAATTTTATTTTTCGGAAGTACTGTGAGTTTTGAAAGTAGGATAAAATGCCGAGGGAAGATAAATGAATAAAATGTGCATAATATAGGATAAATTTACTTATACATGTAAAAACATTTACATAATATTTTTAATAGGGTAGTATAATAATTTTTATGAAAAATAAAATTTATAGAATATTGAATTCATTTTATTTTTTATCTTAAAACAATTGATAATTAAATTCATAATATAGTGAAACAAATTTAATAATAATTCGACCAACAAATTGATATTAATAAATTTATAATGATGAATTATAATAAAAATTTAATAAAATATTGATTTTATTTCCAATTTGAACGAGGATGATTTAGGGTTTAGGTAATAATTTTAAGAATATTTATGGAATTGTAGTAAAGAATAAAATTAATTCTCAAAATCATAATAAAAAAGTTATTCATTCCCTACTTTTCAAAAGAGGAGTTAATTTCGACAAAAGTGATTTTGATATTTTTTACCAAACAATAAAATTAATTTTTATACTTTCAAAATTACTTTTAAGTCTCAAAAGCAATCCCAAACAGACTCTTAATAATGTTTTGATTTGGGGATCATTTTATTTTTTATTGTTCTAAATTGTTATTTCAAGCTAGGGTTAGATATGGTTGGGTTGGATAGACTATAGAGTTTGTGAAAATCTAACTCAACCCACTATTAAATAAGTTGAAATAAAATTAATTCAACTAGGTGAATATGTTCATACCAATCCAATCTAACCCTTAAATGAGTAAGTTGGGTTGGGTTGAATTAATAGAGTTGAAAGGTTAAGTTAAAAACAAATAAAGAAAAAGATATGAAACTAAAAATAAAATTTATTAAAATCGAGTGTAAATCTACTATAAAATGAAAATTTCATTTACTGTCTAGTGTATCATAAAGAAAGCTAAAAAAAAAAACCAACCATCTTAAAAAGTACAATAAAAAAGAATTAAGGATGAATAAATGACTTTACTTTAATTGAGAATCAAGATTTGAGAATGTGATTTTAGCTTTGGAATTAAAATCTAAAGCAGTAGATATAAAAATGAAATAGTCTCTTTTATAAAAGAAAAAATGATTCAAAATCAAATTAGTTGTTTAGGTTTTAAGGATTTTGCAATTTATCATCATCATCATCATCTACGTGGGTTGGGTTGAGTTAAACATATTCATCATAATTTATCTAACTCAACCAATTATTTATTGGGTTTGAAAAAAATAACCTAATTAATTCATAGTAACTCATTTAATTTGACACAATTAAATTAGGTTGAATTGAATCTATTGAATTAGATTGGATTTGCCCACTCGTAATTTCAACTAAACCTTCAGATGGAAAGTGAAGCTTTTATAGCTGTCGAACACCTTGCAAATTCTTTTCTTTGAAGGAACTATTTTATAAATGTAATCATTTATCCTGCTTGTCGTTAGGCCTTAGGCGATGTAGGGGCCTAATTTGATTTTGATAAAAGGAAAGAAATTGAAACTCTTTTCTTGCACAAAACGTAATTTGTTTCTTGGATGCAACAAACTCTACAAAATCGGAGCTATTGGAAAGTCAATAATCAATTTCTACCACCAATTAGAAACAGCCATCTCTTTCCCCAAAAAAAAAAAAAAGAAAGAAAAATATTCAAGGTGGTACATTATTTTCATATTTAAAAAAAATAATGATCAGCCCATGGGTAAAGAAGGAATTGAGTTGTTAAATTTAAAAAATAAAATAAAAAAGTATATGTACTTCTTATAACAACACTTGCTAAGTTACATATAGTATAATTTACAACAAACTCAAATATAGTTACGTATAACCTCCCACTTAGTTGACATACTATTATTTTTTTATTAAATAATTACTTTTATCATATTATAAATTACATATAATGTACCTTAGCAGATGCCCTTCCTACCGTTCATCTTCCCGATTCATCACATCATTTGCTTATTTTACAAATCGAAATTGGACAAGATCGGCATCGGACCATTTAACGAGCCGTGCCCAGTATATACAGAATGTTAATGGGCTTTAATTTGGACGACACAATCTTTTAATGGGCTTCATGTTTTGGGCCACCACAAAACCCAGAACGATACAAATTGTTAAACTGCGACCCGAATATCATCGGACCAGTACTCCTCCACATATATATTCCACTTTAAAACCCTAACTCACCCTATTCTTCTTCACTTCACACAAGGGTTTGCAGAAGCCGCGGCTCCTCGTTTGAGGTACATTCCTTCACTTTTGTTCTTCTCAGCTTCTCTATTTATCTGTTAATTTATGTTATTGATGACGTATATCAGCTAGCTTCAGTTATCATGTCTGAGTATATACTATTTTGAAATTTATATCCAGGAAAATATTATTTATTTATAATAAATTTTTATGCGAATAGTTTGGGATCCTTGAAAATTAAAATATCCTCTTTTTTTTTTTAAATAGAATATTTGATGGACGGAGCATACAATTGAGAATTCAACTATGGAGATGTAAAATTGCTATTTGTTTATCATGATTGGGGAAGTGATTGAATCTCGTAGTTAGTGTGCTCTGCCATTTCGTTTTGGTTGCTTTGTATGATTTTGGATTTCATCGTAGTTGTAGTTCCTTCGTATGCTGGTCTCAGAAGCTTATAATTTATTTATGTTTTCTTGTGCTCTTGTTAATGTCCGGTTGCTCAATTTTGTGTTCTTGTGTGTTTTGGTATACCTTACAGAAAAATGGCTGTTCCTTTGCTGACCAAGAAGATAGTGAAGAAGCGTCTCAAGAAGTTCAAGAGGCCCCAGAGTGACAGGAAGATATCAGTGAAGGTATCTATTTACTTCTACTTTGCTGAAATAGGTTACTTGTTCTTTCTTTTGTTTAGTTCCTACTTGCGCTATGTTGTGTGGACCTCTGTTCTGTTCCTTTTGTATGCTTGTCTTGACAATGCTTCTATGGAACCATGGGATTACCTGATTTTAATCATGCAGATTCTTACATGAAAGATTTATGGTCATATTGGTTATTGATTGCACCAAATATTTTGTAATTTCTATTTTGAATCTCTTTTGCTTTTATTGCTTCCATTGAAGTTCCCCCAATCCCCCCTTTTTGGTCTTTCCATCTGTCTTGGAGAGCCAAGGAATCAAATCAATCTTGAATGGTCTTAGTCCCATCTATGATTTCATTGCATACTTTGCCAGTAGTTATTTTTTTCAACCTTCTACATTCATTTCCTCTTCCATCATAGATCTTCACTTGATCCGAGCAGAAGCTCTTATGTGTCTATGATTTCTCTTGTGAGATGGAAGAGCAAGTTAATTAACCTATTGATATCAAAACTTGAAAGATTGTTTGAATGCATCTTTTCTTTTTTAATCTTCTGGATTTCCATGGGTTTTGGTTAAAGCCTTGTTTCATGTTTTTTTGCTTACCTTGAACACAGGTTTTGGTCGTTATTATGATGTAGGAGGATTTCTTCAGCAAGATACTTGCCATCCGTGATCATTAGGAAATTGATTGCTAATTGAATCCTATGAATAGGTTGCATGTAGAATGCTCCATCCTCTTTCTATTTGTTGAATCGCTTGGATGTTCATTCAAATATTATCAATTAGATGGTGTATAATCTTGTAATAGCCACGTTCTTGCATTTCATCCTAATGAATTGGTATTGGACTTCTTCAGTATTCATTCTTGTAGGTTTATCCCACTTATTAACAACTTCAAATTACTTTACCATGCAAAGATAAAGTAGACTAGTTCGTGTTTTCCAATATTTGATCCTGCTGGAGATATTTGATTTTGTTGTCAACTTGGGACGTTTAACACAAAATGCGTTTGAATCACCGATAAATTGTCTGTCAAATTAATGTACGGGCTGGTGGCAGGAAAATTGGCGAAGGCCGAAGGGTATTGATTCACGTGTCAGGAGAAAGTTCAAAGGATGTGTTCTGATGCCCAATATTGGCTACGGCTCGGACAAGAAAACACGCCACTATCTGCCCAATGGATTCAAGAAGTTTGTTGTGCACAATGTCAATGAACTGGAACTCTTGATGATGCACAACAGGTAAACAACTGTTTACGTTTACTTGTCATGTTGCCTTGAATTGTGCTGAAGTTCCTTGACAATGATTGCTAACCTTTTTGTTGTAGGACTTATTGTGCTGAGATAGCCCACAACGTATCAACCAAGAAGAGAAAGGAGATTGTCGAGCGTGCTGCACAATTGGATGTTGTGGTCACCAACAAATTGGCCAGGTTGCGCAGCCAGGAGGATGAGTGAAAATTGGTTTCTATATTTTGTGTTAGTTTTTGCTTTTGGCCAAATGTCTCCTAGGTTGTCTTTGGAATGGATGAACGTTTCCAGTGTTGAATTATGATGTATTTTCTATTTGTCAGCTGAATGATATTTTGAATTTGTTGTTTTTTGCCGAGAATGATTAGTGTTACGTCAACTTGGGAGTTAAGGTTTATATCCAAGCCTTTTATTTACATTGTTTTGCATATTTTGCCATAACTATTAGTGGGCAATGTTAAGCGAATGATGTTTAATAGCGTTAATTTGTTGACTGTTTTTATTTGATATCTTTCATCGATCACGATTAATTATCAGGGTCTGGGAGCCTGCATTCAACGTTGTACGTAGGACTGGTAAATCGAATAAACAAATGGAAATCAAATCAAATCTTTGATGAATTCAATCAAAATTTAATGGATCAAATAATGAATCAACTGAATGATGATTTGAGGATTTAGATTGGGTTTGTTTATTAATTGGATATTCGTGTTTAGTTCATTTACTTTACAAAATTAGACGAATTGGATTTGGATTTGTTTAATTCATTTATGCGAAATGTATAACAAAAAATTTGAATTTGAAGTTGCTTACAAATGTAAAAATTAATAAATAATGATCGAGCAAAAAAAAGTAACCACAAAATTAGTATTTTACGAAATACAAATGAATTTTAAATTCGGATTCTATTAGTTGAAATTGAATTCATATATCTATTAAACAAATTAATATTTTCAAATTAAAATCCATTTAATTTGAATGGATTCGAATAAGCGAAGCCAAACTACCACTCCTAGACCCTAGTTCTTCTGGGATACTGTTGCATGACATGACTTAGAAATGTGAACAACATTACTTGATTGTGTGAAAGCTTATAATGTTTTTTGCGACGTAAGATGATAGGCATGGGACTAAACAAAATCTCGATAAGTTAATCTCCATTGAATTGTATCATGGAAATTGAATTCTTTTTCTTTAAAGAAAAAAATGGGAGTCAGAATTGGACACATTTTATCTTTATTTTTATATTTTTAAGAATGTGAACATTAAGTTGTAAAGTGTTGAAATTGTTTACAATTTATGTCGCGAATGGGGGCATAGTTTATTTGTTGGACAGTTTTAATCCTCGCCTGACGATCACAATGAGGTCATACAAATATGAAAAACTCAGAGATTATTTTGACCAAATCTTAGGCTCTTAAGTAATAATGGTCTTTCGTGAAGACTCGGCTCGTTGAGGAGAAATAAAGTATTGGGACGTCTTGCTTTATTTGCAATGGGACCTTCGATTAATTACAACTATGATTTGTAGAATTATACAACTTGATAGTCAATTTAAAAAATAATATAATATTTGATCAAACCATTTTCCATTTTCCCCCCCAAAAAAAAAAAAAAGGTCTCGAGTCGGAGTCATCGTAAATTCGTAATTTCGCTGGACAAAGCTGTATGAGGTCTGAACTCCCTCCAACCACCAATCTAACCATATTCCACTTTCATTAAGAGTATTCTTGGCTTTGCAATTAATTCATTATAAAATTTTTTTTTATTAAAATAATTCTGTGAAAGTAACGCAGTTGCTATCTTGCTGATATCTTATCATCTCTTTATTAAACATGAATAAATATTTAATTCAGAGAAACTAAATAGTATGGTATCAATCAATAGATACCACAGACGAGAGCACCAAATTCAGACACAACAGAACTATTCGGAAGAGGCCTGGCCAAAAAATCAAAACTGACATGACAAGTTAGGAGGCAGTTAATAAGAGAGTTTTATAAACTCCTGGGACGATGATGGAGACTATACACAAATGAGATAAATATATATACTACAAGGAATAACTACCGCCAAGGCCGAAGTGGTGGGCTGCTGCCCTCACGCACTGAGGGCAGTCATTTAAGCCCCTACAAAAGTATTGAGGGGATTAAATATTTATAAATTTTTTTTCTCGTAAAATGTGAGTGGAGTAGGGACATCCTTACTTTGTGAGGAGTTATTTGTCTGATGTGAGTGGAGTAGGGACTTTCCTCCTTAGTGAGAGATTATTTATCTGGACATGTACTTCATAGATTTCAATGTAATAATGTATTTCATAAATTTCAATGTAATAATGTAAGCCCCAGTTATGTATATCTAATTATAAATATCAGTGTCCATGCAGTGTCTGGGCATGTACTTCATAAATTTTAATGTAATAATGTAAGTCCCAATTATGCATATCTGATTGTAAATATCAGTATCCATACAGTAATCTGATGTGTAATCAATATTAAAAAAAAAAAAAGAATAACTACCAGAGGGAGGTGAAGGTCCATATATTTGATGTACCATCACGTGGCGCAAGACCTGACTTTTTCTTCGCTTATAATATACACCATTAAGGTCCAAAATTCTAGTTTGCTTTTAGTATCCAACAATATCACGTCAGTATGTGAAATGTGATCAACAATGCAACCACGTATTGAATATTACGCCCCAAAAAAAAAAAAATAATAATAATAACACATTTGTTAAAATAAATACTAAATAATAGTGTGATAAATATTATATAAATTTATCTTGTATAAATTAATATAAAATTAATGAATTTATTAAACAAACAAAATTTATGACCCACTTAATTTTTTTTTAATTAATGCAATTATGTCAGAGATTGTGACTATATTACTTCATTAATATTATATTTTATAAATTGAATACCGTAGTCAGACCTGATATCATTTGATTATGAATTTGTACAAAAATAAATTTATATCTCCACTCATTTTGTCAAACGGCTACTCAAATTCGATCTGTTTTATAAAGAGAGCTCAATAATTCATGTGGCTCTTGATGGTGTCTGTTTGGTTACAAAAATCAGGAGATAAGCCTAAATCAATGCGAGAGTTTATCAAAGCTGATATTGATTTGATATACGTTGCAACTTGCAAGAAGTGCCGGTCCATAGATCATAAGCCAACTCAAAGTCGAATTCATTGTCAAATTTTTGCTTGAAATTTCATGTGAAAGGGTTTATCCACACAAGCCAACTGCCACGATGTTGTCGAATTTGAGTGTCGAAACGCTGAGTTTTGTAATCAATCAATTGACAAGCTTCCGATGTTGAGTTGCTTTCTTTTTCCAAGGGGGGGGGGGGGGGTGGTTTCTGAAATCAGCAATGTATTCATTACTACTCCTATAATTTCAATTACAATGACATTGATATTTTACAATAAAAATTTTACTCGGATCTGTCGACATAATTTATACTACGTGATGGCACTATTTGCATCTTGTAATAGGATAATCGCAATAAAATCATTTAAACACATCCCATGTGCTTTAAATTTCTCTTATTTTGCTAAAATTATTGTTACGAAGTTGATATAAACGAAATAAATTTTTTTTTTTCAAACAACAATCTCCCAACTGAAGCTCAGTAAATAGCTCGAATTGAGAAATGGAAGGATCTTGAAAATAAATAAATAAACAATCGTTGAACTTGATTTTTAATTATTAATTTTTAATAGAAACTGGAGTTTTTGATAAAGCCCCAAATCAAATAGTAAGCAAAATATTAGCCATGCAGAATCATCCAACCATACTTGCAATCCAAAACATAGGATTTTTTTTTTTTTTTTTTTAAATTGGTTCTTTCTTCTTGTTATCCTAATTGTGTAATTTAGAGTTTCTAGAAGGTACAATTCATTTATTTATTTACTTATTGTAATGTCCAGTAAGTCAAAGATTTTGTGTGCCGTTGACAGTAAGGCCGCGAGACCTGGTGAGTCTTTGAAACCCAGTTCCAGTTTTCATTCGCTCAAACGCCTGATCATGAATCTGGTCGAAATTTCCGAAGAGGATCGTTTTTTTTTTTTTTTTTAATTTAATTTTGACTTGAAAATAATTACTTTTTTCATATTTGTTTACTGCTCGGCAGGGGAGGAGGAGCCCCATCCAAATAGGTGCCCTGTAATTTTTTTTTTAAAATCAATGAATTTCTAAATCAAACATTATAATGTAATGATGTAAAATCTTTATTTCGATGCTTGTAACACTGTACATTCTCTAATAAATTTTAAATTGTAAAGAAAATATCATTTAAGTTATATGATCCCACAAATATTAATTCTGATAATAACTCAAATATTTGTTATTATTAATTTATTTTAACTAATTATTTCTCTTTCATTCGTTAAAAACAAACCAGCCTACATTTTTGTTGATATTTTGTAGACTTTGTTCTATATAAATTTGTATTATCTTTTTTTTTTTAATTAAGAAACTAAATTTTATATTATGAAAATAAAGTGTTTACATGTTACAACCTATACAATTGGAAAAAAAAAAAAAATCATATAATCAGTTTTGAGATATTTAAATTTGGCTCCTGTAGAGTTGAACTCAATACTCCGCCCTTATTGATTTTATAGTGCCGTTAAAAGTAAGTGACATATTATTTATCGATTAATAATCATCATTAGTCACATATATTATAAAAAACTCAAGCTCTCTAAATCACACTCCCCATTTTTTCAAAAGATTGCGGCCCTTGAATTTTAAAACTGAGAAATTCCGTAGCTATTATTTCTTAGTTGTCAACCCCCAGCAATTATTATACCTTCCACCTTGTTTGTTTAATGTTTCACATAGAGCGTTTTTTTTTTTTTGAGGCGGTTATACTGGCAGAATCTTGCATTCTGTGATTCTTTATTAAAGCAGATATTTATCTTGATATTCTGATCGGACGTATATTCTGGAACATATTATTACGTTTGAATTACATGAATGCGTGCAGAATAATGGCCTCGCAAGAAGGACCTTTCATCGCGTTTGTGAGGAGAGAAGTATAACGTTTACGCGATCTTGTGGAGCAGGATGCGCCAGACACGCGACGCGGCAGCCCTCAATCAGTGGTTTTACAGAGCTATCCTTGCAATTTTATAAAAGTTGCATTTTCTTTGATTATTTCTGAAAGTAAGCGGACAAGGCAATCTTAAAAGGTAAATAATTACTTATCAAATGGAAATTAATTGTTCTATGCGTAGGCAAGATAGGACCTTTAATTTTCACACTCTAAACTTAATATTTCCTCATTAATAAATTAATTGTTATGGTACCCTCTGACTCCTGACCCTATGATGTTATATATTTTCTCATTAATATCTAGCTCACTCATATTTAACCATGGTAGAGGTCTCAACAATTACATACAGTAAATAATTGTTTTAACTTTAATAAATTGGCTAATGATTAAGTATTGTACAAGTAATACAATTTCACTTCAGGACACATGATTTTAGGTCATAAGCCGGCATAAACTACTCCAACAATTTCATCTGCAAAATATTTTTCATCATTATCATCATAAACTATCAATGGATCATAGTTAAATTTTATAACCCATATATCAAAATTTATAAAGGAAATGAAAAACTAGTTAAAAAACCAAAAAATTATCCTCTTCACAAGCATAACGTTCGTTATTTACTTTCTCTTCTTCTTTATTTTTGTTCGTCTCATCATTTACTTCATTCTTTTGTTCGGCATCGCCGCCGCCCGCAAAAATTCCTTGGACAAATTTCTCCACGTCAATTTCTTTAGTTCCATCTCTACCCCTACCATCGCTCTCATTATTCTCATGCTCAAATCGTGAAGGAATATTCGGCGGCCGCGAAATCTTCAACAGTAATTCCCAATTTACGCCCTTAAAAAACTCGTGGCCCTTGATTTCTTCCACGCCGATCCTCTTCGTCGGATCTTTCTCCAACAGCCTCCTAATTAAGTTCCTCAACGGCGTCGGTTCGCCCACGAGGTCAGGCGGCCTACACAAAATCCTATAAAACGTCTCCTTCCTGTTACTACCCTTAAACGGCGTCGTGCCGTACAGCATTTCGTGTAGAACAACCCCTAACGACCACCAATCCACGGCAAAATCATGTCCTTTACCTTCTATGATTTCCGGCGCCACGTACTCCTCCGTTCCGACGAACGAGTTAGACTTTTCTGACGAGTCGGAGTCGGATCTCGACGGCGGGTCGGGCCCGATACGAGGCGAATGGACGGGGTCTTCCAGAGAAATCCCTGAGCTGCAGAATTTCGACAAGAACGACCGTCGTTTTTTGATGCCCGACCTCGTATTCACTGCGAGAACCGTTTTCGGAGAAGCTTGAGGTGTTTTCGGCGATAGTTTCGTGGAGAGATCGAAATCGACGAGCATTATGTGGCCGTTTTCTTGAATCATAATGTTTTCGGGCTTCAAATCTCTATAAACGATACCAATATTGTGAAGATACTCCAATGCCAACACCAGTTCCGCGGCATAAAATCTGTAAAATAAAAGAAAATCAAAATCGTACTAGCGTAATTACGAAATTTAAATTGATATATATATATATATATATATATTTTTTTTTTAATTTTTTTTTCCGGTTTACCACTTTACCTGATGGTGTCATCGGAGAACATTTGCTCACTTTGTTGTTTCCGGAGAGAATGGAGATCGCGGCCGGGACAATAATCAATGGCGTAGCCAACGAATTTGTCAGTAGACAAAACTCCTCGTAATCTCGGCAGAAGCGGATGCTCGACGTTTCTTAATACGCGCTGTTCAAAGCTAATCCTCCTATACTTATCGTCATTATCATTATTAGTTAATTCTTTGCTTTTCTTCTCAATTAAGTCCCTCCAGATGACCTTCAAAGCGAAGCTCTCACTTGATTCCACGTCCTTGACGAGAAACACAACTCCTTTGGCACCGCGGCCGAGAGCTGATACGATTCTGAGGCGACTGAAATCTAAGCTCCGAATTGGACGGTCATTTACGACGTCGTTCATGATGGCGGAAACTTGGAGATGGAGTTGGAGAGAGAGAGAGAGAGAGCCTGCTGGATTCACGACTCAAGGAGTCCAGGAGAAAATGGACTACGGAGGGCCCTTTTTTATTCTTAAGGCTGCTTTTTAAATGACCTTTTTGCTTGGAGACGAAGTAGAACGAACTGTGGGAAAATTCCATGAAAGATTTGGTAACGTGCTCTGATTGTGACACGTAAGGGGGAGTGTGGAATACGTGGCGAGATCTGCACTGTTGGTTGGGTTTTGAGTTTTGACGAGGTAATTGGGGGAGAACACGCTGTTCCGTTCTAGAAAGTATGAGGAAAGCGGCAGCAAGCACGTCTAGTGTTTCATCAAAGGCGGGCGCGGGCGCGGACGACGGATTGAGAGCTGGTACAACTTTAATTAACGAGTAGAAGCAACCGTGTCAATATATATATATATATATACATATTTTAAGAACAGTGTCAAATTTTGAAACACTAAATTTCTTTTTAATAATAAGTATATATATATATATATATAGAGTGAGAGAGAGAGAAGGGCTTTAATCAGAAATGTTTTTACTATATTAAAGTTAGAAATAAGTTAAAAATATAAAAAAACACATATTTTTTTTATATTTTTATTTGTTTCTACTTTAATATGGTTAGGAATATCTAATGGGAGCAATTTTATATATAAATGATCTAATTAAAGTTTTTAAATTTTGATAAAGTTTGAGAAAAATTATTATGTTGTAATGTATAATAATTTTGTTAAATTATAATATATGGTAATGATAAACGTCATAAATTTTTTTATCTCAAATTTTATTAAAAGTAAATTAATTATATTGTCACATTAATCAATCGATGAATACTACATAATTTGAGAGATGATTTTTTAAGATAATAATTATGGATGTATAGTACTACTCTTTAATAAATTATAAAATCCAGATTAAATAATATTATATATATATAAAACATGACAACAACAACGTGTTAAACGCTAGTCATATATAATTGCATGGCAACTTTTCTTGCGCACGGCATAAGAATATAGAAAAGTAACTTTGGAGGGGTTTAAATATTATAATCGTGATACGAGAGACTGGGTCTGAAAGTTTGGGATTGGAAGGATCAGAGAATAATCTTTGTTTGCAAAGCGGTCCATGAAATCATATTAATAAATATTAATATCGTCGAAATGGGGCTAATGATATATTAAGAATATAATATTTGGTTGCACTTAGCAATTCAAGTTTGAGCGAGATAGATGTTTAAAAAAAAATCAATTTAAAATTTACTCACTTTCACTTAATTATTATTAGAAAAGAAGAACAAAGTCACTAGGCGTAAATTTTAGAGCATAATTTTGAGGAACTAAACAGTGGGGAGAAACGATGAATGCATGAGAAACTGTTGAAAATCTCAAAATCCCTCTCGATTTGAATTACAGTGCAATATATCCATATATATATATATATATGGGATTTGAAAAAAAAATCGAAAGGATATATTATGATTTTCCTAGTGGAATAATAAAATAATTTCTGAGTTATGTCTCAATAAAGTTTATTTGATGCGACATTATTACGTTGAGTGATAAGAAACATTCCCAAAGTTTAAAACATTGTTTTAACGCTGCCTATCTTAAGTGAAGCTGAAGCCAAAGAGACTTTGTCCTGTATCAATTTGTTATCAAACTGGAGGCTGGTTAAAATATAATACATGTAATTTATATGTAATTTCTCATGACCCTTAATTGTTTGACTAATAATAATTGAGTCCTATTAAAAAAAAAATTACTTACGAGTTGATGTTAACTTATATCATATACAAACTTAGGTGGCGTTTGTTTTTTTATCTGAAATCTGAATACACCTGAATTAGTCTGAATTTTGAATAGATCTGAATGTCTGAATCTGAATAATATGTTTGTTTTTTTGTTTTTTTTGTTTTTTTTTGTCTGAATCTCATAAAATAAGTATTAAGTTATTTGTTTTTTTCAACTTAAAAAACTAAAAACATGTACTTTTACATTTATATTCTTATTAAATTTGAATGTCAAATAAATAATATATTAAATACCATAATATTTTAAAATTTATAAGTCAAATAATATATTAATAGGAGATTCAAGAACTAGATGAGATGAGCAAAGTGAGGAGCAATTCCTTGACGGCTACAAAAAATGATGAGATTATTATGCTGGGTAAATGTCTATGGGTGAGTTTTGGGATAGACATGAAAAATAAATTATAAAAGCAGGGATATTTTTTATATTAGAAAGTAATTAACTTAATTCATATTTCTCCATTTAGTAAAAAGAAAAAAAAATTAACTTATTTTATTAAGTCAAAATTATATAAAAAACCTTATTAAATTATAAAAATAAACACCTCTAATTAAATTAATTAATTAAATTAAATTACTTTAAGTTATTAAGTTAAAAAACAAATGCCATCTTAATTTCCTAACCAGAAGTGTTTACTCCAATTAAAGAATCACTAGATTGTTGACGGGGATCCAGCCATCGTGTGTTTGACTGTTTGGTGCAAGGCGCCGAGGTACATCAATATGGATGTGTTATTTGGTTACTAACAACTACAGCCCCCGTTGTTTTCTGAAAATGATCTTTGTTGAAAATTAAGGTAATATGAGCATTATCATGAATTTCCTCCTTTACTCTATGAGTTAGAGAATTTCCTTCTCCCTTCATTCAAACTTCTACAATTAGTGAATTTCCTCCTCCATTCATTCTAGCTTCTACAATTAACCATACAACTTAATTTGAAATCTGACATGAAATCTAACACACAAACATCTATTATTTGCATCAAACAGATCTTTTAATCTTTGTAATTTTTATTTAAACATTATGTCAGGCACATACGACATTATATTATTTTTTATTTTCAATAGACTTTCTTCTATATTTTCCTTCAAAATCTAATAAAATTTTATTTTTTTAATTGTTCAAGATAATCAGAGGAAAAATGTAGTGCCGATTGGATTTGGATGCTAAACAAAGCAAATTGGTTATTAGAAAATCTAGCACTTGCACTCTCCACCTTTCATTTTATTTTTAACCGCCATAACTAAGGAATCTATACATTAACAGAAAGGTAAAAAAAAATCCCACATAATATCCAATCTCTTCAATAAATTCCTCAAATAATCCCACCTCAAATTCATCCACAATTTTCAATCTGTTTAACTCACCACCATATGTCCATACCTAATCCGAAATCAAAATCAATCACTTATTGAATGCTCTTAAAATAACAACCGGCAACTGAAATACATTAATGCTAAGGGACAAGAAGAAGAAATAAGAAAAAGACAGTGAAAAATAAGTAAAGAAACGTGGGGGAGAGTGGAAGAAGAAAAAAGAAAGAGATTCCATGTTCTCATAAAAATTTAAATAAATAGGACTTTTATTTTTCCACGGAAACAAATAGGACTTTCGATGTTAAATTTCAAAAATCGGTTGGGACTAGAAATAAATGAACCAGAAAAAGCCAAAACTGGGGGTATGTTACACCCTGAACAACATAGTTTTAGCTCAAAGAAATGATGTGGAAGGATATTAGTGCAGTGCAGCTTGGACCCGTTTGATATTATATTATAATCACATTATTAACCTCCCTTAGAAAATTGTATATTCACTTTAATGTGAGTTCGTGGATAAAAAATACAACAAGGTGGCTAACTTAGTTTATATTACTATATGTTTAGACCATAATTTTGAGAAACTAAGCAAAATGGATCAGTCAAAAATGACTAATGCTAATCAATTTGTAATAAAACGAGGGATGATTTAGTCTTTTTACAAATTTTGTCTAAGTTTTGCCAAACTACAACAATATTTTGGTACAAAGAGTACGGAATTATGAACATATCTCAGATAAAATATTAAGCAACGTTGTCTTGTGATTGATAATATCATGAATGTAAAATAAATGAATAAATGTATTAAGATGGAAGTTTTGGTATAGATTAGGAGCACTAAGTTATATTGGAATGAAGAAAATGGAGATCAGAAAAAAAAAAAAATTATTTGTCTCAATAACATGTATTCTTTGCCAAGGTATTTTTTTTTTTCTTATGGACAGGACAAGTTGAGGTAGGGAGCATAAAAGTTGAGGCCCCACGCATTTCAATCATGGGCTAAAGCTTGACGGCTCTGATCATATTACCTAATGATCCGATTCTTGGGGTTGAAGCCTGTGGCAAAGAGCAAAGTTAAAATGGATACTCATTTATTTAAAGGGAGACTCTAAGTTACATTCAATGTAATTTACAGTTTTTATATGAGTCACATAAATTGTAGGTTCCATAATTTTGTGTGGCTCACATGAGAACACATGAGAATTGTAAGTTACATTAAATGTAACTTAGCAAAATCCTTATTTAAAATATATCAAATATTTGAGAAAATAATAATTTCCCGTAGTTTGGTGAAATAGTAAAAGATCCTCTTACTTCAAAATATGGTCACACATAATTTTTTTAAAGATACATAGCCTCTTTTTTAAACAAGTCTTAGAAATTTGTAAAACATGAACGAACCTGTTACCACAAGGATTATTTTGTTATTTTTCCTATACAATTAGAAATAATTTAACATTTAATCACAAATCCATAATGCTAGGCCCAAATTCAGGTTAGACAAGAGGTTTCATTGCGCCTAAATTATCCTTCATTAATTATAAGTAAATAGTTTCCAAACTTTCTATTCATTGACTTCTTATAATCAAGCTAAAATGTGAATCGAAATCTGCTTTTTTCTTTATATTCTTTATGTTTAGATTGCAATCTACGACCTAATGCAATACAATTAATGTAATAGAATATAATGTGCCAAAAGAGGTTATTAGAACAAGATTTAAAAGAGAAAAAAAAAAAAAAAAACTTGTTAGAATTTAGTATTAAATGTGCAGGCCCATCTTCGATCATGTTTGCACTTTTTTAGCCCAAAAAGCTCGAAACTTCTAGCGGGATAATTTCATTTGAAAACGAGTAGTTAAAAGAAAATAATAGACGCCCATGGTGGTCTATTACTTTTATTAGTATTCTCACAAGGAGTAACAAAATTCATATATGAGTATACTTTCAGGAAAAAAAAAAAAACAAAAAACAAAATTCAAATACAACAACAATAACGAGAAAGTTAATAAATTCAACTTCAACCATCAAAACTATGGCGTGTCACTTGGACACTCCATTATTATTATTATTATTATTATTATTCATTCATTCAAATTAAGAAGTTAATAAATTTGAATATATCACACTACAAATTAAAAACTTCTTCATTCGATATAGTAAGTAACAATGTAACATCTTGAAAATAAAATTAAAAAATAATTAATTAATTGCACAGCCAATTGATAAAAAATCAAAAATAATATTTGTTTATGGGATTGAGGGACGACAAAACTTGAAAAAAATAAAATAAAATAAATCAAAAATCATGCTTGTGGTCTGGTGGCTGAAATTGGATAAGCCACCAGTCGACCAGTCACTGTTACAACTTCACACCCTCACAGAACAATCAGTTCAAAACAACAACAAAGATAATAAAACATAATACATAAGTAACATAATACTTCCAATTCCTCTCTTCTCCTTTCTGATCTCTCACAATGAACATGACGACACACGTGGCGAATTCACAGAGACCGATATCATAGGTATAGCCTCAAATGGGAACACCGAAACGGAGGCTTGCTGTCCTCTCCTCACATTTACTCGCGACAGGTCCGGCTCCTCCTTCTTCTTCTTCTTCTTCGGGCGTTTCGGCGTCGTTTTGCTCGCAGCAGCGATTGAGTCATTCGCAGGAGAGCAGTCATGAAAACGACTGCGTTTTTTGCAAGATTATCCGGGGCGAATCTCCTGCTGTCAAGGTAAATTTCAAAAAAATAAGTTGCTAGGTGAATTTTTTTATTTTTTTTATTAAGGCTTTAATTGTTTGATCGGGCTTTCAGTTTTGTTTGTTACAGCTCTATGAAGACGACACGTGCCTGTGTATTTTGGATACCAATCCTCTGAGTCTTGGGTAAGGTATCATCTATCCAATATAAATTTTTATTACATCAGCCGTGTTTGGTACATTCTCGCTGATGTTAGTAGAATTAGAAGATTCTGGAAATGAAGATTGGACTGAGTCTGTGATAATTTACATGTTTATTTTCGTTTTCGAAACCTTTGATTTTAATTTAATTTTGTTTGTGGTCTGCTCATTACAGTTTCGTACTTGTTTCTTAGGCACTCTCTTATTGTCCCAAAATCTCATTTCTCTTGCTTGGATGCGACTCCTCCATCCGTAAGTAAATTTCTAGTTTGTGGAGTCTTTATGCATTGTATATAACGGGTATTGTCATTGTTACTTTATAATACAAGGATTGACTAATATATTAGAAATATATATGATACAAGCTCCAACAAAAATTTGGTTTATTTTAAACAAAACTTGAAATTTCTAGAACAAAAGTTGAAATGAACACGAAAATTAACATGGGCACTTCTTGGTGAGCAGAAGATTTCGGTTGAGATTGGTGGTTGTGGCTATCATATCTCTGTCCGCTATTGTTGTATCTACCAAGGAACTCCCATTTCAGAATGAGGTAAAAAGTCCATGTAAAAGAGGTTGCTAGTTGAAACAGTTTGTTAGTAGTGTTTATGAAGCAAAGATTCTTTCATGACTTAGGCTGACTTACAGCTGTATCATGGTTGTGTGCCTATCTCTCTATGTGTTTGAAATTACTGAGGAAATTAAAAAAAAAAATCTGGTTTGCATCAAACCATGTTGATGTCACGATACACTTCTCAAAGACTGTGAGAAGGTGCTGCTAGAAGACATATAAAGCAAGTGAAAACACAGTTTACATCAAAATATGGTAAATTCACTCAAACAATTTGTGGGGTACTAGTGGAGTCATAGTGAATGTTTGAGTTGGATGTTCCAGTCACTGGACCACCAGGTGGGAAGTTCTGGATATTGGAAATACAGAATAAGATAGATTGTGCTGTCTTGTTTTTCATGGCTCTACTTGTATCAAACTTTTACCATTTCACTGTGAACCTCTTGAATGAACCTTGAGGTGCATGTATGAGCATTTTGACAGCATTCTTTCTGGTTCTCCATTCTCTACAACAAAATTAGAATCTGAATGTTTCTCATGTAGATATTTGCCATTACTTTCAAATCATGGTCTTTTCAGTAATAGTAGTTTGCATTCTAATATAGGATTATATGTTTTTGCTTAATGGATGCCTTTTTGCCAGTAGGGGCACAAATGTCTTAATGAATAGTAAACCAGTCTGTTGTAGTCACGACACATGCATGATTACTAACGTATAATTGTCTGTCCATTTGTTCAAACATTAGATTCTACTGGTCAAGGAGAATAATAATTCTGTTAAGTGTGTAGTAATATCCACAGTGATCAAACTCTTATTTCCAATAAGATTTCTTGCCCATTTTATGTTGCTGGAGTTTGCCACCCCTTTTAAAAATTTCAGTACAGGAGTTCTTATCTAGAAAGATCCATTTTTCTTTGTCTAATCATGTGTATTTCAATGAGTTTGTTGGGCAGGTGGTAGCTGCAATGTGCGCAAAGGTACCTTTAATCAGCAATGCAATCATGAAAGCCACAGATGCTGGTATGTGCCAAATTTTCTATATGGCGGTTGCCAAATTACGTTATCTCACTCTCACCTCCCTCTTTTTTTCTTGCCCAGTTACCGTCTTGGCTTCCTGACTCTATCATGTATAAAAAGTGCGACTGGTTGGGGATATTTTGGCATTGTGAATGTGATTTCAGTGATGTCACATGGACAATAGTGATAAAATTATGGAGACTAAATTTTGTTGTTCAGTAATATCTGTTAGAATGTCATTGGTGGCATGTGTATAATATCTTCCTAGTGACAGTGAATATTTTTCTGATGTATATGAGTTACATATACTGAAACTTCTTGTTAGACACACTACTGTACTTATTTAGTTGGGATATTATCATTTTACTACCAAACTTATTCTGACATTTCATTTCAGTACTATGGTTTGCCGAAAAATGCATTTTACTACCAAAGTTTTTCGCGGTTATCATTTCACTACCATTCCGTTAAGAACGTTAAAAATTTGTTGATGTCGTAAGGATAAAAAAGACATTTCCAGCTGTAAGAGTAAAATTATTTGTTAATTTGATAGATAAATTATCATTTTACTACCAAATTTTTAGGAGAATTATCATTTTACTACCGAGTTTTTAGGGGAATTATCATTTTACTACCAAACTCTTGGGGGTAAAATCGACTTTTAACATAATTTCTGTTAAAGATTAACGTTTTGTTAACGGAATGGTAGTGAAATGATAACCGCGAAAAACTTTGGTAGTAAAATGTACTTTTCGGCAAACCTTAGTACTGACATGATATGTCAGTAAAACTTTGGTAGTAAAATGATAATATCCCTATTTAGTTATTTGTTTTGTGCATTTGCTTTGAATGATTTGATACTGCATGTGGGAGTGGCTGATTTGCTTTTCATGAACTTGTTCATTGGGTAAATTACATGGTGATTAGTTACTTGCATGAACCAATGAATTTCAGTGTCCTGGCTTTTATGGCCCGTGATTTCTGTTCTATATAGCAAATCTTTTATGGCCTGAAGACATTAGCTTTGACTTTCCTAGTCTTTCATGATAATTATTCATGATATTGTAAACATACGGTGATGGTTTCATACTTGTCTGTGCTACTTTAGATGTTCTTTCTCATTATGTCCTCGAAGAGGAATATTTGATCTTAGGCAGCTTAAATGTTGAGGTTATGCTAATGAAAACATCAGTTCATCAACATAGTGACTCTACTTCTGCAAAGTGATGGGACCATTTGTAAATCTCGCAAGAGAAATGTTTTATGCTTCTTCATTGCGCATTGCTGTACTGGCAAAACCGTTCCTATCGACAGATTAACTTATCCTATTTGGCATTTGAATGATGCAGATTCATTCAACTTGCTGGTTAACAATGGTGCAGCTGCTGGCCAGGTTATATTTCACGTAAGTTGTTACAAGTTCCAGTCAAAAGGATCTTGACAATAAATTGCATGCTAATATATTGTATTTGTCTTCTTTCTTTCCTTCCCCACCTCTTTTGCTTGGTTTTTCAAACTGAACTTAGATGTAGTGGTGTGGCAATTATTTGATCTACATGGACAAGAACAATAAGTTTTGACATTTTGGTTTTGAAATTTGGAAATTTCAGACTCATATCCATATAATTCCCAGAAAGGCACGTGATTGCTTATGGAATTCTGAGGTAACTGTTGCTTATTTGCTTTCTTATTCCTTGCAAGCAAAACTTCAGGGAGAGATCAATTAATGTTTGGAGTTTTTCCAGAGTTTGAGGCGGCGTCCCTTAAAGATAGACCAGGAAACCTCTCAACTGGCTGATCAAGTACGAGAAAAGTTATCAAACATTTGTGAATGTAGTAGCAAGGGTCAAGAATCCAGTCTCTCATGAATCGTGATGTTTTATTGGATCAGTGATTGTTGTAATTTACTTATTAAGCTATGACTGTGACATCAATAGATATGCTCATTCTTGCATGACTTGCAATTAGTTGCTAAAAGTTTCTGATACCATAGCCATAGTTGTTCTCGGCTGCAAATATCTTCCTTCTAGTTTCTTGTCTTTGATTGCTGGTTCAATGACAGATTGTTAGATTCAGATGGGAGGTTTCTCCCTTCAATTTAACTTTTGGTAACCCATGAGAGTATTCTCTTTTTTTTTGGGAAACTGAAACTTCATTGATTAAAGCTGTTACATATATTTGGTCTTATATGCATAAGCACAGATCTCGCTTGGAGCGTCCTCTATCCAAACTTTTTCGATAGAATTATATAGAGTCGATTTAGCTAGATGATGTGCACCTTCATTGCGAGATTGTGGAGCAATGAAATAATAATGATGATTGTTGGGGGAAAAGTAGAAGATCAAAGAAAAATACGTGTCAATATGGAGCTTTGTCGCTAAAGTCATTGTTTTAGACAGATTTTGGAGATAAAAAAAGATAAACATATCTAAAGTAATAAATTTGTATTTAGGGGAAACGGGATACCTTACTAGGTTGTTGTGTGCGGTTTGGTAAGGCGATTGAGGATCACCATCCTTGGAACAATGTCTTTCACTTTTGGCAGAGGTGGCAGGCAGTTGTTGCCACTTTTCAGTATAATGTTTTGATATTTAATTCTAACAAAATCAAATATTATCCTTCAAGTGATGGAGACATTTGTCATGGAGGACTTTTTAAGAGGATTTTCTTGAATCTGATCTATTGGGTATCTCAAATTATACGGGGTACCTTGAGCTATATGAGGTACTTCGAGTTACTTTCGAGATTACTCTCGAGTTATGTGGGGTACCTCGTGTTACTATCGAGTTATGCAGGGTATCTCGAGTTACTTTCACGTTATGCAGGGTACTTTAAATTATACTGGAGTTATTTCGCTCATCAACACGTGTCGTTCTGCTATATTTTCCTCTTTCTCCCTAAACAACATCCTCCTAGTTTCTTTTTGGTGAGAAGTATTGGAGGCAAAAGAAATTAGTATATGAAGTAAAAGCGACACGTGATGATGTGGAGTTTAGCTTAGTGGGCAGCTGAAATGGGGATACCTCACTTAGTTTCTTTCACTTACTAAACTTCTAGAAATCTTCTCTTTGTCTCTTTTTTTTTTTAAACTAAACTAATGGCAACTCCTCACATCTTAAGATGTGAACTAGGTCACCCAAAAGATTAGACATTACATCCTCTCTTTCTCGATAAAATTACCAGCATGGATGGACCAAGCTAAGAGATGGCAGCTCAAAGGGTATCCTGAGAACCCAAAAAAGAAAGATGGGCTCCCTTTCCTAAAAAATGGCTACCAATTTGGACATGTTAAAAATGACAGAGCTAATTGATCAAAACTTTTCATCTACTTCTGGGGACGAACCACCAAATATAGGTAGAGAGTATTGTTGGGGTATCCCACCATCATCTATATTTTGTTTTATAGTGATTATCGAGTATAGATTGCTCTGGTGAGGACTTTGATACATTATTTGGCCATTTGAGAAGCTTTTTATTGATTACCTTAGAATCCATCTCATTTTAGGGTACCTTTCCTTTATGTGCTTCTGGGATGAACACAAAATCATAGGGCTTCTTTTCTTACAGCTAAGGTACCCTAATTATATGAAAAAGAAATATAGGTCCTGATCCCGTGAAGAGAAGCTCTTTCTAGAGAACAAGATTTTGAAATGAAGGTTTGATGATGTTTTTGAGCAGAAAGCTTGTAAGGTAAAAGACCCTGAGGAGCTTTAGTCTAAGCTTGAGGTCTTGATACCTCGACAGAAGGACATGGTTGACAATGCCTTTGAACATATTATGACCGAGGAATAGAGTGCTAATTTGGGGCTGGTGGTGCCAAGAGTAGAGAAGTGGGTAGATAAGTCAGCTATCTTGAAGACGATTGAGGATAATAGGGCTGCTAGCACATCTTGGTCTGAAAGCCCATGAAGATCAATTAGGGTACCTCAGATGAAGTCTCCATAAAGTACCCATGATACTGACGCTTGCGTTTCTGCTACTTCTAGCACTTTTGTTGATCTTTTTATCCTAAGGGATGAAAGTGAAGATAATCATCCTGCTATGTAATCTTATTCGGCATTACTGACAAGGCGTATGGGGTACCTCGGGTACCCTTAAACTTGGATATTCACTGAGCTATCTATTACTGTTAGCCTACATGGCTATTAATATTGATTTTGATGATAACAAATCACATATTTTTGGATAAATAAATATTTACACATTGTGCTTTTATAACAAGAAAATGATTTTGTAAAATTAGTTAATTTTTCAAGAATGGGCTAAAATGTAAAAGATTGTTTTTAATAATAATTATTTTGAATTACGGATTTGGGTTGATTTGAAAATATTTAAATCGATTTGGGCCATAATATAATTCTATAAGTTTGGGCTTTATCATAATTTTAAAAAGTTTTGGGATTCGCATAGTATTATTTAGAAATTCTGAAATTGGACTTATTTATAAAATTTTATAACGTTTTGGGCCATAGTACAATTATAGAAAGTTTTAAGATAAAATTATAATTTTAGAAAACAGTTCACTGTAGCAGTTACTGTAGCAAGCGGCTAATCGGATATGACAAGCGGCTAGTCGGTTATTGGGCAGAAACTCTCCGGATGGAAAACGGCTATCCGGTTACCGATCAAAAAGCTTCTAGAGTATAAACGACTATCCAGTTATCGTAAGGCACATGCCGAATATTGTGAAATTTAAATTTTTACCTTAACAGTAGCATAAAAGCGGCTAACCGAATACCATAAACGGTAAGCCGGTTATGACCAAAAAGTGAATAACGGCTAATTTTTGAGCTCAAACTATATAAACTTAAATCCAATTCATTTTTGGTAATCTTTGCAAGCATAAACAAGTGCACACAACATATATTGAGCTTCAAATTCGAAAATCATCATAGATTAAATATTCATTGAGCTATCATTTTGTATATCTACTCCTTAAGAGAGTTTTTGTTGTAAGTTTCATTTCCTCATCAAATTTGTGAGTGTTTAAGTGTGTGATACACTTGAGTGAAGAGATTGAGAGATAATCTCTTTGTTGTAAAGGTTCATTGACAGTTTGAAGTCAATTGTAAGTATTTGAAGCCTTGGAAAGGCTTGAATAGTGAAATCCTCAAGTTTGGATCGCTTGGAGGCGTGGACGTAGGCAGGGATTGCCGAACCACGTAAAAATCATTGTGTTTGCTCTCTCTTCTCTAACTCATTTATTATTATGCTTTTATTGAACTTACTACTTTCAATTTTATTAAGGCATTAGATTAGATTGTTGTGTGGTTTTGCTATGATAATTTTTAAAACACCAATTCACCCCCCCTCTTAGGTTGCACACTTGTATTTCAATTACTTCATGGTAGAACAACCCAGTTTCATCAAACATATGACGATACCTTCAGATATATTTGCTTCATATCTCAAGTTTTCTTAGGGTTTCTCTTGGTGTATACTAGGAACGACTTTCTGTCGCAGGGTACCTCAAGTACTATAGATACCCTTAATCTTATCTCATCAGTGTATGACGATTTACTTAGACATGCTTGTTGTAAATCTTAATTAAAAATCATGGCGAATCCTTTTGTGAGATGCTCGAGAACCTCATGATCAGCCATTCGCTCTAAATTAATTATGTGAGACAAATAGTAATAAAGGTAGTTGTTCGCTTACCCTAATGCAAGATGGTCAGAAATCTTATGATCCGCTACTCGTATGGAATTAAATAGATAACATAGATAGAGACAAAGGTAGCTGCTCGCCTACTATTATGCGATATGGTCGAAAACCTCATGATCAACCATTCGCGTAAAATCAAATAGACAATATAGATAAAGATGAAGGTGGCTGCTCCCCCACCCTTATGCGAGATGGTCAGATAACCTCATGATCCACTGTTCGCTCTGAATATAATATGTGAGAGAAATAGTAATAAAGGTGGCTGCCCGCCTACCTTTATGCCAGATGGTCGAAAACCTCATAATCCATCATTCGCTTGTAATCAATCAGGGTAGCTGCCACATACCCTTGAGTAGATCGTCATGATCGGGACAAGTCGTGTACCTTGGGTAGCCTGGAATAAGGTGATCTCGGGATACTTTCTTACGTCAGAATAAACAAATTCAAAGACATATATGAAGTTAATTTATTGGCGAACATATCATATAGCATTTCAAGCTACTCATTCATATCGAAAGGCAAATAAAAGAATACACATTATCAAACTTTGTAAAGAAAATGCATTCATAGAGAATGGTGATATAGTCATTACATGGTACTATTTTGTTACCCTTAAGAGAACATGAGGGATCCCAGGATCACTTGTTATTGTTATTAAAGACTTATGAAATTGACCAGTCTGAGATACTCTGGGTATTCCACACGATCAAGAATATATTTCAAACACACAAGCATTAAAGAAAATAAACAAAATAAAAAGAAGAAGGTAGAGTGTTATCACTTTACTAGTAGTACGACTTCTCTTTGTTACATCGGTCACGCAAATCAAGACCGAATCTAGGTCTTCAACCGGCGTACCTCATTTCTCGTCTTTCCGTATCTAGGGATCTAAGGGTGCCTTTAGTTGGCAGTTGTAATCTGTCTTATCATTATATTGTTTCTATGCCCATTGGTGAGGCTCTCGACTCCTCTGATGGGCCAATTATCTGAGAAGCTTTTTTTAGTGTTGTCCTTCATCGTCTGGTAAGTGCCTGCTTTATTAGCGGATCAGAAGCTATTTGGTAAGTGACTTTGGAAGCCACGGAGTAATAACCATGAGCTGACTGTTGATCCTCTTTATGGTGATAACTTTATAGGCGGCTGGAACTTTCATGGCGAGATAATACATAGACACTACTACTTTAGTTGTTACCAAGATTTGATCCCCACTACTTTAATACCCCGAATTTAGTAAAAGATCTTCTCCGGGGAACGATTCAACGGTGGTAAAACTCGTATTGAGGTTTCGGTGGTGGCTCTCGTTGTTCTGGCTGTGGCAATCTAGGAGGTTGAGGTACTCTCGAGATACCCGGAGCATTGTACACTCTTCCGCGCAGGGTAACCCGTGGAGGGCTTCGTGCTCGGGGTACCCTCGTTGTTGGGGCTTCCGTTCTCTTCGACTTCTCCTTGTTTTTCGTGACTTCACTTTATCTTCTTGCCACTTCAGATGGCATTTCTTATCCATCTCCATATACTGCAATGCTTGGGAATGGACTTCCCCATATGAAAGTAGGCTCTTCTTTTGAAAAGAACGCCATAACTTGCCCAACCTCAAATTTTTCTCAAAATGGATCAACGTGTGTTGGTGGCCAAATGCTCCAATTCGCAGCACCTCTTGGTGGAAACGGCTCATGTACGCTGCCAAAGGTTTAAATTCTCTTTGCTTGACGAAGGTGAGTTTGGAGGCTGCCCTATCTTGAGTGGAAGCATAGGAAATTTTTTTAGTAAATTTAGTTAAGAGCTGGTGTAGGGAGGATATGCTACCTGCCTTCAGGATCGAAAAAGATCTTCACCCAAATGGCGCCAATTATTTTAGACATATTTTGGGGTAGAAAAAGATAAACCTATCTAAAATAATAAATTAGTGTTTTTAGGGGAAACATGGTACCTCATTAGGTTATCGTGTGCGGTATTTTTGAACTCGAGGAAGGTGACAACGGATGAAGGAATTGGTAACAAGGGCGAAAGGTCTAAAACAAGAAAAATGTTCTTCAAAATAAGCTTCGCGCCTGTAAAACATCAAAATAAATGTTAGAGGTGAAGTCGAGGTATCCCGACATTCATACTCTGATGCTCAAGTTAGCAACTCAAGCTTTTTAATGGTAAAGAAAGCTTGCAACGCCCTTTGTAAATCTAAGTTTAAGGTTGAAGAATGCATATTTTATGGAATGTGAGTGTTCATTAGTAAATGAATTCGTTAAGAGAATAAAACCTAGATTCCTTTATATATGGAGTACCTCAGTTGTCACGTGGCATACTTTTTATGACTATTGTGTGTCCCTTTTCAGGTCTTTTGCGTCATTTTACCTTTTTTATGATTTTTGGGCCGTTATGTGTATGCTTGGGAATCAAGAAGGCGTTCAGGACATATCTTATCCTTTGGAAATGTGGCGCGCGCGGAAGAGTGGTCCAAGGTACCTCAACAGTGGCTATTTGGTAAGGCAACTGAGGACCACTGTCATTAGGACAACATCTTTCACTTTTGGCAGAGGTGGCAGGCGGCTGTCGTCATTTTTCAGTACGATATTTTGATATTTAATTCTGAAAAAATCAAATATTATCCTTCAAGCAATAGAGACATTTCTCATAGCGAACTTTTTCAAAAGATTTTCCTGAATCTGATCTGTTTGGTACCTCAAGTTATACGGGATACCTCGAGGTATGTGGGGTACCTTAAATTACTCTCGAATTATGCGGGGTACCTTGGGTTACTCTCGAGTTATGTGGGGTACCTTGAGTTACTCTCCAGTTATACGGGGTGCCTTGAATTATGCGGGGTACCTTGGGTTACTCTCGAGTTATGTGGGGTACCTTGAGTTACTCTCCAGTTATACGGGGTGCCTCTAATTATGCAGGATATCTCGAATTATACTGAAGTTATTCCACTCATCGACACGTGGCGTTCTACTATATTTTCCTCTTTTCTCCTAAATAGTCATCACAAGAATGTTGGCTTACACTAAGTATCTCAAGTGTTCTGTGGCGTACCTGGGGTATGCTAAGTAAGGATAAAAAAGTTAGAAAAATATTTTAAAAAATGTCAAGGGATGAAAGAGACATAATTCCAAAAACAATTGGTTGAGTCTCCAACAAAAAATAAAGAATCAACGAAAAAATCTCATGCTACAAAAGAGGGGACGATAGCCTGTCACACTAGCAAATAAGCCAAAAAGATTGATGCTATGATAGTTGGGACCACCAATTTTCTCCTACTACACCTGTAAATTCTCAAAAATTTTGACATAGGTACACAGGACCATCCCACTACACCTGACACGTCTATACTCCTCAAACTTACTCTCTATACTTATAATAATGTTGTACAACGTTTGGTGCTACACTGTACTGTATTAATTTTTTTTATTAACTTTTATTATATATTAGAAAATAATATTTATTAATACCTAAATAATATCATAATGTAATGATATTTTATATTATTATTTTTATTAATATTAATATTAAATTAATATTATTTAAATTTATTCATATATAAATATTTTTATTAGTTATATTAAATTTTCATATATATATTAATTACTATAATATAATTAAATAATGTAATATCAAGTTATATTCTTATTTTTTATATTATTTAAGTATTTATTAATCAATTTTATATATTAATTATTATATAATTATTATTTAGTAATATTTTAATATAATAAAAATTAAAATATGAATAAAAAATAATTAATTTATATTAATAATTATGATGTCAAAATAAGAAAAAATAAAAATTAATATTATATAATATAATATAATATTAAAAAGTTATAGAATTTAATATTATTAAAAAACAAAAGCAAAAAAAAATAAATAAATAAAATAAAATAAAATGAAGAAGCAGCAAAAGCAAAAAGCTAATGCGGCAATTGTTGTATTAGCACACCCCCATAATCCCTTCAAAATTTTTGCCAAACATGATATTGGTATTGAGCTAGTGTGAACAGTAATTTAATACCATTTTTATACTACAACCAAACACACCCTTAGTTTCATTTTTTGACTTCCACTCTCGCACCTAAAATGTACACAAAAACAATAATAATAATAAGAGCATGTTTGGTATGGCTTATTTAAGAGGCATAAGTGCTTATTTAATTCTATAAGCACTTTTTAAAATTTTTTATAGTGTTTGGTTATTTTTTGAGTAGAGCTTTTTTAGCTTAAATAAGCTAATTTATTTTTAAGAAAGTTCTCAAAATTTGAGCTTTTATAGTAGAGAAATTTTTTTAAAAATTTATATTATCAAAAATATCCTCGATATATTTCATTAATTACATAATACCCTTCAGATAAAACCCACCCAACCAAAATCATTGCTTATATAAATATATTCTTACCGCCACTTCACTTTATCTCTTTTTTTTTTTTAAAAAATAACCAGCACTTTAATTTTACAATCCCTACACATACCTAACACTTGAGAGAGTATATATCAACGATGCAATTTAATTTGGATAGTATTATTTGTTTGGGAGAATATATTAATGATGTAATTTTTTATTTTGAAAATTGAAGAAGTGATTGAATTAATTTTTTCTCATTAATTGATAACTTAGATGCATTTTGTTCCATGTTATATAACTATGAATACATATACTTTTTGGTAATTTAATTACACAAAAGCACTTTTAATTTTATGCAACCAAACAGTTTAATAGTGAAAAGATCTTTTTAATCGACACCAAACACCCAACGACTTTTTGTTAAAAAGTTCTATTGGTATAATTTCTATTCATATAAATTTCATTGTTATGTTCTATTTAATGTTCGCACTAAACAAACAGGCTAAATGGGTGATAAACAAAAAAGTTGCATGAACAAATTCTACTGATGTCAACATCTCTTGAGTTTGTTAAATATCTTTTCATCTCATGGTCGAGTCTCCGATATATATTTGTTATGTAATTGAAAAGAAAAGAAAAAAACAACGCAAACTTCTACGAGAAGCAATTGCAGCCATAACGGGCCAAAGCGCTCCCTTCTGTGCTTACTAGGATCCAATTACACCAATCCAAATGTCCGTCCAAGAAATGACCCTCAAATGGGTCAACCCGAAGATTCTCGGCAGATTTGTCGAAGTCACAAGCGAATCAAAACACGGGCTGACTTAAGTCAACAAAAGCATCTGCCAATAAGATTTCACCGTCACGTAATTCGGTTCTTAGCTTGTTACTTAATCTTCTTCTCGCAAGTAAGTGTCCTTTAAATTGCTGACCAGCGGAGGGTCGTTCTCATTTCGTTCTCCGTTTCGATACCCGGAGCGCTCTTGAATCTTCATCGCCAAACCTAAAACACGCTTAAAACTCGTCGTTTCGTTTCGTAATTTTCACATTTATAAAAAACCGTGAAGAAAGTTCCAGAACCGGAGAGGATATCAGATTAGAGAGAGAGAGAGAGAGAATGGTGCTAGAAGCGGGATTGGCGGGGGTGGCGAAGCAAGCGGAGCAACTGAGATTAGACGGAAACTTTTACTTCTCTAAGGACCGTTACGGAGCTGCCATTGACGCATATACAGAGGTAAATTTTTAAAATTTCTATCGAAATTTAATTTCGTTTTCCCGTTATTATTAATTAATATCACAAAAAGGCCCTTCCTTTGGATTGATTCTTGAATTAATGTACTACTGTGGTCTTTTTTTTTCGCTTTTCATTTGAAGGCGATTACACTTTGCCCTAATGTGCCTGTTTATTGGACGAATCGCGCTCTTTGTCATCTCAAGAGGAAGTATGTATCAGTACTAAAAGAATTGCTTTTTGAGTTTATGTTGTTTGATTCTGTTTTCACTTGGTTGTTGTGGGCGTAAATGTACAGTGATTGGACAAAAGTTGAAACTGATTGTAGGAAAGCAATTCAGTTGGATCACGATTCTGTCAAGGTCTGTTTGTTTGTTCCTCTGTTTTGTTATATCTGCTTCAACTTTTTCTTTTTTCTTTTTTCTTTTTGAGGGCATTTTTGTGTTTGTTCATGTAGTTCTTTGATTGTGCTTCTTGAAAAGAATAATGGAATCTTGCTCGTGTTCACTAAGCACCGGGGTTAAGTTCTGGAGTTCTCTGTTGGTGTTTTTGTGCCTAAGTTTGCCTGAACTTGGGCCTTACTGACACTTACAAATTGCTTTTTCGTCTTTGCATTTGGGAATAAGTTTTGTTTAAGAGTTCAAGTAGGCTCCTTATGCACTTTCCTCTGTTCTCTGTAATTTCTTTTATCCTGTTGATGAATGGGTTATAAATAATGCTCTTTTGATACTCGAAAGAAAAAGAGGGCCTTTTTTTGACAGGTCAAGTATATTGAGGTCGAAAGATTATTGAATAATGACTCTTGTTATCAACAGTGAAGAATTTTGGAGACTGCTATCATAAAATATTTACACTTGAAGACCTCTTGAAGATTATTGTGTGCATTAATTGTTTTCTGGATTGATGTTATTGACTTACCTGGTCCAGAAGTTGATGGATGGAGGATTGACCATGATGAATAGTCCAGACTAAATTAGTCAATGTAATCTTAATTATAAATGATTTTCAAATAGGTGCTATTTTTTATATTTTGGCACGGGAAAGCATTCCGGGTCTTATTACGAAATTTTAATGTGTGAACCTTCAGTTCGTTTGAGATGCTGCTCTGCTTCAGCTGCTTAAGCAAGCAACTTATGCTGCATGAAACTTCGCTCTCTTGTTTCTTATTCTCAGAAAGTGTTCAAGTAAACTATGGTCTCCACCATTTAGTAAATTTCTTCACGTGTTCCTTGTTTCTTAACAAGCAGCTGCTTCCTCTCTGTTTATTCCTATTCTTGTTGTATTATGCAGCATTTTTTTCTTCTTGATAATTATAATCTTATGCCTTCAGTTACATTTTGCTAAATGACAGGGACACTATATGATGGGACTAACGTTGCTACAGAGGAACGAATATGCTGAGGGAGTCAAGGAACTGGAAAAAGTATATTGTTATACATATTCTGGATGGTTGTTCAATATTTAATTAGAGATTCTTCATGTGAAGTGCTATCAATTTTTAATTTAAGCATTGGAAATGGAATGTGAATAGATTTATTATCCTCCTTGGATCTGTTATTCTATCTATGACTTAAGAATTAGGATTAATAAGTATCACCTGTTAAGTTTTCAACTCTTATGGTCTGTTTCATGGCTTGAGAACAAATCTAAAAGAACGAAAACTAGCTTCCGGTCCATTTTAGGTTGGGAAAGATATTGGTGAGGCTCTCATAGCTTTATTCTTTCCTCTTCTGTTTGGAATGCTTTGCTGACAATGAGAGACTTAATAATACATTGAAGATAACAATGGAGCTCTAAAGAAGAGAATAACGGAAATGCAGTCTGGTTTTTCTGCATTCTCCACATTGAGAATATAATTTTACTTCTCTGACATTAGTGTTGTTAGTTATTTCAATACTTGTCCTCCACTTTTGCTTTATCATTAAAATAGTAGAACTTTTCATATTGTATATGGTTGCTCCTAACATATCGTTATCCATAATAACAGCTATGTAAGAATTCAAGTCTGATTTTAGCTTTAAGTGACTATCTTAAGAGAGTATTTCAGTTTTAATGGAATCGCTTGATTTTGAATACTTTGAATCTCGTTTAAAAATTTTGGCTTGGTTCAGATCTGTAGATTTTGGTTGGAATAAAGATAGAATAACAAACTCTTGTACAAACTTGTTTTGTACAAACTAATGTGGCATAATTCAAGATTAAACACCTTCGGGCTCACATTATTTTTATTGTTTTGTATTTTCATCTGACCAATGAATTTATGCCACATCAGTTTGTACCATCGCTCTTTTGATAAAAATGAAATATGATTTATTTATAGATGCTAAGTGTGCTAGTTTACTTTATTAGCTATTTATATTAGAGTGTATCGTGTGGTAAAATATATATTTTCTGAAGACCAACTTCTTCAAATTCTTTATTGCCTGTTATTATAATTATAAAGAATAATAACATCATTGCTGGTGAAAAATATTGCTGTGCAGCTTGGTTTGGGTTATTGATTTTACTTGTCAGGTAGTGACAGCATAAGCAGTTTTTCACTGCAGCGCTTTTAATACTTATAGCAAGGAATAGGATGCAAGCAACTCATGATATGCTTACCAGTTATGTATCATGTTCCCCCAGTTAGCTTATATGTGTTGAATGCTTGCCAAATATTGCTACTTGCTTATCCTTCACCGAGTCCATCACCAAATACGTGGAGAGCAATATGTGATTTTGCAGAACTAATAGTTCTTGCCTAGATTTGTATGCAAAGGCCATGTTAATTTCCCGATGGATGGTCTTTCTAGCTGACTTAATAGTGTTTCAAATTATTGTCTTTTGTGTAGCTTTTGAATAGTGCAAGAGAGCTTTCTAACTAAGGTCTTTTCCAATATATTTTTATTCCAGGCTTTAGCAACATGTTTCTGCTGGGTTTTAATGTGGGGTTATTAGTACCAGGAGTTAATAATCAATATTGTTGGGGTTATACAAAAATCATTGATAACAAAACAAAAGGCAGAATGTATGTGATTGATGTTTAATTTGTGACCTTGGCATGGTCTGGTAGTTATGGATTTTAAAATTCCATGGAATTGATTGATCTTGATTCTGCTCTCTTTTGTAGCAGAAAACAATCTTAAAAATCTGATGCTAGTAACTTGCTGATCATTGTTAAATTTATTCTGGCTAAATTTTTGTGAGCATCACCCTAGATTTGAGCTCTTACAGAATTTATGTTGTAGGCTTTGGATCTTGGGAGGGGTGCAAAGCCAAAGGGTTATATTGTAGAGGATATTTGGCAGGAGCTGGCAAGAGCAAAATACCTGTTGTGGGAGCAAGAATCTAGCAAGCGTTCATGGGAATTACAAAGCTTGAAGTATGTGCTTCTTGTGAGTTTTTCCCTTCCTTTTTGGAAGGTGGCCATCATTTTTGTAAAGTTTTTACATTTTTCATTTTCTTATGAATGCTTCATGCAACTTGCCTTTGTTGTTTCAGGGAAGCTTGTGAAGCAGCTCTTGAAGAAAAGCATGTTCTTGATATTTCTAGAAAAGAAGGGTTCTTGGATGAAGCTAGTTCTACTCATTTGAAACAAATGGAGGCTTTGAGACAAGTATTCAGGAAAGCTGCAGAAGACGACGCACCAGCTGAGGTGAGTATTTCGATTTGTTAAGTTTTACATTAGTTGCTTCTTTTTAAATCATTAAATGCTTCTCTGTTATTGTTTGAGATACTGATTAAGTATTTCAGGTCCCGGATTACCTGTGTTGCAAAATAACTCTTGATATTTTTCGAGATCCTGTCATTACTCCAAGTGGGGTTACTTATGAGAGGGCAGTGATCCTTGATCATCTTGATAAGGTGACAAATGCTTTTGATACTGTGCTTTCAAACTTAGTTGCTGTCATTGTTTTATATGTTTCCAACATTTTCTCATCTTTGTTACGTTCTAGGTGGGGAAGTTTGATCCAATCACGCGGGAACCACTGAGAGAATCCCAGCTTGTACCAAACTTGGCAATAAAGGAAGCAGTTCGAGCATACATGGACGTACATGGTTGGGCATACAATACAAGTTGAAATTTTAACTGCAGGATTGGAGCAATTATTTCTGAGTTGTATGAGTTATTGGTTGCATTTGGTAATGATATTTTTGCAGCTTTAATTTGCATTCACCATGATTTCAGTTATACATAATGTCTCTAGATCCTTTGAACTGTACAGAAATTGTTGTTATAAAGTTTAGATCCTAACTAGGTATGTTGTACAGAACTTTATCGAATCATACTCATAGTTGAGGAGATTAGTCATGAAAGGTTTGTTTCTATCAGTAATAGAATCTTTTTACCCACCTGTAATATTGATCCCAGGCTGGCCATTGTCATGTAATTTTTTTTTTTTTTTAATTTTAAATTTTTAGCTACAATAAGTAGTTGTGGCCATCATCATATTATGTTTTTATTTTTATTTTTTAAAATTTTTAGCTACAATAATTTAAGTAGTTGTGTAACTATATTAGCCCTAATTTAAAAAAGAAATAATTTTTAAAA
Organism: Citropsis articulata; assembly: GCA_030449925.1. NCBI lineage: Eukaryota > Viridiplantae > Streptophyta > Magnoliopsida > Sapindales > Rutaceae > Citropsis > Citropsis articulata. The sequence goes on along the minus strand of JASUUH010000211.1, from coordinate 5,470,344 downwards.
GTCTATCTTTTTCCCCCTTATTTCTTTTTCTCCTCGATCATTGTTAGATAATTTTTTTGCCCCCTTTTTTCAATTGGTACTTTACAAGTACTGGATAAGTGATTGAACTGGATTTGGGGTTGGTTGAGGTGATGAGGTGGAAAGAGAGATGGATTTGAAATTGGGGTGAATTTGATATGATTGTTAAGAAATTAGATATTGGGGTTTCAGGAGGAGAGAGTTGGGATTATGGAGAGGGAAGTGAGAGATAATGATGCTGAAGCTGCCATTTTTTATTTGTTTGATCTGTATAATCTGGGGAAAATCAAGTAAAAGAAAAAATATAGAGTGATTTTCTTGGCGAATTAGATTTGGAATGAGCTTAAGGAGGGCCTGCCTAACAGATTCTTTCCTCGATCAAGCCGAAGGAAAAGATTATCTAATAAATCTTTTTTTAAAACTCTTTCACCGAAGTGTATGAAGAGAAAGGAGCAAGGATGTGTTTATACAGATCATTTATCTTGTGTTTAAATTGCCAAGTACTACATATTGTCACCAAGACTTAGAAGGCCGGGCAAGTGGCAATAGGCTGTGTTGAAGTAGTTTTATAGTGTTATATTATGTTTATTTCAACCCATTCATTGACCTATTGACTTTTTCTCTCTCAAATTTTTTTTAAGGGGGCACCTTCCTTTTTTTGGCATTGCTTGCTTGAATCCATCCATTAACTTATTGATTGTTTTTGCTTGCATTAACTTATTTATTGTTAAACCATCCTAATCAAGTCCAAGGAAGAGGATCTCATCCTAAGTCTAGCACAAAGAAAGAAAGACCTATTGTGGGTCAACGAAGAGAAGCTCATTTTATTCAAGCGTAGGTCGATGATCCTATCTTACTCCTGGTCTGAGAAGATAAATATTTTTTACTCGAACTGTAAGTTTGTCACTAGCAGAAAATCTTGAATGTTTTTATGTACTCCCTTAATCTTAGGTTGAAAGATGTGGTAAGAATTCAATAATTTTTTGTGTCAAAGGTCCCAAAGAATAAAACTGCTAAAAGATAATGAATTCACATCCTAATCAATTGAGGATCTAACTACATTCTGTATGATATTATATCACAGTGAATCAAAGCTCGGTTGCCGACAGGAAACAAATTTGGCTTTAAACTGTGAGGAGCAATGATTATTAGCGTCAAACCAACGCCATAATCTCCCAATAAGGCGTTCCTAAGGGTTAAACTTCATAATCGTAGGTTTGTGAATTAATTAATTTTAAGCAATTGGGTCATGCATGGTTCAAAAAGAAGTGAAAAAAAAAAAAAAAGTAAAAAAAAGGTCATGATTAGATCCATTTTGCCAAACTTTTCCAATTTCTCTTTGGATTCAATGAAAGCAACCCATTAACTAATCAACAGTCGACACCGCCATTTTAGCCTTCACCCTGCGCTGATGATGCATTGGTCGCGTATCATCATCTAAAACAAAATTTCTTCCAATTGACCCCCACCCTGTAAACAATCCAGCAGATTGAAGTAATCAATTCATGTTTCGAGGAACTTCAGTGATTACTTTAAACAGTTATCAAATTGTATCAAGCAGGACTTGACACTTAAGAGACTTTTGATTTGTAATCTGGACAGAGTTTCTAAAAAATGTAGATAAATATAATTTTATTTTTTCAAAGAGGAAAAAAAATACTTGTATTTATATATACAGTTAAGTGTATCAGTTTCATAAAAATTATTCCATCAAAACTGTTTTGATTCGTGACAAGTGACAACTAACGAAGAAGACAGGTCACCAACAAATAAACTTATTCTTTTAGATTCTCAATCTATTGATGCATTAGCATTATTACATGACCAAATCCTACCGACGCATGGCTAGTTATATTAAACATATGATAACCTCAATCTATTGTCTTTTTCTTGACCAATATTGCCGTTGGTTTATTCTATGGATCTTTTATTGCATAATATAATATGATGGGACTATATATCTTATTGAAATTATTCGCTGTTGATTTGATAGAGCAAAAAGTTTGGCAGTAACACAATAAAGGTGTGTTTGTCAGCCCTCATTACATGGTATTAACACTCTTCATTGTATTAAAATAATGTAATATCATGTTTGGCAAGTATTCCTCCTTATATTACAATGTGGTCAAAAATGTCTAATGCGGTCAAACCCGCATAAATCAAACCCGTGTGAGGGTCGGGCTTATGCGGGTTTGTAAATGAAAATGTTTGCCTTCGTTTTTTATTTCTCCTTTTCTCTATCGGGTTTACGCGTTTGAAGCCAGAAAAAATTGCTCTGTTCTCAACCTCACCAGTCGCGTTCTCCCTGCCGTTCCCGTTCCCCTTGTCCTCAACAGAAGCTGCCGTTCCCCTTGTGCTCACCAGAAGCGAACTTCACGACGCTCCACCGCGCCGCCGTCCGCCATCGTAGTCAGCTCCCTGTGCGACTCTCACGCTCCGTGCGACCCCAACTGCACTGCCACCCTCTGCGCCACACCACCACTGTGCCGAAACTTCACCGCCTAAGGTTAAATTAAAAAATTGGCTTTAATTTTTTAATTTCGGTTTCATTGATCTTCATTCTTGACCAGTAATTGTCTTTTTCGTTGTAAATATATGTTATCTGATGCCTTTTCATGCGTTTTGCTTATTCGTGTAATTTGAATTTTCTGAAGTTACTCGGTGGGTGATCTAGGGTTTAGTTGATGAAGTTGACAGTTTGTGTCATGATCTTTGGTTTGAGCTTATGAAGTTTGGTCGGCAATTTGAAGAATTTTCAATTCTTTGCCCTTCAGTACCATTGTAAATCAGTTGAATTTTGAGCATTGATAATAATTTTATATCCATTAAAGATTACTTTCGAGTTTATTTCTGAACTAACAATGGTAGATCAATGGCCTGGTAGCTGATTTTTTTTTTTTTTTGGGTTTATTTTTACTTGTTGTTTTAGATATGGACATAAGAGGACAAATTTGTTTCGTCATGTGGCAAGCGAAATTGAGGTTCATGTTCGTTGTGACCTTTTTTTTGTTAATGATGTTGATCCAAAAGCATAATCAAAGAAAATTAGTTCGTAATCGTACATTCCAAAATAATGCCACTCGATTACAATACTTAGATAGCATTATAGGCAATAGTGACATACAATGTGTGAATCAACTAAGAATGGATAGAAGGACTTTCGGCCTACTATGTGAGCTCCTTCAAGTGAATGGGGGATTAAGGGCTAATGGTTCAGTGACGATTGAAGAGCAAGTTTGCATGTTCCTTCACACTTTATCTCATCATGTCAGAATCGCACAATTGGTAGTAGATTTTCCAGATCTGGTGAGACTGTTAGTAGATATTTCAGCTCAGTGTTAAATGGAGTATTACGACTACATGGTGTTTTACTAAGGGCACCAGAACCTGTACCAGAGAATTGCACTGATGATAGATGGAAGTGGTTTAAGGTATATTATCAGTTACTTTAATTTGATTATAGCTAGTGATAGTTCAATGCTAATAAGTTTTTCATTTCTTTTTATATGTGTAGAATTGCTTGGGGGCAGTAGATGAGACTTATATTAAAGTTCGTGTGCCAGAAAATGATAAGCCAAGATATCGAACAAAAAATGGTGAGATAGCTACCAATGTTTTAGGGGTGTGTTCACGAGATATGAAATTCATCTTTGTGATGCCCGGATGGGAAGGCTCTGCATCTGACTCAAGAGTACTTCGCGATGCATTAAACAAGCCAACTGGTTTAAAAGTTCCAACATGTATTACTTATTTTAAAAATTAAAGTTAATTAAATTACACATTCAAATTAAAATTTATACTAATGCTTATGTGAAATAAATAGGTTATTACTATCTTGTAGATGCCGGATATACAAATGCTGAAGGATTCCTTGCACCGTATAGGGGAACAAGATATCACTTATCCGAATGGAGAGATGGGTGTGCTCCTCAAAATAAAGAGTTCTTTAATATGAAACATTCCTCAGCAAGAAACGTAATTGAGAGATGTTTCAGGTTACTCAAAATGCGATGGGCCATTCTCCGAAGTCCTTCATTTTATCCAGTTAAAACCCAATGTCGTATTATTACTGCATGTTGTTTATTACATAATTTGATTAGGAGAGAAATGTATGTGGATCCAATAGAGCATGAATTGCTTGACATATCTAATAATGAAATAGAAGATAGTGATAACATAAGTAGCCTTGAAGCTTCGGACCAATGGACGAGTTGGAGGAGTGATTTAGCTACTGATATGTATAATTATTGGTTGGGCAATTAGGTTGTTGTACTTTTGTTAATATATATATTAGGAAAGTATTTATATATATACTTTTGTTAATATATATATTAGGTTAGATAAGTATTTAAGGCTGTACTTTTGCTAGTACATTGATGTTGTTACGAAAGTATCGAGAGTTGTACTTTTGCTTATGTAGCGGTGTCTTGAAGAAGGTATATAAGGTTGTACTTTTGCTAACATATCGAAATAGATAGAAATTTCTTATATGTTACTTATGTTCACTTAAATTTGTGTTATGTTTCAGTTGCTCATTTAAAAAATTATTATTTTATCATTGTTCAGGCATGGAGAGTGGAAGTTCAAGTCATACTACTGGAACTAAGACGGGGTCAAGGCGAGCATGGGCAAAGGCCGAAGAGGAAGCAATATTGAACTTTTTAGATGCACTAGTTGCAAATGGTAGTCGAGCTGATAATGGTACTTTCAAATATGGAAGTTACAAACATATTGAAAATGAATTAGAAAAATTACTACCGGGTTGTGGTTTGAAATGTTACCCACATATTGACTCTAAGATAAGAATTTGGAAGAAAAGTTACGGGGTGGTGTTTGATATGTTAAACACTAGCGGTTTTGGATGGAATGATGCGAGAAAATGTGTCGAGGTTGATAGTGAAGAAGTATGGAAATCATATGTAGAGGTTAGTATTTTGAATTTATAATAAGGAGAATAAATATATTTTTATCTCGTTAGTTATATTTGCATGGTTGTATGGTTTATTCTTATGAAAATATTAAAATTTATCTGACTTTTTTTTAAATTTTTGTAGTCCCATAGAGAAGCAAACAATTGGAGGAACAAGTCATTTCCATATTATGAAAGACTGGCAAATATATTTGGAAAAGACCGGGCAACTGGAAGGTCGGCAGAGACTCCAATTGATATGTCTAATGCAACAGTTCAAGAAGAAATTCATGATGATGATAATGAGCTTGATGATGAAGGTTCTCCGAGGTTTGCTTCCCCTTCTGTAGATTCTCAAGACACTACTCGATCACGTGCACAATCATCGCGTAGGAAGAGGTCTAAATCAGATGATTATATTGTTGTTGGTATTGAGAAATTGGTTTCTGCATTTCACCAAGCCAACACTGACATGTCTCGGAATATGTATGGAAGTAGTGAGGATCATAGTTACATTGCCGAACAACTTGGTTCAATGGGACTTTCGATGGATGATGAGCTTATGGCCTTAAATTTAATGGTAGAGAAACCTTCAAATATAAGGGCTTTCAAGGCATTACAGAATGATCGTGATCGTAAGTTAGCATATGTTAGGATGCTTTTGCATGAACATGAAATGAGAGGTGGAGTTTGATAACAAATAGTTTGCATATGTAACTTAATAATGGTATTATGTACTAGTATTTTGGCATATGGATGTATGTGCTTGGATTATCTTGTAGTATGTGAAATACAAGTGTGCAACCCAAGAGGGGGTGTTAGAAGTGGTGTTTTAAAAAATATCCTAACAAAACCACACAACAATCCAATCTAATGCCTTAATAAATTCGAAAACAATAAATTCAATGAAAGCACAAAAATAAAGGAGTAAGGGAAGAGAAAACAAACACGATGATTTTTTCGTGGTTAACATTCTGGAGATAAACGGTTCACCGTTTTCCATAAGCAATTGAACCGTTTATTTCGCAGACTGAAATTAGATTTGGCTTAACCGTTTTTACTAAACGGTTCAAGGTTAACACTCTGGACATAAACGGTTCGCTTTTCACCGTGAAAGGGTAATTTCAGACCGCAAAATAGATTTGGCTTAACCGCTTTTTAAGCGGTTCGAGGTTAACATTCTGAACTAAGCGGTTCGCTTTTTCAGAATGTGAACCGTTTATTTCCAGAGACCTGCAAAATAGATTTGGCTTAACCGTTTTTACTAAACGGTTCGAGGTTAACATCCTGGAACTAAACGGTTCACCGTTTTCCTATAAACGGTTCACCGTTTTTATGTTTGAATTATTTATTTTTTTATTTTTGTTGTGATATTATTTCAAGATTATTTGATTGAATTATTTGTTTCGATTTTTCTTTTACAGGTTATATATTTGAAAATGCGAAAAGAAAAATTGATGTTATGTTGCCGAATTTTAAGTCATGAGTTTCGATTTTTATGAAGAATTATGATTTGTTTAACTTGAACTAAAAAAAATTAAATTTCTAAAATTTTAGAATTCTTTATTTAATATTTCTAAAAATTTTAAATACTATTAAAATTTCATTTTCTAAACATATAAAATGTAAATTTCCCATATAAAAATAAAAAATTAGTACAATAGGTGATCAAACATAAGATAACTAAAATTAATACAAGATGCAGAACGCCAAACGTCAGACAAGATTATTATAATATCGCTCTTAATACAGTCTGATACAATACACCAAGATAAAAATAATGCAATACAAGTCTAATACAACTTAGAATATCACTAATGTTATTGTAATTTAAAATTTGTATTTTAAAATGTGTGAATGCTCATGGAGCGTAAGCAAATACAATTGATATTCAGATAATGAGACCTTCTCTAATTCACTCTTTTTGATTATTAATATAGCTAAAATCTCATCTCATAATGTCATTTTTAAAACACTTATTTTTGTTTGTTCCAAAAGTATATCTCCTTTTCATAGTACAAGATAGGGTTAAGTATTGACAATTTGTGTCTTCAGTCGGCAAAATCCCAATCAATAAAGTGATTCAAAAATTTATTCATTATTCATCATAAAAGTCATCCCATCCAAAGTCATTCCATCCAAAGCCTCTAAAGAATGGAGGGTGAAATGAAGGAATAGACTTTCCTGACATCACATCCAAATTTGCCAGCACAGAGGCCCAATTATATAGTAGTCTCCTATCACATCAAAGTGCAATAATTCATAAGCACTAAAAAACAAGACAATATATCAGCAGCCAATAAAAGTTTTTGCAGAACCACTATTCTCTTTTTTGGCTTATTTATCATAATAATTAAATTAGTGGAAAGTAGAAACAACACTTACAATAGCCAGTTTCTAGCTGCCACTCTTCCACGTGGCTCAGTCTGCAATTGCATGCCAACGGGTCGTGATCTATTGATAATTCATACGCTTAATAATTTTAAATGTATGAGTTCGAGTCATAATATTATTGGATTCTCATCTCTTCTCAATAGGAGAGGTAATTGATTCTCTATATTTGGATAGGGTAGTTTTTAGAGCTGTACTATAACAGAGTAATATTGGAGAGTTCCGACTAACATTTAATTATAAAATATCAGTAGAATTCTGATTATAATATATACATAAAAAAAAAGTCTGCAATTGGATAAGTCACAAATTCAACACATTAGGGCTGGGACTGGAGCCTACACTGCCAGGTTGTAGAATTACTAATTCAAATTCATAACCATTGTCACATGGTAGACCATGGGTTTCATTCACAATATTATAATAAATGAAAATAATAAAAAATAACTTATTCTTTTCTTGTACTTTATGAATATTTTTTAATGTTTTACACCTCAATTAGGTGACACTTACTCATTACTCTATCAGACAATCTAATTTATGAATATCACAACTAATCATCAAGATATTACTTGAAACGCGTAATATTACTCACAAAACAAATTCCTCTAATATGCTTAGGGCTCGTTTGGGATGGTTGTGCTACTACAGCGCAACTGCTGTACCCGCTTATTCTAGGAAAATTCTCCTAATTTAAAGAGCGTGGAGCAGCTGTCCCAAATAAATTCTTAAAATCTTGAATTCAAGATTGTGATGGATGCTAGTTGATTCAACCGGTAACTATTTTCATGAGCAATACAAAAAATTTGACATTTAAATCGCACTCGCATAACATTGAGTTAGTTTATATATAAAGACTCGATGAACTCCTTATGCCTTCCACTTATATTACAGGTTAGAAATCCAAATCTTTTATTTCCACCCAAGATTTATCAAAGTGAACTAGTTGGCGTTCATCGTTGGGTTTTAAATGAAAATTTGTATGCAACACATAAGAAATGTTATTGCGTTGGAAGAGGATAAATTTTAGGTGGTGGCACAACTGTTCCATTGTGGACTTTCACAAAAGGGCAAGCAAAACCCAAAATGTCTTTTCTTTTTTAAAATGGAAGGACCACAACACCGGAATTCACAGCGCCATTCATTATGAGCTCATTCTTCTCGTTGCTACCTATCTAACTCTTTCTGAACCATTCACTCCTTCACCCTTTGGATTGAGTCATCATAAATGAATCAGCCAAAATATCATAGAACACTTTTGTTTTAAGCTAAGGTCTGAGAGTAAATGGCGACTTTACATTTTGGAATTTACGAATGTGAGACAATTTTCGAAGTCAAAGTACCTAATAGCTACGACATACAAGCTATGGACGATTATATGGGACAAAATAGAAGATCAAATCTTACTTGTATAATCAAAAGCCCAAAGGGCAAAGCAAACGCCAAGGCTCGTTTCAGCTTTCAGGGGTAAAATTTACTAGCCATCTGCTAGTACAAAGCAAACTCCAAATAATTAAGAAGAATAAGGTATCAGAAATAAATTATTGAAACAAACCCAAAAGGAGAATCTTATAAACAAAAGCTTCTGACGTATTTATTCACAGGGACTAAACTCGTAAAATAACCTGAGACTGATAATTTGAGGAAGAGAATTTACAAAATGGTGATTTGAGGAGGATGAGTTGCATTGACAACCAAGATGTAGAATTTACAAATGGCCAGGACATTGGAGCAGAAGCCAATCTCTTTAGGCTGTGTGCGTAAGATTAACAGTCCTCTTCAGTCTCTCAAGAATTCCAGTTGCCTTTCTCTTGGCCCTTGCAGTTCCGTCTTGAGCTAGCTTTGAAATTGTTCCATGAGTACTCTCTTCTTCTCTCATTGCTTTCCATTTGGTTCGATCACTCAAACAGATGGTGTGGAGTATTGCAATGCAATTTTCCTTATTGCGGTCACAAGTACTCTCCCTAATAATGCGAAGCAAGCAAGAAACTCCCCCAAGATCTCCAATTTCCTCGACAGCCCTGTGATTAGTTGAAAGCATTGCCAGTATAGCCAATAACTCATCTACATGCACACCATCCATAATTTTCTTCAGTATAACACTTACTCCACCATCACGCACGGCTCTTGCTTTGTTTTCATGAGTAATACATAGATTAAATATTGCAGAGGCAACATCTTTCATCACTGATTGATGGCCTTCATCTAAGAGGTCAATGAGTGGTTTTAGGGCACCAGATTTTCCAATAACTTCCTTGTTGGAATCAAGAGCTGATAATGTGAAAAGGGCCGCAGCTGCATTGCTCCTTGTTTCAATGGTCCCTGATCTTAATGCATCCATAAGAAGAGGAATTACCACGGGGGTTTCAGTAACAATCTTCTTGTTGTTATCATGGATAGAAAGATTCAAGAGTGTTGTTATCACATCTTCTTGAAGATTGGGGTTTATTCCTTTTTTACACTTGCTTTCAGAGAGAGGACTCAGCAATTGAGGTATGGCATCACTAGACTCACCAAAAAGTGCCCGAAATGAGGGCATCCGCTTTGTCAACAACCGAAGCTCCTTTGCAGCTTCAGTCTGGTCAGGAAGTGTTGCAGACATCTTCTTCAGCAAAGAGAGAAAATGGTCACGATCTGCTTCCGTTATTCCTTCTTCATTAATGTACTGAACAGGGTTTTCAGCCATCTCTGTATATACGGCCTATCAAAAGTCTGTACAAGAAACAAGTAACAAATAAAACAGTCAAGAGACCATGAAGAAAAGCATTAAACAAGATTAACATGATGATCAATTTCGTTCACTAAAACTAAACAAGAAATCAACAAAAGAAATGAAGGAACACAAATTAACAACAATTAAAATCTACGATTGTAATTTTGCGAGGTCCTTCAATCCTAGTTAAATAAATCAGTTAATAAAATTACCCTAGAGCAGCGAGTATAATATAATTATGGCATCTTAAATGTGTGAATATAAAATACAGAAAATTTTTGGGGAATTAAGCAATTGCTACTTTCAATTCTTAGGTCACAATACGAATCTTCAGAATGTTTTAATCTCACCAACCACCACCAGATACCAGAACCTTTTTACTGGTACTGTACTTAATTTTTTTTTCTTTTTAACCAAAACAAGAAAGCAAAATGAACTCACATTGTAAAGAACAAAAATTTTATGCAACATTTAGCTGTGGAGAAAAGAAAGTTCAAATTTTGAGCTAATGCGACGAGCCCAATGGGGAAAAAATAGGCTAAATAGAGTGAAGAATTCTTTGTTATTAGGTATCAAATAACAGCATTATTGGCATTAGAATGTTCAAAATTGATAATAGGCCCAAAAAAAAAAAACTTTTGTTTGGTTGACAAGAAAATAAATGAAAGAAAATGATTTTCACTACAAAAGACCTTATTGTATAAAACTCGCCAAGAACCCAGAAATTTTCTTTAGTTTTTGCTCATGTTTTATCAGCAACCAAACAGAACAGCAAACCAAACAAATTTAGACACTAACTGACCTGACCAGAAGCCAAAATAACGGGATCTCTCATCAACTCCTTCGAAAGCGGGCACTTAAACTCTTCAGGACACGACACCGTTTCGTGCAACTTCAGCGACAGCGATCTCTTCTTCGTCTTCAGTTCTTTCAAAGCACAAAGCGTGTCCCTGGCTTGGTCGATCGTTTCCGTACGATAATCCACGTCATCCACAATAAGCCTCACTAATTTCTGCAGCTCTTTCTTTAACTCCGTCGCTTTCGCCATCACCGTCGGATCGGAATCGAATACCCCGGTCTTGGCCATAAACAAAATGGATCAAATCAGCGCCGTCGATTCGATACTAATATAAATTTAATAAATAGATAAATAAAAAAATTCAATCTAATTGTTGCCGATAATGGCGAAACAGAGAATTAGAATCAGAATGAGAATGCTCTGTCTCATTATATTTTCAATTTTAGCTTTTTTTTTTTTCCTGTTCTCTTTCTCTCTCTTCTGCTTCTAATTCTATTCGCAGTAATTCTATGAACCGTATGGCGGAAAGAAGGAAACAAATACCACTCACTCCGTGCTAACAACACTCTTGCTCTGTACACATTTTGTTTTCAAAATTTAAATTTATTTTTATATATTTTTTGTATATATATTCTTGTATATTATTATTATTATCATATATAAGAGTGGCGCAATATTTTGGCTAGGTTCTCGTCTCTTTAGAGTTTCCCTCACACGCCTCGCTTTAATGGGGTCAGCTCTGCCGCTTCTCTTTTTTCTCTCCGTTTGCGTTATATGCTGCCACGTTGACGCTCTGATGATAGCATAAAGTTAACGTGTAACCGGTTTTTATGATCAAATTAATTTTTGGCTGTCCCAATTTGATCATATAAATATATTGAAAAATACTTCTCTTTTTGTAACATTTTATTAAACTAATCCAAAGATTGTAAGGGATTTTTTTGACCCCAGAACTTTCTTCTAGACCTCCTTTAAAATTAACCAAAATCTGAATTTAAAAAAAAACATTGATTGTCTAGTTTTCTATTTTAATGTAAAATTGCAAAAAATTTTGGGTCATTTACAAATTGTATTTTTAAATGCAGCATCAGATTTTTTTTTTCCTTGATTTTACGTACAATATCTTTATGAAGAAAAAATCATAATAGAATAATTTTACATATACATAATTGTGGCATATAATTTATATTTAATTAATTTTACATCTTATGTGTAGTTCACTCATTGGACTATAAATTATGATGAATAATATAGCCAATTAATACCTTATAAATTGTAATCAATAAATAGATGACATATTAGTTGCAAAAGAAACTATACTAAGTAGGTGTCGTGATACACGAAATAATAAAACGAAAATAGTACACATTCTTGCATGTAACGAAATTTTTTTAACATAATTTCATAATTTATTAGAAGATTTGGCAGCATGGGCTATTAAAACAAAAAACAATAAAAAAAATTTAATAATAATAATAATAATAGCTCAGCAAGCCTAAGTAGTTCCCACCAAAAACAAATAATAAACAGAATTAAGTGCAGTACGCGTAGAGAAAATGGTGGAACCCACGAAGTCCGACATGTACGCAACACGGACTCCATGGCAGTTGCAGCTGGCATGACGCGTGGGGAAAGCCGAAGCTTTGTCTTTATGCTGACCTAGCGTGGCATGGTCATGGACAAGGGAACCCTGATGGCCACCAGTAGATCCAATTAAAAGTCGGGCTACTACGCGTGGGTTCTTGTTCGCATGTATCAGTTTCTAGCGTTGTTATCATGCTTACGGGGAAAAGGCCGACGTAATGGTTTTTTTTTTTTTTTAAATGGCGGCAGAGAGGGTGCAGGGCATGTGGAATTGCGAATAAAGACGCGTGTCATGCGAGAATGTAGATAAGTAGGGCTCGAGTTATTCTCTGCATCATATCGGCGGCATGGGAAGGACCTGAGAGGCAAAGAATAGGTGGTCTTCAGCACAACTGGTTTTGGTGATATCAGCCAATTGAATTTGAGCTTTATGGTCTTCAGTCAAAGGTTTCTTCAATTGTTCGGCGGAAGCCATCAAGCCAACAACTCTGAAAGAAGTAATTGACTGTAAAAAAAGTAGAATGAATGCAAATGACGGTGCTTTCGGTAATTTTCTTTTGATTTAATTTAAAATTACTTTTTTTTTTGTTTTCATTAATAATATTTAGTATTTACTTGAATTATATTTAATAAATGCATAAGTGAAGACTCTATTACCTGTGGTCGCTTAGATTCTTCAATACAACCCGTGTATTTGAACAAATGGATTGTTAAATTCAGTACTAGAGGTCACCCAACAAAATCCTATTCACACTTAAATATTTTAAATTGATTTGAAAATAGTGGATTTTATACGTAATGTTAAACCTTTTTTTATTGTACTCTTGACATACTTTTTATATTTTACTCTTGACATTTTTATTCCAAACAATGAAAAGATAATCCTCTATTGAGTCAATTTCATAAATTTTAAGTCTATTAATTAGTATATTTTATTACGCATCTCAATTGAAAATGGGTAATTTAATACAAATCGAGCGATGTCAAATTAGGATTAAAGTTAATAACTTTGATTTTTTTCAATAAAAACAGCCATCGAAAATAGAAACACAAGAAAATGCCACCTGAAAAAAATATGTAGCTTATACTTTTTCATGAAAAATATTTTTCCAAAAAAAAATTACAAACATTGTTTTGGAAGACATTTATAGTTTTATCTATCCAAACTAAACGTTGTAAAACGTGTTAAAAATCCATGTTTGCTTAAAAATAAAAAAAGTCATAAATCAAATACTCTAAAAAAATATAATCTGCCTTCTCTTATTTTGTTTACTTATTGGTTAAAAACAAAGAGACTGAAAAATACTAACTATGGAACTCAATTAGAAAAAAAAAAAACTTGAAATTAACACAAACGAGATTTTGAAAGGAAAATGGCAAAACTTAAGAAATTTGGGGGAAAAAAAAAGATTTATCATGTTTATTTGACTGTCCTAACTCTCTGATCCGCAATCAAGCAGCTGTTGGACGAAATATCAAACAAAGGTAGGTGAGATTCCTCCAAGCTCCAAAGGCCTGTGAGGAAATTAAAAATTAAAGCTTAATTGAGTGTCAAGCAAGGGAAGCCTCGAGATTAAAGTCAAACCCCAACAGTGAGTAATAAAAATTGATCGGTTTGAAAACACTGCCTGTAGGCACATGCATGTTTAATTGTTTATACCCTTTTACTGTTCAATTACAATTCTACCCTTAACTTGGCCCCTAAGTTTGAGATTAAAGCGCACCCACCAAAGTAATCAATCCAATCAATGGCCTAAAGCGAGATTTGCTCCTTCAATTAGATTCTCAAACACCGAAAAGTTTCACTGTTGAGAGTGGATTGTACTTTCCTTTCGCTGCAAATGGATCAGATGCTTCCGCTCTCAAAAGTCTTGCGTGTAATGTATTTTCAAGCCAGACTCGTGAATTTTTTAGATCCTTGATTTCAATAAGACTCGAGTACTGCGAATAAAGAATTAATTAAAATTTAAATTGAACTATTTTGCATTCTTTTTTCCATTTTGGCATGAAACATGTTTCAACATGCGCGTTGGTACTTGCAGGAAGTGCAAATATGGTCATTATTCAGTGCGTGTCAACTTCTACAACCTGTACTTACTTGCCTTAAGCATGGTATATTTTCTCTAGAAGGTTAATGTTTTGTACAAAACATTACATCTATCAACTTGTGCAAATTTGACCAAATAATAAGACGTGTGAATTGAAAGGAGAGGTGAGGGTGAGGTTTATTTCTTAAATAATAAAGTAACATAAAGTAAAATTAACTCTCATAAGACTAATAGGAATCTGCTGTCGATATATGAAAATTTTCATAACGTTTTAAAAATTTTATATTGCGTATGCATATATTAATAATAATCATATATGGTCAAAATTTGTTACCATATTATTTTATATTTTATGAGAACAAAATCGTTTTACAGGTTTGCACTTATGGGTTTAATTGCGTAATTTTTAAATAACTCTATTCAACTATCAATTCAAGTTGGTATCTTAAAAAATATAATCTTAAAAAATATAACGGCTAAATTTAAATATTATGATATCTTTTTTTTATTTAATCCTCTCGAGCGCTACGTAAAATTGTACGCAATTTTAAAATTGATTAAGACGAATATTTTACAAGAAATCATAATATAATAATAATAATTAGAAAAAGGTCCAACTCAAACGAATTACGAATACAAGGAAGAAGACAATGGCATGATCACAAAGGGATGGCACTGTTGAAGTGTCTAAAAATGCTTTTGGCGGGAGACATGGGAACACAGAGACGAGGGTTTGTCGCCATTCCCGCTATCTTTAGCATGATTGCTTTCTCGGCGATCCATGATAATTAATGAGGATCACCCATCGCATCGGCATCACATCGCTCTCCCGCTTTATTGGTTGTTGCGGCATCAGCTTTTATGAGGTGTACGGTGGGGCCATCCTCTCCTTACAGCCAAAAAGCCAACTTGGATTCCCGTCCGTAAGTTCACTTTAACAGGGGGCCGTCGCAAGACCCACGTGTCTTGCTCTGATGCACCCAGCATGGCCAACTGGCTCTTGTTTCTGCTCGCCGTTTTGCGGTGAGGTGCACAATTTGTGTCAGAAAAATCAAAAAGTACCAAAGAGCATAATTCCCAATTACCAAATGGACGTGGCGCTCCAATTTTCCCACGTGACAAAAACCGAAATGACAATAGAATTGTTATCTACTGTTTTAAAATGGATTAAATATAAAAGTTTTTTTTTTATATTCAATACGATAAATTCCAAACTAATAAACAAAAATTTATGCTTTAGAATTTCTGTCTAATAGAAAGGTCACGTCATATTTCTTTGAATATTATTAGTACGAGCGGGCAGTGACGGATCTAGAAAAATAATTTACCGGGGGCTAATTAGATAATAATAAAATATAAAAAACTAAAATTTTGAATATATAAAATATTTACTAATACATTTATAATTATTTTCTTCAAATTTTCATATTTTTAAAATGTTATGCAATAGACTCATTATTAATATTATTAAATTTATTGTTTCCTATATAAACAACCAAACTATTATTTATCCCATCCGATTCTAAAGATAATTCTTCATGAGTTTCATTTTGAAAACATTCGTTCTACTATTATTATAGAGACTGAAAGAATTAATCATATTTTTTAAAATAAAAAATATTTTAAGTGGTGGACTATCATTATTTTTAATTAAAATATAAGTTTTTATAATTCTTAAAAGTTAAAATTTAAATTTTATGGGGGTTTATAATTGATGGTGACTATTTTAATAAATTTTTAATGGAGATTAATTAGAAAATTAAAATATTTTTCTTTTTTAATTTTTGAATTTTTTTGGCTAGTCGCCCATGCGAGCGGGCATAAGTTAAGTTCGGACAAGTTGGGATCTCTAACCCACCAAAAAAAGCCTAAAGTACGGGCTTAGGTGGTCAGATTAGGCGCATTCAAAGGTTTATTTTCTTATTTTTCTTAAAACTATCCTTAAATAATTAAAAACAAATTATTGAAAAAAATTAAATATAAAAACATAAACGCACTCAAAGTTTAAGGCCTCAAAATCAAATTAATTTAAAACAAAACACAACGGCACACAAATTTCATAAGGTAAACAATTTTTCAGGTTTATATTTATATTTATTCTCTTATTTAATTAAAATACTTAATAGTACGGAAAAAAAGCTCAATTGAGTTGGAAAAGATTTACCCCCACCCAACCCTTTGTCAACCCCTCGATTTTTTTAGGTACAAATGAATAATTTTATAATAAGAGAATCTTAAGGTAAGCGATGAGTTAAAAAAATAAAAAAAATACATATTTTAATATATTAGAAGATAAAATATAGTGTATTAAAGTTTATATTTTTAAATATATATTTTTAACTTATTTAAAAAAAGTCTTATTGTAAAAAGGTGAGATTATTTGTACTCTAAAATTTACTTTAAACACTTATAATTTAATAATTTTTTATATTATTAAATTAGCCTTAACGTAATTTACTATTAATGACAATTTAATAAAATAGTTTACCAAATTTTTATCCAAAGCGTCATATTTTATTTACAATAAACCATATCAACAATGAATTTCATTGACTAAAACCTTTTTCATTTTTTTTTTTTTTGGTTGATAAGATTGCTCGGAAAACATCAAGTAACATGTTCCATCTTTTGTAACTGAAACAAAAGTAATAAAAAACAGTGGTGGAGGAAGAACAATAAATTGTACCACTCCAACATAAGAAAATGAAAGAAAATCACTGCATCTAATTCACATGCTTTCATGGGATTGAAAAACAAAATTAAATTAGCTCAAAAGAGAACAAACAAATATCAAACCTTATTATGAAAGGAAAATAAAAGTCTAATTATAATAGAAGAAAATTGAAAATTTTATTTGTGATGATGAATATTTTATTGGGTGTAAAGAGGAAACAAGGTAATTTAATAAATTGTTAATGAGAATAATGTAGGAATTTAAAAGAGTATTCAAAGTAAAAATTAATATTTTAACATTATTAATTGAGAGTATAAAGTAAATGATGGTGAAAATTAATATTTTAACATTATTAATTGAGTGTATAATGTAAATGATGTTGAAAATAGTTAAATAGATTTTAGAGTACAATTAAAATTACTGAAAGTCAGATTTTTAATTCTTGATCTGTTCCATAACACCAATTAGCCTTATCTTGATCCCATATTTATTCTCACGATCCAATGCTAATATTCTATTAACTGAATTCATTTATCACAGAATCTTGCGCTGAAGATTACATCTTCAGGATGCACGTATTAATCTCACACCATGTGATATTCTGATTCATCACCGCATCATTTGATTTCTGTCTTTTAAGAAACAAACTCGATTGGTGTTAAATACTTAATCTCTGTCGCCGCTAGTACGTAATTAACAATTCATGGAGAATGCTGCCTCTTAAGCGAAATTCCACGCCATACAACGTAGGATATTAACACAAAATTTTAAAGTACATTGGCGTGCATGTGGAATGCTTAATGCGAAGATCAGATAAGATTTGGATAATTTTAAAAAATATTAATAGGGATATTGCTGTAGATCATATTAAAATCTTTCGCTGCTATTTTCGTGATCATCTTCAACCTCGAGGAATCTACTTCCTCATGCAGCGGGCAGCCGATCCTTCTGGAATCTTAATGATACCATTTGTTGTAAGTCAACGGAGACATAAACTTAAGTCAGACATTTAGGTAGCGTGTGTGTGTATATATATATATATATATATATATAAAATATCTGAATGTAAATAGTATCATGGTTGTTTTTATAAATAAAATACATCTTATACATAATTATTTAATATTTACGTTCTTATAAATCAAATTAAAAAAGAGATTAGGTTTTATAATTTAGTAAATAAGTATATATAAAAGAGATATTTTTAGAATATAAAATTTACTGTTCATTAAATATTTTTTCATTCAAATAAAAATCACAAAATTCTATCTTTTTTTTTATTCAAATATAAATATATAAAAATCAAACATAAATTATAAGAAATAAACAAATAAATTTTTTAAAAAAATCTAAAATTAATAAAATTTTAAACTTTCATATGTTTTAACAAATAAATCCTTATTCATTTACTCCTTTTGAATAACAAAGTCGAATTTATGGTGAATCGAAGACGAGACGGCGACGACGCAACTTTAATGAGAAATCGTTGATTTTACAACTCGTAAAATTATGCATTAAATTAGCGAGTGACTTGTAAGGAGTATAGAATGCCATCGTGTTTCAACCTCAATTGAGACGTGCATTGGTTGGAGAAATCAAAGAGCTGCGCGAGAACTCAATATTTTGTTGACTTTTATGCAATTCGAAAGCATTGCCCAGATGGATTTTAATTGGATTTCTTTGGAAAATGCCATTTTAAAACAAGGCCCAGATGGATTGGTCAATGTAGCCCATGTCTCGGCCCAGTACTAACTAGGCTTCGATGTTGTGCTGATTTTGGATCGAAATTTTTGAAGCCAACCGGGCCCTCAAGACAAAAGTCGAAAGGTCCACATACCACACCATGGGTGCTGATTAGAATGCTATGTTATCACATTATCAATCACACTCCAATGTACAATATTCAAAGTATACTCACATTTGTCTTTGGGAAAAAAAAAAAAAAAAAGGTCGAATTCATTGTACCTTAAAAAAAAAAAAAATTGCTGAAGCTTTATTGATAGAAAAATAAAAAGGGAAATTATCCACCGTCCATCCGTTTTTTTTCCGTTTTTCAAAAATACACAAATCTTCTTTTTTTTTGCAGCGCTCCACATGAAGTTAATATTTTTTTCATTGGTCCACTCTCGTTATAACACCGTTAGAACTTTGCTGACATCACAAGGGTAAAATTGTCATTTCACAACGACACAGTGGTGGATAGGTGCAAAATAATATAACTTCAAGTGGAATTCAGCAAAAAAAAATAAAAAATTAAGAATTGTGTATTTTTGAAAAAATATGAAAAAAACAGGTGTTCGGTGGATAATTTATCGTTTACATTTAAGGGTAAAAAAGTCATTTAAACAAAATTCCGTTAATTTTCTTAACGGTCTCCAAACGGAAGGGGAAAAGTGAAAAGAAATGTAACTTTAAGTGGATTCCAGTCAAAAAAAGAAAGAATTGTGTATTTTTGAAAAAGTTGGAAAAAACGGGTGGACGGTGGATAATTTCCCAAATAAAAATTACGAGGTAAAGAGGTTGCAACACCAATTAAGAAACTTGATATCTAGATACACTGTAGGAATCCTCATGTAAACTCTTATTAACAATTAGTAAATATGCAACAGAATTTCCATGTTTGAAATTATGAGAACATTCAAAATTAATAGAACTTTAATAACTTCTACAATTTTGCTAATGAACATATAGTTCCCAAGGCGGATGACAAGTAGTACAGTAATAACAAATAACAACATGCGTCGGATGACAAGGCAGTAACAATTTCTGAAGTCATAAGAATAGCTTACATCTCATTGTAGATATATGTTTTAGTACTCAAAAGCAAGACAAAGCAACCCAAAAAACTGCCATGGAATCCAAGTAGCGTGCCAGAAGATTGTATTAATCTAATTCATTGCACTTGATTGTTGACAAAAGGTGCATTTGGTGCACTAAATAAAATTGAATAGAGCAAAGTGTCGATACGCAATATTAGTCTCTCGCGTGACATTAAATTACTTGATCAGCCTCCAGGTTGTTTTGGGGAGTTTGCAAATTTATTTTCTAATCATACCGCAGCTTTAGGTCTTGAAGGTACTGACTGCTCCCCCTCTTTTATATCAGTTATCTCCCATTCTTTTGTGACGGTGTGCGACTTCAAAATAAGGACAACATACGTGAAAAAGATATTTTAGTTCAGTATAATTTGACTTTGGCAACATTCTTGCTTCCCAAAAATCATTTGATATAAATTCAAAGACAGAGAGAGACGTTGTTGTTCTTGAAGATGACATTAGTAGCTCTATTTTCGTTATCTTTTGAGGAAAACATTTATAGGCTCATTTCATTGTCTCTTCATCTCTTGAATGTGACATTAGTACACTTCTTTTATTGATTCCTGAAGATGACATTAATAAGCTTGTTATTAATCAAATTCCTAGTTTTGATTTAATACTTTTGTTGGTCTTAAAAACCTTTCTACTAAATAGAATGATGAGAGTACTTTACATTCGCTATTAATTTATACGAAAGGGCTGACTAAATATCAATTTTTTTTTTGGGTTAACATAAACATCAAATGGGTTTTATTAGATTTTTCACGGGGGAATGAATGTTAATAGCAATTCCTTTTTTATTTTTATTTTTTCTAATTTAGCTGAAAGTCTGAAAATAGCCGAAGATGCTTTTCGAAGGCCTTGCCCGCTAGTGAATATATCCGGAGTGGAGCTATGGACATCCCTTATTAAGTCTTTTCAAACCCACTTCCACTATTTACAATTTTTACCTTAAATAAACTTACATAAAAGACATTAAGACAAATGTAATTCTCAATATAAAGTTTCTTTCAATTGCGAACTCTTGGCACATACAAAATATGGAGTAAAAAGTTTTGCAGAAAGGAAGACCTATAAATCTGGAACTTCTTCTTGAAAAAGTGAAGCTCAAACTATCAATAATCTTGAGTTTTACAATTTCGTATGGGATTGCACAGGAAATTTGATTATTAAAGTGTCTCAAATTCTATGACATTGCAAGATATTTAAAACTTCTGAATATATTTACTGAGTAGTATTTAATTGAAAAATCACTTTATCTAATATTGCTATTTTTAAAATAAAATGAATACAATGTAAACACTTGGTAGACAATAATTATACAGCTACAAACTACTATATAAACTACAACTTTAGTTGACAGCTAATGTTGCAATAGCCATATTAACAAGTTAAATGATTCAAAGATAATGGCTTAAAAAGCTTAAACACTTGAAATTAAGTAAAAAAATTTTAATTTTTAATTTATATTTTTCTTCCTTCATGACTTTGCGTTACATAATTCCTTTAACAATTTCTCTCTATTTCACTGACGACAACATTCCTGTGCTCATCATATCTTTTTTTCCCAAAAAAAAAAAATTGTACGATAATTTGTATCTTTATCCTTGTTGCAATACAAATGTTGTTGTTACTGTTGTTGATTTTCTTTGGGGTAATTTCTGTTAAAGTCAAAACTTTAGCATCCATTCTTGAACCATGGGAACAGCCATGGTTGAACCAAGGCAGCAGCCATGGTTGAACCAAGGCAGCAGCCATGGTTGAACATGACCAAATTTGATCAAACTTGAAGGCTATTAGGCAAGTTTTTTGCCTATAAATAGGAGGTGTCCTTCATTCATTTTAATCATCCTAGAGAGAAGCATTCAAAATTCTATAGAGCTCTGAAATCTAATGCAAGTTAAGCATTAAGTGAGTATTAGGAAGTTTTAGTATTTTGGGTGTATCTGGGGCTTGGGTGAGGGAAAATTATTTCTGAGAGTGTGGTTGTAATAATTTTTCACATAGTGAATAATTTTTCTCTGGTTATCTTTTTGACAACGGCCGTGGTTTTTCTCCAGATTTGGAGTTTTCCACGTAAATCTTATGTTGTGTGATTGGTAAATTCTCTATTTAATTTTTCTTGTTAATTTGTTACTTGACAAATTGCTTAGAGAGATCATGGGGGAAAGCTCAATTTTCTAACAGTGGTATCAGAGCCATTGATTGAAGTTTTGGTGTTGGAGTACTGTTAACGTATATAGTACTATTCACGTATACAGTAGTGTTCACGTATACGGTACTGTTCACGAGAAGCAGTGGCAGTCAATCCAAATAGTCCGTGGTGAGGAGTAAAGGTTGATCTGCAAAGCAGATATGTCAGGATTGAAATTTTCAAGTCCTGTGAAATTTGAAATAGAAAAATTCGATGGGAGAATTAATTTTGGCTTGTGGCAAATTCAAGTCAAGGATGTGTTGATTCAATCTGGGTTACACAAGGCATTGAAGGGGAAGCCATCCACTTCGATGGTGGATCTGGAAAAGTTATTATAAGCGATGAAGATTGGGAAGAGTTGGATGATAGAGCTGCAAGTGCCATACGACTGTGTCTAGCAAAGAATGTTCTTGCAAATATAGGAAATATTCCTACAACAAAAGAACTTTGGGAGAAGCTAGAAAAGTTGTATTAGACAAAGAGCATCTCAAATCGAGTGTACCTGAAGGAGCGATTTCACACACTACGAATGGCTGAAGGTACAAAAATTTCTGATCACCTCAGTGTTCTCAATAGTATTGTGTCAGAATTAGAAGCCATTGGGGTCAAAATTGAAGATGAGGATAAGGCGCTTAGGTTGCTGTGGTCACTTCCAACTTCCTACAAACACTTGTTACCTACTTTGATGTATAGGAAGGAGACGGTAGATCTTGAAGAAGTTACTAGTACTTTACTATCAGAAGAGAGAAGACTGAATGGTAAAAGTACTGAAACAACAGATGTCTCGGCTTTGGCAGTTGTGGGGAATTGGAAGAAAAATAATTCTAAGAAAAAAGTAGTCTGCTGAGGGTGTGGAAAATCAGGGCATCTAAAAAGAGATTGTCAAAGGAGAAATGGAGTAGGATCGGCAAGTGGCTCCAGATCAGATGTTGATAGCATTGCTAGTGGTAAATCTCTCATCATCGTGGGAGACGATGATCCCTTGTAAAATGGATGATGATGACATCCCTATGGTATACCGCTAGTACCATGAAAAGGGATGTGTTACTGCTAGCGGATCAACAAGATTTGCACACAAGGCATGGTTGGCATATATGCAGGGTGTGTGGTGGAATTTATGTCGATGGCTGACGAACTTCCAGGAAAGCCAACATGGAAGTTGCACCATAAATTTCAGCGAGATATTTCAACATGTGCTGATATAAAATTCTTAGAATTGGTAATTAATTCTAAGTGGTATATTCTTTTATGGTGGAGTATGATAATTCTCTATGTAGAGGATTATGATTACAGGTGAAAACAATAAGGATAGTGTGGAGATTGATTGATTCTCAATCAAATCTCCAAGTAGGAGAATATTAAAGTCAAAGCTTTAGCATCCATGGTTGAACCATGGGAACAGCCATGGTTGAACCAAGGCAGCAGCCATGGTTGAATATGATCAAATTTGTTTGTTGGATCAAATTTGGTGGATCAAATTTGGTGGGTAAAGCCACCAAATTTGATCAAACTTGAAGGCTATTAGGCAAGTTTTTTGCCTATAAATAGGAGGTGTCATTCCTTCATTTTAATCATCCTAAAGAGAAGTATTCAAAATTTTATAGAGCTCTGAAATCTAATGCAAGTTAAGCATTAAGTGAGTATTAGGAAGTTTTAGTATTTTGGGTGTATCTAGGGCTTGGGTGAGAGAAAATTATTTCTGAGAGTGTGGTTGTAATAATTTTCCACATAATGAATATTTTTTCTCTAGTTGTCTTTTTGACAACGGCCGTGGTTTTTCTCCAGATTTGGAGTTTTTCACATAAATCTTGTGTTGTGTGATTGATATATTCTCTATTTAATTTTTCTTGTTAATTTGTTACTTGACAAATTGCTTGGAGAGATCCTGGGGGAAAGCTCAATTTTCTAACAATTTAAAAAAAATAAGCAACTAACGAAAGAACTTGTCGAATATGAATATGAGTGTAGCAAAGAATGATTAAGCGAGCGAAAAAATCTCATTAATGCGGTCTGACCGTTCATGAGATCCTCAGAAGGAGTACACACTACTATTAGATTAGGATGTTTGTAAACTAGGTAGAAATGAGTTCAATGACAAGGGTTACTTTTGAAATTAAGTGGGCCGATGAAATAAATTATGTTAAATTTTTAATATTTTTTAAAGGAGTTTAATTACAGCCTATTATCACGGGACGAGAGGTTTCAAGCCCGTGCCGCACTCCTGCATCTTATACTATGAGAGTAAGCCTAGTGGAAGTGGCACAATATCGACAGGTTTCGCCCTGCCTTGAGCTCATTAGGAGAACGACTCCAGTTCCCAGCCAGTATGTGTAGGGCTTCGCCTAGACCCCTCTTTGACGTTAAGTCCTCGACTAGTGACAAGTTCCCTAAACTTAACCGGATTGGCCTGCCTGAACTCCAAAGAGTCTAGCGCCATTGTATTCCCCACACGCACGCCTCTGAAGCACGTCCCATACAATCCACACAACCATTGTCGATACTAGCGTATAAGCGCATATCTTGGGTGTCACGATTGCGGTCCGTGACATTCTCCCACCGCCATGACCATGCATGTCCTCGTGCATGCAGAGTACGCCTCGCAAATGTGCACTTCCGCGCGAAAACATGAAGATCGGCTTGCCAATCTCACCCATGAACTCCCTGCCTGTTCATCCTCGATCCGAGGAGAGGACCCGCGTGCAGACACTATTGACCTGAGTGCAAACGCTTGGGGGTGTGAGAACCCGCCTGTTCGTCCCACTTGTCGACCCTTCTACCTACAAGGGTGGGGACCTGCGTGGTGCGGCATTGGAGCGTTTGGCAAGGCTTTGATACCATTTGTCGCGGGATGAGAGATTTTGAGCCCGTGCGGCACTCCCGCATCCCACACTACGAGAGTAAGCATAGTGGAAGTAGCACAATATCGACTGGTTTCGCCCTGCCTTGGGCTCATCAGAAGAACGCCTCCAATTCCCAACCAGTGTGTGTAGGGCTTTGCCTATACCCCTCTTTGACGTTAAGTCCTCGACTAGCGACAAACTCTCCAAACTTAACCGGGTTGGCCTGCCTGAATTCCAAAGAGTCTAGCGCCATTGTATTCCTCACACGCACAGCTCTGAAGCACGTCCCATACAATCAACACAACCATTGTCAATACTAGCGTATAAGTACATATTTTGGGTGTCACGATTGCAGTCTCAGTCTATGACACTACGCAGGCCTCAAGAGTCAATTCGGCACTGGCCTTTCACTTTTTGTTTTTTGTGTGGTATGTAAATGTATACGTTAGCATTTCTACGTGGCACATGCATGAATGATACCATATTTAAGAAATATATTGTCACTTGAGAAAAGCCGGAAGGCTTGAGTCCACATAATAAATTAATATAACACAACACTGGAGCACTATTTATTTATCTATTATTTCACCAATTTATCACATTTCTTTAAAATTATCTATACAATCCAGGAGATAAATCTATCTCTGTACCACTATAATTAAGGAAAACTTGGTAAAAATCTACAAGGGCTGCCCTGACCTTTTATCTGCTAGTTGATAATAAATGTAATATTTAATAAAATTATACATCACCAATTAATTGCACCCGACAGTTGGCAACCCCCTAATGAATGGGCAGTTATTAAGATGTATAAAAACGAAATTACATCCAATATTATCTAAAAACACCGTAAAAAAAATATTATCTAAAAACAAATCACAAATATTGACCGACCATCGAACTCGTATCCTCGTGCATTCAAAACTTATTATTATAATAAAATTCAAAAATTAAAAAGATTTTAAAAAATGACGTGGTCCGCGAGCGCCAACTGGTGCCCCCACAAAGCTTGCCACCACTCGGCCGTCAGCCAGGAAAAACATGAACCATGTGCCCCAATTCAATAATATATTATTATAAGCCTGTAGTTATTTTGAAATTGAATAAGAATACAGTTATAAATTCTTGTACAAATTAATGTGGTATTAATTTATTAGTGGAATAAAAATATAAAATAATAAAAATAAATTATGTATATAAAGAGATATTTAATTAATTAATTTTATCATATCACATCCAGGGACGGAGACAGCATATTGATTCACTGGGGGCTTACTCAATGACGATAAAAAAAAATTAAAAAATAATAAATATATAAATTTAAAAGATTTATCATACTTCAATATATGCTTATAATTATCCTTTAAGAGTTTTTATACATTGATAACGTTGTATTATAATTTCATTATTAATATTATTACATAAGTCTTTTTTTTTTTTATCTTTTTATGTGTTTTAAAAATTTAGAGTGTGAGAATTTAAGTGTAATTATGTATTAAGGGCTTAGAAAAAATTTATTTGAAATTTTTGACAAGTTACATTAGCTATTAAAATATTTTTTTTTTTTAGTGGGGACTTAAGTCCCTACTGGTCCCAAGCTATATCCACAACTGATTACATTAATTTATACAAAAATTTATGACTATATTATTATTTTTTTAAAATTATTTTGAGTATAAATTCTAATTATATACAAAAAAAAAAAATAATAAATAATATTTTATAATTTTAATTGAGTTAAAAAAACGTGCTCTACCATACAAACATACCGATGCTAATAGAGATAAAAACAAAGTAAGACAGATGTCATGCATTTACTGTACGGTCAGACATGAGTTTTGCCCGCCAGATGGATTACAGCGCAAGCCGACTTGGCCACGTCACGTGCCGGGTCGCCGTTAGCATTTCTGATTCTACGCACACCACCTCCATACAAATTCAAAACATTCGTCGTACAAGCGTCGTTCCCCTCAACGTTAGCAGTCCACACTCTTTTCTCTCTTCCGTTAATCAGGTAATTTATTAAATTGATTAATATTAATGCTTTCACTCGAAAATTGAAGAATTAGCTTTACGTGTGATATGACATTGTGTTTTTTTTTTTTTTTCCGACCTGAAGCTAGAAGAAGATATGTGGAAGCTGAAGATCGCCGAGGGCGGCAATGCATGGCTGCGTACATTGAACAATCAGGTCGGTAGACAAGTATGGGAGTTCGATCCGAAGCTCGGATCGCCGGAGGAGCTGGCGGAGATCGAAAAGGCTCGTGAAAATTTCCATAACCATCGCTTTGACAAGAAGCACAGTGCCGATCTGCTCATGCGATTGCAGGTATCAACTTTCAGCGAGTCTTTTATTCTTTTTTTTTAAAAATAATGCGCTGGCATTGTGTTTCCCGAAAGCGATGGCGGTAAGCAAAAATTTAGTGTAGTAAATTGCTTCTACGACTGGAACAACAGTAAATGATTAATATAAAATAGTGCTGATTTAATCGCTGATTAGTGATCTACCTCATTAAGCAATTTTCTTTTTCTTCTTTTTTTTTCAAATTTACGAAGTAGGTGCTGTTATTTGTTTTAAGTGGAAAAGTGTCTTGGTTGTGAATTACTAATTTTAATCATGATCAGGCCCCTGTATATTTAACTTTGAAGCATTTCTTCGACTCTGTTTTATTTATTAATTTCAACATCATTTGAATGTTTTGGTTTATAAACAGATAAGTCTTTGGCGCAATAAGAATTGTATTTTAATTTGTAATGGAGTTGCATGACATGGTAATGATGAATTTTGGTGTCTTTACTCGTCTTCATAACATTAAAAAAAAAAAAAGGCTTTTGTCAAATTTTCTCAATTTTTTTAATAATGATTCAGGGTAACTACCTTGTCAGTATTTAAACAAATTTCGCAGTACCATATTTGATAGAAGTACCAGCACATTGATGGGCATTGTCATTACTTAAATTACAAACCTTAAGATGCCAAGTTTTCATCTCCTACCATAATTGATCTTGTTGTTTTTTTCATTCACCTAATGCCTTTTGGTTATTTGTCAAATAAAAGAAATTAGATCACGCTTAGGTTGAAAAACTGCAATGAGAATCAGAGATGCTAAATAATGGGGCAAGTTAGACTGGGAAACCCTTGATAAGCACTAGTTTCAACCTTTTTCTTAATTGGACTGAAGCCTCATATATTGTTTCAACACCAGTGAAATCCCATTTTTACATTGAAATTTTGGGTATAAGAGGTGCTGCTTTCAGCTTCAATTGTCTGCATCCCCGTGTTTATTGAGTGCTTCCTGAGAGGTGAAAGAACTATTGACCATGAGCATTTTAGAAATTAACTTTACCCCACTGCATGTCATATGATGTGATCTATTCTGGCTCTCATACTCGAAAATGATGTCTGAGGTTGCAAATGTTTCAATTAGGTATGAACACATTTTTCAATTTTCTAATATATGATTTTACATAAAATTTCAACTTTTTGCCTTTAATTCTCTAGTTTGCCAAGGAGAATCCAGGTGTTACAGTTTTACCTCAAGTCAAAGTGAAAGACACAGAAGATGTTACTGAGGATACAGTGACTAACACATTAACAAGGGCATTAAGTTACCATTCAACTCTCCAGGCCCATGATGGGCACTGGCCAGGGGATTATGGAGGTCCTATGTTTCTAATGCCTGGCTTGGTAAGTGCTGATTTTGCTGTGATTCCTTTTATAGTGCATGTAATGGAATTCTTGGTTCTTTTGCACAATTGTGGTTGTGTAATGTATATGTGAGTGTTTCAAGGTCGTCTGCTGCTGGAAGCAAAATTGTTTTGATATCAACCTTTACATCTTGTCCATAAAAGAAAAAAAAAACCAAAATAAAAATACTGCAAGTTCTGATTCACTTTAACAATATGATGCATCAGGTCATTACTTTGTCTGTCACTGGAGCACTGAATGCTGTTCTATCGGAAGAACATAAGAAGGAAATGTGTCGTTATATCTTCAATCACCAGGCAAGGATGCTTTTCATTCTATTTGGGGTCGCAATATGTATGATGTCTCTTCATTAGATTGATGGTTTTGGTTCATTCAGAATTGCCTTTTAATTTGGTCCTTCAACATGGATGAAACTTTCTAATTTGTCACAATTCACTATTCCAGAACAGAGACGGTGGATGGGGCTTACATATTGAGGGCCCGAGTACCATGTTTGGTTCAGTCTTGAACTATGTCACTCTAAGGCTGCTTGGTGAAGGGGCTAATGATGGGCGAGGGGCAATGGAGAGAGGGCGTATCTGGATTCTGGAACATGGTGGTGCAACTGCAATAACATCATGGGGCAAAATGTGGCTCTCAGTTCTGTATTGAACCTATTTCTTTCTGGTTTTGAATTGTTGATTTGGCTTTTTCATTTTCTATTGCTGCTTGTTTGATTCTTGCTGTATTCTGGATGCAAATAGGTACTTGGAGCATTTGAATGGTCTGGCAACAATCCCCTTCCCCCTGAGATATGGCTTCTTCCTTATACACTTCCATTCCATCCAGGTTACTGCACATTTTTGCATTTTTTTTATGAAATTTTAATTGGGACAAGCACATGCAAATTTCTAGGTACTACTTGTCTGAAGAGAAATAATTTGCTGAAGTTTTCGAACACTCAAGAATTCAGCGTCTTTTAGCATCTGCATTGTACTATACGAGCCCCTTTCCTTGATGTCTTTTGATCCTCTTATTCCTGATAAAAGATAAAGAATGTTTGCATTTCTGGTGTATGTGATCAAAGAGGATAATCAAGACTGGACTGTTAAAAGAAATATGCATCAATAAAGATATATGCATGCTATTTCAGATTGAGAATAATAATTTTTTTTCACAGAGTTGCTGATGCAAGACAGCCTAGGATGCCTTTCTCTTTCCGTCCATTCTATTCCTGATAGAGCAACCAATTTATTTAACTATTTGCATTAGTTTGGTAGCAGTGTAGTTCTTACATGCCAAGTAATTTGTGACCACATTTCAACGTAAGTGATGATCATTTTCCAAAAAATCGACTTACCATCTAGGTAAAAATTATCTTTCACTTGGCTGCCAGTTGGTTCAATAAGTAAAAACTCTTGTGGTGCTACAATAGGTTTGGGCACTCACATGGTTGGGGAGCGGTATTTGTTACCATCATGCTACTAATGGAAGAAATAAATATTATAATTATTTTATGTGTGTGTATATATATATTTATATATATAAAGCTAAACACTAAACTAACGAATCGTGGTGCATTCCAGATTATGATTATTTAATTTCTTTTTTAACTGGAATAATTGTGCAATTTATGTATTGGATGAAAAATGCTTAGATACTTCATCACTGCTTAAACCTCACTTCACTGTTTAGGGATTGCAAAATTAAAACTCTGCTCTATTTTATCTTTTAGTAGTTTAGTTTTCTGTATGTAATTTCCTATAGCATCTTCAATAAGCCTTTTGTTCTTGGTAACAGCCAGGGAAAATATGTGAAATGATAGGACATCTTTGGGACCCGCGTGATTGAATTACGTTATTCTGCTTCAGTTAGGACAATTATTTAGGATTTAGCCCTATGTCCTAAGAGAAGTCCAACAGACATTGTATGAAAATATGATTTGTATTAGTTTATTGTGGTGATTCCATTGGGATTTACACTTTCTGACTGATGGTGTTTTCGATTCACCTTTTGTGAGGTTGTTAAAAGTTTCTACATAATTAGTCCTGAAAACTGAAAGGAAATATATTTAATTGGTACTATGCTGCAGGAAGGATGTGGTGTCACTGCCGCATGGTCTATCTGCCTATGTCTTACTTGTATGGAAAGAGGTTTGTTGGTCCAATTACCCCGACAGTTTTGGCTTTGAGAAAGGAGCTTTTCACTGTTCCATATCATGAAATAGATTGGAATGAGGCGCGCAGCCTCTGTGCAAAGGTTAGTGAAATTGGCATTAGTCCTAATAAAAAACTGTGTTTCTAACACGTCCATATTCTGTTAAATTGATCTTAGAATGAAAGTATCCACGAGGAGTGATCCAATATAGACATGTAATGGGCAGGGCACCATAGTTTGCCAATCTACTTAGGGTTTTTTTTTTTTTTTAGGGTGTCCACTAGGTAAGCTAAAAAGAAAAGCTTTTAGTGCTATGCAAAAGTATACGCAACCACCGCGGTACAATGCTATTTCAACTTTAACACCCTATGTCAAAACCCCTTCCTAATTTAGATGTATGAAGAAAAAAGATGAATGCTGGAACTCCTTAGACACTGAAGCTAGCGAAGCAAGAAGATGGACTTTATCCCATAATTCTTCAATATTATCCATGCTTTTCCCTTCAAAAATACAAATGTTTCTTTCCTGCATCAATCTACTTAGTCTGTATTGCTAGATATATTGATTTCTTATAGCACTGGTTAGTAATTTCAGACAATTTCTGTTTACGTTGTGTAGGTTGAAGACATATGGTTGGTCAGCCCTGAAACAATTGATTAATTTTTTAAAATGGTTAGATGTTTGATTGTTTGAGTCAAACTAGTAGGACTCTTGAAGAGAAAGAGGTCATGTACTTTTATTCTCCGTCCTGTCCTAAAGTTATGGAAAATTTTAAAAGTAGAACTCTGCGAGACTGCTGGTGGCATTTTCATATCCTTTTTCCATAGCATATGTCATTGTGTCTTCTTCTTATTATCACTAGAATATGATAATTTTTAAAGGGCTTTTACCTTGTGTATTGATAAGAATTTCATTTCTTCTTTTTTAGGAAGACTTATACTACCCGCACCCATTGATCCAAGATGTACTTTGGGCAACACTCGACAAAGTTGTTGAACCTCTCCTAATGCATTGGCCTGGAAAGAAGTTAAGAGAAAAGGCCCTTCGCAATGCAATTAAACACATACACTATGAAGATGAGAATACTCGTTATATTTGCATAGGTCCTGTGAACAAGGTGGGAATTCAAAGGTTTGCAGTGTCTTTTTTCTTTGTACAGAACTTTCTGCCTTTTAAACTGGTGGGCAGTGTTAGTGCTAGTTGGTTCGACTGAATAAAAACTCTTCGGGTGGTACAAGAGGTCTGGGGTTAGAAGTTAGGACCCCAATCATGGAAACATGCCGATTCTTTCAGTTTGTGGTAAAATTGAGTTTGATTATTTGAAATCCTTGCCCTGCTAGATGCCATCTGGCTTCATTTAAGACAACTTTGCAATGGCCTTTGATTTTTCAAGTTACTTATCTCATTTTCCAAACGTTTGGCGTTTAATGTGCTTAGTCAATACATGGTGGTCATCCCACTTCCAAAATTTTTTCTTTAGATCTACTTGAGAATTATAGGTTAGGATTTGATAACAATGTATGCTTCTTTCTTCTGTTAATGTGCAGGTTCTGAACATGCTTTGCTGTTGGGTGGAAGACCCGAACTCAGAGGCTTTCAAGTTGCATATTCCAAGAATCAATGATTATTTGTGGATTGCTGAAGATGGCATGAAAATGCAGGTGGGACAATATTATTGTTAAGTTGACCATTTTCATCCCTGCTTTGAATGAGAGGACATCTATCAAAAATTTTGAGAAATTCTGTGGAGAACTTATTGAGTATAATTTGGTTTTACTAATGATGAGCATCGGCGAGTGCTAATTGGTACCCATAAAATAATACTTTTGTTGTTTCCCTAACTTTTATAATGTATATGACTAATTTAAAAATGTAACTGCATTAAGAATCCATTGGTTACAACTCTGATGAATGCAGGATTTAAATGTACATGTGCAGTATGCATAATAAAATACTATGCAGGGTTATAATGGAAGTCAATTATGGGACACTGCTTTTGCTGTTCAAGCAATAATTTCAACCAATCTCGTTGAAGAATATGGTGCAACTCTGAAGAAAGCACATAAGTACATAAAGGACTCACAGGTTGTTGATTTCTAAATTCTGTGGAATTCGTATTAATGCATTCTTAAACATTTGATATTTTTTAAATCCCCAAATGATTTCCTGATTGGTTTTTCTTTGCTTTGAAGGTGTTAGAAGATTGCCCTGGTAATCTTGATTTTTGGTACCGTCACATTTCAAAAGGTGCTTGGCCTTTCTCAACTGCTGATCATGGATGGCCCATCTCAGATTGCACATCAGAGGGTTTGAAAGTAATGGTTTACGAAATAGCAAGTATTCTTTTTTGAATTTTTATCTTTTATTTTATGAAATAGCAAGTATTCTTTTTTGAATTTTTATCTTTTATACACACACACACACACACACTTATTTTTCCTCTGCACTCCTAACTTATCTATTTAACTTCTTTAGGCTGCTCTGCTATTATCAAGATTATCCTCAGCGATTGTTGGTGAACCAATAGAGACAAGACGGTTATATGATTCTGTGAATGTTATCTTTTCATTACAGGTAACTAGGGTTCTTGTTCTCTGAAAAAGTTAGGTTTTGTGTTGTCTATTCAATGCATCAGAAGTTACTTCCTAATCTAAGTTTTTCTTTGAAGAAACATAAAGCTTGAAATTTTTCTACGGACAGGCATAAATTTTGGATATTACGAATTTATATTTGAAATTTCCAATTTTATTGTTTATTGTTCTGAATTTTCTTTTTTTAATATGTGGACGAATGACTCAGCAATTTTTAAAACAGAAAATTATTTATCTTGTATGTAAATTTGACGGCTTTAAGGCTGAATGATACCATGAGACTCCTGCCTATGTCGCTGAAAGCATCTTGGATATGAAATAGTGATTACTTTGCAGGAAATAGAAGATATCTAAAATTATGCATGACCTCTATATTTTGTTTTCTATTTTTCCTCAGATGGCATTTGAAGCACTTCTCGACAACTGAAATTGTTTGTTAATGAACCTATGTCTTTGGATTGTCTATTTAAAGCAATCATGTTGTCATTTGCAGAATATTCTACCATAGAGGAGCCTAATTCTTCTTGTTGACAGGAAAACATTGATTCACTCTTTTATGCAATATTCTCATATCCACACACAAACACACAGACGTGTACATATCCATTGTAAATATCTTGCAAAAGGCTTTTGTTTCTGCCTCTGGCATATTTGTGCTTGGAGGAATAATCATATAATATATATGAGATCCTTTGCATGGAATTTAGGTAATAATATTGTCTTCATCTCAGAAGAAAAACGATTCAATTATGCCCTATTAGTTTATGTAGTAGATTTTACCATTTGATTAAGTCCCGAAGGAATGTCCTGTTGGAATTCGTTTGTTCAATATGCTTTTCAATAGGAATGGCTCAATTAAATAATGAGTTTTAAGTCTTTTTGTGTGTGTGTGCATGCGTATATAGATATGTAATTGCATTTTCACTGATGTGGCAATGTCTAAAAGTAGGTGATTGCATTTTAAGAGCTACTTTCAGCTCATAAGGTAACTTGTAATGTTTTTATTATTTTTTTTCCAAAACTATATGATACATGAGTGTGTGAATTGAAATCTCTGGTTCCCTTTCTGTGCTTGAAAGCTTGTTATCAACATGTGCTAGTAACTAAAGATGTTGGGAGAGGGATCGAAATATGGGAAAATCTTGTCTCTGACGAAGTTCCCACAGCTAGGTGAAAAAAGTATGAGTGAGATGCTCTGAGACTTGCATCTAGAGAGAGCAGACAATGTTGTACAACAATGTTGTGCATGCTTGATTCTTGTGCCTTTTTACCTATCTTCGGATGCATTATGAGTTTAGCTAATTAATTATGATTTTATTTTTTGTGTTTCCAGAGATAAGTCTTACATAAGTACATTTAGATATGGGAATTTATCAATTCATTGACTAGCTTTCTATTTTTCTTTTCAGAATGCTGATGGTGGATTTGCAACATATGAGCTTATGAGATCTTATCCTTGGTTGGAGGTAGCGAGCATTTTATGTTTATGCCTGTTACTTTGTCACTCAAGTCTCCATTTTCTACATTAAGAAGTCATTTCCCTGACTCAGACCAGACCATCTATCACCTTTCATTGCCCTTGTTACTTAACAACCCCACCAACCTGTCACTCAGTCTCCATTAGTAATCATCGTTGTTTGATGAGTACAATGTATTTTCCATCTGAAAGCCATTAACTTTTGTAAAATTGGGTAAAGACTGAGGTCTGTGAAGGGAAATAAATTCTCATTTTATGGGCATAAAGCAGTATTTTAAGTAACTGATGGAATAGTTAGTGGAGTCTAGGTAAAAATAAACCATTCCTGAGAAAACATATGCCATAAAATGCATCTTAGCATGTGTTTTACCCTTCAATATGGAATTTATTTTGATGAATTCCCTATTCAGATATGCTAATTTTGTTTGATTCTGGAGTTCTTGGTAGGACGTTGGAATATCACTATTCTTATTTACCTTTTATGTTGTAGGTGCTCAATCCTGCTGAAACTTTTGGTGACATCGTGATTGATTATCCGTAAGACATCAACACCTTGAGTCAAATCTGTTACTATTTTTTGTTTGTTTGATATAAGTTACTTTAACATCAACCACTTCGATTCTGTAGTTATGTGGAATGTACCTCAGCTGCAATTCAAGCATTGACATCATTTAAGAAATTATATCCTGGGCATCGGCAAGAAGATGTAGATCATTGTATTAAAAGAGCTGTCAAGTTTATCGAAAAGATTCAAGAATTAGATGGCTCGTGGTTTGCCTCTTCTCTCAACAGCTGTATTTTGAAGATATATTAAATTTACAGTCCATTAGCTTTAAATGTCTGGTATCACACTTTAGCTTATGGGTTTTCAAGATTTGCTTGAATAATTCCTACAAGCTTGTCAAGTGTGAAGATCTATGTTTTCTCTCAGCTCCCACTAAAGATTCTCATGGCTCACAGTTAGAACATTCATTTAATACCTTACATTGCTGAATAGGTACGGCTCATGGGGTGTTTGCTTCACTTATGGTACATGGTTTGGGGTGAAAGGTTTGGTGGCTGCTGGAATGAACTACAGCAATTCTTCTAGCATCCGTAAAGCTTGCGAGTTTCTGCTGTCAAAACAGCGTCCTTCAGGTGGCTGGGGAGAAAGTTATCTTTCATGTCAAAAAAAGGTTAGTACATCAATTTTTATTTCTTTCTTGTCAAATTTGTATTTTGAATACTTTTCAACTTCATAGACCAGAAACTTGAGGTTGCCACAGTTCAAAAAATTTAGCTCCATTTTAATGTCTAGAATTAACTGTCTTTTATGTGAATGGCTAGCGATACTCTCATGACTAGCGTTCATACATCCCCTTTTCCTTTCCACAAAGGATGAAAGCACATAAAGAATGTGAACTTCAGATGCCTTATATGTAGAAACTTTCATAAATGCCATTGAACTGCCCACTTATGGAGAGGGTGACTTCAAGTTGATTATCTTTCTGAACCTAGTAAGGTCATCTCCTATTTTTGCCAACATTTGTTTCTAAGCCAAAATGTTGTTATAAGAGATGCAAGGATAATAATCTCCATCTAACGTAATTGTTCTGGAAAAAGTAAATGCAAGTAACAGTGGAACAGATGATGTCAGATTTTGGTATTTTGATATGATAATATACCTAGAAAATGGTTAGATGAAAATTGAAGAAATATTCACAAGCCTATAGTCTTTTACCTCATTAAAGGAATGTAATTCCTTCAAGAGACTGTTTGCGTGTTTTCTTTTGGTTGCATGCCCAAAAAGAAAGACATTTTACCGGCGTTAAAACATTTGACGCACCTGTAATACATATCTGTAACGTGTTTTTTTCTTTTCAATATGACATAGAATGGTTCATACATTTGTTAACCAGAAGATTTTGGAATGAGAACTAGCTTGAAAAATTTAATTCCAGATACCGTAATTCTATTTTTAAAACAGTACTCTTTGGACTTTGGATGAGAGTACTAGAGTTATAAGTAAAAAGTTGGTATCTACATTTTTATATGGTAATTACGTTTTATTGACATTTGTACAGGTTTATTCAAATCTTGAAGGGGATAGGTCTCATGTGGTAAATACAGCATGGGCTATGTTGGCTCTGATTGATGCTGGACAGGTACGATCAACTGTTGCTGCAGTACTTTAAAAGTGACATTGAGCTTAGTAAGAGAATTCTCGATTAATTTGTGTGACTACTAGAGTTCATCTCATATATGTTGATCAAAAGAGTGTGAATAATGGTTATAGTCACCAAGGAGTTGTTAATTTATTTACTTATTAAATTCTGGGTCATCTTCTAGAGATATTGATAGGATCATTCATCAGACATTCTTGTGGCTTTTATATACTTCTTGTAGTTGCATGCTTATAAACTTATTGGGCAGGCTGAGAGAGATCCGACACCTTTGCACTGTTCTGCTAGATATTTAATAAATTTGCAAATGGAGAATGGAGATTATCCACAGGAGGTAATTCTGTGACACTTTATGCAACATGCATGTTTGATGGAATACGTTATCATTGGCACAGTTACCATTCTATTTCTAGCACTAATTCATGCATACTTCTAGATATGCTAATGCTGCAAAGCAATACCTATTGAACAATTTAGAACTGAAAGTAGGGCCAAAAATATAAACCATTTGTTTTAATAAATGACTAGGTAGTGTATTATAACGTTTTCTTTCTTTTGAGGAGTGTTTTTCATCTGTCTCTTGACATCTATGTTGCTAGTTGATGGTATTTGGAAACAATATCTATCTGCTTTATATGCTGGTTTAAATGCACATACATTTTGGAAAATGATATAAATAATTGAGAGATTTCAAGGTGAATGATTATATGACCCTGACACAATATCAGTAAATGACTAGGTAGTGTATTATAACGTTTTCTTTCTTTTGAGGAGTGTTTTTCATCTGTCTCTTGACATCTATGTTGCTAGTTGATGGTATTTGGAAACAATATCTATCTGCTTTATATGCTGGTTTAAATGCACATACATTTTGGAAAATGATATAAATAATTGAGAGATTTCAAGGTGAATGATTATATGATTATAAATGACTAGGTAGTGTATTATAACGTTTTCTTTCTTTTGAGGAGTGTTTTTCATCTGTCTCTTGACATCTATGTTGCTAGTTGATGGTATTTGGAAACAATATCTATCTGCTTTATATGCTGGTTTAAATGCACATACATTTTGGAAAATGATATAAATAATTGAGAGATTTCAAGGTGAATGATTATATGACCCTGACACAATATCAGTAAGGTGTTTCAACTTTCCAATGTTACAGGCTGATATTAAACTGCATTGAATTCGGACAAAAAAAATTCTAATATACGTCGAAAAATTAATATGGCATCAACATCTATAATGCCTGATTGTTTCGATATATTCTTGTCGCAGGAAATTATGGGAGTCTTTAATAGGAATTGTATGATCAGCTACTCCGGGTATAGAAACATTTTCCCTATTTGGGCACTTGGAGAGTACCGATGTCGAGTATTGCAGGCAAATAAGTCAACTTTTTAACCATTTCGATTACAACCGTCCGTATGCTTTCCGATTTCTACTAGTCTTTTCAACTTTTTTGTTTCCTTATCGCTTGTAATGCTGTAATGAGATGTAGAAAGTTTCCAGCAAAAACAAGAACGAAAACAGAATAAGGTAAGAAAAGACTCTTAGCTCTTGTATATGAAAGGACGAACCTAATTCGGAAATCGGGTTTAGGATTAAACTTTACCTCCCACGATGAGTGATGAATGAGACAACTTTGAAAATGGTGACAGGAGCAGGAGGTTTTTTGGAAACAAATATTGCAAGACAACCGAAATCAATTCTATATTTACTGCTAGATGTTTGTTTATTAATTAATATTGGATAGGCTATGCATATTTGTTTTTTCTCATATCAAAAGCAATATAATAAGACCTCTATATAATCATATTATTAGAATTGAATAAATTTATTCTTATAAAGAGATTATAACTCAATAGAAGTATAGTATAAAAATTATTATCTTTACTTAATTATCTTAATGCAAGTGATATAAAGGTAACACATAAATTAATAAGTGAGTCAAATTTAATGTATAGATATTAATAAAAAAAAGATATATAGTTTCAAAAAATTAATATAAAAAATTTCATGAAGCTACAAACATACTTGGGAAATTAGAATTTTTTTAGCTTCAATAAAAAGATGCCTATGTAAGTTAAAAGGTGTTATAACTTTAAAGAATAAATTATTGTTGTAAGTATTTTAAGAAAAGTATTTTGTTCTATCTTAATTATTTAATATAATATAGTATATATGTTTAAAATATTATTATTATTATGTAAAGATAAGTTTATTAAGATTAGATTTATTAAAAATATAATTTATTATAATATACAGTTTATTTTTAATTATAATAATTTTTAAATTAAAATAATAATTTTTTATTATTATAAAGAGATTATTTGTATACGAAGTATTATTATTTGAAAGTTTTATTGTATAACCTTAATTTTTGATAGGATTTAAAAACCTTATCTCTACTTTAGAAAAAGTGATAATTATTACGAAAATTAAATAATGCCTTATTGGCCTTATCTTGTCTGGGAATTGGGTACACTTTATTTTGCCTTTTAGACTTTAAAGTTCAAAATGGCCTTATCTGGTTCTAGTTTGGGATAATTGACACCTCTCGTGTTGTTGTGGCGAGGGGCCAATTCTCTACTATACAACGTGCCCCTTTATTCCTAGAGTCGTGCGTCCAAAATAATACCACTTAAAATTGTATTATGAGATTGACTGAGTGAGACCAGGCTAACAGACATGGTAAGATTAGACTGAACGGATTCTGTTTTTTTGTACTTAAATTTTGGAAGCCGAACTCCTGATACAAAAGCCTGAACTGCGAAGAGTTCCATTAGACTAGGCTAAGCAGAAGGAGCTTGACATCTGTCCCGCCCAGAGTGTAATTTTGTGTGTTTTTTATTATTTTTTATCTTAATCTGGTAGCTGCATTTTATATCATTCCAATCCAAAACGGGCCTCACGCTTTTCATTGGGCCATTTCATGATATGCTGGTGGACTAAGTGTCAATTGCCCTTTAACAAACTGACATTTGTCGAAAAGCGGAGGCTAGCATTATCTTGTCCCTTCACAAGACAGTGATTTAAAAAAAAAAAAAAAAAGAAAGGCGTTATCCAATACACCAACTCAACTTTGACATTTATGTCCCTCATTAATCCACATCAATCCCCTGCAACTGCTTGTCTGCTTCTAGGGATGACAATTTTTCTCAATGGATTGGGATATATTGTTGTCCCAAAAAAAAATTTAAGGACGGGAATGAGACATTTTCTCATTCTATTTGCATATACGGGACAGGAGTGGGATTGTCAAATTTCGTCCCATCCCATTTCATTAGCTACTAAAAATGAGAATTTTTCTAATTGAGATGGGATCCCACGGGATCCCATCTCTTTTGAGAGGATCGGGCATTTTGTCCAAAAATATAAACGGGGTAAACGTTTTTCATCCCACTTATATATACGGGACAGGGATTAAAAAATCTCATCTCATCCCGTCCCATTGCCAACCCTATCTGCTTCCCTTCCCCACCTCTCGCCAAATGCTCAGTTAGATATCTACGGATCACGTCGAAACAAAATAACACCGTCTGCCACGTCATTCTATAATCCGTATGATAATGCCAACAAATATAAACAATCAACGTTATCCTGTTTCTTTCGTGTAATTTTTCAGAAGCTTGATTCATCTCATGACCTTTAAATCTACATTCCCATGACGGCATGAATTAAATTATATCCATCCAACGGTCCAAATTCGGTCAATTTTAGTCGTGCAAGCTATGATATAAACATTCGTGTGTTCACGTGATTCACAACTATTTCGGTTTGTGCGCCGTCATTGTTACACGATGTGGATTTGCCGCGTTACAAACCACTACATACGCTTTTAGTCAATTTCTTTTTTCCTAAATGTTTAATGAGTGTGTGTATATAGTGTGTAGTAGATCATGTGATAGTCGATAATTCTTACGTTGGTTTCTTCTGATGATCTATGTGTCATTATGTACGTGAAATGGCGTGGTGTGTGAGTCTTGTTCGAGGCGTCTTACGGGTTGGTCTGGTTGGTAGGGTGATGGTCGCCGGGATCGCGTGATAAGTGTTTAATGAGTGTGTGCGTATATATTGTGTAGTAGATCACGTGATAGTCAGCAATTGCCTGCTACGTTGGTTTGCTACATTAATTCTATATTAATCATGTCTTCAAAAAAAAAAATAAAATAAAATATTAAAAAAAAATCAACCAAACAAAAGACGAATATTCACAATTTATTCTCGAGGTTTTTGATATAATATAATGTTATCATCACCTAGTACGGACAAACAAACGGCCGTTAACGCCGTCGTCGAATCCAATGCACCGACATTTGACTCCGTTGCTAACCGAGGGTACGACACCGGGGGACAAAGAACCGGCCGGAATTGGATTAACGGTCCGTTTGTACGGACCGAACCACTTGTTTTGCATGTAACGGTTTTTCCTCCAAGGAGGCAGAGTCAAGTCTTTACTCTTGAGCGATTTTTTGGCGGCATCGCACGTGACTTTCACGATCCTCTTCAACTCTTCACCTTTGCCTACGTAAACCCTAGGCAGCGTCGCTGACAAACTCGTGTACGCACTCGTCGGCCTAGCGATCTCGAATTCCGCGGCGAAGTCGAGGTCGACGAAATATCGGTTCTGCGTCGACGTGCAAGAATCTGATTGGACCACGTCGATGTACTCGTAGTTCCCGGCTGTGAGTCCACCAGATGAGCTCCACTTAGTCTTACAGATCGCCGCATTGTGCCCGAGTTCGCGAAGCAGGCTCATCACTTGGCGCCTGAAAACAGATTTCTGTTGTCTCAAACGCGAAAACACTTCCATTGCTTTCAAAACGTGAGTTAGAAGTAGGTTCCTGTACAAATCCACATTGCCGTTGGCTGTCGATTTGAGAATGTCCTCGATCAGTTCAGTCGAGTCTGCGACTGTCTCAACTCGCTCCGCATCTGAGTTGTAAGCCGGGGGCTGAGCCGGCGACGACTCGTGTTCTAGAAAATCATGAACGAGCTCCGATAAGCTAGGCGAGTCATCGTCGACGGCGGCGGCAGAGTACTCGCTTCCGCTGCTAACGTAACTGAGCTGGTGGCCAATGAGTTGAGCCTTGACCTTCTCATTGAGTGGATCAGTAACTCGTTTTGCCCTGCCGTTGCTTGCCATTTTTTAAAATATACAAAACAGTTTGATAAAAACAGTTTCCCGTTTTCAAAAAATCTCCAGTATGTTCTTCGAGGTGGGAGTTGTTTAGCTCAAGAGATATACAAGAACAAAGGAATATCTGAGAGACTTATAGAGAAATTGTATTTGTTTTTGGATGAACAAAAATTATTTAGGGAGTTTATTTCGGAATATTCGTTTATAGTGTGCTGAATAGTTGTTGTGCGTTTCATTTAAAATATGTTTTGGGAGGGTTAAGAGTCTAATAAACAAAGGATATACCGGACGCTATCGGACCGAGGGCTGCGTATGTGGCAGCATATCCAACGGCACCAGTACCTTTATTCCGATCTACAGTACGTGACGTGGACGGATGTAATTTGGCGATTGGTTCCTTTCTTTGCTTCCACAGGACGTGACACCTGGATAGATGTTGATGGACTCATCAGAAGTTTGTGGGGCCTCCGGCTCTTCGTGCAAATGAAGGGTTAAGAGGCTTATCCATTAATTATTAATTTTTTTTTGTGTGAAAACTTCATTATTTCAAATTGGATTATGATTAAGGATGTGATTATGAACCAAAGAACTGTGTGATTAAGATTGTGATACGGATGGATTATATAAATCTTCTCTTCTCGTGGGATTTTAAAAAAACTAAGGCACCGCCCGAACGATGTGAAAATAGATCCTAAACAAATGAAAACAAAGATTATAAAATAATAATGTGATTTTAGCATAATACATGCCTGCATGGTAGGTTTGTTATGTTAAGGTCGTAAGTTTGAGCTCCTACTGATAAGTATGGATAGAGGTTAGTGGTGAAATCACATGGTGCTCAGTATCGATGGCTGTTTCTGCTGAATTTATTTTATAATTTCACCTAAATTTATATTGATCTCAATAAAATTGTAATTTGTCCTTATTGGTTTTAAATGAAATACATAACAATAAGCTTAAAATCGTATTTTTATCACCAAAATCAACTTAAATGAGTACATTATGCCCAAAATTCAATTAAGACACTTAAAAGAAGATGAAATTTATCAGCCAATTTATTAGGTAATAAAATTTATATGCACAACTTTAAAACTTTGGTTGTGTCATTAGTAGAGGCGAACATCTCCCGAAATAATTGTGGGAAATAGAGTTTAGAACTTGTCTCGATAGGTTTTTAGAGTATATTACAAATATATGTATTTAAATTCTAATCCAGGCAGTGACCAATTCCAATAAAAAAAATAATAAATTAAGTTTGTTGTGGAGAATTTTTGTATGCGTCTAGCCTTATCCATTGTGTCCCCAAGAATTTGTTATATTTTAGGGGCTGTCTGGGTTACTATTTTCACAGACTAATTATTATAATAAAACCTATATGTGAAGATGAAGAGGAATAAAGTGCACTGTATTATTGCATTCATTAAATGTGTGAATGTACAAGAAATTCTCATGCAAAAATTTAGGTTCCGTACAGCGACTTTAGAATTTGAAAAGTTAAGTGAGAAAAATAAAATTAAATAAATGAAAAAAGTGGAAAGTGTAATAAGTTTCAGCAAAGGAAAGTGCTAATGGGATGTTCCCTTTTAATTTAGGAAAATGCTCCTTTAATTGGTTAAGGTACACAAAATTTTACAATTTTACTAATAATACAAATAATCAGTAGAGAATAAGTAAGGATTGATCCCATGAAAATTACGTTAGTTTTACTTATTATCAACTCTAAAACAAAAATTTAAAATAATAACAACAACAACAACTACTACTACTAAAAATATAAATTAATCTAACTAAAGAAAGTGCCAACTATAATAAATTGTAAAAAATAAAGAAATTAAAAGTATGGAAATAATAATCAAATAGAAACTTTGATTAAGGGAGAAAGAAATGATAATAATGAATACTTTGATAGAAGGATCATTCACCACATAATCAACACATCAATCTTAGCATCAATCTCCATTGAAACTATCAACCATAGACAATAATAAACTCTGTTAATCTCTATCTTTTCTTAGTATTCGTTAGAAAAAACAAGTTCTTCACCTAATGTCTAACCATTAAATAATTTAAAACAAAACCTCTAGATTTAAAACAATGGAAGCATTAAGTATAGAAGATATTAGGTTGATCAAAACAATAAACACACAAGCTCGGATTATTTAATCTATGTTATGTTCTCCAATTGCAATTGTTAATCTGGCTAACATTGAACTTGGTAAAAGGAAATTGTTGAATAATTGAAAAATGAGATTATTCAGGAATACACATCGAATGCCAAGACTACACACTGAATTTTTTGTAGAAAATGTGATTAGAGGAACTATATGTGAAGCAATTAGGCATAAATTGATGCCAGCTCCTCAAAATTTGGTAACTTCAACTCCCTTAACAACTACTTATAATTCTTTTTATACATGTCGAAGTGATAGAAAAGAAAGGATCTCTTTTACATATCCAGCAAGTTTGTCAACTTTTTTGGACATGATAAAAAAATAATTATTATTTTTGAATAAAAGGCTTAAATCTTTTTATCAACATGAGTGTTTTATATCCAAAAAAAGTCTAATTATTATTATTAATTATTCATTTTGAAAACATTTCTAT
This sequence comes from Citropsis articulata, assembly GCA_030449925.1. Taxonomy (NCBI): domain Eukaryota; kingdom Viridiplantae; phylum Streptophyta; class Magnoliopsida; order Sapindales; family Rutaceae; genus Citropsis; species Citropsis articulata. The sequence continues at coordinate 5,425,536 of JASUUH010000211.1, read as the reverse complement.
TCCATGAATTACGAGTTCAATACATACTGTTTAGCAGAAAGACAGATATTCCTTGCTTATTATCAGACAATCACTTATTCACAAACTTCGGTGACGATACTGTAGGGGAGGTCCTGTGAAAAAATAGCTCGATGCCAGGATGATAAAAAGCTTAACACCTCTCGATTGCAATCACTGATTCCAATTTATTACTCATGATTAAAATATCAAGACAATTATGGATCAAGTATTTTAATTTAGTAATTTAATTTAGTCAAGTCCTATCTAATTTGGTCATTCAAATAAGACAAAAATAAAATAAAAAACAATAATTAAGAAGGAGAATAAACAACCTTAATTAAATAAATTCAACGACAAAAATTGAATATTGTTGTGAAATTGGTGAACTTTCACTATTTGAAATTTACTAAAATCCCATATCAGTAAATTATCCTCCCCCTATAGCCCTTTAATTCTATATATATGTAATGTATTCCATTGTTTGGGTAACAATAGAAATTAGCTTAATATAAGCTTAATAACGGGGTACTATGTAGTACTTTGTTTAGTTCGAAATTTTTTTATTATTTATTTATTTCATAACACGTCATCAGCACAATAACTGATTTAATGTGGGCAATTTAATTTTTACCGCTTACGTTTATTTATGCTTTATTATTATTATGTTATTATATTGTGAGTTTATTATGTTGTTATTTTAATTGTTTATTGTTTACGATAATTTTAATGGCTGGTTTTATAATACTACCTATATTGTTATTATCTTGTTAATATGTTATTATTATGTTAATATGATTTGTTCAATTTATTTATATAGTTGGTTTAACTGCCTATCTTATTGAATTTATTTGCTTAGATGGCTGGATTAACCGCCTATCAAGTTATTTTAATTTTCAGTAAATTATGATTTGTTCTTGCATAATATCTGCCTTTAAAAATTATTGTTCAAGTCTGAAATTTATAAAACAAATTAGGTGGTGAGAACCTAAACTTGTAACCTCATTAAAATCAAAACTTGAAGTCCTAAGTTATGTTTTCAAGTTAGAACCTGCAATTCTAAATGCATGAATGAAGTTTTTACATATTTCATATTTTTTATGCATGAAGTTTCTACATATTTCATCATTTTTATTTTTGTTTATACTTACATATTTATTTTGTGCTAGTTATTTTTTTAATTACTAATAACAAAGTTTTTTGAAAAATGGCAAGTCTTACGAATCTACAAATCCCCACTCTTGAAGTTTTTGAAAGAAATTACCTTTATTGGACGCCAAAACGCACTTGCAATAGGCTTGGAAGGCACTATAACAAAAAGAAACAAGACATCTTTGTAGGAAAAATCAAAGGTTATGAGTTTTCTCTACCACTATTTGCATGAGAGTTTGAAAACTCAATATCTAACGGTGAAGGATCCACCAACATTGTGGAGAAACCTCAAAGAAAGATTTGACCACCAAAGGAATATTTTTCTTCCCAATGCCAAACATGAGTGGTTAATCTGAGGTTCCAAGATTACACAAGAATCTCTGATTACAACTCTGCTTTATTCCAAATCACCTTATAATTGAAATTGTGTGGTATAAAAATCACTGATAGAGATAAAAAAAACACTTACTACTTTTCATGCATCAAATGTTATTTTGCAACAACAACATCGGGAGCGTAGATATAGCAAATACTATGAGCTAATAATAGCTCTTTTAATTGCTAAAAAAACAATGAGCTCCTAATGAAAAACCATGAATTATATCCAACTAGCTATCGACCATTCCCAGAAGTGAGTGTGAATATAAGTATTAATAGTGGACATAACAGAGGAGGCAGGAGAAGTCGTGATTATTAACAACGTGGTGGTTATAGGCATGTAGGATAGTGCAACAGTAAAAATGGATGCCACCAGAAGTGAAATATTTATGAGAGACCTAATAAATACAATGATACAAGAACGAATAATACTAGAAATGATAACGAAGAAGTTTGTTATCCATATAGAGGAAAAAGACATTGGTCATACACCTACCAAACTGACAAATATTTGGTAGACTTATACACCAAGCATCCAATAAAGAAAATGGAAAGATTGAGACTAATTTAGTCAATAATGCAAATCCCATTGATCTGACTCATCCTAACACCTTTGATTTTTTTTTTTTTTTAAGAAACAGAGGTGAAAATGATCACTTAGCGATGGAAATGTCCATATTAATTAAAGCTCTCATTATTATGCCATAATTATTAAGTCACTAATATGTCAACTTTTGTATTTTTTTTGTAGTTTCATCATATGTACTTAATATTCATATTTAATCCTGATATCTAATGTACACTTTTATCTAATATCTAATGTGCACTTTTGTTTAACGTAAGGTTATGGAGTTTAGAAATGAATTATCTTTTTTGGAAACAAAAGCTGGGGATATATGCTAGTACAACCACAACATTATTTTTCAAGATAAAATATATTTCTTGGAGATAAAATTACTGGAAGGAAAAGTAAATACTATTTATGGTCTTGTAGATTTGACAAAAGGTTCCAGAAGAGCCATACTCTTATTGGCAAGCATAACAAAATTAATAATCCAAAATGCTTTATATTTAGCAAGGTCCAAAAGGAATTTGTTGAGCTTTAAAGGTTTTCGGTGAAATGAATATCATATTGAGATTTTAAATGAAAATAATGCAGAATATTTCTATATTACTAAAAATATCTCATGGAAGAAATACATATTAAGAAATATAAAAGCATTCTCATCAAGATTATATTACACAATCATAAATACAATTGAAAGTTGTGCAGTGATGAACTAGAAGTTCACAAATCTAAAAACAGTGATCCTATAGCATGACTCCCTTAGACACCTTGGATCTACAATTATGCATAAAATTATCAAAAGTTCTCATGGACATCCATTAAAAACCAAATGATTCTATTATCCAATGAGATTGTTTGTATTGCTTTGCTCACAAGAAAAACTTGTGCTTAAATCATCCCCTTCTAAGGTTGGTTGTGAATCTTTATCGTTTCTACAAAGAGTTCAAAGAGATATATGCGAACAAATCCATCCACCCAGTAGACCATTTCGTTACTTTATGGTTTAATTGATGTATCTGCACGGAGGTCACATGTTTGTTTATTGTCCACCTATAATGTTGCATTTGCAAGATTGCTTATCCAAATTATAAGATTAAAAACATAATTTTTAGATATCGATGTTGAGCATTTGGTTCCATATGTACATACACAAAATGGATTGGTGTTAATTAAGCGGTTGCAGATAATTGTCAGAACTTTACTATGCATACAAAATTATCAATATCCATATAGGTCCATGCTATTTTACATGCTGCAACATTAGTTCGTCTTAGACCCATCACTTATCATCAATATTCTCCATCACAGCTTGTATGGGCAACAACATGATGTTTTCCATTTATGCATTTTTTGTTGTGTTGTATATGTTCTTATATCACCCCCTTAGCGCACAAAGATAGGACCTTAATGTTGTTTGCAGATTGATGTAGATTTCAACTCATCTTCAGTTATCAGATATCTTGAACCCTGACGAGTGATCTTTTTATCACACATTTTGTGGATTGTCATTTTGATGATACATTTTCTATCATTAGGAAATGAATAGCCTCTTGAAGTAAGGCATGAATTTTCTTGGAAAATCCCCACTTTGTCTTGTTTGGATCCTCATATCAGTAAATGTAAAAATGAAGTACGAAGGATAATACATTTACAGCAAATGACAAATTAATTATCAAATGCATTTATAGATGCAGAAAAGGTAACCAAATCATATATTTTAACTACTAATACACTAGCTCGGGTGGTTGTTCCTGAACAGTCAAGAATAGAAGCAGCTAATGATTATCTGTTGCATACGAAATACATGATAGATCACTAGGTTCCAAAGACCGTGCTCCACAAAAGAGGAGAATAAAATATCAAAATCCTGTTGAAGATAATGTTTGAGCTATAAATGCACCCATATTGAGCCTAAAATTGTTGATCAATGTAGACAAAGTCATAGTTAGCCTTAATGGAAAAAAAGCAATTCAATCAGAATTGACTTCTTTAACTAAATGTGAAGTTTTGGACTTGTAGTCTTAACACTTGAAGATGTCAAACATGCTGGATACAAATGAATATTTGTAAGGAAACATAATAAGCATATAAAATCACTAGATACAAAAATTAACTTAATATAAGCTTAACAACAAGGTACTATATACTACTCAGTTTACTTTAAAAATTTTACGTTATTTATTTATTTCATAACAGATATTAAATATATAACATGCCAAAGATTTTGAATTCATTCCCAACTAAATAAAAAATCTAACCTAACATAACAAAAAAGAAAGTAAAAATAAAAACTAATGACATTCGGAGTTTCTAAGAAAAACTACAATGATGAAGCCATCCGAGCATATAGAGCCCTTCTTGAATCTCCACCTAAATCTTTCTCTTTGCCGTCCAAAAAATGAATTTTTCTTTTTTTGCGGCCGCAACACTACTCGATCGAATGGGCTCTCTTTTTTTTTTAACAGAGCAGGCGAAACAGAAATCCACGTGGCGATCTACGATTTGGTGGCTGGAAGTTGCTGGACTGCGGCTGCTTGTATGGCAAGCTGGAAGAGGACGCGAAACGGGTGCATGGGAGTTCGGGTAGAGCGCGACGCGTGCAATCTTTTCTGCTGGAACTGTGGCTGACAAGAGATACGGCTGCCTCACGTGCGCGATCTTGACCGTTGCAACTTTGATAGACGGTGCTGAATACGAGTAGCTGGATAGGAATTTTCGCGAGATTGAGCTTCGCTTGTTTCTCTTTAAATTTTATCATCATTTTTCTTCACACTTTCACCTCAATCAAATCCAACTCTCTCTATTCGAATTTTTCACCTATATTAAAAACAAAATTAAGGATAGTTAAATATTCGGAAAGAGGAAATTATCTACAATAAATTTGAAATTATCTACAATAAATTTACATTATTATCAACCACCTAAAATGAATTTAATTTAAATTAAAGGTATAAAACTATATTAAATCAAAATAAAATAAAAAATTAAAACTTAACTAAAATAACTAGAATATTTAGGCAAAGCTTATCTTGCATTAAGTTACAGCTATAAATTTTTTAATCCTCAAAAAAGTTAATAATTACGAAAAAGTCAATAAATTTTAGAGTTTTATTTTTTAAACCCTAAACTACGACCAAACTACACTGTAATTATGCTTTATTTTTTAAAAAATTTTCATTTATATTTATAGTAAATTCAGTACCAAGTTTTTATTTTATCTAATTGAATCTATAACTTATTTAATATTATATTTATTGAGTTTTTATTTATTATATTAATGATTTCTTAATTTAATATATCATAATCTTTAATGTTGAAGTCCTTTATTAATTGTTTAACTTTATTAAATTTTTTTACTCATTTGATCTCCTAATTTTTAATTTGTTTTATTTTTTTCTTCATTAAAATTATTAATTTCTAATATTTTGTTTGCTTTTTCTATATCATTGATAAATAAATTTGGGTTTCCTAATTTATTTAATAAATATAGCGAAACACAATTTAATTAATTATTTTTCCGCATGTCTAAATCATTGATCATATCAAAGGATTAAAATTTTTCAAAAAAAACTCCTCTTTGTATATAGTTAGAATGTGGTATCGTTTGCTATTTCTATATCATTTATAAATAAATTTGGGCTTCCTAATTTATTTAGTAAATATAGTGAAATTCAATTTAATTGATTATTTTCTTTCATGTCTAAATCATTGATCGGATCAAATGATTAAAATTTTTCATAAGAAAATCCTCTTTGTATATAGTTAGAATGTGGTAACTCATTAGTTTATGTATTTTGTGAAATTATTAGAGGTTCTAATGATCTATTCATTGTAACATCTTTCTATGAATTTATTAGAGTCATAATATATTTATGACTTATAATATTTCTTATAATTTAAGATGCTTAATTTAGATTATATATATATAAGAAAAAAATCTAATTTATTCCTAGGAGAGACAAGAAATTATAAATGTAGATGCAAATATATATTTAAAATTTGTAAATCTTTATAAATATCATAATTATTTAGATCTTTATAAAAATATAGTAAAAATTTAAAAAAAATTTAGGAACAAATGTAGAAGAGATGGTTAACAAAATAATTTAGTTATACAAAATTAATGAGGACTTATTTTGAAAAAATAAGTAAATATGTGATTAAAAAAAAATTCTTGTAAAAAGCTATTACACCCATACCTCATTTTAGGTTAAAATTATTTTCATCCATTAGATTAAGAAATATCAAAATCTAACCATCCATGTGTATTGAATGTTTGTTACATCTAATGTAACATAAGCTTTGCCGAATATTTAAGACCAAAACAAGAAAAAGATGATGGAGTTAATAGTAAAATAATAGTAAAATATAGATAAAACATGCACTTATCATTATTCAATTAATTTCTATATTTTTTAAAATTATTTAAATGATGGAGTTGTTTGTGCTTAAAAATTATTTTGAACATTTTATTAATACATATACTTATATGTAAATTTTAATTAAATCAGTTTTACCTTACACACTCTTTAAAATTTCAAAATAATCTTTATTTAAATTATTTAAATTAATTAGCTTTACTTACGCCAATAAAACTATTCAATACACCTAATTTCAATAGATTCAATATTTACTTGTAATATTATAATAAAGTAAAGTTGAAAACAACTTATTTAACACAATTTTAGTTATTAATTGTATTTATTTATGTTCAATATTAAATTTTGGTCTCAAAACAATTTGCTACAAAAGATAATAATAAAAAAATATTCTATAAATACGAACACAAAGAGAGAGGGATGGGGGGGGGGGGGAAAGAGGATGAGGAGAACAAGGGTCAAAAGCTAAAAAAAATTGGCTATTTATATCACCTATATTTATTTTATTTTTTAAAAAATAAAAAGTGTTATGCATACTTTATAGTTAATTTTGTTAAAATATTGATTTGCTCATTATTCATCTAAATATTGATTAAAAAATTAGAAATAAAAATTTTAGGGTTTAAGATATGAGAATTATACATTGTATAATGAGTGTGCTATATAGGTTTTCAAATGCTATATAAGTGTTCAAAAAACTATGTAATATTGATTTGTAATAAATTGTCCTTAATAGGAATTCATATAACCCCACATTTTATCCAAAATATTTTTGTCACATAATTATTTTGTTAAAATTGATTTAATTATCATTATTTTTTATTTGTTGCATTTTGATTTGTTTGAATTTTAAGTTATACTGGACATAAATACAAAGTTTACCCTTGAAAAATTAGATCCATTAATTATGAAAAAAATGACATTAGTGCTTTGGGTAATATTTTAAAATATAAGAATTAATTGGTTACTTAAACAATAATGATTGCCTTTTTGTGTGTGTGTGTGTGTGAAAAGATTTTTGATAATTAATTTGGATGATTAAGTTAAGGTATTATAAATAATTGATCATTATATATATACGATGATGTTAAATAAAAATTGAATATAATAGAAATTATGAGAATAAGCAAATTCGGAGATACATGCCTCGAGATAGGACCATGTGGAATCCCTAGATGAAGGCTTATTGCCTTTTATTTCCAAACTAAAAAGAAAGCTTGTCTCAAAAGAAGGATACACGAGCTCTTAATCTAGCAATGATAAACATATGTGTGAAAACCGCCGATGTAAATGAAATAAGGCAATGACATTTTTTTCTCACCTAAAAGCTTTTAGTATTCTCCCTCTCCATCTCACAACGGAGAGTGAAGAAAATATGATGAAATACACATTTTGTAAAAGTTCGTCCAATAAGTTAAAACTTGAAAGTCTTTTTCTCCTTTTGTATAAAGCTAAGTACACCCTAATATGTTTGAAGCCCAGTCCATCAGCTAACTTAACTGCTAATAGTCTCTTGGACAGTAATTGATGTACTATTTAGCCCCACAGTTCCCGGACCCAAAGTGTAAATAATTAAAAGAGCAACGCCATTCACACCCTTCACTAACCTTATAAAACCCGACTTCAATTAAAATTATAGTTAACAGAAAAATAAGAATTAAAGACACGTCGTTTTTTCCCCCATCAGAGTACTTACATTCATAATTAATTCTCTCTCTCTTTTTTTCTTTTCTTTTATATTTTCCACTTGTTTCCTCCTATCTAAAAAAAAAATTATATAAATTTAGAATAATTGTTCTTTAATTATTTCTTATTGATTGAATATTTTTATACTTTAGATTGCTTTCAAATTATAATTTAAAATATGCATAATTTAATTATTAACATTCAAAAATCATCCGCTAGAAATATTTTTTAATTTGTGTGTAGGATAATAATAAGATTGCAAAAGAAATAAAAAAAAAAAGAAATAATATTTTGGGTTTTGACAATAAAAAATTATATGACAAATTAGGAGGGTATATTCGAAAGAAACATTATATATATATATATATATATACACACACACGGTTTTAGGAGGAGATCTAAAAGGTACAAATTAAGGGTAGGTGTTCGGTTCGGGTTAACCTGAACGGAACCAAACCCAAATTTTAATTTGATTTTTGGTTCAGTTCTAGTTAATCTTGAAAACCAAAACAATTCAAATTTGTAAAACTGATTGATTTTATAATAATAGTAAAGAAAGCTTACTTTAAGGGGGAAAAAAAAAAACCAAATACTCACGATCACTAGCTACACTCCCACGCCTGTGAAATCAATCCCCAAAATCAAATTCAAAATAAACCCTCATCTTTTTTCTTCCAAGTCCGAAGCTATCGACACGTTGTTCCACATTGACGCAACAGCATAGCTACACCATGATATGGTCATTGATAGCAACAATAGTGGACAAGGACAATAGCCCTCATCTCTCATCTCAAACCAGTGTCATGTCAACCGCAACAGCTACACCATAACCACACAACAGCCGACCACAGCAGCCCATGACAGTAGCTCATGAGAGGAGGAAGCAATTGGGAAAATTGAGGGTTAAAGCTAAGAAGGCTATAGAGGAAAAACCAAGAATGAAATACTATATGTTATAGGCGCATGCTTCATGGGTCTGTGGAGCTTGAATACTTGTTTGGCAAACCAAATCTCAAGGAAATGGGCGAAATTGCACTAGATATGACTCAATTGTTTACATGCTAAGAATATGACACAGTAATAAGTGAAAATATACATATACCTTTCTTACTAGCTAATATGACTTAATTGTTTACATGTTAAGAATATGACACAATAATAAGTGAAAATACACATATACCCTTCTCACTAACCAATTTAAAAAATAAAACAAAATTTGAGTTAGGAAGTTTAGAAAAGAGATGTCCTGAGGTTTAGAAGTGAGAGAGGAGAATCAAGTTCTTCACAATTAACCTTCATTTTCATTGGTCATTCATAGATATCTAGTCGAAATAAACAAAATAGAGCATTAGGACAAAAAATTGAAGGTTTGTTAACCACATAACTTTGTATTTATTGGTTTTGACAATTTAGGGTTTATTACTTTTGAATTTACCATAGATGTAGGGCTTTTAGAATTCATAGTTGAGATGTTATTGTAAGATGATAAAAATAATTGCCTTGTTTTGGATAATTTCTATTATGTTGCTAGTTGCAATTAGTATTATTTGAATTCTATAAATAGATTGCTCAACTTCTAAACTTGTTTGGTTCAGAAGTTGAGAATTTACGAAGTTGGTTGGGCTTTTACAAAGTACTATATTATTTTAATAACAAAATGTATATTTCTTTCTAAGATGGCACCAATATTGGAAATAAAAATAAATGAAATTGATCATTTCAAGGTTAAGGTGTCAACACCCTCATAAATAAAAGCAATTAAGAATATCCACAAGCGCCTTATTAAGAATCAAAATCAGAATCAGATGGAGATGCTTAAGGCATCCTGCTTTGGACATCTTATTAATATCCAACCTTTATAATTTTCTCATACTATTATAAATAGCCTTTTGCTTAAGAAGGTGCATTCCATTGATTTGTCTATGTGGTTTAAGGTGTGTAAATTATCCATGGAAGTGTTTGCACTAATTACTGGTTTGAATTGTAAACCTCTCTATGAACCCAACACAGACAATATGGATAGTGATGGCTGCGTTAGATTGTATAAAGAGTTAATAGATGGTCTTGAAATATGTACCACCTTTAAGTCAGAGGATTTGTTCATGAATTTCCCAATAAATGATAGAAAATTTGTAAAGCTTACTATGTTGTACTTTTTCGAGGCTGTTCTCCTTTGGAAGGATTCGAAAACTAAGATCCAAGCTAAGCATGTGCAACACATTGATATTTTTTAGGATTTTAATAATTATCCTCGAGGTTATGTTTATTTCTTGAAGACTTTACAGAAGCACCCTAATCACAAGAATGAGGCATAAACCCTTGCTAGGCTCCCAATGGCATTTAAGGTAATCACTTCTTTTAAACTTTATAATTTAAATAAGTACTAAATCATTATTTTCTTAACAATTTATAATTAAGTTAGCCAAATAGATGTAGTTCACGAGGCAATGCTTGATTTTCGCGAAGAGTTTGCCATCAATAATAAGAATACAAGTCTTCAAATTTATAATTGGATTGCATCATGCAATATTTAATATGATGACCTCATGAAGTACATTTTTAATAACAAAAATGTGCGTATTGCAAGAGTTACATATTCTTGTTGTTTTGAAATTATTTTATTGTACTAATTTTATCATATTTTTTAATAAGTTATTGTATTTGAAGAATTGCATACTCTTCTTCTTGGTGAGAATGAATAAGATTATATAAGCTGGTTTTGCAATGATTCTGGTGACATTCAATCAAAGTTTAACAATAATTGAGCCATGAATAATTTCAGATCGATTTTAGTCTCGCTAAAGAGTATGGATAAACATAAGATGGGAGCCAAATAGATAACAAAAATGGTTAAAAGGTGAGAATGTTGCCTCTTAATATCAATACAAAATTAATAAAATTTTCTCTTGAATATTCAATTTTTTTGTAGGATAGTGAGTCTTCTGCAAGTTTAGGCAACTGTAATTTTGACATATATTATAACAGTCAGCTGGATAAGATAAAAGTAGATGTGCATAAGATGCAAGTTGAGGTTTCCTATATTGAAGGCAAGATTGATAATTTTGGATGCAAGTTTGATAAAATGATTAAGCTACTTGAAGAGTTGTAATCTATACAAGCTAAAAACTTTTACGATGAGATATGAAACTAATTATAGAATGTTAGTATATATGCATATAGCAAAGGAAAATAACCTAACAAAATTTTATATGTTTTTATTACAATAAACTTATAACTTTAATGACATTTTTTATGTCACTTTTGCTAGAACCACCACGAAAATGATGTTGGTCGATGCTTCAGACATAAAAGGTGATAATTTGATCATCATATCATCTACACAAACTCGAGGTCTACAGTAAGTAACAAACCCAACTTTTTAAGTTTATGTCTGAAAGAAGAGAGTTGGAAATCAATCCATATATTTATGTTCTCCATACACTGACCTACTAAAAAAGCCTCGGATGCTAGTTGCCTTTGAAGTTAAGCCATCAATTAAGCTAAATAATATACTTGCATTATAAATAGATGGCACAAATAGATAACGTTGAACCCTAAGATTTCCCTTTTTATTAATTTAAAAAATATTATAATTATTAGTTTATAATTTGTAATATTATATGATGATTGACTTAGAAATTTTGTAAAATAGCTCGTTGGCAATGGTGATAAAAGTTTCTTCTGAGATCTCTACAATTCAGCTAAGTGACTGAGCAACTTGGTATTTTTCAAAAATTTCTTTCAAAAACCCAATAACAACCTAATGAAATTAGTCACTTATCACTTGATTTTTGTTTTTCTTCATATATGGTAAATAGTGCATGGATGTACTTTGTTATAAGTTAAGATTGGCTATGAGCAGATACACAACTTCCCCATGTAACCTTGTGATGTTGTGAACTCTCATTTTCAAGTAGTGAATGAAAAAATAATACATATAATATGATTTATTTAGTTTCTTTAACTTTTTTTTAACAAATAGTATTATTGTTATTACATAGCAACTGTTCAAACCAAGATTTAATGTTTCTTTGAAAAATCCAAATAATTTTTGGCTAAAAAATGACTCACTTGTCCAATATGCGAGTGGAAATAAAACTAACCCTGTAATACCATGGTTTGAGTCACTTAAGGTAGAGTTTTAATATATCTTTCAGATAAACGTTTACATTATCAAATTTTAATGTTGTTATTTCTTTGTTTACATTCCAATAACCTTGCATGGAGAGCATTAGATTCTTGTGGTCATCGACATATTGAGCGGAAAAATTCATGTTACAGCTCATCCATATGTTTTACCTCCGATAGCAAGTTTAGTAATAAAATGAAATCATATGTTATAATAGCGCATCTCATTCTTAATAAGATACCAATATATGACTCAACGGATCCTTGGCCTGTACACTGGATATCTAATGCATCGCAACAGATTATTAGGTATTTGTTAAAACCTTAAAGCCAGTTTTTTAATTTGTTTTATTCGCAAAATACTTATTTAATTATCATCCTAGAGGTGATTGCAGAGTGCTCATTCAACGGTTCTTGCAGATCTTAGTGCATAGACAAGATATTCAAGCTCATTATAACCAAGAGCATATTAATTACTGTAAGAAGCATATTGCAATGGGCTTGCTTGAAGATAGAATTTGAAAATTATTGTGAATATACTGTTTAGTAATATAGATGTTAACTATAGTAAGATTTTTGATTGCTTAATAGGAATACAAACTATAGTGTTTGTAGTTCTATTGTCAATTAATTGTTTATAACTTGTCAAATTTCTAGACTGATAGACTAATATAGACATTAAGTTCTTGACCGATAGACTAGTTTTGTGGTTTATATCTTAATAGAATCAAGAAGATGTGGTATCTGAAATACAATAACGAAGTGTCTTTAAAATATACAAATATAAAGAAATTGAGATTAGATTTATGTACTTCACATAAACTTATTAATATTCTAGATTAATAGACTAGTCTAGGTGTTAACTTCTTGATCGATGGACCAATCTTATAGTAGATAATTTAATAGAATCAAGAATATATAGTACCTAAATTGCAAAAAAGAAATGTTTTTAAAATATACAATCTCTAAACAAATTGAGATTTACATATTTCACATAAACTTGTTAATATTCTATACTGACTGACTTCTCTATAAGTTAAGTTATTGACCTACAGACTAGTCTGGTGATTGATATATATTTGCAGAATGTAAATTTTACTTGTAATAATAATACAATAGAACTAAACATAAAAATTCATAACAGCTCATTAAAGTACAACCTCTTATTATAAAATGACATGTTCAGCAATTGCTTCATGAAGATATATTGATTATAATACATCTTTATTATTTAGAAATTTCTCATTAGTAAAAGATAAACATTAAACCACTACAAGTTTTGGTGTTCATCGCCTAGCAACATTTGCAGTATCATTAGTGGTATGCATTAATATAAGGCATACAACTAATAAGTTTGTAATAGAAAGACAATGCATAAACTCAGAGAGCTCACCTTAAATCATATTATTTCAATTGTTGAGTTTTGCTCATATAATGGTATCAATATTGTGTAAGTCAATCGATTGTGGCCTTCTTTTCCACAATGCCTATACTTTTTTGTAACATTTTCCTCACCCACTGATAGAATCCTATTTGTTTTATGATGCCTTTTTTTTTTTGCTTTAATACTAGATGTTGCATATTAATGGTAAGTAACTCAATAGGAACATCATATTCTTCTACAGAACCAACAAGATAAATTATCTCTGTATATATTGTAATCCATGCATAGATAGTGCAATAGAAGAACAAAATAAGTGACATTCAAAAGATTGATGCTTGCACACTACAATAGCATAACTGCATAATATATGGTCAAGTTAGAATGATTGACAACTATAAGTTTTGGCAAGCATATCAGCATGCCCCCAAATTTACCATCTTTCACATTAAATTCATGCAAGTTTAAGGACAAAATCTAGTACATGTGAGAGTTAACTTATTTTAAAAGAAGTTAGTTTTCAGCCCACTTTCTGAGTTTTGTAGTTATGTCCACTACCAGTTAATGTTGCTTGCAAAACCACCAGCTTCAGATAGGCATTGGGTAATGTCTATATTAATCCTTTTTTATCACAGTTATGAAAATGTCAAATTGAGAATCATGGTATAACTTTGCAACATGCATGAAGATTTTGTGTGTCCTTTTTATCTTATAATTTTGGTCGAGATGATATATACAAATGCTTGCATTTGGAAATATCGTGGCAACATTCTTTCTTGTGCGTCCATTACGATCTAAAATAAGAACTAAATCTTCGACATTGTCAATTGAATCCCTTAGTTTTGTTTCCCATGATGCATCATCCTCTTTATATTTGATTGTTACCATCCATACATGAAGCCACAAACATTGGTTTCTTTATATTTTCCTTTTAAAAACATGCCATTGATTGCAATTACTGGTCTAATAGCCTAATCGAACCTTTTTAGGCAACTATCAATAGCCATAAATAAATACATGAAGTGATTTGAACCATCAGACTCAATGAGAATACAAGAACCAACATTTTCATTTTTAAACATTTTCAAGTTTGTGGAGAGCAACTTGTTCAATATTATTAGTGAACCCCTAGCAAGTGTCATTACATGCATTATTGCCCTCTATACTTTATGGTAACTAATATTATAACCGAAATATTTTTTAAAGCCTCTTCTGATCTACTCTACTTTGTATGTCGATGAAGTACATTTAAATTTATGTTTAACTGTATTCGCAATCAATTTTGTAAATACTTGTCGATTATCTCTTTTAGTCACACTAAAAGGACATTTATGCATATTACGATACTTTTGAAATTTAAAAGTGACTTGAATCCTTCATTTTTGTAGCACAAATACCCTAATGACAACTATTATCTACATAAGTAATAATTAAAATATTCTTTTCAGACTCAACTATTTTAAACTGAAAATGGTTTTGTAAAACAAACTTACAAAGCCTCACTTGCAACTCCTCTCTTGATGTGCACACCTCATTTATCATAAAACCATCACTGTCACTAATAACTTCATTACTCATAATATTATCAATACAATGGTATGCATCTTAGTACTCATAATGTTACTTGAAAGAAAATTAATTTTGTTCCTAGGCTTATAAATATTGTTGGTGTTTGGCTTGATCTCATGCTCATCTATAGGCTCTATAATGGGCATATTTTCCTATGGTAGATGAGATCTAGTGGAAAAATGTTTGGGACTGATAGAAAATGTTGACGGTTTAAATATTGGATAGGTCCGATTCTTCTCTTATAAACTATTAAAATGTTGATTTTCCTCTCCACTTAAATTTATTTGCAGTATAGAAGTAGTAAACCTACGTTGATGTGTGACTCAAGAAGGTTTTCTATATGTAGTACCATTAAGATTTTCATGCAAAAGGATCTGCACGTCATCATCTGAGATAATTTCCATAAGTGGCATCAGATCTGTTGAATTGCATTTGAACTTCATAGTAATTTCGTATTCTGAAATACCAATTTCAATAGTCCGAGCTATGTTTTCAAGCATTGCGAATATGTTGAAAAAGGATGCTCTGTTACTCCTTTTGTGGCTAAAGGATTGAACTTATATTTATCGATTTGATTAATCCATTCACCGTTGTACAAGACTATTCATGTACCAAATCTATTTACCTAAAAATCATGTGAAACAGAGTAATATTAACCAAAATAATATGTTAAAACTTTCAAACTTTTAGGATTAGGTTCTTGACTTCCAAACTTATAGACTTACCTAGAGGTCTAGAAGTCTAGAATTAGATAAATGAAGAACACGATCTAGAACCCTCAATGTAACGATCTCAACTATTATAGATCAAACACAAAAAAATTTCTTCGAAAAAATGATAAATAATATGTATATTTAAATATAATTGGTCACATTTTATCCCAAAAAAAAAAGCCTAAATAACAACACTAAATACTTTTAATTTTAAGCAAACATCAAAACTAACTCTTATGATAAATGTTGAAGATAATGTAGCTTCTTAAAACAACAAGAATAATGTATCAAGATTTTGTTGAAGAATTTTTTAAGACTATTTGAATTTTATTAAGAGAAGATGGTGATTTTAGTATGTTTTTGATAATACTTTCGAGTGTTGAGCGCATGCTTTTGTTAGTGATGATAATGGTATTTTACACTAAAGCCCGTCAAAATGTCACGGACATTTAATTGAATAAAAGTTGTTCATATTTTTGTAAAGTGTGTACGATTTTTTCATATCCAAATAAAAATCGTAGGGAAACGGCTCCATTGCTTAGCTATAGCCACATCTAAGAAAGCCATTTTTTGTTTCATGTACAAAGGCAAGTATTCTTCCAATAGGCACAATAAGAAGGTTGTAACCTGAATTAATAATTTGATCCGATTTAACACCGACCCAATTAAGTAATCCAAAATATATTTAAACCCGAATTAACAACCTAAAATCAAATTGAAATACAAACCCAAACTGAATTGAATTGAAATTATTTTTCAACACAAACTCTAACGGATTGCAATTCGAACTAAAAATCATAGAAAAATCGAACCAAAAGCCGAAATACCCACCTGCCAATAATCCAACCCTAACTAAAATACATAAAACGCCAGCCTAAATAGATAAGAATTAGGCCAAGAAAAAAATGGCCAATGAACATTGATATTTAACCTTTTCAATATTCCTACAACAAGAGCACTAACTTAATGGTGTATTTATTTGTGGGTTTTGAAAATAAGAATAAAACTCATATTTACTTAGCAAAATATAATTTGTGAATGAAAATAAAATGTGTGGGTCCCACACAATTCGAAAATAAGGAATAAGAATCTTATTCTCATGAGCATTCCTACAACAAGAGCACTAACTTAATAGTGTATTTATTTGTAGGTTTTGAAAATAAGAATAAAACTCATATTTACTTAGCAAAATATAATTTGGGAATGAAAATAAAATGTGTGGGTCACACACAATTCAGAAATAAGAAATAAGAATCTTATTCTCATGAGGGGTTGGGAATAAAAATGAGAGAATGAGAATTAAAGATATGTTTACTTTTATATTCTTCTAATTTTTTCGTATTTTCTAAATTATCCTTGTTCAAATCACAATTAATTTTATTATTTTAATTGTCATTAATAATAATAATAATAATAATTAAATTTTATTAACTTTATTATTTTAATTATTATTATTATTTAATACTATATATATTTTAATAAATTAATTTTTTTTATTTTTTATTCTCATTTATTTTATAAAATAAACACATTAATAATATTCCAATACATTATTATTCCCATTTATTTTTAATAAATAAATATTAAAATTTTATTCTTATTTTTTATTCTTATTCTACCTCATTCTCGTTTTTTATCTTTTCTCAGCTCATTAATTCAACTCATAAAACTGTCAAAATCGTCATGATTTCAAATTGGAATAAGCACCTTTTCAGAAAGCTGCACTCAAGTGATCAGACTTGGGAGACCAAAAGACAACTTAAAATTTATTATTAATTTGCTTTTACTAGCTTTCATGGATGCAAGAGAAGGAACAAAACTCGGTGGGCTTTATGAAAAAAGAGAAACTTGTGTCTTGTGTGACTACGGATTAGTGGTCTTCTGTCAAGTGGCAGATCCTAATGTGGAAGCAGTAGTATTTCTCTACCCACTATTGTGTAGCTCATTTTTCTATGCGTCGGTCTCAACTCTCTAAGTAAATTTCATTTCATATTCAAGATTTCTATAGCAACAAAAACAAGACCCTGGAAGATCTATACACAAAAATATGGCACTAAGCAGCAATGTCATGGGAGCCATCAATTTCGTAGCCATGCTTCTTTCAATCCCAGTCATCGGTGCCGGGGTCTGGCTTGCAACCGAGCCAGACAATTCTTGCGTCAAGCTTCTGCAATGGCCAGTCATTGTTTTGGGCGTCTTGATTTTGGTTGTTTCTCTAGCTGGCTTTGTAGGAGGTTTTTGGCGCATCCCATGGCTCCTTATACTCTATTTCGTTGCCATGCTAATTCTCATAATATTGCTGGGTTGTTCGGTTGTTTTTATTTACATGGTTACCATTAAGGGCTCAGGCCACCTTGCACCCAGTAGAGCTTACTTAGAATATCGCTTCGATGATTATTCTGGCTGGTTAAGAAGAAGAGTTCGAAGCCCTTACAAATGGGATCGGATCAAAAGCTGTCTTAGCTCTACACAGATGTGTGCTGAGTTGAACCAGAGCTATACAATGGCTCAGGATTTCTTCAACGCACATGATATTACCCCTTTGCAGGTAAATTAACTAAATTTTCAGTTCATATTTTTCTTATAAACAAATTAATTCTTCATCCTCATCTTTATTCATGTTATTACTAAACCGTTATCCCTTATCTTAAGTTCAATAATTTCTGCAATTTTCTTTCTGCCTTAAGTATTATACACGTTTAATGTGATGTCTTAAATAATATGTTGCTGGACTCTTACCCATCAACTTAATCGTTTGGGTGAAGTGGTTTCTCTAACAATTTTTTCTCTCACGCTTTGCAGTCGGGATGCTGCAAGCCTCCGACAGAGTGCGGGTACACATTTGTAAACCCTACATATTGGATAAGTCCCATTAACAACGCTGCGGACATGGATTGCTTGCAGTGGAGCAATGACCAGATGCAGCTTTGCTACAACTGTGATTCATGCAAAGCAGGACTACTTGCTAATCTGAAAAAGGAATGGAGAAAAGTAGATATCATATTGATCGTTACTCTTGTTGCTTTGATATGGGTTTATTTGATTGGATGCTGTGCCTTCAGGAATGCCAAAACTGAAGACCTCTTTCGCAAGTACAAGCAAGGCACTTACACGTAAATACTAGTTGCTAGCTACCTGCAAACTTCCTTGATCTTGATATTAGTGTAATTGGGGATTGGTTTGAGTTGTTATTTCTGATAATAAGTTTTATGAATTTGTTTAAGATCGTATTCTTGTTTAGGGTTTACTTGTGCTTGATTCGACGATGATATAATCTTTAGCTCTGCGTGCGTGATTTGCGCAGGGCGCCGAAAGCTGGTTGCTCTTGAATGATTGCTTTTTAAGAGAAAAGGTGGCGATTTCGTCCCAATATTCAACCATTTGAGTCTCAATTCATGTCTAACTTATTTATAATTACTGTATTATATAAAATATTAATATATAATTAATTAAGAGAGTTTTATAACTTACGCAATTCACAATAACTACATAGATTATGAGACCTATATAATTAGGTGTTTTTAATTATTATGGATTGTGTATGATATATGAAATATATTCGTAACATCTACCATTAATTAATTAATTATGAGTCCTGCTGCACTGTTCAAGCTCAAATACCAAGATTCCTAATATTACTCTTGTCAGTACTACTTGATCCATAGGCCATAATCAACTGTACTATAGTTTGATAACAGCTATGCTTCAGCATGCGTACGCAAAAGTCAAAGAAATGCGCCATGTGCTCATGTATTATGCAGACAGCTATTGGATTATGATTTAACAATGTGACCATAAACCAAAGTACTGCGTGCGACGAAGAATGTGACAAGGATGTTTCACATATATTTATTAATGCATTCCATGAGATATAAAAGATTAAGGGCATGGCCCTAATGATGTGAAAATAGATCCTAAGCAAACAAAATAAAGATGTGATAAAATAATTTTGTGTCCCCATGAATTTGTTATTGTGGGCTATCCAGATTAATCTATTTAATGGGCTTTTGATATTACATATCCATATATGAAGATAGTTTTTGTTTTTTTTGTTTTTTTAGGCGGTTGTCTGTGGGATCTTGCATTCTGTGAGATATTTCTGTTCTTATTATAGCGAGGCCGTCTGTTGATATTCTGATCGGATATATCGCAGAACATATTATTACGTTTCGTTCTATTAAAGTGCGTGGAACGAATACTCCATGGGAGGGATGTATCTCTTTCACCGCGTTTCGCGGAGAGTCGCATATAGAATATTTCTTTGATGCTTTTGTGGGGCAGGCTTGTTCATGAAATGATGAGGCAGTTGTGTGCCAATTTGAAGTCATGATATATGATTTATTTAGTCCATGCATTAAATCCAAATGAGTATGAATGCATTCGATATACACCCTCATGAAATAAATAGATTGGTAAGTACACTTATAAAGTTTCAGCAAAGAAAAAAAGAGTAACAGGGTGTTTGCTTTTCATTTATCTAGATTCATAAACGATGATAATTAATTAATCTGAGATATTCGTAAAGATATTATAAATAACGATTTTGATCATGTCACAGAATTATTTCATCAATTTTCTAAATTTCCTTCAGTAAATTAGAAGTTAATAAAATTAAAGTACGTTTATTTTCGAAAGGATAAGAAAGTATGTTTAAACTTTTGATTATTTTTGTTGCTGAATGTATTATTGGTTGTTAATAAAATTTATATACGATGATTATTTTTATTTTTCATTTTGGTGGCTTCTAAAATTTTTTAGTTTTTTATTTGAAGCCGGTTATTTGAGATTAATTTTGAGAATCATCATGTGAATGGGTCTTTTCAAAGTGAAAGAAGTACTATTTTCCCCGTCTACATTTTCTCATGAGATATGAAATGGGCCGGAAAGATATGAAATGGGCCCAATTAGAGGATAGCACCAGCTTGCCCTCACATTTTCTCTCATACCACTCCATTCTGAGCATAATTTTTGTCAGGTAGGGCTATTTGCAGTCAAAAAAATTTCTTTGGACACTTTAATTTTAATATAAATATATATTACAAAAATATCCATACTGTGAATTACTATTAAAGATAATTTATTAAAAATCAATATTATATAATTATTTTGAACATACGTATAATACTCATTATTCATTTTTAATTATCATACTTTAAACCTTAAAACTTTTATTTTCAATATCTGAATTAACATTTAGAAGAATAATAAGGAAATCAATATTAAAATTTTTTTAATTATGCAGTATGTGCGATGCATTTTATTTTAAAAAAATAAAATAAAAAAGTTCTGTGAATGAACTTTCTTTTTGGCTTTCGCCATTCTTCTCATACTCTTCGTCTCTACTCTTTTTTCTGCTTCGTCCCTTCTTCTCATCTTCTTCATCTCTACAACTTCTTTCTTTTCTTTTCTTTTCCTTTTTTTTGGTGGGGTAGTATCTATGGAATATAATTTTTTTTATTATATTCTCATTGCAAGTTATTTTAGGTGTGAAATTCAATATTGAACATAAATAACTAAAATTATATTAAATAATTTTTTTACAACTTAATTATATTGTTGTAAGTAGATGTTAAATCTCTTAAAATTGGTTGCTGGATAGTTTTATTAATGTTTTATGTAAATAAAGTTAAATAATTCAAATAGTTTAAGTAATGATATTTTTGATATTCTAAACAGTGTACAAAGTAAAACTTAATCTTTTATAATTAGTGTATGAGTGTGGAAAGTAATAGAGTGTTCAAATAAACAATTAGAGTGTAAATAGCCCCACCCTTTTTATGACGCCAGTTGGAAAATATAACAATGGGTTCTACATGGTAATTATTTACACCCAATTGATATATCTAGACTATAGTTGATAAAATTTGACATAATCTAATTATTCGACATGAACATAATATGAATAAATGTGTACAAATCTTTAAATTTGACACGATTATTAAACAGGTCGAGGCTGGGTTAACACCATTTTGTTTCATATTGGATTAGGGTTAAAGTTCTTAACTCATTTATCTAATAAATGACACGACTATATTTCAATTATAAATTAATTTGTAAGCTTATGTTATCAAAACTCAAATAATTCTCTTTTTTATTTTTATTTTTATTTTTTGGGAGGATGGACATACATACAATGCTTCATTTATAAAGTTTTATACAAATTTAAAATTTCAATAATGTAAATGTGTAAAATATTAATAAATATGTATATTTTATAATATTGATATATAATATTCTTTACATATATATATATATATATATAATTAAAATTTCAATATAGTAAATGTGTAGTATTCTTTAGGGGTGGGGGGGAGAGCTTGTGTGTGTGTATATATTTTATAATATCGTTAAATTATATGTGTGTGCGCTTGTGCGCATAAATGTTTGGTATAAATTTTATTAAATATGTATAGATATTAAGCACGTTATTAGATAACCTGTTTATTTTCCATGTTTGGTTAGGGTTTCAATATTTTAACACAATTATTAAATGAGTCATATTTGAGTCAACCTAAATTTGAATGATATGAAAATAACACGATACAAGAACCTGTATTGCTCGCTCTAATCTAGAGTATTGAGTCTTGATCGGTAAATGTGTTCAATATTCAAGTTTCATTTATAAAAGAGTTTAACCATTGGCACCCCTCCATACTCTTTAGAAGTCCCCTCTCATAATGCAATTACATTAAAAGACAAAATAAATCTAAGTATATTTCTCTCTCTAACTTTTTATGTCCATCCAACTATACCGAATCCCCTTGCATCTTCTGTTTGCTCACGAACACTTTTACATTTTAATTTTTTTAATTTAAAAAATTATATAATAATTATTTAAGTCCACTTTTAATTCTACGTAATTCATATATATATATATGAATTACGTAGAATTAAAAGTGGACTTAAATATATATATATGATCTTTTTTCAATTAAATATATATGCTTTAATCATTCAAAAAAATGTTTAAAAAATCTGCAATTGAAGTTGTTTGGAAGAAACTGAATTTTTTTTTCTTTTTGAATCATAAAAGAAATTGAAAAATGGAAAAAGATATTTTGGAAATTAAAATAAGATTTCACATAAAAGGGGTTTGAAAAGAAGATTATAGGAGTGCTAATAGTCCCACTCTTTATGAAAAGCACTATTTTCCCCTTACATTTTATCTTAGACCACCCCATTGTGAGCAAACTTAATCTGGTGTGGGTTTTGAAAATATAATAATCGGGTCTACATGATTTATTTGCATCTAACCGAATAGCTAAGCTCTTGAGTCTTAGACTCTTAGATCGGTAAATGCGTTAAATATTTAAGCTTCGATCTAGAAAAAAAAAAAAAAAAAAAAATCTTGGATCGCCTTAGAGTATTACTCTTATTTTTTATATTTTAATCGACATTTTATCAAGACTTCATACTTTGAGTGTACAATTGAATGCTTTTAGTTGCACTTTGCTTGACTACTTCCTTTAGAGACATTGCATTATTATAACCTACAGTCTGAACGCAATTAGATGAATGGATTTTTTTTTTTTTTTTTATCACATAACAATACTTAAACGATAGGATACTATACCGCTGGAGTACCAGAGTCCAGCCCTACCCATTACAAATATCGTCCACTTCACCCGTTTCCATCATAACAACAAAGTTCATTACCTTAGTCCTTATACAATTTAAATAAAAACTTACTAAAAAAGAAGTTATGACGGTGCATAGAGAAATTTAAAAATACTTTAACGGTGCTATATTCGTCATATAATAGATAAATAATACTATAAGTCTGTGATATATATGTATTTACTTTGAAAAATTACAGTGCACATATAAATCGTAGTTAAATTAAATTTAATTACACATATCATATATGTATTTATTAGTTATATTATTTATGATATATTTTAGAAATGCTTTGGTGCCAGGCGAATGGATAAAAATAATTGTCCAATTGATCTAGTCAATTTAAAAAAAAAAAATCAAGAGAGTAAAGACCAATTAATTTCCAAACAAACCCGAGACGCGATTGGGCAGTGGACTTGAATTTAACAAATGTTTATAATAATTAATTATTCGAGTTCCCGCCTTTCGTGGAAGCTTGCGCCGCTAGTTTTACAAACTTCTGGTTTTGGACAAAACACCGACCACATTCTTTAAATACTCTTTCATAATATTATTCTGTAATAATTTATTCAATAACCAACCCACAAACAAACAAAGATTATATTATTTTATAACAAAATTGATGGCACTAATTTAAAATTAGTAATCAAGAAAAGAACCACCCCAGCGTCACCTTTAAATTAAACCAAGTATTTTTTAGATTATAAAAAAAAAATCTCTCTCATTTGTCTTAAACTACAGTCATTCTTAATAAATAAATTATATATCTTTGTTTGTCCCAATTTCATAAACTTAATTAGTAATTAGCACAATTTTTATTGTGTGGTGCAAAGTACAAGACAATGCGTAGACCGGACGGGAAGGGAAACTTATTCAGTATTTGTGAATTATGTTTTGATGTGTATTTATATGGCAAAAAATAATTGTGTATCCAACAAAGCTGGCCTCCACTGCCTGATTCGCTGCAAAATATGCCTTAATTGTCTTTACAGCATTACAGGGAAGGCTGCTTGAATAGGACATTTTAAGTAGAAAAGTTTATTTATAAAAGTGGATAATTAAATTAACAAAATGTAACTTTTCTATTTGTCAATGATGGACCCTGATAAAAAGGGTGCAAGTAAATTAGCCGAACATCTCACGCCGCCCATATGCAATGATATGCTTTTGATTTAAGGACGTGGCTGCGGTGCAGAAGCTGCAAGTAACAGCTTCGAACTTTCCCGTTTCCATCACCTTGCATTGCGACCTCTTTCTCTCTCCTCTAGCACCCGTGGAAGTTCCCCATTGGCCGCTGTTACTTACAGTAGCCGTAACATAGACTTCTCCTTGATTTAATATTAATTATAATTACTAGTTTTTTTTTTAGAATCAGAAGTTAATCGGGATTTTTCTATATTACTCTGTTATAGCACAGCTCGAAGAACAACCCTTCACTCTTTAATATTTGGAAGAAAAATCCAAACTATCCTATCTCAAATGTAAAGAGCCGATTAACTCTCCATTAAAAAAAAAAATAAGTCCAATAATATTGTGACTCTTGGGCGCATGGGCCATTGGCATTATAATTACTAGTTTACTACCTTAAGAAAACGGTTGATTACAGTTCAAAAGTTTGATCTTTGATGGTTAATAATATATATATATGGACATGGCTAAGGTGCAGAAGCTACAAGTAACAGCTTCTGACTTTCCCATTTCCATCTCCTTGCATTGGGACCTCTTTCTCTCTCCTCTAGCACCCGTGGAGATTCCCGATTGGCTGCTATTACTTACAGAAGCTGTAACATATACTTCTCCATATATATATATATCACTTACATCTATGCACTTTATAAATGATTGTGGGTTAACATTTTGTACATGTTTTATTGGAAATGGCTGCACCCTGCACGTATAGATTTGTATCAGCTGACACATAGACTCGACACACAGTTTTGAAAGTGAGAAACTGACAGATAATAATTAATGAAATTCAAAGAAAAATCTTGTCAAAGAAGAAATATTGAGTCAGCAACATACAATTTTGGACGGTTTGAGTTGAGTTGCCATGCCATACAAGTAATTATCTAGTTGGCAAATCGCACGCATGCAAGAATTTGCTGGTAGCTGGATATTTTGACCTAATTAATTGAAATTCAGATCCTTTACATGCATGCATGTAAATTTACTACTACAAAAAACTAGAATTTATTTTAAAACCCACGTGACGAATCAAAAATGTTGTTTCACCGTGATCGAGTTTGAACAAAATCACAAGCATTAATTTTCTGCAAAATGAGGTCCATGAGGGTTGGCAAATTAAATCGACCGATCAATATGCTTGTAATTGGTTGCTATACCAACCAACAATAATGTGCCACGTGGTGCGCGACGGTGTTGCCTTTTGAATAGGGTTTCTTTTATTTCGAACCTGGCTTATCAATTTAGAAGCGAGCAGGCTTTTTATTTTATTTGCTGATCACATAAATGCATGCAGTAAAGAGGTCATAGATGATATGATATTCTTGCTCAAAGAATATGCTTGTAGGCTTTTTTCAATTTCAAAGGTACGTGACAAAAACGGATATGTATTAAATCTCCTTTTTAATATGTCGAGTTTACAATTTGTATGCCTAACAACTGGCTACAACTCACTTCAGTTTTTTTTTTTTTTTTTTTCCCCCAATAGACTTGAATACAGTTAGATGTTTTGTTCTTTTAATATGTCTACACTGCAAAACAAGTAACTGGCTAGAGGTGACGAATCTGAAACCAATTGTACTAAGATATATTTCATTTAATTTGGCCGGTAGCCATCACCGAAGTATATTGCATTTTCATTTTACACGAGTCCAAAGATCTTTGTTAAATATCCTCAATATTTTTTAGTAGAAACAAAACAAGAAAGTATTTGGTTGTAAATTGTGATGATTAAAGTCATGTTTGAAATTGAGTTACTGTAACTTTTAAGTTACAGTTGTTGTAAAACCAAAGTTATAATTATAAATAAAAGTTAATATTATATAGTAAATATAATTTTTAAATAATAATTTTAACAAAATTAGTAAAGATATAATAGATTTTTTATTATAAAAATATAAAATCAAATCGATTTATCTTCCAAACTACAGCAATTAATGTTTACCAAATACTTTAGTATTGTAATTTTTAAACTACAACTGCCTAACCTCAATCCCAAACATGCCTTAAACTAGATTCAAATTTGATAAGTATTTAGCCACTTGGCTTTCGCCTTTGGACTGGTGGTAATAAGAACTAATTTGAGGGGATAAGTTCGAGTCTTAACTTCTATTCTAAGACTTAAATTTTCCCTTCCAAGTATAAGAAATTCTAAAAAACAGAGATACCACATTAGTTATATAATAAATAAATAATGTTACGGTATGAGTTAATTTATTTTGAAAAATCAACGTATAAATAATAGTTATATTAAATTTAAATACGCATGTTACATTTGTAATAATTAATTGTATTATTTCTAATGTTGCATAGAGTAGAGGTTGATATATCTCTCACAAAATTGTAGATATAGTACATATATCCATCCACTATATTTAAAAGGAAAAAAGCAAAAAGTAGTCTTTACTAGTCAATTTCAGTCTAAGAGCTCAAGTGATGAGAATGATCATAAAACGTTTAATTTGTGATTAATTTGTTATAAAACAATGCATTAAATGCTGCAATTCACCAACCAAACACTATTAGTGTTTTTTCCCCCTCCTATAAAGGTAGTGTGATTTGTTAAATTATGTATAATTTGTGTCAATGTACACGAAAGAATGATGGAAGATGTGTGATAAATTTAAAAAAAAAAAAAAAACAACACCGCCAATAATAAGACTAAATTGATTCTTATAAAAGTTAATTCATTCGATCTGTTAGAATTCTTACGAGTTACAAATTCCCATAAATCATTTAGTTTGGATTGTATTGATGTTTTCAGTGGTAACTTTATTTTATTATAAGACAATTTTATTTTATTACCTGCCATAATTAAATGAGGGATATCTAAGCAATATAGCTTGTTTATTTATTCTTATAAATTATTGTTATTATGAGTAATAAATGGTATGGCTCTGGAGAGAAGACTTCTGAGACATTCATTAAAATGCATTGTGAAGGTATGAATTCCTTAACAATCACGCTCGTATTATAAGGTTTTAATTAATGAGTATAATTATCTTTGCCTGGTGACTGAAATTTGTGCCTCCATTAACCAACAAATTGGTTCCCCTCATAAAAACTAGTGCAATTTCTTATAAATTTATTAATTATTTTGCTAAACCATAAAGAAAAATCAATTTCTAAACGTATAGGCTTCTAAATCGGAATTCAGAATCTAATCTGAATTTTAAAAACAGAAAAAAAAAAAACTATCAAAGAGTAAGGAAAACAGGAAAAAATGGAGAGTGCTTGCTTGGAAGGTGGGTTTAAAAGTAAAAGTAGTGTGAAACAATAAAGCTATAGAGGGTTAATTTTGAGATATCGTAAAGTATGTTAAGAAAAGAGGTGTTAAAAAAAATTTAGTGGGTTTGATTAGAGCGAGACTCTAATCCAAACCTTATGTTATTTATTTTTAAAAAATTAATAAGAAAATAAAAAAATCTTAACTTGACATAGATAATCATAATTATATTTTCCATCCCAATTAAAAAATATATATTAACTTCCTAATTATTGTCAATTATAGACTTGTAGATTTTGTTATAAACGGAAAGTGCTTGATAGAAGACAATATAATAATTAAGAGAAGTGGTTAGTAAGATTTCAAACGTTATTGGATAGATATTAATTATTTACTCCATGATAGTTTAGCAAAATCTTTTAGCACACTGATGAGTTAATTATCAGCTTAGGAATGCTTTACAATTCATGCTACTTGTAATCTACATTACTTTGAGAATGTTAATAATTTGCATGCCTTCCCCATATAATAATATAAGGTTGTTTGTGTTGGACTGTGTTGGTTATTCAAGTTGTGGTGTCCTCAATGCTGGCTTTTGTCTGTGTCTTTGTCTAATTCCAATCATATGTACTTACTTCACATGCATTAAGCAGTGATTTGGTAAATTAATGTTGACAAATCCAACTGACCGATCATGGGTAAAAGTCTAATTTTTAAGTCAGGATATATTTAATTCCATTAATTTAAAATAAAAACTGATGAAAACACTCTATTTTGACACTCGTTTAATTCCATCAATCAGCTTATTCTCTTTATTTTCTCTCATTCTTTGCCTTTAGCACTCGTTTTTCATTTTTTCTGTCCCAAAAATAACTGCCCTGCCTTCAATTTTTGACACGTTTTTGTGTTTCACAGATTTGGACTAAGATAATCTATTTTGACACGTTTTTGGTCTACTGATGAAATCTCTTATGGTGAAATAAAAAGGTTTGAGATTTGAACTACACTCACATAATTACTGATAAGACACCAAAAATTTTCCATGTTACCAACAAAAGCTCCTGCACTCAAGGGCGGATTAGTATGGAGACAGATAGGGACCGTGGCACCTGTAAGAAATTAAAAAAAATAATAATAATAATATGCAAATGTTATATAGTAAGTTACAATAGAAGTTGAAATATATCCTCAAAATTAATTAGTATTCTCAATATCTTTAATCTTTTCTATCCTAGTTTCCATTGGACCAACTAATATATATATATATATATATATAGAAATTATTTGGATGGGGATGAGAAACATCGTCCATTAGACACCAACATTTGCTCATATTCTAATTTAAACTAGTGGGAAAAATACATATTCACTCTCAGTTAAACAGCACCCGAGAGGCAAGTATATTTTATTTTATCCTTTAAGAAGTCAATAATGAATATTTTTTTTTAAAGAACATCCAAATGAAGTTTTATAGATTTTTTGTCTTTTTAATATTTCTAAATTTTATTTGACTAAATACTTTCATACAATATGAATAAGTTTATTGAAAGATGAACATATTAAGATAATTTCATATTTTAAAATATAATATTTTTAAATGATGTTAATAAATTGTTATATTATTATTATTTTGACATTTTTCATGCAGCCCTTGCAACTAGAGTTTCCAGCTTCTGCTCCTATCTGCAATCACTTTTGTATAATTAGTCGCTCTCAAGTAATCTGTTCTCTCTCGTATTTTAGAAATACAAACATACGCATCTGATAAAGATTATATATATAATCATTCACTAATATGAGGAACTAAATAAATTAGGAAGAGCATTTGAAATTTGGAAGCTAGTCATAATTAGACAACTTATTTATTCAACTCTTTTGTACCTTTGATTCGTGCATGTTGAACATCATAAAATACATATAAAATTGTAAAGATACTGCTATAAATTGGCAATAGTCTTTGGAGCTTATGAGAAAGGGAGCCAAGACAATTTTAATTTTTAAGTTAGTAAATTTTTAAAAAATAAAAATAAAAAAATTAAGTCGGCCTGGTGTGTGAACCCGACCAAACCCGAGCATACTGGCGAGATGGGAATTTAATGCAATGATTGACTGAGCCCAAACACGTTCAAGAATATCATTAAATAATTAATCAATTTTAATTTTAATTTTAATTTTTGGTTAAGAGGCAGATAAAAAATTAACCGGCCAATCAAAGATCATACAACTTTGTATTTAATTTTACCTTGACTTTTAACTAAGCAAAGTCTATTGTTGACTCCAGTGATTGCCACATTTAATTTAAATTAATTAGGCCTTTCTTGATTATTAATTATCCGAATATGGGAAGATTAAAAGATAAGATAATGTAAGTAGATGGGAGAGAATGAATTTTTACAATGGAATTAACCCACCCATCCCACTTGGACGCTAACTTGCTACATTACATCGAATCTTGTGAAACTTTTTTTTTTTTTTTTAAATCTAGTAAGAAAAAAACAGAAAGAAGGAACGAAAACCCTACGTGATATTCTTGGTAGATTTTACTGACTAATAGATTAGGGCAGCTTTGTAGGACGAATGTAGTTAATATCCCCATTAAAATTCAAGTTGGAGTTAACGGGTTTTTCTAAGATATACTTATTATAACTCACAATTAGATTTTTTTTTTAAAACAAAAATAAGTATCAAAACAGTAAGATCAGGTGGGTCAGTGGATGGATTCTACATAACTATAAATTAAATTAAACATAATTAGGAAGACCCAGCTAATAATAATGTGTTATGATAGCTTTTAAGATTAAATCTGTTTTTTGAGACCATTTTGATGTCATCAAACTTGTTTTCTAATGTTTTTTGTTTGTTTTTATTTTTGTTTTTGGTATACTGATATAACAATCATAAATGTATTGATATTTATAATTAGAAATTTACTAAGGAGCTTTCTTTTTTACTTAATGACTTAATTGACTGAATTTCAATCAGTTAAGTCATTAAGGCGGCGTTTGTTTTTTTTATCTGAAATCTGAATAGACCTGAATTAGTCCGAATTCTGAATAGATCTGAATATCTAGATATGAATAATATGTTTGTTTGTTTTTTTTTTTTTTGTCTGAATCTCTGAAAATAAGTATTAAGTTATTTATTTTTTTCAACTTAAAAAATTGAAAATTTTTACTTTTACATTTGTATCCTCATTAAATTTGAATGCAAAATAAATAATATATTAAATACCATAATATTTTAACATATATAAGTAAAACTACACTCAAGTGAATATATAATGATTTTGAAATTTTAAGATATAAAATACCATACATTTCAAATTTTTTTCACAAAAAAGAGTAACAAACTTAGTTGATTAGTACATAAGTGAATGCTAGAAAATGTAATTGAAATGAGAAAAAAAAGGCCTAAGTCAAGTGCTTGGCTAGTGAGAAATTAATTGAAGATTTAAGAATTAGATGAGAGAAGCAAAGTGAAGAGGGATTGCATAGTGGCTAAAAAATAAAAAGAAATAAATATGAGATTATATGGGGTAAATATCTATAGGTGAGTTCTGGGATAGATATAAAAAAATAAATTATAAAACATGGATATTTTTGACATTAGAAAATAATTGAATTAATTAAGATTTCTCCATTCAGCAAAAAGTTAAAAAAATTAGCTTATTTTATTAACTCAAAATTATTTAAAAAGTCTCATTAAGTTATAAAAACAAACACCGATAATTAACTTAATTAATTAAGTTAAGTCATTTTAAGTCATTAAGTTAAAAAACAAACGCCACCTAAGTCTATTTATTTTTCAACATAATAAAAACTTTCGATTATTATAGTTATCAAGTTATTAAACCAATTTTTTTTTAGTTTTTTGCTTAATCTAAAAAGTCTAAATAATATCATTAAAAGATATTTTTCAAAATATCCCTATCTAACTAATCAATTTTCATCCTTATCTATATAAAACTTAATAATTAGCATTATTACCTATCTCTAAAACTTATTTGTTTAACATTTATAATTTGTAAGGGTACAAATATAAAAGTATTATTTTTTAGATATTTTAAGTTAAAAAAATAAACAGTTTAATATTTATTTTTAAACTGTTTATTTTTAGTAATTCAAAAAACAAAAAGGACATATAATTCAGATTCAAAAATTTATTTCTATTAAGAATTCAGATTAATTCAAAATTATTAAGAATTCAAACGAAAAAACAAACACCACCTAAGACTATTTTAGATCAAATCTTCTATTGCACAGTATAGATTTATATTCTTATTCTAATATTAGGGAATATCTTATTTTACTCACATCAGTAGGTGGAATATCCACTCCTAACCGATAAATTTAGAGAGAAAAAAAAAAAAAAGTGAGTTCAAACATTTGTTGGACTGATCCTCTCAAATGGTGTGGCAAATAGCCCAGTGCATCATTTTCTGATGGTTAAAATATCTTATTGTAATGTGCATATTTGCATAGTTAATTTGGTCCAGAATTGAGATAAAAATATATATTGGGTTTAGGAACCAAACAAACAATTTAGGATGTTTTTGAAAACTTTTCAAAAAAAAAAAAAAACGGATGCTTTTGAAAAAAAAGTGCATAAGAAAATAATATAATAACCGTCTTGTGCAAACCTGCCTATTAAAAATAACAATAAAAGTTAAGAGGAACTACCAATCTTTATTGAGGGCCAATAAGACACGAGTAAAAAGCCCGAGATAGCGGCTGGCAAATGGGTAGTAAATGTTGCCTAAAGAGCAAGGAACAGAGAAGTGGGTTGAATTTGTAAGCTGATCATTTGATTGTGCCAAGGAATGAGAAAAATGGCCATTGCCAAAAATGAACAAAATCAATGTATTCAAAATAAAATAAATACACCTTTAAAAAAAATACAAATACAAATATATATATAGGTCAAATAATGTTGGTCCCTTAACGAATGACACCGA
The DNA here is from genome assembly GCA_030449925.1 of Citropsis articulata. NCBI lineage: Eukaryota > Viridiplantae > Streptophyta > Magnoliopsida > Sapindales > Rutaceae > Citropsis > Citropsis articulata. The sequence continues at coordinate 5,392,606 of JASUUH010000211.1, read as the reverse complement.
AGCAATTTCAGTGGTACCCAGATCTTTATTCTGAAGCCATTGCCAAAGCCCGAAGAGATGAAATTTGTGCCCATACAATTCAATTTACCCTGCAGCTGCTTGCTTCTGCCGATGCCGGTATGGTTCTTTTTGCACACGTTAGACTTAGAAACTAGACCAAAGCTTTCAAGCTTAAAAATTGACTTGGCTATGTAAGAGTCACCACCGTCATTGAATTTTTCTTTTAAATAAAACAAATGAAAGAATGTTGAAAAAAAATCACATGTGAGAAACTCAAATACAGATAAAAACAATTATCAAATCTAATTGTGCACATTAAACGAAAGAGACGAATGATGATCTCCTGCCAACTTAGTGTACCTCGATCTATAAATAGAGTTATTCACCATAAATTTTCAAATCCATAAATTCTCCTTAACAAACATTAGTTTGAGAATCGAAGTGCCTTTTGTAGGTACACATTTAGATCCGATTTGTAAAATTCTTTGAAGATTACAAATTCTTATTCAAAATCTCTCATGGCAAACAAGTATAATCCTTTTTTTTGTTTGTCCTTAATTGTTTTAATTCCGATAATTGAAGGTAATCTAGGGGAACGAGTCTCAACAAAGAAACGAAAGTATGACTCTCTGCTTCTCTTAATCTTTTAGCATGCCTTGTAGAGGTCTCTCAAGTGTCTTTAGCAGATCCAATTTGTCTCCTGATAAAAATACTTTGTAATGTTAAATTTTAAAAACTATCGAGAAATTCCCCACGAAGTTTTTTAGTTGTAGCATTACTATAAGATAATTATCTTATATGTCAAAAGGATGGCAAAGCACAAACTAATTTTTTAATCCCTTACCTTCTTCTAGATTTAAACTCGATTGTTAGTTAAATAAAACTGTTAAAAAATCACTTAACGAGGGCCTTAGCTCCCATCTTATCTTATTAGTGACTTACAAATAAATGGCGGGAAATTAGACACGTTGATAAATAGACATCGAATAAATTCTTCATGTAGTATTTGATCCAATCAACATCAATATTATATATCAAATACTGGTGAGCAATTTCTAATGTTATGGGTGTCAATATGTAAGTATACATAACAAGTAATATACTGATAAGTATTCATATCGTCTCCACAAAAATTGATGTTATCAGATTTACTACAGCAACTTTAACAGTGAAATTTGTTATAAATTAAAATAAGACAATTTATGAAACTAATAAACTAATTAAAATAAAAATGCAACAAAAAAATTCTCACGTCAAACACAAGAATGTAATTAATGGGAATAAAGTAGCTGAGTGAATAAACTCACTTAATGGCATTGACTATTTTTCGATTATAATATCGTTGTTACAACATCTGCTACAACACTGGGCAGAATCCCTCATGCATCCTTAACTGTCGCCTATTGGATATCTTATATCTAATACAATCTAACAGTGACCAATTGTTACGCCAACATTAAATATAACATTAAGTGATCTAGATCTATTTACCCTACAAGTTGAATTCATATGTCTAGCTCATTGCTAATTTTAAATCAAGTATGACCCTATTCAAATTGAGATTTACTCAACTTGGGAAGCTTAATTTAAAATTAAGTATTATCTTAATGAGATCCACTAAATCGGTGGTCAGCCGAAATAGGAAATTAAAATAAATTCAATTAAGATAAAATGCTATAACAAACACAGAGTAATATGCATATGTCAGTCAAATATCTATTAAGATCACTTATCACTCAACCACAATGAAATTTAGTTCATACTTTTTGATAAAAACAGTAAATAAAATTGGTTTAATTATCAAATACATCCCTATAAATAAATAAAAAGCAAGAAGATAATAAGAAGAAATGATTTTCGATTGATCTCTGCGATTTCTCCTCTGTTACAGCCTCCAATATATCTATTGATTTCTATTTTCTTGTTGTTTCTTTATGGTTTATCCATTTGGGTGACTGCTCTCTTTCTTTCTTTTCATGTGTGCTCCTTTTATAGCTTAGAATTAGAGCAACTGAAAGTATGTAGCACATATCTTCCATTTTAGGAAACTTTGGATCACAATATGTTATTTATCTCGTGCAAAATCTAGTCTGTCATCGCTCCATGATTGCTCTAACAACGGCTATAATATCTTCACTGATCCAAACTTGTTTTAATTCTTCTGTAATCAAGTTCTTTCATTGTTTTTACAAGTCTGTTGTAGCAGCATTCCTTCCTTAAAACTTGAGTTTTCGGTCATCTACAATTATACATATAATCTAATAATAAATTATTCTAAAACAAATCAATTTATTAAATATAAATTAAAATGAATGTTTATACAAAATATAACTAAAATGCAATAGAAGTATATCATTTACTCTCTAAATATTATTGATTTAAGTTTAAAAATCTTATGATAATTCTCATTTCATAAAGTTATCAAATATATGTAAAAGAAATTGTGACTTTAAAGTTACTAGTTACGGGATCATATTAATATCACCAATTACTTTACATTTAAAAATTTTTCTCATTGGATCTTTAACCATTACAATAATTTTTTTTTTAAAACCGAATACTATGAATGGTAAACATGCCATCAATTTTTTCAAAGGTTTGATGGTGATGAAGAGAAGAGACTTGAGTATTTCAAGAGAGGGAAATGAGATATAGATATTAGTAGGTGCTTTAACGTTGAAGGGCCGGCAACATTAACAGCTCTCTCTCCGCTTTTTACGGAGAAAGACAGAGAAGAGAAGAGAAGAGATGAGAAGAGAAAGAAATTACTAATTTTTTTCTTTTTAATAAAATAAAAAAGGTCAAACAACACCTTTCTTTTGTGTTTTCTCTTCTATTTAACTCCATCACAACTCCCAACCCATTTCCCCTTTCCCTCTTTCTCTTTCTCTTTGCTTTTGCTTAGCATTTTTTCTTCACCAAACTTATTTTCATTTTCCTTTTTTGTTTTTTCAATCAAATGCAATCATATTGATCGCACAATTCACCCAAAACATCAATCACCCCCTTCACTTTCTTTGCTTCTTATTCATTTCACTATATGAATCATTATAATTAAATTAAGCCCTATATCTTTTCTATAATCTAAGCTAAACTAAAACCTCATTTTGAAGCAGTTGTTTTTCAGTTCGTTTTTTTTCTTGTTTCATGGAGAACGAGTTCTTTCTAAATGCAGGGATACCTGCCCCAGTAGCAATGCCCATTTGGCCTTCAGCTGCCATGGAAATTCAAATTCAAGCAACAAATGAGATGATGAATTGCTCATCAGAGCAGTCCTCGGATTGCTTTTTCAATCCAAACAACTGGGAAAAGTCAACGGATCACAGTCTCCAATTTGACTCAGCTCTGAGTTCAATAGTGTCTTCACCGGTGGCATCAAATTCAAACATTTCTAATGAGAGCTCTGTGATCAGGGAACTGATAGGGAAGTTGGGTAACATTGGTAATAACTCCGGCGCCGGTGAGATCTCAGCACATTCTTTGGCTCCTTATATTAACAACAATAATGGCAATAGCAGCACCAACGCTTCATGTTACACGACTCCTTTGAATTCCCCACCTAAGCTAAATTTGCCAATGAGTTTGGGAAATTCAATGGCTTTGAATTCCAGCGTGGCTGAATTCTCAGCTGATCCCGGATTTGCTGAAAGGGCTGCCAGGTTTTCTCGGTTTGGCAGCAGGAGTTTCAACGGCAGAAGCACCGGCCAGTTCGTTCCAAATCACAATCCTGATCAGTCTGGTCTCAGTAGATCTAATAATAATCCAAATCCAATGACGGCCAATGAGAAGCTGCCGCGTGTTTCGAGTAGCCCTTCTCTCAAGGTACTTGGATCTCAAGCTCAAGCTACTGGGAACAAGAGTCCTCAGGACAGATCTGAACTGGCCAATTCTCAGGAAGAATCCTCTGTTTCTGAACAAGTTCCAAATGACTTCAATTCCAGGAAAAGAAAAGCTGTCTCCAAAGGAAAAGGAAAAGAAACTGCAGCATCTCCATCGGTCAATAATACAACAAAGGCAAGTGCTAATTAGTAGTACCACAAAAAGTCAAAATCATCCCAATTTCCGTTGTCTTGTTACATGTGTTTAACTGGGAAACTTTGTCTTAATTTCCAGGTGGCTGAAGCTAATGCTAGTGAAAGTTCAAAGAACAAGAGATGTAAGCCGAATGAAGGGAAGCCAAAAGAAAACGGTGCCGTTAAAGCAGAGGATGAAGGGGATGACAAACAAGCCAAGGCTAATAACGCAAAGCCCCCGGAGCCTCCGAAGGATTACATTCATGTTAGAGCAAGAAGAGGTCAAGCTACTGACAGTCACAGTCTAGCTGAAAGAGTGAGGATCACAAAATGCCAATTCTCTCTCAATACAACATTTAATTAGCCTGCCCGTTAAAGGCCTTTGCATTAATTGATATTGATGTGCATATATCATGTCACTAATTGTCAGGTCCGAAGAGAGAAGATTAGTGAAAGAATGAAGCTTCTCCAAGACCTTGTGCCCGGCTGCAATAAGGTGAGTGTAAAAGAAAAAAAAAAAATTTGTAAATTTGAACTTTTAGAATTTTGACAGCATGTGAAATATTTTTTGTCACTAATTTGACATCGGATTTTTTAATTCAGGTGACCGGAAAAGCCCTTATGCTTGACGAGATTATTAACTACGTCCAGTCATTGCAACGACAAGTTGAGGTAATTAAGCTTTTACCCCTTTTTTTTTAATGATCTTGTATTCAAATTTAAGCCACCTTGCTTAGAAAGTTTAGTTTTTTCAACGGCAGTTTCTGTCTATGAAGTTGGCTTCCGTGAATACCAGGCTGGAATTAAATGTGGATGCTTTAATGTCAAAGGATGTGAGTTTATTATCTTGCGGCAGTAGCTTTCTTTGCTAACATTTATTTTATTTCTTCCAATGGTTGAATTTTTGTTTGATTTTTTTTTAGATATACCAGCCAAACAAACCTTCGCCGCATTCAATATTCCCAATTGATTCCTCGGCGTCAGCCTTTTTCAGCCACCAGCCCCAGCAAAATCCAGCACTACATGGCAATATTTCTAATGGGACAATGACCCAATGCCCAGTGGACCCATTAGATAATGCACTATGCCGAAACCTTAGCATGCAATTACCTCAACTCGAACAGTTTACCGAAACTATTCCTCAGGTAAATTAGTGTTCACACCAACCAGAAAATGGGGAAAATGCCATCAGAAGTAACAAAATTTTGACCGAATTTTTCTTTCTACAGTTCCAAAATTTCGGCGAGGATGACCTGCAAAGCATTGTCCAGATGGGTTTTGGACAAAATCCGAACAGCGAAACATCATTGCAGTCGCAGAGCTTTCATGGTAACGGACTATTCACTAGAAAATCAAATCCTTGATAGTTCTTTTCAAGTGTCAGATTTGATTTATGATAAGCGCTTATTTTAAATGCAGGTTCAAATCAAGCGCCCCACATGAAAATTGAGCTTTAATCACAATTCTTTTGGGTCCATAAGGAATTAAAAAAGGCAGCTGTATATACAAGATATCTAATTTGGACCAGCACAAGAACCGCGGAACCAATTTATCTCTAGGTCTAATGAAGAGGGCATTTTTTATGTTTCATTTTTTGGTCATTTGTTTCAGCTTTTAGTTTCTGCAATGATTTTGTATTCTAATTTTTTCCCCCTTGAGTATTTTCTTACAAGTATCCACTGTAAAATCCTAGAAAAGAAATTCTGTAACTTTCACTGCAAATTCTTATAGCTCCACTTCTACTACTACATGTAAGATATAATGCTAATTAGAAACAAAGCTTTCACTATCTTTTGCGTTCCACTTCGTTGGATATATTTCACTTTAATGTTCAGCAACAACATTATCATCATCAAATCAATTACAAATTTCACAAAAATATTTTTCTTGCTAATCTTTGTGTATGTGTCACATCAATTAAGCATTGTTAGATCGCGTAATCTAGTGGATTTGATTCTTACTAGTGTTAACCAGCTGTATTTGCTGGGACCTTGAAGCTATGTCAAAAGTCATTAATTTTGAGTGATTATGACATTGGTTTTGGGTGATTAAGACATAGATTATCTTCAGCTGGGGTCAACAAATGATTTCTGCCAGATCTTGGCCTCCTGTAATTTTGATAAAATTTAACCAGAAACAGAAGCTTCTGTTCCTTTTTCACTGTACAGTATTAAAAATCAATCAATCATAAGTTAGAAGTTGTAACTACTGCTTTTAAACAATTTTTTTTTTAAATTGTCTTTTTTTGCACTACAAATTATATTAAGCAGCAACAAAAGAATCCCAGGTTGGCAGTGGTGAGATTCTGACTAGACCCAATGAATCATTGAGCTTTATCATTACTTTTTAAATACATTTTTCAATTGTTAAAAAAAAGGGTTATTGTAGTGGAGTTCAGGTATGGAAAGATACCCTTTAAAAAAAAAACAATTAACAAATTAATCTTTTTCATGATTTGAGAGGTGGTTGGTAAAAAAATCCAGCTTCTGGGGTTCAAAAAAAGATTTCTGCATTGCAGCCTTAGTTATTTTTTTAATTCTGGTTTGTGTATTATTGCTCTGCAAATTATTGTTAGTTTAATCATCAGAAAGATTCTTTGAATGTGGGAGTTGTATTTAGAGTAGTTACATACATTAACATATAATTAAATACTAGTGGAATGGAAAATGTTCTTGTAACAGTCCTGTCGTCGAGAAAGTTTAAAATGGCCCAATCATTTTGCGACGTGTCTATGGATTGACTTTTTAAGCTTTACCCTTGTGTTTTTCTTTTTCTTTTTTAACTAATCCATGACAGTTTGGGGTGTCTTTATTTCTGTTTAATGATTTATTATTGGATTGGTTTCTTGGTAAAATTTTCGCATTATTATTGTATAGTGATTTGTAGTGCTTATAATCTTATGACAATCCTCTCTCTCTCTCTCTATATATATATATATATATTTCCAATCAAATCCCTAATTTTAATAAAATCTAAATTTTTTAACAATTGAAAAATATATTATATTTTGTTGCATAGTGTATTAAAATTTAAATTTTTTCATCTTTTAACTAACCTAATAAAGTTAAGGATCTTTGATTAAAAAACTACTATATATGTGTGCGTATATATTTGGTCCGAAACTCGTTCACATGAATAAAAATAAAATAATTTAGTTAAATATTATGTTTAAAAAAAATTCACCCATTTGAGTACAAAGTTAATTCATTGTATATTTTTATTTTTTGGGTTTGTATAGTAGTCACAATATCCTTCATTTTTTATTAAAAATTTTAAGTTTTTCTTTACACTTATTAAAAATCTTATTGATTATTTTTTAGTTTTCATATATCTTATATAATATATCAATAATTGAAAATTAAAAACGAAAACTTGAGAGGTCAACAACTAAAAACTTAACATTTATATATTAATACAACAATTATGCATTATATAATTGTCGTATTATACAACAGGGGATTGTGCATTATACAACGGTTGTATAATAGTCATTGTCTAATTTTTTTTTGTTGACATTTTATTCGAATTGGACCAAAAAAAGAAAGATAAATGAAATGTAAACATCGTAATCAATAGCAATTTAAGATAGATTTATTAAACTATACCAAGAAAATCTTTTGATCTTCTTTAGCATCAACTTTTAGTGAAGAAATATGAACACTACAACAATACATGATGTATCAAGCTAGCATGATGCTTCGAAGAAACTACTCATGGTAGGGAATTTTATGGTTAAATTGTCATTATCAAATCCTGAAATCCACGTCCTTAATGGAATGAAAAAGCTTCGAGTCTCCGCGAATCAGCAGCAAGATCATGCCACCAAAACGACACAAAAACAAGGCCCCCTTACAAAGATTAAAAAAAGAAAAAAAATGAAAAGAAAGAAAGAACGGTTAGGATCATAGATCTTAACAACTATGATTATCTGCAGGGTTATTATAGGCGATGATGATTAGGGTAGGTGTCCTATCAATAAAGGTCTCCCATTTCTACTAACTCACCCTTTTTCATTTCATTTTTTTTTTGTTGCCCGGGGGGGGGGGGGGGGTGTTCCTTTCTTTCACCCTTGGTAACCTTTCTTTTTGTCCCAATTTTTAACTTTGGTTGGTGTTTTCCTTTGCAATTGAGAAAGAAAAAACCATCATTTGTTTCACCAACCATGCATTATTAATTTCATGCTCTCCAACTGTAAGCGTGTTTTGTGATTTTCTGCATTTCAAAGCTTCTCTCCACATCTAATTCCAATAAATTTGTCATGATTTTTCTTTATTATTGTTTTTTTTAATTATTTATGTCACCATCATGTCTAGATTTTCTTTCATCGCTTGGGCTTCTGGCAAAGATATTTGCGAATTTCATTTGATGTGTGAAATGCACAGAGGTTTTCTGTGGGCAAATTAATTTATGTTTTATTTTTTCAAAACTCAATTAATTGCCCATGGTCTAACTAGTGCGCCGAATCACATCAAACCGTGGGCAATTGTGTTCTAAAGTCTCACCCTCATTCCTTTTTATGAACGGTCTAAATGCATACACAACTATTACGTTTGTTAATTATTTGGGCTTAGCCCAACTGGCTTGAGCCACTCACTCACAAGTGTGAGAAAAGTAGTTCGAGCCCCCGCAGACGCATTACATGGGTTTAATTTATATTTCCTTCATTGGAGCCTCAGAGCTCAAGTGAAGGTGGTCTTTCTTCCAATATGAGAGTTTGATGTCTCTCAAATATTTGAGAGGGTTTAAAATCTGATACGGTATATCGAATTCTTGGGCGCCGAAAGTTTCAGTGAAGGTAGTCTTCTCCCAATACGAGTTTGATGTCTCTCAAATATTTGAGAGGGTTTAAAATCGATCCTGATGCTGATATCGAATCGATATAATATATTGTAATATAAATATGTATCAGAAAATATATAATACGTTTGTTACTAGTGAATTAGCAGCTGCCTAAAAAAATGTTCACGAAAAGTAAAGTTAAATGACTTTATAGGCCTCAAAGAATTCTCTCTTGTATTGATTGTGAAAATCAGATTTTAGATAAGCAGACTATCCCGCTGCCTAAAATCATCTTAAAAAATAACTAATTTTGTGAAAAGTGATTTCAACCAAATATTTGCTTGAATCTGGCTGTTTATGATCAATTTTATGTATTTCGAATGGCGATCTCACACGTTCGACCGAACATGGTCGAGAAATTGTCAACAGATCTTTTTCACGGTAAAAGTCTGAAATTGAGAAATGACAAGTGCCAACGAGTTGACCAGAAACGGAACAAATCACAAGTGGGTTACAATCTGTGTACCACCACCATTAATCTGATTGCACCCCTCAGTAGACATGTTGGTCCAGAGCGTCCACTACAGATGATCCAATAAAGCCTCATATACTGAGTTTTTTTTTTTTTTTTAAATACCCAATGCAATTCAATCTCCTGCTATCCCTGCAAGATTTGAACCTCTGATCTCTTTAACTTCAAAGTACGAGATCTTACCAATTAAATTAGTTGGCACCCATAGAAGGAAATAAACTTACGCTTCTCACAACATTGTTAAACAAATATAAATGAAATTGTTTAATTGAATTGTGAATACCTAACACTTTATTTTTAGGTTAAAGATTTGAGCATTTTATATAAATTCGCGAAAGTATAATTTTTTTTTTTTGGTTGGAAGCAGATTTTGAGGTTGTATTTTAATTTTAATACATCAAGGTAAGTCAATGCAATTAAGCTTTGGACTGTAACTTAAATTTCTTAAAGACTTTTTCTCACGTCTTCATCTAAAAATTTATATTATATTGAATGACCCAATTTTAAACTAAAAATTACTTAGGTCCTTATTTAGATTGAGATATTATAGCTTTTCAGCTACAATTACTATAGAAAAAAAAATTATAAGTATAAAATAAAAATTAATAATATATAGTAAATATAAATTTTAAATAACAAATTTGACATAATAATTTTGATAAATTTATTAAAGATATAATAGATTTTTTTATTATATAAATAAAAAATCATATCAACATAACTACAATAATTAATGTTTATCAAATATTTTAATATTATTATTTTTAAAATATAACTGTGCAGTCTCAATCCCAAATTCACTCTTAACCATTATGCCTAATTGCCCATCAATCTCCCCACATTGCATGACTGTGCGATCCAATATCGTGTCCATAATTGCATATATATTAGCGTGACTTGTTCACTTTGAGAAGTGTACCTTCACGATTTGATTACGTACATCACAACAAAGAAAGATCTCTCCCGATCCGGCCTTTTAAAGATCTTGTAGATGGCTTGAGTGTATGGATAGGATTTAACTTCTTTATTTTCTTTATTTATTAACAACCAATCACCACATGTATTTTTGATCAGGAGGAGATCAGATCATGAGAGAATCATGATCCCACAACAGTGGCCCGAAAATTATTTATAAATTTAACAGTCAAAATATGATTTATTAGAATGTGACCCCTGTTAGTTTTTATTTAAAACAAAATGGCCCAGTTTCAACGTCAACGACCCATCCACGGAGCAAACCAAAAACATATTTAACTGTATTAACTACTTCATCCCAAATCAGGCGCCAAATGGCCTGCGTGCCATGACAACACCAAAATAAAACACTCTCGCAACAAAAACAAAAAGCGCGCGAATTGAAGCGAAGCATGGCTCCGCTAAATTTGGTTGCTCTCTTTCTAAGTTTAGCGGAGCCTCTCGTCCTCCGGATCACTCTCTCATACTCACAAACCAAGACCTCACAACACAAAACCTAAAAAAACAAACAAATAAAACAGAACAAAAAAAATAAAAGAAAAATCCAAATGAAATCAAATCTTTTTCCATTAAAATAAAAAGAATTTTCTTCTTTCGCTTGTGTTGCGCGAGAATAAACAATAACAGCAATTCTCAAATTCAAAGCGCAATTTCTTATCCTGACTTCTATGCCGCGACCACCAAACTATGAATTTCAGGACTGGTGGAACAAACAAAGAGAGAATGGCCACGACGTCGTTCCGGAGAAACACGAATGTACCACCAATAGTGACAATACAAATAATAATAATAATAATAATCATCATCATCCAAACAGCCCCTTCCTGACCGTTGAGATCCGGAACCCGAGTTCGGATCCAGCGGTCGACAAGGAAATGCGGGCACGGAGCGTGAGGCAACTCTCCGGGATCTATCTGCTCAAATTACAGCAAATAGCACATTCCGTCGTGTACGCAGTAATCTACGTCGTCCGTACAATCCAGTCGCGGTCAGCGTCCGATTCGTCGCACTCGAGATTTTACCGCGCGATAAAATGGATGCTGATTCTGGTGATTTCGCTGTTGTGCTTCGAGCTGGCGGCGTATTTCAAGGGATGGCATTTCAGCCCGCCGACGGCGGAGACCGCGGAGCTGATGGTGGAGTTCGTGTACGCGACGTGGTTGCAGGTTAGGGCCGATTACTTGGCGCCCCCGTTGAAGAGTCTGGGGCACACGTGCATCGTGTTGTTCCTGATACAGTCGCTGGATCGACTGGTGATGGTGATCGGATGCGCGTGGATCAAATTTAAGAAAGTGAAACCAAAGGCTGCGATGGCGTATCCCGTTGGGGAGGGGGATGACGAGGATGTAGAGGATTATCCCATGGTATTGGTGCAGATCCCTATGTGCAATGAGAGGGAGGTAAGCAGATGTAGGTTTCAAATCCTTAGCATGAAAGTAAATTAGATTAAGTTAGTTAAAATTAAATTGATATTATAATATAATTCTCCACTTAATTATATCTAGAAAAATACTACTGAGACAAAACATCGTATTAAGTGATTAACAATTGTTTCAGCTAGAGCTTTGCCTTTTTCTTTTTCTCTGAATATCACTGCACTTATTAATATAATATAATGCATGCTCACGGGACTCTTTTTAATTGTGTGAGCCTCAATCGGAGAAATAGGAACCCGGTGGGCAGTTGTTTAATGCTTTAATTTTTTTTTTTTTTCCAACTTAAGTTCTAACAAATAGAAAGCTATCTTGGATCCAGTGTAGCTCGGTTAGCCGTGAATGTGCTTCGTGCCTGGTTCTCGTTCGAGTAATAGTACATAGATTTTGCAATTCTTCTACGTGAGGATTACTTTTCTTATGAATTCTTATTTTTACCTTGCTAACTCTCAATGGTGACGCTCATTGGTGCCGCACAGGTTTATGGACAATCTATTGCAGCTGTTTGTATACAGGACTGGCCAAAGGAGAGAATGCTTGTACAGATTCTTGATGATTCCGATGATTTAGATGTGCAGCTCCTAATCAAGGCAGAAGTTCTAAAATGGCAACAAAGAGGGGTTCACATAATATACAGGCATCGTCTTATACGATCAGGCTATAAGGCAGGGAATCTCAATTCTGCAATGGGCTGTGATTATGTGAAGGATTACGAGTTTGTGGCAATCTTTGACGCAGATTTTCAGCCAACACCAGATTTCTTGAAGAAAACAATTCCGTACTTCAAGGTAACTCTATAATCCATGTTTATGTTGTTGTTTATTTACTAATTAATGTTTTAACATTTGGACTTTGAGGGCTCATGTATACTTTATGAATTGGAACTTGTTAAATGTTTTTGAGTTATAATTAACATATTCTGCTAGATGGCACTTCGTGTTGACTACGCTTTATTCATGTGATTTTGTTGGTAGGCTCAGTTTTTAAATTGTGTTTATAAATGTCTTTTTAACCTCTTGGTGCATCTAATATTAGCCTTAATATTAGATGTGCTTTGTTTGCCAATTTGACTCTGCTGTTGCTGTGTTTCAGGAAGGCAATCAAATTGCGGTTGTGTGGTAATTTATGAAAATTTGTTCAAAGTTTAGTTATTTAATGTTGGTTTTAGGCATTGCATTCAGACAAGGGTGCCAGTTTGTGACTTGGTTCTTGTCGCAATGCTTATTGTGTTCTTTGGCCAATATATCACATATATTAACTTGATGATTCTTCTGATCATGGAAGGCTTTTGGTTCCAGTAGTTGACTAACTTCACCAGCCGTATAAAATATGGTCCTAGATTCAAGTTGTGTATTGTAGAATTCAGGTTTATTTAGCTCTGTTATTTTGTCCTAGTTTCATTTTTGCTTTTATCTAAACTTAATAGTTTACTAGTTGATTTATTTGTCTCTGTTTTATCTTTCTGAATCTTATATTTTTCCCTTTTCTTAATTGAAGGGGAATGATGATCTAGCATTGGTCCAAACAAGGTGGTCTTTTGTAAACAAGGATGAGAACTTGCTTACAAGGTTGCAGAACATAAACTTATCGTTCCACTTTGAGGTTGAACAACAGGTCAATGGTGTATTCATCAATTTCTTTGGTTTCAATGGAACTGCTGGAGTATGGAGAATTAAAGCCCTTGAGGAATGTGGCGGCTGGTTGGATAGGACAACTGTGGAGGACATGGATGTTGCTGTCCGTGCTCACCTTTGTGGATGGAAGTTTGTATATGTGAATGATGTAAAGGTATGCAATTTATCACCATTTGGGGAGTTCTATGTGAAACTAGATGGTAAAATTGCCTTGACCATTTTTTCCTCTTGCAGTGCCTTTGTGAACTTCCGGAATCATACGAGGCATACAAGAAACAGCAGCATCGCTGGCATTCAGGTCCCATGCAGTTGTTCCGAATGTGCTTTGTAGACATTATCCGTTCAAAGGTAATCAATTCACTGCAGTCTAGGAAACCTTGAGAATCTGAAAAATGAAAAACGTTTAGAGAACGACCGGGTAGGCAAGGATTTTCTGTTTACCCTGCGAGAAAGAAACTGAGAATATTTGATCCTCCATTGGCTAAGAGAAGTGAAGTAAAAGTTTTGAACTTTCCTAAAACGAAAACGAAAAATCAAGTACAATTTTTAAAGTTCGGTTCAGGATCTGATTTTGCAAATGGTTTCTGTGAGATTTTTTTTTAAGTTCATATGAGAAACAGGTTTTTCCTTTTTTAATTTAGAGAAAGAATTTTGTGCTTTTCAAAAGCTGATTTCTACTTGCATAACTTTAGTACTTCAAAAAAATTCTAAATCTTCTTCTGCTTGTCTGTTTTTGAATTAATAAAACGGTAAACAATCCTCAGTGACAACACTATTTGAGAGCCGAGGGACTTGAGTTCCCAGCCCATATGGGTATGTGAATGCTGGTCAATAGGACTTGCTCTTTTTTCAATCTTTCAAATTGTGTTTACCTGTGGTCATTGATACTGAAACGTGACATTTTGTTGCAACTGTTTGAAATTATTTAAAGTCTTAATAAAACTATTAACATACTCCGTAGTTTTAAGTTTGACGCATGGGATTTTGATACCGTCACTTTTACTACTTGCAGGTGAGTTGGGCCAAGAAAGCCAATCTGATCTTTCTTTTCTTTCTCCTACGGAAGCTTGTCTTGCCCTTCTACTCATTTACTCTCTTCTGCATCATTCTTCCTCTGACCATGTTCATCCCAGAAGCTGAATTACCAGCTTGGGTTGTTTCGTATGTCCCTGGATTCATGTCTATCTTGAATATTCTTCCAGCACCACGGTCATTCCCTTTCATCGTCCCTTACCTTCTGTTTGAAAACACCATGTCAGTGACCAAGTTTAATGCCATGATATCGGGATTGTTCCGTTTTGGAAGTTCTTATGAGTGGATAGTTACAAAAAAGTTGGGAAGATCATCAGAAGCAGATCTTGTTGCTTTTGCTGAAAAGGAATCAGACTCCACTTTTCCTAGGTCTACCTCAGAATCAGGCATCGCTCAGATGAATAGACTAGGTGTAACCAGAAAAACTGAAAGAAGAAACAAACTGTATAGGAAGGAACTTGCTCTTGCTTTTATCTTGTTAACTGCCTCAGTGAGAAGTTTGTTGTCCGCACAGGGGATGCACTTCTACTTCCTGTTATTTCAGGGAATCTCTTTCCTTCTTGTTGGTCTCGATTTGATTGGAGAACAGGTGAATACGACGAGTTCTTAGAGCTCTTTGCTGGAAACTGGAATGGTGACCACTGGCAATGTCCTTCGATGGCCTCCAACACAATTAAGCGGTTGAAGTTCTTGGCTCTCACTCATGCAATCTATTCACCTGTGCTTGGCTTGTATGTTTAGTGTATTTATTTTACTTACTTTGTCGACTGCCGTATCATTTTTGTTGGCCTGTGGTCAGGTCAAGCCGACTCAAAATTCAGAAATGCTGAAGATTAGGAAATTACGTTCAGACTTTAATGCCAAAGACTCGATTCTCTTCTGTGCAGCCAGTTCGCGTAGGCAAATATCACAAATGTAAACTTGTTTGCCAATGTGAATTGAGGCAATTTCTTGTCAAATTATAACATTTTTCATTCTTTGTTATTTTTGTTAGACAGATCGAGTGCTTTGCACTGCTGAATACTTATCGGATTAAATATCAATGTTAATTTGATTCAATTTTTTTTTTTTAATTAAAATCCCCTCGAGTGTTTTGCTCTCCTAGTCTATCTGAATTTTTCAAATTTATTAGAAAAAATTAGTTTAATTATAAATTAAAATAAATAAAACTAATTTAATTATCAACATTAAAACCTAAAATTCAATCTCAGCCCCTTATTTCACTAGAAAAGATTAGGAAAGAAAAAACACTAAAAACAATCCCGGTCTTTTTTACCCCATCGAATGTACAATTCTTGAGTAGCTGGTCGTTGAGTTATACCATTGATATCCAGGTGATTTTTCAATTTTACAGAAGCAGAATGCTGGGAAGGGCTATATACTTTCATAATCTCCAAGGTTTCACTAATCAATAGAGTGCTCAAGTTTAAATGGAAAAAATCACTTTAACAGTTCATAAGCCGAATTAAAAAGGTGTTAGACGGGCCCTGTCGTCCTGCTTCATACAGAGTCAATTTCTCATCAGTCCCACACATTTAACTTCAAATGGACCTTCATAGGTTGAACAAGAAATTGTCGGTTATCATATAGAAAACATAACCATGGTAAAGAATGTTCTTATAAAAATAATAACAATAATAAAAAATTCCTAAACATATCACCCTCGTGCTCTTTAATTGTAGCCCGTCAAGGTCCCATACATGAAACAAACAAAATCAACTAAAGATCAAAACAGACGCATAGGCAATATTCATTCTAAGCAGCGGCTCCTGCACTCTTGCCCTTCTTTCTCTGGATCTTCTTCATGTAGAATTCCAGCTCCTTACCTTCGAGTACGTACCTATACACATGCATACACGTAATCGTCAGGCAAAACAAACTCGGATGACAATGGCAGGCAGTAGAAACTTTCTTATCAAAGCAAGCTTACCCATCAGCTCTGCCACATTGACCTGGGCGTGAAGAAATGCAGGCCAACAACCTACCAGCACCAAATTGCTCTTCAATGTGAGGATCCAGTGTGCGGTCCTTCTGGCGCTTTTCAAGCTTCCTGACAACATGATTGCTCTTCTTAGTTTCTTCTGCTGCTGCTGCTGCTGCACCTTCTCCCTCCTGGCATTTTTAACCAACAGAAGTGCCACAGTTAATTTCAAAATCCAAAATGAGAATTTCTAACAAGTTTGAGGGACTTAGACACAAGTTCTGATTCTAAACTTGGAGAAGTTCAATGATTCTGAATATTTAAAAAAATAAGAAAATAAAAAATAAAAAATACTGCCCACCCATTCTTTATGCATGCCCCACTGAGGTTAAATAGACAGTCAAACTATGCAATAAATTAAGCAGTAAAAACAACCACGTGTATCTTTCACTTTTTATATGTGAGATGAGCAGATATAACCACCCATTACAAATATGAATTGCCAATAACACAAGCAAGCACGTCCAGAAATCTAGCTTAATAATTGGCTTCGTGAAAAGAAAATGAAAGTCATTCACCTCTGTGGTTTCCTTCTTGGTAACTGCCTTCTTCTTCCTACCAATGTCAACGCCATAGTGCTGAAGGTACCATTGCTTAAAAGGCGTTGCATCCACCTGCACAATAGCACTCTTCACCAGAGTTTGAGTCCTGACGAGCTCATTATTAGAGGCATTGTAAACAACATCCAGGATACGGGTCTTGCGAGTGACAGCCTCACTACCCCAGGAATAGTTCCCAGTGTCCAGTCTCAGGGCCCTCCACTTCACATTGCCTCCTCTGACGCGAATTCTCCGTACAGTCTTGTTGCTAGAGAGCTTGGTATTTGCAGGCTGACGACCAAGTTCGTACCTTAATAAACAATAAAAAAAAGAGATTATAAAGCATGCACCAACAGTGCAAATTGTATCTATCAATAATGAACAAAGGCCACAAGGAATGGTCAGTCAATTCCCTGGAAAGGCCACTTGTATACACCACAGATTCTAAAATATCAGGCATACAATCCCTTTTTGGTGTCAGTAATACAGACAAGTATGTTTTGAATATTCATACATAGAATATTCTAATTGAGAAATGTCTTACATGGATCAATACCAACAACTCTCACTTCACCCGTAACCCGTAAAGTAGGCAATATGTAATATTGTAGTAGGAGCCTCTTACTCCATCCGAAGAGGAGAATCTCTATTAAGCTTTCTTTTTCTTCTCAGCCCAAGTTCAAAGACAGCTTGTACGAGGGCCAGAATAACTACCCTAAGTATTCATGATTACCATAAAATCAACCTATACACAAATAGAACGAAAACCTTCCAATATGATGAAACCTAGTCATACAGCACATTCAGAACAAGACAACGATCATATTATTGGGCTCTTATCACTCACAATACAGTGAGGGAATACCAGCAAATGGATAGTTGCAAGATTAGCTAAAGATTGTATGACCCTTAAAATTGAGAGAGATAGGGCAACTTGATGGCCTAGAAGAGCTCTCCTCCAAGAACATATAACCAGCAATCTATAAGGAAAAGTTATTTCAGTAACATTAGTTTATGTATTGCTTAAATACATAGGACAACTTTTTAAGCAATACTAATCAAAGTTGGTGCATCTTTAAATGGTCTTATCTGCTATATAGCTCATAGTCATACAAAATATTAACAAACCCACACGCTTACAATGAGTTCCGCCCATCAAAACAACTAAACAGAATGCTACAATTAACATCAATTAAAGATCAGAAACTTTTACTTGCGCTTCTTCCTCCAAGCTTTCTTCTTGCCACCAGTGGCGCGCCTCTTGTGCATTGAATCTCTGGAAATACCTGAAATATCAAACGAAATTCCATGTTAGGAACACTATGATTGTGTTGTGTTCTGATTCGATTCTTAGAAAATGGAGGGAAATAAAATTGAGATCTGTTTGATTGAAAGGGTAAGACGTACCCATCTTGGCTGAGCTGTAGCTGCTGCTGCGGCGCTGCTGAGTGTAGCGTACTCTCTCCCGTGCTCTCGCTCTAAAACCCTAGCTTCTGTTTACCAGAGAGTTTTAATAACCTGACAGGCCTGAGGGTATAATAGTCATTCTGCCTTTTCCGCATGAACCTTAAAGTGGACAGCGGGCCGCGGGCCGGCAAGATAAATTTATATTGGGGAAAACCCATATTTATATTGACTAATATATTGCATTTTCAATTTGCAATATGTTTATAGTTTTAATTTAATTAGTTAAACATAAAAAAATGAAAAACATAAATAGGAAAATTTAATAATTCTTATATTACATTAATATAATATTTACATATTATTATTTGTCATGACTCTGCCTTTTATCCTTAGCGGAAATAATCATATTTGTTCTTTCTCATAAGTAATTCATTTTTTAATCAATAATAATACTCGATCTAAAAATTTAGTCTACAAATTATTTTATTCAAATTAATGTGAGATGATGGTATGATTGAATGAAAACACCATATAACCTATGTTGTCGACACCTATCTCTTATCGAGGAAGGAAACATAGAGGTTTCCTAAATTACACACACAATGAAAACTATTAGGCGAAATGAACACCAACAATAGGTCGCATATGCCCATTTTGATATTAAGGGTTAGTTTGGTGATGTTATAACTTTTTTTTTTTACTACATAGGACTATTGCGCAAGATTACAACTCATATTACATGATATTACAACTAGTATTTACATATCAGATTATTATTATAACTAGTTTACATCAATTCTTATAAAGCACCGCCCAGATTTTTACCATTTTTAATATTTGAGGGACATCTACTTCATTCACATTTTTAAGGGAGAAGACTGCCTTAACTCAAATTGAGTAAAGAAATTAAACTCTCACAATGCATTGTGGAGGCACAAACCCATAATCTCACAATTGTAAGGTTTGGGTTCTAACCACTAGGCTAAAGTCTAGTGGTTAATGTTATAACTTTAAAAATAATTGATATTAGTTGTATTGTAGAAAAATTAGCTATAAAGAGAATTAATTAAACGTTTGATAAAATATATTTTTAAAAGTACCGTGAATTTTAAAAACAATTGTGCGTATTAGTAACCGCCGTAAGAATATAAATGATTGAATTAGATATAGTATTGAATAAAATTTGTTAACACATTTATAAATACGTATATGAAATTTTTTAATTGAGTATATAGAATAATTGATGACTAAAATAAATATTTTAGATTATTAATTTTATGTTTTTATTTTGTTATCCTAATATAATAGATAATACCAATTTCTTTAAAGTTAATGATTTTATTTCCTAATGAATAAGAATAATTTTGTATTTTAATAATAAATTTGAGGATGTCTAAGAAATTGTGTTAAGTATAAAAAATAATTCTCAAAATTAGATTTTGAAAGACTACTACTTCACTATTTTTCAAAATTTGTTGTGAAAAAAGGTAATTTTGAAAAAGGTGATTCCAAGAAAAATTTATCAATTATTTTTAACTTTTTAGAATCACTTTTAAATCTCCCAAAAACAATCACAAACAAACGATTAATATTAAGGTTTAAGAAAACATTAAGACTTTTTTTTTGACTCAATGACTTAATTGACTTAATTTCAATAATTAAGTCATGTTATTAAGCTAATTTATTGCTTTTTACTTAATCTAAATCTAAATGATATAAAAAAATTATCCAAAATATCCCTATCTAATTAATTAATTTTCATGTTTTACATAAATAAAAATTTAATAATTAGCATTATTATCTATTCTTATACATTATGATAATATGGGGGTAGATTATTATTTTTTTTATTTTTTTATTTTCTTCAAATTAGTTTTATTCATCTTCATAATTTTTTATGAATATTTTTCTTATAAAACATCATGAATGTCAATAAATGGATTAATATATACTAATTTAGAATATAAAATGTTGTATTTAATTAAACATGATTTATATTATAAAAAATTATTTTCTTTAAGATGTTTATTATTTATTTAACATTTATAATATGTAAGGACACAAATAAAAAACTAATTGTTAAATTCTTTTAATTAAAAAAACAAATAGCATAATTTTTTTAAATTAAAAACCACCCAAGGGTTGGAGGCAGTTAGGCGGCACTCCCTT
This sequence comes from Citropsis articulata, assembly GCA_030449925.1. Classification (NCBI taxonomy): domain Eukaryota; kingdom Viridiplantae; phylum Streptophyta; class Magnoliopsida; order Sapindales; family Rutaceae; genus Citropsis; species Citropsis articulata. The sequence continues at coordinate 5,372,112 of JASUUH010000211.1, read as the reverse complement.
ACATATAGATTAATAAATTAAAAAAGGTTACATGTTGATGAGCATAATTTACATACATATTTTATCCTTAATTATATAATTACCAATTTTATTTATTTGTTATTTTAATTAATTGAATTATTTTATTGAATAGAAAATTATTTGAAAATTGTGGAGATAAAAGGACATAAAGGAGCTCAATTTCGGAAGCATCAATTAATTGATTTTATGAGCGACTAAGCACATATGCATATGAATTCAAGCCAAGGAGCTGAATTCAACAAGTTAATTCATCCATGCACATAAAGATAAGAGAGCCACGTGAAGAAGAATTTAAGCTTGCTTTAGCTTAAGTGTAGGGGCCTGCACAAATGGATTAAGCTGGTCATGAATTGTGTGTCTACTGTATCATTCTCTACAATCATAAATGGTGCCCCAAAGAACTTAATTTTCCCCGAAAGAGGTATTAGACAAGGCTGCCCTTTGTCCTCATACCTCTTTATCATGTGTGCAGAGGCTTTCTCAAGTCTTTTGGTGCAGACGGAGAAGAGGCAGCAGATCAAAGGTCTAAGATTTGGAAAAGAGATCCTAGTAACCCACCTCCTTTTCGCAGATGAAAGCCTAATCTTCACTAGAGCTTTAGTGTCAAATTGCAGGCATTTAAAGGGGATTTTTTATTGCCACGCAGAGGCTTCAGGGAAAATTTTCAATTTCGAGAAATCCTCCATGTTCTTCAGCAGCAAAATTCCAGCTAGCATCACCTCAGAAATCAAGAGTATCTTTAATCTTAATGTTGTCTCTAAGTATGAAAAATACTTAGGCCTCACTTCTATGATTGGTAGAAAAAAAATCTAGCTTCTTCAATAACATTAAGCTCAAGGTGATAAGTAAAATTACAAGTTGGCAGTACAAATGGTTCTCCAGTGGGGGGAAGGAAATCGTTATCAAAGCTATAGCCCAAGTTGTCCCAGCGTATGCAATGAGTGTATTCAGGCTTCCAAAGGGTCTTTGTGATGATATTCAAAGAGCCACATCAAAGTTCTGGTGGGGTTCAAAGAAAGACAAGAGTGCAATCCACTGGTCTAAGTGGATCAAGCTAAGCATTGCAAAGAGCAGAGGTGGGCTAGGCTTTAGGGATCTCATCAGTTTTAATCAGGCTTTAGTGGCTAAGCAGGGATGGAGAATTATCCAATACCCAAACTTTTTACTGTCCAGAGTTTTGAAAGCAAAATATTTCAGGAATTCTTCTTTTTTGAAGGCAAATGCAGGGTCCAATCCCTCCTTTGTCTGGAGGAGCATTCTTTGGGGAAGGCAGGTGCTCAGCCAAGGTATCAGATGGAGAGTTGGAAATGGAAGAAGCATTCGGGTTTACAAGGACAGATGGATCCCAAGGCCTGTTACATTTAAACCAATATCTCCCCCATCTTTGCCGGCTGAAGCTATGGTAGCTGACATAATGGATGTGGAAAACAAATGGGATGTAGGAAAGCTGCAACAGCATTTCATGCCTGAAGATGTAGAAGTAATTCTCAGAATCCCTCTCTCTAGAAGTCAAAAGGAAGATGAGGTGATGTGGGGTTTTGATAAAAAAGGGGAGTACTATGTGAAAAGTGGATATCATTTGGCTCTCAAATGTAATTTCTCAGATGATACGAGCAGCTCAGATAACTCATCCAGTCAATGGAAGACTCTTTGGGCTCTTGACTTGCCTGAGAAGATTAAGATTTTCACGTGGAAAGCATCAAAAAATATTATGCCACCAGCTGAAAACCTCTGGAAAAGGAAGTGTATTCAAGATCCTTTTTGTCGGAGATGTAACAAAGTTGTAGAATCTATAAACCATGCGTTGCTGGAATGCAAAGCAGCAAAGAAGATTTGGAATCTAGCCCCTTTTTCAGTTCAGTTCCAAAGCCTTTCTCAGCTTAGCATTTTCAGTTCTATCTTGGACATTTGCAAAAATTGGAGAAAATCTGACATTGAGCTTTTGGTGGTCTATTGCTGGGTGATTTGGGTCTCAAGACACAAGCGTATGTTTGAAGGCAAGAAATTTGATCCTAAGGTTTCAGCAAGCAAGGCCGAATCAGTTCTGGAAGTTTATCATAGAGTGAGGCAAACTGGCTCAACTCATATTAATAACTCGAGAAAGGAAAAGCAGCAGAAGTGGGTCACTCCCCACAGAGGTGTGTTTAAAATCAATGTTGATGCAGCCACAAACAACTAATATAAGAAGGTGGGATTGGCAGCAGTTGTATCCAATTCAGAGGGCAAGATTATAGCTGCAGGCATGAATCAGTCTCATTTAAAGGAAAATGTCAGTATTGCAGAAGCTGAGGCAGTTGAATGGGGTCTTCAGGTAGCAAAGAATGTAGCTCTTCATTCGGTGATCATTGAATCAGATTGTAAGGGTGTGGTGGAGCTTGTTAACAGCACAAAGGGTAGCAGAACATCAATTCACTAGATTATTTCCGACATTCAGACTCTCTCAAGGGATTTTCAATTTGTTAGATTTATGTATAGTCCCAGAGAATGTAATGCTTGTGCCCACTCTCTAGCAAAATTTGCTTTAGAGAATGATACATCTGGGGAAAGATTTTTTTCCAGCAGATTTACAGTTTGTACTGGACAGTGCTGTTTCTAATTGAATGAGAGACTTACTTTCTTCTAAAAAAAAGTACAGGGCCCGCCCGTATTGAGCAATTAAAAGAGGAAACAGTTTATGGCTTATGGTGGGCACGTGAAGCAAAGCAAATAAAAAGGCTTGGCCTTAGGCTTTAAATTTGACAAGGTCGGTGGCCCATTGTGGCTAACTATAAAAGCTGAAGTTCGGCTTTTGCAAGGAGAGCCGCGGGAGGAAGGAGAAAGAGCAGACGCAGAAGCCAGACTAGACGAAATCGGCGGCGCCCGTTTAGTTTTTATGGTTGGTTTTATTTCTTTTGTTGCTCCCATTTAAGTATGTCTAGTTAATTTTCTTATAGTAAGGTTAAGGATGAAACCTTAGTCAATGAAATAATTATTTTTTATTTAATTAATTTATTAAATTTTTTTACCAATTTTGTCATGTGTTATTAGTTATTAGGATCAATAGTTGATTAAATCTATACTTAGATCTATAAAGTTTATATATAATTATCTTTAATTATGTGTCTTTTATTAAATTGTTTATACAGAGTGTTTATCAAAACTTTGACTCTTTATTATTTAATATGTTTACATGAGATTCTTAGATATCATACTATTAAGTAGAAAAAGAACATACACAATATTAATTTTAATTGAACTTAATTGTTATATGAGATGACATAGATTGATTTCGAGCCATCACTCTAAAATTGAGGATTAATTAATAATTAAATAATTACTAATTGAATTAAACCTTAGTAATTTTATCTTATTGAATTCTCATTCGTTTTAATTGTTTCCCTATTTTAATTAGTTTAATTTCTTTTAAAATTTAATTTGCTCAACTAGGTTAGAATTAATATTAATTTTAATTTTTTTTTAATTTATAACAATCCTGGTGGGTTCGACCTCATTACCACTATTTTATTTTTAAATTTGTGCGTTTGCGAGCATATTAAAATTTTATCACAAAAATGAGAACATAGATAAAAACCTCTAAATAAGGGAAACACAAGTACACAACCAACAAATAAAAAAATAACAAGAAATAAAAGAACAAATAATATACTACAAATAATTAATAAATGCAAACGCCCAGAGAACCATTTGCGATAGTAGTGATTAATTTAAGACCTTTCTAGTTTCTTAAAACCAGACGCATTTAGACCAGCAACAGTGAAGTCAGGGTCAAGATCAGCTAAACTCTTCATCTGACTAAAAAGATATACATGCAGAATGAGAAATAAAACCCATAACCATGTTGTCAATATCATTCCCTCCAGTCCAAAAAAAAGTAGAACCCCTCTGAACACTCGGATCATCCAAAATAGGAGAATTAGAAACCTTAATGCAGCCAACAACATCTCTCAGAGAAATAGTAGCCAACAAAGTATCATCATCCTCGACTTTCAGGGTAAAAGCTGAATCAGACATTGTATTTGCACTATCTTGTGCAACAAGAACAAGCGATCGAGCATCCAAACAAGTACTCTTATCAGAAATGGGCTGCCAATCCAGGCCCGACGACCCTGTGCTAGAGTAAGCCCCTGTGGTAGATTGTTCCGCAACAACCACATACTTAGCACGATCCGCTGTAGGCTGCACAACAACATCAGGCATAAGCATCTCACCTTTATCACAAGCAACTGCATCCTGCACCTAACCAATAGGCTGCTGGGCCTTCTGGAACCCAAGATTGGTGACAAAACAAGCATCAGCGGAGTGATCAAGATGCTCACACAAAGCACAATATAATGGAACACCCTCTAAGAGGACACATTGCCAAAACCCAGAACACAATATCTTGTCAAAACAAATATTAAAGCTGAAAAAACATTTGAACTCAAACATTTAGCTTTACTCAAACTAATTCAACTCCATTAACAAAAGAATAATTCGGAATTGTTTTATATAAGTGAGTCTCATGTAAGACTATGGAGTTCTCTTTTTTTTTTTTTTTTTTTGACAGGCCATATGGATTAATAGGAAATTTAGGGACACATTATTGAGCCCGTTAGTTTCAGTAATGGCTAATGGATGTTTTTCCCTTCCCTAGCTCAAGTCAAATATTTGAGAGAAACGCACACGAGAACACCAGGACACCGTGTAACGTAACATCCCACTTTAAAAATGCAACAGTGCTCCTCGCACAAATGGAGGAGCTTGCATCACTACTACGCAACTGCGGCCAAATTCCTTAAATACTGCATTAAGGCTTCTCCATTTATCTCAATAATTTAGCTCATAAGTACAGTAACTACATGGATATTATGAATCAGCTTAGCAAAACCCATGTAATATACAAGCGAGTTGAATTGGCTCAAAATACAATGTTTTGAACAAAATTTCTGCAAAGCTAAGATACTTATGAGCATAACAGCCACCTGATTTCTTGGAGTTCATGCTCATTCCACTTGGTAATTCTACCTCAATATCTAAAGTCTCGGCGCATATAGACTATGCCACGTCAAATAGTTTCACGCATAGCATGCTATTACTGGTAGTCTTGTATATTGAAAGCAACCATTCAACTTTTAACAGTCAAGCTCAGCTGCAGACTGAAGCACTAACATCATGAAAGTTATGAGCCATCTAACAGGTCTGATGCACTCGCAAAAATTTATCAAAAAAGACTCCACTACCGGACGACCATATAGAACCACCGTGTAAAATTATAAACCTGGTCACATTTATATCAAGACGACCACCATCCAAAACTATAAATTAGGTCAAATTTATTTGGAAAAAAGAGGAGGAGGAGAAAGAAAGAAACGCCTTATTAAGAAGTTTCTTATATAGTCATCGGTTCATCAAGAAAATGTAGTCAAATAACGAAAGGTCCATTACAACTTCTCATTCTGTAAGGCAAACGACCCAACAAGTCCTACAATCCATGGAATGGAACACAAAACCAGCAATTAATATATATCTAAAAATCAAATTGATTATACTTGTCATGCCTTGCTGTCTACGCTCATAGGCTCTGCCTCCTTGGGCTCCGCTTTCTGCAAATTCGCAAAACATCACATTAAAATATTACAGAAAGAATAATAAGCATTGGGCGGGGAACCAACCAAAAAAAAAAAAAAATGAGTGCCCAACTGAGCTAAGGTCCTAGTCTAGCTTCAAATCTTAATATCTTAACAAGAACCACAGGGTCAACCCCCACAGTCTAAGTCAGAACCTGTATCTGTAGATGTGAATAGCATCTTATGATTTTACAACCATTCAATTCCAAAAGAATCAGGGACTTACATTGGATTCAGCAGATCCAAACATACTCATCTTCGCAAACATGTTGCCATAAAACTTAGCCTCTTTTCTGTTGTATTCCTTCACCTTCTCCTTCAAAGTTTTGTACTCCAACTTGACATCCCTGAGTCACCACAAAAGCATCAAAAAGCATGATTAGAACATAAAAGAAGCAATGTAACCAAATCTCATTGTCCGCATTAAAATATCAAACATTTCCACAAAAAGTGAAAAATCAAACACAAGCTTTTCTACACCAACCGAAACCATTCCAAGGCAAAAATTCTTCAGCCCAATGCTATGACTGGACAGAACAGGTCCTGTACCTGTTATCAGGATCAATCTCAAGTGCTTTCTTGATATCAAACTCTGCCAAATCTAAATCTGCCGTCTGAATGTATGCCTGAGCCCTTCTGTACAGAGCTTTCACATTTCTACCATCCAAGTCAAGCACCTGCACAATTAAAATAGTTTATAACCTGGCATAAATATTAAAAATAGGAAGAAGAAGTAAAAATTTCTACTGCTTTTGGACCTTGGTGCATAATTTCTCTGCCTGCGTGTAATCCTTGAGTTTCAATTTGCAAGCAGCATTATTGAGATTGCAAGCAACTTTCAATGCCTTCGCCTGTTTTTTCTCTTCGTCACCAAAGGAAGTATCGTACTCAATGTACTTGACAGCCTGCGTACAAGTAGATCAAACAAGTTCCATCAATCCTAGGATTAATGGATCAGATAATAATATAATATGGTGTCAGACACATTCCACATGTTACATACTTTCTCATATCTCTTTGAGGCTCTTGCATATTTGCCTGCCTTAAACAATGTATTCCCTTGTTCCTTCTTCTTCCCAGCGGCTTCAATCTTCTCCTCAGTATTCATGTCCCAAGATTCCTTCTCCTGAGAGAGGAGAAAATTATAAATGAAGCCCATCAAAACATTCTCATACCTACTCCAACTACTAAAATTTTAATCAAGCTACAACACAACCCGGGTAAGCACATCAACATACCTTTTCAAAGGACACCAACTCAACCTCATAATGCACAGTTGAATTAGGAGGTACTACAGCCAGCTCCTGCTGCGACTCAGTTGAGCCAAAAGCATACTCTGGTGCTATTGTCAGTAGTGCAACCTCATTTTTCTTCATTGTAATCACTGCTCTATCAAGCCCATCAATGACTTGCTCTGTCCCCCCCCCCCACCCCCAAAAAATAAATCAATCATTTTATGATACTGTCAACTAGAAAAAAAATTTAGTAAAGAAAAATTATATATCCATGGCTGTTACTACCTTCATCTGTCTTAAACTCAAACAGCTGCTCTTCCACTCTATGACCCTTTTTCACAAACACAGTACCATCTTGCAGCTTCCCAATCAATTTGACTGCCAGAAAATATAATCAGAATTCCGTACACAACAGTTGAACACCATATATAAGCTCCAACTTGTTAACACAAACCTTTGACAACAGCTCCTTCATTAGGGCGCTCAAACCCATCCCCTTCTTTCAAAATCTTCTTGATAACCTTCTTGTCATCAGTGATTTCGGACACAGTCTTCCATGAAACTAACTCCAAAGCAATCTGAAGTGTTGCATTTGGTGGGACTGCACCTTCGTTGCCTAAGGCAGACTTCCCTTTCTCCCCAAATCCGTCTACCACCAAACAGAAAGCAAAAAGATAAGTAATTTGTAACTATAGCATGTCACTTCAAATAACTCAAGGTCCAATAGTTAAAATCTTACATTGTGGCTTCACTGCAAGAAGTACCTTCTCTCCCTTCTTCATCGTCTTTACAGCCTTCGCTAACGCAGGACAGAAATGACCTAAATACATGGGTAAGAATCAGAAATGATCTGGAGAACAAAGAGGCGAAAATATTCAAAGATAATTTGTCAATCAATAATTAGATACTAACCATCTTTAACGGTGAATTCTACACCATCTGCTTTTCCAACAACTGTACCATCTTCCAGTCTAGCTTCGTAATTAACTGCAGTCACATCCAGCATGAAATGGATTTACTCAGCCAAGTTCTTCAACAAAGCTGTGATCAATAATCATATAAGATAAGGAATTGTATCAGTACCGAACACTTCATCAGGGTCCTTGGGATTCTCCCATTTTTCTCCTTCCTTGAGGATCTTCTTAATAATCCCACCGTCCTTGCAAATGTCCTTGACACTAGTCCAAGATAGTAATTCAACATCAAACTGAAGAGTGGCATTTGGAGGAATGGTCGGTGGTGAGCCAGATTCACCATAAGCAAGCTCAGGAGGAATGGTGAAAACAGCATTTTCACCTTTCTTCATAGTCTTAATACCTATGTCCCATCCTTTAATCACATTCCCTGCACATCCAGTAGAGGTATTACTTTTTACAATTCATCTCTATGTTTACTTTAACCGCACACCTGCCACTACATAGAATATCTTCTCAATAAGGTCAGCAACTGATGCCTTGCTGGCATTAAGAAGGTCTCATTCTTTCAACAGAATAAGGCCCCATTAAAATTCTATAGCAGTAGTTTCAGTAAAAAAAAAAAAAATCTCAGAAAATACAGTAATTTTTAACAATTTCTTTCTTTCTCCTCAAAAAAAAAAAAAAAAAACACTTACAATTTAGTTTCCACAATTAATATTCCATGTCATTAGTTCAATAAGAATGCTGAACATCATCGTCATCATCAATTGCTACAAGTTACACCTATACAGTGATACCTTACTTATGATAACCTAATACTAAATTAGTGATACCTTACTTATGATAACCTAATACTAAATTATTCACACATCAATAAGAAATTTCAAAAAAAAAAAAAAAGAATTACCTTGACCAAGCGTGAACTTAAAAGGAGTGCCTCTATCACGACTGGAATCAAACTGAGTACCATCCAGCAACGTTCCAGTATAATGAACTGCAACAATACCATACAAAATAAGAAGAAAAAAAAACTCTAAAAGCCAAATAAAAATCATTAGAAATTACAAAAAAAAAAAAAGAAGAAAAGAGAGAGATACCTTCAACTTCGTCGCCATTTTCAGGAGTGTCCCAGCCTTCGCCTTCCTTGACAAGCTTCTTCTTCAAACCTTGATTACCGATCTCCTTCTCCTCCCCTACCTTCATCATGGGAGCATCGTCGGGAAGATCCATATCCGCGTCCATCTCATTCGCAGCTGGAATATCAAAATCCTCATCCATCTTCTTCTTCTAACGAACGAGAGAAAGAGAGAGAGAGAGCTGCTGATTATGTGTAATGCTAAATGCGTGCGACAGTGATATCCGCTATAGGCTGAGAGAAAGAGGGGGTTGGGCTCTCTCTTTTATTGTCGCGCGTAGGAGCGAGGCGAGGCTTTGGGTTCTAGAGGCTTCTACGAGGGTTTTTGTACTTTCTAGAAAGACGATGCTAAACGCCGAGCCCACATGGTTCCAGATACTTTTCTTGGCCCTTTTCGGGAATTTAGATTTAAGATTAAGATGCGTTCACCAACACCAACACCAACAGCTTAATTTTTTAATTTCTTATTTACTATTTCTCATTACCATAATTATTCGGAAAATTTTAGAAATACGAAATTTTCAATAAATTCTAATAAAATTTTTCGATACTAAATTCTTCTTCTTCTTCCTCTTATTATTATTATTTAAGTACTTTATCACAATTTTTTAAACATTTTTGAGGAAAACAAAAAAAGAATTGTACGACTGACCAGAAATTTTGTACACGAGTAATGCGTGAATCATAAAAATTCAAATAATTCATCAAATTTTTTCTTGACTGATCCGACAAATCATAGCATTTACAAAATTTTAGCATGTTTTATGGATTATATAAAGTTATAAACGAAATATTCGAATTCATTATTTTTAAAATTTTTATTATGGAATCAACCGAAGGCACAAATCTAGAAACAGTACACCAAAAATCTCCGGCCGGCCGAACAAAAGGGGAAATGTTACTATGTCACAGTCACACTAAAGGAGATATGATCAGTGACCAGAACGATCTATATTCCATTTCAGTGTGCTAGGAGATCTGCGATATATCTAATAATACCATGTTCTCATCACTTAGAGATGCACATATACATGTGTGAGGCAACCAACCTCTCGAATATTCAGAGATTAATATTTTTTCCCCTTAAAAAGATTTCTTCTGATCCAAACAACAAAAATTGTTCAGCCATAGGTCACTAAATAGATCAATTATTCTGGCCTAAGAAACCTGGATTATGCTAATACATTAAAAGCAACAGGAATGATTTAGGTAAATCTGCTCAATCGAGAGGTAATCATAGCTCATCTTCAGTTTTCTCTCCGCTTGCCGGTTTCCCGTTTACTGAAACAAGCTCGGTGTCAAAGATCAATGTTGCTCCACCTGAAATTTTCAAACAATCAATTATTACGTCTCCTCAACTATAGTTTCTGATATCTCATATTCTCATTTAACCAAGTGATTCTTACCTGATACAATATCTCTCTAAAATATCCATTTAATAACTACAGCATACATAACGAAATCGAGATAGTGTGACTTGGAATTCTGACATAAGAACAGTAGGAATTCTTGAAGTTCAACTATCCTAATCCGAAGCTTCAAGAAATGGAGTTAATTGATGTCAAACAGTAGCATTTGGTATTATGAACTCAGCAACTAACTATAAGCATTGACTAGAATACGTAGATGCTTGTGTGTTTACATCCCAACCCCATTTTAGGTTCAACGTTTTCAAGTGAAGCTAAACTGACATTATAAAATATTAACCAATATGGTAAAAGATAATCAACTGTCTTAAAGAATCAGCATTATCCTGTTTCAGCTATCTACGAAGACAGGAAAGTTTAAAAAAAAAAAAATTCCATCATTCTAAACTCGCAGGAGCAATAATCTAGTAGAATCAGATTGGTCACTAGGTATAACCAACTGAAGTGGCCACAGATTTTATATTATCAGAGCTCATTAGTTCTACTTAACCATTGCAACTGTACACTAGATCTCTAAATTAAAGCCAAACATAATAAAATCATAGATGAAAGCATCACTCCCTGCTTGACCAAGTTTATAAGTTTCCAATCATCTAATTATGAGCTTAAAAGAGATAACCTTGCAGCATGTTTACAAATTTACAGTGACTGGTAAGACCACAGAAGGAAGAAGCCAAAGGAAAAACAATACCTGGGATGGTAGGGGGAGAACCCTGGGCCCCATAACCAAGCTTTGCGGGAATTTTCAACTTTCGCTTCTCACCGACGCACATTCCCAAAAGTCCTTGGTCCCATCCTACAAAGAGTTATTCAATCATAAATAATGTCAATGCAACATAAACAAGCCGACTTTGGTTAACGTGGAGGATGGAGGCGGAACAGGTAAGACTTCACAAAAGCAAAACTATGAATCCACGCGCACCTTTGATTACATGACCGCTGCCAAGCTCAAATTCAATGGGATCACCTCTTTCAAAACTGGAATCAAAAACAGTTCCATCAGTCAGTTTTCCCTGCAATGATAATTAAAAAGCAATATCAGCCAAGAAATTGAATCCAAAATGGATTTTTTATTCAGTCAGAACAATTATACAAAAGATATAACATGAGCACCGAAATACATATAAACTTGACCAATCATTATCCTGAAACCACACACACATAGTAACAGCATCCACGATTGCTGAAAAATTGCTATTCCCTCGTGCAACAATAAATTCCCCCATCAAGCAATTAATCATGAAACTAAAAGAGAATTGGAGATTCAAGCAACTTACCCGGTAATGTACTTTGATTTTATCACCTTTGTGAGCCTGAATGTCACAGGCTTTTGGCTTGTACTGTAAAAGTATAAAGAAGCAAAAATAATAAGAGAGCAAGAAAGCCATCATCATCGCAAAAACCAAAAACAAAATCTAAAGCAACAGAACCTAAATACTTAAAACCACAACCCATTCCTTCACAAGAATATCATCAAATAACCACTATAATTTCTCACTAGAATCATGGTGATCAAGGTTAATGCAATAAATACAAAACTGTAAAAGAATTCACCTTCACGCCAATCTGTAACTCTGTTACATCGCCTGACTTGCTAGCAGAAACTGAAAAAGAAAACAAAAAGAACCCGTTTTGAGAATTGAAATTTGATGAAAATTACCAAAAGATAAAAGTCTCAGGGGTGATCAGATCTACAAATGGTAAAGCAAATAAAACTTCAAAAGAAGCGCATTTAAGTGTCGATAATATTGATCGAATAGGAATGCAGATAAGTGAATTACCTAACGTCGAAAGAACCAAAAGGAACGATATTGCTGCGGCGATATTCAATACTGAGTTGAAACTCATCTTTACTCTTCTCTCGGTTTGTCTCCAAATTGAGCATCTGTCTTTCTCCTCTGTGTAGAAAGTTTTATCAATATGGATCTGGATCTAATGGGCTCAAGTCCTAAACATGTGTGGGTTCAAAATTAGGGTCCATTTAATTAGCCATCACCGCGCCACGGCCCATGGAATTTTTTAAAACTAATGTGCATTCAGTTCTCCGATTTCCCTTGTGATGAAGTTTCTGTTGACTTAATTAATAACTACTATATATGACCCAGTTTGAGCTGAAAGCAACGGTGTGTTTACTTGAGTATTTAAAAAATGAGAATTTGATAAAATATAATTTGAAAATATAAATAAAATATGCAGATCCCATATAATTTAAGAAATAAGAAATAAGAATTGAATTCTCATGGAAGAGATTGGGAATAAAAATTTCCATTCGCTGAACTGACTTTTATATTCCTCTATTTTTTTTTAATATTTTCTATATTACTTTTGTTCAAATCACAATTAATTTTATTATTTTAAATATCATTATTATTATTATTATTATTATTATTATTAATTTTATTTTTTAATTAATATTATTTTTATAATAATATTTATACATGTATCTAGTTAATAAAAATTACATTATTTAATACGATGAATATTTTGATAAATTAATTCTCATTTCAATTCCTCATTTCTATTTAATTTGTCCAATAAACACATCAATACATTCTAGCATATTCTCATTCTCATTTATTTTTGCCGAGTAAACATTAAAATCTCATTTCCACTCCAACCTATTCTCACTCTCAACCCATTTCCATTCCAACCCATTCCCATCTCACGAAATAAATACACCATAAATGCTAGCTTTCATCACGGTTTCCACCGAAATCTTGCTTTTTCATCAACTGTGTATGTACAATTGAGAAATTGAAAAGGAGAGCTTCTGCAGATTTATGTAAGCAAATATACGTACATAAAGTTTTAAAAGAACACTGTTGTGTTTACCACAATTTAACTGAAAGAATTGTCCGTATATTAGGATCAGACAGAGAAAGGATGTGGATTCATTGATAGAAACTCGAAAGTAGCCCACTAGTTTAGAAACACATTCTTCAACATATCTATCAGGTTACATTACCGTCAACATCTTCCATTCACTGTATGAGACAGTCACAACAATCAACATGCATCATATAGCGAAGCACCCCACTTCCTCTCTCGTACTCTTCAGAATAAAGAATGAGATATGGTGAATCTGTTGGACCCGTTGCCTGCAATATGTGCCAGCATTCAAAACCAACAGTGAAAACACATTTACCAATTTCAAGCGATAAACTTAACAGCGTGCATCAAGTAGCACATCGAAGATTCTCTTCTCTTCAGGTCTCCAGACTGAAATGCATAAAATTTTATAAAGCACAAAGTAGAGGTATGGTCTGGAATAGAATAATCATGGAAATCCACATCACAACAAAATGTGAATCAATCTCACGAACATCCAGATAGAGCCATATCAAGACTTAATATCCAGAATTCACAAGTCATTATGAACAGGCCAGACTGGAAACCTACTGCCGTTTACTGGCTTTTGCAAACTTGCTTCGCTGTTGAAATTTACATCAAAATTACATAACTCCAAAGAAAGGAAAATTGCATGTGTAATCTACTCTTGATTTTGAAAATGCAATCCATTCAACAATGTCTTGTAGTTTCTATCACCCATCACCACATCCCTCTTTCGAAACTCCTCGAGCAAGTCAAAAGCCTCACTCTCCCTCCCTTCCCTACACATCCCTTCCAACAAAGTCTTATATGTCAGCATATCAGGCCCCATTGAATTACCCAACATATCAAACAGAACCTCAAGAGCATCCTCAAATCTCCTCTCCAGAGCAAGACTACATATCAAAATCATAGAGCAACTTCCACTCGGCACCAGTCCCTTCTCCTTCATCTCCTTATAAAACCCAAAACCCTGCTCCACTCTCCCCTTCTCACACAATCCTTTAGCAATATAACTATAAGTAAAAGCATTCGGCTCACATCCATACAACCCCATTTCACGAAAAACCCTAATAGCTTCATCAACCTGAAGACACTTAGAATAAGCCTTAATAATCATATTCAAGGCATATGTATCGGGTATAACTCCTAAAGATTTCATTTGCTTCGTTAGAGACCTAACCGAATGTAAATAAACATAACAAACATTCAACTTGTTGAATCTCCTAAGCAATGCATTTAATAACAGAGTGAATGTCTCAAGTGTGGGCTTACAGTTGTGTGATTTCAGCATTTTTTTGTAAGCATCAAAAGCGCGATTAAACAAAAGCTTGCGGCCGCAACAGAATTTAATTATCGAGTTATACAAAGGAACAGACATCTCACAGTTGCCGGCGAGGACTTCTTCGAGGAGGGTCTCCACGTTGCGGTAGCGCCTGCCGTTGATTAGAATGTGGATTATGGCGCAGTAACTTTCGTGGTTGTGCCTGTATCCGTGCTGCTGGGATGTCCATCGGAAGATGTCGAGGGCGAGATCGGGGTCTGATTGGGCCTGCAAGGCGGAAACGACGTCGGACGGGGTGAAGCCGGGTTTGAGGTGTTGGATCCAGGTTTCGAATTGCTTTTCGAGTGGAGTTCGGGTTCGGGTTTGGGGGTTTGGGGTCGGGGAGGGTGGGTTGGAGCTGAGGCGGTGGGGGTGATAGAGTGACGGCTGGGCGGAGGGAGTGGAGGGGATTGCCTGTACGTGGAGAGACGTGAGAGGTGAGATAGAGGGGAATTTGGAGTTTTTGAGAGCCGTGGTGAGGAGGCGAAGGAAGGTGACAGGCATTATCACAGGCAAGGGCGATAAAGGTAGATGGCAAAGCGATGCACTTTGAGCAACAATATTTCGCAGGTTGGTGTTCGATGCTTCTCTGGTCCCAGCTACCGCCTGCAAGTGAAAGTGTGTGAAACTACTCCACACGACCCACTTCGGCAAAGGACTTTATGGGCCCCTGCCCAAATTTATCGGTCCAGGCCCATTGTTTACGATAAGCTCATTTTATACGAGACCTCATCCCGGCAATATTTGTGCATTTAAAGTATACCTATAATAATTATAATTTGATTAATTCATTTTAATGAGGTTCTATTAAAATGAATTTAACAAATTTATTTATTTATTTTTTAAATGGATGATGATTAAGCTGTAGACTATCGCCCGACCATCACCCATCTTGACAGCAAAAAGACTTGGTGGGTGATAGTCCATCACTCGATATCAGATTGATTTTGATGAAAAACATTAATTTTAGTAATTTTAGCAGACGAGAATAAAAGGTTACAATACAATTTAATGAAAAATTTAACATAATATTTTTAAAATAAAAATCTTGTCATTATATAATGTATATAAAAGCATCTTAATTTAGTTAAATTTATATTTATCTTTTTACGTAATTTCCTTTAACAATAGAACTATAATTACAATTGTATGGTCTTGTAAGTATTTTAAAGGGATGCGAAAGTCTCTACTCTTTCATATTTGAGGTCATGGCCTTCGTCCTATAGTTGGTCTCATAGCCTTTAGATTGGAGTTTTTTCATAGCCTTTAGATTGGAGTTTTTAACACCCTTATAAAATCCTATCAATCCTTCTAACTTTATTTCCTAAAATACTTCCATTTTAATTTATAAAATATAAATATGTATACTAATATTAATGATTATTTCATAATTTTTTTACCCTAAAAATATATATTTCAAAAGTTTTTATGTATAAAATACATATAAATACTAAAATCTTAATTATTTTATCCTTATTATATAGTTTATATTTTCATAACTCTGTATTCTTGTAATTTTCTGAAAAAATATTTTTTATTATAATATAAATATAAATTATGAAATTTGTGGGTATATAATGTTTGTTATAAGAATAATTTATTTAAATGTTTGATTGAATTTTTTATTTGAGAGGTGATGAAAGGCATACTCTAGTTTTTATCAGTTTAGTTGCTCTATCATCAGGTTGCTTTGGCGCTGGGCTTGTGGTTGGTGGCTTCTCTGCCACTACAAAGTGAAATGACTCAATACTTTGTGGGCGACAGCCCAGTTTTATCGGGCCAGGACCTACATTAAAATTTGGGTCAGCTGGTTTTCCTGCATGACTGATTATTGGAGTAAGATTATGCTCGCAAGCTGTTCAGCCCCCACGTCTTATTTCATGACACCCTTCTAACTGCAAAATTACTTTCTAAGGTCCTGGGCTATACCGACGGAAAAATTTAACCATTAGAGTGATGTTATTGACATCCTTCTAAAATCCTTAGATCTTATTTAGAATTGAGATACCGTAATTTTTAAGGTATAACTGTTGTGAAAAAAAAAATTATAATTATAAAATAAAAATTAATAATATATTATGAATATAAATTTTAAATAATAATTTTACTAAATATTTTAGTACTGTAATTTTAAATTATGATTGTCCAACCCCAAATCCAAACGCATCCTTAAAAAATGATGGGTTATAACCTTAGGATTTGGTAAACACCCACATCTTCTTTTTGGATTGTTTATTGATTAAAGTAGGTGGTTTTTTTTTTTTTTTGTGTTGCTGGGAGGGGGGGAGAGGGTTGCGGTTCTTCCTTCACGAGGCTTCTTCACTACAAATAATAAGACCAAATTCAACTTGATTCAATGGGGTATACTTAACCGAGGGGTTTTGTAGTAATTTTTAAGGAGTGTTAGAAGGCCCACGCCAAGCATTATTTAAGTTCCAACTAGGGGTGGGCAAAATCGGATTCGGATCGGATTCGGATCAACCCGATCGGATTTCGGGTGGATCGGGTTAGATAAAAATTGATCCGAACTTCATCCGATTTTTTAACCCGATCCGATCCGATCCGATCCGAATATAATTCGGATCGGATCGGATCGGGTTCGGATTAAATTCGGATTATTCGGGTTAAATCGGATTAATTCGGGTCAATTCGGGTCGGGTGAAATTAGGTTCGGATCAATTCGGATTAATTCGGGTCAATTCGGATTAATTTGGGTCGATGCAATTTTGAAGTTATCGGTTAGCCGTTTACCTATTAACGCTCACGGTGAAATTCCGTAATCATGCGTAATATATTTACCAACTGCTTTCACTAAACGGCTAAAGGCTTAACAATGTATAACATGCTGGAAATTATCTGTTAGCCGTTTACATGTTAACGGTTCGCCGGTAAATTCCAGAAGCATGCACAACATATTTCAGCTAACCGTTTTCACTAAACGGCTAAAGGCTTAACAATGTTTAACATACTGGAAATTATCTAGCTTACATGTTAAGGGTTCACGGTAAATTCCGTACATGCACAACATATTTATAACTGCTTTCACTAAACGGCTAAAGGCTTAACAATGTATAACATGCTGGAAATTATCGGTTAGCCGTTTACATGTTAACGGTTCGCCGGTAAATTCCAGTGACTTTTAAAACAATAAGCTTAACCGGTTTTCTTTAAAGTTTAAACGGTAAGAACCTAACGGCTAACGCAAAACTACTATAGAATTAATTTTTATTTTATATGTATTGTAACATAATTTTTAATTTTAATTTTTAATCTACCAAATCTATTCATACAAAAAAAAATCAATTATTAATAGTAACAAAAAATTAATGCCCAATTTTTTCATTTTATTGTTGAAATTTAACAATACATAATTGTATATCATTTGCAATTTATCATACCAAGCAAGTACCAACCAAATTACAAATTTACAATTAACATTTCACTTTCTCAATTCTCATACAACATTATAACATATACCAAATTAACAGTATATAATTAGTTCTATACCATAAGTAATTAAGTATAAAGCAAGGCCGGCTTCCAAATTCCAATTCCAAAACTCCACTCTCCACTCTCCACTCAACAGAATCGGGTGGATCTTCAGGGGCAGCTGCCGCTAGCCGGTGGATCTTCAACCGGATCGGGTGATGGTGGAGTGAAGGATTGAAGGCGTGGATCCGGTGCTTGGAAGCAACAGATCCAGAGATCGGGTCACGAACTCACGATGGTGCGTGGTGGTCGCCAATCGGATGAAGCAGATTGGCAGATCGCGATTCAGCTTCGTTGGTTTCGCTTCTCGACGTGTCGCGCGGTCGGGTCGTGTGTTGCGGTGTCAAGAATGGATGCCGTGGATGCGGGTGTGGGTTGGGTCGTATGCTAAGCGTTAAGCCGTTAATGGCAGAGGCCAGAGGGTTTGTGAAATTTGTGACTTGTGAGGGGCTGACGGACGGTGACGGTTGAGCTTGAGGTTGAGACTTGAGAGTTGAGAGTTTGTGAGTGTAACTTTGTGTCTGTGATTGTGAGTGTGTGATTCACTGATTTGTGAAGTGAAACCGGAGAGTGAAAATGTGAAATGTGTGTTCTGTGACTCTGTGTTGTGTAACTTGTGTTGTTTGTTGTGAAATCAGAACTCAGAAGTCAGAAAGAAGCTTTGGTTTTTTTTTTGGTTTTTCAACCTGATCGGATTTTCGAAACCCGATCCGATCACGATCCGATCGGGTTTCACCCGATCCGATCACGATCCGATCGGGTCTCGTTGACGACCCGATCCGATCCGAACCCGAAAATTTTCGGACCGGATCGGGTCGGATATTTTGCCCACCCCTAGTTCCAACTAGGGGTGGGCAATTTCGGATTCGGATCGGATTCGGATGAATCCGATCGGATTTCGGATAATTCGGATTGAAAAAAAATTCATCCGAATTCAATCCGACTTTAAATCCGATCCGAATTGTTCGGATCGGATGAAAATTTCGGATTAATCGGATTCGGATCGGATTAATAATTTGAGATTAAAATTCGGATTCTGATGAATATGTAAAGGAAAAAATACAAAAGCCCAACACCAACTCGTAAGATAAAGATTAAAAAAACAGAAGCATATGAAGAACTAGAGATGACAACACACAGCAAGTGTAGGAGAGCTGTAGCTAACCCCGAATTATTCCACAAAATAATCCTCAACATAAGGTTCTGCATCATAATAATCCATACCACCGAATTATTCCTCTCAACGAAAAGAAAGCAAAATCCCACTTCGGTTGCAAAATGGAAAATACATACCGAATAAGGCTAAGGAGAAAGAGTTCACGGAGGAAAGCAAAAGTCAAGGGAGGCAACTTTACAGAGGAAAGCAAAGGTCTGCGAGGCCTATTTAATTTGAATAATTGAGGTCCTGCTCCTGCACATGTAACAGAGAAAGCAATTATGGGCTTTGTTTGTTGATTTTATCAATAAGTGTAATGAGATTAAATAATTGGTTAGCTAACTCGTTAAGGAAGAAAGAAGATGGTAGGAGTATGAGAGAGCCATTAGCATCTTCAATTGGTTGATCTTAAGAGGTAGTTCTTGCTGTCATCTTCGAATGGTTGCTGTCGCCTGCAACTTCATTGGCGTTCGGAGGAGGGCGTCATCTACATGCCTCTGGTCGGCAGCCACGAAAGTCGACGGCCGGGATGGACAGTTGGCTGGATTTGTTGTGTGGGTGGCTGCAACTCATTTTTGATTTGGGAATTTAGGGTAGAATATTTTTTATTTTAACTTTTACTTATTTATATTTATTTTTTTTAAGTGCAATCCGATCGGATTTATCGGATTGATCCGAATCCGATCCGATCCGAATAGAATCCGATCGGATTGCAAAGTTTCTATCCGATCGGATTCGGCGGCCAATCCGAATCCGATCCGAACATACTTATATCGGATCGGATCGGATCGGATCGATCCGAATCCGATCCGATGCCCACCCCTAGTTCCAACCCCAGGCGACTTATCTTTCGACTTACTTCCTTTTCAAGCCTGAAAATGTTCTCACATTCAAGTAACTTGCTAAAATTACAAGCGATTATATGTTCGCGCTGTAGATTAAAGAGCAAAATAAGTAATAACGAGCACGTAAATCAGTTAGTATAAAGTTATTATAGTTTAACCAAGGCCTTCAGTTTGAGACTTGGAAATAAATTGTGTTAAATACTCATTGGGAGAGTTTGTCGTTTTAATGGTCCTACTCGATTTAAATCAAGATTAAGCTCGAATCCGAATTAGGTGGAGTCCAATGTGATCTTTGAATACCAAATTAGTAATGTATAAAAAAAAAAAAAGAGTAAAATAAGTTTACTAAATACCTATTGAAAAAAGATATTACATATGTGCAGTTAACAAATTAGAGTTCAGCATCTTTAGCTAACTAAAAACGTCAAAATAAGAAATAAACACTAACAAAACGCTAATAAACATTTAAACAGTCACAGACTCAAAACACAAAAGCTTCAACTCAATGGATAAATTTTTAACCGCCGGCCTCCCCAAAGTCCAAATTCAAAGCAATGAATTAAATAGAATTGCTTTGAGATCTATTGGGTCATACATCTGAAGACAAACGATGGGCCGCCATTACCAATAATTGTATAAATTAGTATCAATAAAATAGTAGATGATTTAGTCGCCACGAGAAAAATGATACAGCAAGGCGTGGGTGATGTTCGTCGTCAAATTAATAAACCGTAAGTACCCGCCCCCTCAACAACTATATCAGCTCACCGTACAATAATAAATAATATCCTGGACGTTATTTTTTTCGGAAGCAACAACTCCATGTGCTATTTCAGTTCCCACGCCATTATTTTTTCTATTAAATAATCCCATTTTTATTTATTTTTCACCGGAGAATCTGTCAGTTCGGATGGGGACCATTATATGGGCGAAGTATACCTTCCCTGGGAAATCTGTAACTTGCCCCCCGGCAAAATTGGATTTATTTGAAGAAAATTTTATTAATTCATTGAAGACCTCCTACTCCAATGTATTTTGTTGGGTGTTTAGTGTTGACCCATTTTTTTTTTAATTAGTTCGTTCATGATTTCAAATCCTCTTGAATTGGGTTACAGATTTCAATTTCAAAGTTTGAGTTGTCAAAAATTAGGTGCTGCACCATAGCTTTGGGTTACAGATTACCATAATATTTAATAAATTCATTATCTAAATTTAAAAATTTATCTTTTACTAGTGAGGAAGCTAAAGGAGGCTGAGATTTTACGGAAAATTTTTTTAGTTAATTACAAAAAAAAAAAAAAAAATCTATATTAAAAATTTTTTAAACATAACAAATTGTAAATTGACGTCGGCTTAGCATTGGTAATTAGCTGCACTGGTGGCTCTATGAAAATGGACGACAACCATAGATTGTTAAGTGAGGTGAGGGTAGACTTTTAGGACTTGATGTGAGTGTAACACTAACTTGGGGTTCCTGAGTTTAGAGAAGAAAAGGGTTGCTTGTTTTGCAAATTTGGGGGAGATTGAGAAAAAAGAAATTATCTGATTTTGGCTTTTGAGAAACAAATGGGGTACAAATTATACCAGCTACCATTTTTTCTCAAACGAAGTGGCAGTCTACTTCAATATGCTTTGTTCGCTTATGAAAAACTGGATTAGAAGCAATGTGTATAGCAGCTTGATTATCACAAAATAATCAAAGTTGATTCTGTTGTAGGAAAGCTTAAATCCTTCAATAAGGCTCTCAACTAAATAATTTCATTAGTAGTAGTAGACATAACACGATATTCTGCTTTCGCACTAAACTTAGCCGCAACATTTTGCTTCTTACTCTTCCATGTGACCAAATTTCAAAATGCAATATCTTGTTGTAGATCAACGGTCAACTGGACATCCTGCCCAATCAGCATCTGTATAAGCAGAGATAGATGTGTGGCCACTCATGCTCATCCATATCCCCCTTCTTGGTGATTCTTTTAGATAATGCAAGATTCTGTTTACTGCATCCATGTGTTGAACCTTAGGTGCATGCATGAATCGACTAACCAAGCTTACATCATAGGAAATATCTGGGCGAGTAATTGTCAAATAGTGTAATCTGCCAACCAATCTTTGATATTGAACAACATTAGGAAATGATTCCTTTTCATCATCAGGCTTACCTCCAGTCTCTGTGGTTGTCTCTGTTGGTTTTGCCCCTAATTTTCCGCTGTCTTGTAATAAGTCAAGCGCATACTTTCGTTGATTAAGAAAAATGCCTTTGGTTGAGTAAGCAACTTCTATCCCCAAAAAAGCACTTCAAAATGCCAAGATTCTTAATAGCAAACTTTTTTTGTGCAAAAGTGCTTTGAGCTTTGATATTTTTTCATGGTCATTTCCTGTAATTACAGTATCATCAACATAGAACAGAACAACTATAATGAAGAATCTGCAGTACTTCTTTGTAATCCATTCATCTAAGAACTGAACTTTGCATACGAAGCTCGTGGTGATTGTTTTAGCCTATATAATGCTTTGTTTAATTTGCATACAAGCTCAAGTTCTGATTCTTTTAGATAGCCAGGAGGTATTCTCATATAAACTTCCTCTTCAAGCTCTCCATAAAGGAAAGCATTTTTTATATCTATCTGGTATAGTCTCTAGTTTTCATTCACTGTAAAAGATACACGCACTCATATTCATTTTTGCAACTGGAGAGAAGGTCTCTTTATAATCTTCTCTATAAGTTTGAGTAAATTCTCTAGCAACTAATCTTGCTTTATTTCTTTCAATAGTCTCATCACTTCTGTACTTTATTTTGTATATCCAACGACAGCCAACAATTTTTTTTTCCATGTGGTAGTTTAACAATGTTCCATGTCTTGTTCTCATCAAGGGCTTGTAGCTCTTCGTGCATTGCTTGTCTTTAAATGGAATTGAAGTTAGCTTCTTTAAAAGTTTTGGGCTCTCGATTATTGGATATTGCTGCAAGAAAGATCGAATAAGAAGACTTCATCCTGTCATATGTCAAGTAAGCCTGCATAGGATAAGAGATCACATGGTAAGTGAAAAAATCCTTCATTTTTTCTTGTGGACGAACCTGTTTTTCTGATCTGCGTTGCGGCTGTTAAGATGGAGGTACAACTATATTATTTGTGGTAGACAAAGGAGCTGTAGTACCAGGTGCTGAATGTTAGGAATTTGAGCTTCCTCCCAAGATCTCTCTAATCAATTTGTCAAGCAACAAATTAATAAGAAAAATTAAATAGATAATATATCAATCACACGACACAAGATTTACGTGGAAAACTCCAAATCCGGAGAAAAAACCACGGTTGTTGTCAAAAAGACAACCAGAGAAAAAATATTCACTATGTGGAAAATTATTACAACCACACTCTCAGAAATAATTTTCTCTCACCCAAGCCCCAAATACACCCAAAATACTAAAACTTCCTAATGCTCACTTAATGCTTAACTTGCATTAGATTTCAAGCTCTACAGAATTTTGAATGCTTCTCTCTGGGATCTTTCTCACAATTTGGATGATTAAACTGAAATGGGAAAGCTTCTATTTATAGCCAAAAAATTGGCCACTGTTCATCATTTTATTTTTTTTCTCACCGCCTTTTTCTCCTTCTTCCGCGTTCTTGCTTTTCTTCTTCAAACTTCTTCTTTCTTTTCTTGGACGGCTGTCTTCTTCAAACTTGCTACAGCCTTCTTTGATTTTAAACATTTATAGCTTCTAGATGGGCTCTGAAATAATTCTGACATTCTCCCACGTTCTTGATTTTGTGTGTAACTGTAGAAGAACTCTATTGAGCTTCATTATTTAAACAAGTGTCATCACTTGTAATTATTGGTAGTAAAACCAAATTAGATAAGCACTCCCCCTGAGATTAAATTTTGCTATCATCTTGTGGTTGAAAAAATGGCCCTGACTCAATAAATTTCAAATTGCGGGAGATAATAAGCTTTCGAGCGGTCATATTATAGCACATGTAGCCCTTTTTTGTTGAAGAATATTCAAAGGATACACAGCGAACTGCTCGAGGGTCCAATTTATCACAATTTATAGCTTGTTGATGAATATAACAGACACAACCAAAAACTCGCAAATGAGAAATATTCGGCTTCTGATTTTTTAAGATTTCTAAGGGAGACTTAAATTCAAGAACTCGACTGGAAGACGATTAATCAAATATGTTGTCGTTAGAACACCATGTGACCAATACTTCTTTAGAATATTCATTTCAAACATCAAAGCCTTGTAGCTTCTAGAATATGTCTGTTTTTCCTTTTTGCCATGCCATTCTGCTGTGGCATACCCACACAACTAGTTTCATGAAGAATCCCATGGTTCCGAAGATATTCAGAAAATGAACCACTGGTAAATTAAGTTCTATTATCAGTCCTGAAACATTTTATCTTGGCATCAAACTGATTAATCACCATGTTATGGAATTCTTAAGAAACAGATATCACCTCTATCTTTGATTTCAGTAATACAACCAAGTAGCACGAGATTTATCATCAATAAACAAGACGAAATATTTGTATCCATCATAAGAATCAACAGGTGCAAGGCCCTATAAATCATAATGAATCAGCTCAAATAACTTAAAATACATAGATAAAGATTTATTAAATGGTATACGAGTTGTTTTGAAAATTGGCAAACATCACAACCACTAGAGGTAATAGAAATAGAAAGAAAAAGGCTTGATAAAGTTCGATCTGAAGAGTGTCCAAGTCGTCTGTGTAAGATATGGCCTTCTTTATTTTTTGTATGACAAGCTTTATCGGTTGTGTTTAGCAAATATAGCCTATATGAATAAATTCCCTCACTAATCGTCTTCTTTGTTTTTTGATCCTAAAATATAACGGATGATGGAGAAAAAATAACATTATAATTCAAAGAGTTAGTGATCTTTCCAACCGATAAAAATTGTACTGGAAATGGAAGAACAACAAGAACTTTGGAGGTGGAACTTTGAGGAGAAAATTTTTATTTTTCCATTTCCAGATACTGGAACAGTAGCTGCATTTACAATAGATTCCTCATGTTTATGGTTTATAGGAATAAAGTCATGCACAAGACTAGGATTATTGGTCATGTGATCTGTGGCTCCAGAATCAATTATCCAGGAATTTGTATTATAGAAAGAAGTAAGATAAGCTTGTAGATTACCTGAAACATTAGTCGAAGTGGTCTGAATAATTTCAGATGACATAGACTTACTAATTTGTTGAAGGAGATAACTGAGCTGATTCATTGAGATTGAGGTATCTACAACAGCAGCATGGTCCTTATTTTTATCTGGACCAGTCTTGAGGAGTGGATACAAATCCCAGCATCGATCCTTTGTATGTCCATATTTTCCGCAATGGTCACAATGGTAACATTCCTTTTCTCCTTTATTGCAATTACTCTTCCTATACTTCTCCTTTCTATCATTTTTTTTCAGCCACAAGTGCATGTGATTCTGGTTTTTCAGAAGTAACTTTCACATCAGCATTCATGGTCTTCTTAGGAGTTTCTTCACGTTGAATAGTTTGACAAACAATGGAAAAAGAAGGAAGCTTTGGGGCCATGAAAATGTTGCTCCTTAGATTTTCATATTCTGGCTTCAAACTCTTTAAGTAAGGAAAAAATTTTGTCTTCTTCCACTCTTCGCTGCAGCACTATAGGGTCAGCAGTAAATGGACGATACATATTTAGTTCATCCTATAACTTTTTAAGATAACCCAAATGCTGACTAAAGGTATTATCACTTTGCTCAGCTACAGCGATTTCACATTTTAATTCAAAAACACGTGCACTGTTATTGTTGCTACCGTATAATTCAAATATAGAATCCCACAATTCTTTTGAAGAATTAGAAAATGTGAAAATTTTTGCAATATGAGGTTTCACGAAATTGAGAATCCAGGATCTAACAAGTTGGTCATTAGCAATCCAATCTTCATAATTTGGATCTTTAGAATCCGGACGAACAGAGTTACCATTAGCGTAGCCTAATTTCCTTTCTCCTCCAAAAGACAAAGTAACAGCCCTTGACCAAGGAACATAATTCAAACCATTTAAAGCAATTGACGAGTGTTTCAAACTAGGATTTGGATCGCTTTCAACCATTAGACCAACGGATAAACAAAAAAATGGTTTAAGAAAAAAAATTACCTCAATATGCCTGCTCTGATACCATATAGCAAAATTATAGCAAAATGTAATATGAAAATATCAACACAATGCTCAATAATTTACGTGCTTCGGTGCCACGGAAGCAACCTACATGCATGGGAAAAGAGTAGAGCATCTATTTCTTATTCATGTGTTGGAAAGTTAATAACGATCCAGTATATAAAGCAATTACATGAATCAAAAGTTAGAAGGTAGTAACAGCCCACTACAACAAGAATAGGAGCTGGCAATCACTCTCAATCTTCCATGATATTTGGGCAATCACTGTTAATCTTCCATAATATTTGGCAAATCAATCACTCCTTGATTTCCTCTTCTCCACCAACACCATTGTTCTTGGTTTGTTGCACAGCTCTTTTTCTTATTTTTCCCATAATTAAAACTCTCAAAGTTTTATTATGAAATACTAGAAACATAGGATGGAGTATAAAAATCTCTGATCTCAATTAAAACACAAATTTTTCGCGTTAAATTACAAGAAAATTTAACGTATGTCAAAGTAAAAAAGTCATTTGTTTATTGGCCATAGTTTAGTTAATGTTGAGGAGGAGTAGTAGTAGTTTTTTATATATATTGAAAAACAAATGCATGCAGAGATAAACTTTAAAGAGAGAAATTAAAGATGATAAAGTCATAGTGTTTAGTTACAATGCTTATAATAACAATTTAAGTTAAGGATAATTGTGTAATAAATTATTAATATTATCATTTTTACAAATGAGTTTAGTGAACAGTTTTATAGGTTCAAATAACCGCACCTTTACTCAAATTGTGTTTCTATTTTAAACACTGCCTAAATTGTCCCTTTGTTACTTGTAGCACCATTAAATCAATTTTTTAAAGGAAAAAATAATATTCACATCTTATCTTGTGTAACTTAAAAATTCCAATAAAATTTACAAAAAAAAATTATTTTTTTGAAATTATATTTTCAGAGGTAATACCATATTTATTATAAAAAAGAAAAAATACGAAGAGCAAGAACGTCTTCCGCGGCTGGAAAAAAAGGCGATGAAAATGAAGGCCAATCCAACCCCAAAGACGCTGCGCATATGACCTGCTGTCACTTCATTGGAATTACCTAGTAAGCAGGCCGAAACAATTGGAATTGCACGATTCCGAAGATTATCATCAGTTGACAAACCATTATGGAATCCATATAGAAGAAGAAACTCGGTTGGGACCTGAAGTCTAAATCAATACATTCCGCGAGGTTTTCTTTTTTATTTCATCTTATTTTTTTGATTTTCGATACGTACATTCCACAATTTGGCCCACAGGATTAGTTTGGAAGTTTTAAGTTTAATAAAATGAAGGAAAGTAAAAATATTTTAATTGTATTCAATAACAACGTTCTGTCTCATCTTAGTATATCTTGAAATTACAGATTTACATTGTATTGCAAGTTTAAAAAGAAGAAATTTTTCATTGGCGGGCCTTAAAACGGTAAAGAAAAATGTTGTTCATTAATAAGAAAAAAAAATACACGAGGAGATGATGTTACAAGACTAATATATAAAATGAAATGCACTACATATAACAAAACTAAAAAAAAAAAACATATTAAGCGATAAATAGAAGATTATTAACATCCTTGACAGTTACAAAAGTACAGCTTCCCACCATTTAAAGGAATCCAGAGGTGCCAAAATTAGCCTAAGCACCCTCAACGTCATTAATCATTATTTTCGTACCTTAAATGCTGTGATGCTATTTTTTGATGTAATAACAATATTTTCGAAAAGCCAAAAAGGACACACATACTCCAACATAATACCATTGCCTAGGGTTTACTTGCACTTAGAAGTGCTTCCAAGTGCTCTTGCACCACCGTCCAAGCCACCATCACATGTCGTTCTTCTGTCAGCGTAGCACCAGCAGCAAATCTCATAGCGTATATTCCTCCCAAAACGGCATGTGTCATGTACACCTTTCCAGATGCATTAATCGACTCCAGTAATTCTCGATTGAATTCATTTATTCGTTCTTCCTCTGAGAGCAGACAATTTTCGTATTTGGTTTTGAGCTTATCCATAACTGCTGATGGCGAAACCCTAAAACAGACCACGGCAAAATGTCTGGGAAACACAACATCAAACCTCTTATCACTTCCCACAAGCCTTTCAAAGAGCTTGGCCATGTTTACATGGCTGCGCAGGAAGTGTCTTAGATTTGCCACACCATAGTTTCTTAACACAAACCATAGTTTCAGTGAACGAAATCTTCGACTCAGAGTTATTTGCCAATCTTTGTAATCCACCACTTGCTTCGACTCAGTGGCTTTGTTCTTCAAGTACTCAGGATTTGTTGAGAGTGAGCTCACAAGATCACTTGGATCCTTCACCCAGAGGCAACAACAATCTAATGTTGTAAAAAACCACTTATGTGCATTTAGACTAAACGAGTCCGCACCTTCAACTCCGTCAATAAAATGTCGAAACTCCGGGCAAATGCAGGCACTTCCAGCATATGCAGCATCAACGTGGACCCATATTCCGAATTGTTTTGCTACGTCGCAAAGTGGCTTTAAGGGATCAACAGCAGTTATTGCAGTCGTCCCGATTGTGGCACATAGAAATAATGGGATCAGTCCAGCTTCTACATCCGAGTTGATTTGTGCCATCAGTGAGTCTGGCGACAGCCCATAGGATGAAGACTTTGTTGTCTTAATAGCTCGGAAATTCTTGACATCGATTCCGACAATCTGAGCAGCTTTCTGGAGGGCACAATGAGTTTGATCAGATCCATATACAACAAGCTTAGATATGTTTTCTCTTCCAATCTTGTTCAGAACTCGATCTCTTGCTGCAGTTAGTGTGCACAGAATGGCCTCACATGTAGTTCCTTGTATAACTCCACCGCCATTGCCCGAGAAAAGGAAAGACTTGGGAAGCTTCAGCATTTGGCCAAGCCAATCCATAACTACATTCTCAAGCTCAGTTGCAGCCGGTGATGAGATCCAGTTGAATCCCACAACATTAAATCCGGAACTCAGCATTTCACCGAGAAATCCGGCGATGCTACCACTTGAGGGAAAGTAAGCGAAGTAGTTGGGACTTTGCCAGTGCGTTATACCTGGGACAATGTGTTCTTGTACGTCCTGAAGAATTGTCTCCATAGACTCAGGATTGTATGGGGCCGATTCCGGCAACCGTTTTCTGAGATAGCCAGGTTCAACTTGGCTTCTAACCGGGTACTTCTCGACATTTTTGTAGTAATCAGCAATGAAGTCAATGATCATGTGGCCTTGCCTCCTGTATTCCTCTGCGTCCAGAGGGTTAATGAGTAAATCTGAATTGTATTTGATTTCAATATCGGATGTGAGACTCCCCATTTAGAATGGGAATAAAATCGGATTGGAAGAAAATGAGAGTTTTCTAGTTGAGAATGCTGGCGCAGGACAAGGTTGTCGGGCTTGAAGCTGAAGGTTGAAAGTATTGGGATGTTAATTAAGAATGAGAGGGAGCCTATTGAAAATTAAATTGCCAGAGAAAGCTTCTCTGTAAAAGCCTTTTCTCTTGGCTGGTTCTAAAAACTGGAGGTGAGCATCTCAGTTTATATCGTCTGTTGATATGGGCATTTTTGTAATTTCGGCAACAAAGTATAGCTGTCCAAGTTTTACTGATATAAACTATCCTAGACCATGATGCATGAGGTGAGGGCATAATTATAAGATCAATAATATAATAGCCCCACCAGTGGGATCTAATTGTATATACTTTTCTGATGCTTCTGCCCTGCGGAGTTATTGAGTAATAATTTTTTAACAAATCTCTTCTATTATTATTACAAATCCTGCATGCACCATGCAGGCATATGTCCCCAGAGAATTGATTCCTTCTTTTGCTATGGTATTAGGCAAAGGCATTTCTTCCGATCTATTATCATCAAGTAATATTTCACGGAAACTTGATGCTCAATTGTAAAATAGAAATTTACCAATAAATAACAAGCATATGTTCGGAATAAATTTTAAAATACATCGGAGGCACTATGTTAATTGTATAACAAGTAAAATAATATTATGTTATATATTTATTTATTTTAAAAAATCAATATGTAACTAGTAATTTTATTAAATACAACTATAAATGTCACACTTACATTAATTAGTTTTGATGATCATCCATGCCCCCACCAAAATAATCTTATTTATTTGTCTTGTATGGTCAAATCCCTTGTAGTTACTTACAATACTGTAAGGGTATGTTTGATGCATTGCATTATGGGATATTAAAATATTGTTCACATTTAATTAATACTAGTGCTATGTGGGTCGGGTTTAACTAATGCGGCCACTAGCTTTGCTTTATTCTTTTGTTTTTACTTTTGCTTAATAATAATAATAATAATAAATAAAACTTTTTAATTAAATATAATTTTTTTTATTTTTACATTATAATTTATTAATAAATTTATAATTTATTATAACCAATAATAAATATTTAAATTTGAATAATATTAATTTAAAATTAATAATAATATAAAATATTAATACAATTTAAATATATTAATATAATATAATACCTAATTTAAATTAATCATAAAAAAATTAATACAATACTGTAAAGCACCAAATATTATACAATATTATTATAACACTATATTAATATAATATATTATAATATAATATATCAATATTAAAATAATAATGAACCAAATACGCGTTAAAAGTATACAAAGTGTGTGGGTCCGGTGGGAGCCCCCACCATTTTATGAGATTGTATTGCGTGGTCCTTCCATTCGTGACCTTTGGGATCTCAATGGCGTCATTTTGACCTTTAACTTAACGTTTTTCGTTTTGTGAAAATTAAAAAAAAAAAAAAAATTGGAAAACGCGTTCGGCATGGGGTTTTTCCCTAAGCTAATAACCATAGTGGGATTCTACCTACTGCATGTCATTCTACAATTTTTCCTTTGACAGCAAATGTGATTATTTGCGATCAAAAAATTGGTGGGCCCGACGGAGAATGACATATAGTGTACATATATCCATATGTGTGTGTATATATACACACACATACATGCAAATGTATATACGTATGTATGTATGTGTTGTGTGAAACTCTGTGACGTTTGGGATCGAGTTCAAGAATAGAAATTCTGACAAAGTGTTTTAAACATCTAACAGAAGTTTAGTTAACGCGATTTTCACTTATATCACGAAAAATGCTTATATCTTTAATAATTTTTTAAATTTTATTTACTACATGTATTCTTGGTTTACTTTTTTTACAAATATTTTTTTTTTTTTAAAAAGTTTCAATCCCAAACACACAATCCCTCAATCCTAAAAACAATTTAACATTTTTCATTAAAACCAATCCAAAATCAAGCAATGTCCCATATTCGTTGTTGTCGAATTGGCTGATGGTCAGACAAAAGTCCATCGCTCAAACTGCAATCAAATCTAGGTGGCAATCTATCACCCAGCCCAAAAGATTAAAAAAAAAAAATGTTAGATTCGATTTAACGGAATCTCCATAGATATATATATATATAGATATATATTTTGTATATAAATTATAGACTATAAATTTCGTTACGTTTACGCATTAATTTTTTTTAAAATGCATTGCTAAAATAAAATAATTATTCAAGTTTTATTTGCAAGTAGTTACAGATATATAATAAATTACAATATCTTATTTATTTAATAAAATTTTTAATAACATAAAATAAAAAATATAAAAAACTATTAATGATTTGTAATAGTATTTATTATTACATTATTTATTTCTTTACTTAATATTTTGAAAATATCTAAAATGCAAATTTTAAAAGGTTGTACATATAATGTAACTATTGAAAAATAATTTTCATAAAAATTATGTAAAATGTATTTTCATTGTTTTCATTTTTTTCAAACAAACTACCAAATATTTTTTACTCTTTTCATTTCAAATATTAGTCTCATGACAAACTAAAAAATATATTTTATTTTCACTAAGAAAAACTAATCATCCTTGTTTTCTAAACCAAACTCAAAAACACTATTTAAAATACAATCTAAACACGCATTTATGATGGATGACTTCATGTGTGCATTTATTATGTAAAATCGCCATGTAATTGATAGTTATATTTAATTCATGCACATATGTTATACATGTATTAAGTTAATGTAGTATAAATAAAGGTACTCTGTAATCTCTCCCTCATTCCTTGAGTATGTTACATCGTTTTCCACTAGTTTTAATTTTTTAATCTCTTTTAGGAAACTTACATTTTGTTTCATTTTTTTAATTTGATTTCTAGAATTTTGTTAAATTAAAATTAAGAATCCCCGGATGTTAGGAATTAATGTCCGTATGTTATTTTTTTATTGAAAAAGAATTACATAGGAGCTACATATAAAATGATATCCAATATTTTTCAATTGTGATAGACACTTTTAAGTTTTAAATTATATTGTCAATCACTTTAATTAGGGCTAGGCAAAAAAACCGTATCCTAGCAAAAACTGAACTGAACCGATTCGAACCGTACCGTTCGGACCGGTTTTAATTTTAAAAAAAACTGAAATATATAATTTATAAAAAAAATAAAATACTGGTTCGGTATTCGGTTCACTCAGCTGAACCGAAAGACCGAACCGAAAAATCGGGTTATTTTTGAAATTTTATTTAAATCGACACATGTTAAATTTTAATTGATTGCGTAAGATAAATAAAATAGACATCCACACACACAATTTCAAGTATATATATACTACAATTTCTGACTACTAAGTTTTCTTTTTTTTAAAAAAAAACTAGTATCTTATTTATATAAATTGTTTATTTAATTATTTATTATTTTAATTTTTTTATAGATCCAAATATTGAGTTAAAAAATGCCTAAAGTTGATGCTGATATTGATAAAGATGGGAAAATGTTGTTGGCGTTTGTTTGTATTTTTTCCTTTTGGGTGAAGATATGAGAATATTGTGTGTGTGTGTGTGTATAGAGATGGCCAGCCAACGTGTCGTGCAGCAGGACCCATTAAAAAGCCCGCGCGTTATCGTGCTCGTCTTGCGTCTTCTTATTCATTCGCGTGTGCCGTGCCAATCCGGCAAATGTGCCGTGCCAACATGTGCTCGTGCTCGTG
Organism: Citropsis articulata; assembly: GCA_030449925.1. Taxonomy (NCBI): domain Eukaryota; kingdom Viridiplantae; phylum Streptophyta; class Magnoliopsida; order Sapindales; family Rutaceae; genus Citropsis; species Citropsis articulata. Next base: position 5,338,857 of record JASUUH010000211.1, on the reverse strand, counting down.
CCCACACATGCCGTGCCATGGGCTATGCCGTGTCGTGCCGTGCTTAGGAAAAATAACCCACTAAACTCTTTTCTTTTTTTCTTTTTTTGAGAGCACATGCCAAGTTATTGTCTTATTTTTTTTTAATTTATATACTTTTTTTTGGATCCATGTGCCTTTATTTAAATTTAATAGAATAAAAAATTCAAAACTCAAGTTCATATTCAATGATAATAAATTAATAATAATAAGAGAATGTAATATTAGTTACTAAATTTGACTCTATAGTATTAGAATTCTTTTTTAGTACTTAAAAAACAACAACAACAATAATTTTTTTTAAGGGTTAACTTAATTGTTAACTTGGATTACGTAGAGTCATATATCATAATTTATAATAATATTAATACATATTTATAATTTTCCTCTCTCTTCAACTCTTCTCTTCACCAAATCACATCCTTTTCCTCTCTCTTAAGCTCTTCTCTTCATCAAATCATCACCGTCCCTCATCATACCTTCGCTGTGTTCATGTTCATCGGCACCATCAACCTCCATTTGGCCGCCGTTTGTCCACCTTTGCCAATCGTAATCGCGGCTGTGATGTTGTGGTCGTCCTCATCGTCATCGTCAAGTAGCCGACTTTCATTGCTTCGCCGCCGATCCTTTCAGTTCATGAACCGAAGCCATGAATAATTGTAGACATGGCTTTTGTATTTTCTAATGTTGTGTTATAGATTTATATTTATGATTGGTTTATTGCTTTGAAACAATGCAAATTTTAGAATATGTATTTGGTTTTTAGGAATTTGGGGTGTATTTGATTTTTGTAGAACTAAGTTTGTATTTTATTTTTATTTTTATTTTTATGTAATCCGGGTTTAAAACCCGCAGTCCAGAAACCCAAATTTTTCCGGGTTTAACCCGGACCGGACCCGCACTCCTAAAAAGTGGGTTTACATCCGGGTCCGGTAACGACATTTTGGTCTTCGGGTCCAGAATTAAGAAAGTCAAACCCGGACCCGCACCCGGAAATTACCATCCCTATGTGTGTGTGCGTGCGCAGAGTATTCATACAACTGAAAAAATGTGAGGAAAATGTCAAACGCATTGCTCGCTAGCTACATGTGGAAAATTAAATGTGATTGTCTAAGATACTAATTAGTAATATATTTGGGGTTTTGTGATTTGTCAAGATATGCACACTCACTTTGAGATTACGTTGAATGGTCACGCATGGCAGGCGGGCAATGCGTCTTTCTCTCTTTCAAAGTCAGCTGTCGTGGTTGGTGGTGGAGGTTGGATGAAAGCCTAACCTGTCCCAATGTTCATGTGTTTTAATTGCTTACCACGTGAGAATTAATCAATGGCAGGACACAGAAATTAATTATAAAATAGGCGGAGCTACTTCTTAATGGAGAGAAAGGTGAAAGCTCCTGGGTATCCTTACAACATTTTGTTCCGTAATTCATTGCTTGTTATGTACATACGAACATTATTATGATTAATTAGAAGCATATACCGGTAAGTGAAAAAAAAGAACAGTGCTTTTAGAACATTTAAGATTTTTCTCAATTAATGATAGGGTTCAACAAATTTAATACTAATAAAAGGGAGTTTGAATGTAGTTTATTTTCTACAATGGTATTCGATTAATATATATTTATAAAAGCACTATGTGTTTAATGTAATTTACAACCAGTAAAAATAAGATAAAAATATGATACCAGTCCCATTTGAACTACTTGTTTGTTACTCATTTTTATCTAGTTTTTGCTAGTCTTAAATTACTCTAAATGTAACTTAGGGATTGCCTAAACACGAATATTTGAATAAAATCTTGTAAAAGAGTGACAAATTCACATTAAAAATATTTTCATTTAAAATTTGACATATATTGAGTAACACTTCAAGTAATTTAATGGTGTATATTAGAAATTTTTATTCATTCACCTTTGAATTGCATTAAGTTAAGATTCAAATTTTATGTCAAAATTTTCAATTAAAAACTAAAGTCTCACGTATAGAATAATTCTCTAATGAGGACAACATCATTTTAACAAAGTAGGATTATCATTCAAATAATTAAAAAAAAAAAAAAACATATACCAATACACTAACAGACAAAAGTCAACTTTTAATATGTTAAAATTTTTTATTTTTTTAATTTTAGTTACATTTTCAATTTATTAAAGTGAGGATATCCTCACCAAAGAATTATGAGTGCTATAATTACTCACTTTGGATACTCCATTGAAAGTGATGTAAAAATAATAGGTTAATAATTAATATTAAAATTAATTAATACCATATACAAAATGTTAAATGTTTAATAACATATTAATAAATATCCTAATTAAGTATTTAAATTAAGTATAACATTATTAAAGAATTATTCAACTTTTGGAGGTGCCAAAAAGGGTAGTTGATGCATGTGATATGTCGCCTGAAGTGGACTAAGAAGTTTGAGATTGAAAATGACCAGATAATTAACCCTGTCTACTAAAAAAATATATAAATAACAAGTGTGTCCTTTCATCAGTTTATTTGTGAAATCTTCTATCAATATCAATATTCAAGAAAAAGATTGTTCCCTCTTGGCTCTATCAATAATTAATTAAGGCCGCGCGAGAAGCTATTCTTGTGTATTGATAAATATATAAACTAGCATTACACAATGCTTTTTATCTGAGCTTTTTGACCCAAAAGATTCCAGCCTCTTAAATTTAAGACAACTAGTAAGTTTTTAAGTGGATAAAACTTGGGTTAATACTTATTTAGTTTTATATTTTGATATAAATATTTATTTTAAAAACTTGGGTTAATACTTATTTAGTTTTATATTTTGATATAAATATTTATTTTAAAAACTTGGGTTAATCTTAATTTGCCAAAAGTGATTCTTGGTTAATTTATTAATTAATTTTTTGTAGATTAAAAAATTAATTGTAAAAATATTATTGCAAGAGTATTATTGTAAAAGTAAAAAAAAGTAAAGGTAAGAGCTTAACATATTTAGGACTAGTTTGGGAATGCTGTAACTTTTAAAATAATTGCTGTTAGTTTTGCCGTAGAAATAATCAACCGTGAAGAGAATTAATTAAATGTTTAATAAATTTTATTTTCAGAAGTATTGTGAGTTTTGAAAGCAGTTATGGACGTTTGGTTATTTTTACTATTAAACTGCTGAAAGAAAGTAAATGACTAAAATGTATATAACATAGGATAAAATTTATTTATACATATAGAAACATGTACATAAAACATTTTTAATTGTGTGTTATGATAATTTTTACTAAAAATAAAACTTACAATATATTGATTTCATTTTTTTATTTTTTTTATCTTAAAAAAATTGATAATAAAATTTATAATATAGTAAAACAAATTTAATAATAATTTGACAACAAATTGATATTGATAAATTGATATTGATGAATTGATATTGATGAATTATAATAAAAATTTATTAAAATATTAAATTTTTTTCTAATTTGATTAAGGATAATTTTGGGTTTAGGTAATAATCTTAAGGATATTTATAGAATTGTATTAAAGGATAAAATTGATTTTTAAAGTCAGAATCTAAAATGTACTCCTTCTCTGCTTTTTAAGATCAGCTATAAGAAAGACTGATTTTGACAAAAGTGATTTTGTTTTACCAATCACTAAAATTAATTTTTAAATTTTCAAAATTACTTTTAAACCTCCAAAAAACAATTCCAAATAGACCATTAATAGTAGGAATATCTTGAAGTATTTTTAAAATATAGTGATTAAATGGACACTAAATTAAAATATAGAGATCAAATGAGCATTTACCCTTTACGTAATTAACCCACACACATCAGTAAAATTCGAATTTAAACCTGAGTTTTGAGTCATTGAAATTAGACCTTAGCCTTAAATAAATACTTAGTTCCATTAATTTGAGTTACTTATTATTAGTTCTTGTATTTTAAAAAATCCTTAAAAATAATCATGTAAATACTATTTATATCAACTTAATTTTCAAACAAATCTGGCATGTAATAATTAGAAAATAATAAAACTAAATAGATTTTAGCAAAAACTAATGTACAATAGGAATTTTTTTGTCATATTTGAAATATGTATACGGACTAGTTGACGAGAGATTACAAAAAACATTTTTCTGTTTTAAACAAGTACAAGTGTTTGTTGAGTTTCTCTACTGGATCTAGTTTTGTCTTAAGCTACTACATTAATTCATACAATATGGGAGATTTATTTGACTCTCTCGGTCTTTCTCACTTAATAAAATCCAAATGGTCTTCGATCTCTTGTATTTTTCTCAATTATGATGTACTGTACTTAAGCAACTGTAGTACTGTACCACCGTTTTGTCTTCTACCTTTTGACTCCCTACTTTTCTTTTTATTTATAATTATAATAATTTTATTTTTTTTCTCTTTCTTCTCCTCTATATTCAGATAGTCTGTTCCTTTTTTCTCCGCTTAGATGATTAATCAATCGTTAATCAACAACTCCTTTCAAATTAAAACATCATTAACTAACCAATTAACTCAATTATTTTTCACATCACAATTAAGGCAAAATGCATAAATTTAATTTGAATATTTGGATGGCAATTGTGAGACCATGGCAATTGAATAAATTAAAATAATAAATCAAATCTATTAGCTATAAGTGATTGATGTCAGATTGATTTAATCTATAAATAAAGTTTAAGTTTTGTTATTTTTGAATAACTAATAACTTTGAAATTAAATTGTATTGTAGTTATTATTTTATTTAAAGTCCCACTCCACATATAATTTAAAGTGGCGGTTAAAGTGTAAGAAAAGAAAATAAAATACATAATTTTTACAATTATTTATTTAATATTTTATTTTAGTAATGTCATGTTAGTTTTATTTTTAAGCTAATTTATTAATTGAATTTTAATTTGAAGTCATTACTTATCTCACTCCTTAAATTAAAAAAAAAAAAGAATTAGATATTGATGTTTAGTTATATGTCAAATTTTTAACTTCAGACTAATTTTTTGATTGTTTAAATTATTCACAAATTTGAAACAATTTGAATTTATGTATCAAAATTTTAAAATATTCGATTTTTTAAAATTTCAGTATAAAACAGGGAGTATAACGTTAATTACCAAACTATAGTATTATGCCATTGAATCGACTCTTACATTAAAATCTAACGGTGACAGCACAAGAAGACAAAATAGTGGGTACCCTGTAACAATTGCACGGTAGATGGACCCAGGGGTAAGCTTACCTTACCTTTGATGTAAGAAACCAAAGTGACATGACCATTTAAATCACGTACGAGCAACGCGTGGCCGTAAGGGGGCATAACGAAAAATGTGTTGAAACCGGATGGAAACCAGTTGCAATATGGGTCAACGGTAAAGTCAAACATATGCTTTCCTTATTATAGCCGGTTGAAGCTTTGGCGGTTATCAAGGAAAAATTTCAATTTGAAGATTTTAAACGTGGGTTTAAGAAGTTCACATGCCATAATCTGATGGCTTGTCTATTGACCATGCAACAGCTCCCCTCTGAAACATTATCTGCTCAAATTTCATACAACTATATCATGGAGTTAGCTGAACAGAGGTTGAAAAAAGCGGAAAAAAATAGTTTCAGAATTGTGGCTATTACATGATGGGGAGGTGCGGTTTCAGAGGTTAGAGAGTGATTCGAAAATTTGTAAACTATTTCGTTATTTTATCTTTCATTGGACTAATGAAATTGTAATATCATTGATTTGTTTAGCATTTAGTTGAATATTCTCATTATTTTATCTAGCTTCAAATTCTGAAACGGCCCATATGCACCAAATGTTTGATGAAATGTCTGAATGGCATATGGGAATCATTATTGGCTAATATTGAACATTTTAATGAGTTAACAAATTAATGTATGGATTTGAACTATTTTGAAATAATTTCGTTACTAACAAAGTAAACATGATTTGTTGGCGATGAAGTGAGTAAACATAATTTCGCCCGTCGCCCGCTCGTCTCTTCTCTTCTCTTTTCTCTCTGTCACTGAGGAAAAGGAACAAGTGGAGGCAAACCTGCGTATGTAACTCTCTCTCCTTTTCTTCACTTGCACTCCTCGATTTGTTTGATTCATTTTGTTTGATTCATTTTGTTTGATCTGTGGTAACTGATAATGGAATCTTAGTTGTTCAATTTTCTTAATTTTCTTCATTTTGTTTCTTTTTATTTCAATTTTCTCGATGCTGCTGTTTGCCTTTGCTGTTTTCTGGATTCTTCACTTGCGTTTTTTCACTTCTTTGCACACTGCCATTGGGTTCTTTGCGTTTTCCTGTAATCAATTTTTGCATATTTCTTTTTTCGTGCTTCCAGACTTTTAATTTCAATTTCGTTAGTTGTAACCGATTATATAAACAAAAAGTTGGTTGTTTTTTTGGTTTGATTTTCATGCTTTCATTGATCAGTCCTTGTATAGGCAGAGGAGTGTGTTGAAGAAACTTGATATATTCAATTCTGGAAGTTCGATCAGATGATTATTCATTGATTTGAATTTTCCCAGTCTTGGAGAATTGTCAATAAATTGGATAATTCATGGACGTACATGGCACTTGAATATTGCAGGCGGCAAGTACAGAGCTCCTCTGCTTTCTCTTTGTTCATAGCTAGCTGACATTATCAGGTGGCTGAAAAAAAAATGAGAAGTATGATACTTACAGTTTTGTGCAGCTCTATGCGAGTTTTTGACTGTATAGAGAATAGATTTAACTCACATGGGAGAAGTCAAACTAATATCTACTGTCAAAATTATTAGTCATTATATTGCTTGCTGGTGGCACATGTATGCATAAAACATAATGATAGTGTTATACAGTTATTAATTATACAACAAGGCTAAAATAAAAATCATGTTAAGCTCTACGACTACTTCCAAACAAACGAGCTAGCTAGTTCTGGAAGTTTACTTTTAATTGTCAAATTATTTTCTTAGCACAGTCTACTGAGAGAGCAAATGAAAGAAATAAAAAGGAAGTGGCTTGTTAGTGACTGCTCTGTGATGTTTTTTTTTTCAACTTAATTATGTCTGATCTTGATCCAGAGCCTGTTGTTGAATTAAACCCTCAAACCTCAAGTAATGTTAATGTTGAAAACCCACAAATTCACTCAACTATGTTCTGAATAGTGTTTATTTTTCATTTTTGGTATGTGTTTGGTGTTTATTGTGATGCTCAATTATGAATGATCAAGGTCCTAAATAATACAAATTATTTAGTTGTTTAATTGTTTGCTTTAATTTGCAGATTAATAATGATGATTTGGTTGGAGACTAATGATGCGTTAGAAGATTGGAGATTAATGATGCGTTAGAATAATGAACTTTTTGTAAATTTGAAATTAATTTGTAATTTCATATTATAATTTCTTTTTATTAATTCATAGTTTTGATATTTTTTAAATCTAATGGATGAAAGTAATTTTAACATAAAACAAGGTACGAGTGCACGAGTAATTTAAAGAAAATTTTAGTTTTAATCACATATTTACTTATTTTTTCAAATAAGTCCTCATAAATTTTGTATAATTAAATAGTTTTGTTGTTTTATTTTTGTCCATGTAGCACTGCACAGAAGGGTTTGCGCAGGCCGGACACTACCCGAACCGTGACCCTTAAATTATTGATTGTCATGGGGGTTTTTTTTTTCTTCTTCAACCATTGTTAAATTATTGACTGTAATCGGGGTTTTTTTTTGTTTCTTCTTCAACCATTTCGTGCGCCTGTAACCATGTTGATAAGGAAACCAACGCCTTACTTTTACAGTGTCTAGTTCCCACGTGCATTGAAGTTAACTGTCACGGTTAGCATAACATGTGTGGTCAAATCTTCCCGGTGTAGTGAAAGGCTGATTGACTGAAAAGCATTTACAGATTACGGCAATTTCCGTCGCACTCAACATTTTGCACGCATGCTCTCATACAGCCTGAGCAAGGAAAATGTCACACACATTGCAACACTGGCTTAGATATACTTAATTGATCCTTGCATCCAACTTTTAAAGTACATCAAAAGCAAAAAATACTTCCAATTGATCGTTTAGTAGTAAGCTTTGACATCATTGACACCGCACGATAAGCCAAAAATATGACAACACATGCTAAAATCATCTTCGCTCCTATTACATGAAATGAACGATTTACAATATTTTGACAGAATGCTAAAAGAACTAAAATTATACATTAGCATTACTTACGTAATTAATCTATACATGCCTTTTCATCCTTTTCCTTTATCTTCTGTACAGCTTCTTTACTGCAGAAAAAAATAAATATTAAATAAAAATATCATTGCATCAATCCCATACATTAAAACTACTAAACCTTTGCTTTATGTTTAGCTAGGTTCATTTATTTTAGTCATTATAATTTTCCTTTATGATCATACCTCTTTATCATCATCATGTTAACAACCATAGAATAAAGATCATTAAATACATGACATTTACTACTACACTATCAAATATGGTTATCGTTCTTCCATTACTACATTCAAAATATCAATTGAACCCATCAATTAAATTTCTATAATATATTACTTGTTCTCATATATCTGTTCACCTCACACTTAAGTAGAAATTCAAACACTGCAATTATATCAATTAACAATAACCTCCAATATATCGTTTACCAGGAATACCAGCATCATACTCACAAGTACGAAATAAAACCGTAATTGATTCTCTCGTTTTTCTTATCGTCTGCACTTTTTTCAGCCTCCACTTTCTTCTCTTCACGACAAATCATCTGCTTTAAATCCGGTGAACTTGTTAAATCATTGACCCAATTTTCATTGAAACCTTCTTCCCTTTGCCCTGCCATTTCTTTCCATCTGGAACTCATTTTTCCTTTTCACTGAATGAAACGAACCAGTTTCCGATTTTCATATTTCTGTTCCTAACCTTTCAAAAGCGCTCTTCCATGAGTTACGATTACAGTCTTAACCCATGCTCACGACCTCTGGGTTTCGTCAGGATCGATTCTAGAGGTGTTCCAAATACATGTGTTAAATTAATAACGACCCACACCGTAACAATGAATTATGTGAGGGAAATTATTGAGTGAAGATAACTTAACAAGAAGAGGCTGGAAAATTTACCTTTTTCACAGACGTTCGTGCGACTGGAGGTGCGGTTTTGGATTAATCGTTGATGTTCGTGCTATGCAGCAATTTTTTTTGGTTTGCCCAATTTGTGTATAAGCCAAATTGAACGAGTATATTGATACAATTTTCCCCTCTTTGGAAACCTATTTACTGTGTTTTCCCTCTTCAAATTTTCGCATACCCAGCTCCTCACTCATTACCGGTTAACCCCTTCACTGAATTATAACTTGTAACGTAGCAGCAGGTTGCCCTTATTTTGTTTTTTTATTCATTTTATCCCTTACACCTGTAACTAGTTTTGTGTTAAATTCCTTTACATCGGTTGGATGGGAAAAATGACAAATCCAACGGTGGTTTTTCTCGGGACGTTACTTACACTTTATGGAAGATAAGCGCTGCCCAATTAATGGAAAGATTTATCTTTTCTTCTTAAAAAAAATTGTACTTTTATTTATTATTATTATTTTTTGGATCCCAAAATTATACTTTATTGCTGACAAGTTTTTAATTTTTAATTTAGAGGGAATATTTTTTTAGTTTTGAACTTCGTGAATATTTAAGGCCATATGACTTGACCTCTGGTAAATAAATTTAAAGGATTAGTGAATGCTGGTACGTTTTATCTCAATTTCCAATACTACAACTTGCAACTCCAAAATTTCCAAGTGAATGCATGCTAGAATATTATTTTTTTTGACTTTGACTATACTTAATTTTGATTTAAGCTACTAATTAAATCGATCAGTATTAAGTAACACCACATGTATTAAATCGATCAGTATTAAGTATTAAGGTACTAATTAAATCGATCACTATACTTAATTTTGATTTAAGCTACTAAGTAAATCGATCATTATTTTTTTGACTTTGACTATACTTAATTTTGATTTAAGCTGCTAATTAAATCGATCAGTATTAAGTAACACCACATGGTTTTGGTATCTAAAGTATTTCTTTCCTCACAACCCAAAACAAAGAGGAAGCAATGACCGATAATACCTCTAATTTTTGGTCTTACCCAATTTCCTCCTATTTTTACTGTTATAATTTTGTATGGTTCCACACAAATAGCAATAATTCTGAACCAACCTGACCCAAATCAAATTCTTTAATATTTCAAAAATTACTGATTCGAGGATAATTGTTGCGTTGTTTATTAGATGGATTTTTGTTAGTAGAGGTTACAAAATTCTCAGACTGTAAAAACAAATTCGGTTTGAGAAGAATTTAATCATAAAGTGTTTAATTAATTAATTTAATGTTTAGAGAGTAAATTCATGAGTTATAGGTTCATTCCTTCAAAAATTTTGTTCTAGGTCCAGATTTGAAGAAATGAAAGATAACACGAACAATAATGTTACATATCTCAAATATTAATCCCAAAACTCATTCTAAATGAAGAAATTTTGTTCTAGGTCCAGATTTGAAGAAATGAAAGATAACACGAACAATAATGTTACATATCTCAAATATTAATCCCAAAACTCATTCTAAATGATGTGGCTGTTGATATAACATCCTAATTATAAGCTTATTCTAAATTAAAATAGACCCTCTAAAATAATTTATTTTAAAGTAAATCCCTTTATTCCTTTTACAACTAATGTAGTATTTATATTTTGGATTAGAGCGGGAATCTTAAGATTTGGAGTGTGGAGTGGGAATGAGAATGGGAGTAAGTTATTTATCTATACTGGAATGGAGATCATAATCCAATTTATGTGTTTACTTTGTCTTAGATTGGAAGTAAATAGTTTCAAATTATAATTTTACCTTTATTTAAAGAATTGTAGTTTTTAATTACAAAGTTAATAAAAAAATATACTCGATGAATAAATATTTATTTTATTATATTTGTAAATTTATAATAATTATTAATATTCTTAATTATGTACATCACAATTTTTTATTAATTTTAATTTTAACTATGTAAATTAAAAATTATTGATAAGGGCAATATAAATTAAACATTTTTACTATTAACATAGTACGTAATCAATATTTTCTTAGAATAAACTATTTATTATTATTAATTATTAATATTAAATAAATATAATACTATTATTTTTAAATAAATATAATAATATTTTCAAATAAAGATAGTATATAGTAATATTATTAAATCTCTATTAATATAATGATATTATTCTTAATTAATTTTAACTTAGAATCAAACTAAATTATTATTTAGTTAAATATAATAATTTTATTTAAATAAATATAATATTATTTATTTTATTTTATTAAATATAATTATATTAAATTTAATAAAAGGATGGTAAAAAAAGGAGGGTAACTATAAAATGAATTATTATTTTATTTTATTTAATATAATTACATTTAATAAATATAATTATATTAAATAAATATAATAATATTATTTTTAAATAAATATAATAATATTATATTTTTAAATAAAAATAGTACATAGTAATATTATTAATTCTCTATTAATATAATAATATTGTTTTTCAATAATTTTAACTTAGAATCAATGCAAATTATTATTCAGTTAAATATAATAATATTATTTAAACAAATATAATATTATTTATTTTATTTTATTAAATATAATTATATTAAATTTAATAAAGGAATGTAGAAAAGGAAGAGATGGGAGTGGGATTAAATATAATTATATTAAATTTAATAAAGGAGGGTAGAAAAGGAAGAGATAGGAGTGGTGGGAGTGGATTCCCACCCCACCTCTCCCCATGGGAGTCCCACTCTCACTCTCCACTTCAAAAATAAGTGATACTCACGGAGTAGGATTTTCAATTCTCTCTTAAAATATACAAATAAACACTAGAGTGAGAGGAATTTACAATTCTCACTCCCACTCCAGAAAATAAATGCAACATAAAAGTCTTTTGTCCCGTTTTTGGCCTGATTGCAAACTGAACGAACAGAGACAAGTAGAAAGAGAAAGTTCAGGGAGAGCAAAGTTTTCGATTTCTTCTCACTCATGATAGGTTCATAATTGCTACCAAACTATTTTACTAGCACTCAACAATCTACATGTATTTATTGATTCCTTTTTGTTTTTTTTAAATTATTTATCATGTATTTACATAATTTTTTTTTTGTGATTGAGATAGTAAATTTGGGTTAAAAGAATAAGAGGACTGATGGCGTTGTATAAATTTGGTAACAGTAGTTTGTATTCGGTGGTATCATCTCATCGCTTTTTGATTCGGTTGGCTGGTCTGTTGCCTCTTGTATTATTGCTTTTGTTTTCTAAATGATTTTGATTTCCTTCCTAAATAAAAATAATAAGAATAAAGACTTCATTTTTCAAACTAGGTTGCCAGATTTTGTATTGAATAATTTTTCTTCCTCTTTATCGGGTTACTAAAAAGTTTTTAATTTTTGTGTTTTACACAAATTACACTGAAAAAGTCTATACCTTTTTTGCATTATGTTCATGTTGATTTATTTTTTGTTAAATAATCATGTGTGCTGTATAATTTCTCCACTTTTTTGATTTAACGCTATAATTTAATCCGAGTCATGTTGAAAATCATTTTTTTTAAATTTTGTTTCACCCTGATTTTGCCTATAAAAATACATTATCAGGAGCTTGGAAACTTTGTCATTTAACCAAAATAATTTATTTTCAAAGTTTTCCCTTTTTTTACTTTAATCTCAAATGCAATAACTTAATCTGGTTTTGTTTGTTTTAGTTCCGAGGTTGCGTATGAAGTACTGCAAAAGATTTTGTAATATTAGTTAAGAAGAGAGGTGAATTGATTGTTATAATATCTAATGACACTGAAAATTGTGCACGGTGATGAGCCTCATTTTTTGCATCAAGGTTATTGGGAATTTGGCCATGACATCTAAAGCAACTTAAATAAGAATGATTGCTCCATTGGTTCAGCTTGTGTGTTTTGGAGAACAAATTGTCCAGTTATCGGCATTAGTTTTTTATGCCAAATTGCAGTACATAGAGAAGACAGTGAGGAGGTTGCACAAGCTAAAGTGCTCTCTGTGCTAGATTGGGCAAGAAAGCAGAGTTATATGATGGAAAGTTAATAGATTTTGTCCAGTGATTATTCATATTCATAGTTAGTAACAGTAACTATGGGAAAGAGAATAAATAAACATTATAAGTTATTTCAATGAACCCAAGAGAATGGCTTCTTCTGTAAACTCAATATGTATTGAAAATCAATCTACATTTAATTAGCTTTGTTATTCAAAGAGAAAATTTTCAGCAATATTCATTTGCATTATTATAAAAAACTAAAGATTTGCTTCAGCCCTAACTAAAATGTTCACCTTTTTTTTTTTCTTTTAAAGGAAAATTCACTAACTATAAGAACATAAAATCGCAAAAACATAACATTTGGATTGTATTGTTACTATAAAATTACAATAGCTCAACCTATAATCATCCACTTAATTAAAAATCCATAATTCATCATAAATTTTAGAGCAAAAAATTAACTCTGAAAGTAATTTAACAATAATCTAATATTATTATTAGATAACATAATGTTTTCAAATAATTCTTGCACTCCATATTTTTATGTTTGACTTTTTGTTAGATACTTCAATCTCTTTACAACTCTTAAGTGACCTGTATACATTAAAAAGAATTAGTTAAAAAGAAAAAGCTAAAGATTTGTTAAAAATTTGTAACTATGAGAAAATATATTATTTATTTATCTATGTATTACCCTAAATATAAAAGAAAATGACATCAACCTAATGACAATAAGAATAACATACTCCTCATAATTATATACCAAGTAGAAAGAATAAAAACACATTACCTGTATCGGATTATCAGAAGTAACCATTGCATGAACGGCGTTGTTCTCCCCCATATCTTTGTGTTTCATTACTTATCATTTGAGATCCTTTGAATAAAATAATGTGTAGGAATTATAAGTACCATATAATAAAATATTTGATAAGCATTTCAGATAAAATTTATTAATTTCATACCTTGGTAGCTTTCTTTTGCTTTTTTCTCTGAATAATTTGCTCAACCTTAGACCACTTTTGTTTATAAGGAGGACGACCTTTACTTTTAACTACTAGTGGAGAAAGAATTTTATCACTATGACTGCCTAGAAGCTCCCCACGTTTTGTTGTGCCATGAGCTATATTACTTCCACGTTGACTAATTTCACCACCACCTCCATTTAACATTAGTTTTGCTTTTAAATCATCTAATATCTCCAACACCATACTACAATTATTCTCATTATTAGTTGCTAGTTCAGCCACATCATAAAAAAAGTTGCACATCTTATCAAATATGAGTCCTTCAAGTTTTGTGCTCCAATTGTCATTACTTACTTTCACCTTATTGTGATATCCTTTTATATCTTGTCTCCATCACCTCAAAATATATTGTTTCGAAACCAAAAATATTTCTTTATGAATAAGCACTGCAATGATGTGTCGATATAATATTCCATAAAACTCAAATAGTCGACACTTGCAATTAATCTCACAATTAACCTCATTAAAAGAAACTTCAAAAGGGTCACGACGTTAATTCTCTCCAAATTTAACATCTTCAACTACTACAAACTTGGAAGTTAAAATATTTGTTTGACATGAAAATATCTCACAAAAGATTTTTCCTTGTAGCCCTTGCTGAAATTCTCTAAATTTTTCCATTGTATAAGCATCTTGGAATTGCTGCTGCATGGCATAATGAGTAACACTAGGGATATTAGAATTCAAATCATTAAAATCACCATGATTTTCTTTTTCCACCTTGTCCCGTAGTGCAATTCCATATTGTTCAACAAATTGTTTTAGAGTAGTTTTTAAATTTACATACCCATCAAAGAATGCATGCATACTCTCACTGCGTTGTGTTGTAGAAACTCCTGTCCAAAATATATCCTTCACTTATGCTTGCACCCAACGTTGCCTCTCATTATATGAGTCTTGCAACCATTCGTTGTTATGAAGATTATATTTTTTAATGAACACCATCCAACGTTCATTAAAATCAGAAGGTATTAAAGAATCTTAAACAATATTCTGCATAGTCAACTTGATGACTTCATATTTCTTGTAACCTTTCAATTTTTCTAGAAGATGTCGTGCATGCTGAAAGACAACTTTAGTCACCTTTTGCATGGCTTTATCTTGATTAGTGATTATGGCATTTGGAGCACAACCAGTCATGCATGTAAGCCAAGAACAAAGAAGCCATGCATATGTGTTAGTGTCCTCATTAGAAATCAAACCATATCCTAAAAATGCTGACTGTCCATGATGATTGACCACAACAAAAACAGCAAATGGCATATCATATTTATTTATTAGATACGTTGAATCAAATATAATAACATCACTAAATTCTTTATTTGTTGCTCTACTTCGCATCAGCCCAAAACAAAATTTTCAATCAAGCGTCTTCATCTAAATCCACCATATAAAAAAGTTGGAGTTGTCATATTGCATTTTTAAGAAATAATTAATAAATGCAGAAGCATCATCATCCCCGTAAGTGCCTTACTTTGTCTAAATGATTCCTACAATCTTTTTCTAGGAAAGCTAAATTCTAATGTCCTCCTGCTTCAACCATCAAAGAATTAAAGTTTTTATTCGGTCTTATTCCAGCTTGATCATTCAATTCCAACTTTCTTTGAGCAAACAACTTCATTACTCTGTTGATTTTTAGAAAACGAGCCTTACTTGGTGTGTTTAACTCATGATTATGCTCATATGTAATGGATCTGACTTCCCACTTTCTGTCCAAGCATGTTGTTGCCCTTACTTTAGCCTTAAATTTGTTTTGCATGTTGGCTGTAATCTAAAAGGATGGTTCGATAAAGATTTTGCTTTGTCGCTGCGTGAACGTGAAAATGTTACATATTTCAACTCTCCATCGTCTCTGAAATACAAGTGTGCAACCCAAGAGGGGGGGTGAACTGGTGTTTTAAAAATTATCCTAATCAAACCACACAACAATCCAATCTAATGCCTTAATAAAATTGAAAGTAATAAGTTCAATAAAAGCACAATAATAAATAAGTAAGGGAAGAGAAAAACAAACTCAAGGATTTTTTCGTGGTTCGGTTATCCCCGCCTACATCCATGCCTCCAAGCAACCCAAGTTTGAGGATTTCACTATCCAAGCCTTTCCAAGGCTTCAAATACTTACAATTGACTTCAAAGTGTCAATGAACCTTTACAACAAAGAGATTATTTCCCAATCTCTTCACTCAAGTGTATCACAAATTTGATGAGAAATTGAAAAGTACAACAAAAACTCTCTCAAAGAGTAGATATACAAAATGAAGAACAAATATGATTCAAAGATTTATGATTCACAAATTGAGAACTCAAGATATGTTGTATGCCTTTTGTTTGTGCTTGCTGGAGAGCTTGAAAATGAGTTGGATTTGAGTTTTTATAGTTGGAGCTAAAAAACTAGCTGTTATGCACTTTTTGCCAGAAAACGAATCAATGTTAACCATTAACGGTTAACCGTTTACGTTGGTCAAAGTTACCGTTGGACTGAATTTTAAATAAACGGTTAACCGTTAGTCACTATCGGCTCAAGGTTAATTTCCAGAGACCTGCAAAATAAATTTAGCTTAACCGTTCTTACTAAACGGTTCAAGATTAGCAATCTGTAAATAAACGGTTCACCGTTTTTCGTAAACGGTTCAAGGGTAATTTTCAGAGACCTGCAAAATAAATTTGGCTTAACCGTTCTTACTAAACGGTTCAAGGTTAGCAATCTGAAAATAAACGGTTCACCGTTTTTCGTAAACGGTTCAAGGTTAATTTCCAGAGACCTACAAAATAAATTTGGTTTAACCGTTTCTACTAAACGGTTCAAGATTAGCAATCTAGAAATAAATGGTTAGCCGTTTGCTACAGTGACTGCTATAATGAACTGTTTACAAAAAATTACAGTTTTGCCCAAAAACTTTTTATAACTGTACTATGACCTATAACGTTATAAAACTTTACAAATATGTCCAATTTCAGAATTTCTAAATAATACTCATTAATCCCACAAAATTTTAAAATTATAAAATGGCCCAAAATATTAAAATATTTTCAAATAGGTCTAAATCCGAAATTCCAAACAATATTTATTTAAAATCAAAGATTGTAAAATTCTTTCATTTTAGTACACAACTTGAGAAACAACTTAATTTCATAAAATCATTTTTCCATTAAATATAAAATCTTTATAATGTGAAAATAATGATTTATTTAAAATGTATAAAAAATAATTGAAGCTTTTAAAAACTTAATCATTCTTAATCTAGTTTGTTATCATCAAAATCAACATTATGGATACATAAATGCTAACAGTCTCCTTTGCTAGAGGTTATTTTAATAATTTTGAATCCCATTATCTTCCCATACATCTTGTATAACTCAAACAAATCCTGAGCTGTATAGAAAACCATGCCAACTTTTAGCTCAATAATTTCTTCTGCATTTGGTTCATTACTTATATTATTCTCGTCATCAACCTGATTCAAATAAAGCAAAAATATCCAACTAATTAAAATCATCATCAATTAATACAAATTCGAAACATATTAATATAAGGTATTAAAAAAATAAGAATAAAAATTTAAAAATTCACCTTAGCAATAATGATTTTTGGGGAGTCTTTTATTTCTTTTGACTCTAAATCCGTCATCTCAACTAAAAGTTTTGTTCTTCCTAAAGTTCCTATCTCTATTCATTTAGTTTGTAGCCAAGTAATTAAAATTCCATCATTCATTTTTTTTTTCCAAGTGTAGATTGTTGAGTGCTAAAATAGTTTGGTAGGGATTACAAACCTGTCATGAGTGAGAAGAAACCGAAGCTTTGCTCTCCCTGAACTTTCTCTCTAATTTGCAGCCAAGCCAAAAAACGATAGGACAAACTTGTTCAATTTGCAACTAGGCCAAAAATGATAGGGTAAAAAACTTTTAGTTGTAAAAGGAATAAATGGATCTACTTTAAAATAAATTATTTTAGAGGAGTCTATTTTAATTTAGAATAAACTTATAAGTGGGATTGATATTTGAGATATGTAGTATTATTGATATAAAAAAGAGTAGTGCTACACATTCCAAATTTTTTTTTCCTAAATAACTATCCCAAATGATTTGATATCTATCAATTGGTTGATTAGATGATACAATTAATTTACTTTAGATTTTGTAAAAAATTATCGACCAATTAATAATGCCACATTATTTAGGATATTTATTTGAGATAAAAAAATTAGGGATATCTATTATTACTAAAAAAAATTTCTAAATTAATATTCAAGCATACTTTTGAACTAAACAAACGTATTTATATAGAATCTCAATAGATTTTAGAGATTGTGATACAAATGCAAAATTTTAACAAGTTTTAAAAAAAATTTCCTAAAGTCAAACTTCCACCCAAAATAATTAATGAGTGTTTTGGGCCTTTGCAGGCTTGATAAGCTTGATTTGCTAGCTTATAGCTTGCAGCTCGATGCGACATTCACTAAGTGGTTGATAATTCTTTATAAACTTTAAGTGAATAAGTTATATTATCCCACCATTAATTAATGAATGCCACATCATTTTGGATAGCTATTTTGGATAAAAGAATCTGGGATGCATAATACTACTCATTTTCTATAAGTAATTATGAAAATTTTTTCCTTAATCTATATATTTAAAACAAATAATTAAAATGAGCCCCGTAAGATTTTAAAGTAACGATATTTATCTCATCAGCCCTCACTTTCACTTAACTTCGCTTAATTTTAAATTTGCCCTTATGAAATACATTATCAAGTATTTCCTTCAAGGTGTGTTTGGCATACTGTATTGTATTATTTTATATTTAATTATTTCAATATTTGATGGTACATTGTATTGTATTATATTATATTGCATTAGCATTGTATTATAATAACATTGTACAATGTTTGATGGTACATTGTATTGTATTAATTTTTTTTATTAATTTAAATAATAAAGTGATACAATAGTTGTAACATATACACTAATAAAATGAATTGTGCTAAATAATCCAAGTAAGACTCCTATAGTACATGTAATAATATTTTATAATATTATTAATATTGGTATTAATTTTAAATTAATATTATTCAAATTTATTTATACATAAATGTTTATTATTAGTTATATTAAATTGTTAAATAATAATCAATTTTTTATATATTAGTTACTATAATATAATTAAATAATGTAATATTATGTTATATTTTTATTTTTATATATTATTTAAATACTTATTACTAGTTATATTAACTTATTAAATATTAATTAGTTTTATATATTAATTATTGTATAATTAAATAATGTAATATTATGTTATATTTTTATTTTTATATATTATTTAAATACTTATTACTAGTTATATTAACTTATTAAATATTAATTAGTTTTATATATTAATTATTGTATAATTAAATAATACATTATTTAGTTATATTTTTAATATAATAAAAATTAAAATATGAATAATAAATTATAAATTTGTTAACTTATATTAATAATTATAATGTTAAGATAAAAGAAATAAAAATTAATATTATATAATATTACATTAAATTAAAAAGTTATATTTATTTATTTATTATTATTTAAATTAAAAAAAAGACACTAATCAGCGAATGTCGCGTTAGCACATCCCCTTTAATCCCTTACAATTTCTTTCCAAACGTGGCATCGGTATTAAGCTAGTGTAAATAGTGTTTTAATACCCTATAATCTCGTGTTTCAAACACACCCTCACTACGATCAATTAGAATTACAAAACTAAATATTTTTGACAAAGTTGCCCACTTGTACAATATTTTCTAAAGATTAATTTTTTCTTGTGGATATTTTACATTGCAGTGAGACTATTTAAATTCAATGCATGATTATAGTCATTTTGATTGTCCACACAAAGTCAAAAAGAATTTAAGCTTACCATAACCTAAATGCAAGCAACTTAGAAATTAGAACAATGGCATTGGCCAGTTTTGCACTTTGAATCTTAACTTGTCGAATTTGAATTGTGGGTTATGGTTTGGAATGTATAGGATTTAATTTTATTTTAAATATCAAATATGATTTTTGTAGATTTAATTATTTTGTAATCCTAATTTGATTATTTGATTTTTATCTCAGTTAAAAATATTTTTTTTAATTATATTTCTTGGTGGCAATAGCGACGATGATGTTTGAGAGAGAGAAATGAAATATAATAAAAATGAGAAACAATTTAGATAAATTTAAAATTAGGGAATGGTGTGATAAGACGAGGGGCCATGTCACCACACATGATTCTAACTAAAGAGAACTTTATCAACCTTAATACCTTTGTTCGAAATGATGTGACTGAGAACAATACCTTATTTTACCAAAAAATGACATTTCTCCCAATTCAAGACTAAATTCTTCTTGATACATCTTTGTAGAACTAGTGTTAGATGATGTAAACATTGATCAAAAGAATTCCCAAAAATAGATAAATCATCCATAAAGACCTCAAGAATTCGTTCAACCATATCAGATAAAATGCTCAACATGCATCGTTGAAATGTAGCAGGTGCATTACATAATCCAATAGCATTCTCCTATATGCAAAAGTACCAAAAGGGCAAGTGAAGGTGGTATTCTCTTGATCTTTTGGTGCTATGAGAATCTGATTGTATCCTGAGTAGCCATCTAGAAAACAATAAAATTCATGTCCTGCTAATCTATCAAGCATTTGATCGATAAATGGTAAAGGAAAATGGTCTTTACGTGTGACAGAATTTAACTTCCTATAATCAATGCATACACGCCATCCTGTAGTTACTCTAGTAGGCACTAATTCATTATCAGCATTGGTAACTACTGTGACTCCTGACTTTTTGGGAACAACTTATACATGACTGACCCATGAACTATCAGAAATGGGGTAAATGATACATGCATCTAATAGATTAAGGACTTCAGTTCTAACAACCTCTTTCATGTTAGGATTTAACCAATGTTGCATTTCCCTAGTAGGTGATTGATACGGAAAAGTGACATTTGATAAGGATAAAATTATTAGTTTTTCACTTATTGTATCAATTAATGCGCTCATTATTTCTAAATTATTTTAATACTCCCCAAATATACTTTTATGTTAAATTAATTCACAATATATTAATTTTCATATTGTAAATATTTTTCAGAATAAAGATGGAATGAAAAGCGAAATAAAAGAACCATCGGAGCACAATTGAGGAGATGTAATAATTATAATAATAAAATAATAATATTAAAAAAAAAAAGAACAACAAAACAAATAATGCAACCAAAGCTCGTGATGGTCATTCTGACCATCACGTATATCAATATATATATAAATAAAAAATAAAATAATAAAATAAATATTAATAAAATAAAATAAAATAAGAGATTCCTTGCCTATAAAAGGCAAGCGAGGGGCGAAGCAAAAGGGAGGGAAGAGAGTTTGTTGAGTGCGAAAAGCCGAGGGATAGAGTGCTGAGGAATTGTATTTTCTTTCTTTTTCTCTTTTGTTTTGTAATCAATTTTCTTTGTAACATATTTCCAAAGTTCATCAAATAAAAAGAGTATTTTGTTTTCTTTCAATATTAGTAGCTTTTTTTACTAAGATGAGGTGAAGTGTGAAGATTAAGGTTTCATTTTATGAGTTTTATTACTTTTCTCAAGTGAGTTTTAAGTTTATTTTATTCTTTTCTGGTTATTTTTATGTCATGTTAATTTAAAAGTTTTCTTGGATTTGTATGGTATTTTGACACAATGTCGACACAATAATATAGTTGTGGCACATTAGGCACTTTATTCTATATTTATCCACACACATAGAATTAAATGATATAATAAATAATTAGTAAAAGTGAGGCAAAATATAAAAATGAGAGAGTAAGAAAATTATAGTTTGAATACTGAGAGTGGATCCTGTAATTAAAGATATTTTTTAAATTTGTTTCAAATAATTTCTTTTCCCCACAATTAATTTTCTTAGTTTTAAATTGACTACCTGGATTTTAAATTCTGTGGTTCGACCCTGACTCACTATTATATGATAACTAGACACTCTTATACTTGAGTAATACACTTTGAATACATGTTTTTGGCTTTAGAATTTGCTAAATTTGGTATCAATTTGTCTTTACTTTATTTTTGTTTTATTTTATTTTATTTTTTTGTTTTTGTCGTCTACTATCTAGCCGTCATTTTATTTTATTCCTTTTCGTAAAATTTCAGTCAGCACCTCTCTTCTCTTGAAATCTTAACATTATCTATAAATTTTGTGAGAAACTTCACTTTAGCCCAGAAACTTCGCAAATCAGTCCTCAAACTAAATTCCTTTATTTAAACTTCTGCAATTTACTTTTCGCATTTATTTTAATGGTCGGTTCCACCGCCTAACTGTTATTTAAATTTTGTTAATTTATTTATGTTTGTTTATATGGTCGGTTCTACCGCCTAACATTTTAATTTCAGTTTATTTATTCTTGTACATTAATTTATTTAATTTTATGTTCTATTATATGGCTGGTTTTAAAATACCGCCTAACTTGTTTTCTTTAATTTCTTTATTTTATGGCTGGTTCTAACCTACCGCCTAATATTTTGTTAATTTTTTCCTTTAATTACTTTGTTTTTATGGCTGGTTTCACCGCCTAATTTATTTTATTTCAATTTTTTTATTTATTTATTTTTGCATTTTTTCTTATTTAATTTCCAGTTTATTTTTCTTTCTATAATTTTCATTTAGCGTTTTATGCGTCATTAGTTTAGCTCACATCATTAGCATTGCATGCGTCGTTGGTCTCGTACAAATAGTGACAGATTAATTAGGAGATCACCTTCACCACCTTTAGATATGGCTAATGTAGGACCTGAAAATTTTTCAGAGCATGAAGATAACCAAGCCTTACAAAATCTTCATGAACAACCTAGGACCCTTAGAGATTTCATGCATCCTACAAGAACAGGATCACCATCATGCATAGTCTTTCCTCCTGATGCATCACGTTTTAATTTCAAACCTGGTATCATTCAACTTCTGCCTACTTTTCATGGTTTTGAGTCTGAAAATCCATATTTGCATTTAAGAGAATTTGAGGAAGTCAGTAACACCTGCACTGATCAAAATTGTAGCATGAACATAATCAGACTTAAGTTTTTTCCTTTCTCACTAAAGGATAAAGCTAAAACTTGGCTACAAAATCTTAGGTCAGGATCAATAAGAACTTGGGATGAAATGCAAGCACAATTTTTGAAAAAATTCTTCCCACCCCACAGAACAAATTCTTTTAAAAGACAAATCACCACTTTCACTAAAAAACCAGGAGAAACCCTCTACCAAAGTTGGGATAGGTATAAAGAGTTACTTAACATTTGCCCACACCACGGTTTTGAAACATGGAGGTTAGTGTCTTATTTCTACGAGGGATTAACATCCCAAAGTAGACAAGTCGTTGAAATGATGTGTAATGGTGAGTTTAGGGATAAAAGTCCTGAAGATGCATTAGATTATCTTGACTACATAGCAGATAATGCACAACACTGGGATACAGTTGGGTCTTATGAGTCATCAAGTAAACCTCAGTCATCTCCATCTGGTGGAGGCATGCACAACCTTAGGGAAGACCATGACCTTCAAGCCAAATTTGCATCCTTAGATAGAAAAGTCGAAGTACTAGAGTCGAAAAAGAATGATCATGTAAAGTCTGTTCAAAATATTTCATGTTATATTTGTGACTCTACTGACCATTCTACGCAGGATTGTCCAACATTGCCAGCTTTGAGGGAAAGTTTGCACGAACAAGTAAATGTCGTTGACAATTTCAAAAGGCCAAATCCTAATCCATACTCCCAAACTTACAACTCTGGTTGGAGAAACCACCCAAATTTCAGTTGGAAAAATGACAACCATGCACAACCTTCACAACCAGTTCCTCCACGTCAAAATTTTCAAAACCCCCAGAGTTATCCACCATATGTCCCACCACCAAGAAAAACTTTAGAAGACACATTGCATTCGTTTATTGAAAAACAAGAGTCAATCAATAACCAAACGATGCAAACCTTGACCAATTTGACAGAAACCATTTCCAAACTTACATCTGCTCTGACCTTGCATGAAAAAGGAAAGTTTCCTGCTCAACCTGAACCAAACCCTAAGAGTCAACAACATCCTCAAATAGGGAATTCATGAAACCAAAATATGAGTCAAGTCAAATCGGTTATAACCCTTCGTGGCGGAAAGGTTGTTGAAAAACATATCCTTGACCCTCGTGAAACTAGTAAAGATTCAATTTCAGAAAACCAAGAAGAGTCCGTCGAACCTTTAACCCACGAAGAAATAACCAACTCTCCTCCTGTACCCCCATTTCCTCAAGCACTAATCAAGCCAAAGAAATCAAAGCACAGTCCAGAAATTTATGAGGTTTTTAAACAAGTAAAGGTTAACATTCCTCTTTTGGATGTCATTAAACATGTGCCCTCTTATGCTAAATTTCTGAAAGATCTGTGCACAGTGAAAAGGAAACATAAGGTGCAAAAGAGAGCTTTTTAGCGTAATGTAAGTTCCATTCTCAACTAATAATGCTTTGAAATACAAGGATCCTGGTTGTCCAACTATTTCTTGCATTATTAGGGATCATAAAATTGGACATGCTCTACTTGATCTTGGTGCCAGTGTTAATTTGCTTCCTTATTCAGTGTACCAACAACTCAATCTCGGTGAGTTAAAATCAACTTCTACCACTCTTTTACTTGCTGATAGATCGGTTAAGGTTCCAAAAGGAATAATTGAAGATGTATTAGTCCGAGTCGATAAATTCATATACCCTGTGGATTTTATTATTTTGGAAATGGAACCAATTGCTAATGAATGCAAACAAATTCCTGTTATATTGGGTCGACCATTTTTAGCTACTTCTAACGCTTTGATTAATTGCAGGAATGGAGTGATGAACTTATCTTTTGGCAACATGACATTGGAACTCAATGTGTTCAACATGTGTAAACAACCTCACCACCAAGAAGATGATGATAATGAGAATGAGGAGATTGATCTTATCGAGCCAATTATTGAGGAACACGTTCAGGATGAAAATTTCTCAAATTCTGTGGATATTTGTTTTGCTGGTTCTTTTGAATCAAGTAAAGAATTAAATTATAATACTACTAACATATGCTCTACACTTGATTCTATGCAGGTACCTACTGGTGATGATGACCAAGCAAGCTTTGAAGATATGACACAACCTGAAGAACCAAACGAAGAGGAAGCACCAGAGCTCGAATTAAAACCCTTACCAGAAGAATTGAAGTATGCTTATCTTGGAGAGCAACGGACATATCCGGTGGTAATTTCTTCCCAACTTACGCATGATCAAGAAGGTAAGTTGCTTTCTGTACTTAAAAAGCATAAAACTGCATTTGGTTGGACCTTAAAAGACATAAAAGGCATTAATCCTTTAATATGCACACACCGAATACACCTAGAGGAAAATGCTAAAACAACTTGTCAACCACAAAGAAGATTAAATCCTCATATGAAAGAAGTGGTAAAGAATGAGGTCCTAAAACTACTCGATGTAGGAATTATCTATCCTATCTCTGATAGTAAATGGGCAAATCCAACACAAGTAGTACCAAAGAAATCTGGAATAACCGTTGTAAAAAATGAAAATGGTGAACCAATTCCAACACGCATTCCATCTAGTTGGCGCATGTGCATTGATTTCACAAAATTAAATGATGCCACTAGAAAAGATCATTTTCCACTTCCATTTCTAGACTAAATTCTTGAAAAAGTAGCTGGACATCCCTACTACTGCTTTCTTGATGGCTACTCTGGCTATTATCAAATCCCTATAGCCTTAGAAGACCAGGAAAAGACCACATTCACATGTCCATTTGGAACATTTGCATTTAGAAGAATGCCCTTTGGACTTTGTAATGCTCCTGCAACATTTCAAAGGTGCATGCTAAGCATTTTTAGTGACATGGTTGAAAATTGTCTAGAGGTTTTTATGGATGACTTAACTGTATTTGGTAATTCTTTTGATACGTGTCTTGATAATCTGGAAAAGGTTTTGGAAAGGTGTAAAGAAAAATGATTAGTTTTAAATTGGGGAAAATGCCATTTCATGGCCATTTCTGGAATTGTCTTAGGTCATATTGTCTCGTCAAAAGGAATTGAAGTTGAAAAAGCCAAAGTTGAAGTCATTTCAAAATTACCCTCACCAAAGACAATTAGAGAAGTCCGTTCTTTTTTAGGACATGCAGGATTTTATAGGAGGTTTATAAAAGACTTCAGTGTCATATCTAGACCACTTTGTAACCTCCTAATAAAAGACACACCTTTTGAATGGACAAATGATTGTCAACAAGCCTTTGAAAAAAATAGCTAGTCTTTTGACATCAGCCCCAATAATGCAACCCCCTGATTGGTCTTTGCCTTTTGAGCTAATGTGTGATGCCAGTGATTATGTCGTTGGTGCTGTTCTTGGACAGAGGAAGGAAGGTAAGCCCTTTGTTATTTATTACGCAAGTAGAACTTTGAACAGTGCTAAAATGAATTACACTACAACTGAAAAAGAGCTACTTGCTGTAATATTTGCGTTGGATAAATTTCGTTCGTATTTAATTGGTTCATCTACTATTGTTTATTCTGATCATGCTGCTGTGAGATATTTAATGACGAAACAGGATGCCAAACCAAGGTTAATACGATGGATTTTGCTACTTCAAGAATTCAATTTGACAATCAAAGACAAAAAAGGCGCTGAGAATGTTGTTGCAGATCATCTTTTAAGACTTACAAACGAGTCTTCAATTGAAACAACACCCATTAATGATTCTTTCCCTGATGAATTTTTGTTTTCTATAAACAAAATGCCTTGGTATGCTAATATTGTCAATTATCTTGTAATGTGAAATGCCATGGACTGAGTTCCTGTGACAAGAGGAAATTCTTAATGTATGAAAAGCTTTTATCGACGATCCATACTGCTCAAGTACCGCTCGATCAAATTTTTCAAGATGCATACCGCATTTAAGTTAAGTAGGTCATTCAATTTGCCATTCAAGCATGTGGTGGCCATTTTTCTTCAAAGACAAATTGCAAAAATATTGCAGTGTGGATTTTATTGGCCTACATTATTCAAAGATTCTTATGCATTTTGTAAAGTGTGTAAGAATTGTCAATTGGTGGGGTCCATTTCAAAACGAAACATGATGCCTTTAAACCTCATTCTTGTCATTGAAATATTTGATTGTTGGGGAATTGATTTTATGGGCCCTTTTCCATCATCATTTGGATTTGTATATATTTTGGTTGCTGTTGATTATGTTTCAAAATGGATCGAGGCGATTCCTTGTTTAAGACAATGATCACAAAATTGTGATCCGCTTTCTAAAAGAAAATCTTTTGAGTCGATTTGGAATACCTCGAGCCATTATCAGTGATGGGGGAAAACATTTTTGTAATAAGCCATTTGAGTCCTTAATGAAAAAATATGGAATTACACATAAAGTTGCCACCCCTTATCACCCTCAAACAAGTGGTCAAGTTGAATTAGCAAATAGGGAGATAAAACAAATTTTAGAAAGATGCTTAATCCAAACCAAAGATTGGCTCTTCGACTAACCGATGTACTTTGGGCATATCGCATCGCTTTTAAAACATCTTTAGGAATGTCACCCTATCGCCTTTGTTTATGGAAAATCTTGCCACTTACCAGCTTGAACTTGAACATAAGTCATTTGGGCCATTAAAGCTTTTAATTCAAATCTTGACGATGTCACAATGAAATTGCAATTGAATGAACTTGAGGAATTAAGGAATGATGCATCTGAGAATTCTAGAATTATTAAGGCAAAAACCAAATTTTTTCATGACAAAAGAATTTTTCGAAAAACATTTGAAATTGGTCAAAACGTCTTGCTTTATAATTCTCGTCTTCATTTATTTCCAGGGAAGTTAAAATCAAAGTGGAATGGTCCGTTTGTTGTAAAAAATGTGTATCCATATGGTGCTGTAGAAATTGAGAATCCAAAGGATGGTGTCACATTTAAAGTTAATGGTCAAAGAGTGAAACCATATCTGGAACACCAATCACGTGAAGCAGACACCGAAATTAATTTGAGTGACCCACCAAACCTCGATTGAGCCTTTTTCTTTTAACTTTTTGTAAATTGATTTTACTATTGCTTTATCGTTTGAATTATTCGATTTTTTTTCTTTTCTTTTCCCTATGTCTTGAATGGAGTGCACTGCATTGCTTTTAATTGTGTGCTGTTTGACAAATGTGTTTTAACTCACCAAATTTTTATACTTATCATGAATACCTCCACGAGAAATTTCCTCATCGATCATCTTAAAACACTTTTCCATGTAAAATTTCACTTGAGGAAATTGATCCGATTTTGTAAATTACATCCTATTTGGGATCTACAACCACCAGCGTTAGTATTCCACGTTAAAGATCTAGAAAGACAACTCACAGAAATAGAGGATGGTATTTATGATCTACAATTGGAGCTGGAGGTAAATCAATAAAAGGACGAAGGTGAGTTATATTTCTTGTGTGTTTTGCTTTATTTTTGTACTTTTTCACTTTTGATTTGATTTGTTTGTTTTAATTCACTCTCCCGTATAAATGGCGGATAACGGTGCTCCGTGACTTTTTAAAGTCGGTATTCTCAGTTTCCCACAATAACTGAACCCCAAAGTCAAGCATGGAAGAAATACAACATAAATTGCATCAGCGTTTTCCTTCTCTCCTTCAAAATGCTCTCAAGAAGATTTACAAAGCTCGCTAGAACGATCGCGCTTGTTAATGATTAATGGGATTCCACGATATTCTGGTTAATCAAAGGTCCGACTTGGTGTGAGTTTTCTGATCCATTTGTTTCTTACATGCCTGGTTTTGGTAAAAGTACGTTTGCGAAAAAACGAAGAGCTAAGCGACTTGGCTCTAAATGTCCTAACTGTGTAAGACTTGCTTGCAACAAACCTCGTTGTAAAACTTTAGAAATGGTTTCTATAAATCGTGAAGATAAAATCAAGCATGAGTAAAGAATCGTTGGATGATATGTTACGATCTCGAGACGATCCGAGCGGATTTGTCCAACGTGAAATTCACAATTTACGGAAGTTGTTCCAAAAAGAAAGTGCACAGCTTAGTCTTGGGAATCAATTCTAAAAGACTTCGCTTTGCCGCTTTATAAGAAAACCGGATGGGAAGCCTATCCACGACCCATGTATGCTCAAGCCAAGCATCGGACGAAAACCAGAGGAAGATGTGAGCCACAATCACAACTACCAGTAAATATCCTTTTATTTTATCTTATCTTTTGCATTATTATTCTTGTTTTTTTTGTGTGATTTTAAATCTAATCACTGTTTGCTTTTTCGTTTCACTGTTTGCCTTTGAATAATTGAGCCAAAAGCTTCACGCGTCGTTTGACAAACACACCACCCCATTTACAGATGTATATCATTATGTCTGTTACCAAGATCCTTAAATAAGAGCTCCTTTTTAAGCATTCACAAATTGTTTCTTTTTAGAATTGTTTTAATGGCAGGGACTTCAAGCAGACAGCTTAAGAACATTTGTGTGCTTTCTGGATATCGCTATGGAAAGTATAAGGAGTTCGTTCATGCAGCCATAGAGCTTGGTCGTGCTATAGCAGAGAGAAAACTACATCTTGTACATGGAGGAGGTGACCGAGGGTTATCAAAGCTTGTCTCTGAAGCTGCTTTCATTCGAGGAAGCCAAGTGCTAGGCATCATTCCAAAAGCCTTAAAACCTTTAGGATGCCTACCAGACCCACCAACTGGAGAAGAGTTAGTTGTCTCAAGTATGCAAGAAAGAATATCTGAAATGTTAAAGCATGCTGACGCTTTTATTTTTGGCGGAGTTTGTCGAAGCTCCTCAAAAACAAATACTGATTCACCTAAATAAAATTGTAGAAATGGTGAGACCAGGTCGAATCCCTAGAGAACTATGTATTTAATTTCTCAAAGTTTAAAATAAAATTAATTTCCCAAAGATTTAGATTTTGCAAGCTACGCAAAACCGGATAGCCGGATTTTGTAAACCGGAAGACCGTTTGTTGATCGGAAATTGGGAAATAACCGCTAATCGGTAAAGCTAACCTAAGCAATCCGGTTGTGACTTGTGATTTTCGAATCAACCGGATAACCGGTTAAGGAAAACGGAAAGCCGCTTTCGCTCTTCTTCTGCTCGACTTGTTTTGGCCGGTTGGGGAGATCCTAAATCCGCTTCACGAGTTGAAGAATTGGCGCGATCCGCTTAACTGAGGGAAAATCCGGAAGACCAAATTTGATTTGCGAACTTTCTGGATGCTTTTCGGCTAACCGGTAATGGAAAATCTGGAAGACCGAATGTGAGTTGTGATGGTTCTGGAATTATTCGGATTACCGGATGAGGATAACCGGAAAGCCGAATGCTGGTTGTGTCCTTGCTGTCTCCAATCGGCTAGCCGGTTGAGAGAATCCGGAAGACCGAATGCGCGCTGTCTATTTTCTGGAACAATTTCGGCTGGCCGGATGAGGAGAAACCGGAAGACCGGTTGCGGGAACTCTCGGTTCTGGAGCTAATCGGCAATCCGGTTAATGAAACCGGTAAACCGAATTCGTGATTTCTACTTTCTGCTCACTAACGGTCAGCCGTTTGGGATTAACGGTTAACCGTTTTTTTCTGGGTTTTAAGTTCTTTAACAAGGATTTAGATGAAATAAAATGAACTAAAAATAACAAGACTTTTAAAATTAAGCAAAGAGAAATTCAATCTTACCAAACTTCCAATCCAAGGGTGTCAATTCCATCCAATTGCAATTTTGATCATAGGCCAAAATATAAATTACTCAATCTAAGAACTTAGTCTACTTAATCGGAATCCCGCAGAAAGCAATTATTCTCCTAATGTAATAGACTCAAACAATCGCTCAAATCAATTCTTACCATTAATTCAACTGGGCATCATCGTTCCATATCAAATTAAATGATAGCATTAAGATTAATGAGAATGACTAAAACAAAAATCAATTATCTCAGATTTCTCCAATTTAATCAACTTCGCATTTTTATTTCCCTAGAGCCTATCATGCAAGCTATGTAATTGTGGCCACCAATATACACACACATGAGCCAACTCCTTGCTACTCAATTCAATCGTTCATGACAATTACGGATCACAAACTCATGACTAGCGATAGAAAAATAAATATTGAATTAAGGCGTCAACTCAATCAATATAAATAATTCATAGAAAATAAGAACAAGAAATAAAAATTACTTGGATTGAAGAAATTCTTGTTAAGTTCAAAGCCTCACAAAACTACAATCGGAATTTGATTACCCTTGGATCAGAATTAAAAGCTTAGCCACTCATGGTGGCCAAACAAAACAAAATAAATTGCAGCAGCCTTTTTTTCTTTGCTTCTCACGTTCCAACTCCCTAATCCCCCTAAGCTTGGATGTCCTTTTATATTCACACGCCCTTTGCTTTCCTTTTATTGCTAGTTTTCCTTTTTCCTTGCAGTTTCCTCTTTTGCTAGCTTTTCTAATCCTTCTTGGCTTCTTCTCCTCTTAATGCTAGGAAACCGTCTCCTTCAAGTCAACGGTCAGCCCATGATTGCAAAGCCCAAATAAAGCCCTTATTATCCACTTTTTATCTTAATCTCCATGCTTTGGCTCCTAGATCAAATCAAACATAATTTACACAAATTAGCACGAGATCAATCAAAATATGAGGGAATTAAACTAAATATAGCATGACTATTTATGACCTATCAAATTCCCCCACACCTAAACCATGCTTGTCCTCAAGCATATCTCAAATCGACATACCAATCCTCCCTTCAACCCATCCAATATCCAAGAATACCAATAAAGCTAAGCACACATCAATGAGTCAAATCATAGTGACAATCTAGAGAATAAGCATTCATAGGATAGAATTTGTAACAAAAGCATAAGCATCTCATCGATTCATCAAAATCAAATGCAGCAAGACTTAACACCCTCGCATGGTTTCGCTCAATGCTCTCAAAGTGTTTAGGGTGCGTGTTTTACTCTCAAAATCAAAGCGTAGCATGTCATTACCATAGGCTTGCAAATGATTTAAATCTCCACCACTGCATATGAATATGATGCAAAAATCAAAGGGACTTTACAAGGGTTGAAATGGGGCTTAGGTAAAGGTATGGTAAAAGGAAAATTGAAGGGTTTAACGATCAAGACAAAGAGTTAGTTACATGCATGATTATGATACCTCATAAAATAAACAAACATACTTCTAGAATGATGAAATTTATCCCCACATTTAAGCACTTAAAACACTTGGAGAAACAATTTGATAATTCAATTGCTTTTGCAAATAATTCTCCAATCATCCAATCAAGGGAATAAATTTCACAACAGATTTTTTTTTTCTTTTTTTTTTTCTTTTTTTTTCTTTTTCTTCCTTTTTTTTTGTTTTTTCTCTTTTTTTTTTTTTTTTTTTTAATCATGCAATTACTTCACTCTTGTCTTGATAGGGTAGAAAGAAAACAAGGATAACAAACAAGAAGGCTTGTGGTTAAATAATGTGTTAGAAACAAATGAAAGGGAAAAAATAGGCTCAAAGGGGCTAACTAGGGGAAAATAAAAGGTGGGTCTTTTAGAGTCCAAGAATTGGTTGAACCTAATTGCCCTTATCACACTTAAGCATCAATTCAAAATGTGGTCTCAACATACATTCATAAGCAAGTTCTAGAATAAACACACTAAGTTTGATACACTCAACAAAAATAAAAGGAGCAAAATTGTAATGAGTTGCTCTTAGGCTCAAAAGCTCACTAGAGTGTCTATTTTGCATCAAGTCTTGTGCACTTTTCAATCAACGAATTAATGTGACACCATTGAAAAATTTTAAGAAAATACTATTCATGCTTACCTCTTTCATGCATTAAAACTCAAAACAAAGATGTATCCCTAGCTTACAAGGTATTCAAAAATATTAAGAAGACTTAAAGCATAAAATTTTTCAAGAACAATTTAAAAACATGCCAAAATCCTCCCCCACACCTAAATAATACATTGTCCTCAATGTATCAACAAGTAAATAGCTCACAAAAAATAATAATGAAAAGGTAAATGATAAGGGAGAAAGAAACTCCCCTGAATGTGAGCGGTGTGGACTCGAATGAGCTAGGGAGAGGGTTCCAAGGAAAGCTGAAAAATGGCGTGAGCACGATTTATTGAGGTTAATCTCCTTCATCAAGAACATCTGGAGGCTTAAAATAAAATCAATGAAAGTAAAGAAAACTAAATATATGAAAGACATGAAAATTCAAAGAATAAAGAAAATATTTGGGTTGCCTCCCAAAAAGCGCCTTTTGTTTTATGTCTTTGGCTGACACAACAAGCAGTTTAATCAAGTATCCGAATAATGAGGATGAGTGAAATTGACTCCGTGATGCATGGAGCAATTTCACCTCATGGTAGATTTTCAACCTATGGCCGCTCACTTTAAAATCTTGTCCGAGTCTAAGATCTAAATCACTACTGCAACATAAGGAAACACGTTAATAACAACAAAAGGACCAAACAAACGAGAACTAAACTTACTGTGTATGAGCTTCAATCGAGAGTTATATAACAACACTTTTGACCAATCTCAAATTGCTTACGAACAAGAATGTTGTAGTGAAGTATCTTGGATATCTACTTGAAAATTCATGAGTTCTCGTAGGCGTCTAACCTCAACTCCTCTAACTCTTGCAATTGCAATAATCTTGACATACCGGCCTTGTCTAAGTCCATATTACATCGCCGCACCGCCCAATAGGCCTTGTGCTCGATTTCCACCGGTAAGTGACATGCTTTACCAAACACAATTCGGTAAGGAGACATACCTATAGGAGTTTTGTACGCTGTGCGGTAAGCCCAAAGAGCATCATCTAAACGAAGGCTCCAATCCTTTCTTCCTGGATTCACCGTCTTTTCCAAAATAGACTTAACCTCTCGATTGGAGACTTCGGCTTGGCCATTGGTTTGAGGATGATATGCGGTGGCAACTCGGTGATTCACTCCATATTTCTTCATCAAAGCTTCAACCGATCTATTGCAAAAATGTGTGCCTTGATCACTAATAATTGCTCTTGGAATTCCAAACCTAGCAAAAATGTTAGTTTTGACAAAACCTACAACAGCTTGAGAGTCGTCAGTTTTGGTGGCTTTTGCTTCCACCCATTTCGAAACATAATCCACCGCCAAAAGAATATAAGAAAATCCGCAAGATGATGGCAAAGGACCCATAAAATCAATACCCCATACATCAAATATTTCACAAATAAGAATTGGAACTTGAGGCATTTCATTCTTGCGTGTTAACGCTCCTACTTTTGACATCTCTCGCAACTTTTGCAAAATTGATATGCATCTTTAAATAAAGACCCCAATATAAACCACTATCTAGAATTTTCCTAGCGGTCCGTCCAGTCCAAAGTGTCCTCCACATGCATAATCATGGCAAAAGGTTAAGATAGATTGAATTCATTTTCAGCACACATCTCCTAATCACTGATCCGCACAATATTTCCATAGAAAAGGTTTGTCCCAAACATAGTACTTAGACTCACTTGCTTAAGCTTTCTCAGCACTAAGACTATTAGGTAGACTTCCTGTAACTAAATAATTTACTATATCAGCATACCAAGGAATCATACCTTTTAGTTGGAACAAATACTCACTTGGAAAGTCGTCATTGAGAGGTGTCTCATCTTCCTCCCTTATCAATCTACTCAAGTGGTCAGCAACAGAATTCTCCACTCCTTTGCGATCCTTAATCTTCAAGTCAAACTCTTGGAGAAGTAAAATCCATCGAATTAGCCTTGGCTTCGATTCCTTCTTGGCCAAAAGATACTTCAAGGCTGCATGGTCAGAATACACAATAACTTTAGAGCCAAGCACATAAGAACGAAATTTATCTAAAGCAAAAACAATTGACAAAAGCTCTTTCTCCGTTGTTGAATAATTGCACTGAGCAGGATTTAAAGTCCTTGAAGCATAATAGATGGCATGGCTTTTCTTGTCAATCCGTTGGCCTAAAACCGCTCCCACTGCATAATTGCTCGCATCGCACATGATTTCGAAAGGCAAGTCCCATCGAGGTGGTTGAACAATTGGCGCACTAGTCAACAATTCTTTGAGCTTATCAAACGCCTCTTTGCATTCCTTCCCAAACTCGAATTGAACTTCCTTTTGCAGCAAATTTGTTAAGGGCAAGGCGATTTTGGAGAAGTCCTTGATAAACCTGCGATAAAATCCTGCATGTCCAAGAAAAGAACGTACTTCCCTAACATTGGTAGGGTATGGTAAGTTTGCAATTATATCCACTTTTGCCTTATCAACTTCTATACCCCTAGAAGAAATCACATGTCCTAAAACAATGCCTTGGGTGGCCATAAAATGACACTTTTCATAATTTAAAACCAAGTTAGTATCTATGCATCTTTTCAAAATCTTGGTTAAATTATTTAAGCACTCATCAAAAGAATCCCCATATACAATTGAAGTCATCCATGAACACTTCAATGCTCTCAATAAATTCAGAAAAATACTCATCATGCATCTTTGAAATGTACCGAGCATTACATAGCATCAAGGGCATTCGCTATAGGCATAAGTTCCAAAAGGACAAGTAAAGGTTGTCTTTTCTTGATCGTCCTGTGCAATAGGAATTTGATAGAAACCTGAAAATCCATCAAGAAAACAAAAGAAAGACTTTCCTGCTAATCTCTCTAGCATTTGGTCAATAAAAGGTAAAGGAAAGTGATCTTTTCTAGTTACTTGGTTGAGCTTCCTAAAATCAATACACATTCTCCAACCATTTTGCACACGCATTGGTACAAGTTCATTATTCGAGTTCTTAACCACAGTTATTCCAGTTTTCTTGGGAACTACATGAATAGGGCTTACCCATTTGCTGTCAGAAATTGGGTAGATTATACCTGCATCGAGCAACTTGAGAATTTCTTTCATCACCACTTCCTTCATGGCTGGATTCAACCTCCTTTGTGGCTCTCGTGATGGTTTAGCGTCCTCTTCAAGTAATCCTGCATGCAAATTGAAGGACTAATTCCTTTTATGTCGGCTAAGGTCCATCCAATTGCCACCTTGTACTCCTTTAAGGTTCTCACCAAACTTTCCTCTTG
The DNA here is from genome assembly GCA_030449925.1 of Citropsis articulata. Lineage (NCBI taxonomy): Eukaryota > Viridiplantae > Streptophyta > Magnoliopsida > Sapindales > Rutaceae > Citropsis > Citropsis articulata. Next base: position 5,302,538 of record JASUUH010000211.1, on the reverse strand, counting down.
GTCCTTTGTGAGTCCTTTCGATATAATCACGGGCAATGTCTCCCTTTCACATAAATACATGTATTTGAGGTGGTTTGGCAAAGCTTTCAATTCCAGTTTTGGTGCCTGCACAATAGAAGGTAACATTTTGTCAGTGGTAGAGGAAATTTCAAAGATTAGTAGTTTATTGGCTCCAAATTTCCTTCTAAAGTGGGTTGTGCATCTAACTCTAGCTCATTCCCAACATTTTCGGGTATAAATTTCTGCACAATAGAATCAAGCACATCAATTTGACAAAGAGAATGCATATCAAGAGGGTGTTTCACCGCATCAAAATATTAAACTTAACAATCTCTCCATCAAACTCGGCAGAGAGTACCTCGTCACATCAATCTTTGTTTTGGCGGTTTCATGAAAGGTCTTCCTAATAAGATTGAAGTTGATTTGGAAGAAGGATGACCTTCCATCTCTAAGATGTAAAATCTACAGAAATATAAGCTCATTAACTTGCACCAAAACATCTTCTACAACCCCCGGGTGAATATAAGAACGTCACTAATCAATAACTACACCGCCTTTTGCAAGTCATTTAGTTTAAGTTCTTGCAAAGAAAATGGCATGACATTAATTGAGGCTCCTAAGTCTAGCATAGCATGCTCAACTTTCTTTTCACCAATCACACAAGGTAATGAAAACATACCTGGATCCTTGCATTTTTCGGGCATACTCTTTTGTAAAATCGCGGAAACATTCTTACTTACCTCAACCTTCCCCTTTTCCTTTATCTTCCTCTTGTTGGTGCACAACGTTTTCAAGAACTTTGCATATTTGGGAATTTGCTTGATCGCATCCAATAAGGGGATGTTAATTTGCACTCTCCTAAACGTGTCCAGGATCTCCTTTTCTTGCTCATCTTCTTTTGGCTTGGCTAACCTGCTAGGAAAAGGAGGTGTAGGCGTGTAAGATGAAAGAGATAAAGGTGGATCGAATTTTACCCCACGCCTTGTTTTGGGAGGAGCTTCATCTTCATCTCCTTGGCCATTTCGGCCTTTAGGTGGAATCGACCAAGGAATTTCTTTTCGCAGCGATGATATTGTACTACGCCTTCTCTCTTGGGTTGATTTACGGTTGTGAAGGTAATTTTCCGCACTCGAGCTTCCAACTTGCTAACGGATGTGGCTAATTGAGTGATTTGGTTGCCCAAATTCGGATGCCCGTCCTTGTTTCCCGAAGTTGAAGAGTATTGGTAGCGAGATTCTTAACAATATCTTCCAAAGACATACCTGAGTTGGGAGCTTGAGTCTGTGTAGGGATTGGAGGTGGTCTTGTAAAGTTCTGAAAAGGTGGCCTTTGTTGTCCTCCTTGGTTTCCATAGCTAAAGTTAGGATGATCCCTCCATCCAGGATTGTAGTGATTCGAATAGGGATCATACTTCCGTTGAGGGTGACCAGGAAACCCTCCTGTGGCATTGGCTTCTTGCGTGGAGTCTTGTTGCAATGTGGGGCACATATCAGTAGGATGCCCATGAAGTGAGCATATTCCACACGCTTTTACTATTTGCAATTGCCCTACAGCCATTTGACGAACCAAAGCAGTTAAATCAGAAATTTGATTTTTAAGGTCACTTACCTCGTTAACGTGCTTGATAGATCCTCCACCCGCTCTTGTACCGAATTGTTGAGAAGTTTCAGCCATGTTTGAAATCAATTGTTTGGCTGCTCCTGCCTTGTTCACTAAAGCTCCACCACTGCATCAATCATACTCCTATCCATTGGCAATAATCCCTCATAGAAATATTGGATAAGGAGTTGATCCGAAATTTGATGGTGGGGAAAGCTAGCACATAATCGCTGAATCGCTCCCAAGACTGCTGCCTCCCAGGATTTGCGTGATGCCATAAATCTCCTTCCTAATACTAGAGCGAAAGGTGAAAGAATTTCTCCAGAAATAGCCTCTTCAACTCATTCCATGTGGTGATAGAACCGGAAGGTAGATAATAGAGCCAATCTTTAGCTTGATCCTTCAAAGAGAATGGAAAGGCTCTAAGGTTGATTTGCTCCTCGGATACACCATGTGGCTTCATTCCAGAGCAAACAATGTGAAATTCTTTAAGATGCTTGTGAGGATCTTCACCTGCACAACCACGAAAAGAAGGAAGTAAATGAATCAAACCAGATTTTAATTCAAAATCATTAGCAATATTGGGAAAAGTAATGCATAAGGGTTGTTGATTCAAATCTGGTGCGGCGAGTTCTTTGAGAGTTAGGTCTGCCATCTTTTCTTCAATTTCTGCAAAGATGGATGTACCACCAGCAGTTAAATCTATCTCTGCCTCTTCCTCAAGACGACGTTTTCCTTCTCTAGTTTCTTTCCTCAATTGACGCGCTGTCCTCTCGATTTCAGGATTATACTGCAAATTAGTAGCCTGAGAAGAACGAGTCATAAACTAAATCAAACAAACAATTTAAACAATGAGAAATGCGCCTGGCCGGTTTAGCGGAGTTTGTAAGCTCTCAAAACAAATCTTGATTCACCTAAATAAAATTGTAGAAATGGTGAGACCAGTCGAATCCCTAGAGAACTATGTATTTAATTTCAAAGTTTAAAATAAAATTAATTTCCCAAAGATTTAGATTTTGCAAGTTCGCCGCAAAACCGGATAATGGATTTTGTAAACCTAAGACCGCTTGTTGATCGGAAATTGGGAAATAACCGGCTAATCGGTAAAGCTAACCTAAGCAATCCGGTTGTGACTTGTGATTTTTCTGAATCCGAACCGGATAACGGTTAAGGAAAACGGAAAGCCGCTTTCGCTCTTCTCGGTTGCTCGACTTGTTTCGCTAGCCGGTTGGGGGAGATCCGGAAATCCGTTCTTGAGTCAAGAATTTCGGCGATCCGCTAACCGGTTGAGGGAAAATCCGGAAGACCAAATTTGATTTGCGAACTTTCTGGATGCTTTTCGGCTAACCGGTAATGGAAAATCTGGAAGACCGAATGTGAGTTGTGATGGTTCGGAATTATTCGACACGGATGAGGATAACCGGAAAGTCAATGGTCAGGTCTTGTTGCTCCAATCGGCTAGCCGGTTGAGAGAATCCTAAGACCGAATGCGCTACTGCCTATTTTCTGAACAATTTTACCGGTCGGATGAGGAGAAACCGGAAGACCGGGTTATGGGAACTTTGCTCGAGCTAATCGGCAATCCGGTTAATGAAACCGTAAACCAATTCGTGATTTCTACTTTCGCTCACTAACGGTCAGCTTTGGGATTAATTAACTGCTTTTTCGGTTTTAAGTTCTTTAACAAGGATTTAGATGAAATAAAATGAACTAAAAATAACAAGACTTTTAAAATTAAGCAAAGAGAAATTCAATCTTACCAAACTTCCAATCCAAGGGTGTCAATTCCATCCAATTGCAATTTTGATCATAGGCCAAAATATAAATTACTCAATCTAAGAACTTAGTCTACTTAATCGGAATCCCGCAGAAAGCAATTATTCTCCTAATGTAATAGACTCAAACAATCGCTCAAATCAATTCTTACCATTAATTCAACTGGGCATCATCGTTCCATATCAAATTAAATGATAGCATTAAGATTAATGAATGACTAAAACAAAATCAATTATCTCGATTTCTCCAATTTAATCAACTTCGCATTTTTATTTCCCTAGAGCCTATCATGCAAGCTATGTAATTGTGGCCACCAATATACACACACATGAGCCAACTCCTTGCTACTCAATTCAATCGTTCATGACAATTACGGATCACAAACTCGTGACTAGCGATAGAAAAATAAATATTGAATTAAGGCGTCAACTCAATCAATATAAATAATTCATAGAAAATAAGAACAAGAAATAAAAATTACTTGGATTGAAGAAATTCTTGTTAAGTTCAAAGCCTCACAAAACTACAATCGGAATTTGATTACCCTTGGATCAGAATTAAAAGCTTAGCCACTCATGGTGGCCAAACAAAACAAAATAAATTGCAGCAGCCTTTTTTTCTTTGCTTCTCACGTTCCAACTCTCTAATCCCCCTAAGCTTGGATGTCCTTTTATATTCACACGCCCTTTTCTTTCCTTTTATTGCTAGTTTTCCTTTTTCCTTGCAGTTTCCTCTTTTGCTAGCTTTTCTAATCCTTCTTGGCTTCTTCTCCTCTTAATGCTAGGAAACCGTCTCCTTCAAGTCAACGGTCAGCCCATGATTGCAAAGCCCAAATAAAGCCCTTATTATCCACTTTTTATCTTAATCTCCATGCTTTGGCTCCTAGATCAAATCAAACATAATTTACACAAATTAGCACGAGATCAATCAAAATATGAGGGAATTAAACTAAATATAGCATGACTATTTATGACCTATCAATTTTCTTGCCAGGAGATCTTGCAACATTAGAGGCGCTAATTACATTTTCTTCTTGGGCCCATTTGAATATCCATAAAAAACTCATCGGTTTTTTAAATGTTAATAACTTTTATGATGGCTTAATAAAATTTCTTAATCATGCAATTAAAAATTATTTCATTCATTCGTCAGCGAGAAAACTCTTTATTTGTGCTCCCACTGCTAATGAGTTACTTGATCTTTTGCAAGCTTACAAACCAGAGCCAGATCCCATGACTTTGGCATTGGATTGGGCAACTGATGACGATGGCGGTAACTCTCGTAAAAAGTGTAAATTAGATTTGACTCTCCGTTTGTAAATATTTTCCAACAGTGACCAGGTGATATCTTCTAAACTCTACTATTTTATTTTAAGACATTGGGGACAATGTCTCCTTCAGGTTGGGGGGAGGGTATAGTTGATAATTGTGGAATGTCTCAGTCATGGTGGTGTTTTTACTAATTTTTGTTGTAAAGACTAACTTCGGATAAAAATTTGAGTCGAAGATGGCAGAATATAAAATGAAGTGTCTCTAGAAACGCATCTTCATTTTAGAATTTTGTTTTCTTTAAAAAAAAAAAAAAACCTTTTTCTCTTAATCATCTCCCTTAAGTTTCTGCAATCAATCCAAAATTTTTTTTGATGTGTTCTTTAGTTAAAAAAAAAAATTTATTTTTCGGTGTAATCTTTTAACATTAGATAACATGATGATTTTCAAATTTTGGTATTTGTATTATCTTTGGCCTTGAGTTATATTACACTATGTTTTTCCCTTTGCATGTTGAAACGTAAATTAAAAAATTTGACGAGTGAAATTGATTAAGCCATTTGGAGGAATGTACATATCACGAAAAGTCCAAGCGAGTTTTAGAGCCTATTATCCTTGGAGAGTAACCCTATTTGCCTATACAGCTTCACAATTTATTGTACAAGATCTCTATAATTTCAAAAAAAAAAACTAAAAATAAAAAATAAAATATTGTGCAATCGCATCTAAAAGTCTATTGAAATAGTGGATATGAAAGATTATTTAGAACCCTAAAAGATGACAGAAGGCCATCTTTGATTCGTTTGAGCCTTTCTAGCCAATCCTATTATAAAATATCCATAGTTAACCCCTTCGAGCCTCTTAAAAAAAAAAAATCTTTTCTTTGATAACCTATCATCTTGTCCCACTCCAATGTGGAGTATCACCTTATGTTTTGTATTTTCCACCACCCAATTATGTTTGAAAATAGGGATGATTATGTATTCCTGATAATGGTGCTAAAAAAAAAAAAGGATATGTATAAATAAATAAATAAAAAGCACCTTGTAATCTATAAAAAAAAAAAAATCCCCTATTTTTCGAACATATATTTTTGTTTTCCTATTATCCTTTTTTTTGTTAACCATAACCCTAGCCTACGTTACGTCCTAATAAAAGTCATTCTTGATCTTAGGGAACTATAGTCTGAAGTAAAAGCTAGTGATATGGACTAAAAGATGTGGTGATGCATAAAAAAAAAAAAAAATTATGTGCCATTAATTCCTTGAGGCTTGATATCATTTTATTTCTAAACTGTGGGCATTATTTCTTCATCTTGGTGAGACCATGTGATATTGTTTTATTATTCTCTCAAAATCTATTTTCTTCTCTAAAGTGACAGTTTAATTCGGGGTATATTTTCTTTTGAGAAAGTCACTCTGAATCGTGAGATTTTGGGGTTTGATGTATCATTCTTAAAAGTGGTTTGATTAATGTAGCTCTGATAATTGATCATTGTACATTATTTTACTTAATTGATTTATGTGTGTGTGATTTTCTTTAAGCTGAAGATAATGCTTATACTTTTATTTGATTGTTGTCACTAATCTGATGAAAGAAGTGAACACAATGTTTCTAAAAAAAAAAAAAGATTTTCAATTTGGTTTTGAAATTTCTCTAAATTTTTATCGCTTAAATTGCTAGGGCCTAGCAATAAGCTGGTTGGGGGGTGTGATTGATACGGAAAAGTGACATTTGATAAGGATAAAATTATTAGTTTTTCACTTATTGTATCAATTAATGCGCTCATTATTTCTAAATTATTTTAATACTCCCCAAATATACTTTTATGTTAAATTAATTCACAATATATTAATTTTCATATTGTAAATATTTTTTCAGGAATAAAGATGGAATTGGAATTGAAAGCGGGAACAAAGAAGAACTACTGGAGCACAATTGAGGAGATGTAATAATTATAATAAAAAAATAATAATTTTAAAAAAAAAAGAACAACAAAACAAACAATGCAACCAAAGCTTGTGATGGTCATTCTGACCATCACGTATATCAATATATATATAAATAAAAAATAAAATAATAAAATAAATATTAATAAAATAAAATAAAATAAGAGATTCCTTGCCTATAAAAGGCAAGCGAGGGGCGAAGCAAAAGGGAGGGAAGAGAGTTTGTTGAGTGCGAAAAGCCGAGGGATAGAGTGCTGAGGAATTGTATTTTTTTTTTTTTTTTCTCTTTTGTTTTGTAATCAATTTTCTTTGTAACATATTTCCAAAGTTCATCAAATAAAAAGAGTATTTTGTTTTCTTTCAATATGAGTAGCTAATTTTACTAAGCTGAGGTGAAGGGTGAAGCTCAAGGTTTCAATTTATGAGATTAATTACTTTTCTCAAGTGAGTTTTAAGTTTATTTTATTCTTTTCTGGTTATTTTTATGTCATGTTAATTTAAAAGTTTTCTTGGATTTGTATGGTATTTTGACACAATGTCGACACAATAATATAGTTGTGGCACATTAGGCACTTTATTCTATATTTATCCACACACATAGAATTAAATGATATAATAAATAATTAGTAAAAGTGAGGCAAAATATAAAAATGAGAGAGTAAGAAAATTATAGTTTGAATACTGAGAGTGGATCCTGTAACCTTAGCATATTTTTAAATTTGTTTCAAATAATTTCTTTTCCCCCACAATTAATTTTCTTAGTTTTAAATTGACTACTGGATTTTAAATTCTCTGTGGTTCGACCCCGGGTTATATGATAACTAGACACTCTTATACTTGGAAGTAATACACTTTTGAGTTGTGTCAGTAGGTCTCGCATTTTCATCAAGGTGAATGTAATGCATACAGTCTATTGGGTTTATACCTTTTATGTCTGCTATGGTCTATCCTAATGCTCCTTTGTGCTTTTTTAAAACTTCCAACAACTTACCTTTTTGTTCGTCATTGAGGGAGAAAGAAATAATTACTGGCAGAGTGCTTTCTTCTTCCAAAAATGCATATTCTAAATTGTTGGGCAATGGTTTGAGCTCGAGTTTTTGTGGTGATTCTGATGATGGGCTGAGTTTCTTTTCTAATGGCACTAGTTGTTCAACTCTTGACTTCTATTTATTTGTGTCCATGGATGATGCTGAGTCAAGTAGGGCGTTGACTTCAACGACTGATATGTCAATATTAAAATCCAAACCAAAGTGAGTTAAACATGTTTGTAAAGGGTCATCACTTAGGTTTGAAAGAAAATTATTATCAACTAATGTTTCTATTAAATCCACATCAACAATTCCATCATCTGCATTGCGAGTTTGTTTGGCAATGTTGAAGATATTGAGCTCCATGGTCATATTGCCAAATGACAATCAGATATTTCCTGCTCGCATCGAATGAGCATCACCAGCCAAGAAAGGTCGCCTGTGATAACGGGAATGTGCTTTTGAATCTCGACCGTTGAGTATCAATTACAATGAAATCAACAGGAAAATAAAACTTGTCTACCTGGATAAGCACGTCCTCCACAATACCACGAGATATTTTTGTGGACCAATCTGCAAGCTGTAACACCACTGGAGTTAGGTATAATTCGCCCAGTCCAAGTTTCACAAATACAGAGTCAGGCAACATATTTACACTAGCTCCTAAATCTAACAAAGCATTCTCAATTGTGTGGTTCCCTATACTACATGAGATAGTGGAGGATCTTGGATCTTTGTATTTTAGAGGCTTTTTATGTTGTAGTATAGAACTAACATTTTCTGTTAAAAAAGCCTTTTTTTTTTAACATGAATATTTCTTTTTTTAGTGCAAAGGTCTTTAAGAAACTTGGCATATGATGGCACTTGTTTTATAGCATCAAGTAAAGGGATGTTAACACTTACCTGTTTGATGATTTTAAAAATCTCACCTGTGGATTTTTCCTTCTTCCCTTTAGCTAATCTCTGAGGAAATGGAGCTTTAGGAATGTATTCTCGGGGTTTGGTTTCTTCTTTCTCCTCTGATGATGAGTCCTCAGCATTCACAGGTACAATATGAGTTGATTTTGTTGCTGGCATCTCCACTTTGTTGTCGACTTCTTTCCCTTTTCGCAAGATAATGACAGCTTTGACCTCTCCATGTTGTTGTGGTGAACTGGTGCTTGCTTCATGCACTGCTTTAGGGTTAGGCACTGGTTGACTTGGAAATTTACCTTTCTCAAAGGTCATTGCCAAGGTTTGAACCGAAGGAGCAAGTTGTCTCACCATTTTCTCGAGGTTTGAAACTGATTGGGCTTGTGAGTTGAAGCCCGCTCTCATCTCATTTCGCAGTTCATCAATGGTGCGGTTCTGCTGATCGATTGTAGAATTAGTAAGATTCTTGAAATTCTAGAATATATCCTCCTATGGTTTGGGTTGAGAGTGGCTTGGGTTTTGATTGTATGGTCTAAATGGTGGCTGAGAGGCTTGAGAAATTTGAGAAATTGGAAGAGTTGATGGAGGTGGAGCTGCTGGTCCATTTTGTTGGAATCCTTGAGACCATGAAAAATTGGAGTGATCTCTCCATCCAGGGTTGTATGTGTTGGAGTATAGGTTGTAATTTGATGGTTTTCTTATGACACATATAGTATTGGCTTGATTTGAATATAAGTCATGGTCATGTGGCTCTGTTGATTGGGCAGCCGTCAATGATGCTATTTGTCGGGAAAGACCTTCAATCATTTCTTTGACTTTTTTAATTCCCAAGCTTGACTCGCCAACGTGAACCTCATTTACTCCCTTAATTCTCCTGGTATTTCTGAGTGATAGACTCCGTTGTTGAGAATGCGCTGGAAGAAATCCCAAATCTCTTATTCGCTCTTTGACATTAGCTCTCATCCACTGGTCGCCATTAGCCATTTTTGCACATGTGGCAATAATCCCTCCAAAAAGTATTGGCATTGGTGCCATTTCTCGTACCCATGATGTGGACACTTCAAGAGTAGCCCATTAAATCGCTCCCATGTCTCGAAAAACTGCTCGTCGTCTCTTTGAGTAAACTCTGAAATTTCCCTACAATAGCATTGATTTTAGGAATTGGGAAATATTTATTTAAAAATTTTGTTATCATTTGTTCCCATGATGAAATGCTATTAGCAGGCAATGTATTAAGCCATGAACGAGCTCTATCCTTTAAAGAAAATGGGAATAATCTGAGTTTAACATCATCATCTGAAAAATTCTCGTATATAAAAGTTTGACAAATAGCATGAAAATCGTTCAGATGATTATAAGGGTTCTAATTTTCTAGGCTATAGAATGTGGGAAGACAATTTAGCACACTAGGTTTTAATTCAAAACTCTTAGCAGCTGCATTTGGGTACCTTATGCATGATGTGCTCAAATTAGCTAAGAGACTAAAATAGTCCTTAAATGGCCTCTCCTGTGGTTCTAGTTGATTTTGTAAATCTATTTCAAATTTCTTTTTAAATGTAACGTGTTTTTGTGTGCGAAGTGTTTTCTCCAATTCAAGGTCTAAAGGCTCAAGATTAGGTGATAATGACCTTCGACCATGCATGCAAAGAAAAAAAATGAATGAAAACAAAACAAATAAAGATAAGGAAAAGGGAGAAATTACGATACTAATCTTATCACGCTGTTACAATCTTACTATGAAAATACACTCAATTGCTATAAGAAAAAGAAATTACGTGAAATAAATATTAACTAAAATTAAAATAAATTATAAAGAAAGATAACAAGATAAACAAAAAAAAATTACAAAGAAAAATAATATGAAAATTAAATTACACAAATTTAAAGAAGAAAAAGAAATGAAATTCTAACCTTAAAATATAGATTCACTTTTTTTTTAATTAAGAAAACCAAAATTACAAGAAAATAACTAAAAAAATAAATATTAAAAAAAAATTAATTCTATGAATTAAAATACTTACCTCCCCGGCAACGGCGCCAAAAACTTGTTGTGCAAATTTTATTGAACTCGCAAGCGCACGAATCTATTGTAGAATAGATTAACGGTGACGAGTGTCGATCCCACGAGGAGGTTGATTTTAATTATGTACAGAATTAATTTTCTTGGTTGGATTTGTAGTGAAATTAATTTAAACTATCATAGAATTTAAATTACAATGGCAAGAATGAATTGAAATGAAATCTATTAAAATGACGTGCTTGCGTATCTGGATCTGCATCAACATGCTCCATGGGCTAAATATTCCTTATTAATGCAATTAAATCATGAAGGGGGATTCCACACCTCATGAACCACACTCAAATAAATATGGTGCTAAGGGCTTATCGTGCCAAATAATAATAACCTTATACTAGGGTGCCAATTTAACTAGGGCGGTATCTAGACAAGATTATTACTATTTGTCGACAAAAAGTCAAAACAACCACAAATATTAGAGGGGAAGAGAAAATAAATTTACCAAATTAAGCCCATGAAACTTGTTGAGACTTCACCTTCAACCCAAACTTGAAAGAAAATTAGCTACTCATTTTTTAACTAGGGGTAAAATGAGAATTTATTAAAATATATAGAAAATACAAGAAGGAGAAAGAATTACAGAAAACTAAGCTCAAAAATGGATTCAGGGGTCTCAAATTAGGGGGGAGCCCCATTTTTATAGATACATTGAGTGAATCATAACCATCGGATTAAAAACAGTTTGGACACTCAGGATTACGCCACGTCATCATCAACAAGACGCTGCAAAGACACGGTTTGAAAAAGAACGGTTTTGCACAAGAACGCGTTTGAATAAGAATAATCACATGTATGTGCATGTACCATACGCATGATTTTTGGTCCACTGAAATGCTGCCACGTCATCCATCAACAGTACATAAGAATTTTAGTCCAATACGATTGTGACACATCATCAGTCAATGCCACATCATCAGTCAATGCCACATCATCAGTCAATGCCACATCATCAGTCAATGCCACATCATCAGTCAACGCCACATAAGCAACCAAATGCCACATCTTTCTCCAATCAAGTGCTGCCACGTCATCAGTCGATGCCACGTCATCGGTCGATGCCACATCATCGGATCGTATATATGAACAATGTCGTAAACAGTAAAGTGAACAGTGCCGTGCGTATGAACAGTACCATATATGTGAACAGTGACATTTTCCTTTTATGCTCCTCTTAAGGTTTTTGACCGTCCTGAGTTCAAAAATGATGTCCGTTTTGCTATTTGATCACTCGTTCATTGTGAAACAATCATGGTGTCCTTAAAATACATAAAATACTTAATTATAACAAAACACACATAATTAAATCACAAGAGAAATAAATACATAAAAATAGAGATGTTAGTGAGACTTAAAATATAAAATGACGATTTTCTTCTTGGTAAATATACGCTTTCTAACACTCAACAATGAGCTTGCTAGATTTGTTGTGTAGACAGATCGAAATACTTTGTACGCTGCTGTGAAAGGAGGGAAACGGGAGTGGGAAAATGATGTTGTGAATTGGCGTGTGTGTGTATTGTTTGGTGCATGTATGAAGAGAGGCATTTAAAGGTTTCACAAAACGCACCGTTTTGTGCAAACCTTTGTGCGGACCTTTGTGAGAATACCGGTGCTGTTTAATTTAATAGAATTTGGCAATTTTTGCCTCCCACGTACAAGGCCGTTGTCGTAGTCCCTACATAATTTGTGGGAGTAACATTTCAAAAAAAAATTCTTTCATGTCCAAGTTGTTGTTGTCCCTTGTATTCAACCAAAAAATTTTCAGAATATTAAAGAGAAAATAAACATTCATACTTAATTATCAATAGAAACATTACAAACGTGGATGGCTCATTTCTAAATTAATATACACGTTTTATTCTTGCTATTTTTTTATATGTGTATAATATAATAGTCTTGATTATTAATTACCACAAGCGATGCCATAATAGCCTTGATTCTTGTTGTCCATGCATTACATAATGATATTGATTCTTATTATTTATATAAGTTATGATGGTCTTGAGCCCTACCATATGTGGATCATATTATAGTCTTAACCTTTGTATATAAGCATCACATTCAAGGGTGGAGACATCATAATGATTGACTAAGGGTTTACTTCATGGTGATAAAAAAAATTAAAAAAGTAATAAATATATAGATTTGAAAGATTTATCATACTTCAATATATGTTTACAATTGTCTCTTACGAGTTTTTATACATTAATAATATTGCATTACAACTTCATTATCAATATTATTAATTACAACTTCATTATCAATATTATTAAATAAGTCTTTTTCTATATAAACAACCAAACTATCATTCATCCATTGCTCTCCCATTTGGCTTCTTCAAAATATTCATAGCTGAAAATGCTCTCTCTACACTCGCAGTGACAATAGGCAAAGTCAATGCTAATGTTATTAACAAGTAAACCAATGAATATACCTTATGTCTCTTAGTCTCGACCATTTGCTTTGCAAGATCACCAATATCTTTTAATTCTGAAAAGTCACCACTAGTGCGCATATCCAAAATATATGTATCAAGTTGAATTCCAAGTGCCATGATATCAATGGCAAAGAACTCATTTGGATACAACTGAGCTAGTCGTAATAGCTTCTGCTTGTTGAAAGCTAAAAATAAATAATTTGGAGATAAACATGTTAAGTAAAGAAGCAACTCAGTGTTTGTCTCATTAAGACGAGAGTTAAGCTCTTAAAGTTGCATATCTAAGACTGTATAATTCAATTCAATACGGTAACGATGTAAATTTGTGATCTCTTGAGCTTTGCGTCGTGATCGCTCTCTATCTACAAACATATCATCCATATTAAGCACGTCAATATCATGCTTTGTACAAAAAAAAAGTAGCTTCATCAATCAAAGAATTCCATCCTCTTTGTCTCATTGTTTGAAGTTGTAGTTTACATAACCTAACCAAGTTCATAGCATTCACAATATCTTGATCATTCGTCTGTAATGTTTGTGATAACTCATCTGTAGCCCCTAAAATATTCCTCATCAAATGTAAACATAACACAAAATTAAATAACAACATCAGCTCTAATGAATTCTTTGCTTCCCCTCTTTGCCCAAATTTTGGTCCATTATCAACAACCGTTTCCAATACACTAATTATTGCTAAAAACATGTTAATAATGCTCAATAATGTATTATAATGTGAACCCTAATGTATATCACTACAACGTTTTTTAGTAGTCTTTTGGTTTACGCCTTGCCTATTTGAGAGATCTCCAAGATTAAGTGCTTTAACAACTTCCTTTGCATGTTTCTCTCTAAGAGCATCACAACGTTTAGATGAGGCTCTAACAAAATTCACCACATTGGCAACTATAGCCAAAAAAGATTCAATTTGAATATGATTTTTTGCAACAACAATAAAAATTAACTGAAGTTGATGAGCAAAACAATGAATGTAATAAGTACACTCATTCTCTCTCAAAATTATGGTTTTAAGGCCATTAAATTCTCCTTGCATATTACTTGCTCCATCATGAACTTACCCTCGCAACCTAGACATACTTAAACCATGTCTAGAAAAAAGGTAATCAATAGCTTTTTTAAGTGATTGAGCAATAGTACTAACAACTTGTTCAATGCCTATAAAACTTTCAACCACTTGTCTGCTAGTGTTTGCATATCATAAGACAATAGCCATTTGCTCTTTTGTTGATACGTCGCGAGATTTATCAACCAAGATAGAAAAAAAATACAACACCCATCTCTCTTATAATGGCATTAGTGGTCTCAATTGCACAAACACTAACAATGTATTTTTTAGTATCAAGACATGTCACTTTAAAAAATGATGGGGCATTTTTTAATGTAACAGCTTTTATATCCTCATTATGATCAGCAAAAAATTTGAGAAGTTCTAGAAAGTTACCTCGGTTACTTGACTCTTCAGATTCATCATGGCCACTAAATGCAAGTCCTTGTCGTAAAAGAAATCTGACACAATCAACTGATGCTTGAAAGCGAGCTCGATATTCACTTCTAGTTTGATTAGAATGTCAATAATACATTGTCTGAATATGTTGCTCTTGCTTCAATAAATCTTGACAAGAATGCCAAGCATCATTGTGGACACTATTAGAGCAACCAACATGAACTCTCAATCTTCCTGGTTTTTTCCAATTTGTAAACCCATGTTTAGTGAAAGATTCATCACCAGCTTGTTCTTCCATTTCTTGCTTGAAAAGATAACAACAAAGACAAAATGCAACATCCTTTGCAATGCTATACTCTAACCAATTTCTATATTTATCAAACCAAGCTGGATTGAATCTCCGAGATTATTTTCCAAAATGCCTAAAAGGAAAATTATGAGTTTTTGGTTGACAATGGCAATTTTGCAAATATTGTCTTCAAACTTGATCTTGGATATTTATATTGTAGTAAGAAATTGGATATCGGAACCAGGATCCATAAAAAGATTCAATAAATTGACCTCCACATCATTTTCTCTTATAGTTCCAGCATCATCATTGTTTTGCTTTTTACCACAATCATTATTTTTCTTTGAACCATTATTGTCTTTTTGTTTTGAAGTATCATCATTTTTTTCTATAAGTGGCAGCTCCTTTCTTTTGTAAAACCTTTCCATTCCTATTTAAAAATATAAATAAAGATTATGAGTACTTTACTTAGGCCAGTAGCACTTTTAACATATTCTCCTATTATATACCTATATTAATGCTATAAATTAATTAACAAATAGCACACAACATTAAAGCTAAACAAGCAAATGCTTAATTGCAATTGTCATTTTCTTAATCTAATAAAATATGTTCTTTTTCATGGAATCCACACTCAATCACATTACATTTTACAAATATACCAATATGATACACTAACGGGGGAGGGGGGGGGGGGGGGAGGAGGAGGCAACTATAACATCAATTCAATAAATAATTATATGTGGTTTATAAACAATAAAATAAAAAGTAAATAAAGTGTTAACTTGTACCTTAGTTTTATTGAATGAAGAGATGAGGAGTTGTTTGAAATTTGGAAGAATAAATGAAAATCACTTTCGACTGTCACTACTTTTTTGCTTTTGGAGATGCCAAAACAAGAAGATAATTTAAGGATTTGCGTATGGGTGCTGAACGCAGTGGAATTGAAGAAAGTAAAGAGTAATAAAGTATTATTAATAAGTTTGTAGGCTGTTTAAAAATTTGATTAATATTAATACTTATGGGCTTCATTTTAGTTGCAAAGCCCTTTTTTTGTTTATTTTAAAAATTTAGAGTGTGTGAATTTAAATGTAATTATGTATTAGGGGCTTGAATATAAATTAATGGGGGTTTAGGAAAATTTTTGACTAATCAAATTAGCTATTAAAAGAATTTTTTTTTTTTTCAGTGGAGACTTAAGTCCCCACTGGTCCCAAGTTAAATCCACCACCGATCACATTCATATGTTCCTTTTCATGATAGGAATATTTTTCCACATTGGTTGAGAATAAATTTTAATAAAAATTCATGAGTTAAATTTTAAATATAAATTACGTGCAATGGCTTCTATGTCAAGTCTTTTCAAGATAGGTGAGATTTTGAAATAACTGAGTTATTTGAAATAATTAATTTAATATATTACTTATTCGTTAATTTCAGAATCACCATAGATATTCATGATATGGAGGAATTTTAAAATGAATTTAAGAAATCATGTCGGTTACACAATAAGTAAATAATTTTATATTATTTATTCATTTATTTTAAAAAATAAATATGTAAATGATAGTTATATTAAATTTAATTACACAAATTCATTTGCAATTATAAACTTTCTCCTCGATATGGTACTAATTAATCTCCGAAACATCATGGACATTCTCCATATGACACAAATTAATTTAATAAATTGCATATTCGTTAATTTCGGAAGCACTGTGGAACGGATATTCTCGATATGATCATGCTCGGTTTGAACGAACTATCAACCGAGAAACTCTCTTCCATTTGTAAACCAAACTGAGGAAAAGCATTTAGAAAAAGTATCTCTGGTACAATTTCACATTCTTTAGCCTTCATTCTCTTTCCATTCAATTTCCGATTCAAACAGCTGACAGATAAATGCAGGTTCCTGTTCACTCTTTTAAAACTACAAATGGATAAATTTCAGCATATATTAAACTTGAAAAAACCATACACCCATATATAGTTATATACTATCTTCATATACGGCTGTAGCCTCATTCGATCATCGTTTGACACCATCATTGGATAGATTACATAATTTTCAATTTTTTGGTTTTTGTGCTGTCGCCATTGATGACTTTTTGTCGCCGGCGACAGTGGGCAATCTGTTGCGATTGTTACTTTTTTTCTGAAATTGAAATATTATTTATTTAGTTGAAAACATAATATTTTAATTTGAAATTTTGAATTCAATAAAAATTAATAACAAAATAATTATTTTGTTTTGTATAAATTAATTACAGATTTAATTTCCAAAAAATTAATTTAAGCTAAATAAACCATAAAGATAGAGATTTGAAGATTGATATCTTATACTATATTATATTTTTTTTAGTAGAAATAAAAGTGAATATCCATGTGTACATGTAATATGCGGCAAGAAAATAATTAGGTTGTGGGTATTTAAAATGTATGGTAAAACTGAGAGCGACAGGGGGCAATCTGTCGTCATTGTTTTTTTTTTTTTTCTGAAATTGAAATAATAAAATATAGTATTTTTATTTTGAAAATTTGAATTCAATAAAAATTAATAACAAAATAATTATTTTGTATTGTATAAATTAATTACAGATTTAATTTAAAAAAATTAATTGAAGATAAATAAACCATAAAGACAGAGATTTGAAAATTGATATCTTATATTATATTATATTGTTTTAAGTAGAAATAAAACGAACATCCATGTGTAGACGTAATATGCAGCAAGAAAATAATTAAGTTGTGGGTATTTAAAATGTGTGATAAAACTGAGAGCGACCGGGGGCAATCTGTTATTATTATTATTTTTTTCTGAAATTGAAATATTATTTATTTATTTGAAAATCTAATATCTTTATTTTGAAAATTTGGATTCAATAAAAATTAATAACAAAATACTTAATTTTCTATTGAATATTTTATTTATAAATTTACTTTCAAAAAAATTATTAATTGAAACTAAATTAATCATTAAGACAGAATTGATATCTTATATTATATGAAGTCGAAATAGAAGTGGAAAATCGATTGGCAGTTGTAATATGAAGCAAGACAGCAACTAGGTTGTTAAAATGTGTGGTAGAACTGAGAGTTAGGTACATTGTGTGGCCTACGTGCGTCTGCCAAGTGCATGGAGTGGTGTGTAAATAGGGGCAAGCTCTTACAAATTAAACAATGAAGCCCAGAGCTTAGTAAAAAAAAAAAAAATGCCGTAAAATAAGCTCTCTCTTGGGTAAATTCTATATACGTTCACACCTATTTTAAATTCATCTCTTTTCACCAACAGACTTTCCCCTATAGCCCTGAATGTAATAAATAGAGATGCTCATCTCTAATTTCAACTCAAGCCAAGAAAAGCATTTAGAAAAACCTCTCTCGCAAATATCCAATCAGCTCCCTCAGTTTTGAGCCCTCCAGCTTTAGCAAACCTTGTCCTGTTCCAAGATTTTAAACTATACCCGCATTTTCTTTCAATTGAGTTTTAATTTTTTCTGTCAGTCCAAATGGGGAGCCTCACATCCGATCTTGAACTCAAATACAATTCAGGTTCATTTACTAACCCTCTGGACTCAGAGGAATTCAGGAGGCAAGGCCACATGATCATTGACTTCATTGCTGATTACTACAAAAATGTCGAGAAATACCCGGTTCGAAGCCAAGTGGAACCGGGTTATCTCCAAAAAGTGTTGCCAGAATCCGCCCCTAACAATCCTGAGTCTATGGAGACTATCCTCCAGGACGTACAACAACACATTGTCCCAGGTATAACGCACTGGCAAAGTCCCAACTACTTCGCTTACTTTCCCTCAAGTGGTAGCATCGCCGGATTTCTCGGTGAAATGCTGAGTTCTGGATTTAATATTGTGGGATTCAACTGGATCTCATCACCAGCTGCAACTGAGCTTGAGAATATAGTTATGGATTGGCTTGGCCAAATGCTGAATCTTCCCAAGTCTTTCCTTTTCTCGGGCAATGGTGGTGGAGTCATACAAGGAACTACATGTGAGGCCATTCTGTGCACACTAACTGCAGCGAGAGATCGAGTTCTGAACAAGATTGGACGAGAAAACATATCTAAGCTTGTTGTATATGGATCTGATCAAACTCATTGTGCCCTCCAGAAAGCTGCTCAGATTGTCGGAATCGATGTCAAGAATTTCCGAGCTATTAAGACGACAAAGTCTTCATCCTATGGGCTGTCGCCAGACTCACTGCTGGCACAAATCAACTCGGATGTAGAAGCTGGACTGATCCCATTATTTCTATGTGCCACAATCGGGACGACTGCAATAACTGCTGTTGATCCCTTAAAGCCACTTTGCGACGTAGCAAAACAATTCGGAATATGGGTCCACGTTGATGCTGCATATGCTGGAAGTGCCTGCATTTGCCCGGAGTTTCGACATTTTCTTGATGGAATTGAAGGTGCGGACTCGTTTAGTCTCAATGCACATAAATGGTTCTTTGCAACATTAGATTGTTGTTGCCTCTGGTTGAAGGATCCAAGAGCTCTTGTGAGCTCACTCTCAACAAATCCTGAGTACTTGAAGAACAAAGCCACCGAGTCGAAGCATGTGGTGGATTACAAAGATTGGCAAATAACTCTGAGTCGAAGATTTCGTTCGCTGAAACTATGGTTTGTAATAAGAAACTATGGCGTGGCAAATCTAAGGCACTTCCTTCGCAGCCATGTGAACATGGCCAGGCTTTTTGAAAGGCTTGTAAGCGGAGATAAGAGGTTTGAAGTCGTGTTTCCCTGTCAGTTTGCCGTGGTCTGCTTTAGGGTTTCGCCATCACCAGTACTCATGGATAAACTTAAAACCAAATACGAAAATTGTCTGCTCTCAGAGGAGGAACAAATAAACGAATTCAATCGAGAATTACTGGAGTCGATAAATGCATCTGGAAAAGCATACATGACACATGCCGTTTTGGGAGGAATCTACGCCATACGATTTGCCACTGGTGCTACGTTGACAGAGGAACGACACGTAGTGGTGGCATGGACGGTGGTGCAACAGCACTTGGAAGCTTTTCTAAGTGCATTTAAATCCTAAGTTATGGTATTATGTAATATTTATGTCCTTTTTTAATTTTGAAATTATTGTTTTATTATATCACAAAACTGCATCACTCATTTTAAAGGAGAATAATAATAACAGGAAAATAATGATGGTATGCATATGCTAAATTTGGAGTCACATGATTTTTTTAAGACAAATACTAAATTATATGTAATATAACTTATATCCGCATGTTATGGAGCTTGCTAACTTACAGATTCTGTAAGTAACAACTCACTCACAAATTTAGTCGTGTGTTTCACTCGGGCCCACGGCCAAACACTATTCATATGAGCCCTTACAGATAACCAAATAATATGTGGAAAGGGCTAACTTACGGATAACAGCCCTCTCCACATATTATTTGGTTGTAAGTTACATTGTACATAACTTAAGTCCTACCTCTTTTTAAATGGTGGAATGTTGCTTTCGTAGTCAATGATGTACTAAGGTCTTCCTTTTTTGTACTTTAAAAAAAAAAAAATTTTGTCTTAAAGGAGCATCACCTTTTAGGGTAAAAAAACGGTGCCAACTCCTAACGTTTTCTTAGTGAGAAATTAAAAAAAAAGGTTATTATGTACTGATCACTTTCTTTTGAATTTTTTTTAAAATATATATTTTTTGAACCGATTTCTATTTGAAGTTATAAAATGTATTATTTTTTTATTGTCATCTAAATTCTGTGAGAAAAGTTAATAGAGAATTATAAATTATTTTATCCCCTTAATGTAAAATTACTATTTCACCCTAATTATGAAAAAAAAAATTATTTCAATTTTTTTTTACAATTTAGATATTAGATAGTAAGTTAAACAAAATAATCTAGAATATTTTTGCCTTTTTCCTTCTTTCTACCACATTTTAATAATGTTCATTTTTACTATATAAGTGAAATGCAATTTTACTCATATGACCTTAGCAAGGTTATAACAGCATACAAACGGAAGTGTAAAAATATAAGAAAATAAAACTTCAAGTAAAAATTAGTCCAAAAAATATGTATTTTTAAAAAATCTGAAAATAAGGTGGTCGGTGAATTTTTTTTTTTCAAAAAAAAAGGCATATAATGAAAAAGTGATTCCAAAGAACGTGAATAATAAAATAGCATCTGTTTTTTTTTTTTTTAAATCTTAAAACTCCAAAGTAATTGGTTGTTTGGGTGGGAGGGGGGGGGGGGGGGTGGGGTTGGTGATGCGGTGTTTCCATATACCCGCACGCACGGTCTTTCATAGGAGCATATGTGCGCGTTTGAAATATATCTGAATTTGAGTTGCAAATGTTCACAAGCACCCCACGTGAATTTCAAATTGGACAATGTCGTTTTCACAAAAATAAAAATTAAAAAAAAAAAGAATAACCGAGCTTGTTTTATTTAATCAAATTGAAAACACCGTTTTACAAAATCAAACAATAATATTTGGGTTTGTAACATTTAAGTTTTAATATTTTATGTCATTCATCTATTTAATCAATAACGTATTTTTATAATTTTATAAAATTATTTAAATATTTTATAATAGATGAATGTTATATGAGTTAGGACTTGATTATTAGAATCCCTTACTTAAAAATTAAATGGTGTCGGGTGGGGTGTTTGTGGGTAAAATATCATTTTCCAACTATTTAATTTAGGGGGTGTTTGTGGGTAAAATATCATTTTCCAACTATTTAATTTAGGTTCAGTTTAGTATACTTTTCAAATAAAATATATTTAAGTAAAATTTACATTAGTAGAGCTTTTACAAGTATAGTTTTTTAGAGTGCCTTTGACATCTTTTGTTATACTGTATTAAAAAATTATTCTTATGCTAAGCCATATTTCACTTCAACTTCTTGTTATATTGCATTAAATTAGATATGGCTGATACAATAAAAGGAGCACAAAATAATTCCATAAGGGGTAGGTGTTGAAAAATATGCACGAGTGTTGAAAAGTCAGCAACCAAATCCAACTTTTCAACAAACTTATGGTTGGCATGCAAGCTTGCTACAGCTAGCATGCAAGCTTGCACAAATTGCCAAATTGCCGTGTTGAAATTTTGGCCACTTTGAGGCTATAAATAAGGCCTCATTCAGAGAGCAAATTAATCCCATAATTTGTTAAGCTTATAAGTTTTAAGCTTTTGAGAGAAGTGAGAGAAGTGTGTCTGGGAAATTTATATTTCCTGCAGTGTGTGAAAGTACTGGGTGTATTTGGGTTTTGGGAAGTGAGTTTTTCTTTACTCAAATTTGTACTCTAATAATTGTTAGTAATACAATTATTTTTCTCTTACTCCCATGGACATAGGCATACCGCCGAACCACGTAAAAGTTTGTGTTTTTTATTTTTTTTTTAATTATTTGGTGCGCTTGATTCCGCTCTGATACCACAACAAGTGGTATCAGAGCCGACAGTTCGTACTTTGGGATCGCTCACGATACTGATCGTCATTCACGTCTGACCTGTTCAAGTATATAGTCGTTCACAAATCTGATTGGAGTTAACCGTTCGTACTTGGGAGGATTAGTAGCTTGTATAGTAGTGTGGATTTGTGCATGTCTAGGAAAGTTCTGTCACAAAGGCGATAAGAGTCTAAGGAGACTGGGTCTTAAGTGGGTCCGGTGTGACCCCTCCAGTCTTTCCTGGTAACTTTCCTGGTGTATTTTTCACGCGTACATATACATAGACACTGATCTCTTAAGTGGGAATAATTTATTGAGAAAATGGTAGAAGGTGAAACTTCCAGAAGTGGGGAGAGATCCACCCAAACTATTCCTGGAGATAATTTAGGTGGGAGGCGAGACTTTCGCCTTTTGGCACCTGTTATAGGTGGTCAGAAGATCGATGTTGAAAAGTTTGATGGGAAAATCAACTTTGGCATGTGGAGGCGCGAAGTTATGGATGCTCTTATTCAAATCGATCTCGATATTGTTTTGAAAAATAAAAGACACTTGTATGATGAAGAAAGTTGGGATCGTATGAACGAGAAAGCCTGTGGTCAGATCAGATCTTGTTTGACCAAGGAGGTGAAATACTTGGTGAAAGATGAGGAGTGTGCGATGACTTTCTGACGTACATTGGAGGAGAAGTACTTGCTGAAGAGTCCTGAAAATCGTCTTCATGCAATGAGCCAAGTATATGGCTTTCGAATGAAGCCTCGGGTGTCAATGCACAATCATGTCTCAAGATTTGAAAAGTTACTTGCTGATTTAAAGAATCTTGATGAAGATATTAAGGATGAAGTCAAGGCTATGATTTTGTTACACTCACTACCAAACGAATATAGCCATTTTGTGACTACCTTGATATATGGGAAAAGCGTAATCATCTTCAAAGATGTCTGCACAGTATTGACAAATTTAAAAATTTGGAATAATGATAAATATTCCGAAAAAGCATCATCCGAGGCTTTGTTTGCAAGAGAAAGGACGATAGAGAAAAAGAAGAAGCGTGGTGGAAAGAATTCTCGATCCAAATCGAGAAGCAGAAACATAGCTCGAGATGAGTATGCCTTTTATCATGAAAATGGCCATTGGAGGAAAGATTGTCCAAAGGCTCAAAAGAGAGATGGGAAGAAACCAGCAACAGCAAACATGGCACGTAAAAACGAGGACTCTGATTATTCACTAAGTATTACTCCTGCAGCATACGTGGCTAGTTCGAGCGAGTGGATACTTGATACTGGTGCAACCTATCATTTGTGTCCCATTAAAGAATGGTTTACGGATTTTCATAATCTGGAATCTGGCGCAATTGTGATGGGGAATGATCAACCTTGTCGCACAATGGGGATAGGAACAATTCGGCTCAAAATGTTTGATGGAATGGTCAGAGAACTGAAAGAGGTTAGATATGTTCCAACTTTAAAGAAAAATCTAATTTCTGTGGGTGCTCTTGAAGCTAAAGGCTATAAGGTTACTATTGAAAATGGCACAATGAAATTCACATATGGGGCTATGGTGATTCTACAAGGAGTTCGGCGTCACAATTTGTAGTATTTAAAGCGAGGTACAACTGCTGAAGCAAATGTTGCTGAGGCGCACAGTGACACCACCAAGCTATGGTATGTACGACTAGGACATGCTGGAGAGAAGGTTTTACAAACCCTGATGAGGCATGAACTCTTAAAAGGTACCAAAACCTGTAAATTAAATATCTGTGAGCATTGTGTAGTAGGCAAGAAAACAAGGGTCAAATTTGGTACTGCTAATCACGATACTCGTGAGATCCTTGAATATGTTCATAGTGATGTATGGGAACCAACCAAGACTGCATCAATTGGTGGAAGTCATTATTTTGTTACATTTGTTGATGATTTCTCTAGACGTGGTGGGTGTACACCATGCGAGCAAAGGATGAGGTTCTAGAGATTTTCGTGAAATGGAAGAAACTGGTGGAGACTCAAACTGGCAGAAAGATCAAAGTATTGCGTTCTGACAATGGGGGTGAATATACTTCTGATCCATTCTTGCAAGTATGCGAGCGAGGTATTAAAAGACATTTCACGGTGAGACATACTCCATGACGAGCGGTGTGGTGGCGTATAGAATCGTTTCTTTGGAGAAGGTACGGTGTTTGTTATCTAATGCTGGTTTAGATAAAATGTTTTGAAATGAAGGCGAGTTACGCAAGTCACTTGATAAACCGGTTGCCTTCTGCTGCAATCGGAGGTAAAACTCCTATGAAAATGTGGTTTGGAAAGCATGCACAAGACTATGATTCCCTTCGTATATTCGGGTGTCCAGCTTATTATCATGTCAAAGATGGTAAACTGGATCCTCGTGCTAGAAAAGCTATCTTTGTGGGATTCAAAGATGGAGTAAAAGGCTTCAAGCTTTGGGATCTCGAAGATAAAAAATTTGTGTGTAGCAGAGATGTCACGTTTGATGAAGCTTCAATGATGAAAGTTTCAAGTTCTCAGCAGTTGGAGAACAAGACCACAGAGGTATCGCAGCAGGTGGAGTTTGATGCAACTCCATATGTACCAGTTAGCTCTACATCATAGAACGGTTCAACTATAGAGGAGACACCCAGAGTTGAAGAAGAGGTTATTTCTTTTGATATCCCACAAAATAAAGAAATAACCAACGATGTAGATAATGATGATTCTATAGCAACAAGGAGGCCAAGAAGAGAAATAAAGAAACCCGGATGGCTTACTAAAGATATGGTGGTAGCCTATGCACTTCCAGCTATTGATGATGACATCTCCAACACTTTCGGTGAAGCATTACGCAGCAGTGAAAGTAATCAGTGGAAGTTAGCCATGGAGGAAGAAATGAAATCTCTCCATCAAAATCAGACTTGGGAACTTGTGAAGTTACCAAAAGGAAAAAGGGCTATTGGCAATAAATGGGTCTACACCAAGAAGCAAGGATCTCTAAATCAAACAACTTCTCGATACAAGACAAGGCTCGTTGCAAAAGGTTTTGCTCAAAAGGAAGGTATTGACTATAATGAAGTTTTCTCTCCAGTCGTAAAGTATACTTCCATTCGTGTCCTACTTGCCTTGGTAGTTGAATATGAGTTAGAGTTGGATCAATTAGATGTTAAGACGGCATTCTTGCATGGAGATTTGGAGGAAGAAATCTATATGACTCAGCCTTGTGGTTTCAAAGTTGCTGGAAAGGAGAATCATGTGTGCAGATTGATTAAATCTTTATGCAAAAAGCAGTCACCAAGGCAGTGGTACAAGAGATTTGATCAATTTATACAAGGGCAGAAATTCACCAGAAGTGAACATGATCACTGTGTTTACTTTAGAAGACTACAAGATGAAACTTTCATCTATCTGTTACTCTATGTCAACGATATGCTTATAGCTTCGAAGAACAGAGGTGAGATTGAAAGATTAAAGAAGCAACTGGCTTCTGAGTTCGAGATGAAAGATTTGGGTGATGCATAGAAAATACTTGGGATGGAGATAGAGACAAGAAGAATGGGAGTATGTGGTTGACTCAAAAATCTTATTTGAAGAAGGTGCTAGAAAAATTCGGTATATATGACAAAACTAAACCGGTATGTACTCCTCTAGCTCCTCACTTTAAATTAAGCTCTTCTTTATGTCCTATATCCCAAGAGGAGCATGATTACATGGCTCATGTTCCATATGCTAGTGTTGTGGGTAGTCTTATGTATGTTATGGTATGCACAAGGCCTGATATATCCTAAGCCGTTAGTATGGTAAGTCGATACATGCATAATCCGGGTAAAGACCATTGGCTTGCGGTAAAGTGCATTCTCTGATATCTGTATGGGACAGTTGATGTTAGGGTATTGTTAAAAAAAGGATTGTGGTCAACAATATGTTGGGTATTGTGATTCTGATTTCGCCGGAGACATTGACAAGCGAAGATCAACAACGGGCTACGTATTCACATTGGGTGGAGGTTCGATTAGCTAGAGGTCGATTCTGCAATCGACAATTGCTCTATCCACTGGGCAGTATATGGCAACACTTGTAAAAGAAGCTATCTGGTTGAAAGGCTT
This sequence comes from Citropsis articulata, assembly GCA_030449925.1. Lineage (NCBI taxonomy): Eukaryota > Viridiplantae > Streptophyta > Magnoliopsida > Sapindales > Rutaceae > Citropsis > Citropsis articulata. Next base: position 5,276,203 of record JASUUH010000211.1, on the reverse strand, counting down.
GTTAGGAGATTTGGGAGTAATCCAGAAGAACATTACAGTATTCTGTGATAATCAAAGTGCGATATTCTTTGCGAAGAATCAAACATATCACGCTCGGACGAAACACATAGATGTGAAATATCATTATGTGCGAGAGATTATCGAAGGCGGTGTTGTGTTGTTGAGAAAGATCGATACCAAAGATAACCCATTAGATATGTTGACAAAAGTGATTGCTGGAGTTAAGTTTCAATATTGCTTGAAATTAATTCAAATTCTTCGAATGCATTGAGTTTGGAGAAGTTTTGAACTACGGTTGGCTTGATCCCAAACTTGGGGTACGTAGGCAGTCACAGAGATGCAGCCACTTTGGGGATGATGATCCGTTGGTAGTCGGCTCAAATTTGGTCAAATCTTCGCTAAGGTGGAGAATTGTTGAAAAATCTGCATGAGTATTGAAAAGTCAGCAACCAAATCCAACTTTTCAACAAACTTATGGTTGGCATGCAAGCTTGCTACAGCTAGCATGCAAGCTTGCACAAATTGTCAAATTGCCGTGCACAAATTGCCAAATTGCCGTGTTGAAATTTTGGCCACTTTGAGGCTATAAATAAGGCCTCATTCAGAGAGCAAATTAATCCCATAATTTGTTAAGCTTATAAGTTTTAAGCTTTTGGCAGGCTGAGAGGTTATGTCCGAGAATTTATATTTCTCGCAATGCGAGAGCACGTGTATGGGTTTGTAAGTAAGTTTTTCACTCAAATTTGTACTCTAATAATTGTTAGTAATACAATTATTTTCTCGCCCCATGGACGAGTGTCGAAAGTGTTAGAAAGTGTATATTTATAAAATGATAAAATCTCCATTTTACACTTCAAGTCTCACTAACATTGCTATTTTTATTTATTTAAGTATTTTATTATTTAATTACGGTGTTTTATTATAATTAGTTATTTTATGTATTTTAGGGTATCACGATCATTTCACAATGAACGGTGATCGCATACAAACCACATTCAACCTGCGACGATCGAAAACCCATGAGCATAAAATCGACAAAGAAAACGACATCACATTTGAAAAAAAAAACTATCGAAACCTGGCGAGCATAAAGAAATCGTTTCATACGAATTATTCATAATGATACATCGACATCGATATCGCATAACAAGATTATCGCGATAAAACCGGCTTTATCCATTTCGCGTTAACCGGCAGACGTGCAATGGCCAAACCGCTGCGTAATCTTGCCATCGCAAAACTCCGGGCGTTTATCCGTGGGTAAATACTAACAAACCTGTGTGAATCGCGTAAATAGTATACTGCTCAAATAGTATTGGCTGATCAAGACTGGATGGATCGATGACGGGCGCAAGTGTCTCGCGCCATTCAAACTGCTTTTTAATCCGGATGGTCCACATTCACCAACGCACGAGCAAAAAGGGGCTTCCCCTAATTGATATCCCCGAATTCATTTCGTAAGCCTAGATTGTAATTCTTCTCTTCTTGTATTTTCTATGTATTTTAATAAATTCCCATTTTACCCTAGTTCAAAATGAGTAGCTAATTTCTTCAAGCTTGGGTCATGAAGTCTCAACATGTTCCATGGGCTTAATTTGGTAAATTTATTTTCTTCCCTCTAATATTTGTGGTTGTTTTGATTTTTCGTCGATTAAATAATAATAGTCTTGTCAGACATCGCCTGCTAAACCCAAGACACTAGTACAAGGTTATTATTATTTGGCACGATAAGCCCTTAGCACCATACTTATTTGAGCGTGGTTCATGAGGTGTGGAATCCCCCCTCATGATTTAATTGGTATTAATAATAAATATTTAGCCCATGGAGCATGTTGATGCAGATCCGGATACCCAAGTGCTTTATTTCAATAGTTTCCAGTTTAATTTATTCATGCCATTGTAATTTAATTTCTATGATAGTCTCAATTTAATTTTCAGCATATTTTAAATTAATTTCACCATAAATCTAACCACCCATTTAAAAGAAAATTAATTCTACAAACAATTAAAATCAACCTCCTCGTGGGATCGACACTCGTCACCATTGATCTATTCTACAATAGATTCGTGCGCTTGCGAGTTCAATAAAATTTGCACAACAGTAGGCATACCGCCGAACCACGTAAAATTTTGTGTTTTTTATTTTCTTTAATTATTTGGTGCACTTGATTCCATATTCTGTGCACAACAGTAGGATAGGATTTAGGCTTTATTGCATTAAAATTTTGTTCATATTTTAAATACTAATCATTTACATCCATTATTCAATAATTTATAATAAATTAATATTTAATATTAATTTATATTATATTTAAATAAACTTTATAGCACAAAACATTTATAAACCTAAATATTTACTAAACAAATGTTTTACAGTATTTACGTTTAGTACATAAAATCAAAATTTATGAATCAATTTAAATAAAGCAATTATATTTGACATTAATAGATAAATATTAATTCATAACTAAATTTAAAATGTAATATTATATTATTTTTTATTGTAATAAAATATCATTTATATTATCACCTATATTATAATATCAAATATAAAAAAATAAATCATATTGTAACATAATAGTATACAATAATATTTTAACATTTGATGGTAGTATATTATTAAAATAATTTTATATTATAAAATTAATATATAGAGATAATTATTCAATAACTAGGGTAAAATAATATAACATTAAAACATTAAAAAGTTTAAATGATATTAATTTAATTTTAATATTACTACATAGTAATACTACAAAATAATATTATCTATATAATACAGTCTTTGCTCCACCAAATATATTATTGTGATGTAATTTAATGCAATACACTTTAAAACAATACAACTAATATAATGTAATGAAATATAGTGTGCAAATGCACCATTTAATGCATTCTATAACAGCACTGATATTGAAGTACAATAAATAAATAAATAGACGGAAGATAAAATTAATTGCAAAATCGTAGTGTGAAAGAAAATAGACAAGATAATTAGATAACGTTATTGTTCATTTTGTCATTACTTTGTCATCTTTCAGTTCCTTTGGGGGGTGTGTGTGTGTGATTATTTCATTTTATTTAAATTTTTTAGTTTTTTGAAAGATTAAATATAATAATAAGTCTATAACTAACTAATATTAAATAAAATGAGAATAAATAATATTAAATAATATTTTTTAAAATAAATAATGTTAAAAATTTATTCTTTCAAATAAATAATGTTAAAAATTTATTCTTTCAAATAAATTATTTAATTTGAAAAAACTTATTTTTTAAGACTCACTAGTAATTAAACAACATAAATTTGATACAATCCCGACTTCTGTGCTAAAAATTTAACTTTTTAACTTTTTTTATTTTTTGATAAATATCAGGAAGCATAATATTATTATTAAAATAACAGATCTCTACCATTGAAACTATCTCTTCATTAAATCCAATGGTCAAGGATTGAAATTAGGTTGGCAAAATTTGACACAACCCGATTATCCTACACAAACACCACACAAATAAATAGGTATGAGTCGTCAAATGTAACGCGACTATTAAATGAGTCGGGTTCTGGTTGACACGATTTTTTTTCGTATTGGGTTAGGGTTAAAGTTCTTGACCCATTTACCTGACCAATAACACGATCATATTTTCTTTTTTAAATTAATTTTTATGTTCTTGTCATTAAAACTCAATATATTATAAATGATTTTCTCTTGTTAGTTTTTTTTAGAAGGGTAGATAAATACACAATATTTTATTTATAAAATTTTATATAGATTTAGAAATTTAATAACGTAAGTGTGTAAAATATTAGCATATATGTATATTTTATGATATTGATATATAGTATTATTTACATATATATAATTAAAAACTTTAATAGTATAAATGTGTAACACTTTGGGGGTGGGTGTATATGTAGGTATGTATGTGTGCGTGTGTGTAATATTTATTAAATATGTAGAAATTAAACATGTTATTAAATTATTTATTTATTTTTTCGTGTCAGATTTAAATTTGAATATTTTGATACAATTATTAAATAATCGTATTTGGATCAACTTAAATTTAACATAATGCGAAATTGATACAATACGAACACGACCCAACGATCAATTTTACCGACTTTAATTAAAATTATAAATGTCAATTTTAATTGAAATCATAAAAAAAAAAAAAAAAAAAAAGGAAAATCGGTGGTACTTTGCAACTGCTGCGAGCTAGCTGACTCCTATTAAAAAATAGCATTTCTTGTATGAATAAAGTGCGATGATAGTGACCTGGGATATTTAAATTGATGATTTGTCATTGTCGCTTGCACAACTTTTCAAACAAGAATTTTATTATCTTACTTTTAATGTAAGATATGATTTCTGACACAGTGAACTTTATTAGGGCCCATTAGTGATAAAGAGGCTGTACTTTTGGGAAAGGCAGCAACTGCCTTCAAACAGATGATAAATGCGGAGAAATGTGAAAATAATGAGACGCATCAACATTTTTGGAGCCTGCTGAAAATGATAATTCTCACCGTTGAATTATTATTGGACAAATACTAAATTATATTTATTGTAATTCACATCCCTCACGGGAACGAATATTATTGCACGTCAAATAATTCAATGATCTCGTCGTCACTTACGCAATACTGCAAAAAGCAAGATGCAGGAGCTGCAAATGCGATGGTGAAATATATTAATATCACGTCCGCTCAAACAACACCATGAGTCATAAATGGTTATCATCGTCGTCATAATTAGCGTTGGCGTTGGCGGAGGCAGACAGTCAGTACAGGTGGCTTTGAAAAATTAGATCTCCCCTCTTTGCATGTGGAACTGCCACATCTGAATTTTAAAATTATGAAAATGTATTTGTTTATTATGAAAAATTTAGTACTAATTCCAAGATTAAAAATTGAATTTATTACATACCCTTAGCTAAAAAATGAATCAATGTATATTTTTAGTTATCATATAATGTATATATGCATGCATATGTGCGTATGTGTTTCAATCCGGGAGTCCCCTGATTAGAATAGTGCCCGGGACAAATACTAGTGGCCTCTCTGAATTTAAATCCAAAGGCCGCTACTGACCGTTAATGATGGACCCTATCATATACAGCCATCACAAGGGAGGAAAAAAAAAAAAAAGAAGGAAAGCCACTAGGCTTCTTGGGCAATGATGCAACGTGGGACTCATGCAACGTTAGTAATTAAATCTAATATATCTACTGTATGTATAATTATCTTTTAAAATAAATATATATATAATAAAAAATTATTTAATTATTTAATTACTAACGTGGTATCTCTAATACATTTTATTATTTGCATTCAACCTTAATTATCTTTATCAATAATGGATTATCCTTTTTCTTTTCCCTTTTTTTCCCAATAAACACAAATGAGTATACCCTTAAATGGAAAATCCTATAGCTAGGGGTAAAGTCTTAGTCCAGCTTTTGACTGGTATTTTCCATCAAAGTTAAATTGGCTTTGGCCGCTTGGCCCATCGACCACTTGTATAAGGAAAACTCTAAGTTATAATTAATGTAATTTACTCCTTTCATCTCAACCATATAAAGTTATGAGACCCATAATTTATGTAGTTGAGATAAAAGAGGTAAGTTACATTAATTATAACTTAGGAAGACCCCTTGTATAATCAAGAGAAATGACTGGAACGTAAATGAGTTTTGTCCCTCGAAGAAATGTTTGGTACTTTACTTAAATATATATTATTTATTTAATGTTTGTGATGTTTTAAATGTATCCGTATACTTTTGTCTTTATTCCTAATTTAGCCTTTGCTGGCAGATGATGGGAAAACCAATAATGGAATAACAGTGACACAATATAGGTAGCTGTAGAGCAACCGACAGTCAATTAATAAAACAAATTATTTTTACTCTCCATTGAACTCTTAATGTAAATTAATTTAAATTGAAATTGATAAATACAGCACCGAATCTGTGTGTTTTATTCAGCTCTTATTAGGATGGTGATATTTCCCCCATCTTTTATATAAAATCACCCAACTTATTAGATTTTTTATAATTACAATATTATCTGTAAGTGAAATGACTAAAATAGATAAATAAATAATTATTAATTAAATTATCATCTATTATAATTTAGAAGTCAAATTAATTATACCGAATAAAACCTGGGAACTTTTATGTTCTTAAAATCTTTCCTAACTGTTCAAACAAATAAAAAAAGAAATCAATATTATGGAGGAAGAAGAAATGCAAAGGGAAGAATATGGGGAAAAAAAAAGTACTAAATATTACATTGATTGAGGAAGAAGATATGCTAGGTGAAGAAAAAGAAAATGATCTACAGTCCAATTTCCAGCAAAAACGGATCCTTCAATCCCAAGTCTGAAAAACCCTCAACTCCGTGGATTCCTTAACAAATGCGGACAAATGATTCATTTTGTAGTTTGTGATGAGACTAAAGTGTTTGGTAAATATTAACTACTATGGTTTGAAAGCTATGTTAATGTGATTTTTCACTTATATCATGAAAAATCTTTTATATCTTTAATAATTTTGTTAAAATTATTATTTAAAATTTATATTTACTATGTATTACTAATTTTTATTTCATAGTTATAGTTTTTTTCCACAGCAACTGTAGCTTAAAAGCTCTAACACCTCAATAAAAAACGCACCCTCAGAACATTGTTTTAGAAGCTCCATGGTTTAATTCTAGTCACAGATTATGTGCCCATATAAGTTGCTCTGCTTTGAGAGAAGTTGATACATTAAAGTTGTTGTCTCAAATTCTGCAAATTCCATGCTATTTTGAAATCATGAAATGTTGGGAATATGATTGTATTTTCTCAATAAATTCACTTCTCTAATAGATAGGAAAAGAAAAACACCAAATTAGAGGTTTCAATGATTATGATATTTTTTAATAAATAATTATTTTTAAATTAAAACAAAAAAGCTGAAAAAAATGAAATAAAAAAGATATTATAAATATTAAATAAGCAGGGTATTTTTGTATTTATTGGGTGGATTTATAAAATATATTCCTATTATTATTATTTTTTTATGGTGTGGTTATAAAGAACGCGGGGGGGGGGGGGGGGGGGGGGTCATTAATAGTAAATTATCATTCAAAACAAATGTTTGAGTGCAATTATTAACCCAAAAATCCAACAAAAATAGGGAAAAGCAGAACACTTGAGGCAAGAAGGGCCAAAGACAACAGAGCAAAAACTTCGACTCTTCTGCATCTCTCTATATATATCAAGCCATCAGTATAACTCCAAGACAATATCAAGCCATCGAGACTCCATCAAAATCGAATGAGGCCTAGAAAATCTACAGTTCAAAGCAGACACCACGATTTATATCACAACAAGAATGCTTCCGATTTTCAAGATAAACAACTTGCAAAATTAACAGAAGTTTATGGAAGGATTGACAAGTAATTATTTAAGAAACTTATAAGGAAAATATTAGTTGGTCAAACAATTTCTTATTGGGGACATATCTCATCTTGCGATTGCATCGACATCAACTTCAATTGCTACGAGTTTTTCGTTATTTTCAACTTTTTCCACCTATATGTCTTATAACTGAAAAATTATAATGAAAAAGTTGTATATATAACAAAAAAGAAAAAAATTGTAATTATATACATGGTTTGCCAAGTTATATTTAAGTAAAATAAGATAAAATTAAGTAAAACAATAGTGTGGCCAAGCGAGTCGATAGTAAATTTTATCTAAGTATTAGTTATATAAAATATAACTTAAAAAGACTATTGTATAAAAGACTCCTCTATCTTACGTTTACCGTAAGGTATGCCTTACACATGAACAGTGTGTGAGACCCACACACACTGTTCATGTATGAGGATTGTATTTTACGGTAAACGTAAGATAGAGTTTTCCTTGTATAAAATGTGGTAGTTTACTTTAGAGCCGATATATGGTAGATTGTCCCATCATGTTAGTTATGGTCAAGTGCGAACTCCTCTAAGACCAAAGGGTGCTATGGCCCAATAGATCGTGGTGGAATCACATATCAACATATCATAAGCTTAGATGCAAAAACTTTATTTTAACTCCTTTTATCCTTTCAAAATTTTTGTTATGCGGACAAAAATAAATTAAAAGGCTCCCCCAACAATAAAGTTCGATTGGTAGCTTTCACGATTATTTATTAATATATTATTAACAAATAATTTCTCTCTTACTTTAACAATAAGTTGGGCTTTGCAAACTTATCATAATTTTATGAGTAGTTTTATGAGTTAGACTACTGCCACCCGTCAAATCTCGTCGTACCCTTTTTTAAAGTTTTTTTTTTTTTAATTACAAAAGCATCTGTTTTTTTTTTTAATATACTCTTCTATTTTTTATTTTTTTATTTTTAAAACTCAGAGTAATATTCTACTTCTTTTCTTTTCTTTGTATCGTAATCTTGTTATTATCCTACACATATGTTTAAAAAAAAAAAAATTTTTAGGTGTCAATCTTACGTTAAATTACACATTTAAAATAGTTTGAAAGCAATCTTAGGGTATGACAATTCTTAATTTTTAATTAATAAGAAATAAGAAAAGTATAATAAATTATTCTAAATTTTTTTAATTTATTTTGGTTAGAAGAAAAAGAACAATAAATTTTATTCTAAAATTTTGTAATTTATTTTGATTGGATGGAAGTGATAGGTACAAAAGAAAAATAGATTAATTATAAATGAAAGTAATTTACTTTAAAAAAATATTTTTCATTAAAATGTAATTTTATTTAAAGTGAGATTTTATAAGAAAGAGTGTCAATGGCTTCACTCTAGTTTTATTTACTTACCCTGTTACCTAGAGGCCAGAGTTCCCAATTGGGAGAGGTACCTTCTCTCTTTCACACTTCAAAAATAAGTGGTCCTTTAATAATGCATTTCGCATTCTAACCCTTTTTTTTTTTTAATTAAAAACATTTAACAAGACCTTAAATTCTGGTCCTGGGTTTTGGAATTCCCATGGCCATTGCATGATAAATTGCTTTAATGCTTGGAACTAAGACTTGTCAATATATTACAAAAAGGAATGAGACTAAAACCCAATTTTTAAGTCCAACGGGGAGCTGGTTAGGTATTTGTCGCTGTTATTAGAAATTCGACAACGACCCCCTGTGAAATTGCTCTCGAAGTTGAAGAAGCGCATGCATTTCTCAGGCTCAGGCTTATTCTCCAACACGGGCAACTACCTTTTGTATGGCATTTTGTTTGCACCGGAAAGGCATCAAATTATTGTATGGGAAGTGAGTTGTTTGTAAAAGGAACTGAAAAAATCTTCTCCAATGAAAAATAAGCCTAAGAATTCTTTCATGTCTAAAAATAAGATCGAATGAGGACTGTGAGGTGACTTTTGGCCTAATACAGATTACATTCGCATAAAATAGAAAGACAACTTTCATGTCTCTATGTTCTCATTTTATTTTATTTTTTTTAAAAAAGAGTTGTTTGTGTCCAATTACTTCAGCAAACTTTTAGAATTTCAGATAATATGTGAACGTTTGTCATCTTTTGACTTGTTATTTGATTGTTATTCAGGGACTGGGCTTGTTGATTGTTGACACCTTTAGATAAAGTGGTAGAGGAGTTCTAGTGACATATCAGTTTTCCCAATCAAAATCGACTCCCTAGATGTAAATCCATCACCATTTTCTGGCTCTCCCTCAAAAATCCCGGTCGTCGGGTACTCCTGTGCTTCAATTGCAGACTCTACTCCATGAACTGCATTTACACAATCAGCAGATGGCCATTTAGCAGTTACCCAGTAAGAGAAAATCAGTAAATAAATAGACACAAACAAAATTTTAAAGAGAATTATAATTATTAGGAAAATTATCAGCCATATACTCTTAAATAACACTCGTATCAAACGTGTGTGAATACTTTTTATGTATATCACTCGTATATCCTAAGTTAACAAAATACTTCTGTTGTCCACCATTCCGTTAACTGCCGTTAGAAAGTTAACGCAATTTTGGCAAATTGACTATTTCGCCCTTGAAACTCAAAATGAGATAAAAAGATAAATTTATCCCAAAAATTAACTTAAATTTTCAATATACAATTTTTTTATTTTGTTATTAACAATACATTTTTTGATTAAAAATATAAATTATTAATGGTACATATTATTAACAATTATCCGTAAAAAAAATCCATATTATACCATAAAAAATTTGTTAACAACATATTATTTACAATTATACATGTTATACCATAAAAAATTTCAGTTGGAGCTTGGATGAGTAGATCTTTAAAAATTTAGGTTAAATTTTGGAGGAGTAAATTCGGTTGTAAAGTAGTTTTTTTTTTTAGCAATTATTAACAATTATCCAATAAATGGGATGACATGTCATTTTTATCAATATATATCATATGACATGTCATTTTTTACTAGGTAAATGGGATGACATGTCTTTTTTTAAATCAAAGTTTAAAAGACTAGATTACCCTTATGATGTTAGCGCTTGTAAACCCTTATGATGTTAGCGCTTGCAAACGGCAGCTAACGGAATGGTGGAGAGCAGAAGTGTTTTGTCAACTTATGGTATATGAGTGATATACATGAAAAGTGTTCACACATATTTGATACTATACTCGTAAGATATAATCGATTACCAATTATATTATGATAACAAAATATAAAAAATAAAATTAGTGATTTAAAACATTTATTTTAGTTACTAATTATTATGTATACATAATTAAGAAAATATATTTTATATGCATGTTTATAAATGTGCAAAAATATTATTCAGCATTATATTATCAAACACATACGATAACTTTCAAAACTCATAGCACTTCTAACAACAATTATTTTAAAAATTACAATATTACCGAATTAGCTCTCAATCTAAAATAAAAAAACAAGTTATTAATATTTTATTTTTTATTTAAAATTACAAAAAAATAAAAATAATGGAATGCATAGCAAGAGAGGAAACTAACGGCTGAGACAATAGCCCATAAAGAAGTGTAACTAGTGACTGTGGTCGCATAGTTTCCCCAAGGCCCAAACAGTACTAATATCACTTTGAATTTAATTACGAAGGGGGTGGAGCAGTGGTAGCTATATACAATGGGAATTGGGGAGGGTGGGCAAAAACCTCGTGTCCAAGCTTTTGTTGTCGATCAATTTGGATGTAACACACCCATGAGAATGCAAAATGAAAAGTTCATTCTTCAATTGGCGATATTCCTCATAAGCTCTAATTGGTATTAAAGTATTGTAATTTAAAAGGTATGGCTGTATTGAAAAGAAAAAAAAAAGATTATAATTATAAAATAAAAGTTGTTAATATATTGTAGATATGACTTTTAAATAAAATTTTTGACAAAAATTAGAAAGACATTATAATTTTTTCATCATACAAATATTAAATTAAATTAGCTTAACTTCCAAATCATAACAATACGTTACCAAATACTTTAGTACGTACTGTAACTTTTAATTTACAGCTGTTCAATGATATCACCAAACATCACAAGGCCTCACAAAGTTCATTACAAGCTAACATTCAAGACAAATCTTAAAGGCAATTGTTAGGGTTGTTCCAATATGGACAACAACCATGGTGTACGGCATTGTGTTTGCGCAGCCTTCAGCTTTCTTTACCAAGCAAGGAGATTCTCTTCCATCATTCATCGGCCCTGCCATTGTTCTTATCGTCCCATCTATGAACGTTTTTTGGTGCCTGCAGCAAAATGCTCAGAGACCTAGGACTAGGATGTTTTAATCTCTTCTAGTTATGGTCATTACAGCTTTAGTTGAGATGAAAAGGCTCAAAACGATTGAAGAATATGGAATTGTCGCTACAAGAAAAAAATATAATAATTAACAATTAAAAACTATCAAATAGGAGTATATTTGATAGTCCAAAAGTGTCAATTATGCCTGTATCAAATATCCCCATTTGACATTTAACAAAATCAATTACTTTTGTCATTTAAAATTTATAAAATCTTTTTCACATCATTTAGTTGTCAAATATTAGTGACAATATAAAATTATCATTGGAGTATGATAGCTTATAAAAGTCATATATTTATGACTCTCAAAGAAATGTCAGTTACATATGACCTATTTAAAAAATCAAATTTTAACACTTTTTTAAAAGAAAATTACAACAATGGAATCTCTTTTGTAGGCTTCACACAATATAAATTATAATATTAAAAATCTGATAGAACTCCAAACTAAACAATGAAATAGCAAACTCAAAATTATATTATCATGATCTGTATATATGAAAAATAAGATCTAGTTTAAAACTATAGATTTATCTAAATTGTACAAGGACGTTTATCTAAATTGTACAAGGACAAACTTTAATATTTGAAATGTATATTAAAAAAAAGTTCGATCTAGTTTAAAACTATAGATTTATCTAAATTGTACAAGTACGTTTATCTAAATTGTACGAGGACAAACTTTAATATTTGAAATGTATATTAAAAAAAAGTACGATCAAGTTTTTAAAACTATACATTTATCAGTACCAATGAATCATTTTCAACACCAAAAGCAATATCCAAATCAGCTGCAACAATCAGTACAATTCAGCCCTTAGTTAGCCTTCAATATTGATCCCCAAAGTCATCATGCAACCCTATGTATACATACAGATAAACTATAAGATAGGAGAGACTGCAAAATTAGAATCATATGAAAACATGAAAAGTGTTTGTTTCACTGTTTCTAGCTTGACAATGATATTCATGAACGGTAGTAGTCAAAAGAGTTTATTTCACTTTTCATATAAACACATGAACAATGTTTATTTCACTATTTCTAACTTGACGATGATATTCATGAAAACTATAGTAGTAATGAAAAGTATTTATTTCACTTTTCTTATAGAAACATGAAAAGTGTTAATTTCATTGTTTCTTGCTTCACGATGAAATTCATGTTTTCATCTTTCATTCTTAATTCCGAAACACAAAGCATTTTTTTATACGATATTCAATTTTTTATTAATCTATTGAAGAGAAGTATAGTAACCGAAGATAAAATGAATTTGTTATTTCCGAATTGAGAATGATATATGAAATTATTTGTGCATTCATCGTATTTTGAATGGGAACAGAGCTTGGATATAGAATCAATTAAATCAAACCCTAAATTGATAAGAAAATATTGAAAATGTGATTTTAAAAAAAAGTCAAAAGGTGGCTTCAAATTTGGTGGCTTCAAATTTATTGTGGTTGTAATAATTTTCCACATAGTGAATATTTTACTCTGGTTGTTTCTTGACAACGGTCGTAGTTTTAATTTTTTCTAGATTTAGAGTTTTTCACGTAAATCTTGTGTTGTGTGATTGATATATTTTCTATTTAATTTTTCTTATTAATTTGTTACTTGACAAATTACTTGAAGAGATCCTGGGAGCAAGTTCAATTTCCTAACAGAAAACAATTAAATCAAGCCATAACGCTAAAAGTTATCAAATTAGAAAGAGAGAAGTAAAAAAATTATCAAAATTAAATGAAAAAACACATGAAATTTGAGAGGTAAATGAAACTAAAGCAAGCTGAAATTCCTCGTGATTCTTCGTCACTCGAGAGAATGAGTGATTGATAAAAAAATGAGCGATGATGATTGACAAGAAGAAAGGAACGGAAATGAGCTTGAATTTTCTTAAAGAAATTAATAAGTTCGAGAGAGTTAGAAGAGAACGAAAGGAGGGAGGTTGAAGTCAGATTTTTTTTTCCCCTTAAGTCAATAAAAGGTAGTTGGTGATACAAATGTGTATATATTTGTCACTTACTTCATAAAACGTCATTTATATTTTACAATTACTCATTCATTTAAAAAATGTCAAATATATTTAATATTTCTTAAAAACTGACAAATAAAAAGTGTCAAGTATTCAGTGCGTTAATAATCCAAATGTGATTAGTCCAATGGCTGTGACGTTGATAATTACTCGGTACGTATTGTTTGCTCGGCGCAGCACTGCACTGGCCCTGTCATTTTATGTTGGTGTAATCTTTAAGCAATTTATGGGATTTGAGTTGTATAGAGAAGAAACTCCAAAAATCTGCACTGTAAATACAAGATGCACAATAGAATTTGAAAACAGAAGATGATAGCAAATCGGTGACAAGACTTTGGATACTATGAATTGACGATATCCTTTCGCTATAGTAATATTACTATATATTTACGACTTTATTTTATTTTTTAAAATCTTTGCAAGTTCCCGTCCGTCTGTCTTTGAGATTTGGGGTGCCATTTTTTCCTGCTTCCTGCTGCATTTATAATAATTAAACATCAAAATAAGATTATCAAAAATTTTATTAACATGGTATTTTCGATGTAACTATGCTTGGAAACTTAGAGAATAGGCTGCCAAGTCACTTTCTATGTACCATTTTTTTTGCTTATTACATTAAATTATAAAAGGGCCTATTGAGTAGCCACAGGAGTTTATGGAGACAATGTCGGTCCAGTGGGCTTCTAACTTTATATTGGCGGTGCTGTTGGTGGCTAGCCTACTGCAAAGTGAACGACTCAATACTCACCAAAAGGGTTTTGTGGGCTCCAGACCATTTTTATCGGGCCAGGACTCGCATTAAAACTTGGGTCAACTGGTTTGAATTATTGGTCTTACAGTATGCTATAGCCCCCACATCTTATCTCATGCAAACCCTGTTAATCTCAAAATTAATAGCAAGGCCGGAAGCTATGGGGAAGAAAAATTTCCAGCAGTATTAAGAGGACAAAGAGGTTCATTACGCTTATTGATATACGAGAAGGAAAATATTGTACTGCAATATCGTGGAAGATATCTCTACCAAAATAATGTACTGTAATATCATCAAAGATATCTCTGCCAAATATACACATTACTGAGACTCGTTTACATCAACTTTGATATGAGACTGCTTAGATCGCTCAAATTTTAACCCTCTTAAATATTCGAGTGACGTCAACTCTCCTCTTAGGAGAAAGACTGTCTTCACTCAAATTTTGAGAAAAGAAATTTAAATTAAATCCTTACAATGCGTCTGTGATGGCTTGAATAACTTCCCTCATACTTGTGAGGGAGAGTCTCTAGCCACTTGGACCAAGGTCTAGCGGTTTGTGATGAAAAGAACCTGGATTTTGGTTTTTAATGGCAAATTTCAATTTGAAAAGAGCACAAAAGATTTTCAAACAACTCCAACATGCAACAGACAAAAATGAGTAGAAAATTATCATTAACGGTTGAAATTTTGGATTTAGAGAGAACACTCCATGAAATTACTAAAATCGGAGCGTTGATTTCTCACAAGCAGTTATATCTTTGCACAATAAATTGAATACATTAAAAGTACCATGTGAGTCATATGACAAACAAATTGTATTATGATATGTATGCATTTATTTTAACAAACCATCATACATGTAGTGATTTTATTAAATTTAAATATATATATCACACATACATTAATTGATTATATTGCCCCTGATATATTTCAGCATTTCTTGAAAAGAAAAATAAGTTTACTAATATCACCTTTGAAAAAATAAAACATACTTGTGTGACTAAAAAAATTAGAGTTTAACATCTTTGCCCAAAAGATTCAAGCTGGATATAAGCACCAACAGAATACTTATAAATCATTAAACAATTACAGAAACAGAAAACTTCAAATCAATTAAATTTTTATTTTGATTTATTTAAATCTTTTATTTATTTATTAACTCATGCCCTCATTAAAACTCGAATCTAGAATCTGAGTACTAAAAAGTCGCCCTCAATCAGTGAAAATAGACCTCATCCTTTTTTTTTTTTTTTTGATACAAAATAGACCTCATCCTTGGTTTCAAATCAATGGATAAACACTTGTAAAACTCAAAAAATCAAAAGTAAAGCCAAATCACAAGGTCCAATGTTTAATCATGTAAAGAAGAATGGGAAAGGCCACCAGTGGGGGCAAAATAGTTTCTTCACTTCATGTGCCATTGGTCCTTGGAAAATGACTGTTGGTAATGATTGTATTTGATTCTTGTTATTAAAATTTTAGACGATTAATTTACACGCCACGATCTAGAAATTATTGACAAATTATATGATTTAAGTATGGGAGATTGCCAATTTCCCCCTTATATAATCAACATAAATCATTTCTACCCCTGCTATTTTTATAATCGCTTAAAACCTCCCAATAGCATAAGTTTACAATAATTTTCAACTACTCTTTTATTTATATTTATTATAAATTAAATAAATTACATGAATAGAAATTAAATTAAAAATTAAAAATTAAAAATAAGAAATATATGTTTTAATATGAGTAACAATAATAATAATAAAATTTTTTTCTTGTACTTATTTATTTTGTAAAAATTTTCTTATAATAAATATATAAGAAAATTATTATAAAATGATAAAAAAATTATTATAAGAAAACTTGAATGACAAATAAAAATTTATTATAAGATACATAATAAAATATTTTCCCTATACTTTTTACATTTAATTTTAAAATATTAGAAAATGTTTATTATAAGAAAATGTTCACAAAATAAATAATTACAAGAAAAAAATTTTATTCTTAATTTTTTTGCTCATATCAAAACATATAATTCTTATTTTTAATACTTAATTTTTTTATTTAGTTTCTATTCATGTAATTTATTTAATTTTTAATAAATGTAAATAAAAGAGTAGTTGAAAATAAGAGTAATATTGTAAACTTATACTATCAGAGGAATTATTTATCATTATAAAACAGTAAGAAAGTAAATGGTATATGTTGATTATTGTAAGAGGAATTTGGCAATTCCCTTTAAGTATTCACATAAACGAACATTAATCATCGGCAAGAATCAAAATCTTGTCGAGACCCTCGTCTCTGGGCAATTTGGCATGTTATATCCGGCGGTATAGACTGTAGATGCTCAATTACATTTTCTAATCCAAGGTTCAACATTTTTTATTAATTAGCGACTTGAAAACACGTGTATAGATAGATGTAGAATGATTTTTTATTTTATGCTTGTCAGGATGTCATGTGGGATTAAAAAATAAAATAAAAAATTATGATTGGCTTATGATCATCATTCAGCATAATTGTTTAAATTATTAAAATTCCAAAGAGTGAAAACTATCTAACATTTAGGGTGCGGCTGGTATTATTTTTCAATTGATATTTTTTATCCTTATTTTTAGAGATGGAAAATGATGTTTTTAATGTGATGTTTTTAAAAATTAAAATGCGTTTGATAATTTATTTTAAAATAATAGATAAAAAAATCAAAACGTATTCGTTGTTTGTGTGAAAAAGTAGGGACAGTGAGAGAGAGAGAGAGAAGAATTATTTATTATTTAATAAATTTTTAACAGTTGTATTATATTTTTTTTTGGGAGTTGCTATCATTAAGTGTAATTATTTTATTTAAAAATGTCTTCTATTATTCTAAACATCATTTTACAGAATAAAATATAAAATTAAAAAGTCTAAAATAGTACAATGCAATATAGCAAAGCGAAAAAATATATCATGCTATAAATTTTTTAATTAAAATATCATTATTAATTGTATTTTATTTTTATTTTAAAATTTCCTTTTGAGTGTTTTAAAATAATATTGCATTATAATCATGTAAGCAAATTTTATTTATAATTGTTTATAATATAACAATATTTGAAAAAATATAAAATTGCTTTCTAATTTTTATATATTTGTAAATATTGGCTAGGAGGATGTAATTTTTTTATTGATATATTTTCAACAAATATTTAGAAAAGTGTTGTGATTTTTCATTTTAAGATAATATATAAAAAAAAATTAAAATGAATGATCCAGAAAAAAGATACCAAACAAGTATAATTTTCTTTTGTTGTTACCAATCATTATTAAATGGAAAAAGCTATTTACCCCGACTTTAACCATGAATCCGTGCCCCGAATATTGCCAAAAACGGTGCGTTTTGCTTTGGTTGCTTTCCTTTTAATTCCAACTCTGCAGCAGCATTCTCTTTGTCCTGCTTAGGAAGCCATTGTAGTCCAACCATGTGTCAGAAATTAAAATGCAGGATTTCACCTCATCGATAATGCAGTGATAAAATTGGAGCAGGGCATTATCATATATTTTTACTTGCATTTTGTTTATGAATTGTTCCTAAATTCATACATGGCTCCAACTTCCCAATTTGCAAAGGGAGTGAAGGGGAACATTCTGTGAGTTCGTTGAAATTAAATGAAAACTTGATAAATGACGGCAAACAAATGAACATAATTAAAATTTAGGAACAATAGACACGAGTCACAAAACTTGTAGTGAAATGTTAGTAATCAATTATATGACTTTTGGACACATTCGTCGCTCGAATACAAAGATAGCCCCAGGTTTCAATCTGATTGGAGATTCCGAGAGATTTCTTTAGTTCAAGGTATCAATAAGTACCTACATACAAAGCTGACCTTCCACGGACACTGGGCATTTATTGATATAATGATATAATTGGATTGAACTTGTAAGGAGAGTATATCAGCATCAATTAGCTTGAAATTCTTAATCCTTTCAGGCAAACAACAGAAACTTAACAAGAGCTCCTCAAGAAAGCGTAAGGTGATAAAACTCTTCATCAATAAACCATACCAAATTTAGCTTTACTTCTAAAATTGCAGACCTAACTACTCAATTACGCATGGTCTTTCCTCCCCCTGAGAAAGAGAAGGTTAACTGCTGAAAACTTGGAACAACAATTTCTAGAGTTTCAATTTCCTAAACAGATAATCTAATCCCTATAACCTTGAGTTTGACAGCCCTGGAGACACGCAAATGCTTCAAGTCCCAACAATCAGACCAAAACAAATCTTCAAGCAAGGAGCATTCACCAGTAAGCCATCGGACCACCTAATCATTTACACACAGTATACACAATATTTTCACTTTTGACTCCAAAACCTAAATCTTTTACCATCTTCTCAGTGGCCAATCCGAATCCATTCACCAGCCATACGAGCTGATATTTTAACATCCAGAAGAGTCAGGAATACTCTCAATTTTGGCAAACGAACCTTGCACAACTGAAGCAGGGAATCGTCCACAAATTCCATGAATTTTTCATCTTCCTTTACTGACCAACAATTTCCACCATTCAACCTACTTGAACCCCAACGAAGTAATTCATTTTGAAATCCACAATAAGAACGACATATGTAACTAATTCCATCTCTTTGTGAGTGCCAGTGTCGCGTGACTGTCGGTGATGGCAACGGAGATCTCAATCGTGTCGCGGTGGTCCGTCATCTGTGCCGGATGAGTGTGTATGCAAACAAAAACAAAATTGACGGTGAGGGAGCTCGGTGACCATCGAACACAATAGAGTCAACTGCCTTGAAGGAAGCGGCAACGGCAGTGACCACAACAGAGCCAGAAGGAAGCGGCGGCGGCAGTGGACTTGAAGGAAGCAACATCAATGGCTTCTAGATCGTGAAGCCAAAAGGAAGCAAAGGTCAGCAGCGGCAACAAAGCTAGAACGAAGCAACAGTAGCAGCAAAGCTAGAAGGAAACGACAGCAGCAATTAGAATCTAGAAATTAGGGTTCGAAGATGTTATGTGTATAATTTTGTGTGTGACCGTCGGTGATTGCAGGTAAGAGAGTGCGTTTTCAATTCGGAGCGGTGGTCCACTTCTGTGGTTCAAGGCGCGATTCATCAAAAGAAAGGAAAGGGCAAATGTGTTAAACGCACCATTTTTTATTTAATCAAAACGGTGTGTTTTAAATTCGGGGCGCGATTGGGGGTTAAAGCCGGGGTAACTAGCAGCGCTCTTATTAAATACATAATATATTTTTTGTTGGACCCACCCATTCATTGGGAAAAATGGTCATATAGTCAAATTGTGGGCTTATTCGCACTTTCAATAGAGAATAAAAATTGGAGAATACCAATATGGCGTTCTCTAATTTTCTTTGTAAAGTTTAAAGAATAAAAATGTTTTTTTTAGTTATGAAATAATTATATTTTATATGAATGTTCATCAAAGTATTTTTTTTTTATCTCCTTATAAGCAACAATTCATTTCTTATAATTCTTATTATCTCTCTAATTTGAGGGTTGTTATCTCTAATACTTATGAAGCATTAATTACCACTTTATGGTTGTGTCACTATAAAAGGAGACTTTTACTCCTTATTTGCATACATAAGAGATAAAATAAAATTTCTCTCTATACATTATGTCTCTTTTTTGCTTTCTTCCTTTCTCTTGCTATATGATTGTGCCCTTAATCGATAAATTATTTAACATGTTATCAGCACAAGTCTCTAGCCACAAGAGATCAATTTTCATCCTCTTTAAAATATGGTAATATATCTTCTTTAATCTTGCTAATATTGAACTGCTATAATCTTGATTTTGTCTAAGATAATATTTACATTTGCATATGTATTTTGATAATTTAGAATAATGCATCAATGAATTCATACTTTTATATCATCATTACTTATATTGTTATTGTTTGACTTTTCTTATTCTAATATTCAATTTTTATTATATATTTTCCATTCTTGAAATTCAAAAAGTTCATCCAATAAAAGAAATTTAAGAATGCACCCTTGGGGGATTGCATTACATATAATGAAGATTTTCTTTCAAAATATATTCCTAAAGAACTATGCTAAAATTGTGATGTCATTCACCAACATTGGGTTCATGAAGGATTCACAAGATAGATGTATATTTTACATGTTCCTGAAGGACTATACATATATTATGAGTTCATGTCGTCATGCAAGAATTATGCGAATTTTCTTCTCTATATCTCTCAGAAGGAGTTACAAAATGAATATATATAGTTTCTTAGAAATAATTTTATAGGAAAAATATGAGAATAAAAATTATTTGAGAAAATGGTCATTAAAAAAAAATTGTTCGTTTCTGGTTTGAACAGTGTCTTGACTTCATTAGCTTGTTGCTTTATTTTCAATCTTTGAAACTTTTAGTGATAGAATTTTGCATGTTTATTTTATAATTTCTAAGAACAATTTGATATAGTAAAATATATGAATGAGTTGCAAGTAATGTGTGTGTGTGTGTGTGTGCGCGTGTTTTTTGAATTTTTTTATGAATAATTTTTTTATGATTTCTTGAAATACTATTCACATGTTTGAGATCATGAATAATAATAAAATATTTTTTGTGGAAGAATTCAATCCCTGAAAGATTATAAAAAGTTATGATTTTCTTTTATAATCTTCTCCTAGAAGGAGATAAAAGTTTATATAAAAGCTTGACGATAATATAAAAGAAATTATGTAGAGAAAATAATATAAAAAAAATATGTTAAAGAAAATATGTTAAAGATACATGATTTTATAGCACAAATATGTTCCTGCAGTAGCAAATCAAGAGTGCCAATATAAATTGATTTATGTTTTCTTTTTTAAAAAATAAAATGATTAAAAGAAAATCTTGACTAATTTAAATCCTTAATGGATTTCTTTTATCGTCGGAGTAGTAATGGATCTAACTATTATCAAATAACATTTCAAAATTATTATGGTTATAGATCTTATCATAAGAAATCAACATTTGAATATTATACCACCAGAAGTGGTCTGAAATTTAATCAATATCGGTGACGGACCAGAAGTTCAAATTCAAAATCTTTATTAATTTGGCCTTGTAAATTTGTTGTACAAGCTTAAATATCTTGTGAAAGTTCTCCTACTATTAGGGGGAGCAAAGTGATATATATTTGGTGGATAATATAAATAATTTATTTTACCTTTATCTCATTTTGATCTTTATATGACTTAATTTATTTGAATCTGAAGTTCAACAAGTTTATTGTACAATGCGCATTATTGATCAATTATTGAATGAATTTATTGATACGTGAAAGTGAAAAATCACAAATAGAATATGATTATTTGTTGATATGATGTCCTTGAAGGAGGAAATGGTGAGACAAAGAAATATGTGAATGCCTGAAGTATGTAATAGATCAATCGGTACAAAAGGTTTAATTATTAGGAAGTTGAAGTTAAATAATTTGGTGCTATAGAAGAGACCATGTTTGTTTGTATGGTAAAATATTTGATAGATATTAAATTATTGAATATATTGTCCCTGGAGAGATATAATGTACCAACTAGAAAAATGAATCTCAAATACTTTTGAAGAGGTAAATTGTAAGAAATAAAAAGATATTCAAATTGTTTTATAAAAGATGCACGTACAAATTAAGAAAAAGAGATATTTAGCTTTGCAAAGGTATATATATTAAAAGCTCTGAAAGATCTCATTAGGCATACATATTACAAAATAAAAGATATTTGATCAATAGTATGTTGTCAATTGGTGCAAGAGAAAAATTAAAATTGACATAAAATTATTGTCAGTAAAAGTTTAGTTGTCATGATAAAATATCTAGGATCTTTAATCACAAAATTGTGAAAGAATGTCAATTTATATGGTTGGCCAAAATTTGGACATGTAGTCCATATGCTACAAAATTATAATTAATTAGCAAGACACAAAGAATTTTGGACTTATAGTTCATACGCCTGAAGTCATAAAATTTATTGATAAAATATGAATATGAACTATAGTGTGTCAAAAATTAAATTGAAGAATCTATACCTTATCCCTAAAGGATAAAATACTTAAAACAAGTACTAAAAGTACTAAATAAAAAAACTTGCACTTTATATATTCTTGATAAAGCTATAATTATAGTTGTATATATTATAGTAATCTAGACTTATAAAAGTATAATCATTTGATTGAATTTATTATAAATGAGATATGTTATTATCTACTTTGCTTGTAATTTTATTAAATCTATAATTAAATTTGCAATCTTTGCAAAATGTGTTGAGCTGTTCATCATGAAACAAACTTCTGAAGAGTTTATGAATGTATCTCTTTTAAGAATAAAATTCAAGACAAAAGATCTTGAAATAAATAATTTATTTCAATTTATAGACAAAAATTTATCAAGTGAAATGCTGATACTATAGAAATACTGGAAAATTTTCTATTTTAAAGTATAATACATATGTCCCGGTCCTAAAGTACTATACTTTATTATGACTTATGCTTACAAAGGCACTAGAAAATTGCATGATTGCAAATTAAAATATATTCAGCATATATTTGAAAATATCAAAATAGCGTGAAAGTATATCACATTCTTTCGTTGATATGGATACTAAAGTTTGATTTTATTTAAGAAGATCAATAAAATTATGAAGATATATGTATGTCAATATTCTTCAAATTAAAGATGATGATATCTACAATTTATTATATGTTTTTCAAGCTTTAAAAGGATGGTGTTGATCTTGCAGATTATTTCATCAAAATATTATTAATTATAACAAATTATAATTAATCTTTAAAACATCCATGTCATTTTGAGAGGGAGCATATTTATTCACTAGGCTTTTGTCCCATTGAGTTTTTCTTAGTAAGATTTTAATGAGACAGTATGCACCTCTATAAGATACAAATAAATAATGTACTCTTTTTCCCTTGCTATTTTTTTTTTCTATAAGGTTTTTATTAATAAAAGTTTTAATGAGGCATATTCTTTGCAAGATGAATATTTAAGGGGGAATGCTATGAAATAATTATAATTTATGTGGATGTTCATCAGAGTATCTTTTTATTTCCTCGCAAGCAACTTTTCATTTCTTATAACTCCCATTATCTCCCTAATTTGAGGGTTGTTATCTCTAGTATTTATGATGTATTAATTACCACTTTATAGTTTTATCATTATAAAAGGAGGCTTTTACTCCTTATTTGTATATACAATAGATAGAATGAAATTTCTCTCTACACGCATTGTATCTCTTATTTGCTTTCTTTCTTTTTCTTGCTATATGGTTATGCCCTTAATCAATAAATTATTTAACATTTTTTCCTATTATTGTAGTGTTTTCTTAAAGAATGAGCCCACCAAATAAATTTTATATATTTTCTTTTTCAAAAAACAAAAAACAAGAGATAAAAATGGTACCAAACGCATCCTTAATTTTTGAACATAAAATAACCCACCTTTTCAGTTTTATTCGAGTGTCTTTCAAGTAGATCATCAAAATTCAAATTATATAATGATCTAATTAATAACGAATAAACTAATTAATTATATATATATATATATTTATTTATTTATTTAGATGTTTCAGAAATTTAAAATTTTTTAAAATTAAGATCATTGTAGAGATTTCTTTTTTCTTTTTTCTTTTTATAAAATATCTGAACAAATGATAGTTAGAGCATCATTAAAAAGTTCTTCAATTGAAATTTTGCTACTTACTTAAAAAATCACGTAAACAAAAAAAATTTCTAAAATCTTCAAATAAAAATTTTTTTTTTTCTCTTTCATATTGAAGAGGGAAGCACTAATTCATTCAATTAGAGAGTTTTTTAGAGTATTTAATTTAACATCATACTAGGAAATAAAACCTGCTTCGCACGCCTTTAAAAAATAAGTTTAGTATTTTTTAATTAATTTTTCTTGTGAATATGCTGAATAATCTCTAAGGATATACCATTTTTCATTGTACTTTTAATGGTTTTTCTTCAACAAAATATTTGATGTATTCATTGAAAAAGAAAATTAAAAATTAAATAATAACAACTAAGATTAGTAAAGTCAAACCGTCATTCAATTCTTATGATAAAACAATAACTAAAAAATATATATAGTCATAGTTTTCTTCATTATATTCAACTTACTAATCTATTTGAACTTTTATCTTTCTTTTTTTTCTAACCAGCTCCAACGATCTCAATATCACTCACAACACATAAACTTCCGACAACATCTGTAATATCATGAAAAAATAACATAAATATGTTAAAACATAAGGACCAATAATTATAATATGCACTTAAAAATTAACAAAAATTAATAATCAAAATAAATACCTGAGAGGATTGTGTTATCATTCACATATAAATCAATTAAATTCAGATATACAAATTGGAATCCATTGGTTGGAATCTTAACAGTTCCTTCTACTAATCGTTGCATGCATTAGATTTTCCTATGGAAAAAAAAAACATGCTACATTAAGTGTAAAATAATTGGGAAAAAAAAATAATTAGAGAAAACAATGGGAGAATGAATTTTTTATACAATCTTTCATCGATAAAAATCATATCCATACTAATCAATTCTCCATTCTTCTTGGTATTAACAGACTGCCACATCATACAAAGCCTAACCATTATCATTCAATTATCTCCATCATTGTTCAACTCATGAAGAAAAGAGTACTCTATGAAGCACACAATACTAAAAATTCAAAATTTCAAATAAGTCAAATAATAAAAACACAAGAATCTTTTTTAAGAAGATGTTGGTTAAATAATTAGAAAAAATCCAAACATAACAAATCTTAAATACTTAGTGTTTAGAGAGTTTGAAGAAGTCAAAAGGTACTAAACAAAAGGTTACATAATTAAATATGAGATTATGACATTAAAATTAAGCCTTGGTAGTGACATTATTGAAGGAAGATGAAAGAGTCTTCTTTCCTATATTAATTAGCCCCTAATAGTGGCATTATTGAGGGAACATGAAAGAGTCTTTCTCCCTATATTAAATAGTTGATTGGTGTATTTTAAGCCACCAAGGTTTAATTGATGGCATAATAAAATAAATGAATGTTTCTATGGCTTATAATTAATTATTTTGATGGTTACATATTGTTGAATATATTAAATAATAGAGAATATAAAAAGATGAGAAATAGTAATGCCACATGAAAACACAATACTAAAAAAAAATAAGTCAAATAATAAAAACACAAGAATCTTTGCAAAGAGGATGTTGGTTAAATAATTTTAAAAAAATCCAAACATAACAGATCTTAAATACTTAGTGTTTAGAGAGTTTGAAGAAATTAAAAGGTTTTAAACAAAAGGTTGCATAATTAAATATGTAATTATAATATTAAAATTAAGTCTTGGTAGTGGTAGTGGCATTATGAAGGGAAGATGAATGAGTCTTTCTTCCTATACTAATTAGACCTTGATAGTGGTATTGTTGAGGAAATATGAAGGAGTCTTCCCTTCTATATTAATTAGTTGATTGATGTATTTTAAGCGACGAAGGTTTAATTGATGGCATAATAAAAGAAATGAATGTTTTTAAGGCTTATAATTAATTATTTTAATGGTTACATATTGTTGAATATATTAGATAATGGAGAATATAAAAAGATGAGGAATTTTGATGCTACATGAAAACACAATACTAAAAAAAATAAGTTAAATAATAAAAATACAAGAATCTTTTCAAAGAGGATGTTGGTTAAATAATTAAAAAAACCCAAACATAACAGATCTTAAATACTTAGTATTTAGAGAGTTTGAAAAAGCTAAAAGGTACTAAACAAAAAGTTACATAATTAAATATGGTATTATACTATTAAAATTAAGTCTTGGTAGTGGCATTCTTGAGGGACTTAAATACTTAGTATTTAGAGAGTTTGAAAAAGTTAAAAGGTACTAAACAAAAAGTTGCATAATTAAATATGGTATTATACTATTAAAATTAAGTCTTGGTAGTGGTATTCTTGAGGGAAGATGAATGAGTCTTCCTTCTTATATTAATTAGGTATTGTTGAGGAAAGATAAATGAGTCTTCCTTCCTATATTAATTAGTTGAATGATGTATTTTAAGTCACGAAGGTTTAATTGATGGCATAATAAAAGAAATGAATGTTTGTTCGCTCGGGTTAACTAGTGAAACCCGAACGTTCAACTTCAACTGTTGTTAAAATTCGGTTCAACCCAAACCGAATTTTCAACCCGAACGGGATGAATTTTTTTTTTTTTTAGATTTAGGTTTTTAAATATATATATATATATTAATCATGGTTGCTATTTGCCATTTTAATTTTTAAATTTGTAATTTTTGTAGCTTTATTAAATTTCAATACATATTTTATGTTTTGTTAATTTTAAAAAGACTTCTTGAAATTTTATTAAGGATAATTTGTAGTTGATATTTATTGTTAAGGATGATTTAGAATTGAGATTTTTAAATTATTGAAATATTATTAAGGATGATTTGTATTTTGTAGTTGATATTTGTTATTAAGGATGATTTAGAATTGAGATTTTTAAATTATTGAAATATTATTAAGGATAATTTATAGTTGATATTTGTTGTTAAGGATGTTTGGAATTGAGATTTTTGGATTTTAAGTGATTGTTGTTAGAATTTTTAGATTAAATTGTTCTAATCCGTTCTAACCCAAACTAACCCAAATTTTTAGATTGAATTATTCTAACCCAAACTAACCCAAATTAACCAAAACTAAAATTTTAACCCGAATTTCCAACCCAATCCAAACCGAATTGCCAACCCGAACCAAACCGAACCGAATTAAATTCGGTTTGGTTTAGATTTTCAACCCGACGTTTTCCTCCAACCCGAACGGGTTGAAACCCAAACCGAAACCCGAACAACCCGAACCGAAATCCGGTTTGCCCACCCCTAGTTTCTAAGGCTTATAATTAATTATTTTAATGGTTACATATTGTTGAATATATTAAATAATATATAAAATAAAAGCATTTGCTAATAAAACATTACATCAAATTTTCGAAATATTAGCTTTTATATATATATATATATATATATATATATATATATATATATATATATATATATATATATATATTTATAAATATCTAGATAGATGATTATATATTGTTGGATTTAAATAAAGAGGAAAAGACATGTGTAAAGAATATCCACTAATATTTTAAATATTTTAGATAATAGAGAAGATAATAAAGAATATAAAAAGAAGAAGAATGAAGAAGAATATAATTAAATATGGTATTAAAATTAGGTTCTAGTGGCATTGTTGAGGGAAGATGAAAGAATCTCTCTTCTTATATTAATTAATTAATGTATTTTATACTACTAAAGTTAAATTGCTAGCATAATAAAATAAATGAATATTTCAAAAGACTTATAATTAATTATTATTAATAGACATATTGTTGGATTTAAATGAAAAGAGAAAGAGACATGTATAAAGAATATTCACTAATATTTTAGATAATAGAGAATATAAAAAGAAGAAAAATGGTAATGTCACATCACCTCTTGTAGTCCCAATTATATATATATATATAGATATAGATTATTTTTCTCTCATTATTAAGTGTTATAATTGTTATTATTTTAGTAAAAAAAATAGATTAAAATAATATAAATTTATTTTTATTTAATTTTTTTTAAAATGACTTATTTTTTATTCTTTTATTTACTATATAGTTAAATAAATAAATATTTAAAGAATTAAATTAAAAAAGTGATCGGTGATTCTCTAATTTGTCATATGTCAATTTGCATAAACAAAACATTTTCCTTCTACAGACGGCAGACGACACTGTAAAAGAAGCTTAAGCTTCCACGGTTGGACATGGATCGATGGGCGGGCAGCGTGAGCAGCAAGCTCTCGAACGGCTAAGTGCTCATTTTGGAATCTCGGCCTTTTTTAATTTTTCTCCCTATCCTTCCTGGAAACCAATTAAAAGCTCAATCCTGACGTAACAAAAGGCCCCACCATTGTCGTCTCTCCACTGATTCCTGATCCTCTTCATTGCCTTGGCCTCCGCCCCCTTATTATTTTATCATTTTTTCCTTTCTTTTCACTTCCTTGATATGGGAAAGAGAAATAAAAATTAATTAAAGTCAGTCCACCGTATCAACAAAGTGACGACCCTCGAGTCTTTGACGCATTATTAAATGCTGTAGCTCTCAACTTTCCCTGGCAACAGCGTCACACAGTCTTTTCAACACTACTCCTCCGGTTTCCGTATCTGCTTCCCAAGAAAGAAGCCAGTAACGAAGATGGGTCTTGTTGTTGCTCATCTGTTGTTGGCCTCCGTTATGTTCTTCTCTATTGCAAGTAAGTTTGTTTTTTAAGAATTCAAAAAAAAAAAGTTTGTTTTTTAAATATCGAAACAAAATGTAATGATCATCATATGGTGTTTATATTCATCATCTTTTTTTTTTCCTGGAAATGCGTGAGTTTCAGGTGCAGAGATGTCAAGCAAAGTGGGGGTATGCTACGGTCAGCTGGGGAACAACCTTCCATCGCCACGAGAGTCGGTGAAACTCATGATCAAATCTCTGAAAGCAACGCGCGTCAAAATCTACGACGCTAATCCGAAGATCCTCAAAGCCCTGAAGAACACAGGCATCCAAGTGTCCATCATGGTCCCGAATGAAATCATCAACAACATTTCCTTGAGCAGCCAATCCCTCTCCGACCAGTGGGTCCGAACCAACGTCCTCCCTTATCTCCCCGGTACCAAAATCCGATATCTCCTCGTCGGCAACGAGATCCTTAGCCTCCCCGATAAGTCAATCTGGCCCAACCTTGTACCGGCCATGCGTAAAATCAGAAAATCCCTGAAAACCCTCGGTGCTCGCAAGATCAAAGTCGGTACCCCCTCCGCTATGGATGTCCTGCAGTCGTCGTTTCCCCCCTCCAACGGTACGTTTCGGTCCGATATCTCGGAGTCGGTCATGAGGCCGATGTTGCATTTCTTGAGCCGGACGAAATCGTTCTTCTTCGTGGATGCTTACACTTTCTTCCCTTGGTCGTCGGATCCGAAGAACATCCATCTTGATTACGCGCTTCTGGAGTCCACTAACATTACCTACACCGACCCGGTCACGAAATTGACCTACACGAACCTTTTCGATCAGATGCTAGACGCCGTCGTTTTTGCCATGAAGAGGCTCGGGTACCCGGACATCCGGATTTTCATAGCCGAAACGGGTTGGCCCAATGGAGGAGACTACGACCAGATTGGAGCCAATATTTACAATGCCGCCACTTACAACCGGAACATTGTCAAAAAGCTTACCGCAAAACCACCCATTGGCACCCCGGCCCGACCCGGATGGGTTTTGTCTTCTTTTATCTTTGCTCTGTACAACGAGAACCAGAAACCAGGCCCGGGTACGGAGAGGCATTTCGGGCTATTGTATCCAAACGGGTCGCACGTGTACGAGATTGATTTGAGTGGAAAGGCAACGGAGGAGGAGTACGAGCCGCTGCCGAAGCCGACCAATAACGAGCCGTATAAGGGGAAGATATGGTGCGTGGCAGCTAAAGGAGCCAATACTACTGCATTGTCATCGGCTATTTCTTATGCCTGCTCGCAGGGGAATAAAACCTGTGACCCGATCCAGCCGGGTAAACCTTGTGCTAAACCCGATTCGTTGGTGTGGAAAGCAAGTTATGCCTTCAGCTCTTATTGGTCTCAGTTTAGGAAACTTGGTGGGACCTGTTACTTCAATGGGCTCGCTACACAGACCATTAAAGATCCAAGTAAGTAATTTCAATTTCTCATTCTTTCCTATTTTTAACCCTGAAAATTACTAAATAGATAAAATTAATGGTCTCTCTGCTTTTTTTTTTTTTTTTTCAATATATTTTCAGGTCATGGATCCTGCAAGTTCCCAAGTGTGACCCTTTGAGATATGCCATGGATGCTTGGGGATCTACCCCTCAGTGATGTTGATGAATAAGTAGCATTGATTCATTGACTTATTTATTAGACTAGTGATTTGCTGATTTGGGGTGCCATTTTTTCTTTTTTCGCCTTCATTTATTCTAATTTAACATCAAAATAAGATTATCAATTCTTTTGTCTATGATCTATTGATGTAACTATGCTTTGGAAAACATAAGAGAATGGGCACCCAAATCAATTTCCATCATGCACTATTTTTGTTAAATTGCCTCATGAAGTGGGCCTATTCAACGGCTACATGAGGTCATGGAGACAAGAAATGGCCATCGTTCTGTTGCTGGTCCCATGGTTTTACTATTATTTCCCTATGATTAGTGTTTTTGCTTTTCGCGTGAAGTAAAGCGAGAAAAGAAAAAAAGTTGCCTAGTGCCAAGTGCCAACGGTCCATTTGTTTGAGGGTGACTTCGTGATTGTGGCCTGCAACCTCAATTTCGAGGAACCCTACAAGCAGTTAAGTCGCTTACCCTTTTTATCACCATTTTAAATTTTATAGTAATGATGAACCAGCAGCGCCAGCTGTGGTGCTCTTCCTTTGCGGAAGAGAAGCTGACACAAGTGCTGAGTAATCGAAGCGCATCTGAAAACTTGTTCCTTTATTTTTGTTTTAGAGTTAATTCTTATATTTTTTAAAATATCTTAAAATATTTTTATTATTAAGTTATTGACATTGATCTTTTTTTTAATTTATTTTTATAATATTATGTTCTTATAATAATATTTTTTTGACATTAAAAAAAATTAAATTATTAGTTTTTTTAAAAAAAGAATTACTAGTTTAATATATAAAATAAAATAAAAATAAAAAATATTTATATATATTAATTTTTATATTAACTTTTAAAAAATAGTAATCTAATTTTTTTTATTAATATAAAAAATTATTGTAAAATGTAATATTATAAAAATAAATAAATAAATAAAATGAAGACTAACGGCACGCATCAATAATTTAAAAATAGAGATATTTTTAAGTGTTATTAAAAATGAAGGGATTAAACAACTATTAGTCTCATAATATAAAAAATTTAAATGAACTTTCACCTTTAAACTTTATGTCACTCTGCATATATCTTTCCAAAGTTCCAATAGTATTGGTCGGATACATTTCAATTGTGACATAAGAAAATTGATATATTTGAGCTTATCCAGAAGATATGATTGTAAATACATGGTTTAAGTAATCTGGTTGTATGTATTTTAGGAAAATTAAAAGATAGCCAAGATAAAGCATCTTTTTTGGTTATACGTGACGATGACAATGCAGCATTTGTTTTAATTTTGTCGGCATGTCATCTGAAAATATAAAAGCCTGCGTGAGCATCAACGATCAATCACAATCTCACCAGCATGCGCGGGCTTGCTCTTTGGTCTCTAAGCATCATCGTGCTATATGCTGAAAGTAGCGGAACTTTTCACTTTTAGAATTAAAAATTATTTATTATGAAGCTGGGATAACTGTAGTTAGTTAACTGTAGCTTTCAATTTTCATGTTACATAATTAAAGTGTTCTTATAAATGTTAATTATTGTGACTTTGAATTTATGTTAATTTAATATTAATATTATAAAAAATTTATAATATTTTTATTATTTTTGTTAAAATTATAATTTAAAAATTATATTCTGTATATGCATTAATTTATATTTTATAGTTATAGTTTTCTTTTTCTACGGTAATTATGCTTTAAAAAGTTGGATAATTTTATTGGTGGAATAAGTGTGGCTTTTAAGTTACAGTATTATAATATTTTGATCAACACTAGTTGTTGTGATTATAAAAAAATTATAATATCTTTATCATTTTTTTCAAATTATAATCTAAATGTAATATATAAATATATATTATTAATTTTTATTTCATAATTATATTTTTCTTTCTCTACAACAATTATAACTTAAAAGTTAAAATATTTCAATACCAAATTGGACTTAAATAAAGTCTGAGTACGAGAAGCTCTCTCTCTCTCTCTCTCTCAAAAAGGTGTGAAACATTCTTATGAATGAGAGAAGAAGAGTAGAAGACAAATCAATTGTTCTTAATAATATTTGTGATAGCGATATATATATATATAAAATAATTCTGCCACAAATTACTGTTAATCTATTATATATCTTATTGTTATGAAATATTATTTTCTTTTAAATCGCTCAATTTTATTCTTGGAAAAAATTTAATACATCATATAAGTATAGAATCCGAAATGCTTGTCTCCACACAAATTTTCATTTTTGGGGTAACATATGACTTCTGTACATAAAAGTAAATGTTCTCTGTTTTAAAGTTTACGCTGCCAAAACCCCAAAAAAAGGGCATATGTCTTAATGGTTAATAATGATGATGTTTTTCTATTCATTTTCTACGACTAAGCTAGAATGTGACAGAAGCAATCAAGGAGCATCAACACAATCCATTTTGGGCTTAATAGTAATGAGATAAATTAGTGTCAATGAAAATTAAATTTACTGTTACATTAATCCTTAGGGAGCCTTATTTGTTGTTGATCAAATTACCTTGTTAAGCCGTAGGCGTGGCGCCTCCATTTATCACATATGTAGCCCCATCCACATCTCTTCACGGCAACTTTCTTCATTGCAGGAACTCTGGGTCCATCCTGTTAAACACTGGTCTCACCCTGGCACCATCGGGCCTCCCTCCGGCCAAATACGGCGTCATTGGGTAGTTTTTGGGCCTCAGTTGGTGATAGTTGACCCACATCATTTTGTGAATCAAATTCTTGCCGCTGTTAATTAAGCCACCAACCGAAAACTTGTTTTCATTCTTGATGTTGATGTTGTTGTTGTTGTCATCAGATGGTGAACTTGCTGGTTCAGATTCTGATGCTTCCGCGTGGTTTAAAACCAACAAAGAAAGGATTGCCAAAATCATTAGCCATGATGAGTAGAACTTGGAGACGGCCATGGTTCAATTCCCTGTATATGTTCCTTAAAATTCGGCAATGATTTTTTGAAAAAAAACTCTGATTTAAGGGCTTTATAGATTTTCTTTTGGATGTTAACGTAATTTGCCAAGTTGGCTTTAATTTCGGAAGTTTTGACTTTGAGCTTTTCCAACGGTGATTAGTGGCTAGTGCCTTGCCCATCGGTTTGCCTTTTCTTTTTCCCGTCTATTATTGGCTGTATGTACCATTTTTCTCTCAAATTCTGAGTGTTTAATTTCGGAACGCTGTCTGTTGAACTATAATTAGGAGATCAAGTTTCTTTCAAGTTACAATAACATTTTATTTATTTTTGGTAAATTATTTTACAGCATTAAAAGAAAGAGTATTTTGGAAATATTTCAGTTTTTCTAATCGCCGTATTCTAGTTTTGAATCTTTTGATACAGGTAATTCGCAGCGGAAATTGCTAGCTAGCAAACTAATAGAAAATGAACAGATAAATTGAAGAAACTTTTACGCACGCCTCAAAGCCATTAATCTATTACGTTTTATCCCTTAATTTCATCAACAATAGGAAAATTTGTCATATTCAATGGCTATTAAAAATTTAAAATTATTAGTCGAGATGCTGTGAAGTTAAATAACTTTTATAGAATGAATTTCACTGGATGGAAAGGCAGGGTTATATTTTTTTTGTTACCTGTTTGAAAATATGTCGGATGTCTAAGTGAAGAAGACACAAGCCCACATTACTAAAGAAAGAAATAAGCACGATCGAGGAAGATGGGGTTAAGCGGCACATAATTAAGTCTGTTCTCCCTTTAATTTTATCGCTTACCTCTAAACATATTAAGGGTGCGTTTGAGATTAAGGTTGTGTTGCTATAACTTAAAAAGTTAAAACACTAAAGTATTTAATAAATATTAGTTGTTGTACCTTAGAAGTTATGTTGATCTGATTTTCTATTTGTATGATGAAAAATCTATTATATCTTTAATAATTTTATTAAAATTATAATTTAAAATTTATATTTACTCATATTATTAACTTTTAGTCTATAGTTATAATTTTTTTTCCACAGCAGCTGTAGTTTAAAAGTTACAGTATCTCAATACCAACAGAACCTAAGTCTGCAAGAAAAATATATGAAAAACTTGGAATGCAAATTTACACTAGAAAATTTTGTTATGCATGAAATTTTTTTAACTATTTTGGATTTACTATAATTGCAACTAAAACTATTGTGTATCAAGTCTATAAGTTGCAAGTGTTCAACACCAAAATATCGGCTTAGCTGTCAGTGATTGAGAATACTTAGGATTTATAATTAGAAAAGCGAGTAACCAGCGCGACATTAGTAAGAGACTTTTCTAATTTTATTATTTAAATATTTATTTGTTTACTTATATAGTAAATAGAAAAGTGGAAAAAAAAATAAGTTTATTTTATTTTAATCAAAAATTTTATTCCACAAATTCTCACTCTCTTTAATAATGATGAGATAAATCAAAGAAAGTGACATACACACCCCCATGGTTTGGTAAAATAGTCACCAATACTTCAAGGCTTTCAATAAGGGATATTAAAATCCCTTTTTGGCCATTATATCCTTTATCTTTATTATCCCCAAAAAATTGACTTTAAAATTTTTTTGAAATAATAATATTATACAAAAAATGTAATCTATGTAGTAGACTAATAATTTTAAAATATTTAAATAAATTTAAATATGTAAATTATTATGTTTATTTTAATAATATACTTTTTTATTGTAGGATTTTAAATAAATATTTGCATTAAATACATTTCACAATTAAAAGAAAATTCTCACATACTAATAAGGTTAAAATTATTATTTAACATAATATTCAAAATAATTTAAATTTAATATATTTAATTTAATATCATGATTCTATTTAGTATAAAATTTACTTTAATATAATAAAATATATCTAAAAGATTGTAAAATATTAAAATATTTTTTAAATATTGAAATTGTTTTAAAATGTATATACTATTAAATTTATTTTAATGTTATATTTCTATTTATTATAAAACATCAGAGTCAACTTTGGAATAATAGAGGGAAATGATATTATGATTAAAAGAGGATCTTGGCGTCCCTTTTTAAAAACTGAAGGATCTTAATGACTATTTCTCCAAACCTTAAGGGTATAGATATCCTTTTCCTGATAAATAATAGGGTGGGAATACTTCCACCCCGCAAATCTCGTAAATCCACCCCACTCGTAAAAAATAATTACAAAAAATTTCTATTATTTTTAAAAATTTTAAATAAAGAATAATTAATCAATTAAATTTATTTTATTTTATTTTGTTGTGACTTAAATTTTTTTATTATATTTGACTAATAAGATTGTTTTAACCTAAATCTGAATTGACTTTTGTACCCTTAAAGGGTAAAAATACCAAAATTTAGTTTAACTTCAACAATTTTTTATTTTATACAAAATTCTTCTAAATAGTTAATTCTACTTTATTAGTATGATTATCAATTTTTAATTAAACTAACATAATGTCTTTATGAGAAAATACTCATTAAATTATTAGGTTGTCAAATTTATATCATCTATATATAAAATATTGAAAATCATTAGACTTCATTTAAGAAGTTAGATTATAAGTCACAGAATTAAGTAACTAAAGTATTAAATACAAGATACATATTTTTTTGGGCAAGTGGGTCATTTTATGTCATAAAGAAAAATAATTAAATAGAACATATATTAAAAGTAATTTACTAGTAAAAAAATTAAGAAAAAGATATATATTAAAACTAATTTACTAGTAAAAAAATTAAGAAAAAGATATAAAAATGATTTAATTGATTAATTACATAAATTTTTTTGTTGATTTGTATTTATTAGAAAAAATGTGTATTTATTATAAATATTTTTTAAAAGTGTGGTGGGTTTACATAAATAATGGGGTGGAAATATCCTCACCCCAAATAATAATATAGTACTAATTGAAAAGGAAGAAGTCTGTCATGGAATGAGTATTAGAATACTTCTTAAACTAGCCAAAAGAAGTCGCTTCTGACAATGATGGAGAGAAGTGAGAGCAATATGACTAAATATAATTTTATTTCACACTAGAAAAAATTTACAAGAGAGCTTTTACAAGAGTACTTGAGAGCTTGTATGTGTGTGGTGTGGCGCTGAGCAAATGAGGAGGGCTCACCCCTATTTATAGTTGAGCTCCCTAGGGCAAGTGGAGAAAATATCTTTTAGGGACATAAATGCATAAACCTAGAAACTTCTAAGATATTTACAATTGTAGAGAAGCTTGGAATTCGGGTCAGGCTTGGGTGATTGCTGAGCATACCACGGTAAGCTTGTTGTGTGTAATGGCCCATTGTTAAGTGCAAACTCCTTCTAAATGCATCATGCCTTTAGTGCTAAGCATATCTCGCTTATAAGCGCACTTCACGCCTATGCGGATTTTTACTAAGTAAACCCATGTACGCCAAATTAACCTCCAATTACGGGTTTTTTAAGCGCCCCTTGACAAGTGGCTCTTCATTATTCCTTCTTTAATATTGAAGGAAGACAAGAACAATCTTATTTAAGAACCTTTTAAAACTTTTAATTATCCCTGAAGTAGGTTTTCAAATAAGCAATAAAATATAATTTAAAGAGAATTTGAGAGATGCTCTAATTACTTCACCAATAAGATTGGTTTTGTTGAAAAAGTCAAAAGTAAATAGAGGGGCTCAAATGTTGGATTTTGAATAAATTGAATCTGCATGCTTTTCTTGACAATTAATTGGCAAATTGAGGGAGGAGCCACATCCATTTCTTTTGTTTTTCAATTCGGCGCCAAATTGCAAGACTTTTGCCAACTACTTTAAGACATTTTGCAATGAAGCTCAACTATAAATAGAGCCTCATTTAGAGAGCAAAATGCATCCCAAAACATGTGAGTGAATAACAATTCTTTGTAGAATTGTTGAGGGTGAGCAATTGAGAGATTTTTCCTTTCAAGCGTGTGTGAGAGTACTGGG
Organism: Citropsis articulata; assembly: GCA_030449925.1. Classification (NCBI taxonomy): domain Eukaryota; kingdom Viridiplantae; phylum Streptophyta; class Magnoliopsida; order Sapindales; family Rutaceae; genus Citropsis; species Citropsis articulata. The sequence goes on along the minus strand of JASUUH010000211.1, from coordinate 5,238,706 downwards.
TGTATTTAGATTTTGAGAAGTAAGTTTCTACTCAGATATTACACTCTAATAATTATTAGTAATACAATTATTTTCTCTTGTTCCCGTGAAAGTAGGCATATTGCCGAACCACATAAAATTTTTGCATCCTTTATTTTTCTGTAATTATTTGGTATGCGTGATTCTGCATTCTGCACCTAATAAGTGGTATCAGAGTTGACAGTTCGTACTTGGGGGATACGGTACTATTCACATATACAATACTATTTATATATGTGGTACTATTCACGTACAGTACTGTTTATAAATACAGTGGAGACGAATATGTGTACTTGGGAAACAGTCTATTGTAAGTAGTGTATATTTTTTTTCATGTCTAGAAAAGTTCTGTCAATAAGGTGATAAGAGCCTAAGGAATCTGGGTTTTAAGTAAGATCGTTGTGACCCCTCCATTCTCCTGAGAACTTTTCTGGTGCATTTATTCCCGTGAAATTAACATCATAGAAGTTTTTTTTCGCGTGGAAATCGTTTGTTGGGAAAATGATAGAATGTAAAACTTTCAAAATTAGAGAGAGACCTACCCATATTATTTCAGGAGACACTTCAGGTGGGAGGTGAGATTTGTCAAATCACCATTCAGCACATGTTACAAAAGGCCAAAAGATTAATGTTGAAAAATTTGATGAGAAAATCAACTTCGACATGTAGAGGCACGAAGTTATGGATGCCTTTATTCTAATCGATCTCGATGTTGTTCTGAAAAATAAAAGACACTTGTATGATGAAGAAACTTGGGATCGTATGAACGAGAAAGCTTGTGGTCAGATCAGTTCTTGTTTAACTAAGGAGGTAAAATACTTAGTGAAGATGAGGAGTACGCGATGACTTTATGGTGCACATTAGAGGATAAGTACTTATTGAAAAGTCCTAAAAATTGCATTTATGTAATGAGCCAAGTATATGGCTTTCAAATGAAGCATAGGGTGTGAACGCACGATCATGTCTCAAGATTTGAATAGTTACTTGCTGATTTGAAAAATCTTAATGAAGATATTAAGGATAAAGTTAAGGCTATGATTCTGTTACACTCATTGCCAGAGGAATATAGCTATTTTGTGACTACCTTGATATATGAAAAAAGCATGATACCTTCAAGGATGTCTGCACGGTATTAACTAATTTAGAAATTTAGAATAATGATAAACATTTCGAAAGAACATCATCTAAAACTTTGTTTGCTAGAGAAAGGATGATGGATAAAAAGAAAAAGCGTGGTAGAAAGAATTCTCGGTCCATATCGAGAAGAAAAAATATGGCTCGAGATAAATATGTCTTTTGTCATAAAAAGGGGCCATTGGAAGAAAGATTGTTCGAATGCTCATAAACGAGATGGAAAGAAACTAGTAACAACAAATATAGCACATAAAGATGAAAACTTTAACTATTCACTAAGTATTACGCCTGTAGCATACATGGCTGATTCGAGTAAGTGGATACTTGATGCCAGAGCAACCTATCATTTGTGTCCCATAAAGGAATGATTTATAGATTTCTGTAATCTGAAATCTTGTGCAATTATGATGGGGAATAATCAATCTTGTCACACAGTGGGGATAAGAATAAATCAGCTTAAAATGTTTGACGAAATGGTCAGAGAATTGAAAGAGATTATATATGTTCCAGCTTTAAAGAAAAATTTAATTTTTGTGGGTGCTCTTAAAGCTAAAGACTGCAAGGTTACTATTAAAAATGGTACAATGAAGTTCACATATAGGACTATGGTGATTCTATAAGGGGTTCGGCGTCATAATCTATACTATTTTAAAGGAAGTACAACTGATGAAGCAAATGTTGCTAAGACGCACAGTAACACCCAAGTTATGGCATTTACGCCTAGGATATGTTGAAGAGAAGTTTTTGTAAACTCTGATGAGGGATGAACTCTTAAAAGTACCAAAACCTGTAAAATAAAGTTCTGTGAGCATTGTATAATAGGCAAGAAAACAATGGTCAAATTTAGTACGACTAATCATGATACTCGTGAGATCCTCGAATATGTTTACAGTGATGTATGAGGACCAACTAAGACTGTATCAATTGGTGGAAGCTATTATTTTGTTACATTTGTTGATGATTTCTCTAGACGTGTGTGGGTGTATACCACGTGAGCAAAGGATAAGGTTCTAAATATTTTCGTGAAATGGAAGAAACTGGCAGAAAGATCAAAGTATTGTATTATGATAATATGGGTGAATATACTTCTAATCCGTTCTTGGAAGTATGCTAGAGTAAGGGCATAAAAAGACATTTCATGGTGAGACATACTCCGCAACAAAATACTATTACTAAGTGTATGAATTTTACTTTGCTAGAGAAAGTACGGTATATGTTATCTAATATTAGTTTAGATAAAAAGTTTTGGGCTGAGACTATGAACTACGCAAGTCATTTGATAAACTGATTGTCTTCTATTGCAATTGGAGGTAAAACTCTTATGGAAATATGGTCTAGAAAATATGCACAAGATTATGACTCTATTTGTGTGTTTGAGTGTCCAGCTTATAATCATGTAAAAAATTATAAGCTCAATCTTCGTGTAAGAGAATCTATTTTCGTAGGATTTAAAGGTAGAGTTAAAGGTTTCAAACTTTGGGATCTTGAAGATAAAAAGTTTGTTTATATCAGAAATGTCACTTTTGAGAAAGCTTCTATATTGAAGGCTTCAAGTTTTCAGTAGGTAAAGAACAAGACCACAAAGATATTGCAGTAGGTGGAGTTTGATGCAACTCCATATGTACCAGTTAGTTTTACATCAGAAAATGATTCAACTTTAAAGGTGACACCAAGAGTTAAAAAAAAAAAAACCTTGTTTATGTTGATATCTCATATGATGAAGAAACAACAGAGGATATAGCAGAAGAAAATAAGTCTATAGCAATAAGGAGGCCAAGAAAAGATATAAAGAAACCCAGATAGCTTATAAAGACATAGTGGTACCCTATGCACTTCTAGTTACTGATAATAACATCTCCAATACTTTTGGTAAAGCAGTACGCAACAGTGAAAGTGATAAGTGGAAGTTAGCCATAGAGGAAGAGATGAAATCTCTCCATCAAAATCAGACTTAGGAACTTGTGGAGTTACCAAAAGGGAAAAGTGCCATTGGCAATAAATGGGTCTACACTAAGAAGTAAGGATCTCCAAATCAATTAACTATTCGATACAAGGTAAGGCTTATTTCAAAAGATTTTTTATTAGAAGAAAGATTTTGACTACAATAAAGTTCTCTCTCCAGTTGTAAAGCATACTTTCATTCATATCCTATTTGCCTTAGCAACTGAATATGAGTTAGAGTTGGCTTAATTGGATGTTAAAACGACATTCTTGCATAGAGATTTGGAAGAAGAAATCTATATGACTCAACCTTATGGTTTTAAAGTTGCTGGAAAGGAGAATCATGTGTGCAGATTGATTAAATCTTTATACGGACTGAAATAATTACCAAGGCAGTGGTACAAGAGATTTGATCAATTCACATAAGGGTAAAAATTCACTAGAAGTGAACACAATCACTGTGTTTACTTCAGAAGATTATAAGATGGAGCTTTCATTTATTTATTACTCTGTGTCGACGATATGCTTATAGCTTCAAAAAATAAAGCTGAGATTGAGACACTAAAGAAGCAATTGGCTTCTGAGTTTGAGATGAAAAATTTAGGTGATGCACAGAAAATACTTAAGATGAAGATTCATAAAGACAAGAAGAATGAGAGTGTGTGGTTAACTCAAAAATCTTATTTGAAGAAAGTGCTAGAAATATTTGGTATGGATGATAAAACTAAACCAGTATGTACTCCTCTAGCTCCTCACTTCAAATTAAGCTCTTTTTCATATCCTTCTTTTCAAGAGGAGCGTGATTACATGACTCGTGTTCCATATGCTAGTGTTGTAGGTAGTCTTATGTATGTTATAGTGTGCACAAGGCCTGACATATCTCAAGCTGTGAGTAAGGTTAGTTGATACATGTATAATCCGGGTAAAAATCATTGGCTTGTAGTGAAGTGGATTTTCTGATATTTGTATGGAACGATTGATGTTGGATTATTGTTCGAGAAGGATTATGGTCAACAATGTGTTGGATATTGTGATTCTGATTTCGCCGGAGATCTTGACAAGCGAAGATCAACAACGGGCTACGTATTCATATTGAGTGGAGGTCCTATTAGTTGAAGGCCAATTCCACAGTCAACAATTACTCTTTCCACTACGGAAGAGGAGTACGTGGTAGCAATGGAGGTTGTAAAGAAAGCTATTTAGTTGAAAGGCTTGTTAGGAAATTTGAGAGTAATCCAGGAGAACATTGCGGTCTTCCGTGATAATCAAAGTCCAATATTTCTTGTGAAGAATCAAACATATCACGCTTGGACAAAACACATAGATGTGAAATACCATTATGTGAGAGAGATTATCGAGGGTGGTGATGTGTTATTAAAGAAGATCAATACCAAAGATAATCCATCAGATATGCTGACAAAGGTGGTTTTTGAAGTTAAGTTTCAGCATTGCTTGAAACTAATTCAAATTCTTCGAATGCATTGAGTTTGGAGAATTTCAAATTACGGTTGGCTTGGTCCCAAGCAGTCACAGAGATGCAGCAACTTTTGGATGATGGTTCTTGAATTCGTATGCTTTTCTTGACAATTAATTGGCAAATTGATGGAGGAGCCACATGCAGTTATTTTATTTTTCAATTCGACACCAAATTACAGGACTTTTGCCAGCTACTTTAAGACTTTTTGTAGTGAAGCTCAACTATAAATAGAGCTTTATTCAAAGAGTAAAATGCATCCCAAACATTTGAGTGAATAATAATTCTTTGTAGAATTGTTGAGAATGAGCAATTAGATAGTGTGACCAGTTCAGAGGTTTTCCTTTCAAGTGTGTGTGAGAGTACTTGGTGTATTTAGATTTTGGGAGGTGAGTTTTCTACTCAAATATTATATTCTAATAATTGTTAGTAATACAATTATTTTCTTTTACTCATGTGGACATTGGTATATTGCCGAACCATGTAAAATTTTTGTGTCCATTATTTTTCTATAATTATCTTATGTGCTTGATTCTACATTCCACTCACAACAGGTTTATACCTTGGCCGATAATCCTTCAAAGGGAGCGTTCGAGTGCATGACTTAATATATATGCATGGTGTAAAATTGACTATAAACTTGCCACTCGTTGATAATCGAAAAGGAAATGGAGATCTCGACTAAGCCAATTCTGTTGGGAAAATATGCTCTTTAAAGCATATATGTTTATTTAATTGTAATAAATAATTTTTCTGATTAATAAAATAATGAGGTATTTTATTCAAATATCTTAATTGCATAATTTTTTGAGTAAAGTCTATTTAATCATTTTATATGTATTTATGTGATCACCATGTGGATTCACAGAAGACATAAATACAATTTATTTTTATAAATTAAGTTCGCAGTTGATAAATAAAGTTGGACACTTTATTTAGGTTTAGACTGTAGTGAATTCATTGAATGATTTGTCTTAATCATGTATGAATTTACTGATGTAGTTTGACTACATTGAGCTGGATCACATATGAGATTTAATTAACCTTGAAATGACTGTCAGACTTATTAAATCTCATAGACATTGATTTTACTGTAATCTTAATCTTGAGTTACTTATGATTTCATGATTGTAATTGTTATCCCATTTGAGTTATCAATGGGCACGACACACTCTTGTAGTCAAGATTACCCGATATCTTGGTGGGAGCAATTATGAGTATTGAAGTTATAGATTAACAATATAGAATTTGTACAACACATCTCTTGATGGGTTTTCGGCACTTGATCATAGAATTTTCTGGCCAGAGTGTGTCAACATATTTAGTATGTTGAAAATAATCATTAGAGAAAACCAGTAAGTATAAGGAACAAGATGTAATTAAATCGATTGGACAGTTGAGATATCGATTTAATTAATAATGTAGTACAAATGATTGAGCAGTAAAGAAATCAATGTGGCTTGGGACGAATTATTATTCGAACATACAATTATGAAGTTCAGTTCCAATCTTATAGTGGAGTAGAATTGGAATTAAATGATTAGGCTTGTTTAATTATAAGCTTAATTATTGTAGCCACTATTGTATGTTCCCAAATGATCCCCGGATTAACTCATTTAATTGACTGCACCACTACTGGATTAATAAGCAAGAAAACTAGCTATTTGGATAAAAAACATAATTATATTATTTAGTGGGAGGCTCCATTAATATGCTTATGTATAAGGGGCCTTATGTTATTTTATAAGGTGGGCCCTCTATGGAATAAAACAAGTAACGTGACTTTTATTTTGGAGCCTAAGGTTTCCACTATGAGGGAGATATAAAAGGGCTTATTTTCTCCCAAACAGTGGAGAGAGCCATTTTATACAGATCAGAGAAATAATTTTTCTCTCTAATTTTGAGAAAAAAATTTTCTCCTGCTAGTTTGTTTATAGTGGTGATAAAGACGCTCACACGTCAAGTACAGATCAATCCTGAGTCATAACCTGGAAGATCGTTTGGTGATGGTTCGTGATCTAACCAATGCGGTGGTGACGGATCGTGATCTAACGAGTGTGGTGGTGACGGATCGTGATCTGGGACCCAGAATAATTTTTATTGTTCATTTTCTCGAATTATTAAGGTACGATTTCTAGATTACGAATTCTTATATATTGTATGAGATTGATCCTTAAATTTTTTTTTTTTTAAATTAATTTTTATCCAACAAATTCACGGTGCATGCGTGGATGCAATTCATAACTAAATGACAACGATACGATCTGGCTTGATAATGAGATTAAATAATGAATGGTGTTCATCGATTACATTACACTTTGCTACATTCATCCCATAAGCCTTATTTCATGCAAAATCATCAATCAATTACAGAGATATATATTTTTTTTTCTGAGTCATTAAGCATGCATGGGGCCACACTGCCACCAAATACACATGGAGCTTGACCTCCTACGGGTTCGGCTGCTTTCTATTTCTGTTCCTCGGATTCGGGTTTTGAGACGCTTCTTTCAGTTTTTTATAATCAACGTACCCGATTCCGTGCTCAAGAGAGCCTATCTTGTTGGTCTTCGTCGCCACCGCCTGAGCCGGCTGGCAAAATGGTATGGTAACGCCCCATAGTCGGCAGTAATTCTTCGCCTTCTTTTTCACTTGATTCGATGCATTCACGTTATTCACAAATGCCAGTGAAACAATTGCCAAGGTCATTAGCCATAATGTGAACTTGGATACCGCCATTTTTTCCTTCTGTAAATGATCTTCTAATTTTGCTATTTTTTCTAATTCCAACTTCGGGGCTATATAAAAATTTTTGTATGGAGGGTTCCAAGTTAGCGATTGGATCTAAATTTGGAAGTTTTGACCTTTTCCCCACGTTTTGTTTGTGGGATAATTTGGAATGAGAGTAATATATAATAAGATTCCGTTGTATCACCGATATTTATTCTGACTTGGTTTATTTCTTTGGTTCTTTTGTGTGTGATTTTTAGACTATTTGTTACGCAGCAACTACGTATACCAGATGAAAATAATACTCAAAAAGATCACAAATTAATTAATTAATATTAATTGTAACAATTAATGCGGCATATTGCAGATATATCAATGTTAAGAAGAATCCATGGACAATGTTGTTGAATAACCAAATTGAGTAAATCACATTGAGGAGAGTTAAACAATAAACACCGAATATCCAAGGAAAAGGTAAAAACAAATAGATAAAACTGTATTTTGATTTGTAGCTCTAAATGCTTCGATTTGAGTTTAATAATCTTGAATCATTAAATGAAGTACAAGAACTAGCCTCAAAATTGAGAGAACGACATTGTCATTCGTGGCTTTTGGATTTAAGCCGACAATTCATTTATGAACAATAAACATGACGTATTAGTCATCGAACAACATCCGAAAGTTATCGGTCTCAGCAACTAGAAATCTAGAGTTTATCTACTGATGATTGGTGAATACATGACCATAAGTGCCAAAAAATTTTGAGAATAAAAGTTTATGATCTCTTTCTTCAATATCCCTCCAATATTTTTTATTTTAAAAAAAAAGAAATAAATAATTAATGTTACCGTTTCTGTCTCACTTCATTACCTCAATCATTTTCTTCTGTTCTCTTCTCAGCTTTTATGTTCATTCTATTGACTGCCATTCTTAAAAGCTTGTGAAGAAAAAGAATATATTTTTTTTATTTTTATGAAGAAGGTGGTTTTTGTTGATTTTGTCACTAGCGCAGATTTCTTTATGATCGATGATGAAGAAGTTGATTTTGCAATGCTGCTATTCTGTCATCCCAAGTATTGTGATCGGGCTAATAGAGACTCCTTCAATGGACATTGCAGCTGCCTTCTTGTAGCTGGAGAGATTGCATTGGATTTATTTTTATTTTGTTAGCTATTATTATTCATAATATGAATGAATTTTAATGAATAATACTTATTTTTTTTAACTAGTTCATTTGGAATTGCTTCTGTTTAGTTCTAATTTGTAACTGTCTATTTAAACTTGTTTATCATAATCGGAAGATCAAATAGTAAGTTCTATAACATCTTAATTTGTATTAAACCCCTGCTAACATTATTCTTTTGTAAAAATAAAAAGTCTGCGGGCAGTTAGAATTTATTGTATCCAATAAAAAGTAATTAGCATTTTCTTAGAAAAAAACAAGTAAAACCCATTAGAGGTGAGTTAACGCTGTCATGTATTTTAATTGGCAGAAACAATTACAGCGTGGCTTTGCTGATGTCTTGACAACTAAAGGGTAAAATGAAATTATGTCTTAATTTTGTCAAATAAATTGATAAAAGAATTGCAAAGATATGGTGATGAGATAATCAAGAGTTATGGAATTTTAATTACAGAAGAACAGAACAGTAGCCATTAATAGACCAATATACTACAAGAATTATTGTTTAAGATTACTTTATGAGAAATGTGAAAAAGCACCGTCTCAAACTCTCAATGGTCTATGCATAAATTTATATATACTCCGGGTAACATAATTTTCATCATTAAAAAAAAAAAAAAACCTTCTTCATAAGGTTTAAAAAATGGCAGCCACTATAATGGAGATAAAAATTAGAGAATAAAATGATAAAGTGACAGAGAAATAGTAACATTAATGATTTACCTCTTTTCTAAATTAAAAGTATTAGAAGAATATTGAAAAAAAAGAATCATAAATTTATATTTTAAAAAATTTTCAACTTTTATTAATTGGATCTAGTTATGTTGGACTAACTCTAACATAGAGCCGAGCAGTATAGCCTTGCAATCAAAATTTAAAGGAACTTGTGCTATCATCGCACAATTATATTTGTTAGCTCTATCTTAGAATTGCTCCAACTTAGCCATAACTTTATTATTATGTGTCTAACTATCATTAATTAATTGTTCCACGAACCTCAAGTATACCGTAAAATTTCTCAAACACGTGAAGCCTGCAAAAGTCACGTGCAGGACAAAGGAAAAAGCATAGAGAAGACACAGTCATGTGCTGTTTTGAAAGTCACTTTACACACGAACTAAATACACGATTTGAAGCCATGTAAGATCTTTACATAATAAGTTAAGGAAAATAGATAAAAATATTTTACTAATGAAAATATAAAATTAATTCAAAAACTTAAAGAAATAGTTAGAAATCTTAAACCATTAATATTATTTATAAATAATTATTATAAAATTATGTAAATTAATGCAAGTAGTTTAGGATTGATAAAAATATTAATATAAAACCCTAAAAAAGATGGTTCAAGAGATAAAGAAGAAATAGCCTTTAAGCTAGTTGGAACATTAGGGAAGCTTCTGGATTTCTGAAAGCACCATTTATGAGGCTCTGGTTGCTAGGCTAAATTCCTACATCTCCTGACAGTAGGGTTTGGTAAAAAATTTGATTTGACACCATTTCAAATCCGCAAAAAATTTTACAGATTCAAATACATTAATATCTTCGTGGACGGATATTTCAGATATCTGGATCTATAAAAAATAAAATTTAATAAAATTAAAATATAATTTAAAATTTAATAAAATTAAAATTTAATTTAAAATTTAATAAAATTAAAATATAATTTAAAATTTTAATAATTTAAATAATAATATCAAATAAAATTTAATTATAATCCAATAATTAACAATTAAACATAAATATCATACAACAACATCATAGATCTATAAATAAAAATATCACAACATAAATTTAACATAAAAAATAACATAAATTCAAGTACCACCATTAAAATCCACAAATAAAATTAATGTATTTAATTTAAGTAATTAAACCAAAAACCCAATTAAATTAATTAAAGTAAATCTGAAATTAACGCAATTCATAAAGTTAAGGAAGATTACAAACTACATTTATGCATAATGACAATAATTAATTTAAAACTAAAATAATAATAATAATAATGGAACATGACGATGGATGATAATTATGAGAGGCTACCACCAACTGATTTGATTCGACTTTGTGTAAATGCAATCCACGAAAGCACAAAACGACACCAAAAATGCCTCGCACTTGCTCACTAAAAATCTAAAGTTGATTTACTGGAAACTCGCGTACTAACCTTTTGTATTTAGGGACGGCAAAAAAGCGGCTTGGGCCTGGGCTTAAAAGTTTTGCATGAGGGCCTCGGCCGGGGTGGGTCTATTGCGGGTCTGGGTCAGACTTGGGTTTTATTTATCTTTTAAACTATTATAAATTTAAAATAAATTAATAATCAACAAGTTATTATAATTATAGATAAATTAAAAAATAAATATTTTAATATAAAATAAAAAATAAAGTAAATAAAATTTCATAATTTTAATTTTTTTAAATATTAGATTCTTAAATTTAAACGCTCTCTTAATTAATTAACACAAAAGAAAGAGTTTAGTATCATAATTTTATCTTTTTTAAATCATTATTAATTTATAAATTAAGAATTTAAGTTTTTTTTAAAGTTACTTTTTAATTTTAATTATATTATTCTAATTTATAAATTTTTTAAAAATAATGTACTTAATCCCGCTGCGCTTTTTTTCGAAATTGAATCAGTTCTCATGGCCAGGCCAGTCTGTTTTTCACCAATTCTATTTGTATTAACATCGGCCAAAGACAGAAAGAATAGACAAGGCAATCGTGTGTGGTGTGCTTCACGAGCCATTGATGCAACAATTGGCATTCGATGACAATGAAGTGCACTGAGCAAGGCAAGGCACGGCAGCCGACGTCCGACAATAGCAATGCATGCTCAGCTCAGGCAAGGCATCCAACGTTCGATGATAGTGATTGCGAGGCAGATGGCGTTCAACGGTTAGGGATTTGGGGTGGTTTGTGATTTCAACCGCTTGTGAGTGGTGGGGAGCATGGAGGCACGAAGCGTGAATGGTATGGATGCGTGAGGCGGAAGTGGTTTACGATTACTGGATTTGTTTTTTTTTTTTTTTTCAATTTTAACTTATATTATTTTGAATACAAATTTGATTAAACTAATAATATAATTAAATTAATCTGGATCTCAATATCCGACTTTCTAGATCTGCACGAATCATAATTCTTTGATTCCATATCCGTATTTTTTAATGTGCGGATCCAAATTTTTCTAAATCTTCCAGATCTTTATAGATCCGGGCCGGACCCAAATTTTTTTGCCGGAGACAAAGAAATATAAAGAGAGATTCGTCAAATTCTTGTTCTTTATAATGGTGAAAGTCATTGTCTTTGCTTTTCACTGATTTTATTACTGAACCACTTGAATTTTATGTCGTTTAATTACATATTTTCGTATCAGTTTCCGAAGATATAATTAGAATCCCGAAAAATTTGTTTCTTTGAAAAATTGGGAATAAAACACAAACACCCCCCCCCCCCCAAAGAAAAAACAAAAAAAAATACCGACATGTCTCTTCTTCTTTGATTTCTTACAACGTACACACTGTACACACTACAGGAAGGCATCCCAATTTTTCATGACCTCCACATGAACGAGTTTTTATTATTTATATTCCAACCTTATACAAAACTAAAGATCCCTGTCTAAATCTTTCTCTAATTGCAATGAAGGTTTTAAATCAGCCAGGGGCAGTCGGAATCATTTATTCGTTGAGTTTTGAAATTATACAACTCAAGCTATATTCTAAAATCTCTTCCCCAATACTCTCATAAGAAATTATTGACATGAGAGCCCACCATCATAATTCGCACTAAAAACTTATGATGTTTTACCATTATATCAATAATAAGAATTAATATTAAAAGAATAATTAATTTTTGTGGCACGGTGTCTTCATCAGTTAGTGGGAAATTTTTTTTTTTATATACTTATGTTATACATACAATCAACTAATAAAATCATTTTATGTATACAATGTAGTATACGATGTGTTGGGATCATTATGGGCTCGTTGTACATATCAAAGTTACCAAAGCATTTTTCTCCTTCTTTCAATCTTCACACATCGTTCGATCTGTCTTTTTTAATGTATGCGGGCTCCGCTTCCATAGTCTCCTTCGCCCTTCTGTAATCGGATGGAGTATGATACCAGCTGACACCTAGACCGCGCATTGGCCGGGGAGAGCCAACCGTCGCCATTTCCGACTCCGTTTCTGCACCAGATGCTTCCGCTGTGTTGTTTAAAACCAGCATTGAAAGAACTGCCAAGATCATTAGCCATGATGTGAACTTAGACACCGCCATGACTTGACTTTATTCAACATCAATTGCCTATTTCTTAATCTGGGCTCAGGGCTAATTTATGTATGAGAAGAAATTAATGAGTTCTTTTTCTAACTTTGGAATTAGCTTTAAATAAATTTGACCATTTCCAACATTGTTATTGTGATTAACTGATAACTTTAGATAACATGATGATAATAATAAGAATAATAATAAATCATCATTTACTTTGGTTGGTTACGATATATTTTGAGTCTGTTTAGTTGGTTCCTTTGAAAAAAAATCTTTTGACCAGCAATATTTTAGTAAAATTATTATGTTAGTAAAAATGTAAAATAACCATAAAATAATTTATCATTAAAAAAAGGCGCTGGTGTAATAAAAACTGCGAACCAATTACATTAAACTTTTTCCTGAGAATTTGCGTGTGGAGAAATTTCTAAATCTTGACAATGCATCCGAAAACTGTTCAACCCCTCCTCTCCAGAATCCGGAAATTCTGAAATTAAAATTTAAGAGAACTGATCCTACTATGCATCATTCTGACTTTTATCTTTCATGAGCTTGATCATATCATCAATACGAAGAACTGTGGTTGCTGCTTCAGTTGCAAACAAGCTCTCTCTACCACTTTGTCGGCAGAGCCACGAAGTGACGAATCAAATGTTTCCTTCCCCTTCCATGTCAGCAAATGTTGAAACCTGACAAATTGACAACCAGTTAACAACATGTTCCACAGAATATGTGTTCCTCCAAGGAGGAAAATGCTTGTGTCAACCACAAGAATGAATGATACATTTGTCAGAGCGTTGGTCTTCAACACGCAAAATAATCAAGCATACCCTTGACACTCATTAGTTAGCTGAGTAAAATCCTGTAGGTTCCAATACATAAAACCGGAAGCCCACATGTCGACCTCAAGTAATTAACTCACATAATTTAGTATAAACAGAAACATTTCGGCCCTTTCTGCAACAAAAACACACTAACATTTGAGGACTCAATAAAGTCAAAACAGAAGAACAGACTAACAGTGACTAACAAAATGAATTGTAAACATTTCACATAAATTTCCTTTTGGTATGACCAGAAATTTGAATAAAATTACCCCCTTACTTGCACAGGTGTAAATGAGAAATTTAAATGTACATTAATGATCTGCAAACTGAACAAAACAACTGTAACTATAACCCAACTAACTGCTCAAAGACACGAAACAGTATTCACAAAAAAAAGGAAAAAATAACAAAACTAACTGAATCATTCAAGCTATTTGCAGTTTAAAGACACAAAAACCTTAATTTTTTTTTTCAGTTCTGCATGGTCGAGCTATAAGTTCATAGTTGTTTTTGTTTAATCAAGTAACACAATCTTCAGTTCTGTAATTACCAGGTTCAGAAACGGAGGGATACTACCACGCTATCACTATGCATGCTCCCAATATCTAATGATACAGGCAAAATTAATCAAACTGGATGTAATTAGATGTAGCATGTTTTGGTAGAGGGAGCTGCAAGTTAAAAACCATATTGTGAATTTACAACCCATCGTCAGATCACCTATGAAGAATTTCTGAAGCTCTCTGTGATTGGTAACTGAGAGTTGGATACCCAGTTGCATTTTTGTCTTCTAGAGATTGAAGTCAAGACAGGCAATCTTTGCAGGCCCAACTCTTAGAGGCATTCCCCCAGCAGCACGACAGTTAAAATTTGTTTTATTAAGTGTTTGGCAACTAAGAAAATACAAGAAAGTTGAGAGAATAAAACTGAAGCTAAGAGAATTCTAGACTATCATTTCATTATCTACAATACACGAAATGTGAAAAATACATTGTTATTTATATACACAGCTGAAGATATCAGCACAGCTCAAAATGTATAACTAACTACTACTTAACAATTTGTTAACTATAACTAATCATGCTAACTCTTCACGTGTGGTGGTAATCACACAACCACCAGGTGCCAGCTGGACTGCCAAGTTATCAAACTTTAAGCGTGAGCTACAGCTGCTGCAATCCTCTTCTTTACCTTCTGTCTTGCTTAATGTATAGCAAGCATGACGAGCTTCCTTAACAACGACCAGTGTTAAGAGCATGCCCATTTGGCAAGTAGCTAGCTCTAGCATTTTTTCCATGAGCTTTCAAATATTGATACTCAAGATTGTGCAGAAAGCAATCACAATATTATAAATTTTTAACTTTTTCAGCAAAGTAGCACTGAAAAAAAAAAAAAAAGAATCAGTAGTTAAAATATTGGAAAAAGGAACTTCAAAAAAAGATGCATATCGCAGCATTCAAACACATAAAAGGATCAACATAAAGGTTCTTATCAACATAAAGGTTCTTCACAGGCAATATGTATTGAACAATCAGAAAATACCAACCTTGATTGGGTACTTGACTTCCCCTCGTTGATCAGTCATCTTTACCGCTTGAACTGCATCTACAACCTACTCACATATTAAAACATTAATTGTGTTAATTTTGAGAACAATTTACTAGAAAAAGATTCAAGAAGGTAAAACAATTACATTTTCATTACTCAACTTGATCCAAAATTCTCATATGGTATCAGAGCCTTGAGAAGCAACAATGGCGAGTAATGAAAATCAAACAAACACTAATGGAGCTTCGAGCTTAACTACAAACACAAACCAAATCTCAAATATCAGTACCTCTGTTCTCAGCTCACTTGTCTTTAACACATCTATCAAGCTCATAAATAACAACTATTTGCTGTGGAGATCGCAAGTGATAGCAACAATCAATGCAAATGATCTGGAAGATCTGATCGATAACTCAAAGAGTCCTCCAAATCGAGTTGTGATTAATATTGACAGTGATCAAACTGTGATCACAACTCTAAATCCACAATTCCAGATCTGGAGAAGAAATTATCAGCAGCTGATGAGCTGGTTGCTTTCAACACTGAGTGAAGAAGTTTTAAGTGCGGTAGTTGGAGCGAGATCTTCTTTGGATGTATGACAAATTCTTGCAATTCAATTTAGAGCCAGATCTAGAGCTAGAGTTTTGTATCTGAGGACTCAGATTCAGACTATCGGAAAAGGATCAATGACAATTCATGAGTACTACACTAAGTTGAAAACCACTCTTGATGCTTTAAGAGCTGCTGGAAGCAATCTAAGCGATGAAGATTTTGTGTTGTGCTTACTTGCCGGACTTGGATCTGAATATGATTCAATTGTTACTACAATAAATACACAGCCTGAAGGAACTACTCTCTCTGATTTGTATGGCATGCTACTGAATCATGAGAACAGAATCGAATATCAACATTCTATCAGTCACATGGATTATTAAGCAAATCTAGCTTATTGACGGAGTTTGTCGAAGCTCCTCAAAAACAAATACTGATTCACCTAAATAAAATTGTAGAAATGGTGAGACCAGGTCGAATCCCTAGGGAACTATGTATTTAATTTTCTCAAAGTCTAAAAATTAATTTTCCAAGAAAAAAACTGATTTTCGAGCTTGCTGGATCCAAACGGATAGCCGTTTAAGGGAAAACGGTTAGCCGTTTGTTCTGTGAAGTTTTCTGGGAAATAACCGGCTAACCGGATATGGGAAACCGGATGTCCGTTTGTGTGTTGTCCGCTATCGACTCGATTCCTGGAAAAGGAATCCGCAATCCGCTTTGAGTTGAAGTATTCGGGCGATCCGCTAACGGTTGAGGGAAAATCCGAAGACCGAATTGTTGCTTGACGGATCCGGAAGATCTTGACTAGGATGAGGTAGAACCGAAAGCCGTTTCTCTTCTCGTTTCGGAAAGATTCTAGCCGGATAGTTGGAAACCCAAGTCCATTGTGGTCGGTAATGATTTCGACGATCCGCAATCCGGATAGAAAACCCAAGACCGGTTCTTTGGAAGTCTCGATTCGGAAAGATGCGGTTATCCTGACGATGAAACCGGAATTCGAATGTTGTATCGGTTCGGACTTTAAACGGCTGGCGGTAAATGGGATCCGTCGCTTTTGCGACTTCTTCTTTCGACTCTAAACGGTCAGGGTAAACCGGTTAGCCGTTTTCCTGGGTTTTGGGTTTGTTCTTAAACGAGATTATGATAAAATAAAATAAAATAAAATAAAACAAGATCTAAAATTAAGCAAGGAAAATTAATCTTACCAAACTTCCAATCCAAGGGTGTCAATTCCATCCAATTGCAATTTTGATCATAGGCCAAAATATAAATTACTCAATCCAAGAACTTAGTCTACTTAATCGGAATCCCGCAGAAAAGCAATTATTCTCCTAATGTAATAGACTCAAACAATCGCTCAAATCAATTCTTACCATTAATTCAACTGGGCATCATCGTTCCATATCAAATTAAATGATAGCATTAAGATTAATGAGAATGACTAAAACAAAAATCAATTATCTCAGATTTCTCCAATTTAATCAACTTCGCATTTTTATTTCCCTAGAGCCTATCATGCAAGCTATGTAATTGTGGCCACCAATATACACACACATGAGCCAACTCCTTGCTACTCAATTCAATCGTTCATGACAATTACGGATCACAAACTCATGACTAGCGATAGAAAAATAAATATTGAATTAAGGCGTCAACTCAATCAATATAAATAATTCATAGAAAATAAGAACAAGAAATAAAATTACTTGATCAAGAAATTTGTTAAGTTCAAAGCCTCACAAAACTACAATCGGAATTTGATTACCCTTGGATCAGAATTAAAAGCTTAGCCACTCATGGTGGCCAAACAAAACAAAATAAATTGCAGCAGCCCTTTTTTCTTTGCTTCTCACGTTCTAACTCACTAATCCCCCTAAGCTTGGATGTCCTTTTATATTCACACGCCCTTTGCTTTCCTTTTATTGCTAGTTTTCCTTTTTCCTTGCAGTTTCCTCTTTTGCTAGCTTTTCTAATCCTTCTTGGCTTCTTCTCCTCTTAATGCTAGGAAACCGTCTCCTTCAAGTCAACGGTCAGCCCACGATTGCAAAGCCCAAATAAAGCCCTTATTATCCACTTTTTATCTTAATCTCCATGCTTTGGCTCCTAGATCAAATCAAACATAATTTACACAAATTAAGAGATCAATCAAAATACGAGAATTAAACTAAATATAGCATGACTATTTATGACCTATCAAATTCCCCCACACCTAAACCATGCTTGTCCTCAAGCATATCTCAAATCGACATCCCAATCCTCCCTTCAACCCATCCAATATCCAAGAATACCAATAAAGCTAAGCACACATCAATGAGTCAAATCATAGTGACAATCTAGAGAATAAGCATTCATAGGATAGAATTTGTAACAAAAGCATAAGCATCTCATCGATTCATCAAAATCAAATGCAGCAAGACTTAACACCCTCGCATGGTTTCGCTCAATGCTCTCAAAGTGTTTAGGGTGCGTGTTTTACTCTCAAAATCAAAGCATAGCATGTCATTACCATAGGCTTGCAAATGATTTAAATCTCCACCACTGCATATGAATATGATGCAAAAATCAAAGGGACTTAACAAGGGTTGAAATGGGGCTTTAGGTAAGGGTATGGTAGAAGGGAAAATTAAGGGTTTAACGATCAAGACAAAGAGTTAGTTACATGCATGATTATGATACCTCATAAAATAAACAAACAAACTTCTAAGACAATGAAATTTATCCCCACATTTAAGCACTTAAACACTTGGAGAAACAATTTGATAATTCAATTGCTTTTGCAAATAATTCTCCAATCATCCAATTAAGGGAATAAATTTCACAACGGAATTTTTTTTTTCTTTTTTTTTTTCTTTTTTTTCGTTTTTTTTTTTTTCATGCAATTACTTCACTCTTGTCTTGATAGGGTAGAAAGAAAACATGGATAACAAACAAGAAGGCTTTGGGTTAAACAATGTGTTAGAAACAAACGAAAAGGAAGAATAGGCTCAAAGGGGCTAACTAAGGGAAAATAAAAGGTGGGTCTTTTAGAGTTTAAGCATTGGTTGAACCTAATTGCCCTTATCACACTTAAGTATCAATTCAAAAATGTGGTCTCAACATACATTCATAAGCAAGTTCTAGAATAAACACACTAAGTTCGATGCACTCAATCAAAAATAAATGGAGCAAAAATGTAATGAGTTGCTCTTAGGCTCAAAAGCTCACTAGAGTGTCTATTTTGCATCAAGTCTTGTGCACTTTTCAATCAACAAATTAATTCGACACCATCGAAAATTTTAAAGAAAAACACTCTTCATGCTTACCTCTTTCATGCATTAAAACTCAAAACAAAGATGTATCCCTAGCTTACAAGGTATTCAAAGATATTGAGAAGACTTAAAACACAAAAAATTTTAAGAACAATTTAAAAACATGCCAATAAGAACAATTTAAAAACATGCCAAAATCCTCCCCCACACCTAAATAATACATTGTCCTCAATGTATCAACAAGTAAATAGCTCACAAAAAATAATAATGATGAAAAGTAAATGAGAAGGGAAGAAGAAACTCCCCTGAATGTGAGCGGTGTGGACTCGAATGAGCTAGGGAGATGGTTCCAAGGAAAGCTGAAAAATGGCGTGAGCACGATTTATTGAGGTTAATCTCCTTCATCAAGAACATCTGGAGGCTTAAAATAAAATCAATGAAAGTAAAGAAAACTAAATATAATAAAGAAATGAAAATTCAAAAGCGAGAATAAAGAAAATATTTGGGTTGCCTCCCAAAAAGCGCCTTTGTTTTATGTCTTTGGCTAGACACAACAAGCAGTTTAATCAAGTATCCGAATAATGAGGATGAGTGAAATTGACTCGTGATGCATGGAGCAATTTCACCCTCATGGTAGATTTTCAACCTATGGCCGCTCACTTTAAAAATCTTGTCCGAGTCTAAGCTCTTAATCTCATCGCACCATAAGGAAACACGTTAATAACAACAAAAAGGACCAACCCATCGAGAACGAAACTTACTGTACGAGCTTCAATCGAGAGTTATATAACAACACTTTTGACCAATCTCGAATTGCTTACGAACAAGCATGTTGTCGTGAAGCATCTTGGATTTCTCCTTGTAAATTCTTGAGTTCTCGTAGGCGCCTAACCTCAACTCTCTAACTCTTGCAATTGCAATAATCTTGACATACCGGCCTTGTCTAAGTCCATATTACATCGCGCACATTGATAGGCCTTGTGCTCGATTTCCACCGGTAAGTGACATGCTTTACCAAACACAATTCGGTGAGAGACATACTATAGGAGTTTTGTATGTCTTGAAGCCCAAAAGCATCATCTAAGCGAAGGCTCCAATCCTTTCTTCCTGGATTCACCGTCTTTTCCAAAATAGACTTAACCTCTCGATTGGAGACTTGACAGCCATTGGTTTGAGGATGATATCACGGTGGCAACTCGGTGATTTACTCCGTATTTCTTCGTGAAAGCTTAATAGATCTATTGCGAAAATGTGTGCCTTGATCACTAATAATTGCTCTTGGAATTCCAAACCTAGCAAAATGTTAGTTTTGACAAAACCTACGACTTGAGAGTCGTCGGTTTGGTGGCTTTTCTTCCACCCATTTCGAAACATAATCCATGAAAGAATATAAGAAAATCCATGAAGATGATGGCAAAGGACCCGTAAAATCAATACCCATACATCAAATATTTCACAAATAAAATTGGAACTTGAGGCATTTCATTCTTGCGTGTTAGCAGCTCCTACTTTGACATCTCTCATGACTTTTGCAAAATTGATATGCATCTTTAAATAAAGACTCCCAATATAAACCACTATCTAGAATTTTCCTAGCGGTCCGTCTAGGTCCAAAGTGTCCTCATGCATAATCATGGCAAAAGGTTAAGATAGATTGGAATTCATTTTCGTGCACACATCTCCTAATCACTTGATCCGCAATATTTCCATAGAAAAGGTTTGTCCCAAACATAGTACTTAGACTCACTCTTAAGCTTAGCTTTCCTGGGCACTAAGACTATTAGGTAGACTTCCTGTAACTAAATAATTTACTATATCAGCATACCAAGGAATCATACCTTTTAGTTGGAACAAATACTCACTTGGAAAGTCGTCATTGAGAGGTGTCTCATCTTCCTCCCTTATCAATCTACTCAAGTGGTCAGCAACAGAATTCTCCACTCCTTTGCGATCCTTAATCTTCAAGTCAAACTCTTGGAGAAGTAAAATCCATCGAATTAGCCTTGGCTTCGATTCCTTCTTGGCCAAAAGATACTTCAAGGCTGCATGGTCAGAATACACAATAACTTTAGAGCCAAGCACATAAGAACGAAATTTATCTAAAGCAAAAACAATTGACAAAAGCTCTTTCTCCGTTGTTGAATAATTGCCTTTGACGAGATTTAAAGTCCTTGAAGCATAATAGATGGCATGGCTTTTCTTGTCAATCCGTTGGCCTAAAACCGCTCCCACTGCATAATTGCTCGCATCGCACATGATTTCGAAAGGCAAGTCCCATCGAGGTGGTTGAACAATTGGCGCACTAGTCAACAATTCTTTGAGCTTATCAAACGCCTCTTTGCATTCCTTCCCAAACTCGAATTGAACTTCCTTTTGCAGCAAATTTGTTAAGGACAAGGCGATTTTGGAGAAGTCCTTGATAAACCTGCGATAAAATCCTGCATGTCCAAGAAAAGAACGCACTTCCCTAACATTGGTAGGGTATGGTAAGTTTGCAATTATATCCACTTTTGCCTTATCAACTTCTATACCCCTAGAAGAAATCACATGTCCTAAAACAATGCCTTGGGTGGCCATAAAATGACACTTTTCATAATTTAAAACCAAGTTAGTATCTATGCATCTTTTCAAAATCTTGGTTAAATTATTTAAGCACTCATCAAAAGAATCCCCATATACAGTGAAGTCATCCATGAACACTTCAATGCAGCTCTCAATAAATTCAGAAAAAATACTCATCATGCATCTTTGAAATGTACCTGGAGCATTACATAGACCGAAGGGCATTCGCCTATAGGCATAAGTTCCAAAAGGACAAGTAAAGGTTGTCTTTTCTTGATCGTCCTGTGCAATAGGAATTTGATAGAAACCTGAAAATCCATCAAGAAAACAAAAGAAAGACTTTCCTGCTAATCTCTCTAGCATTTGGTCAATAAAAGGTAAAGGAAAGTGATCTTTTCTAGTTACTTGGTTGAGCTTCCTAAAATCAATACACATTCTCCAACCATTTTGCACACGCATTGGTACAAGTTCATTATTCGAGTTCTTAACCACAGTTATTCCAGTTTTCTTTGGAACCACATGAATAGGGCTTACCCATTTGCTGTCAGAAATTGGGTAGATTATACCTGCATCGAGCAACTTGAGAATTTCTTTCATCACCACTTCCTTCATGGCTGGATTCAACCTCCTTTGTGGCTCTCGTGATGGTTTAGCGTCCTCTTCAAGCAGAATCCTGTGCATGCAAATTGAAGGACTAATTCCTTTTATGTCGGCTAAGGTCCATCCAATTGCCACCTTGTACTCCTTTAAGGTTCTCACCAAACTTTCCTCTTGCTCCTTTGTGAGTCCTTTCGATATAATCACGGGCAATGTCTCCCTTTCACCTAAATACATGTATTTGAGGTGGTTTGGCAAAGCTTTCAATTCCAGTTTTGGTGCCTGCACAATAGAAGGTAACATTTTGTCAGTGGTAGAGGAAATTTCAGCATTAGAGTTTATTGGCTCCAAATTTCCTTCTAAAGTGGGTTGTGCATCTAACTCTAGCTCATTCCCAACATTTTCTTGGGTATAAATTTCCTGCACAATAGAATCAAGCACATCAATTTGACAAAGAGAATGCATATCAGTAGGGTGTTTCCGCGTCAAAATATTAAACTTAACAATCTCTCCATCAAACTCGACGGAAGAGTACCTCATCTACATCAATCTTTGTTTTGGCGGTTTTCATGAAAGGTCTTCCTAATAAGATTGAAGCGATTTGGAAGAAGGATGACCTTCCATCTACAGATGTAAAATCTACGAAATATAAGCTCGTTAACTTGCACCAAACGTCTTCTGACCCCAAGGGGTGAATATAAAACGATCGCTAATTGAATAACTACACCAGTCTTTTGCAAGTCATTTAGTTTAAGTTCTTGGTAAGCAGAAAATGGCATGACATTAATTGAGGCTCACAAGTCTAGCATAGCATGCTCAATTTCTTTTCACCAATCAAGGTAATGAAAACATACCTGGATCCTTGCATTTTTCGGGCATACTCTTTTGTAAAATCGCGGAAACATTCTTACTTACCTCAACCTTCCCCTTTTCCTTTATCTTCCTCTTGTTGGTGCACAACGTTTTCAAGAACTTTGCATATTTGGGAATTTGCTTGATCGCATCCAATAAGGGGATGTTAATTTGCACTCTCCTAAACGTGTCCAGGATCTCCTTTTCTTGCTCATCTTCTTTTGGCTTGGCTAACCTGCTAGGAAAAGGAGGTGTAGGCGTGTAAGATGAAAGAGATAAAGGTGGATCGAATTTTACCCCACGCCTTGTTTTGGGAGGAGCTTCTTCATCTTCATCTCCCTTGGCCATTTCAGCGTCTTTAGGTGGAATCGACCCCGAAGGAATTTCTTTTCCGCTTCGCAGTGATATTGCACTACAGTTCTCTCTTGGGTTGATTTCTGGTTGTGAAGGTAATTTTCCAGAATTCTGAGCTTCCAACTTGCTTTAATTGAGTGATTTGGTTGCCCAAATTCGGATGCTTGTCCTTGTTTCTCTGAAGTTGAAGAGTATTGGTAGCGAGATTCTTAACAATATCTTCCAAAGCATACGAGGTTGGGAGCTTGAGTCGTAGGGATTGGGTGGTCTTGTAAAGTTCTGAAAAGGTGGCCTTTGTTGTCCTCCTTGGTTTCCATAGCTAAAGTTATGATGATCCCTCCATCCAGGATTGTAGTGATTCGAATAGGGATCATACTTCCGTTGAGGGTGACCAGGAAACCCATTTATGGCATTGGCTTCTTGCGTGGAGTCTTGTTGCAATGTGGGGCACATATCGATGGGATGCCCGTGAAGTGAGCATATTCACATGCTTTGTTTGCAATTGCCCTACTGACCATTTGTGAACCAAGCGGTTAAATCGAAATTTGATTTTAAGGTCAACACCTCGTTAACGTGCTTGATAGATCCTCCGCTCTTGTCGAATTGTTGAGAAGTTTCAGCCATGTTTGAAATCAATTGTTTGGGTGCTTGGCGTCTTGTTCACTAAAGCTCCACCACTTGCGTCAATCATACTCACTATCCATTGGCAATAATCCCTCATAGAAATATTGGATAAGGAGTTGATCCAAATTGATGGTGGGAAAGCTACATAATCGCTTGAATCGTTCCCGATGCATGACGTCTCCCAGGTGATTTGCGTGATGCCATAAATCTCCTTCTAATACTTAGCGGCTCGTGAGGCGGGAAAGAACTTCTCGAGAATAGCCTTTTCATCTCGTTCCATGTGGTGATAGAGCCGGATGGTAGATAATAAAGTCAATCTTTAGCTTGATCCTTGAAAGAAAGGAAAGGCTCTGGGTTGATTTGCTCTCGGATACACCATGTGGCCGTTCGGAAGCAAGCGATGTGAAATTCTTTTAGATGCTTATGAGGATCTTCACCGCACAACCACGAAAGAAGGAGTAAATGAATCAAACCAGTTTTAATTCAAAATCATTAGCAATATTGGGAAAAGTAATGCATAAGGGTTGTTGATTCAAATCAGTGCGGCGAGTTCTTTGAGAGTTAGTGCCATCTTTCTTGATTTGCAAAGATGGATGTTCCACCGATGGTTAAGTCTATCTACTGCGTTCTCAAGGCAGCGTTTTCCTTCTCTAGTTTCTTTCCTCGATTGTGTATTTGTCCTCTCGATTTCAGGATTATACGGCAAATTAGGAGTATGAGAAGAACGGGTCATAAACTAAATCAAATAAACAATTAAACAATGAGAAACTAAAATTAGTTCCCCGGCAACGGCGCCAATTTTGACGGAGTTTGTCGAAGCTCCTCAAAAACAAATACTGATTCACCTAAATAAAATTGTAGAAATGGTGAGACCAGGTCGAATCCCTAGGGAACTATGTATTTAATTTTCTCAAAGTCTAAAAATTAATTTTCCAAGAAAAAAACTGATTTTCGAGCTTGCTGGATCCAAACGGATAGCCGTTTAAGGGAAAACGGTTAGCCGTTTGTTCTGTGAAGTTTTCTGGGAAATAACCGGCTAACCGGATATGGGAAACCGGATGTCCGTTTGTGTGTTGTCCGCTTACTGACTCGATTCGGCTAACCGGAAAAGGAATCCGGCAATCCGTTTGCTGAGTTGAAGTATTCTGGGCGCGATCCGGCTAACCGGTTGAGGGAAAATCCGGAAGACCGAATGTTGCTTGTGACGGATCTGGGAAGATTCGGACAGCCGGATGAGGTAGAACCGGAAAGCCGTTTC
This sequence comes from Citropsis articulata, assembly GCA_030449925.1. NCBI lineage: Eukaryota > Viridiplantae > Streptophyta > Magnoliopsida > Sapindales > Rutaceae > Citropsis > Citropsis articulata. The sequence goes on along the minus strand of JASUUH010000211.1, from coordinate 5,213,531 downwards.
TCGTTCTTCTCGTTTCTGGAAAGATTCGGCTAGCCGGATAGTTGGAAACCGGAAGTCCGGTTGTGGCTGGTAATGATTCTGGACGTATCCGGCAATCCGGATAGGAAAAACCGGAAGACCGGTTGCTGGAAGTCTCGGTTCTGGAAAGATGCGGTTATCCGGATGAGGAAAACCGGAATTCCGAATGTTGCTTGTATCGGTTCTGGACTTTAAACGGCTGGCCGGTAAATGGGATCCGGCAAGCCGTTTTTGCGACTTCTTCTTTCTGACTCTAAACGGTCAGCCGGTTAGGGTAAACCGGTTAGCCGTTTTCCTGGGTTTTGGGTTTGTTCTTAAACGAGATTATGATAAAATAAAATAAAATAAAATAAAACAAGATCTAAAATTAAGCAAGGAAAATTAATCTTACCAAACTTCCAATCCAAGGGTGTCAATTCCATCCAATTGCAATTTTGATCATAGGCCAAAATATAAATTACTCAATCCAAGAACTTAGTCTACTTAATCCAATCCCATGAAAGCAATTATTCTCACTAATGTAATAGACTCAAACAATCGCTTCAATTCTTACCATTAATTCAACTGGGCATCATCGCTCCATATCAAATTAAATGATAGCATTAAGATTAATGAGAATGACTAAAACAAAATCAATTATCTCAGTTTCTCCAATTTAATCAACTTCGCATTTTTATTTCCTGAGCCTATCATGCAAGCTATGTAATTGTGGCCACCAATATACACACACACACGAGCCAACTCCTTACTCAATTCAATCGTTCATGACAATTACGGATCACAAACTCATGACTAGCGATAGAAAATAAATATTGAATTAAGGCGTCAACTCAATCAATATAAATAATTCATAGAAAATAAGAACAAGAAATAAAAATTACTTGGATTGAAGAAATTCTTGTTAAGTTCAAAGCCTCACAAAACTACAATCGGAATTTGATTACCCTTGGATCAGAATTAAAAGCTTAGCCACTCATGGTGGCCAAACAAAACAAAATAAATTGCAGCAGCCCTTTTTTCTTTGCTTCTCACGTTCCAACTCACTAATCCCCCTAAGCTTGGATGTCCTTTTATATTCACACGCCCTTTGCTTTCCTTTTATTGCTAGTTTTCCTTTTTCCTTGCAGTTTCCTCTTTTGCTAGCTTTTCTAATCCTTCTTGGCTTCTTCTCCTCTTAATGCTAGGAAACCGTCTCCTTCAAGTCAACGGTCATTACGATTGCAAAGCAAGCCCAAATAAAGCCCTTATTATCCACTTTTTATCTTAATCTCCATGCTTTGGCTCCTAGATCAAATCAAACATAATTTACACAAATTAGCACGAGATCAATCAAAATATGAGGGAATTAAACTAAATATAGCATGACTATTTATGACCTATCACTTATCACAGAGGAAATCAGAGAAGTAACTAGCAAGTAAATTTCAACTTTGGTGGAAACAACAACAACTATGGAGGGAGAACATCTGGAAATTCTAATGGAAAACAATCTGGTGGAAACAATTTCAATCAGATTGCAAATCAATCAGACAAATTCAGAGGCAAAAATCCTGTTGATGAAGAAGAACCTAAGGGACCATGTCAAATCTGTTTCAGGAAGAACCATACTGCTGCTCACTGTTGGCACAAGTTAAAAAAGAACTATGTGCCTAATCAAGTACCTAACAGAAGAAGTTCTTATATAGCTGAGAATGGAGGACACAGAGATGGAGCTTGGTATCTTGATAGTGGTACAACAAACCACATCTCAAATGACTTCAACAATCTCAACATCAGTTCAGATTACAAAGGAAATGATCGACTGGCTGTAAGTAATAGAGCTAAACTCAAAATAGTTTAACACACTTGATTCACACACATTATCCCATATCAAACTTAATCACATACTTTACGTTATAGAAATAACCAAAAATTTGATCAGCATTTCTAAGCTAGTACATGATAATGATGTCTATATTGAATTCAATAAAACTTTTTATGTTATTAAGGACAAGAGAAAGGGGAGTGTTCTTTTGAAAGGAATGGCTAAAGATGGACTCTACAAGCTGCTAAGTTTGCCCTACTATTCCAGTCAATAAATCAATCTTGTTGTCTTCCACTACTACTCCTAGTTTACTTACAGTAAATAAAACTCATAGACCTGAATCTATGTTGTTTGTCAGTTGTAATGGAAATTGTATAAGCAACAAAGTGCTTGATCTTTGGCATATGAGATTAGGTCATTCTAATATCAATGCACTTGTAAAAACTTTGTCACCTTGTAACATTCCTTTTGGAAATAAATCATTTGGTTTATCTTTCTGTCAAGCCTGTCAATATGGAAAACATCACAGACTATCCTTCAAACACAGTGAAACAAAAACTTCAAAAGCCCTTGAAATCATTCACAGTGATCTTTGGGGTCCTGCTCCCACTGAATCAAATCAAGGCTTTAGATACTATATAGCCTTCATTGATGATAAAACCAGTTACACATGGACTTATGGTTTAACATAAAAATCACAAGCACTCATAGCATTCATTTCCTTCAAAAATCAAATTGAAAAAAGTTTTGAATTGAAAATCAAATCTTTACAGTGTGACATGGGGGAGGGGGGGTGGGAATACAAAGTATTTGAACCATACTTAAAGTAAGAAGGGATTTCATTAAGATACTCATGTCCATACATTCATTATCAAAATAGAAAAGCTGAAAGAAAGCACAGACACTTAGTAGAAACTGGATTGACACTTCTTGCTCAATCTGGATTACCTCTGAAATTTTAGTAGGAAGCTTTTTCTAATGCCACATATCTCATAAACAGAACCAGCACACCCATTTTAAATGACACAACACTCTTTGAATCCCTCTATTCAAAGAAACCAGATTATTCCCTCATCAAAATATTTGGCTGTGAGTGCTATCCTTTCTTAAGACCCTACAACAAACACAAATTTGACTTTCATACCTCGACATGTGTAAATCTAGGTTTCAGTCACTTTTACAAAGGTTATATGTGCCTAAACTCAAATGGAAAAATCAGTACATGTTAACTTTAATGAAAGCTCCTTTCCTTTCAAAACAGATCCGAAATTTATAAATTCAAAATAGAATCAATCATTTGAGTCCTTAAATTCCCTCAGTAAATTCATGACAATATCCTTTCCTTCTGAAAATCTTAGTCATGAGCCAACAACAGCTAGTACAAGTTCATCTGAAAGTCTAATTCAAGAAATTGCTCCTTCTAATGATCAAAATTCCGACAATAGTCACCATCAAAATGCCCTAATACCAGACAATATTTCAAATACACATTCAGAAAGCCAAAACATTTCAGATCATTCTACTGAACCTGAAACCACTGATATTCAAACCCAAAGTCCTGAATGCCTCAAACCATTCCTAAGCTTAATCCTTCGCATCCTATGATAACTAGAGCCAAAGCTGGTATTTTTAAGCCCAAAATCTAACAAAGAATCAGACTTGGTGTTTGGTTTCAGCATAACAGAATATGAAGCTTGTGGGAAATAAATGGATTTTCAGAGTAAAACAAAACTCAGATGGGACAATAAACATATATAAATATAGGTTAGTTGCTAAGGGTTTCTTACAAACTGAGTGGATTACCAGAAGACCTTTAGTCCTGTAGTGAAGGCAGCTACTATAAGAATTATTTTAAGCATGGCTGTGATGAATAACTGGAAGCTAAAAAAAGTTGATATTAATAATGCTTTCTTAAATGGAGAGCTGACTGAAACAGTATATATGCCTCAACCAGAAGGCTTTGTAGATGCAGATCACCCAAGGCATGTTTGTAAGTTGAAGAAAGCATTATATGGCTTAAAGCAGACACCAAGAGCCTGGTTTGAAAAGTTAAAATCAGTTCTTGAATCATGGCAGTTCTGTCGAGCAAAATCAGATACATCTTTATTTTTTAAACAAAATGAAAAAGATCTGATTATCTTGTTAGTTTATGTTGATGACATCATAGTTACAGGTAATAATCATGTTGAAGTAGAGCAGCTCATTTATAATTTAGGAAATACTTTTGCTCTTAAGGATTTAGGACAACTTAACTTCTTTCTTGTCATTGAGGTTACAAGAAATGAAGAGACACTAGTACTATCACAATCCAAATACTTAAAGGAGTTGCTTGCTAAATTTGATTTGAAGAACTGTAATGGTTTAGATACTCTTCGGGCAACAACTGAAAAGTTAAGCAAATATGTAGGAGAAAAATATGCAGATTAAACCCAGTGCATAAGAGCCATTGGAGGGTTGCAGTATGCAGTACTAACTAGACCTGAAATTGTATATGCAGTAAACAAAGTTAAGTCAGTTTATGGCTAATCCACTGGTGCCACACTAGACAGCTTGTAAATGGGTACTCAAATATTTAAAGGAAACAATTGACTATGGTCTGATTTTCAAGAAGTCTGATTATCTTGATCTAATAGCTTACTCAAATGCTGATTGGGGAAGTGATCCTGATGACAGAAGATCTACTAGTGATTATTATATATACTTGGGTGACAATTTGATTAGCTGGAATTCAAAGAAGCAAAGTGTGGTGTCAAAATCTTCAACTAAATCAGAATATAAAGCCATGGCATTGTCTAGTGCAGAAATAACTTGGATATGCTCAGTACAAGTTAAATTGAACAGCACTCCTCTGTTATTAAGTGACAGTACAAGTGCAGCTGCAATTGTCACAAATCCAGTTCTGTATTCAAAGACTAACCATATTGAAATAGACATCCATTTTGTCAGAGATAAAGTTGAAAAGAAAGAAATTGAAATTACGTTTGTATCAAGCAATGATCAGACAACGGATGTGCTAACTAAACCCCTCACATACTCCAAGTTCATCTTCTTTAGAAACAAACTTAAAGTCTTTCTTAGAGATTTAAGTTTGAGAAGGGATGTTGAGTTGATTAATGAAGTTGAACCTGGATCAACTCACGTGGGAATACCAGCTGAAGTTTTCTTGTTAGCCAAGGAAGGAGCTCACACAAGTGAACACATACAACATGCACGTGCAGAGCAAGAATATTCCAGATGGCAGAACAGCTATACAGAGATTCCACAGCTGTTATGTGATACAGCAAATTAGTTATGAATTAACGGTTATGATTAAATCATAATGTACATGCTTTACTTGAGTTTGTTAATTCTGGAAATAAATTAATGAGCTGGATCAAGAGCTGATTAGATATAAATATCAGCTAAGTTGTATAGAGGAAAATGAATAAAACAGTTACATTTTCATTACTCAACTTGATCCAAAATTCTCACAGAAGGATTAGAAAAATTAACAAGTGGTATTAGAGCCTTGGTGGTTCACAGCCATGTCACTTCTATAGCCTGAAATCGAGAAGGGCACCATTGGTGGTGATTTCTCACTTTGGAAATTGAAAATGAGGGCTCTTCTTGTACATCAAGGACTTGATTCTACTCTGGAAGAAGATGGTCCAGAGGCTGCTGCAACTTCAATATATGATGAGAAGAAGAAACAGAATCAGAATAGGGCTCACAACACTCTCATATTGAGTCTCAGTGACTCAATCTTGAGAGAAATTTTTGACGAAAAAACATCCTTAGGCATTTGAAACAAGGTTAAAGCATTGTGTATGAAGAAGTCTTTGGCTCACAGACTGTTCTTGAAGAAAAGGCTATACACATTCTCAATTAAAGGAGTCTCAATTCAAGATCATATTGACACCTTTAAAAAGATCATCCTAGATCTTGAAGGGGTCGAGAATGTGAAGATGAGTGATGAAGACAAAACCTTCTTCCTGCTAAGTTCACTGCCAAAGTCTTATGAAGGCTTTGTAGATACAATGTTATATGGCAGAACAACTTTAACTTTAGAAGATGTTAAAACATTTTTGTGTTCTAAAGAAATTCAGAAGAATGAGCATGAGGAAATCAATGGTGAGGGATTAATTGCCAGAAAAGAGAAGAATGATCAGAAAAATTAACAAATTACACTAAAAAATACATGACAGATAATACAAATTAATGTTTTTTTCTTTTCTTTTTGGTTAAGATAAGATAAATGTAAATGCTGCAGTTACAAAATTCAGTGTTGAAGAGCATCGAAATACAGTACATACATTTATACTGGATTAGCTTATGACAACATGTCCACATAATCAAACAAATAAGGAAATATTGAGGATAAATCTATAATAAAAAGCACGACATAAACAAGAGTTACTCACTCTGTATCCACTGATAAGAGATGTTGGGTAAATCTTATTCCACACTAGATTATTTGCCCTCTGCAAAATGCACGATCGGATCATAGATTGCCAAGTCTGCATTCTCTCCAATCATAAATCTCCTACTAATCCATATGAGTTCAAAACTGAGTATAGACAATGTATCAGCCTCTAGAAACATACTAAGTTTCAATTACCTTCAGAAACTCTACAGAACCGATAGCCACAGATGTTGTTCCATCCCTAGCTTCCCTATTTTGAAGCTCAGCTCACTCCACAAGTACCTGCCACCTCATAAAAGAAAAATCAAATACGAGGAATAGGTGAATGGATAAAGAACCAAAGCAAACACACACACACCCACACAAAACCATAGATAAGAGATCCAAGAGAGAAAAATGTAACTACTAATATCTACCTTGGCAGCTAGATGCTCAACTTCTAACATCTTGAGAATCGTAGCACCGACATTAGTTATTGTTACATCACCAATATCATCAACAAGCATCTGCAATATAATAAACTCACTCACTAAGCTGAAATAAATAAACCACTCATAGTTCTTATGTTTCTATAAATTATGCAATTTCTAGTGAAAATTACCATGTCGAGTCCAACAGGACCGAGTAATGATTTGAAAATGTTAGCAACTATTTGACACACCACCACTACACAAAGAAAAAGAATGAATGATATTTTATGAAGCACTGTTTTTTTTTTTTTTTTTTTGGTGCCAAACATTGCTCAATTAGAGAGAGAATGCAGTAACGTTTTGAGTGCAAACATCTTGATCTGATTGGCGATATTAATGGTGCGTTTACTTCATGGAATGGGAATGAGCTAGAATGGGAATGGACTGTGAATGAGGAATGGGAATGAGATTGTAATGTTTACTTGGCAAAAATAAATAGAAATGGAAATATGCTGGAATGCCATTAATGTGTTTATTTGGCAAAATATATGAGAACGAGAAATAGGTATAAGAATTAATTTACCAAAATACCTATAATATTAAATAATATAATTTTCATTAACTAGATACATGTATAAATATTATTATAAAATGATATTAATTAAAAAAATAAAATATTATTAAATTTATTATTAATTATTGTTAATATTATTTTTATTAATATTATCATTATTAACTATTATTATTATTATTAGTATTATTAACTTTATTATTCTAGTTATTATTGATTATTGTTAATATTATTTTTAATAATAATAATAATAACAACAACAACAACAATAACAATAACAATGAGGATAATATTGTTAATAATGATAAATTAATTATTTTTATTGTTAATAATGATAATATTAATAAAAATAATAATTAGAATGGCACAAAAATAAATATTTATTTCATTCTCATTCCCTTATTTTTATTCCTCTTTCATAGAATGAGATCCTTATTCATGATAAAATCATTCCCAAATTACATTTTACCAAATAAATATAAGTTTTATTCTCATTACTCAAACCTACAAATAAACATACTATAAGTCTCCATTAGGGGATTCGAACTAGTGAGCAACAATAACCATGCTCTAGAAAATTAGAATAACTAAAAATGATAAAAAGAAACTAAACGTCAGAATACTGACAAAAATAATACATGGTCAATGATAAAAATAACGAAAATAATATTATACTCAGAATTGCGTCCTTTCAACCTTCAATGGAACAGAGGGGTGAAGACCAAGTTTACAGGGCTGAATCCACCAAGGGCATTTTTTCAATAAAGTCTGCATATCACGCAATTTCTAATTATAGTGGCATGGTGGATCATGTCTGGAGTTTAGCTTGGAGTTGGCAAGGTCCACAGTGTGTTCGCCTATTTATCTGGCTCGTGTTACATGATCGTTTAAAGACCAAGGCTGAGCTTATGAGGAGGTATATTTCAACAGGGAGTGTTTGTGATAGTTGTGGTGACAGTCTCGAAAGTACACTACATGTGCTCCGCGATTGCATGGTGGCCAAAAGAGTTTGGAACCGTGTCTTCCCCGCGCCTTACCGACAAGTTTTGTACTCTTCCAATCTTAGGGAGTGGATGAGTAAGAATTTAAAGAACAATTGGCCTTTTAAGAAGGAGGTGAACTCGAGGTGTTTCTTTGGAGATGCTATCTGGACGCTCTGGTTTTGGCGTAATCAATTTCTATTTAATCACTATTCTTTGGATAGTGAGTACATGGTCAATGATATTTTTATGAGGGCTAAGGAAATTCAGCAGCTAAATGATTCACCATTGCATTAATTGGGAGTTTGCGAATTGGAGAGATGGATCGCATGGAGCCCCTTCACCTGGCCTTGGTTCAAACTTAACACAGATGGTGCTGCTAAGCGGTCTGGCGAATCTAGTGCTGGTGGTTTTATTCGTGATAGTAATGGGAAGTTGATTGTCGGTTTTGGCATGCGCTCTCGGTCTGTTACAGTGGCTGAGCTTTGGGGATTATATCAAGGCTTGAGCATTGCTTGGCAAAGGGGATTCCGTTGGTTGAAAGCTGAGGTGGATTGTTTATGGGTTACTCGGTTGCTAATTCATTGGTTTCGGCTAATGAATACACCCCGTTAGTTAAATCTATCAAGGAACTCTTGAAGCGAGGCTGGTTAACATCACCATCAATCATGTGTATAGTGAAGCGAGTTTTGCCTCAGATTTCTCGGCTAATTATGCCCTGCCTCTCCATAGGCTGTCGCCATTTCAATGTTCTCCCTACTGATTTGCTCCCTTTCCTCACGCATGAAATGTATGGGGATTGCCTATTCCCACCTTGTCCTTCTTTAGCTATTGTTAAGAATCCCGTTGTACCAAAAATAATAATAATACTACATCCGGATAATTTTTTGTATTAATTAATTATTTTTCAATTAATAAGATAAATCTTTTTGGGTGTACTTTCGTTTATTTTTTTCATCTAATTACCATTAATTTCTTCTAGAAACACAAGTAATAAATAATAGATTTTACCATGCTTAAGCACAATTTTATTAGTAACGTCAACAGTAATAACGGTCAGAGGGTAATAATATTTTAGAGAAAAATGTAAGAAAGTGAGTGATTCTTAACCAAAGCTATTAAGGGAAAACAATCGTTTTACTAGAGCTCCCTTATTGACTTTTATTGTGCAAGCCCTTCTGTTTGTCTCGCAAGATTTTATTTGACTCTTTTTTTTTTTTGGTTTGTCTCGTAAATTAGTTAGATACAAATTCTCATATCATTTTTGTTAACAAACTAGATTATGGGAGGACCTTTTTTGTTAAAAAAAATATTATGTGATTTCTTTTTCAAGAAATTTGATCACCAGGGATGTAAAAAAATTTGGCCCAAAATATAGATCATTTTAATATGGGGAACAAACACTAGTACTCTTAAAATTATGTTAAGTTGGTTATGTGTAACCTTTTATTGTACAATTGTCCTTATAAAGAATGCAGTTAGGACTCAGTCACTATGGGTTAAGGGCGTAATTGCTATCTTGTATGGCCATTTTCTGAATCCAACATAATTTATTTATATATAAACAAATCATGAGGTCTCGGTGGCTTTTTTGCCTTTAGTAAAGCAAGTTGTTCCGGCCGATCAAGGAGAAATCATGAAGATTTTATTTCCGAGGATTAGTAGAGAGAATATTAGAAGATTTTAAGAAAGAGTGATGCTATTAGCACCTCTCCAAACTCCTTATAAAATCCCTTTTATTTGTATTTATAATTATAACCATAATGCTGAATGACACCCCTTCTTTCCCTACTAGGGTTTACTGGTTCTCAATTTTTATGGATAGTAAAAATACTGTTATTGCTTGTTGCATATGTCCAAATAAATTGACAAATAAAAATTTCAAGATCTACATCAAGTTAGATAAAATAAATAACTAAAAGTGATCACACCAAAATTTCACAAGTTGACATGGTTCGGAAAGATGAGGTAAGACCTTGATGATGTCTTTGTACTAAATAGGTTTTGATGAATAGGAATCAACATTTTTTTGGGCCTCATTAGTTTACTTAGTGCTTGTTTGGTATGGCTTATTTAAGAGGTATAAGTGCTTATTTAATCTCATAAGCACTTTTTAAAATTTTTTTATAGTGTTTGGTTATTTTTTGAGTAGAGGTTTTTTAGCTTAAATAAGCTAATTTACCTCTACTAGCAAAAGCCTAAAATTTGAGCTTTTGGGAGTAGAGATTAGAGAGTTTTTTCAAAAAATATATAATAGAAAAAATATCATTGACATATTTCATTTATTACATAATACCTTTTGTATAAAACCTACCCAACAAAAATTATTACCGCTATATAAACATATTGCCGCCACCACTTCACTTTATCTCTCTCTCTCTCTTTAAAAATAACCAGCACTTTAATTTTGTAATCCCTACACATGCCCAACACTTGAGAGAATATATATCAATGATGCAATTTAATTTAGATAGTATTATTTGTTTGGAAGAATATATCAATGATGCAATTTTTTATTTTGAAAATTAAAAAAGTGATTGAATTAATTTTTTCTTATTAATTGATAGCTTGGATGCATTTTGTTATATGTTATATAATTATGAATACATATCCTTTTTGGTAATTTAATTACACAAAAGCACTTTTAATTTTACACAACCAAATAGTTTAATGGTTCAAAAGTATTTTTTTAATTGACAACCAAACATCCAATCGTTTTTTGTCCAAAAGCTCTATTAGTATAAGCTCTATTCATATAAGCTCTACTGCTATAAGCTCTATTTAATAAGTTGTACCAAACGGAGCCTTACTCTCTTACTTCGAGCACAAAACAAGTAAATTAGGGGACTAACTGTTGTGCCCTATTTTACCGATCACATACATCAGGTGGGCAAACCTAATATGACAATAATTAAGATATTATTCTCCAATTAAAATTGGGAGTAATTGATGCACATGCCATCCTTTTGAAATATTCAAATGCAACACTAGTTCAATGAGGTCTCTTTATAAAAGGACCTCTTGATCATTAGGTAAGTATTTTGGTTTTTATGGAGACACTCAAAACAGAAGTCGGGAGCTCTCTCTCTCTCTCTCTCAAAGCTGTTATTGATGTAAAGTTTAATCTCTAACTTAAGAATCGGAGGTTTTTGCCGGTAACAACACTCACACCATTAAGATTTTCTAATTTTGCGGATGAAGAGTAGTGGTCTAAAGATCAAAACCTTTTTAGTACAAACACATCATCAAAGTTTGAACGCATCACACTCAATCACGTTAACGTGCGAATTTTTGGTGTCAACAAAAGGAATAGAGAAAATTTCCATCAATGACAAATAAACATTTCATTTGAAGAGATTGTAAAAAGGACTTTAAAATATTATATTTGAATTCAAGTTTGTTATTCAAGAACTCATTTTTTATGAATGCCTCAAAATTTTTTTTTAGAACAAGTTAATTTTGATCTTTGAAAAGAAATGAATTAATGAGTATCTTTTTTTAAGGAGGAATTAATGGGTATCTATATTCAAATAGTAGGCATTTTGTCATAAAACAGAAAGATAAGTTAAAATGCGGAAATTTAAAGTTACATCTCATTCCGTCCTTGTTGTTAATCAAATGTATGAAGATTGGTTATGATTATGGTGTTAGCATCTGCAGAAAGAGAGGTTTATTTTCCTCATAATTTTATCATCTTATGAGAAATAAAATTGGAGGGTAATTGTGGAAAAAAGAGGGGTATTTTCAGAAGTGATATAATTTTTCATTTTTGATTAGGTGTAATTTAAAAGGGTGTTGAAAGGATTTTGATTGATGCTAGTACTTCCACTCTTTAAGACAATCTTTTTTTTTTCTATTGGGTTCCACATGCCTTACAAATGTGGCCTAAGATATTATTTTTTTATATATGGTCATAAATTAAATTCCCAACCCAACTATATGTATTTACAATTATTCTTTTACTGGTAGTAAAAGAATTACACTTGGTACGTGTCCTGTTTATTTTGGCCCACGTCTCATAAACAAAGTTTTAGTTGTTCTGACGGTGCCTGCCTAGTCCCTACATCTTGCATGGAGCGGTATATTCCATCTTCATGCATAACAGATAGGGTCGTTGACTCCTTCTGTAGGAAATTAGGGCTTCTCATTTTCATATTCAGACCTCATTTTCTTGAAATCAAGGGTAACAGCGCCGCGCATTGAGTTGGCAGAGCCAAGCGAAAGCTTGGTCTTCGTCGTCGTCGTCGTGTTCTTCTCCTCATTCTTGCAAAATGGTATTGGCATATACCATAATTTACAATTCTTCTGCTTCGCCACCTCTCTTGTTTCTGTTATATTCTCATCAGATGCTCCCACTTGGTAATTTAGCACCAGCAATGAAAGAATTGCCAATATCATTAGCCTTGATGTGAACTTGGAGACGGCAGCCATTATTAATTCTATTCAAATATATATTCAATCAACTCTTATTAATTATTATTATTATTATTATTATTGGGGCAATTAGTTTTTTATTCTGACTTCAGGGCTTTATATAGATTTTTTTAATGGCATTCTAACTTAACACTTGGATTTCAATTTGGAAGTCTTGACCTTTTCTGTTTTGGGTTAATTTGGGATTATACCTTGAAAATAAGATTGTGTGGTATGAGCTTCTACCGTCAATCTTTTGTGCGGTTTTAAGTGATTATTTCCTAATAATAAGAGATTTTTTAGGGAACTTTATAGGGTCAAGAATAAAAAAAATTAATTTCTAAATTCTTAACCGGTGAGGATGTATTTACTGATTAGCACTTCCTTGCTTTATATACAAATCAAGAATTGCATTATATATAAATCAAGAAAATGATTACATATAAGCATATATAATCTAATTGAATTAGTAATTTTGTTTTTGGTGTTAGCTTAATCATTTTTCCTTTACAACTGCGTGTAAAGAGAAAATAAGATGTAATTATTTTATAAATAAAAATTAAAAATGTATATAGCCTACATTTTATAGATTACCTTAAAATGTAATATTATTATTATAATGAAAGAGTTACAAACTTTTGCACATATTAATACGACATAATTAAATTGGTTGGATTATATATCTTTTGATGCATATGATTTTTTTATTTTATATTTTCATCCAATTAACCATTTTATACCACATCACCACATCAGTTTGTACAAAAATTGATGACTTTATTACCACTCATATTATTGAGTCATGAAGATATGAACACAAGCATGATAATCACTATGTTAGCTTTAGATATTGGTGATCCAAAGATGTTGCTCCTATAAGAGACTGATACAATGTGTTAATGAATAATGATGATTTTTATATTCATAATGATGTTATGATTGCTAACGATAATTTGTTGAAATTTTATTTTATTTTTCTATATTTGTCTTTTTTATTGTTAAAAAAAAAGGATTATTTATCAGGCAGAAAAGAGAGAAATGGGGATCTCCATTTTCACTCTATTAGATTATTTCACTATATTATATTATTGAGTAATTCTGATTAAAATAGTACGTAAATGCAATTAAGGATGGGGAAGATCTCTATTCATTATCATGTCCCTAATGTGGTATGTGTTGAGTGTTAGAAAGTGTATATTTATAAAGGAGAAAATCGTTATTTTACACTTAAGTCTCACTAACATTGCTACTTTTATGTATTTAAGTCTTTTGTTATTTAATTATGTGTGTTTTGTTATAATTAAGTATTTTATACATTTTAAGGGCATCATGATCGTTTCACAATGAACGAGTAATCAGACAGCAAAACGAACATCACTTTTGAACTCAGGACGGTCGAAAACTTTAGAATGAGTATAAAAGGAAAATGACACTGTTCATACGTACGGTACTATTCACGACATGTTCACATATACGGTTCGATGACATAACGTTGACCGATGATGTGGCATCGATCGATGACGTTGCAGCATTTGATTGGATGAATGATGTAGCATTGACTGCTTATGTGGCGTTGACCAATGATATGGCATTGATCAATGATGTGTCACGATCCTATTGGACTAAAATTCTTATGTACTGTTGATCGATGACGTGGTAGCATTTCAGTGGACCAAAAATCTTACGTACAGTACATGCACATACATAGGATTATTTACTATTCAAACTGCATTACTATTCAAGCCGCGTTACTGTGCAAACCGCGTGGTCAAAACCGTGTTCAAATCGCGTACTGTTGACTGATGACGTGGCACAATCTTGAGCGTCCGAACTATTTTTAATCCGATGGTCATGGTTTACTCAATGTATCTATAAAAAGTGGGCTCTCCCCCCTAATTTTGATACCCCTGAATCTATTTTTTAGCTTAGTTTTTTTTAATTCCTTCTCCATCTTGTATTTTCTATTTTAATAAATTTCTATTTTACCCTTAGTTAAAAAATGAGTAGTTAATTTTCTTTTAAGCTTGGGTTGAAGGTGAAGTCTTAACATGTTCCATGGGCTTAATTTGGTAAATTTATTTTCTCTTCCCCTCTAATATTTGTCGATGTTTTAACTTGTCGTCGACAAAAAGTAATAATCTTGTCTAGATACCGCCCTGGTTAAACCGGCACCCTAGTACAAGGTTATTATTATTTGGCACGATAAGCCCTTAGCACCATATTTATTTGAGCGTGGTTCATGAGATGTGGAAACCCCCTCATGATTTAATTGGCATTAATAAGGAATATTTAGCCCATTAAGTATGTTATGCAGATCCAGATACCCAAGCGCTTTATTTCAATAGATTTCATTTTAGTTTATTCATGTCATGTTAATTTAAATTCTAGATCACTTCGACCACAAATCCAACACCCACTTACAAAATTAATTCTACACTCATCACCATTAATTTATTCTACAATAGATTCGTGCGCTTGCGAGTTCAATAAAATTTGCACAACAGTATGTCGTGATATGAGATTTGGAGTCTGATGGATATTGCTCTAAGTAAAATATAAAGTTGTCATATCCCTAATGGATATAAAATTTAAGCTCTAGATGATCTTTAATAGAAGTTCAAGTGTGTTTAGTGTTGGAGAATGTATATTTATAAAGAGTAAAATCGTCATTTTACACTTTGAGTCTCACTAACATCTATATTTTTATGTATTTAAGTCCCTTGAACTTTGATTGTGTATATTTTATTATAATTTGAATATTTTATATATTTTAGTCATTTCATGATTAAGAGAAATTGGACAGTAGAATAGATAGCATTTTCGAGCTCATAATAGCTAAAAACCTTGAGAATGGCATAAAAGGTAAAATTACAATTTTATGATGTATGCTAATTTTAGTTGGGGTCAGCTAACGTGGCATTGATTGATGATGCGGTAGCAACCTATTAGACCTATATACATGTTTATTGTTGACCAATGATGTCACAACATATAATCCACCGAAAACGTGAGCATGTTACATGCAATACATTGAATCAAAGCTTGTTGACTTTTGTGTTGATAAATAACGTGGCAGTATATTATTGGACTGAAAAATGCATGTATGTTACAATACAATGCACCAAATCATAGCCTTGATGACGTATTCCATCTAATAAGAGCTTCTCATTTGGCGTAATCATGTGTGTCTAAATTATTTTCATCCGATGACCATAATTTACCAATTATATCTATAAATACGAGACTTCTCTCCCTTAATTCAATAGCTCTAAATCCAAATTTAACCTCCATTTTGTATAATTTTTACTCTATCTTATATTTTTACATATTTTAATATAAAATTACTATTTTACCCCTAGTTGAATTATGAGTGGCTAACTTAATTTTAAGTTTGGTTGAAGGTAAAGCCTCAACATGATCCATGGACTTAATTTGGTAAGTTTATTCACCTTCATTCTTTAATTTATGTGGATTATTTTGACTTATCATTAACAGACAGTAAATTTTATCTAGATTTTGCAAAGTATATCAGCTCCCTAGTGCAAGATCATTACTGTTTGGCATGATGAGCACTTTACAATATATTTATTAGAGAGAAAAAAAATCTCTTCTAATACTTGTGTTTTGTCTTAACTTAGTGTTAACAAAGAGTGTATCTAAATTATTTAGTGGACTATCTTACCATATTATCGATAGAAAGATTGTTATCACTTGCCATAATATGTACTTGACACCATATTCCGCAGAAGATTATCCCATTGGCACAATGTGTGTTTGATATCATATTTACTATAATGAGACTTATGAGAAGTAAAAGTACCCTCTTTTTAATTAGAATTAAAAAAGAATATTAAGCTCACGGTGAAGTGTTGATCAGAGTGAATTTAAAGACTCAAGTGATTCATTTGCATTGTTTCATCTTTAATTTATTCATACCATTTTTTTATCTTATTACTGGTAAAAAAATCTAATCCTACCAATTTGTGAAACTTAGAAAATTAACCCTACACATGATCAAGTCTACCTCCTCGTGGGATCAAACTCTGATAGGTCCTAGTCAAAGGTTCGTTAATGATAGCAAAATATTCTCTTAGGGTGAGAACAAACCACACTGAAATTCAATTGGAAATATTCGATATATTCCTTTAATTGATTTCAAAGAGCATAAATACAAATAATTCAACTACCCAACTTCAGCAACTATAGCCGAAATTAATGGTCCATATACTACCATAAAGGAAAGAAAACAATATAAACCATGACACATTCCAGCACGTGATTATTATCACTCCCGATTGTTTGGCCATAAGGGAACAAGAACTTAGCTAAGTGGCCTTTGCATGCTTGCATGCAAACGTGACCTCATGCATGATATTTTGGGTTCCTCTTGACAGCACGTTGCGAACGTCGTGGCACATGCAAAGTTGTATCAAACTCATCGCCATAAATCTATATTAGACACCAACAAAGTGGTTTGTTCCTTGTTGTAGAAGTAAGAGATCAAGAAATACATAGTTCTCCCACCAATCTCAAATGAGGTAGTTTTTTTAATTTTTATATTATGCTTATAAATTTGGTAGTCGAGAATTAAGATGTGTGAAAGATGAAAAAAGCATAAAAACTCTATATATATATATTAGTAGAAATAGCTTAGAATTAAGAAATAAATATAGCCCTTCTTTGTTGTAAAGTTCACACCTTTAAAATATGAATTCAAACCTAGACAAAAACTGTCCATAAAATTGAAAGGCTTTGGTAAAATTGAGATAAAAAGTGGTTGCGAAATTAAATATTAAAAGGTAGGGATGGCAAAATCCTCCACGGGTTTGGGGCCCCATGGAGTCCCACCCCAAATGGGGAAAATTTTGAATAATTTTTTGGGAATGGGGTGTGGAGTGGAGGAAAAATAATCCCCAAATTCTTAATGGGGTGGGGTTTGGTTTTGCACTCCCCACCCCACCCCCACCCCAATCCCCATTATATATAAATATATTTTTAATTTTTATTTTATAAACTATAATGTCAATTAATATTTTTTAAATTTTTATGTAATATAAGCATGATATGAATAAAAAAAATCCTACAATATTTTTCAACTCTAAAACATTTTTATGTTTTATTTTCTCTTTTAAAGTGCTATTTTCTTTAAATATTTTTCACTTTTAATATCATTTTAAGATATTGTTTCAAACTTTTAGAGTTTTTTTTAAATAATTTAAATATTTTATAATATGCTGATAATTTTATTTTAAATATCTAATTTTTAACTTACTGAAATCATGTATCTATACCTAATATAAAATAAATAAATGGGGAATGAGGTGGGGATGGGGAAATCATTTTCCACATGGAGATTCCCCATCCCCACCCCACTAAATTTATTGGGGAATGGGGTGGGGAATGGAGGCAAAAATTTTTAATGGGGTGGGGAATGGAGTAGGCCTCCCCACCTCCACCCCGCCCCATTGCCATCCCTATTAAAAGGGGGTATTTGATCTTTCTGGTTAAAAATAATACAAATTAAGGGGAAATTGGCAAATATTTATCGAAACACAAACATTCAAGTTAATTATCATTTTCATGCGTGCAAACATACAGTCACGCTATTTCTTATTGGTGTTGATTTGTACATCCGAATGAGTTACAACATCTCATTTAAAAATTGGGTAATAATAGTACAGCCACAAACAAATTAAACGAATCAAATCACAAAACAAACATACCACTCTTAACCCAAAATAAACAAACAAATTAAAAGAAAACGAAATCACAAAACAAATCGCTGGCGGATTGAATTGCTTGCTACTCAAGGATTCAGCACCTTCTTCCCGCCGTCCTTTGCCGGCCCCCACACATTTTCCGAGAACCAGTCGCCGGCCTTTTTAACATCGTTTTCGTTTTTGTCTTTGCACAGTTCCGCAGAAGCTTTGCATGGACTATTGGCCACCCCTTTTTTATCGAAGAAGCCACCCTCCGCATGGTTTAATAGCAGCATGCTAAGAATCGCCAAACACAATAGGCTTGATGTAAACTTTGAGACTCCCATGATTAATTTTTTTAATTATTATTTGTTATGTTTTTTCGTGTTGAGGGCAAGGGTTATTTATACAGATTTTGCATATGTGGCTGTAATTTTGGGAATTAATTAGTTAATTTTAATCAAGGGAGTGATATCAGACTTTTTCCAACTATATTTCGGGAAATTTTAGTTAAATAATAATATTATTGTGTGGTTGATATAAATGAAATTGTGCGCGACCAATAATTAATATTACATTTTTCGAAGTTGAGATCAGATTTTATGTCATAAATTTGGTTATTAGTCCAAGTGGGGTTGTTTATTTATTTTATTTTTTTCTAAAGGATGTGCACTAAACCTTAAATCTTGCTCCTCCATTACTATTTGAACTCTGATAATTTCATAGGCATATTGCATTCTCTATTATTACTCAAATTCAGGCGACCACATACACAAAACACAATCACAGCCGGTCAAACTATGTCCAAGGTTTAATTGATTAAATTATTATTTTTTAATTTTTGTTTTTAATTTTCTATTTTTTTGGCCATTTGCAAACTATCTATTTGAGTTTGTATGTTCAAGCTTAATGGTATTCTTCAAATGATTTTAATTTTTTTTCAACCAAAAGAATTTGGTATATCTTCTTGCTCGACAATATTTGTGGACCAACAAAAGAAGATTTTGATCTCTCGGATCGAATAAATTAATATAAAGGGTTATTTCGCAAATTTTACCCGAGCTCAAAATTTTCAAAAACCAACAATATTTCAACTTCTATTCTTAATTAAAAGGAAGAAAGACTCTTTTGTCCTCATAGAAATCTTTTATACCTTTTGTGTCTATTATAAATTTTTGATACATCATTTCATCTTTGACAAACCGAACACAAATATGACACTTTCAAGCATAAACATTACCTCTTAGATGATTTAAAATAGCACTACACACGTTAGCCTTTATTTCTTTATTTTTAAATGTAAAAACATAAAAGAGCCAATATCATTAGCATTTAACGATTTCTTTAATTATAATGGTATATACGAAGTTCAACACATTCATTTTTTTCATAGTATGATTTTTGAATTTATCATATTTCGATAGTTTGTAAATATGCTGCAGATGGATTAACTAAATTTATTTTAATTTGGGTGTTTAGTATAGGTTCAGTATTTTCCCACTCAACTTTAATTTCTCGTAACATTTGAGATCTTTTTCCGAAATGTAGTGAATTTCTTTAAATAAAATGATGTTATTAAATTCAACGTTTCATAATTTTATCATCATTTTCATGACATTAGCAGGAATTAATGATTGGGACAAAAAAATTACAAAATATTAGCAAGTGGGGCCTCCAACATTCATAATTCAATTAACTTGAAGTTTTCCATGGGGCTAATCACCTCTGCAACGGTGGAGTTTTGAGCAGTCTCAGCTGTAGCGATCTTGATTTTCTTCCTATTTATCATTCTCTTTGTTCATATAGTCATCAGGAAGTGACTCCGTGCAGTTGCTGCTAAAAAGATATTTAAGTAGTGTTTAGTCATCGAATTAGAGTGAGAATTATGAGAAATATGAATTTTAAGATCGGGAGTATGGGGTGTGGAGTATGAGTATATTATTTACTTATTGAAATAATAATTTAAAATAAAATTAGAATCTTATTCATGTATTTATTTTATCTTGGATTGAGAGTGAATTCTTTGAAAATATAATTTTTTTCATTTTTTTTAAGAATTATAATTTTTCATTACAAAGTGAATAAAAAATATTAAATCAATTATTTATTTTATTTTTAATTTTAATTTTAATTATATAAAATAATAATAATTGTTAATATTCTTAATTATGTAAATTATATTTTTTTAATTAAATTATATTTTATTTATGTAAAAAAAAAGAATTATTGATATGAGCAACACAATTGGAACATGATTATTAATAATATAGTTAAAAAATTAATATTTCTTTAGAATAAAAATATTTATTATTATTGATTATTAATATTAAATAAATAAAATGATGTTAAAATTAAATAAATAAATATTATTATTTTTATTAAATCAAATATTATTAAATATTATAATATTATTTGAATAATATATGATATTATTATTTTTAAATAAATGTGATATGATTTTATTTTAATAAATATAATTATATTATATTTAATAGAGGAAAGGTAACAAGAAAAAGGTAGGAGTGGATTCTCACTCCCAACTCCCCCGACGGGAGTGGGAATCTTATTTCTCACTGCAAAAATAAGTGAAACTCATGGAGTGAGACTTCCACTCATGAGTATGCAAACATTGAAGTTGTAAAAATCCACAGTCTTTAGTTCCACTTCACAAGTAAACATAGAGCTAAGAATGTGTTTACTTACCGGATTCAGGAATGGGAGTCCGGAATTAGAATAATTTCTGCGATTACTTAGTAAAATAAGGAAGGGAATGAGAATTATTTTTGTGAGCCCCATAATAAATCAGGAATCAAGAATGGGAACTTGATTCCCAATGGGAACTTGGGAATCAGACTCCCATTCCCGACATTTTCCATTCTACCCTCATAAATTTTTTATTATTTCAAGAATACCTTCACTTCAGATAAAAATTAAAATAGTGAAAAATTAAAAAATTAAAAAAATCCCTAAAAACCTAAACTCTCTCTGTCGCACGAGCCTCCCAATCAAACACCATCATAGCAGCTTCCATCATCGTCGCGGCCCAACTCATCCAACTTCTTTGTCGTCGCTGTTTGTCTCCATTGTGGACAACAGCTAGTTGCCGATTTTGTCTCCGTTGGGCCATGTCGATTTCGTCGCCCTTTTAGTTTCATCCCCATCTCATTTCGTCTTTGACGGCCGCAGTTCTGATCTAATGATGTTGCTGCTGCTGCTGCTAACGATGATGATGATCTGTGATGATGACGATTAAGATTTTGATTATTGCTGTTAATTTTTTTTTTTTTTGGGAAATGGATTATTTTGTTAAGGATGATTATTTGGGAAATGGATTAATTTAAAGATTATTATTATTAATTTTAATATTGTTATTATTAATGATAATTTATAATTAATTAATAATCTAAGAACATATGAATATAATTAATTTATATATTAACAATAATCATTAATAATAATAACTATTAACAATATTATTATTATGATAAAAAAAATAATATAATTAATAATTAAGGGTATTTAGTAATTTGAAATAATTCAGCTCATTCTGATTTTGATTCCTACCGCTTAAGTAAACAATTTATTCTAATTTCTATTCTCTATTCCGATTTTAGCCCATTCCAATTGCAGCCCATTCCGATTGCTGACAAGTAAACGCAGCATAAAGCCTTCGCATTCTTTGACTTCTGCTTACTCCACCGCCAGAATACTAATAATTATAATTGTTGCAACAGATTATGCCCATATCTTTATGTTGGAGGCTCCCATGATTCTTGATCTCTGCTAATAATAATATTTTACCCTTAATTAAAAAAAAAGAGCTAATAATGATATTGTACCCTTAATAAAAAAAAAGGGGGGGCCAATAGGATATTTATATCTATATATATATAGATGCTTAGGGTTTTGAATGTTTTGTTTTAAATTTAATGCATTAGCTTTGAATAACCTATGTAATATTTTCAATTTTCACATTTCTAATTGTTCTTTGTTGTACGTACGGGAATTCATCCATATACACTAAGGGTGGGCAAATCCAATCCAACTCATTTTAATTTTGACGGGTTGAGTGGATTATTATGGGTTAATCGGGTCAATTTTTCGAACCCAATAAACAATTGGGTTGGGTTGAGGCAATTATGATGAACCCATGTAACCCAACCCAACCCACATAAATAATAATAATAATAATAATAATAAGATGAAGATAGTTTTCAATTGCAAAATCCTAAAAATTGAAACGGCTAATCTACATTTTTATCCTCTTTTTATTCTTTTATAAAAGATATTATTTTGTTCTTATATCTTCTTCTCTAGACTCTAATTTTAAAACTAAAATAACTCTCTTAAATCTCAATTCTTAATCAATTAAGGTGTTTTTCTATTTTGTTCATTCTATATTCTTTTAGTTTTCTTTATCAAATTCTAGATAGTGAATAAAATTTTCATAATATAATATTTTTATATTTGATTTCAATAAATTTTATTTCAACTTTCATATCATTTTATTTATTTATTTATTAATATTAATTTGACTTCAAATCTTCAACCCAATCAAGTCAATCCAATCCAACCCGATAATTTAAGGATTAGTTTAGATTGGGTTGAACATATTTATTTAATTTGGTTGGATTGAGTTTTTACAAACCCTATTCAACCCAAGCCATGCCCAACCCTAACATACGCCCTGTTAAATTTTAATTACCGCAACATTATTGACTCAATGATCCACGAAAAATTTGCCACACAGCATAGCAAATTACTAATTTAATATCTAATAATTACATCAATCCGGTTGTGTCATGTTTTTTTTATATGAAAACATGCATGGAAGAGCCTATATTGTGCAAGAATTTTCAAGAAGAATTTTAAGGACGTCACAAATTTATTAATATGATTTATTATCCCCTGCAACCTCTCCTGTGTCCTACGTAGTGATGGCAAAATCCTCCATGAGTTTGGCCGCATGGAGCTCCACTCCAAATAGGGTGAATTTTGAATAATTTATGGGAAATGGAGGAAAAATAATCCCCAAACTTTTAATGGGGTGGGGTTTGGTTTTATACTCCCCACCTCAACCCCACCCCAATCCTCATTATATATAAATATTTTTTAATTTTTGTTTTATCAATTACAGTGTTAGTTAATAAATTTTCTTTTTATTTTTCTTGGCATAAATGGGCTATAACTAAAAGAAAATCCTACACTATAATCTTTATTTAACCTAGAATATTGTTATTTTTTTTTTCTCTCTTAAGATATTGCCCTGTTCAAATATTTTTCAATTTTGATATTGTTTCAATATATTATTTCAAACATTTAGAAATTTTTAAAAAATAATTTAAATACTTTATCATATGATAATGATTTTATTTAAATCTTTAATTTTTAATTTATTGAACTCATACATCTATATCTACTATAAAATAAATAAAATGGGAAATGAGGTGGGGATGGGGAAATCATTCCCCACGTGGGGATTCCCCATCCCCACCCCACTAAATTTATTAGAGAATGGAGACGAAAATTTTAATGAAATGGGGAATGGCATAGGCCTCCCCACCCTCATTCCTCCCTATTGCCTTCCCTAGTCCCACGGTTAAAAAAAAATTCAATGAGTATAAAAGTCCTAATTAAAATTTAGCTCTTCTTTTTTTAATTTTATATTTTGGCCACTGCAAGTCTGTGCTACCTCTATTCTAACCTTGTTATGGCCAGAGCTTAATACTAGAAAATTATAATACACCTTGAGAGCATGATATATCAACGGTTTGAGTAAAGTCAAATCAATAAAAATCTAAGAGCATATCCAAAAGGTTCTATAAATTTTACTTTTTAAATATTTATTTACTTACCTATGTGGTAAATAGAAGAGTGAAAAAATATGTTACTCTTCAAAAGACTCTTTAAATAGAACTATGTTAATATTATTTTAATTAAATAACTACTTTTTTAAAGGAAAAGTCAATGTTAATTAAAGCATTTCTCTCTTTTTCTTCAACAAAAAGTAATAAAATATAAATTGAAGAGTGAGAAAATAACTCTCCAAATTTGAAGACGGAGGATCATCTCTTATTTGAAGAATTTTAATTAAAATGTCTTTTGGAGGCTTAAATATTATTGTGGCTTTTCAAATAAGTAATAAAATCTTATTTGAGGAGCCTTTTAGAGATGCTCTAACATTTTATAATTATTTGACTGTGTTGTGCTATGGGCAATACTATCATCTAAGTCATTTTAATGTATTAAAATGCAAAAATCACCCTCTCTAATAAATCATCAATTATATGGATAACTGAGATCCAAATAGTTGTGGGAACTTGTCAAATTTTTTTTAAAGAGATTATTGCTCATGATATTTATAATTATATAATTACAGTCGTACAATTACTGAAATCAATTTACATTAATTTTAATATAGCTTTGAGAGACCTCAAACTTCCCTCTAGAGATCTATTTTCATCAATTCTAGTATAGCTTCGAGGGGACTTCGAGAGACGTCAAAATATAGCTTAGAGAGACCTCAAAATCCTCTCTAGAGATCCATTTACATCAATTCTAATATATCTTCGAGGGACATCACCAGAAATAAAACACGTTTTCACTCAAGCTCTGAAACTCTAATGAATAAATTTTTAAATTAAACATCATCAATACATTTATAAAAGCTCGAATATCTTTTTTCGCATTTACGAGAGAATGACTCTAGTCACTTGAGTTAAACCTAAGAGGATGGGAACTTGTCAATTTTTATTTCTCAGTTGTTCCAATTTGTTTCCACGGGAGCCCAATACCAAAGCGGCACCTTAGGGTGTGTTTGGGATTGAGGTGCTGGAGCTTTTAAGCTACAGCTGCTGTAAAAAAAAAAGTTATAACTATGAAATAAAAGCTAGTAATACATAGTAAATATAAATTTTAAATAATAATTTTAACAAAATTATTAAAGATATAAAATATTTTTCATGATATAAGTGAAAAATCACATTAACATAGCTTCCAAGCCACAATAGTTAGTGTTTACCAAACACTTTAGTGCTGTAACTTGGAAGCTACAGCTACCCAACCTCAATCCCAAACATACCTTTAATCTCTGCCATTTCCTTTAGTGGGACCCACCATATTTTTTATTTTTGTCAAATAAGCCTACCTGCCACGTGCTATATCCTCAAATATTCATATCATATTTGATTTAAGGTGAAAAAATAAATTTACGTTTTTTATCTCAAATAATTGTTGTAAATTAATCATTATTTTAAAATCTATTAAAATATTATGTCAGTCTTATTAGAAATAAATAATATTATAATTTATTTATTTATTTTAAAGAATCATTATGTAAACAGTAAATATATTAATTTTAAGGGAAATTATCAGCCATATACCCTTAAGTGTCACCGGTATCAAACGTACTATAACACTTTTCACTTGTATCACTCGTATACCCTAAGTTGACAAAACGCTTCTGCCGTCCACCATTCCGTTAACTGCCGTTTGCAAGTTAGGGTAATTTAGTCTTTTTAAACTTTGATTAAATAAACGACATGTCATTCCATTTACCTAGTAAAAAATGACATGTCATATAATATATATTGATAAAAATGACATGTCATCCCATTTATCTAATAATTGTTAATAATTACTTAAAAAAATACTTTACAACCGAATCTACTCCTCTAAAATTTAACCTAAATTTTTAAAGATCTACTCCTCCAAGCTCCAACTGAAATTTTTTATGATATAATATGTATAATTATAAATAATATCTTGTTAACAAAATTTTTATGGTATAATATGGATATTTTTATAGATAATTATTAATAATATGTATCATTAATAATTTATATTTTTTAATAAAAAAATATATTGTTAATAACAAAATTAAAAAAAAATTGTGTATTGAAAATTTATGTTAATTTTTAAGACATTTATTTTTTACTTTAAGTTTTAAGGCGAAATAGTCTTCTGTAATTCGGTTAACTTTCTAATTAACGGAATAGTGGAACGTTTGTCTTAGGGTATACAGTAATCTGATAAAAAGTGTTGTAGTATGTTTGATACCGGTGACACTTAAGGGTATATGATTGATAATTTCCCTAATTTTAATTATGTATATATATCATACATATGTTAATGATTGCATTATCTCAATGCATTTTAAAATTTTTCCGCAGACAGCACACAAGTTCATTCCGCCCATTGATTACTTGACAAAGCATTATATAATATATTATTTATTTGTTTATTTATTTTATCTCTTCGATGTGCGAAAAGGGAAAGTGGGTGAGTCAGATGATAAGTTATCTGGAGGACAAGACTGTGGTTATGGGATCTGTTGACTCCTATAAGATGATCTTTTATTATCGCATGCAATTGATACTACCTATAAATCAAAGATCCATCAAGCACACCCAGTCTCTTTACGATTTCATCCACGTGGCACGTGTACGAGCCGTAGTCATCAAAAAACACATACACCACAGAGCACCCGACCACGAACGCGCACTCCCTCAGTCTCGCCCTGGCTTCTAGAAGCCCTTATCCGAATTGGTATTTGGCATGTTTATATTGGGTTAATGTCCCATCCCAACGAAGTACGAACCCTATCGCCTCACGCGCACTTCAAACAAAATTTTTGCTCTCTCTTCGCCGCACACAGTTGATGGACCACAGCCTCTCCCTCCGCAGTCCCGCCAAAACGCTGCCGTTCCAGCCTCCTCCTAAACCCAGAGGGCCTCACTCTTTCCCTCCCAGTAATAGCAATTTCGGCCGCCGGAGGCTTCTCCGCAGCGGAGTTGTTGTGCTGGCGAGGGCCGGGCCGAGCCCCTGCGAGTTCAGCAGCAGCCCGCTGAACACGCCGCTTGAGCCGAAATCGCCGGCCGGAAAGTTCCTTAGCCGCGTGCTGCAGAACCAGCGCCAGTACTTCAACCTCGCCGTCTCCGATGAGCTCAAGCTGTTGGCCAATGATCGCGACGCCGCTGTTGCGAGGATGTCCCTCAGCTCCGGCTCCGATGAAGCCCCGCTTCACAGGTACTTTTGGTTTTTCGTTTGTTTGTTTGGCTTGATTCGTTTGGTAAGTAAGCAAGCAAGTAAGTGGGTTGTTTAATTTGTTGTTCGCGTTTTGGTGAAAGTGGATTAGTGTTATTATATATAATAATCAATCGATCAATTAATTGATTAATTAAAACACATGTTAGAGTAACTGGGTGTTGTTGTACAGAGTAGTTTCTGGTTCCGCATATGGTGCTGATTCCTGTTTTTGTTGGTAAGTTTTGATTGCGGTGGTGGTAAGTGTGATTTAATTCTTATTGCTTAATTTCTTAATTCAATTTGACGAAAATAGAGCTTTTGGGGTTTATGCATATGATATGAATCGTAATTTGTGTATTCCTTGGATTTGAAACATTGACTTGTTAAATTTCCCTGCAAGAGGGTAAGCCAACTGCACTATAAGTGTCGATTTTTTATACTTAAATATGCTTAACATTCTAAAATTTAATCCACCATTGGGATGTTCTCTGGGCTTCATTTGGCATTTTGGTTTTGTCCGTTCACTTTCTAAATTTTTATACAAAGTATGGTATAAAAATGGGTTGTAAATCACCGAGAGTTTGCTTTGCTCCACCCCATATGGCCTCGTCATCATCTCTGTATTAGTTCTAAATATAGTCTATTTTGCTTTAGCAGAATTCATATTTTACATATCACTCTCTAACTATGAAATGCTTTTGAAAATATATAGACATAGGAAAGCGTGGAGACCTTATCCGGGAGATGCGTTTATTCTAAGTCCAATTTAGGAACAGGTTTTATATGTAGTGTGTGCCATTACTTAAGAGTGCATGCAAATTCTGGGTTTTCAATCATGCAAGAGTACAGTGTCAGCTCCATCTTGTTGTGATAGAAGTGTGGAGATGCTTTTTTAATTGGAGGTGGTCATAAAATTCACTTATGTCACATCATTCAATCATGAATTGATTTCTCTCTTTATTTAGCTGAATTTATGATTGACGATCCTCGAATTTTTTCTTTATTGCGTTACAACTTATTTTGCTATGTAGGCAATTAACTGAAAGGACTATATCGTGTCTCGAAAGCTACTTGCTATTAAGTTGAACTCTTTAGATTAGATGAGCAGTTGTTGCTCTGTATGTGGTAAACTATGTTGGCACAACATAGAAAATTGAGCTTTTTATCTCTGCAAAGATGTAAAATAGTAATTCCAATGCTGTTGCACCAAAGTAGTTAATTTACCTTGCAAGTACATGAGCTATCCTTAACAAAATTAGTATATATAAATTGCATCCTTCAGACTTGTAATACTTGGGTGGAATAAAGCATTATGATTTTAAAGTATACTGTCTCTAAATGTTCACTGTAACTAATCATTTTTGTTTTCTGATTGCCAGAAGGATTGCTCAATTGAAAGAACACGAATGCCAAACTGCTGTTGAAGATGTTATGTACATGTTAATATTATACAAGTTCTCTGAGATCAGAGCCCAATTGGTTCCAAAGCTTTCTAGATGCATCTACAATGGCAGACTAGAAATTTGGCCCTCAAAGGATTGGGAGCTGGAGTCAATCCACGAGTTTGAGGTTTTGGATATGATAAGGGAACATATTTCCACTGTCATTGGCTTGAGAGCCAATTGCAGTGTCACAGACTGTTGGGCAACAACTGAGATTCAACGCCTTCGTCTCGGCCGTGTATATGTTGCTTCAATATTGTATGGTTACTTCCTGAAGTCCGCTTCCTTGAGGTACTACCTGGAACAGTGTCTTTCATCAGCCCATCAAGATCTTCATCGTACTCACAGGAACTCCCTTCAGTTTCCAGAAGTGTGGTCTTATGGATTGAAGCAAAATCAAGTTGTTGGCTGTGTTAATAATACGCAGTCTGTTTCATTTGGTCGAGAAACAAATGGGCATGAACTGAAGCAAGAAAAATTGAAGTGTTATGTCATGGGGTTTGATCCAGAGACATTGCAGAGATGTGCAAAATTGAGATCTAAGGAGGCAGTAAATTTGGTTGAAAAGCACAGCTGTGCACTCTTTGGCTATGGACAGGAGGGTTTGCTTGAGACTGATGAGGTTATTCTGACATCTTTTTCAAGTCTGAAGAGGTTGGTTTTGGAGGCAATTGCTTTTGGTTCTTTCCTTTGGGATGCAGAAGAGTATGCTGATGCTGTATATAAGCTGAAAGAAAATTAATCAGAGAGAAAGAGAAGGGGAAGTATATGTAAAAAGGTGCGGTGGTTTTGTTCAACTTTATTTTGTATATACGCATTTGGTCTCTCTGCTTTCAGATTTTGGTGTGCAAGCACTCGGGGTGATTTTGAGTTGTATAGTGTATGCAGTTTTATAAATAATATAGAGTTTCAAAACTGTTCTGCTGTCATATCTCTTGTATATTGGAGCAATTCATATCAAAATCTCTAAGAATTCTGAGTCTTGAGAGTTTTTCAATTTGGCATTTTTGGCTTTTGGTCAATGCTCTCTCTGGGAACAAAAATACTTATTCTGGAGTTTCTGTGAATAAATTAATGGTGGCAGCCCAATTATTAAAGCAACAAATTTATAATTTAAATTAGTCGCAGTACGGACCTAGTTAGTGTTAATATCCAGTCCTTGCAAGCAACGGCCTAATCTAGTTATTGCTTCTTCCTGAAGCAAGTTCTAGAAAACGTTTAAAAAGTCCTGGTCTAGGTAATTATCATTGTATTAAATTCTTTTAATCATCGTTTAGAGGTGCAACGACATATATTTTTAAAATAATTAGTTAGACTCAACCATTTTTTTAAATAAGTCTAACGTTGAATTTCCCAGAAAGAGTGAGGACAACAACTACTCCATATGATGCGTCAACATGCAACACAAAGTCACGAACACACAATACTAATCAAATTCTTCAACGCTTAAACCATATAAACAAATCAATAAACAATTTATCAGCTCTATACCTGCCCTTTTCTTGTCTTCTGTTTCCTTCAAACCAATATACCAAAAATGGTTGTTCTGCTCCTAAAATTAATTTTCTTTGTCATCACCACGCTGTCAAACTTAGTTACGCGTTTAATCTTCAGCGCGGTGGCTCACCTTATTGTGCTGCTCATCCATGCATTCAAAGTTCCGGGAGAGGCCATGCAGGGTGCGTTAGAACAATTAGCAGAAGCCATAAGAGCCTGCGTCGAGTATGTCTCAGGGATCATCATAGAGGCAATAGGGTCTTTAATCTCCTCTGCTTTTGATCTTCTTAAAGAAGGTGTGACAGAGTCAGCTGTTATGTCCGGTTCCGCCGTCGTAGGTCTGGTAGAGAAGACAAGGGACTCCTTTGAAGGGTTGTTGAAAGATTTACCAGAGTTTTTTGAGGGCCTGGCAGAAATGATTTCTAATATTGCTGCAGATTTATGGAAGAATTACACTGATGCTTTAGGATATGTTACTGAAAATGCTTAGACTCTGTCATATTGTGATAATGTTGCTCAAAATTCTTGGCTGTGAAATATATTCATAATATGTATTTATATATACACACACCACTAATCCAACAATTTTCCACAAGAGATCATATTTCTGATCCATTTTTGTGTACGCGGCCTCGTTGGGAAATAGAGGCTTTGAAAACAAATCAAAATAGCTTTCCTGATCATTAACTCAATTCTAAGGCACGAGTGAGAAACCAAACAGATTCATGGAAGCATCCATTAGCTGTGTTTTATACAAGTTCATGGAAGTATCCAGTAATTTTCTAACCCAAAAAAAAAAGAAAAGAAAAGAAAAACACACACACTTTCCTGCAATGGGTTGTAATTTTGTTTGTTTTTAGTATTTTCATATATCCCTAACAGTATTAAAGTGTGCGGTCTCTTATGAGATAATGACTCTTTATTTAACTATGTTCCATTAAATATTAATATTTTTAATTTATTCACATAAGTGAGAAAGCCTAATGTAGATAGAAGCATCGTGATGGAGGATCTTGTCGGATGAGAAAGATTAGTTAGACAAATGGGAGGGGAAATTTGTTGCTTCAAGTCATAGATTGGTTGTGTCTTACTACTAACTCTTGTGTGATGGAGAAAGCATTAGATCCCAAAAATATTCTTCAATTTATGATCTTTTTTTTTTAATCACACTTCAATTTAATCAGTAATTTGTATAATTAATTAATTAATTTCGTTAGTTCATTATTCTTCAAGTAACAGAATGGCCTTGAGCACCTCAACGAATAGCCTGTCAAAATTCCAGTGCAAGATTCTCCCGCGGCGTATTCCTTCTTAACCCCAGAATGATTAATTCCAGATTCAATTCAATATTATTATACACGTGAAATTAGTCAGACAGATTCAATTCAATATTATTACACACCTGAAATTAGTCAGATTAGCTAAATATTTTACACACACGAAATTAATTAAACGAGCTAAATATGTAATGTTTTGACATCGTCAGTATTACGATTGTCGACGTTATTATTATTTAGCACTCTCGCTCAAGAGCCAACGCATACGAGATTATTTTTCTACTAAAAGTTGTTTGATATAACTTATTTAATAGTAATAAGTATTTATTTAATTTTATAAGATTTTTTCAAATTTTTTTGTTGTTTGATTTTTTTTAATAAAACTTTTGAAGATTAAATTTTTTATTATTATTTAATTTTTTTAATAAAATTTTTAAAGATTAAATAAGTTATTTTATCTACTATCAAAATCTCAAAATTTGATCTTTTGAGACTAGAAGTTAAAAATATTTTTTTAAATGTTTAAATATTTAAAATATTGATACAACTAAAGTTTAATGTTCAAATATTCCGTTGATCATTGAGAACGGCAGAATAAAGGAATAATCTAAGTTCACGTTGATTTGAAAAAATATTGTGAACCAAAGGGTTAAGACTCGCTGATTTTGTAAAATGTCGAGAATTAACTAAACTAAAAAACTCACCCAGAGTTTTGAAAACTGAATATGTCATTGAACTCAAATATAAAATTTGTTCTAAAAATAATCAATAACAAATAATCAAGGCCTACTTATAAAAGCTACAAAAGACACTAATTCATACTAACTATAGTTTATCCTAATTTGATTAGAAAAATTATTTTAGTAAAATTTACATCTAAATTAGAAATACAACTTGAACAAGCTATGCTTGAACAATGAAATTCTAAATAGAAAGTCTAATTAAAGTGGAATATAAAATAATTAAAATATTTCTAAATATTAAAAATTTCAATCTAATTGAGATTTTTTCAATTTCTTGCTCTGCATCATATATCCTTTGCTAATTTTATAATTTTATTTCATTCATTTTATAACATAACTTTAAATAACTTGCCTAATAATGTAATTTTTTACAATTTAGAAACTTTCATGAATATCCAAACAACTAATTTTTTTAGTAAAAATCCTATTTATAAAAGTTTTATTAACAAAAGCTCTATTTAAATAAATTTTATTTGAAAAACTACACCAAATAGAGAACACAAAACAAAGCAGCTTGCCTTAAAGTAAGGAGTTCGTGAAGAACATGAAAATAAATGAATTATGGACATAAGAAAAGAAATATAAATATTCATTTAATCATTATATTTTGAGTTAATTTCTCGTTTGACCCAAAATATTTAACTTTCTAATATTGTAAATGTTGCTCACAATTCTTGACCACACACACACACACATATATATATTCTCAAAAGTTGAAATCATATTGATTTTTGTGTACATAGTCTTGGTAGAAAATATTGAATATGAAAATAAATCAAACGATGAGGTTATTTATAGTTTAAAAAAATTCTAAACACTTCATAACTCTATACAATAATGTAATAAATTTAAAAAATTTAATTTCTTTTTATGCTCTTTAAAATACTAAAAAAGCTCTCATGTAAACTTTTTAAATTAATTATTTTTATTTACTATATACACTCATAAAACATTAAGTACACCCAAAATATAGATTTAAAAACTTTTTTTTATTTAAATTTATTTGATCATAAAATTAACTATGAGAAAACAACAAATCGATTTTTTTTTTTAAATTTCATATGCATTATTTATCCCACCAACCACTAGTCTTCTCTTTTCCTTTCTGTTAATGGCTTAGCTACCATGATCAAAGTAATCTTATCCACAACCCCAAATTTACTTGAATGGTCACATAAACCCTCTTACTTTTGTAAATGACCACACATATTTCTTTTTAATTATTATACCCTTAATTACAATAACTCTATTGACTTTAGATAAACTTATATAATTAATATAAATTAAACTTAAAATATTATAATATATAAAATAAGATAAAATTTATAAAATATTTTTAGTATTAGAAAAGTTATTTTAACATTATTAATCTGTTATATTCTTTTAATAATAATAAAATCTATTTGACATGTCAATAATATTAACATAATTGTACCTAATGTTCATAGCAATTTATAACATTTATATTATTTTATTTACAATATCATTTTTAATTACGTTTATATTAGTAAAAATCTTAAAATCAAATTTTGGATTATCATAATTTGATTAATAAAATCTGTTCAAATAGACTAATAATAACTTAATATTAAAAATAATTTTCATTATATATGTTATTTTATTAATTATACTTATTATAATATTTTATTTGTATCATTTGATATTTATTTTTTATTTTTTATTTTAATTACTATATTTATATTTATTTAGGCTGTTATCATTAAAAGGTATAATAGTCATTTACGAAATTAAGGGGTTTGAATGGTTATTTACAGAACTAAAGGAATTATTTAAAGAGACTTGAAGGGTGTGGATGACTTTATTCCTATTCAATATTTTAATTTGCAAGCAACTACACTGCCATAACTACTGTACAAAATTAATCTCTTTATGAAAAATGCCCTACTTTTTGTCATAAATAATGCTTCTTATCTTTTTATGATATTAAAAAAAATCAACATATCACAATTTCAATAAACTAATGTAAACTTGCTTTTGTATCACATCATAAAAAAAAAATTGAATAAATAAAAAGAATATATTTATGTTAGACCCAAAAAAGGAGAAAGTTTTAAGGTTTATGATGAAAAAATTGATAATGTTGAATGAATGTGTTAAATGAGTGTTTAGAGTAATAATAATATTGTTATTATTTTTTGTTGTAATAGATACCTTGGGGATAATTTAAAGAATAAGTTATAACAAAATTTATAACAAAAGTCTTTTTTATTAAGATATGGATATTCATATTAATTTTTAAGTGTAAATAAATACACCTTAAATCAACATATGATATGTAACTCTTCTGAGAATTATTAACTCGATTCTTCAATTTATTATATTAATTTTCTAATCACACCACGATTTGTATAATCAATTAATTAATTTCGTTATTATTATTATTATTATTATTATTTTGGATAAGCGTTATTTACTTATTCTTCAATCTAAGAAGATACCTACATTTTGAAATTGATATTTCATTTCTCCAGTAGCTTGTGAGTTGTGAAGAAGAAAAGAAACAGAGCCGCTCCCATATCACTAACATAACATAAGATAAGCCCCGGTTAAGGGTTTAAAGCGGCAAATGGGCAGCGCCACTCGATTCCTCTTCCTTCTCACTCCCTCCCCTCATCTCCGCCACCGCTGTCCATCCATTCTCCGCCTCTCCCGCCGCCAACTGCACCGTCACCGTCACCGTGACCTACAGTCCCCTCTCCCACCACCGCTGGGGTCCACCGCCACGCGTTTACTCCCCATCAAGTCCTCCTCCCGCCAACTCCACGCTCAAGCTCACTCCCCTCTCCCTCCGCGCGTGGCGAACCCCTGGCCGGAATTTCACGCGCTTCTCGATAGCCTCTCCGCTCGCGGCGGCGGCGGCTTCAACCGCCTGCATGGTGAAGATGCTTACGTCTCTGGCGCGGAGTTGCCTGAGGACTTCGTACGCGCCGCCAGCGCTTGCCTTTCCTTCGCGCGAGATAGGCCCAATCTGTTGAGGTTAGTTATTACTCTCTGACTCCGAGATTTTTATTTTATTTTACTTTTTTTTTGGGTAAAATGAAACTTTTATTACGTGGTTGTTGTGTGGGATGCGTAGGATGGTCTCAAGGAGAGATGTTGAGGTGATAGTTGAAAGCGGCACGCCATTTTTGTTCAAAAATGGGGATGAATCTGTGAGGAGGATGAAATCATTCGTGCGAAATGAGGTAACTTAACTTCATAATTTTGTGTTTGATCAGTTTTTGAATTCAATATTGTGAGTGTTCTCATTGATTCTACAAACATAGAAAGATGATTGTATAAATAACTTCGGTCTGGTGAAATAGATTGTGGTTTCAGACTCTGTAGCTTTATATACGCGACTAGAGTTATCATTTTTGGGCAGACAATTTAACTGCTGCTGATTTAACTGTAGTCTTTATTCCAGCATATGTATTTTGAAACTCCTTGTAAATTGATATTGTTAGGATTTATTAAAGATAATTGTATGCAAACTAATTCTTTGTGTTGTATGATTGGCTGCTAGAATAATATAGAAGAACAGTACTGATGTGTTACATTCTTTAGTCTGCAATTACCATATGTCTTCAAGATAAGGTATTTGCCACTTTCTTATATAAACTTTTAATTAGATTGATACAATACGAATCCTAAGTTATCAAGTTAGATGATAAACTTTCTATAGTTAGAAAGGCAATATTTTAGAAAAAAGCCAATTAACATGCAGCATATGCAGTCCTTTTACTGTACTTTTTGCATACAGGTTATAGAAGATAATAAAAATCAGGCAGACTCCTGTTATCCGAAAGTGAATTTTCCTCATGAAATTTGGAATCAATTGTTTCTTAGTTTTTCTCCCTGCAATGGGGCTTCTGAGAAATTTTGTTACTCACACTGTGGAACTCTTTATTGTTGATTTCTATTTCCATAAAATATTTTCTTTTTCGGAGTGTTTCCCAAATCATGATTAATGTAATATTTCCTCTCATATAAACTAAGTGATACCTGTGGATAAGAGAGACCAGGATTTGACCAATGGAAGATGGATGAGAAAATATTTAATCAACTATCTTATGCACTGATATTCCAAGAATAGTCAAAACCAAGCAGTTAAGCTTTGGAACTTTTGTACTTTCTATTAAACTTAGATTATGAAACTTAGCATGAACTAAAAGTATTGTAATGTCTAACATGGAGTATTGTACGAATTTATTCGTTTTTCATAGTTTTTTTTTTTTAATTGAACTTAAAACTTATGGGGAAACTTGCAGTTCTTATTTGTTTCTATCTTCTTCTCTTGATATTTATCCATTTTATTAAAAAGATTTAAATTGATTATGGAAGTTACAGCTCACTGATCCAGTGTCATCCATGTTGCTTACTATCTTTTACTCTTAGGTGTCTGATTTTGATGACCCAAACACAGTTGATTTGATGAAGTTTTTGTTGAGTTATGCAAGTGATCTTGCTGCTTCTTTAGAGGTGAATAATCTGTACAATAGGGAACTTGCTGTGTCATCTGTTCGAAATCTGTTGGGTGAATTGGCCAAACTAAGCTATGGCACTCCGGCATCAAACTTTTCTTCTGTGCAAAATCAGTTCCCTGATAGATATGGGCAAATGCAAAGGACCTCAGCGCAAAACATTCAAATGAAAAGAGGCGACTGGATTTGCCCGAGGTAGAGTGTCCAGTATTTTCCTTTCATCTGCCTTATATTCTTGGAATTTACTATATCAGTCTAAGGTTTTTACTTCATATATCATTTAAAAACTTAAAATTCGAGTTTCTTTTTCTTCCTCCTTCTACAGTTCTGTTTAGCAGCACTTTGTACCATACCGAATTGGATGAACTAACATGTAATAAAATTCATAACTTGCTAATTTTTGTGAACATTTGGCATTTTCTTTTGATTGATAGTCGTTTATTTTCATCTGGATTAAGCAGGTGTAGTTTCATGAACTTTGCGAGGAATGTGAAATGCCTCAAGTGTGATGAAGCTAGACCGAAGAGACAGCTGACTGGAGGGGAGTGGGAGTGTCCTCAGTGAGTATTTCTTTCTTGCTATGTTTCTTTTGACTGTTAATTATACTGCTTCCATTCAATCGGCCAGTGGTGATTTTATTTGTAACTTCCCTTTTTCAGATGTGATTTCTTTAACTATGCAAGGAATATGGAGTGCTTGAGGTGTGATTGCAAGCGACCTGGAGAATCCTCATATGCTACTGCCGATTCCAGATCAGGTTCAGGATATGGATATGGCTCTGCAATTAAGGATGATATTGATAGCCGGCTGGCTGCTGACAAAGAGAAGGAACAACGGTGGTTTAGTAAAGTTTCCCAGCTGGATAATACCTCCGATTTGAGTAGTATAGCAGATGAAGATTTCCCTGAAATTATGCCTCTGAGGAAAGGAGTTAACAGATTTGTTGTGAGCACAAGGAAGACACCCCTTGAGAGAAGGCTTGCTAATGCGGA
This sequence comes from Citropsis articulata, assembly GCA_030449925.1. Classification (NCBI taxonomy): domain Eukaryota; kingdom Viridiplantae; phylum Streptophyta; class Magnoliopsida; order Sapindales; family Rutaceae; genus Citropsis; species Citropsis articulata. The sequence continues at coordinate 5,175,772 of JASUUH010000211.1, read as the reverse complement.
GTATGAAAGAAACTTGGGCAACAATGGCATGCCTGAGGGTGATGATGTCCAGATGAGAGCTGTGGATGAGACCCCTGATAAAAAAGTCAGCCGTAATTTAGATGAACTTTTTGGTCGTTCATCAACTTCTTCTGAATCAAATAATGACAGTATTACTACTGACCAAAATGCTAGCGCAGATAGTTCTTCACCTTTTTCTAGTGCAGGTTCATCACGATATCCGAGAGGAAATAATTCCAATTATGTTCCATTTGTGCCATTACCTGCGGATATGTTTGCTGAGAAAACTGAGAATGCAAAGGTAGATGAAAGGATGTATGCAGAGTCCGAGAACTGCCCATCAGATGCTTCTGATACCTCTGAACAAACTGGAGCAGTTTGTCGGGGCAGACAATTTCATAACTCTGTAGACCATTTGCAGCTCTCTGAGAAACCTGTTAGCGAGATGGAGACCAGGCCTAAAGAAAATGAACAAGCTGACAAACCTGAGAGATGGTTTAGGAGGGTTGCTGAGGTGGAAAACTTTGATGTAACAAGTCCGATTTCTGATGATGACTTCTCAGAGATCATGCCGATTCGCAAAGGAGAGAATCGATTTGTAGTAAACAAAAAGAAAGATCGTTCTTTGACTTCACCAATGTACAGGAGACGTGTGGCTATGGAGCAAGCTAATAATACTAATTTCGTGCCCTTTGTGCCCTTCCCACCTGACTACTTTGCGAAGAAGGACAAGCAGGAGCCAGTGGAAGCAGATTCAACTGCTAAAGCTGCTGGAGAATCATCAAATTCTTTAATGCCAGAGAAGTTGAATGAAGCAAGACCGGCAGTGCCTGATATGAATGGTGTGCAGCAGATGGAAAACCAGCAGCTAGGTTCTGGAAGATGGAACCCAAAATCTTCTGGAGAGTATGTAGAGGGAATGAAGACAGGTACGTCAACTTATGAGACAGGTACCAATGCAAATTCAACCGGGAAGAATTTTAATAGTCCGCCGACCAACAACAATAACTGGAGTAGTGGATATTCTGGCAAGGAGACGACAAATTCAGCTCGGAATTCAAATCAGCCAGCTGAAAACCAGAGTAGCGGATATTCTACAAAGGAGAATACGAATTTTGCCACAGCTCCATCTCAACCAACTGAAAATCAAAATGTTGGAAGTAGCTGGACTGGAAAGAGCCTGGAGGGGTCAGCAGTGAAGGAACTGGATCCATTAGATATGTCTGAGGAGGCCAAGGCAGAGAGATGGTTTCGACGTGTCGCCCAGATCAAGGACATATCAGAGTTGAGTCAGATCCCAGACGAGGATTTCCCATCAATAATGCCAATGCGGAAAGGCGTGAACAGGTTTGTTGTAAGCAAGAGGAAAACACCGTTAGAAAGGAGGTTGACATCTCAACAGTATCGAAGAAATCTTCCAATTGTTAGCTCTGAGCCAGTAAAGAAGGAAAGTGATAGTAGCCGAGGAAACACAGAAGATTTCAATTCTGGTATTGTTTAATGTACTCTGTACATATATATAAATTTTGCAAGTAATTTAGTCCAGTGCCGCATATTAAATTAGCTCTTTGGGATTTGAGAGGCATTTACCCCACTTTTGTTGCATGCCATTTGGATCTAAAAAGCATTTGGGAATTTGGAGCGTTTTGTTGAGGAATTTAGCTCTTTGGATCTTGGAAAGGAGTATATTTAATTATGACAATTGGAAACAGACGGTGAGTCGGGGGATTAGGATTATTAACATTAAATATTTTTCTGACTGTATTATTGGAAACTAGCCAACTATAATATATTATTAAAAAATGTTAAAGAGACTAAAGACTAATAAAATATTGCAAAATGAATTATAACAACGGGTGATATTGTAGTGTTAACTAATAATTTATTCTCCTCAAAAAAAAAAAACTAATAATTTATTAATTTTATCTTTTACTCTAATAGTACACGCTGTTATTGTTCCTTTTATTATAATTTTGTCATTTGTTTTTCTAAAATATCAGTAATTCTGTATTATTAGTGCCAAATCCATAATTCTAATTATTTGTAAATACATTAAAAAAAAAAACAAAACAAATCCTGCTTTATGGCCGGACCAAGGAGCAAAGATTTGTTAACGATTCTCCTCAAAAAAAAAAAAGATTTGTTAACGATTTGCAGTGACAGCCTGACAGGCGTGGATCATGATGGCAGCATGGGCGGACAGAAGAGGGTAGAGACCCGCTTAATACGACAAATTTTCTCATCTTCATTTATATCAAATCCGTCCCTGTAATTTACAGATGTAACATTTATAATTATACCATACTATATATATAAAATCAGTCCGTTTTATCTAGGGGCAGCAATTTGAGTTTGCATGCTATGTCAAATTTAGATGGATATGGATTTGGTCCGTTGGTTATTCATGTCAAGAATTTTAAATGTTTAACCTTACCATTTACTAATTGTGACAATTGGTGAACACATTTTTTATATTTTAATTTTAAAAATTTCACTTGCTTGACATGTTTTGACAATTTTTTTTTAAAAATATATTAAGCTTAGCTTCGCGAATTCTAACCAAATTTGGCCTAAATATGGTGATTTTTATTTGACATATGACAAATATTTAATGATGTTGGATCATATCATAAAATGATTAAAGGAACTAATTTAATACAAGTGATATAATTATGGAATCAAACATCATTTTTGGTAAATTAAGGGAGTGATTCGATAATACTCTATCAGAACTACGTGGCCCCGGGCTGGACGCATTTTAGGAAAGAACACAAAACCAACATGTGTCGTTCAACCAAAGCCGTCAATCATCTTGAAAGCTTGGGCCTTCCAGTCTTGTCAGTTGCCACTGTTTCTCCATGCTTCCAGCTTCTAATTTTCCGGGAAAATGGGCAGGATACTTGGTCGAAATCTTACATATGATCCTCAGTTTTATCGTGTTTCTAGGCCTCGACTTTCTAGAAACTTTACTCTGCATTATGTACAGATGCCTTGATGAGTTCTTTGAAGGGAAGGCCCCGCATTGTTACTGTGAAAAGAGGACTGAGGGCGAAGAAGAAAATGGGCTGTCGGAGACTTTGTATGGGAGAAAAAATTTGTTTAGGCAAATGAGGTTTCTTGGGTATCCAAGAAAAGGGAAAGAGTGTGACAAAATTACGAGTGATCATCAGCATCAGTTGGTGAATAGGTGGTCCGATTGCGGGTGCGAGTCTTGCCTTTCTTGGATGAAAGCTGGTGATAAGAGGCTTCACTTTGTACTCAAAGAGCCCTCCCAAGGTGATTTTAATACTACTTTTCTTTGGCCTTAATCATAACATTTTTAAAGTGCTTGTAAAAGGACAATATTAGCTGCTTCAACTTGATATGAAAACAGAACACTCTTGATGCAGTCTCACAAGCAGATGTTAATTGTTAGTCTGTTTGGTGCTGGTTTCTTGTTCTTATAAATAGTTAGCAACTTCAGCTACTTATTGGGATTTTGCTTTTTTTGCATGTTATTTGACAGATTCTTCTGAAGGTTCAAAGGGAAATCCAATTGAAAATGTGATATTTTTACATGGGTTTCTCTGTTCTTCCTCAATATGGACAGAAACAGTGTTTCAAAATCTGTCTGAATCTGTAAAGGGTAAGTACAGGTTGTTTGCGGTTGATCTCCTGGGATTCGGAAAAAGTCCAAAGCCAAGTGATAGCTTGTACACATTGAGAGAGCACTTGGATATGATTGAACAATCTGTGGTTTGCCCATTTGACTTGAAGTCCTTCCATTTGGTTGCACATTCCCTGGGCTGCATAATCGCATTGGCCGTAGCTGCAAAGTACTCCAAGTCTGTTAAATCAATCACCCTTGTAGCACCTGTAAGTGAATAGATATGAATGCTTTTTCCTTTCAATTTTCATTTCATTTTTGTTTTTATATCAACTACATTTCTTTAAATTTCATTCTTTCTGTTTTCCACTTTTTCAGCCTTATCTCCCATCTTCGAAAGATGGAGCTAGTCTCACTGTGCTTAATAGGCTCGCTGGGAGGAGATTGTGGCCTCCATTGTTGTTTGGTGCGGCTTTTATGTCATGGTACGAGCACTTGGGTCGATGCGTCTGCTTCTTTGTTTGCCGGAATCACAGGGCATGGGAGAGTTTACTTAAACTACTTACTCGAAGAAGGTAGTAATCATTTCTATGTTGTATCATTGTCATGTGTGCGTGAGATATACAAACCAGCAACTGAAATATTTTGCACTGGGGCTTTGTTTAATTTTTGTTTCTTCTTTCAGGGATCTCAATTTCATAATAATGGACCTTCCTAGGCACACACACCATTCGGCTTGGCATAGCATGCATAATGTGATTTGCGGGGGAGCAAAGTATATGGATGATTATTTGGAATCTTTGATTGAAAACAAAGTAAAACTCTATGTAATTCAAGGTGATCGGGACCAAGTTATCCCTATGGAGTGCAGCATTAACATTAGGAGGAAAGTTCCAAATGCAGAGGTCACTATAGTTCCCAATGCCGACCATAACTCTGTAATTCTTGGTAGAGGGAAGAACTTTACAGAGACATTGGAGCAAATTTGGGTATCATCAGCAGATATTAGCAGGACAGGGCCTGGGTAATGATGTTCGGGATCTGAGAGCTGTGTCATCGTTTCATGTCTGCATATTTATTCAATGAATTCGGGAGAAAAATATATATATATATTTTGAAGCAGAGTTATTTACTATCTAACAGCTGTGTTGATTATCTTTTGGATGACATTGGCATAATATTTTTCAAGCATTGGAGAGATTATCGGAAATTAAGGGTGTGTTTCTGAATTCAGATTGAGGCGTTTTGGTTTTTAATCTATAACTACTGTGCGGTAGAATCACCAGCGATTAAGAGTAAGTGGGTGAGTAATCTTAGAAATTTGAAAATCTTAAGAGCTGCCTTTCAATTAATTCAAATTGACTGGAATGAACCAAAGAATTGTAATGGGGAAACTATGTATTTTATGGGTCCTTCGATGATGCTGTAATTTTTTTTTTTTAACCGTACCAATAATGTTTCAATCGTATATCATTATATTTAATAAATGGTATATAATAACTATAATCAGTCTCAGTGTTGAAACAATTTCATTTAAATAGTATTTTTCAAAAAAATTTACTTTTCAATCCTCCTTTAAATTGGTAGTGTGATAAATTTTTTGAACATTAATGTTTCAAAATTTATTATTATTGAGTATAAGATATAACACAAATCAAATAAATAAGTAACAATTATAAAATTTACATATAGTATAATACTAATAAATGACACAACTATATATGTATATTTAAGTGAACGTCGTTACTCTCGCTTTAGAAAATTTAAAAAAGGGAGGCGCGCAACGTGCAACGTCACGCATGATTGGTCAACACATTAATAAGTTGATGCTCAATGTAATTTAGAATCTGATTAGAAAATTAAATAAAAATTGTCACTAGTTTTAATCCCTCCTAAAGAGTTCAAAAGAGCTATTTTACTAGATAAAATTATAAGAATAAAGTAATAAAATATTGGAGAAAAAATTAAAACAAATCTTGGAGAGTCAAAATAATATGTGAATGTTTTAATAAAAAGTTAATGCAAGTCTTGAAATTGTATTTTATTTCTCCTTAGTAATTAATAGAGAAAGAAATGGTGATCGCTTTCAAAGATAGAAATTGTACCCAATATACGTGTGAGGTTGACTCTACAAAAAGATGCAACAATGCAATTTGCATTTTCAAGTGCCTTTAAATTAATTCATGAATCATGCTTATGTGAACGGTTTATTAAAATTAAAAAAAAAAAAAAAATTCATTTTCTCAATCAGTTTACACATTTTTTTTAAACTTTTCTAGAAAAAGACAAGAAACGCAACTTCTCATTTATTAAGTTTTAACTTTCAAGCCACTTGGGTTTATAGTCCAGTGGTGTTATCTAAAGTTAAGCGTAGTATGAGGCGATGGTTGATCAGCCTCCCTCAATTAAATTTAATTGTGTGGAGAATACTTAAAAACTTTCTTCTCTCTTGCGAAATACGAGTGGAGTGGAGACATCCCTCCTCTGTGAGGATATTCATTGGCGTGTCTTGTAGAATAAAAATGTAATAAGCGAGATACGGTGGGTGGAGACATCCCTCCTCCTGAGGATATTAATTTGGGCATGTCTTATGTAATAAAAAATGTAATAATATAAGTCCCAAGTATATATCTGATTGTAAATATCAGTGTATTGATCTGCTGTCATAGCAGTTGTAAATATCTATGCATGCTTAATCAGTTTCAAAAAAAAAAAAACTTTCAATTTATGATATTGTTCATGATATTAAAATTAAAGATAGAAAACGTTAACTTAATTTCCATTTTCTTAGTATAATGAAACATTATTATATTAATTATCTCGGTCAAATTAGTGAGAAATCAAGCCACAGTATTTATATAAATTAATTACATCTAAAATTTTTAAACCTTATAACATAAAAAATAATTATTTAACTTACTAAACTGGCACATAGCGTGTTTCTCGTTATTTTTTAGTTTCAATAGCTCACGTATAAACTAACTTTTATTATATTTATAAAAAAAAAGGCCTATATTGTAGTTCTTACGTTAATCAATCCAATATTTGTATAGTATATTATTATTTGTGCCTAACAAGCCCTCAAACAACTTGCTAGTCCAAATAAGAAAAGCCATAGTACAGCTTTATGCTCTCTCATTTTCCCTCAATGTCTCTTGGGACTTTCTCAGGAAAATGAGCGAGAAAATGTGCGACAAACTTTCACACACCTCCCTTAGTTTCATTATTTTCCTATGGCTTGACTTCATCGAAGTTATTCTGTGTGTTATATTCAGATATCTTGACAAGTTCCTCAAAGGGAAAGCCTCTGCGTGCCAGTGTGTAAGAAATAATTATGGAATTCGAAATGATGAGAATGAAGTGTCAGCAACTTTGCATGGGAGGAAAAATATTTTCGTGTGTAAGAAATAATTATGGAATTCGAAATGATGAGAATGAAGTGTCAGCAACTTTGCATGGGAGGAAAAATATTTTCCGGGAAATGGGGTTACTTCAATTTCCAAGAAAATGGGATGACTCCAAGAAAACAGGTGTTATTCCAAATTATGAACGGCCCAGAACTCATGAAAAATGTAGGCTCAATAAAAATTTTATATATAAAATAATCTAGGCTTATTCTCTATAAGAACGGCTAAGGTATTTACAATTCTAACAAAAGTACCTAAATACAAGATACGACAAATATCTAAAGTGTGATCTAATAAAAAATAACTTAGGTCCATTCCTTATAAGAAAATAGGAATGACTTAAAAATTTAGAAAATATTTCTAAGTAAAACACTCAAGGGACGAGTATTTGATAAAGAGTCAAAGACAAGATTTAACAAAGAACGAGTTAGGCCAATTCTTTACAAAGAATAACCTAAGTTCATTTTTTACAAAGAATTATCTAGGTTCATTCCTAACAAAGGACCACATAGGTCTATTCTTAACAATCAGGTCTATTCTTCATAAAGAATGACTTAAGTCCATTCATCACAAAGAACAACCTAGGCATTTAGAAAAATATTTCTAAATAAAACGCCTAAAAGGTAAGTTTTCGACAAAGGATTAAAGGCATGATTCAACAAAAAATAACTTAAGTTTATTCTTTACAAAGAGCGACCTAGGTTAATTCCTCACAAAGAATGACCTAAACATTTAGAAAAATATTTTTAAGTAAGAGCACATGAGCTACTAAGCATTCTACGGAGTGTGCCTATGAGGAAATATACATTTTACAGAATGCGCCTACAGGCAAATACACATTCTACTGAATGCGCCTCTGGGTAAATACACATTCTACGAAATGCACTTACGAACAAATACACATTCTACAGAATGTGCCTATGAGTAAATATATATTTTACAGAATGCGCTTACGGATAAATATACATTCTACGAAATGTGGCTACGGACAAGTATATATTCTACGGAACGTGCCTATAGGCAAGTATATATTCTACGGAATGTGCTTATGGGCAAATATACATTCTACAGAATGGGCTATTAATTGGATTGAATGTCTCTCAATGTGAGAGTTCCTCTCATTATATAGAAATTATAGACATTTACAAAGCTGATTTTTAGTTATTACATTAACCAAATCTAGTCTAATTTCTGGTAATTAGATCTATCTAAATAAGGAAATTGCAGATACTACTAATTACAATGTATATAGAACTATGATACGAATTTATGCCTTGATATAAGCTGTCATCCCCCCTCAAATTGATGCTGGTCAATTAAGAAGCATCAATTTACTCACAAGAAACTGATGACGCTTTCGTTTCATAGCCTTGGTAAATACATCAGTTCTCTGGAGAGCAGTAGAAATATGAGTAAGAGAAATAATACGAGTGTCCAAGGCTTCACGAATATAATGAAAATCCACCAAATATGCTTAGTGCATTTATGGAAAATCGGGTTTGCAGCAATCTGAATAGCACTAGTGTTATCAGCATAGAGTGGAGTAGGATTAGATTGAGAGAAACCAAGCTCGGCTAGAAGTTCATGAAGCCAAACAATCTCTGAACAAGCAGTAGACATAGCATGGTATTTAGATTCAGTTGAAGATTTAGAAACACGATCTTGCTTCTTACTCTTCCAAGAAATCAAGGAATTCCCAAGAATTATGGACCAGCCCGTGACAGATCGTCAAGTGTCTAGATAGCCAGCTCAATCAGCATCACTATAAGTAACAAGATAAGGAGGAAAACCAACGTAAAAAAAAAATCCACGGCTAAGAGTCCCGTGAAAGTATCGAAGGATACGACGAACAGCAGCTAAATGTAAATGACGGGGATGTTGCATAAATTGACTTACTTGCTGGACAGCAAAGGAAATATCCGACCTACAATAGTCAAATAATTCAAGCTTTTCACCAATTGTTGATAGATAGTAAGATTAGAAATGAGTTTATCCTCCTTACTGCGATACTTTGTGTTAACTTCTAGTGGAGTATCCACAGGAGAGGCATCATGGAGACCAGCTAATTTAAGCAGATCCTGTGTGTATTTATGTTGATTCAAAAAAATTCCTGAAGATTCACAATGAATTCCCAAACCCAAGAAATAAGTAAGAAGACAAGATACTTTATATGAAATGAGGCTTGAAGATGTTGTTGCAACAGAGCAACTAAGGTACAATCTGTCCCAATAATAACGATATCATCAACATAAACTAGGAGGAGAACAATACCAGTAGATGTCTTACAAAGAAACAATGATAAGTCATATTGGCTTTGCTTAAATGAGAATTAAAGCAAAGCGGATCAGAATTTATCAAGCCAAGCCCAGAGAGCTTGCTCCAACCCATAAAGTGATCGCTTCATCTTACAGATATCTAAAGAAGAAGAGAAAGGCAAGCCATGTGGCAGAATCATGTAAATCTCCTCTTTGAGATCACCATAAAGAAAAGTGTTTTTAACATCCATTTGATGAAATAGCCAGTCTTGTGAGGCAGCAATCAAAATAATTGTATGGACTGTAGTCATTTTGGTAACTAAAGCAAAAGTCTCTTCATAATTGACCCTATACTCTTGTTTGTTACCAAGGGTAACTAGCCGTGCTTTATAGCTATCTAGAATACCATCTGAACGAAGCTTGATTGAGTAGACCCATTTACAACCAATAGGTTTAACATTAGTCTGACAATGAACAATATCCCATGTGTGATTGTCCTCAAGAGCTTGAAGTTTTTCTTTCTTAGCCTTACGCCAACAATCATATTTTACAACTTCTGAATAACATAGAGGAATAGAAATACTCGTCAAAGTAGTATGAAGAGATTTGTGAAATCTATACCGATTAGGTGGTCGGATGATTCTGGAAGAGCGTCGAACAGTAGTGTTTGAGGGTTGATTGTCCGTGGAAGAAATAGTTTGAACAGGCTTAAATGTCCAATCAAGCTCAGGAGGTTACAAAGTTGGACATTGTTGAAATGCAAGTTATGTAACCCAAGAGGGGGGGTGAATTGGGTTTTTAAAGTTAAAGCTAAACTAATCGCAGAACAATTTAATCTAACTCCTTAATAAACATAAAGACAATAAATTTAATAACAATCAAAGAAAAAACAATAACTTGAAAAATAATTAAAAATAAAAAAGTAAAGGAAGAGAAAACAAACACAACGATTTTTACGTGGTTCGGTAATCCCTACCTACGTCCACTCCTCAAAGCCAAAGAAGCTCGATGATTTCACTATCCAAGCCTCTCAAGGATTTAAGTTCTTTACAATTGACTTCAAGGTGTCAATAAACATTTACAATTAAGAGATTATCTCCCCAATCTCTTCACACAAGTATTCCTCACACTTATACACTCACAAATTTGATGAGAAAAATGAAAGTTACAATGATGAACTCTCTTTTAGAGTAGATCTATAAATAATAGCTCAATGAAGATTTAATCTATGATAATTTACAAATTGAAAGCTGAAAATATGTTGTTTCTTATTTATTTTTTTTTTTTTTTTTCTTTGTTAGGGTTTCAAAAAAAAAACAAGTTTAGATTGAGTTTTATATACATGGCCTTGAGTAAATAAGTGGGTAAAATTTGCAGTAGTTAGCCATTTGATTTGCTCCGTGTAGCTATGAACGGTGATCTTTACCGTTAAATTTGAATTTATGCGATAATACTTTTTATAAAATTATAATTTTATCCTAAAATATTTTGTAATTATATTATGGCCAAAAACGTCATAAGACTTTACAAAAATATTCAATTTTAGAATTTCTAAATGATTCTTGTCATTCCCAAAACTTTCTAAAATTATGTTATGGCCTAAACTATAATAAATTTTCAAAGAGGTCCTTTTTAAGTTTTAACATAATCACTATAAATTATAAAGTTCTCAAAACCTTTCACTTGGGCCCTCAATCATTTATGAGTTACACTATAGCCCAAAAGTTTTAAAAGTTGGCAAATAAGTCCAACTTCGAAATTTAAAAATATTTATTAAAATCAAAGATTGTAAAACTTTTTCATTTTAATCCAAATTTCTCAAATCCACAAAATACTTTATCTTATAAATATAAAACCTTTTAGTTTATGAAAAGTAATTATTTTCTAAATAAAATATTGAATTTCTTAAATGCTAAACCAACCATAAATTAAATCATACCGGCTTTACAAGAATTTGTCGCAATAATTTGTCCGTTGAGCTCTAAACTTTATTCTTGATTTCACCGTTGTCCGTTAAGTGTTTTGAACTTGATTTCACTTGCATAAATATTATCCTTCAAAAACTAGTAAACTTGTGAAATACAATATTTATTAAATCACTTAATACATATGTTTGTTATCATCAAAATTATAATATGTGTAGCTCTTTAGGCTAACAATTGTCGTGTATTAACAAATCCAGCCTTGAATCTCTCTATAGTTAAAGATGGCCAACGGGCCGTGCCGTGCCGGCCCAGGCCCATTAAAGGAAGCCCACACGTGCTCGTGCTCGTGCCGTGCCGTGCTTACTATTCATTTCGTGCCGTGCCGTGCCAGCACAGTAAACGTGCCGTGCTTACACGTGCTCGTGCTCGTGCTCACTCGTGCCGTGCCCACCCGTGCCGTGCCGTGGGCCGTGCCGTGCCGTGCCTAGGAAAAATAGCCCACTAAGTTTTTTTTCCTTTTTTATTTTTTAAGAGCGCATACTAAGTTGTTGTCTTATTTTTTTTTCAAGCTTATATACTTTTTTAAAATCCATGTGCCTTTATTTAAATTTAATAGAGTAAAAAATTTAAAACTCAAGTTCATATTCAATAATAATAAATTAATAATAATAAAAGAATGTAATATTAGTTGCTAAGTTTGACTCTATGGTATTAGAATTCCTTTTTAGTACTTAACAACAACAATAATAATTTTTTTAAGAGTTAACTTAATTGTTAACTTGGAATTACATAGAGTCATATATTATAATTTATAATAATATTAATACGTATTTATAAAATCATCATATTTATAATTTTATTTATTAAAATCATGATATCAATTATTTATTTAATAAATTATAAATATAAATCAATTATAATTTTTTTGAAACTAAGAATTAAATAAATTAAAAAAATTGGAAATAATAAAATATATTAAAAGATTTAATTTCAAGTTATTTATAAAATTATAAAATTTTAAGTTTACTTTCATTAAAAAATGAAACGTGCTTATTGCGTGCTTTTTTACGTGCCGTGCTTTTAAAGCCCGCGTGCCTAAAACTTAAGCCCGGCACGGCCCACGTGCGTGCCGTGCCGTGCCACGTGCTTTACTAAAACGTGCTCGTCTTGGTCTTGCGTCTTTGTCTGGACACGTCTGCGTGCCCGTGCCGTCCGGCCACCTCTATCTATAGTAGTATTTACCTCATCAAAACTAAGAAGAACAAATGACTTTGGTGAAGACTCAACATGTGTAGAAAAGAAGAATTGATTTTCAAAGAAAATAACATAATGAGACATACGAAATCTGTTAGAACATGGATCGTAGCAAACATAACCTATGTGTGAAGCACTACAGCCCATAAAAGCACATTTAACAGATTGAGCAAAAAGCTTATGACGCTCATGAGGTGGCAAATGAACAAAACAAACACGGCCAAAAGTATGCACATCAAGATAGTTGGAATGCTTATGATAAAGACGATAATAAGGGGATTCAAAGTTTAAAACGCTTGAAGGCAGTCGATTAATTAGATAAACTATTGTACTTAAGGCTTCAACCCATAATTTAGATGGAACAAAGGATTCAAGTAATAAAGTTCGAACAGCATCTAATAAATGACGGTTCTTACGTTCAACAACACCATTTTGCTGAGGTGTATAAGGACAAGAGCATTGGGAAACAATTCCCTTTTACTGCATGAAATTAATAGGATATATATTCGCCATCAAAATCTGATCTGAGCACTTTATGTTAGCCTATATGGCTATAAATATTGATTTTGATGATAACAAATCATATATTTTAGATAAACAAATATTTACACATTGTGCTTTTATAACAAGAAATTCATTTTGTGAAATTAGTTATTTTTCAAGATATGGACTAAAATAAAAAAGATTGATTTTAATAAGAATTGTTTTGAATTCTAGATTTGGGTCAATTTATAAATTTTTAAAATTGTTTTGGGCTATACTATAATTTCTATAAGTTTGAGCTTTATCATAACTTCAGAAAAGTTTTGGGATAAACAAGTATTACTTAGAAATTCTGAAATTTGACCTATGTCCAAAGTTTCATAACATATTGGGCCATAATACAATTATATAAAGTTTTGAGGTAAAACTATAATTTTAGAAGATAGTTCACTGTAGCCGGCACTATAGCAAGTGGCTATCCGGATTTGACAAGTGATAGACCAGATTTGGACAGTAACTTACTCAAAGAAAAACGGCTAACCCAATTCCAAAAGCAGCATACCAGATGTCTACAAATTTAAATTTCTGCTATAACGATAACTTAAAGCGGCTAACCAGATTCACAAAAATGGAAAGCCGGTTATCACCAGAAAGTCAATAACGACTAGTTTTCTTCTTTAACTATAAAATGGCTCAAATCTAATTCATTTAAAATAATGCAACCATTGCTATTTGGAGCAAATCTTTGCAAATGTAAAAGCATAAACTTTGTGTATTCATTTCATTTATTCACACATATTGGGCTTTTATTTGTATTCAAATACATTGTGTGAGAGAAATATTTGTAATCCTTTTTGTAAAATCAAATTGAGAGATTGTAAGTGTTAGGATACACTTGAGTTAAGAGATTGGGGATAATCTCTTGTTGTAAAGGTTCATTGACACCTTGGAAGTCAATTGTAAGCATTTGAAACATTCGGAGGCTTAGATAGTGAAATCCTCAAGGTCGATGTGCTTGGAGGCGTGGATGTTGAGTGTTAGAAAATGTATATTTATAAAGGAGAAAATCGTCATTTTATATTTTAAGTCTCATTAACATCTCTATTTTTATGTATTTATTTCTCTTGCAATTTAATTATGTGTGTTTTGTTATAATTAAGTATTTTATGTATTTTAGGGGCATCATGATTGTTTCACAATGAACGAGTGATCAGACAGCAAAACGGACATCACTTTTGAACTCAGGATGGTCAAAAACCTTAGAAGGAGCATAAAAGGAAAAATGTCATTGTTCATGCTCTGATCTTGTTAAATACGTGTAGCCTTTATTATTCATTTACGACCTTTGTTCATATATACGATCCGATGACGTGGCATTGACTGATGATGTGGCATCGACCGATAACGTGGCAGCTTTCAGTGGACCAAAAATCATGCGTACGGTACATGCACATACATAGGATTATTTACTATTCAAACCGCGTTACTGTACAAACCGCGTTACTATTCAAACCGTGTGCAAACTGTGTACTGTGCAACGCGTACTGTTGACTGATGATGTGGTGCAATCCTGAGCGTCCGAACTATTTTTAATCCGATGGCTATGATTCACTCAATGTATCTATAAAAAGGGGGCTCCCCCCTAATTTGAGACCCCTTGAATCCATTTTTGAGCTTAGTTTTTTGTAATTCTTTCTCCTTCTTGTATTTTCTACATATTTTAATAAATTTTTATTTTACCCCTAGTTAAAAAATGAGTAGCTAATTTTCTTTCAAGCTTGGGTTGAAGGTGAAGTCTCAACATGTTCCATGGGCTTAATTTGGTAAATTTATTTTCTCTTCCCCTCTAATATTTGTGGTTGTTTTGACTTTTCGTCAACAAATAATAATAATCTTGTCTAGATACCGCCCTGGTTAAACCGGCACCCTAGTACAAGGTTATTATTATTTGGCACAATAAGCCCTTAGCACCATATTTATTTGAGCGTGGTTCATGAGGTGTGGAATCCCCCTTCATGATTTAATTGCATTAATAAGAAATATTTAGCCCATGGAGCATGTTGATGCAGATCCAGATACACAAGCACGTTATTTCAAATAATTTTATTTCAATTCATTCTTGCAATTATAATTTAAATTCTACGATAGTTTAAATTAATTTCACTACAAATCCAACCCACCCATTTAGAAAAAAATTAATTCTACGCATAATTAAAATCAACCTCCTCGTGGGATCGTCACTCGTCACCGTTAATCTATTCTATAATAGATTCGTGCGCTTGCGAGTTCAATAAAATTTGCACAACAAGTTTTTGGCGCCGTTGCCGGGGAGGTACGTATTTTAATTCGTAGAATTAGTTTTTTTTTTTTAAAAAAATTTTTTTAGTTGTTTTCTGCAATTTTTTTTCTTTTCTCTTTAAAAAAAAAAAAGAAAAAGAAAAAGTGAATCTATATTTTAAGGTTAGAATTTCATTTCTTTTTCTTCTTTAATTTTATGTAATTTAATTTTCATGTTATTTTTCTTTGTAATTTTTTATTTATATTGTTATCTTTCTTTGTAATTTATTTTAATTTTAGTTAATATTTGTTTCACGTAATTTCTTTTTCTTATAACAATTGAGTGTGTTTTCATAGTAAAATTGTAACAACGCACAAGGTCAGTATCATAATTTCTCCATTTTCCTTATTTTTATTTGTTTTGTTTTCATTTATTTTTTTTCTTTCTTTGCATGCATGGTCGAAGGTCATTATCACCTAATCTTGAGCCTTTAGACCTTGAATTGGAGAAAACACTTCGCACACACAAACACGTTACATTTAAAAAGAAATTTGAAATGGATTTGCAAAATCAACCAGAACCACAGGAGAGGCCATTTAAGGACTATTTTAGTCCCTTAGCTAATTTGAGCACATCATGCATAAGGTACCCAAATGTAGCTGCTAGGAGTTTTGAATTAAAACCTAGTGTGCTGAATTGTCTCCCCACATTCTATGGCCTAGAAAATGATGACCCATATAATCATTTGAATGATTTTTATACTATTTGTCAAACTTTTAGATATGAGAATTTTTTAGATGATGATGTTAAACTCAAATTATTCCCATTTTCTTTAAAGGATAGAGCTCGTTCATGACTTAATACATTGCCTGCTAATAGCATTTCATCATGGGAACAAATGGTAACAAAATTTTTAAATAAATATTTCCCAGTTCATAAACTTAATGCTATTCGCAGGGAAATTTCAAAGTTTATCCAGAGAGATGATGAGCAGTTTTTCGAGACATGGGAGCGATTCAATGGTCTACTCTTGAAGTGTCTACATCATGGGTACGAGAAATGGCACCAATGCCAATACTTTTTAGAGGGATTATTGCCACATGTGCAAGAATGGCTAATGGCGACCAGTGGAGGAGAGCTAATGTCAAAGAGCGCATCAGAGATTTGGGATTTCTTCCAGCGCCAATCAGATAATTCTCAACAACGGAGTCGATCACTCAGAAATACCAGGAGAATTAAGGGAGTAAATGAGGTTCACGTTGGCGAGTCAAACTCGGGAATTAAAAAAGTCAAAGAGATAGTTGAAGGCCTTTCTCGACAAATAACATCATTAACAACTGCCAATTCAACAGAACCACATGACCATGACTCATATTCAGATCAAGCCAATGTCATAGGTGTCATGAGAAAACCATCAAATTACAACCCATACTCCTATACATACAACCCTGGATGGAGAGACCACCCCAATTTTTCATGCTATTTTGGATTATATGCATTTGATATGGCTATGTGTTATGTTCTTTACCTATGTTCTCGATATTTTTGAACTAATAAGCCTATCTTGAGATTTTGATTATTGAAAGGGGGAGTTTTTATTCTTTTTTATGATGAAGGAGGAGATATAATATGCAAGGGGAGATATTAGAAATTTTATTTGTTATTGTTATGAAAAATATTCATATATTAGTTTTTTAATCATGCATTGATTAAAAAGGAGCTTTTCATAATTAAGTCAATTTTTTTATAATGTGTTTTGTCATCATAAAAAATGGGGAGATTATTAGCCTATATGACTATAAATATTGATTTTGATAATAACAAATCACATATTTTGGATAAACAAATATTTACAAATTGTGCTTTTATAATAAAAAAATGATTTTGTGAAATTAGTTATTTTTCAAGATATGGACTAAAATGAAAAAGATGGATTTTAATAAGAATTGTTTTGAATTTCGAATTTAGGTCAATTTATAAATTTTTTAAATTATTTTGGGTCAAACTATAATTTCTATAAGTTTGAGCTTTATCATAACTTTAGAAAAGTTTTGGGATAAACAAATATTACGAAATTGTGAAATTGGACCTATGTGCAAAGTTTCATAATATTTTAGGCCATAATATAGTTATAGAAAGTTTTAGGATAAAACTATAATTTTAGAAAATAGTTCACTATAGCCGGCACTGTAGCAAGCACTAACCGGGTTTGACAAACGATAGACCAGATTTGGGCAGTAACTTACTCAAAGAAAAGCAGCTAACTCGATTACAAAACCGGCATACCAGATGTCCAGAAATTTAAATTTCTGCTATAACGGTAACTTAAAACGGCTAACCGGATTCAAAAAAATGGCAAGCCAATTATCACCAAAAAGTCAATAATAGATAGTTTTTTTCTTCAACTATAAAATGGCTCAAATCTAATTCATTTAAAATAATGCAACCATTGATATTTTGAGCAATTCTTTGCAAATTTAAAAGCATAAACTTTGTATATTCATTTCATTTATTCACATATATTGGGCTTTCATTTGTATTCAAATACATTGTGTGAGAGAAATTTTTGTAATCCTTTTTGTAAAATTAAAGTGAGATGTTGTAAGTGTTGGGATACTGTTGAATGTTGGAAAGTGTATATTTATAAAGGAGAAAATTGTCATTTTATATTTTAAGTCTCACTAACTTCCTACTTTTATATATTTAATTCTCTTGTTATTTAATTATGTATGTTGTATTATAATTAAGTATTTTATGTATTTTAGGAGCATTATGATTGTTTCACAATGAACGAGAGATTAGACAGCAAAACGGATATCACTTTTGAACTCAAGACGGTTGAAAACCTTAAAAGGAGTATAAAAGGAAAAATGGCATTGTTCACATGTACGGTACGGTTCAAACGTACGATACTGTTCTTGTTAATGTTCACGATACTGTTCACATATACGGTCCGATGACATGGTGTTGACTGATGACGTGGCATTGACCGATAATATGGCATCAACCTATGACGTAGCAGTATTTGATTGGAGAAAGATGTGGCATTGGTTGCTTATGTGGCGTTGACTGATGAGTTGGCATTGACCGATGATGTGTCACGATCCTATTGGACTAAAATCTTTATGTACTGTTGATCGGTAACGTGGTAGTAGTTCAGTGGAACAAAAATGGTGCGTACAATACATGCATTTCGTTGGTCACTGTTCAAACCACGTCACTGTTCAAACCATGTGGTCAAAATAGTGGTCAAACCGCATATTGTTGATTTGTGACATGGTATAATCCTGAGCGTCCGAATTATTTTAAATCCGATGGCCATAATTTACTCAATGTATCTATAAAAAAAGGGTTTTCCCCCTCTAATTTGATACCCCTAAATCCATTTTTGAGCTTAGTTTTCTGTAATTCTTTCTCTATCTTGTATTTTTTAAGTATTTTAATAAATTCTCATTTTACCTCTAGTTCAATTATAAGTGGCTAATTTTCTTTTAAGATTGGGTTAAAGGTGAAGTCCCAACATATTCCATGGGCTTAATTTAGTAAATTTATTTTCTCTTCCCCTATAATATTTTTAGATGTTTTGACTTTTCGTCGACAGATAGTAATAATCTTATCTAGATACCCTACTGGTTAAACCGGCTCCCTAATATAAGATTATTATTATTTGGCACAATAAGCCCTTAGCACCATATTTATTTGAGCGTAGTTCAGAGCAGTGGAAGCCCCCCTCATGATTTAATTGGCACTAATAAGAAATATTTAGCCCATAGAGCATGTTGAGTCAGATCCAGATACCCAAGTACGTCATTTTAATAGATTTTACTTCAATTTACTTCTGCCATTTTAATTTAAATTCTATGATAATTTAAATTACCTTCACCACAAATCCAACTACCCACTTACCAAATTAATTCTACACACAATTAAAATACACCTCCTCGTGAGATCGACACTCGACACCATTGATTTATTCTATAATAGATTCGTGCCCTTGGGAGTTCAATAAAATTTGCACAACAGATACACTTGGGTTAAGAGATTAAGGATAATCTCTTGTTGCAAAGGTTCATTGACACCTTGGAAGTCAATTGTAAGCATTTGAAGCATTGGGAAGCTTGGATGGTGAAATACTTAAGTTCGGTGTGCTTGGAGGCGTGGACGTATGCGGGAATTAACGAACCACGTAAAAATTCTCATGTTTTTTTTTTCTCTTCCCTTACTCTTCTATTATTGTGCTTTGTTGAATTTATTACATTAAAGCATTAGATTGAATTGTTGTTTGATTTGCTTAGTCTAAGTTTTAAAAACCCAATTCACCTCCCTTTTAGGTTACATAACTCGTATTTCACTTTAATATTTGAAGAAAATTGAGTCTCAATATAGGCTACAAATGTTTTGAAGACAGAAAATACCTCAGATTTAGAATGAAGAAAATAAATGCAAGTATACTTACTGTAATCATCAAAGAATGTGACAAAGTTTTTATAATTGGCATGAGCTATAACAGGAGTAATGCCCCACACGTCATTATGAATTATATCAAAACAATTTTCTGCACGACTACCATGAGAAGGAAAAGAAAGAGACTTACTTTTACCTAATTTACAAGCACAGCAATCAAAAGAAAATTGAGAGGAATACTAATCTTTATTGCCCAATAAACCTAAATTTATGGCCTACACGTTTGTGTCATACTTCACTCTTTTGGTTTACAGCAATACTAGCCAAAGAAACGAAATTAGAAACAAAAAAATGCAAAGGAAACAAGCGTCCAACTTTAAGCCCCTTCGCTAGTAACTTCCCCAACACCTGATCCTGCACAATTTAACCATCACGGGAAAATCAAACATCACAGTTATTATCAACCAATTGTCTTACTGAAATGAGATTAGTAGAAAGCTGAGGAGATACAAGAACATCTTTAATTGAAGAATTAATGTCCCTAATTGCATGAATAGGTAACTTACTACCATTAGCAATCTGAATGTTTTCATAATATTTTTGAACATTGCTAAGAGTGTCATTGGAATTGGTTATATAATTGGATGCGCCATAATCAACAATCCAATATAAAGATGGTAAAATGCGTTTACCTTGAAGCCCTAAGGCTGAGAAAGCTATAATAATCATCTCTTGAACCATTTCTGGAGTAAGAGCTTATTTATCAACAGCTATTGAACCATCAACAGCCTGATTAGCAATAGCGGCCTGACTAGCTTGATGATTTTGGGGACGAGTAGGACATTCTTTGATAATATGCCCAAGCTTCTTACAATAGTCGCAAAATTTCTTTGCACAGTTAATAGCAATATATCCATATTCCTTGCAGCTAAAGCATTGAACTTGTAACATGTCTCTCCCCTTACTTCTCCCATGAGCTGCAGTATAAGCAATTGAATTATCATGCATTTTATTTTGCTGGAAAATAATTTATTTTGCAAGGCGTTGCTCCTCACGAAGTAATTCGTTAAAGCACACATCCTTGCCTCATATTCAGGATGTAGTTTAATCAAAAACTGATCTCGCTTGCTCTGTTCATGCACTTTTTGAGCATCAACCAGAGATTTAGTTGGTACTTGGACATAAATCATGTCAACATATACTGCCCATAAGTTCTGAAATCCGAAGAAATAATCTTGAATGGAAAGATGACCCTGAGAATACCTTGCAATCTCGTCTCTAACTGAAAACGTTTGGCTGAATTGTCCTGATTATAAATTTTTTTCAAATACTCCCACTTGTCTTTGGCTGTCTTATATGGCTTCAGATTGGGAACGAGTGACTAATCAACTGATCCCACAATCCATGCCATGACTCCAGCATCTTTAACTTACCACTAAGCCAATCACTACCATCGATGTGACCCTAGAGTTCTTTTCCTATGATAAATAATCGAAACTGAAATTCCCAGGTAGAATAATCTTACCCATGAAACGCACACTAAAATTTTCCATGTTGCTAGTTGACATGTTACCCACAACTCACCAAATGCAACCATAAGTAAAGAAAATTAACTAACCTAAGAGTTAACAAAAATACCAGAAATAACACTCAATAAGAATACTAGAAATCTACCTAAAACGAAGATCTTAGACTCACAAGAAGATTTTCTAAAATTTTGAATTAAGGCTCTGATACCATATCAATTGGATTGAATGTCTCTCAATGTGAGAGTTCCTTTCATTATATAGAAATTATAGAGATTTACAAGGCTAATTTTTAGCTATTACATCAGCCGAATCTAAGTTAATTTCTAGGCTAATTTCTAGTAATTAGATCTATCTAAACAAGAAAATTACAGATACGACTAATTACAATATATAGATAGCTATGATACATAATTTATGCCTTGATATATGCTGTCATAGGCCTATGGGCAAATACACATTCTATAGAATGAACCTCCAGGCAAATACATATCTTATAAAATGCACTTATAAACAAATCCGCATTCTACAGAATGTGCCTACGGGTAAATATGTATTCTACGAGATACGCCTACAGGTAAATATATGTATTCTAAGGAATACACCAACGGCCCAATAAACATTTTACGAAACAAGTTTATAGGTTAAAAAACATTCTGTGGAATGTGCTTATAAGCAAAATGTTGAAAAATCAATCCTCTTTGTAAGGAACAAATATAAGTGCCGAATTTAAGGTAAAGTTCATTAAAAGTTAAAATGCCCAAAAACATGACAAATGTGTAAATATTACTTGTCATGAACAAGTATTGAAACATATGAATATGTGTCTCTATGCATGGGCTTTGGTTGACACTTGTCACAAGAAAAATGCCATATAACCTCTCCAATTGACTACAAGTTGCTTATATAAAGGCCAATACTCCTCATTTAAAAGTAACAGAAAAAAAGGACAAAGAAATGATGTCATTCTCTCTTTAAATTCTCTCTCTATAAATCACATTTGAAAGGCTGACTTGAGCGTCGGAAGATTATTGCTGATAACCCCGGTATCTTTTGATAATTATTTCTTTTTGCAAAACAAATAACCATAAGTAGACATATGATTTGATACACTTACCTCAAGGAAAAAATAAGCCACAAAATTCGATTTAGAAAAAAGTCTGAAACACAAATCAATTGCTGTACATTGAGCAAAAACTTGCATCAATAGTTGGTGTCGTCTGTGGGGACTTGAACAAAAAGCCAAATGGCTTATCTTGGGCGTCGATGATAATTACAACTACTTTGATCTTGTGCTAATGATTAAAGTTTAATGAAGGCGAAGATCCATTTCCAACGAAAAATATTCTTGGTTGAGTCGGGTAGTGAATTGACAGTTTTATTGCAATTTCCCCTTGCCAGCAAAACTTAAATCTTTCTACACAACATAAAAAGTACATTTATGTAGCCAAACTTTAATGACAAAGAGAGAGGTTGGCCACAAATTATAAAAAAGTGTACAACTAATTTTGATATTCACCCGACTAAAGAAAAAAACTTATGGTGTAACTGTCTAGTGGCCAACAAGCGACTTTATCATTGAAATAGAGTGTCTTGGCAAAACGCTTAAGAGTGTGTCTCGTTGTATCTCCCAAATGTCAAGTCGTCGACAAATGCCAAGGCGTAATTCATCATACGTTAATGACCTAAGTCAATTTCCACCAAAGTGACCTATGTCTTTAGAAGAAATTTCTAAGTAAAACGCCCAAGAGTCGAGTTTTCAACAAAACGTCGGGGGACGAATGGAAAAAAAATAACCTAGGTCAATTTTCACAAAAAAGATCTAGGTCCTTAGTAGAAATTTCTAAGTAAAGTGCCCAAAAGGCGAGTCTTCGACAAAACGTCGAAGGCATGGCTTGGAAAAAAAAATGACCTAGGTCAATTTTCATGAAAGTAACTTAGGTCCTTAGAAGAAATTTCTAAATAAAGTATCTAAAAGGCGAGTCTTTGACAAAACATTGATGACCTGACTTAAAAAATTGACCTAGGTCATTTTTCATAAAAATGACCTAGGTCCTTAGAAGAAATTTATAAATAAAGCACCTAAAAGGTTAGTTTTCGACAAAACGCCAAAGGCGTGACTTAAATAAAATGACATAGGTTAATTTTCACGAAAGTAACCTAGGTCCTTAGAAGACATTTCTAAATACAACGTCCAAAAGGTGAATTTTTGACAAAATGTCGAGGGCGTGACTTTAAAAAAATGACCCATTTCAATTTTCACGAAAGTGACTAGTCCTTAGAAAAATTTTCTAAATAAAGCATCCAAAAGGCAAGTTTTCAACAAAACGTCGAGGGCGTGCCTTAAAACAAAATGACCTAGGAAATTTTTCACGAAAATGACCTAGGTCCTTAGAAGAAATTTCCAAATAAAGTACTCAAAAGGCGAGTTTTCGACAAAACGTTGAGGACGTGACTTAAAACAAAATGACCTAGGTAATTTCTCACAAAAGTTACCTAGGTCCTTAGAAGAAATTTCTAAATAAAGCACCTAAAAGGCGAGTCTTCGATAAAATGCTGAGGACGTGATTTAGAAAAAAATGATCGAGGTCAATTTTCAAGAAAGTGACCTAGGTCCTTAGAAGAAGTTTCTAAACAAAGCATCCAAAAAATGAGTCTTCCACAAAACTCCAAAGGCGTAAATTGAAAAAAAAAAAGAAAGTGACCTCAGTCAATTCTTACAAAGAAGATCTAGGTACTTAGAAAAAAATTCTAATTAAAACGCTCAAAAGGCGAGTTTTCAATAAAAAGTCAAAGGCATAACTTTAAAAAAAAAACAAAGAAAGTGACTTAGGAAAAATTTCTAATTAAAATGCCCAAAGGGCGAGTCTTCAATAAAACACTTAGAGCGTAACTTGAAAAAAAACGTGACATAGGTCAATTCTTACAAAATGATCTAAGTTTTTGGAAAAATTTTCTAAATAAAGTGCCAAAACGGCAAGTCTTCGACAAAGCGCCGAGGGCGTGACTTGAAAAAAAAATGACCTAGGTCAATTTTCACGAAAGTGACCTAGGTCTTTAGAAGAAATTTTTAAATAAAGCACCCAAAAGGCAAGTCTAAGACAAAATGTTAGGGCATAATACATGAACAACCTAGGTCTATTTTAATAAAATTGACCTAAGTCCTTAGAAAATTTTTTTAAGAAAAACGTCCGAAAGGCAAGTCTAAGACAAAACGCCAAGGCATAATTCATAATACATGAACGACCTAAGTCTATTTTTACAAGACTTACCTAGGTCCTTATAAGAAATTTCTAAGTACAACACTTAAATGGCGAGTCATAGATAAAACGCCAAGGCATAATTCATGAATGACTTAGGTCCATTTTCACAAAAGTGACCTAGGTCCTTAGAAGAAAGTTCTAAGTAAAATGCTCAAATGGCGAGTTGTTGATAAAATGCCGTGGCATAATTCATTATACATGAACGACCTAAGTGTATTTTTACAAGACTTACCTAGGTCCTTATAAGAAATTTCTAAGTAAAACGTCTAAATGGTGAGTCGTAGATAAAACGCTAAGGTATAATTCATGAACAACGTAGGTCCCTTTTCACAAAAGTGACCTACGTCCTTCGAAGAAAGTTCTAAGTAAAATGCTCAAATGGCAAGTTGTCAACAAAAGCCGGGGCATAATTTATTATACATGAATGACCTAAGTCTAATTACTTAGAATTAATTTTCTAAGAAAAGCACCTATGGGTGGATTATGATAAAAGGACCTAGGTCATTTCTTTTAAAGAATGACCTAGATCCAATCACTTAAAATTAGTTTTATATAGAGATGGCCAACGTGTCGTGCCGTGCCGGCCCAGACCCATTAAAGGAAGCCCACGCGTGCTCGTGCCGTGCCGTGCTTACTATTCATTCATGTCGTGCCGTGCCAACACGTGCTCGTGCTCGTGCCCACTCATGCCGTGGAAAAATAGTCCACTAAACTTTTTTTTTTTTTAAGAGCACATGCCAAGTTGTTGTCTTATTTTTTTAAGCTTATATACTTTTTTTGGATCCATGTGCCTTTATTTAAATTTAATAGAATAAAAAATTCAAAACTCAAGTCCATATTCAATGATAATAAATTAATAATAATAAGAGAATGTAATATTAGTTGCTAAGCTTGACTCTATGGTATTAGAATTCTTTTTTAGTACTTAAAAACAACAATAATAATAATTTTTTTTAAGGGTTAACTTAATTGTTAACTTGGAATTACGTAGAGTCATATATCATAGTTTATAATAATATTAATACATATTTATAAAATCATGATATTTATAATTTTATTTATTAAAATTATTATATCAATTATTTATTTAATAAATTATAAACACAAATCAATTATAATTTTTTTAAAACTAAGAATTAAATAAATTTAAAAAACCTTAGCCAATAAAATATATTAAAAGATTCAATTTCAAGTTATTTATAAAATCATAAAATTTTAAGTTTACTTTCATTAAAAAATAAAACGTGCTTATTGCGTGTTTTTTTGCTTGCCTTGCTTTGGCCCATCTCTAATCGTATCGTGCTTTGAAAGCCCACGTGCTTAAAATCTAAGCCCGGCATGGCCCATGTGCGTGCCGTGACGTGCCGCGTGCTTTCTTGAAATATCTCGTCTTGAGTGCGTCTTTGTGCCCATGCCGTGTACGTCTTTGCCCATTGGCCATCTCTAGTTTTATATAGAAAGTGTCCACGAGTGAATTATAATAAAAAGATTTAGGTCCGTTCTTGTAAAAAAATGACCTCTGTCCAATTCTTAAAAAAATCGTTCTAAGGAGAATGCCTATGGCCAAAGCTCTACAAAACTGTCCATGGGCGAATTATGATAAAAGGACCTAGGTCCTTTCTTTTAAAGAATGGCTTAAGTCTAATCGCTTGAAATTAGTTTTAAAAAGAAACCACCCGTGAGTTTTAAAAAGAAACCGACCGTGAGCAAATTTTGATAAAGACCTGAGAGCATGTGGTGCTTGGAAAATATTCCAAGTAAAACATTAAAAGGCAAATGATTATCTGAAACGCCTAAAGACATGTTAAATAAAAACATCCCAGAGAATTAGTGTTGACGAGAAAAGCCTTAAGGCCAATGTCAAAAACCTTAGAGGCAACTGTTGACTAAATCTCCTAAGGGTGGATGTTGAATAAAATGCCTAAAGGATGAGTGTTTAAAGCTTTGGTTGATTACATACTAAAAAGAAAAAAAAAATTACATACTAATCATCTTAAGAATATTAATTAGGGTGCGTTTGCTATTATTTTTGTTTGTTGTTCTTCATTTTCCAAGAATAAAGAAGTGTAAGATTTGTTTGGTTCACTTATTTTTAAATAGTATTTATTATTTAATTTCAATTGAGAATGATTTGTTTTCATTCTCCAACTTCATAAAAGAACAATAGAGAACAAGGAATTGATGCCTTCTTATTTTCATTCGTCAAATAGGTCTCACAAGTCCTACTTGCACAATAAAAAGATAAAATTCATATTGCTTGTCGTGTGGACTCCATGACCGATATTTACTTTGTAATGCAATTTTATTATTTGTTTAATCATTTTTTCTGTAATGATAATGTATTATTTTAGCAATTTTCAAAAAATTTAATTTTATCTCATTTTTATAAAATAAAAATTTACAGTCACAAATAAAAAAATTTATTAAAACTTTTTTTTTTAATACTTTTTTTTTTAATTCTCAGTCATTGTCTTCACTTTTTCACATAAACAACAAAATGCATTTTCACTTTTTCATTTTCAAATACCATTTTAGAAACAATTAATCAAATGTACTTTTATTTCCACTAAAAACTAATTATTTTTAGTTTATAAAACAAAAATAAAAATACTATTTAAAAAAAATAAAAAACGTACCTTTATATATTTCATCAGCATAGTGAAAATTCATAAACAAATTGACGAATCATTATAGTATGGACAAATCCATGATGAATGGCAAACTTGTGGGGTCTATTAGTAGTTTTCTTTGAATTATGTGCGAATTTGATAATTGTTCTATTTTTCTAATCATTGCAAAACACAATATTTTGATCGTGCGTCTATTTTTTTAGAATTGAATAAAAATAGATTAAAATCAAAATAATAAATGAATAAAAATATCAATTTATTCTCTATTTTCATTCTACCTATTTTTTAGAATTGAGATTTCTATTTCTCATTTTATAAGTTTGTTCCACGTACGTAAAATTCATTTCTATTCCTTTATTTTTTTAATATATAAATACCATCATTCTCATTTTTTTAATTTAAAAATAAATACACTCAAGCCTTTTGACGTGTCAAGATTTGAATGGTGACGGTGATCTAAGAATTAAAAAGTGAGTGTTGCTAGGTAGCGAGAGGGACGAGAGAAGCACGAGAGAAACGGGGGAACTGGCTACCGTTTTGCTTCTCTCGTTCCTCTCGCAATAAGATAACAAAAAATATTAAATAATCACGTGCAGATTGAAATAAAGAAATAAAAAAAGAAATGGCGCGTGAACAAAAATCTGAACCTTATCTCCTCTCTCACGTTTTCGTCTTTCATTTCTCTCACCTCACACAAATCACCAGCTTTCTCTCAAGATCTGAAACACTAGAATAACCAATCACGGCTTTCTCTCACCAGCAACAAATCACCAGCAATTTCTCTCACCTCACACAAATCGCCGGCAACCAATCACGGCAGCAACCTTTCCTCTTCCACTTTTGTCTCACCTCACACAAATCACCAGGAACTGGTCACGGCAACAATCGGTCACGGCAGCAACCGGTGCTTTCTCTCACCAGCAACAAATCACCAGCAATTTCTCTCACCTCACACAAATCGCCGGCAACCAATCACGACAGCAACCTTTCCCCTTCCACTCTTGTCTCACCTCACACAAATCACCAAGAACTGGTCACGGCAACAACCGTTCACGGCAGCAACCGGTCACGATCTGAAACGCTTTCAGCAACCGGTCACGGCAGCAACCGGTCATGATCTGAAACGATTTCTCTCACGATCTGAAATGGTTCCAGCAATCGGTCACGGCTTGGCTGGTTCGTTACTGGTAAAGAACTCTTCACAGTAAAGAGCTGCTCACGAAATCACCCAGTCACCATCATTGTTCACCGGAAGCAGGACTGTTGTTCTCCCCCCCCCCCCCCTCTCTCAGCTGTCTCGGCTTTTGTTTAAGTAAGGAAAATGGTGTCTTTTTTCAACTTGTAAATTTTCTTTTAATTTTCTTGTATTTTCTCGGCAAACAATAAATAAATGGAATTTATCCAATGCAAGATATATTAAGTTTCTGTGATTTTGTGTAATAAGTTTCTGGAATTCAATTTTTTTGTTTTTTACATTTCTTTTGCAGGTTCGAAACTAATTGAAAAATAATTGGTTGATGTCTGAATTTATGTTTTGACATTTCTGTGAAAGATCTAGTTTTTAAAATGAATAATGATATTTTAATTTCTTATGTATTATAGCAACTAGGTATGTTGATTCTTCTCCTTCGATGATGTATGAAGGATCCAGAAGTGGGAATTTTCAACAATTGTTACATCAACAATGTAATGAAGACAACAATCGCTGCAATGAAGACAACAATCGCGGCAATTGATGTTTGACTTGTATTTGTTTCGATTATTTTCACTATCATTTTGGTTTGATAATGAATTCAGTAGCAATTTCAAAAAGCATGAATCTATATATGTAGATATCCAATTGTAAAATAAAACATACAAAACCTAATTTATTGTTATTAATTTTATTAAGGCATTTGAATCTAATTGCAAACTTAATAATGCTTATTTATATTTCAAAAAAAAAAAGCTATTATATTTGTCTACTAATTTGTTCGGTACACAATTTTTTCAGTACACAGTACAAATTAAAAGAACTTAAAAGAAATTCTTAAATATACAACATAGTAAAATAATCATAAGTATTCTGATGAAATCATAATTAAACAATCCTCTCTGCGCTTCACATAATTGAATCTTAACAGACAAGCATTCAATCTCCAATGTCAACTTTCTAACTTCCTCCACTAACAAATCAATTTTCTCTTCACCGGATTTACGATCTTCTGCCCATTGAAAGTTCTTACATCCTCTACACTTCTAAAATTTACTATTTAGATTCTTTGTAGTACGTGACGTTAACAACTCCATTTTCTCACCACATTCATTACATATTTGCAATGAATTTCGAGTTTCATTTGAACTAAATGACATTGTCATTAATAAACAACTTAAACTGCCAAAATACAAAAAAACAAAGTATTAACACACACAAGCTTGATGATTAACAATATAATTGTCACCACATACAATCTTAACAGACAAGCATTCAATCTCCAATGTCAACTTTCTAACTTCCTCCACTAACAAATCAATTTTCTCTTCACCGGATTTACGATCTTCTGCCCATTGAAAGTTCTTACATCCTCTACACTTCCAAAATTTACTATTTGGATTCTTTGTAGTACGTGACGTTAACAACTCCATTTTCTCACCACATTCATTACATATTTGCAATGAATTTCGAGTTTCATTTGAACTAAATGACATTGTCATTAATAAACAACTTAAATTGCCAAAATACAAAAAAACAAAGTATTAACACACACAAGCTTGATGATTAACAATATAATTGCGTTAACAATATAAACAACTTAAACTGCCAAACATAAAATATCCTTTCCAAACAGAAAATTTACAGAGTATGAGAAAATTGACAGACAAGTTCAACTTAGAGCTGTGTAGGACAGTACAAAACAAAGCTTTGATTGCCCTAGGAGTTAACTAGATAAGTTCAACTTAGTCAAGGAATTATACAACAGCTTTCATGTCGATTTACTTGAAGCAACAGCTCTTTGATGTCATCATCATATGGGTTTAATCTTATAGAATTTCCTTATATATATACAGACACGTACATAAGTACGTACACAATTAAAGTGATAAATAATAAAATAAAATTATTTACACGATGATAGTGAACCCTAAATAATATTGACCTCAACAAATGTTGGAAACCATAACCAACCCAAGCTTGACTAATTAACTAGAAGATTTCCTTAAATTTTCCCATTTATGCTAATCTGTTGCAGATTAATTACTCTCAAGCAACGCTTTCCATTTTCTGTATCATTAATTATTCAAGCTTTATTTTATTTACCGCTAAAATTAAATAGAACAAATGAGCAAACTCTTAACCAAACATAAATTGAAAATTTACAAAGCATGAGAAAATTTACATTAATTCCATTTATTTATGTTTTCCGTGTGCAGGTTCAAAAAAGGCACCAACTTGAAAAAAGAACAAATTGAAAAAGAACAGTATTGCTTGCAGTAAATGATATGGTGAGGAGAGACAACTGGCTGAGGAGTTAATTGCCGTGAACGGTGATGACGTCGTTGCTGGTGATTTTGAGTGAAAGAGGAGCGGTTGCTGGTGCGTGACAGAGGAGAGGAAGCGTGAGAGACGAGACGAAACGGTGATGGTTGGGATTAAATGCTGCCGTCACCGGTGGAAGAGGAACCGCTGCCGTTGGCTGGTGATTTTGAGTGAGAGAGGACCGGTTGCTGGCGCGTGACAGAGGAGAGGAAGCGTGAGAGACTCGGAAAACAGTGATGGATGGGATTAGATGCTGTTGTGACCGGTGGAAGAGTAGACGTTGCTGGTGATTTTGAGTGAGAGAGTAGACGTTGCTGGTGATTTTGCTTGAGAAGGGAAAAGGAAGCGTGAAAGAGGGAGACGGATGAGATAAGGTGGATAAAATTTCCTCTGACATTTCTTTTTTTTATTCATTCTTTTTTTATTTCATTTGAATTTTTTTTTTATTTTTTCTTTTAAGAGAGCAAGAGTCACGAGAGAAACAAAACGGCAGCCAGTACCCCCATTTCTCTCGTACTTCTCCCGTTACTTTCGCTCCTCTCACTCCCAAGCATTTCTCTTAAAAAGTTATTGCACCATATAGTATCCCCCAGACCTAAAAAGTCAGCGATGGCCATCACGTGCACCTCGGAACAGAAGTAGGTTGATGGCTGAAAACCACGTGCGGGCTTAAAACTACTGGCTGCAGTAGGTGGACTGGCATATGTTAATTTACCGAACTACCCCTGGGTGGACCAAGTACTGGTGACTGCACTCGTAATCTTCGTTTTCAACGCCGCCCCAGTTGGCTATTTAATCTTCAAAATAGCACTAAAATAAACGGAGGGACTCTATTTCTATTATAAATTCGATATGATACCTTCAAGCTTATAAAAGAAAATTAAAAAATCCTTTGACTTCTATCGATAAAATTATAATTAATTTTTATTATTTAAATCATTGAGTTGTTTACGAATTTCAGAACAAAATTAATCACCCATTACTAAGGTGGCGAAGAATTTTGTTTTTTTTTTTTTACATATGTACATATATGTGAGGAAGATTTCTTTCCATTAATTAAAATGAAATCAATTTGTCTTCAAATTGCGTTATCTACAAGGAGTTTTGTGAAATTTTATAATTATGGATTTGAAACAAAAAGATAAATTTTTGCCTTTTTAATTAAATAATTATATATTTTAGAATTTTCGTAATTGTACTACTCACTTGACCCATAAAATTTGCTCATGACTGAGATAAAATATTATGAATTAAATCTACTACTTTTTATTCCACCCATTCAGTCATGCTTTTGTTGAAAAATTATTTATTTATTTATTTATTTTATATACTACACTCAGAGTTTTATTGAGATTGATATTTATAATCATTAATTACTTGGAATTCATCCAAATAATTCTATTACAGCGTAGCTCATATATTCACCCTCACTTTAACTGAAAGAAGATTAATTTTACCCCAATATAAAAAATTGACTACTCTATTTTATTTGAAGAATACGTCCGTATTCTGCGCACGCCATTGAATTGTTTTTAGTAGTACATCTTTGACCAAACATTAATCAATAAAAAACCAAAGAAAATCTATTTATTAATTAAAAAATATGCACAACTATAACTATTTACATGTATGACGTGATATATTAACCTCACTTCAAGAACTGGCTGGGAGAAGCGAATCCCTCAATATTCAATTTATCAGCATAAAAATTAAAAAAAAAAATAGAGAATTATTTAACCCTTTTTGTAGTTCGCGGTCCGCACCTACCAGCCAACAACATTTTCTTCTATTTTCTTTCTTTAATAAATTTTCCATTATAGCAGCTTGCCAGTTAACGTAGAACAAACAGAGCACTAGCAGATAAGAAATGGAATAAACCAAACGCTATTTTCTCTCCCACCCATTTACTGGTTCCATTTCTTGTTTTGATTTTTGAGTTAAAAATTTATTCTTTATATTGATAAATCGGAGGCTTTTAGTTCTTCTGTTGGTGAGCTTTTCTGTATCATCATGGATATGGAATATCTGCAGAACTTGGATGTTCAGCTTCTCGTTGGGGGAGCTGTGGCTGTTTTGGCCATTGTTGTTGGTGCTGCTTACTTGTTTTCCTCTAAGAAGCCCAAAGGTTCGACCTTTAACTCAATTTGTTACATTTTTTGAATAATATATGTTTGGATGTGGGACTTTAATATCTTTAATATGCGATTAAAATTTTGTTTGTTTGTATTTAGTGGTTGGTGGGTATTTTTTATTTGGAGAGATATGCTATGGTGTTAATTTGAATGCAATGCATGTTAAGAGTAGAGATAAATGGAAATTGTACATTTTTGTGAAACCAAATGCTACACAATTTGAAATCTTGGATTTGATCTCAAGCATATGAGATCCATCCTATTGCTAATCCTTTTTATGTTCTAATCTCCCTCTCTGTGTGTATTGTTGAAGAAGTTATATTTTTAGCTGCATCTTCATGGCTCCTTTGTGTTGGGTTCTTGCACAATGCAAAGACAATCATTTTGATCAGGGAAATAAAGCTAAATTAGTTCTGTATGAGTTACATGCAAAACAATGGTCTATGCATTGTGTGATATAGGTTTTCTCACAATAGCTGGTTTTTTAAGTATTTGTCAACCGTATTTGACAATTTTGACTGCAAGCTCAACAAAAGATTGTTTCAATCTGACTACACGGATTCTAGAAGGCACTTGCAGAATAAAAAAGGCTTATAGGGTTTAGGTTCTCTCTAAGAATTAAATAATCTTTATCATGATCACTAATTTTTGTTTGACAATGGGTTAGTTTATATTTGACTTTGACACTGAAATGACTTTAGATTAAGTTAATAATCGCAAATTCGCTTACACAGAAGCTCAAACTTGGGTAAGTGTACGAGAACTAAGCTACAATGGTAATCCCAACTCTGAGCTCAATGTCAATAAAATTAAGCCAAACTTTATTCACGAATGCTTTGTAATGTTTCGGTTCTTCTTGAAATATTGTATCAAGAGGGTTTATTCGTTGCAAATTGGAACTGCTTCTGTGTGAATTTCTTTTCTCTATGGTTTATCAGAATTGTTATCTGTGTTGTTACTTATATAAACCAATAATATGTGTCTACAGTTTGCTTAGATCCTGAGAATTTCAAGGAGTTTAAGCTTGTCAAGCGATTACCGCTGAGCCATAATGTGGCAAAGTTCACATTTGAACTCGCAACACCTACATCAGTTTTGGGTCTTCCAATTGGACAACATATAAGTTGCAGGTTTGTTGAATGAATTCTCCTCTGCATTCCCTCTTGTTGAAATTAGGCAACATCTCATTTGAACTGTTGCTCTTGATCTATGCATCATATTTCTTGTTTTCCTTGTCAAAAGGTTGTCATTTCTTGGATTACTGTATTGGTTGTAAATGATTCTAATGGATAAAATGAAAGCTCACTAATGTTTTATCTTTCTTTAGTACGGTTTTAGTTATTCTTCCTTGTATTCTGAAACAGGGGCAAGGATAGTCAGGGCGAAGAGGTTATTAAACCATATACCCCAACCACATTGGATTCTGATGTTGGTCATTTTGAATTAGTTATTAAGGTATAAATAAAGACTTATCTCTTAGTATCTTGACTTTGTTGGGTTTATTTTTTTATGTTTATGATTTTTGTTTTCAATATTTGCCCCTTCCTCATTGGCTCTCTGGAATTTTTTGTAAGTAGATGTACCCCCAAGGAAGGATGTCACACCATTTCCGTGAGATGCGTGTTGGTGATTATCTTTCTGTGAAGGGACCCAAGGTACATTTTCCTTTTGGCCGCCTGAGTATTTATTCCCTTTCACACCCCACCCCCCGCCTGCCAAAATAAAAGACTTTAGTCTGTGACATTAAAAGAAAGGAGATTGTTAAGATGATTTTTGTTGGATCCCGTTCAGATTATATATTTTTCAATATTCTTTACCATGCCACATGTTTGTTATCACTTCTACTTATTGTTAATTCAATGCAATCTGTGGCAAACATCATAGTGTGTTTTAGAACAAGCCATTTTGTTTCAAGCGCATAACGAGTAACAACAGAAGTTATCATTGGGCATGGATGTGTATTGTTCATTCTTGTTATTCAATATAACTCGGAGTTAATAATTTTTTATGAACTATTTAATTGAACTCTTTACCATAGCAGTTGAGAC
This sequence comes from Citropsis articulata, assembly GCA_030449925.1. Taxonomy (NCBI): domain Eukaryota; kingdom Viridiplantae; phylum Streptophyta; class Magnoliopsida; order Sapindales; family Rutaceae; genus Citropsis; species Citropsis articulata. The sequence goes on along the minus strand of JASUUH010000211.1, from coordinate 5,141,064 downwards.
TATCTGAGTTTTTCCTCTTAATGAATTGAATGATTAATGTTCTTGTCTATTTAATGGTGCTTAGATGGCAAGGTCATAATGCTGCCCAACAAAAAAAAAAAAAAAAGATGTATATATTGTTCGGCAAGTACATATTATTTTTCCTAACAAAATTGTCATAATGTTCAATTACAAAGGAACATATGTTTTCTGTACATCAATACCAAGGAATGTCAAAAATGAAAATTTGAATCCTGTTTCCATTTTTCGGTTTTGAGGTAATCTCATATCATAATTTATCTCATAGAAAATCGTTTTTCACATATTAAGGTCCAATCAATGTCATAGTATAATTTGCTTCTTGTGGAAAATCAATTAGAGGTATGCTCAGGAGCAAACCTTCATTTCAACTCATGTGGAATATGTTTGTTTTGTAAGTTATGGATAATCATTATTTATAGGCAATTTTTTTTTTCTGTCGATAATTGTCATTCATGTACGATTCACAGCAATTCTTTGAAAAATCTCTCATTTGGACTGCTGATCTTGGAAAATTATTGCTACCAGGGTCGATTCAGGTATCAACCTGGCCAGGTCAGAGCATTTGGGATGATTGCAGGAGGTTCTGGCATCACTCCAATGTTCCAAGTAGGTTGCTGAGAAACAACGTTGTCCCTTTTTAGGGATCTTGGCTTCTAATAGTTGTTGGTTATTATAATCCATCCGGCATTGGTGTTCATTTATTCCACTGCTTCTTTCCTTTTTCAGGTTACTAGAGCCATATTGGAGAACCCAAATGACAAGACAAAGGTGCACCTCATTTATGCCAATGTTACATATGAGGACATTCTTTTGAAGGTAATCCACACTTCTATTTCACTATTATTTATTGTTATAGTTGCTTTATTGAAGTACTCAAAAACAGAACTCCACATAGATATGGTCCATTTATCCCCGATAGACTATCAACAGACCTGTTTGTAGCGGTATGCATGCTGGGAACTATAGGATTGGTGCATATTTTAATTGGTCAAGCAATAATTGCAAAATCAGGAGAGTAATAGTTCCCCAATTAATTAATAAATGAGTAAACAGAAAATAGGAATTGATCCTTTGGAAATTTGAGGCAAATGAGCAGAATATATAGATATATACCCACTTCTATGCTAATACATGTCAATTTCGGCCCCAAGGATTACGGTACTCCTTTCACTTTTCCCCTCGGTCACATCTCACATGTGCAGGCCCCTCTGCCACTCAGTACCTGTGTGTGGTGTTTAAATTTTAATTCTTTTACATGAGAATTTTCTTTCAGTGGGTTTCTCATTTTTTCTCTTTTTTTTCATGTTATTTTCTTTGTCAAAGTCCATAGTAGCTGGTAAAGACCTACCTAAACCCCTTTGCATCAGTTTCCTGCAAAGAGCCTAGGCTTGTGATCTCGAACCTTTTAGAGGTTTTAGAAATGCTCCTCGAGCATTGCAGGAAAGAACTTGGTTGAATTTTCAAAGTAACATCTTCTTCTCAGTGGTTATATTTGATATATAAATATTTCTTTGTTTTATAATAGTTCTTTGTGTAAATCTCCACAGTTGCCACCTTTTTTCATATCATATGTTGAATGTGATTATTGTCATAATTGTGGGTTTAAATGGCCAAGGATGATCTAGTTTGAGATAATTGGTGTGTAAATGGAGTTGAGAAGGCCGAATGTGTAATATGTGAAGATTTGAATTTTTTTTTTTTTTAAAATTACTAATGAGACCGTATCATAATCAAATCATGTGATGTATTTGCAGGAAGAATTGGATGGATTTGCGGCTAAGTACCCTGATCAATTCACAATCTACTATGTGTTGAATCAGGTCAGTTGGTGTTTCTTAAGCAACTCTTATCTTCAGCACGTTATCATGTTTGTTTGCAATCCTAACCCAATGATGCCGATAGGTCGAACTAAAGCTAACTTATGAGACTAAAATTTGGCTAGGTTGCACTAAAATTTCTAAGTTATCAGTCTGGCAATAGCTAAATCTCTAAAGTTACAGTATGCAAACCCACCTAAAGTATGTTATGATTGATGTTGATTGGATATGATATTTTTTTGAAAACTGTTTTTTCTTATCATTGTTTGACTTCATCAGCCTCCTGAATCGTGGAATGGTGGCGTTGGCTTTGTCTCAAAGGAAATGATTCAAACCCATTGTCCCGCACCTGCTTCTGATATTCAGGTTAACACCCAAACTCTTTGCTTTGTGATTCTTTAACATGTTTGGATGGCATGTAAACATAGTTTCTTTTGTTGGACACTGATTGAATGCTCCAGCTCATCATTCTCATGTTGAATATTTATCTGAAATCTATGTGGACGTGTGTATTATCATGCCTTATCTAATTTTGGCTGACAAGAAGCAAAAAGATCTTGAGTGCCCCAAAAAAAAACTGTAGCAGTGACCGTTATTGTGGCATCTGCAGGTTCTGAGATGTGGTCCACCACCAATGAACAAGGCCATGGCTGCTCACCTCGAGGCACTTGGATATACTCCAGAAATGCTGTTCCAGTTCTAATCACTTCCATACGGTTGTCCAATTATTTGGACCGAGATTCGTCACTCCTACTCGGTCCACATAAGGAACTTTTTTTCATCTCTTTTAAGCCGTATTTTGTTTCTCTTGTGACTAAAGAAACTGATGAGCTTGGAGCATAGATTTTGTAATTGATCTTTTGCTTTAACCTATAAAAAGAATTTCCATGAGGTTTTTAAATTAGGGATTTGCAGTGGTATAGCTTGGAAACTGTAGATCTATCAAGTTGAAAATAGGTCACAATAACCTAAATCAGGGCAAGATTGACCCCGATAGCCATTACCAATTATTGCACCGTTGATAATTGAAAATTTGTTGATGGCAAGATAATACTTTTGGTGACCTTATTACTCTAGAGTTGATTGCTATGCACATTTATAATTCAGTACCAAGTCCTGCAAACGCATGCTCTAAAGATATATGTGCATACCATCTCTCTTCCTACTTATACAAGCAACGTTTTGAGTTCTCCATGTGTTTTAGGAAGATAGATTTCTGTCTAAATATTTAGAAGTAGATTAGGCTAATTTTGAATTTACATATTTACAGTTCCCCATTACAGAGTTAATGTAGGGAGTTAGATTTTCTATTTTCTCCCTTTTTTTCCCATTGAAAATCAAACTTGAATGAGAGCATCTGAGCGGTGCCTGTAGCTTAATTATGAAGCCACGCCAGTGACAACATTTGGTATAGTACCGGTCGAACAATTAATATGTGGAAAATAAGCTTTAATTTGATAGTCAGTGATTTCATCTCACGGTAACTGCCGGTTCCACAAGATGGTAAGGTTCAAATATAAAAGGGTCTTCAGTGAGTCTCTTTTGAAAATGGGTTTTTGAGTTTTGACGGTACATGCCAACTTAATTGCATAATCCTTAAGCCAGTACCATGCACTCATAACTTTCGGGCAGCGGTTCAAGCTCTTGCAACGCATGTAGAAGTTTATTTTTTTTAAGACAGTCTTTTTTTTTTTTAAATGTGAGTGGAGTAAATACTTATGAATATTTGAGAGTTGTAAATATCAGTTATAAATTTCATATAATATAAGTTATAATCTGAGTATTAGTCTCATGTAATTAAAAAAAAAATACATAATTCTTATTGTCAAAAAAAAAAAAAAAAACATAATCCTTCAATTGTGTATCATTTTGGTCTGAAAAGATGAGATGCAAATAAATGTTAACAAGATCTATTTACTTTGAGGAAGCAGATGCAGGTGAGCTAACCATCTTTAAATATTGAGTTACTATCGTGAACTTGACAGCAGATCCCTAAATGAAAAATCATTTCCATTTTCCAAGATTTAAACAAAGTTGGTTCAAAATTTAAACTCTAGTTGGGAATGGCATATTCATGAATCATGCCACCAAGTCCCACCCAAGATGTAGGATCCTGCTAAATATTTGCTTAGGAAACAACAATATCTTAAAACAAAAAAACAAAATAAAGACTCGTACTGATGCAATTATGCATTAATAATAAGCATTTGGGTATTTACATTTATAGCTTTGCGGGGTGTATTGTATCTGGATCTGGGTATTCTTTATAAAGTTATAAATGGTCACCAGAGATGTTCATGCTAGTTGCTACTGAACATTTCAAAATATTGCACAAATTACCAGGATTATTTAAAAAATTTTATCAGGACTCAGTTAACTTGTGGAGAAAGAATTGGATTGAATTTTTTTATATTTTATTTTATGATGATGAGGACATTGGAGATACAAAAATTGAGCAGTGGGGTTCGGCTCCAGTTTCGCCTGCCCTGGTTTTAAACTGTGATTAGCACAAGGATACTTAACCATTTTGCAAATCACAAATCTGGTTATATATAATTATTTTCTATAAATAATTTCGTTTTCCCCAACATTAATAATCTAATGCATTAGTTAGTTGACCTAATTCAATTATTGTAGCCAAAACAAATATTTCAAAATATTTGTCCTTGGCCAACTTTTTGTCTGTCTCCACAACTCAAGTGGACCCATAAATTTCAGTTACTCACCAAATTCCTACCTAGGGAAATTTCAGAAGTATTTATCTTTATTATTTTTTTGACATATTATTGGATAAATGAAGAAGTATTAAAGTATGGTGGTGGATGAGTTACCTTATGTTCAAGGCAAGAGTTGCATTCACTAATTTAAAATAGTTTACGATTTAATAGCACTTGAATTTTAGTATTTAAGTACATGATAAAAAAGGCTATTATATATCTTCTTTTTTTTAATAATTATGATTCGAGTTATAACTGATAAGTTGGGTAGTATTTAATTTAAGTTGGGTAGTATTTAATTATTTAACTGATACATAATTAATATAATTTTTTGCTTTTTAAATAAGGCCAGCCAGCTGCGAGAAGAAGTCAGTGGAGAACTAAAGCCCGCTTCAACAGAGAGACCCTATTCCCACGCTACTTGAAAGTCTTTGCCCACAAGAGAAGAGACACCAAGCAAAAAAACTAAACTACTGAAGCACAGTTTACATCAACAACAACAGTTTTGTTTTTGTTTGGTGTGTTCCCCTCTTGGTTTTCCCTTACGGTACGAATTCTGAGCAAGCTTTACGACAAGAATCTAGACATCAACTTCCATTTTGTTTTTTTTCTCATTCTTGATTGGTTTTCTTTCTTTTATTGGCATTTTTGTTGTGGGTTCGTGAGGTTGGATTCGATTTCATCTGGGTTTAGTTTCTTTTCACTTGTCGTTTGCAATGCGGAGTGAGAAGTGGTGAATGAGGAATCATTTGATATCTGTTTGTGCGGTGATGGTGTTCTTTCTTTGTTTAGTATTAGACCAAAGCTCATTTGACCTTCTGGTTATTTGTCATTTCTGCAAAAGGTTGCAGCTTTTATTGCAAAATTTGCATTCAAGAGTATCTTGTCAGAATCATAGCAGGTTTCAATTGATCTTGAATTGAAATGGCTGTTGTTTGAAAGCATTGCCGATTTTCTTGGATTAGATTATTGCAATGGGTGAGAGGAATGCGTCTTCTTTTGGCTTCATTTCTCGAAATTTTTTGTTTTTCTTGCTGGCAATCACATCAATTTTGTTCTCCCTATCTTGGTTCTTTGTATTGCGTTCTGCTGGCCGTCCTCGTTTGGTTGACCATAGTTTGTTGTCCAATTCCGCGCCCCTCTCCATAATTGATAATGGTAGTTCAAAAGAATCAAAACCTAAGAGTCTAGATCATGTTAAGAATAGTGTGCAGCAGAAAGAGTTACCCCAAAAGAAAAAAGATATAAAGTGCAATAAAAATAAAAAAGGAGTTCTTAAGGTTTATATGTATGATTTACCTCCTCAGTTTCACTTTGAGCTTTTAGATTGGAAATCACGAGGGGGCGGTATTTGGCCTGATATTAGAACAAGAATACCGCACTATCCTGGTGGTTTGAACTTGCAACACAGCATAGAGTATTGGCTTACTCTAGATCTCCTTGCTTCGGAGCTTCCAGACAACCCAAGTGCTTGTGGTGCAATAAGAGTGCACAACTCCAGTGAAGCCGATATTATATTTGTACCATTCTTTTCATCATTGAGCTATAACAAGTATTCCAAAAAGAGTCCGCAACAAAATAAGAGCAACAACAAAGTGTTGCAAGAGAAGGTGGTGAGATTTGTGACAAGTCAAGAAGAGTGGAAGAGGTCTGGTGGAAGAGACCATTTAATCCTGGCTCACCATCCCAATAGTATGTTAGATGCTAGGACAAAGCTGTGGCCAGCAATGTTCATACTTGCGGATTTTGGGAGGTACCCTCCTCACATTGGCAATGTTGATAAAGATGTTATTGCCCCTTACAAGCATATGGTCAAATCCTATGTCAATGATACATCTGAGTTTGACAGCCGTCCAATTTTGCTGTATTTCCAAGGAGCCATATATCGAAAAGATGTAAGTGCTCTTCCTCTTTCTGTTGTTGCCTGTTTGCAATAGATTTCAAGGTGGAAATATGTGTTTAATTATCCTCAATTTCTTCTTTAAAATGTTACCCAGTAGTATTAAACTATGATGCTATGTGGTTTTCGAAAATCCTTTCATTTGTCTGTACTTGTGTCTAATATCTTATCTTTTCTTTATTATTATTATTTTTTTTTTTTTGTTACCTATGAATGAATGAATTAATGAACGATAAAAAGTGAAAAGTCTTCTGCTGCCCTTCAACGTTTTTTCTATATAATCTGAATTGAGAGTCATCAAATCAACTAATTATGATAATTTTTAGCTGTGATTATATAATCTTTTTCAGGAAATTGAATCTTCATGTTAGCCCTTGCATATATTTGTTCAATTCCTAAAGTTTGCTATGTTTTCTGTATGGTACCTCAGACAATCTTACATTGTCTTTTGGCCATGCATACTTCTTGAACCTTTTTTTTTTTTTCTAAGAACTGTAATTAATGTGTTATAGTTGCTGCCAAGGAAACTATTTCGTTCCCATACCACATACTATCCTGCGTGCAGGCTTCTGTGAAAAAGATGATGTATATCTTCTGATTTGTGGCAAATCTTGGGAAAATCCACAGAAATTTTACTTTGTGCAAGACACTGATCCATTACGTAATGGAGAACTTTGCGGATAAGATTTCAAATGGAATATGTATATGAGATTTTTTTTTTGAATTATTTTTAACAAACATCTTTCATCTTGAACTTTAACATGGATCTGATTGAGAATCACTATGTCTATGGAAATCTTAGTCAAAAAAGTTGTTCTTGGTTTTGTAACCACTTCTCTAAATGGCATGATCTTCCATTCTTTAAATCTAGCATTCTTTAAATCTTGCATTCTTTAACTTTCTGAATATCTGTATTTTCTAGCCTCCATATATTTTATGCATAATTTTATGGACTTGTGTGTAATTATGGATATTCTTGCTGGTAAAGAAAGGGTGTACCTGATGGATTTTTTTAATAAATATCTCCAAATTAATTTGTCTCAAAAGATTTTCATAACATTTTGATCTTGTTAAACATCGTCCAGATATTCTCACCTAGAACTACTTTGCTCTTTTGCCTGTTCATGCAATCTGTTCTCTCTTTTTTTTTTTTTTTTTTTTGCCCTTTAGGTGTCCTTGTTTCTTTTATATATATCTAATATCACTGTAGTTGCTTATATTCTTCTTTTGTTCCTCAAATTCAGGGTGGCTCTGTACGACAAGAGTTATTTTACCTTTTAAAAGATGAAAAAGATGTGCATTTCTCATTTGGAAGTGTTCAAAAGAATGGAATCCACCAAGCTAGCCAGGGAATGCACTCTTCCAAATTCTGCCTCAACATTGCAGGTGACACTCCATCATCAAACCGCCTCTTTGATGCCATAGCTAGCCATTGCGTACCTGTCATCATCAGTGATGAAATTGAGCTCCCTTACGAAGATATTCTTGACTACTCCGAGTTCTGCATATTTGTTCGCACATCAGATGCTGTGAACGGAAATTTTCTAATAAACCTAATCAGGAATATCAAAAAGGATGAATGGACTCACATGAGAGACAGGTTGAAAGAGGTTCGGAAATTCTTTGAGTTTCAGTTCCCTTCCAAGGATGGTGATGCTGTTCAAATGATATGGCAGGCTGTGGCTCGGAAAGTTCCTGCCATGAGAAGGAACATTCACAAGTCTAGGCGATTCTCTCGGACTGTTACTGGGAAAGAGGAAGGATTAAAATTGATACCATCACAACCAAAGTTTTGGTGAATGAGAAAGTTCGCATTCTTTATGGCATGGTAGTTTCAAAACATTTTGATGCGAAATACAGCAATAGAATTTTTGCTGCATTACAAAGGTGAGAATTGCAAAGTGTTTTTGCTGCAGATTGTTGAGACTGAAACTGCAATGCCAATACTCCATTGTACAAAGAGCGGGGGAAGATCATGTATGAATAAAGATATTTAATGATCATATTGGTTCATTCTTTCATTTTTTTTTTTCACTTTCTGGGTTTATAATTATGATTTGCCTGGATTAAGTGGACTGTTAAAACAAAATATATAAACTGTGTGGAGGAAAATTAAATTATTAATACTCTTAAATTCAAATAAATGACCTAATGTATGTGTTGAATTTGAGGATCTTGTTAAATTACATTAAACCTAACTTCAATAAATCCAAAAGTAATTATTCATGATTTTTTATTTGTTTTATATGCTACTATTTTTTAATATTAGATAATTATTTTTTAGTTACTGTAAGTTAATCATTTTTGTAATTACTTCTAGGCTACTGTTAAGTCTTATTATGTGTGGCTGATTTTGTTTCGTTCTGCTTGTAACATTGTACCTTAATTTTAGCTAATTTACCGTTTGAAAATTTATTAAAAAAAAAAAAAAAAAAGAGGGTATTGTAACAAAGGTGCCCTTAAAATTTAGCCAAATTTTACTTTTGGTCATATAACTTGTCTTCAATTACAAATAGCACCTCAATTGCCCCTTTTTATAATTCTAACTGCCCATTTATCTAAAACCTCCCCAAAACCCGACATAACCCAAAAACACCAAAATGGCTCTATCTTCGCTTCAGCTTCATCTTCTCCCTCCTCATCTCTTGAACATAACATCTCAAAAACGTCACCGTTTCGCACGCTTCAAAACTTCAAGCCTGTCATCAATAAACGGCGCGCTTGCTACCAGAAGAAGAATTTTACCCATTGTTGCCTCCGCCAAAGCTGGTGCTGCTGCTTCTTCTTCTTCCTCGCTCTACGCCACAAGCACCAGAGAAATTGAAAAAGAAGAAGGAAATGGCTTCCACAGTGTCAACATCGCCGAGGACGTAACCCAGGTTCTGCTTTTATCCTTTTGCCCCTGTGTTACGTCACCAATGTACTTATTTGAAAATGCAAAATACTAGGCACGTTTTAAAATCTTTACTGATATGAGCAGCTGTTGACAAAATTGATATATAGTTGATTGGGAGGACACCAATGGTGTATCTCAACAAAGTTACAGAAGGTTGTGTCGCGAATGTTGCCGCTAAGCTTGAATCTATGGAACCTTGCCGTAGTGTTAAGGACAGGTAACATTCTTTACATTTTTCCTGATTTCCTTGGATGCTGAAAGCATTCAATGTTTACTGCGACCCACTATCATTCAGTACGTGGGGTATTTGTTTGTGATGGTAAACGATAAGTTACAATATCTATTTTGTAGTATCTTATAAGGTTGTGCATGTGCACTAATGATGTGTAATTACTGACTCTTCTATTTGTAAATATTTGATTCCTCAGAATTGGTTATAGTATGATAACTGATGCTGAAGAAAGTGGAGATATCACTCCTGGGAAGGTAATCGACTAATATTTAGCGTAACCATTGTGAAAATGCACATTGAGATATTTTTATCTCCTAACTACCTTTTCTTTTCTAAGCCTTTAGGCTTAGATGTATTGTTATGAAAGTGGCGTCTTAGTTTTGATCATGTTCAGTGCATGTTATCCAATTTTTTCTTGCATTTTGCAGACTGTGTTAGTCGAACCAACTACTGGAAATACAGGACTTGGAATTGCTTTTGTTGCAGCAGCGAAGGGATACAAACTTATAGTCACCATGCCTGCGTCAATAAATCTTGAAAGAAGAATCCTTTTACGTGCATTTGGAGCTGAAATTATTCTGACAGACCCAGAGAAAGGTCTGAGAGGAGCCCTTAATAAAGCTGAAGAAATCATTCTGAGCACTCCAAATGCCTACATGTTTCAACAGTTTGATAATATGGCTAATCTAAAGGTTGTTTATGTTTTCTTTGCATTACCCAATTTAATAATGCTGTTGGCTTTTCTCTATAGTTGCATTCATCAAGATCGATTCCCATGAATTTCAGATTCACTTTGACTCTACTGGACCGGAAATATGGGAGGATACTCTGGGTTGTGTTGACATATTTGTTGCTGCAATTGGTACTGGTGGTACCATTACAGGCACTGGGCGCTTTTTGAAAATGATGAATAAAGAAATTAAGGCAAGGATATTACTATGGTGAAGAACTTGAACACTTATCTTTTCGATGTTGTGATAAGTTTTGTGCAGTTTGTCGCTTATGTATTCTAAAGTTAAGTTATCTAGACCATAGATTTCTACAGTAAGATCTGAATTCTGAGATGGTGGAATGATAGGGAACAGGCTCATAATCTATAAGATTTCAACATTACTTTTCAGAGTCAGAGTTTGCTTTACAACTGTCTCAACTGTATCAGTAGAAGGTACATTGTAATAAGGTAGTTTTAAATAAGATTTGAGTGTTTAACTTCATTTCCTTGAAGAAATGTACATAGGGCAGGCATTATATGAATCTGCTGAGTGGCAATGTGTGAGTTTCATCGTGGCATCTTGTCGGGGTTATGTACCTTTTTGGATGACAGCGTGTGGTTTCCTAATTTTTCTTCTTTTGTCTAATTAGGTAGTCGGCGTTGAACCTGCAGAAAGGAGTGTAATATCCGGAGAAAATGCAGGTAAAAGCATTTTATCTTCACTTTAATTTTTGTGAATTTTTTCTAGCTGTCATTCCTGCTTACAGCTGTAATACCTCCGTACAGGTTATGTGCCTAGCATCTTAGATGTGCAATTGCTTGATGAGGTTATCAAGGTAAAGAAAAATTCTTCCGCTTCTTTCACTTTGGTTATTTAAAGAAAATACGTTTTAATGTTTGCATATTGTTTTATTAATCTTCTGGCTTCCAGATTTTTATTATTCCTTACAGATCTACTTTCATGCTTGAAATTGTTGAGGTTTAATCAGTTTATTTCTTTGAGTCCCTTGTGAGTAGTTGTGAGTATACTGCCAAGCTTTAATTGGTCTGATTGACGACAATGTACACATCAAAAGGTTGAATCTGTCACATGTTTCGAAGTATTTATCCCTGTAAGAGTGTACTTTTTGGTCCTTACTTGTTATATTTCTTCCTGCAGGGATTTGTACCACCCTATTAAGTTATCTAGTTTTCCGTTATGTGGTCCTATGGACTAGGAACTCTTGTTGGGAAGGAACAATATGCAAGGGATCACACATAGTTGGTCACTTATACTAGAAGATTTAGTTCCTTGGTCTTAGACAGTAGTTTTATGTATCAAAATGTCAGTAGTAGATATGAATTGAAGAATTGTAAATATACAGTGTTATATATAATACAATGATTGACTGAGATGAGAGTGACTGTTTTATGGTTTATCATTTTCCACTAGGTGATGCACCCTATTATCAAGTCCTCCTTTGGGCTGAGCTTTTGAATTCATATTCTATTTGATTTGGATTGGCTCAAAGAATAATGCATTCATATAGAAATTGCTTATTAGGTTTCTTAGTTTGTTTCTTCGCATGCTAGATGTCGTTTCGATGAACTCCTAATGTTATCTAAAAATTGCAGGTTACCAATGATGAAGCTGTTAACATGGCAAGGAGATTAGCATTGGAGGAAGGTTTACTGGTAATGTGCTAGTATTGTTCACATGATGTTAAAGCCTCTATAGCTGCCCCTTTTAGTTTGGCCATGATTAACCTTCAGCTGGAAGTTTTTGCTTACAGAAGTAATAAAATCTTTCAAATTTTTTTCCACCTGAAAGGTTTTTGAAACCCGTTCTTTTCCCATTTAAGCTGAACAAATGTTTCACCATTACATTGCCTTTTCCAGCGTAGAAAGCTCCTTATCTGGGTGTGAGCCTCAATAATCCTTTGACCTGCTGAATTCATCCCCCTTTTTGCACCTTTTTTATCAGCTATATCTATATTGCTTGTAGAGCACATTATCCCTCATTTTAAGAGCTAATAGTGCTAATTTATTTTTTCACGCTGCTTTTAGGTTGGCATTTCATCAGGAGCTGCTGCTGCAGCAGCAATCAGCTTAGCAAGAAGGCCTGAGAATTCTGGAAAACTCATTGCGGTGAGGAATTTTGTTTTTAATTTGGATGTTCACTATTGTTTTACTGGTCAAAAGCATAAAGCAACTTGTTTTGAAGTTTTTATGAGAATATATTTGCTTGGTTGGTGAGCAGCATATATAGTATGTGATGCAAACTTATATTATTGGGTAGAATACACAAACATCAAGCTCATAAAGTTGATTTGAGGCATCATAAAAAAGCCTCTGTGCTACAGAGGTCTTCAGCCATGCTCAGCAAACAGTTTTTGTGTCAAAAAGTGGCCTTGAATAGTGACTTATATTGATTATTTGCCTTTGCTTCGTTTTCTTCTTGTGAAGGCAAGCATATCATCCTTTTTTTAAAGGTCCATGAAGAACAAGGTGGATTTTTCAGATCATTTGCAGATTGTCGCATTCTTTGTTGATTCCAATTGGATGTCTAAATGCCCCACTAAAGGAGCTATTCCTAGTCTTCACACTCACATGCATGCACATGCATACAAAATCTGCAAGAATCAAATTAAGACAAGCTTTTTATGTATATCTGGAATTTTGTTGGAAATTTGCCTAAGAATGGAAAATATTTTTCTCACCATAAGCTCCGAACTCGACGCACTTATCTTGATATCATTATCTACCGGATTCTGCTTTTCTGACTTGCTTTTTGATGGTTATAAACCTTAAAGGCTATATTTCCAAGCTTTGGCGAGAGGTACATTCCCACTGTTCTTTTCCGTTCCATATATGAAGAGGTCCAAAATATGAAACAAAGATAGTGTGACTTCACTGTGGATCATCAAGCCTTGGACGGAATTGGCTTGTTTTCATCTTAGAACAGAAGAAACCATCATCTTTCAGTAGGTTTCTAATTTAAATGCTCTTTTTGAATAAATAGTCAGTTTTCCTGGGTCATTAACTCAGTTGTTTACTTCAGCAGGTGTCATTTTGATATTGAGGCACACAATCTCAGATTAATTGCAGCCAGTAACAGAAGTTTTCATGAGATTTTGCACTTTGCAAGCAGTCCAGGCTTTCCTTGTTTCATTTAATTATTTGATTTTTTTTTTTTTCCTTTTATTTCCAAGGTCTAACATTTGGAGGTCTTGCTTTAGGAGGATTACAATGTCACTTTTGTGTTGTATCATTTGTAAATTTATCTGTCAATGTCGATATGGAGCCGTTGTCTCTAAGTCACAGTATTTGCTTACCGATTTTAAACGAAAATGAATCTTTTTGTAGGCGTATAAAATCCGAAATGATCTTTAAGTAGCATAATCTCTCTGTGGGGACGCCATCGTTCCTAAATATGGGTTGTATTTGTATCTTTTTTTCTTCACTTAATCAGATTTAATTTCATTGGTCAAGATGTTTTACTTCTTTTCTGATCCATTATTAATGTTAAAATTCCTAATCATATATGCCTTTGTGGGAATTGAAACTTGGTTATTCTATATTCTTCTAATTGGTTACACTCAAACCATATCTCTTTAGCACAAAATAGACATCAATTGATCTCATCACATGTGCAAATAAAAGCACATGTAACTTCATTCTGTCCATAGGAAGCACTAAGCAGGCGTACAAACAAAATATTGTGATCACTTATTTTGTGTTTGGTCTTGTTTTAGTGGTAGCTTGGAAGCTACCAATAAGACTTTTGCTAATTTCTTCTTTTATCCTCATAAAACCCCATATTCATTATATACAATTAAAATTGCAATGGAAGTTACATATGATTGTCGATTGAGCACTAATATTTCGACTGACACAGGTTGACACCAGGGCAACAAATAACACCGGGTCACAATGACACTGCAGTATATAGCACTGAGATTATGGTGTCATTTCTGTCGTCCTGGGGTACTGCTCATTTATTTTTAATTTTTTTAATTAAAGTTTAAGTTTGCATTAAAAAAATTCCAATTTTCATATATATATATATATATATATATATGTCTAATGGATAATTACAAGAATACAATCATTGTAAGGGAGCGAAGACAAAGTAAATTGCTATGTTTCTTGTAGTGGAAGTGTGCAATGTTGTCTTGTGATGGGGCCGGTGGGCGCATTTAATAGTCCCCATGGGCCACCCATATGAACCTTTGATGTGGACTTTTTATGGGCCTTTGAAAATATCTTGAAAAGTCCAATTATTGCAACTTCTTGACAATTTTGCACTAGCATTAACTGGAAATCTTTCTTTGTGTTTTTAATTTGTCATTTGCTTTTTTCCCTCAAAGAAAACAGCACAAATTTTTGGTAGGTTATTAAGAGCACTAATTCAAATATCTAAGATTGGGGGGAAAAAAAAAACAGTTTGATTTAAAGGTAAATTTTTATCGCGGAATAAGAATGAAATTTGTTTGTTTAAACTTTGCTAAATGGTTGAACTAATTAAGATTAATGTTAATCATTCAGCACAACAATAAATACACTCTAGCTTTGCCTGTGAGTCAAACAAAGTTTGGGTTACATTTTTTCCCTCTTCAAAGAAGAAATTAATGGCATTAATTAGACATTTATGACACATTTATCAAAATTAATTTTCTTTTCTATTTAGAACTTGCATCATTATTGACTGTAGGGATGACAAACTTGACAAACTGGTCCATCCAAGTTAAATATCTATATATCCAGTTCAATTGGACTAAATAATAGTCCATTCAAAATATTTATAGATGTGCATGTTTTTTAATATATCTAAATAGACATTGGATGGATATGGATATTAGAGGGATATCCAATATCCAATCCATTTTTCCGTAAATTTGTAGTGAGTTTTTAAAATTACTGATTTTAGGAAATATAAATAAAGGCAATTAAAAATTTCATAATGTAATATATTATTAATTAACTAGTTTAAAAATATAATTATTAATTGATTATATTATTTTTTAACTTAAAAATATAAATTTAATATCCACAGACATTCATAAATATCTATATACATATGGATAAAATTCATATCCGCATCCAATATTTTAAATTGGATATGGATATAAACATATCGATTATGAATAATTATAAATTTACATAGCGATTATGGATAAATATAAATTTGCACATGGATGGATAACCCATCCATAGCTAGATATATGCCATTCCTAATTGACAGTACGAATGATATTTGTTTATCAAAGGTTAATTAGGTTCAAAAAAATTTTATGACCTTAGGCATGAACTAGACGACAAAATTAGCATCAATTATCATCACCCCAGGTGGCCCATAAATATTTAGCCTAATTTGAAGGCAATAAAGCTCACACAATAAATGCTGTGGACTTAGCTCATTTCATTTTCAAAAATTATAGCAGAGACGTTGATTTGCTTTTTAAAACATTATATAATAATCATAATAATAATGTTTGGCTGAATTTTCATTTCCCAAGCGTATAGCGGATCAAAGCAGTGGGATCGCATAGTAATCGATGGCAATATTATAATTTAGGATTATTGTAGACTCTTGGCTGAAAATTTATTAACTGTCAGACTTTTCTTCACTGTGTGCTTATTAGAAAGGAGTAGTGCTAGAGAGAGAGAAACACGAGAGAAGCACGAGAGAAACACTAAAGAATTTTTTTCTCTCTCTCTACCCACTCACTCTCTCTCTACTATTTTCTTCATTGTTTCTCTCATCTTTCTCTCGTGTTTCTCTACACCAAGCATTTTCCATTAGAAAGTGCCTGCCAAGTTCTCAACTTTTTTGTGAAAATATTGAATGAAAAAAGTGAAACCCTTTAACCTCAAGAATAGAACGAAACATTACTCAACTAAACAAATGCTTTGTGAAATCAGGTTCCTAATATGAATATTATGATTTAACTGAGGTTTAAGAATTTGCAACTTGTGGTCCCTTTGCATTTTTATCCATAATTAATTTTCTTGCAAAGAAAAAGAGGCAATTCATGAGGATCATAACCAGAGGAGGTGGCTCTTACTTCACATGCCAGCCATGCAATGTTAGGTAGAATCGATAGCAATGTCTGAAAGTGATGTGATGATGGGTTTCATTTAAAGTAGGGTTTTGGTTTATTATAAAACAAATCAACAGAAGTGACATCTAATGTATTCATGAAATTTGAAGAGATAGACAGCAAGGTAGATTATTCTTCATTTTGTTTCCTTTTTTCTTTTGGTTATTTGATTAAATGGGAAAACCAATATTGATGGCCAGGGTTTGCTTTTCAGTGTGAATGTGTTAATTAAAATGCTTTCTGTACGTTGTGTGATAAAAGGGAGAAACCTAACACGTTAATGGGTCATCAAAACACATCAAAGATGTAGAAATAAAATTAACCTAACAAGTTAAATGTTATCATCAAAACGTATCGAAGATGATATCTTGTGGACCTCTCATATAAAATATGTTTACGACACCATGCACGTACGCCTTGTTAACTTGTTAAATTTTTTTTAATCTATATCTTCTCTTCGAACAAATATTATTTAATATGATAATCACCACAAGTGATAGATAATAATAACCGAATATTAAATTCTCTTCTGATTTAAACTTCTTTTAAATAAAATACGAATGTTCTTCGAGAAAGTAGAAATCTTTTCAAAAGATTTACAAGAGGAGGTTCTATTTATTATTACTATTATTATTTTTAAGCTACGCAAATATTTTCTCTTTTTGCTAGCTTTTTTATCATGTATGAATATTGAATATTGGAAAAACCACTGTGTTAGTTATAAAAAAATGAATATTAATAATCGTAATATATATGTAAGTGCTTTCATAAAAAGTTCTTTTAAATTAAAGTACTTTCTAGTTAATAGGATTTTTGTGAATTTTTTTATAGCTAAAAATGAACATGTAATCCATAACTTCTTTGGAAAGTACGTCACATAAGATGTATAGTTATCTGCTCTTTGATCTTAAAATGCGGGAAAAAATTGAGAAATCTTTAAAACCATGGATGTAAAATGTTTAAAACTTAAAATGCTTAAATTGTACGGTTTATACATTTTTTTTGGATTCTCCCACACTTTAAATTTCTAAATTGGAACATTTCTATACACACACACATACACATATACATGTATATACACTCATTTATTGTTTATCAACAAGGTAACATTTTTAACATTATTAAACTTTTGAAAAAGTTATGATGTAAAAGAGAAATATATCTATGACTTAGAAGATAAATCCAGTATTTTTCATTTAAAATTACCTTTTTAGTGAAAAGAAAAGCAAAGCTAAAAATGACAAAGAGGGATTTTTTTAAAAATAAAGATATTGTAGTATTACTCCATCTACCATTCTCCATTGATGCTAATTACTACACAGAGTAGTTGTTACGCCAATATCTAATAAAATACGTACGTGCATTGTCCTTTTTTATTTTGAATTCATTGGTACACCCATTTACTACCTAAAAATTTTAACACAGTCTAATTTATACAATGAGTAGTGATTGCTACTACCAGAATAAATAAATAAATTTCATATATGATGAACACTGAGTCTAGTTATGAAGTGCCAAAGAGAAATGTAAAATGAGCTACCTAAATTATATGACATTATTATAGTACACGCTTTCACCAGAGAGAAGATGCAAAAATACTGAGGCTATAACATGCTTAAATCACCGCAAATAAATGAGTTCAGCACCATTTCATTTAATTTTTCCTTCTCTGGCTACCCACATTTTCTCTTTTTGCTAGCTTTCTGATGCATGATTAGCTGCAAGCTTACTATGTCACATGCCCATCTTCAATAGGAACCATCGAGTCATTTTGCAAATAAAAACAAAAAATAAAAAATTTCAAAGTTTCTTCATCTTTAGCAGTCAGGTTTCTTTTAATTTTTTTATTTTATTTTATACATGTCGGATAAAAATATAAAAATATTTAATAGAGACTTAAGCGATGAGTAGAATTTCTACTAGAAATGAAAATGCCATTCTCCTCTTTTCAAACCTAATTTGTTAATGCAGTGAAATTTTTTCTTGTAATTTTTTGGTAACTTGTGAAAGATTTTGCATGGATTGTTATCACACACCGAAAGGTCAACAGGATCACATGTTTCTCTCATAATAATTTCCAAAAAGAAAGAGTCGAGGCAACCATTTTTGCCTCATTTATATGCAAGACTTTCGTGACATTATGCAATTTACTTTATATGTATATGGCTATTATTCCTCTCAAATATATGCTATAGGATCTTATTCTTTTTTAATTGCTTCGACTAATTAACTTTGCATTTATACATACACGCCCATACAAGAAAAGGTTGAGTGTTCACGTTTCTAATTACCATTAATTTTAATCTTATTTTGCACAACTCATACCCACTACAAAAGTAAGCTATATTAAGCCAATAGCTTCTGCATAGAGTCGTAATCTCAATTATAGATATCATTCTATTATTTATTAACATTAATTCATGAGTTTCTAGGCAGTAACACGAAAGGATTAGGTGTTTTTAAATTCAAACATGACGTTAGTCAATATAATTTCATCCTAACTCTTGCGTAAAAATAATATGAAGATCTTCTTTGAAATTGAGTTCTTTTAGGATTTTAAGGATCTTGTGTGTCA
This sequence comes from Citropsis articulata, assembly GCA_030449925.1. Lineage (NCBI taxonomy): Eukaryota > Viridiplantae > Streptophyta > Magnoliopsida > Sapindales > Rutaceae > Citropsis > Citropsis articulata. The sequence continues at coordinate 5,122,111 of JASUUH010000211.1, read as the reverse complement.
GTATGAAATAAATATATAATTATTTTTGTTTTTCATTTCTAAAGTGAGTCAGATTCCAAATTATTAATATCGTCCTAAATAATTTAGGACAACCACAAAGTGATATGGACTAACTACAAGAATAGTACTATAAGAATAGTGAGTACATTTTGCAAATTCTATTGCAACTTAATTTAAACTCATGCAAAAACACATTAAAAGAGTAAGTAACTGTGATTAGCTTACTTCTCGTGCACTAAAGTTAATTACATTTTACAAAGAGAGAGATCCCAACTTTTCAGAATCTCAACTACAAGTCTAAACCCCATAGAGAAATCAAACTCTTAAAATTTTTTCTCTTGTGCTACTTTATTTTTTTTATCCATTGATTTAAAAAACTCAAACTAAAACAAAGAAAAATAACCCACCCCAAAAAAAAAAAAAAAACACAAGAAGACAATTATATCAGAACATTGAATCAGATAATTCCATAATCTGATTAATCTCTTCAACTTGACCAGTTGATTCATCCAAGAGCCACTTCTCAAGAAATGATAATGGAGGATTATGGATGTTCTGATCAGATCTTTGCCTCTTCTCAGCATTTGCTATGATATCATTGTTATCATTATTATTATTATCAACTTTAGTACTCTGATCTTCATTATTTGCAGAGTCTTGGGTGCTACTGCCTTTTGCACTTGAGTCACCAGTACTGGCCTTATCCCATGTCACATTGTTCAAATTCTGCTCAAATGACAAAATTGATATAAATTCTTCATTTGAAATCAAATCACCGCCACCCCCACCCCCACCACCACCACTACCGCCACCCTCTTGCTCCTCTTTTGGCCTGTAAGTACCACCCGAATTCTCAATGCTTCTATTGTCAATAATATTTCCATTTCCTTTGATCAGAAGTGCGCTGGAACTATTACTACTAGTCTTTGGTGATGATCTCATCCAGCCTTCGAGCAGACGGGAAATGTTCTCGGTGCTCGAAGCATAGGAGCTGCCTTGTTGGTGTAGCCTGAGATTATTATTTGAGGCGGCTTGGTTGGAAAAATCTAAGCTCCTCCTTTCATTACTGAAGCTGTTGCTTGTCGTTGACGCAAACGGATGAGTATTATTACTGGTAGCTGATGAGTCTTGAGGCATATGGGGTTCCAAAGCTGCTGATTGAAACTTCTTGAGCTTCTTTTTCAGATGTGTGTTCCAGTAGTTCTTTATATCATTGTCTGTTCTTTGTGGTAGATATGAAGCTATTGCTGCCCATCTACTCATCAAAAACATTAATACAAATTTAATGTCATCAAAAACAGAATTATTATATATATATATATTATTTACCAATATTAAAAAGATATTAAAAAAAAAAAAGTGGGATATATGTTTGAAGATTACTTGTTACCCAATAAAGCTTGCAAATGAATGATCATCCCTTCTTCATGAGGAGTGAAATTGCCTCTCTTGATGCCGGGCCTGAGGTAGTTAGTCCATCTAAGCCTGCAACTTTTGCTACACCTTAACAACCCTTTCGATTTGCAAAACACAAAGCCGATTGATTGATCAAAATTCAAGATAAATTAATAAGATATATTTTAAATAACCTTGAAAATTTTAATTATATAAATAATTACCTGTGTTGGTGGGCACTGATCTCCAGTTTCCAGGACCATGTTCTTGGATATAAGAAACTAAAATGATGTCTTCTTCAGGGGTCCATGGACCTTTCTTGATTCCAACTTTATCACAGCAGGGAGGTCTTCCCATGGCTGCTATTAGGAAGAATAATAATAATGATAATTTGGCTTCACTATCTTTTCTTCTCTTTGTTTTGTTGTCGAGGCTTTCAAATAGTACCCACAACTCTATGTGAGAGTATTTATATACATTGGTGACTTGACGATATGAGGAGGAAGCAACCTTATTTTATTGTTATTTTACTAGAAACCCAGTTGGTGATTTTGATGGCTATATGGCCGAAGTGATGACCTGGCCAATCTTTATTAATTGTAGTAATTAAATTTCCTTTTAAATGCACAGTCAATCTGGAAACCCAAGTTGAATATCTTCTCTAGCTTTCCTTTCTGACTCACATGTATGCCGCAGTAGCTCTTCACCAAAGTTGGGGAACCTCACAGTCCTTAGTCTTTATTTCTCTTTCTCATGAACCCCTCTCTCTCTCTCTCTCTCTCTATCTGTGATGTGAGTTTACGGGTAGACGTGTAATTGAAGTTGCGTCTTAACTCTGTCGTATGATAAGAGAAATGGTACGATTATCGTGCATACACATACTTACACTGAATTGCTTTGGTCAGGTGGTAACAAAAAGATTAATAGTGGGAATTACAATATATTCCAATAATATTATGTTAATTATGCAAAAAAATTTCATCGAGCTTTTTGTCTTTTCAATAATTTTCAAGGAGATGACACGGTTGGTTCAATCTCTTATAGTAAAAGCAAAGAGAGATTGTCCCTCATCACACTGATATTAGAGGGGGATCATTTAATGTGTTTTGCCATGGTTAAAACTTAAAAGTATGCTAAACCAAAAATACAAAGAAAAGACAAGACTGCAACGATGATATGTTGGGAGCTGGTAGTACGATCTTTCAGGCACAATAAACATCCCTTTTTTTTTTTAGTGTTTTATTCCAAAAGATCAGTTGAAGATTCAATATATCTCAAGAACCGGCAATCAAGCTGTAATGATTTAACTAAGTTTGCACTTCATCTTCACAGATCTTTTGTGTTGATTAAAGATTTTCCACAAGAACTATCTTGATATCTCTGAGGTTTTTCATCTTGATTTTATGAGAATTTCTCTATTCAAAAAAAAAAAAAAAAAAAAAACTCCACTAACACAGCTCAAATATTTGTCCAAAATGGTACAATCAATTCTATTGCAGTGAAGACGCGTACATATCAGAATTAGAATTAGCCGCAGGACATCCGTTTATGGCTTTATGCAAACTAAGGGAACACGTTTGCATTCAAAGATTTCCAAAATTTTAGGGCGGCGAGTAATTTACAGGTCACCAACCCATCAACAAAATTTGCGGTCCAAATTATGCTTCTGTCCCCAAATCCGTTGCGTCATTTTCTTTAAGCATTTTAATAATTTTTAATTGGTTTCAAAATGTCACATGTGGGCACCCAAAGTTACCTGCCCATATTTTATTTTTGAGCAGGGAGTAATGCAACACTTAACACGTTATTTATTAATCTAAAATCTAATAGTTTACAAACATCACGTTATTAATAACTAACCGTCACTTAAACACGTGATAGAACTATTCACGAGTACCGCAAAATTTTTTGAATCCCAGCTTAATGATTTTTTCTTTTTTAATTGTTGGATATTCAAAATAGGTCTAAGATTATTATCATGTACAATATTTGTTTATTTGAGATTCTATATGATTGAAAATCTCAGCAATTATAGCCATATCAAGTCGAGTTAAAGTGAAGATTGCATTGGTGTAGCAACTACCTCATGACTTCTTGATGCATTCAAAAGATAATATGAAAGCTGCTCCATATGAAACACACTTTGCATTTTTAAATTGGGGAATGAAGAAGGAGATGCATAATTATGGACACTTCACCTTCTCCATTTATATGAAGGAATAAATTGCACTATTAAAAATCCCAATTCCAGAAGTTCCAAAGCTGTATCTCCAACACTCATCTAAACCAAATTCTGTAATATAAACCCTTCATTGAAAACCATTGAATTCATTGCCGATTTTCAATCTAGAAGGTTTGATTTTGGGGAATTTTTTACTGGGGTTTATCTACAGCTTGCGCAGCTAATAAATCCTTTGTTTCTCCCTTTCAGCATCTTTCTGCTAATTTCTAAATCTTTTGCTACTTCAATTCCCATGAACAGCGAATTACTAGATACTGACTTCTACTGCAGTTGCATTAAGTTTCAAACCAGAAACACTGTAAACCACTTATTAGAGCCATAGTTCAAGTGAAATCCAAAGTATACTCAAATGCCTATAATCAACCCTCTAAAGTGGCAGTGTAATAAGGCAACAGTTACATAACTTCTCAAGTTTCAAGTTGAAGTTCCTATGATGCGGTTACCAACTCATTGAGAAATTGAAATAGATCACAAAAGTTGAAAAATCCAGGGATGAACTTGAAAAACATAATGGAATATTTGGAGACTGTATACTTACAGCTTCCTTTGCTTGCATCAATTCTACACGTCAAACATTACCATATCCACAAACAAAATAGCTTGCCAGAACCAGGAGAGCTACCTACATCAAGCATGAGCTCCAATGTCAACAGTAGAAGTGAGATCATTCCTTGCTCTCATATCATTGTTTTTGCCATTGAATCAAGGGTTAGAAGCACAACAGAATATATATAACACAATATCCAGTAATAAGTTGCATCCATAAAAGATGAATAACATTAATCAGACTTGATAACACCAACTTCCTCATTTGTAGTCTATTTTCCGAATTTAAGAACCGTGTGGTTTAAGTGACATGAGATCACAAGTTCGGAAGAGTAGTAGAAAAAAACACAGACTAGGAACTTAGAGGAGCATAGGGGACTTGAAACATGTCCTAGAGTAAACTGGGTTACAATTTCAATATGAAAAACAATGTCACTGAAAAAAATATTAAAAAAATAAAGTCTAATCCACAAATAGTCACCACACGGATGAAAACAAAAATCCAGTTGATAGGACAGGAAAACTCCACTTCTCTTATTTTTCAAGTATTTTGAATAGTTCATCACTTGAGCCACAGCCCCATGACAGATAAAAATTATCTAAAGAAATCTAGCTACAGCCCCATGACAGAGATTAATTATCTTAATAAATACAGCCTGCAGTCTGGTCCTACATCAATCATTGGCAGCTTAAACTAATGATCTGACCCGCTCATAACTAATGCAAGTAAATACGCTGACCCAAAAGAAATTGTTCGCAATCACCATATACATGCAGGTCATTAAAGTCAACAAAAGGAAACCACTATCACAAGGAACTTCTACTACAGAAACGGTACTCCCATTGATAATCTAGCAAGTAATAGGCCTCACTCGATACCACTTTCCTGCAGAAAATAATAATACTGCATATGCATCGGCTGCATAATTCCACTAATCCCTATTCGTGAAAGTTGAGTTGCATGATTCTGATTCTCCTCGAAATGCCATGGACAAAGGTGTTTTATCATTATTGCCCTTCCTTTTAAGATTTGCATAATCTTTTCTATCTCCTCTTTGGCAACCTCAGCAGCAGTCTTCACATCAAAGCTCAGTGTTGAGAGGTCAGATATGACTCCTCCAGCCTGGAAACTGGTATTTGGCTTAGAACCATACAAATAACTAGAACCCTCTGAGGCTTCCATGTGTTGTTATACAGACTTCTTCTTTTGTAAGCCTTGTGTAGCTTCTCTGAGGCAGAAAGACCAGCCTTACTCTTCACACACATTTTAATCTCCACAATTTCTTCTCTCTGTTGTATACCTTCTGGAAGTAAAGTGAGAGCTTCACCTCTTTCGAACATGAATCCGGAGAATTCAGGTTGGACTTTGAATTCACCTTTTGTTTTCCAGTTGAGGTTTGAAGGTAAGGTGAAACCTTACATACTTTTAAATGTTCCATCATATTCTTTGGTTCAGCCCCTTTTGTCCCCTCCAATTTTGTAAGAATTCTTGTGAATTTGTTCCTTTTTTTTTTTTCAAGTTCCAATAAGCGATGATTGCATCAGTCAGTTGTTGAAACTTCAATTCTTTATTTTCTTTGAGTTCTGACTGACCTCAGAAAATCCATCTCCAGTAACTGCATCCATATAAGAAATAATTATGCCATCCCCAACAGAACTAGAAATGGTAGATTCAAAATCCAATAAAGCATAAATTCATCTCATTCATATTACTGGAAAGGTTTTTGAAACCATGTAGCAGATATTTTATTCTTTATAGAAAGAACAAGAATCCAGTGACTTACAATTATTGCACGTTTTCGATTTCTTGCTCTTTTTGTTGCGTTCATTGTCGTCACTACTAGTCAAGTTATACTCTCGTAAAGGATGATATTTCATGAAATTCAACTCTTCCTTTGCCTTGTCAAGCCTTTGCCTCTGCTCCCTCTGCCAAGAAAAATATCAAAGAGTTCCAAATAAATTCTATGTTCCTCTTCAACATAAATTGAAATAAACTACATTGCATGTCCACTGGTGGGGGAATTTTAATTATTTATTTGTCGTCCAATCTTACATTGTTGGTTACTTTTATTTATATTATGGGAAACCATTTGAAGCTTTTTCCTTTCACTGTGATCCCCAATTGAATTAGTTTTTGTTTATCTTCCTAAATTCATCCATTTGTGCATGTGTACTCCGTAAGCTTCAATTGATAAGTAATTTAATTAACTAAAAATATAAACAAAGTTTGCAACAAATATAGGATTAGAGGGAAAAGATTAAAATAAATTACACCATCAATACCATCAAAACTAGATTATATTAGTCTTCGAGCAAAACTGAACTAAAAACAAAATAAATTCCTAACTACACCAATTTTTCAGGTTCGTGATTGCATTTAGTGTATGCAATGACATGCAACTCACTTGGATAGTTAGAACAGGCAAATTAGTAAACTATAAAGCAAATTATGACATGCAAATATAAAGCTCCAAACTCACTTGGATATTTATGACATGCAAATTCCTCAAATGGCTAAATTAATTTCACTCATCAAATTTATCCATTCACACATGTCACAAACACTAACATCCAATTTCCAAAGTTAACACAAAATGCCTTAAATTTTAACCAACAATAATAATAAATAAAGGAATTATAGACAACAACCGAGGTAGACACGTACATAGGCCTTTTCAAAACCTGCAATTTGTTGCTGGCAAAGCCTAAGTTCCATCTCGAGTGCATGCAACCTAGATTCAGCAGGAACAACGCTTTGCTCAACTATTTGTTTCTGTCTACCCCTAACAACTTCTGGCTGCCACACGTTCAACGCCACCGAAGCTTGCCTGAAAGTAGCAATTCACACTATCTTTATCACCACGAGTTAGTCAGTACCAAATCTATCAGAAATTTTCAATTTCTACATTTCTAAACCTAGAAGTTAAATACTTCTAACGCCAAGTGATTATCATAATCAGCAGCATTTTCAGTTCAAGGTTTGCTTCGCTATTGTACATCAATTTAAAGCTGCTACTACATAGAAATAATTAAATTAAGGAACTTTCATGACTATTAATTGAATCAAGGATTACCGGTTACCTGGCTCTGCGTAAATTCGAGAGCTCGGCAGCTGTAAATTTCAATTTATCGGCCTCGTCTCGCAACTTACTTTCAATTTCTCGAACCTTCCTCAAATTCTCGGCCACTTGACTCTCTTTCCTCAGCACAGCCCTTCTATGTGCCGCTAGTTTCCTTTCCCTGTACTTCTTAAATCTAGATCGATAGACGGCTTTGATTGACGACGCCGACGATGATGATGATGGTGAATGGGAGGAATTGTTAGGGAAATCGGAGGATAGTAAGTGGGACCAGAGGGAGTCTTCTGCGGACAATCGGTGGAGGCGCCTACAGGCGATCGAGAGGCAGCACAAATCCTTATAGGTGAAGCTGCGGTTTTGAACCCCAGATTCCAGAATTTTCCGCACGAGCTCGTCGGGAAGAGCGTTAGCTAACATTATCGCTGGTATTTTAATAGTCTGATTTTATGACAAAGTTCGTTACTCTGCTTTATATAAATTAATTTGCTTATAATTATGATTATTTGCATAATTTAATATATTAAATTTGAGGAAACTTTTGCTTAATAAAGTGGTCAAAATTCAAATTAGTTCTTTTAAACGAGTATCTGTACAAGGTCATGTTTGGCTGGCAAGATAAAGGCAAGATTAGATTAATTTTTTAGATTAAAAAAAAATAAACTTATCAAAGGGTACATCTTGCCGCTAAGATTAATAAAAACAATTTTTAGTTTAAAAATTTTTGGGACTATTAAGCCCTATCTTTGCTGAGGTTTAAGTTGGATAACGCAAAATTGAAGGATTAAAATTTTCATAATTTTACATAGAGAAAAAATTCAAGTGATAAGTGGTTAATAAATAAAATTAAATAAAATTAAATACTTTTCATACATTATTACTAAAAAGGCGTGTGTCATGGATCTCTAAAAGTATTGGGGGCAAATTAAAACCATATTTATGGTTGATTATGAAATATTTGTTGTAAATGGCACCGTCTTTTTGTTTTTTGTTTCTTTAAGTTTTTTTATAAGACTCTTTTTTTAAAATATTTAATCACATATTAGATAATGGCATTATGAATATGATGTAGGGTGCGTTTGGAATTGAAGTTGGACAATTGTAACTTAAAAATTACAGTACTAAAGTGTTTGGTAAATAATAATTACTGTAATTTAAAAGTTATATTAATATAATTTTTTATTTATATAATAAAAAATTTATTATATCTTTAATAATTTTATTAAAATTATTATTTAAAATTTATATTTACTATATATTACGAATTTTTATTTCGTAATTATAATTTTTTTCTACAATAATTATAATTAAAAAAGTATAGCAAATTAATCCCAAATGTAAGTTATTATTAAATAAAATTTATAGTCTTTTTTTTTGTTTTTAATGTTTCACTCTGCCATAGAAAATGTTATTATTATGTCCAGTCCATCTTCAGAACGTACCCCGAGTTATGGAATTTCTTATTTCTCCATTCAACATTAAAAAAAAAAAAAAAACTAAATTTTAATATATACTTAAAAAAATAAAATTTTGATAATAAATTAAAATATTATAAAAAATAGAAAGAAAATGAAGAGAGAGTTAATTGCAGTGCCAAACTATTTCAATTTCGAAAAGCATCGTAAAATTATTCCCTCTAATCCCACTTCTCCCATTTGATTGATGTCTGATGATATATCTATCTCTCGTCCCAGAAGAAAAGAAAAAGAAAAAGAAGAAAAAATGCGGTGACGAAAGTCGTTAGGTAGCAGCAATGGAGTCAAGCATTTTAGATAGCATCGGAAGCGAGATCATCGGCGTGATGACGCCAGTCTCCCTCTGCATGTTCCTTGTGGTTCTCTTAGTCTACTCTCTTTCCCCATCGGAGCAGTCCTTGTCCGGTGCCTCCGATCCATTTCGCACCGCCGCCAATCTCGTCTACCTCGAACGCCCCGACGACTCCGCCACCCAGAAGCTCGAGGGCGCCGTCCTCAACGCCCTTGTCTTCGTCATCCTCATCGCCATCGTCACTTTCCTCCTCGTCCTCCTTTATTACTATAACTTCACCAACTTCTTGAAGAATTACGTGCGCTTCTCCGCCTTTTTCGTCTTAGGTACCTGCCCTTTCGCCCTTATTCACCATTTTCTTGATTGCCCATTTGCTTATTATTTGTTATACTTATGCCTCATTGATTTGATTTTAGCTACTGCTTTGTGGGTTATCTAAATAAGTGTGTGTGTGTGTGTGTGTGTTTGTCGTGGATTTTGCTCATGTTGAGGTGTTGTTGTGTTCTTGGCTAGGTACAATGGGAGGGCTGATCTTTTTGTCGATCATTCAGCAGTTCTCTATACCTGTCGATGCATTTACATGCTTTGTACTGCTTTTTAACTTCACTATTGTGGGTGTGTTGTCTCTGTTTTCGGGTGGGATACCAATTCTGTTGAGGCAAGGGTATATGGTGTGCATGGGGATCATTGTGGCAGCTTGGTTTACAAAGCTGCCCGAGTGGACTACGTGGGCCTTGCTACTGGCATTGGCTTTATATGATCTGTTTGCAGTTTTGGCGCCTGGTGGGCCGCTTAAGTTGTTGGTGGAGTTGGCCTCTAGTCGAGATGAGGAACTTCCTGCTTTGGTGTATGAAGCTCGGCCAACGGTTTCAGAAAATGAGAGAAATCGAAGATCAGGCTTGAGGTTTTTGCTTGGCGGAGTTTCTGATTCTGGGTCAGTAGAGTTGCAGGTTGTGTCTAGAGATAATGCGGATGGAAGAGAAAATCATGGGAATCCTGAGTATTCTGCAGTAAATGTTGGTAATTTTGGAAACGAGATGCATGAAAGAAGCAGTGATGAAGTTGAGAGGTTGCCATTGGTTGGTCATTCGAGGGATGGATTTTCGTCTAGTGCTTCATCATCTGTTAATAGGGAGAATGAGATTGTTATGGAGGAGGAGATGTCACCTCTTGTTGATATGAGCTTATTGGGGAATAATAGACAGCAGGCCAGTGATAGTTTGGAGAACAGTTTGATAACAGATAGGGGTATTAGACTTGGTCTTGGAGACTTCATTTTCTATAGTGTTCTCGTGGGTAGGGCAGCTTTATATGATTTGATGACAGTATATGCTTGTTACCTTGCGATTATATCTGGACTTGGGTGCACTCTTATTTTGTTGTCTGTGTGCCGTCGAGCTCTACCCGCCCTCCCAATTTCTATTACATTGGGCGTCCTATTTTACTTCTTGACTCGGCTGTTAATGGAACCTTTTGTTGTAGGAACAACAACAAACCTTTTGATGTTTTGATCCTCCATTTCTTGAAAGAGATAAAACTTTCTAAAGAAATACTGACGAATTTGTAGACTCGGGCGTTCTATACATAGTGGAATTGTTTCTGGGAGATCAATCATTTCCTTCTGCTCATGTTAGTTTCTTGATTTGAGTTCTGATGGGACAGTGCAGCATCCTGAAGAAAATCGGGTAATTCACTGAAATGTAGCCTTTTGGGCCTTCTATAGATTTGAAAATTAATAGAAGTATGTTGGCCATGGCTTCTTCTGCACTTTTATTTTGACTAGAGTATATTGAAGTTTAGGATGCATATTCATAGTGTGGATTCTACAAAGAAGCTGACACGCTTTCATCTGCTTACGTGTGTATGCTTCTAATAATTGTTCAGACTTCAGACTATGTTAATTTGTTTCCACCTCTACTGAAACGTTAATTTAAGAACTCGCTTCTATTACCTGTATAACAATTATCAAATTCAAATGCATATTCAAACAATGGCTCTCTATCATCTCTCTAACCAAATGCTGTTTCATCCACTCATCGTTGCCAAAGCTCTAATAACTTGCCTATTCCCCTTTTGCTTCACAACTGGTGCTCATCCACTCCCGTGTTCCAAACCATTCCTCTCCAACACAATAATTATAATCCATTTGAGGATTGCTTGAATATGACTCATGTCCGGATACAACAATACTTTCATGGCTTGCTTCTCTGCCCATCAAGCCTCTTGCCAAGTCCAAGCCAATAGAAAATTTTAATTCGACTACTCTCAGATTATTCGTAGGAGATATCTTAGTTCTGGTGTCACCTATGATAAGCATGGTTCAGGTATTAAGACACTTCTTTTCCTAGTCAAGAATTTGGGAAATCCCAGGATTTCTTCACTTGGCGTTTGAGCCTATGAAATGACCTTATTAGAAGATTTATTTGTATCTGCCAAGTGGTTGGTAAGAAATACTGGTATCAAGTTGACATTTATTGTTACTAGAGCTGTCTGTTGGTACTGTGCCCTTGAGATGGATGTAACATCACGTCATCTTTTATGTTAAGAAAAGAAATGCTTAAGACATTGGCAATACCTGGGTTCTCTGAGGGATGGCATCTTTGTGTGATGCCTGATGATCTGGAATCTCAGGGCTATTAGCATTTTCTTGTGAGCAATACATTTGACAGGTTTGTCAGGTTCTGTGTAAAACTTAAGACACCATCGGGGCAGCATCCACAGGATTGAATTGGTGTTAGTAGCAGTACACTAAATTGTTTTCATTGTGTATTATTATTCAGGCCGAAAAAGTAGAGGACTAACTGCTATTTCTTTTGGTACGATGGATCATTTAGGAAGCTGTGATTTAATAGTTAATATACACATGCAAGATTATCACTGTACAACGGGCTTTGAGAGGCTGTCTTGATGATTGGCTGTAATTTGATACCCTGTTTTTGGGTATGACCTCACTCTTACCTCCGTAGGTGAAAAAAAGAAAAAACTAAATTGCTTTAATAATACAAAACATGTGCTTTGCTATATGCTTTATTATGTATATGTTCATGTTTTTTGTAGTAAAGTTTGTGGTGTGATTGGAAGGTTTGGATTTTTTTCCTAATGTTTTTCTCTCTTAATCTCTTTTAGTCTTTTAAATTTAGTTAAAAAAAATTAGACTTAATTGTAAATAAAGTAGAAAAACTGGTTTGATTGTTAATATCAAAATTTAAAATTTAATCTGAGCCACTTATTTCACTAAGGGAGGCTAGAAGAGAAAAAACATTAAGAAAGGATCAGTGGAACATGATTTAAGTAATTATTTTGATTTTTGGTCTTGATATTTGAATGTTCAATATTATACGTGTGAAATGTGAGATCTGTATTTGCAGTGTGTATGTGTTCTCAATGCTGGAAGCCTGGAACCGTCTGTGTTTCCTTCTGTTGATTAATGTTGAGGCTGAAAAGCATGAATTGACAAATGGCAAATGTGAATATTAGTCTCTTACTTAATGGTCACATGCGACTCAACTGCGCAATATTTGGTGGTTGGGTTTTATGCGGTATGCTAACAGCTAAACGCTGCCTGATAGTATCACTCATCACATGCCTTTAACAAATGGACCCATTAGTTTGAGTTTAACAGTATCAGATACAAAAACACTGGCTATGGCAACAAGACCACCTGAAAAATACATTAAATACGGAGAACTACTAGGGAGAAGGAAAAGAAAATGCAACACAATAAATGTATGGCCTAAGTTTGTTTATAGCACCAAGAATCAAGCTACTGTGCATAATATGTCCATTTTACATACTTAGTAGAAAGGGTAACGTTGAAACAAAATTTGTGGCCGCACGCCTACAGCTCATTACAAAACATTTAATTAATTACATCCTTAATTAGAGCTTCAAGTAGTAGAAATTTGCATTGAAACCAATGCAACGCCACACCAGTATTTGATGGTATTGATTTAACTTTAAACTGGTGCTCGGCTTGCACAACTACCTCTACTGGCTTGATTTTGTATTTCAGGCGCCATTTTCTTCGCTGTACAGGCAGAATGCTGAAGCTATATAACTACATTATCATTCTTGCATCCACATCCCAGAAATTTCTACTTCCACGTAGAGCAGCTTTTGTGAGATTCTCAAAGTCTTCCCAATGGCCACTGCTTCATCAAATTTCAGTACTTGGATAGTTTTAGGCCTGGTATTTGCACTGATTGTTGCTCCCCAAGCTGAGGCCAGAGCTTTCTTTGTGTTTGGTGATTCACTTGTTGATGTTGGCAACAACAATTACCTAGCAACAATTGCCCGTGCAGATGCACCTCCCTATGGGATTGATTATCCTACTCACCGTCCCACTGGCCGTTTCTCCAATGGCCTCAACATTCCAGACATTATCAGTATGCTTCTGATATAATGTTATGTGATTCGCATCTAAATATTGCACAAATAGGCCCCTAAGGTCGTGGTCGGGTTGGTTGCAATGCAGCTGTAGCATCTACCAAAACCCGGGTTCGATTCTTGGGGTGATAAGGGGGATAAAAACTGTATTTGGGCTTACCCACCCTCTTACCTTTTAAAATATATATATATATATATTGCACAAATAGTCCAGTTCCCTAACTTTTCAAGATCTCATGTTTCTTGATTTACATGTTACATCTTCATGTGATGCATTAATGTGCTATCTTATTCACTTCACATGCAATGTCAGGTGAGCAAATTGGGCAACCAGAATCCCCATTGCCATACTTGAGCCCAGAGCTCACTGGAGAAAAGCTTCTTAATGGTGCCAATTTTGCTTCAGCAGGAATAGGAATTCTCAATGACACTGGAATTCAATTTGTAAGTCGATTTACTGAAGTTTTCAGTCTTCAACTGGGTAATAATTAAGGACTCTGAAGAAAAATGAATGCTACAATTGCAGCTAAATATCGTAAGACTGTTCAGGCAACTGGACTACTTTGAAGAATACCAGCATCGAGTGAGTGCTCTCATTGGAGTGCAAAAAACAAAACAGCTTGTAAACAGAGCACTTGTTCTCATCACTGCTGGAGGAAACGATTTTGTGAATAACTACTACCTGGTTCCCTTCTCTGCAAGATCGCGCCAATACCCTTTGCCAGATTATGTTAAGTACCTCATCTCAGAATACAAAAAGCAGTTAAAGGTTCGTGAAACTCTTAAACATGTTAAAGCAATGCAGGGATGAGTATATATGGCTTCTTAATACATTGTTACTGTTGGTCGCAGAGGCTGTACGAACTGGGAGCACGCCGGGTTCTAGTGACGGGCACTGGACCACTGGGTTGCGTTCCAGCAGAGCTGGCCATGCAGGGCACAGACGGGGGATGCTCAGCAGAACTGGAAAGAGCAGCAGCCTTGTACAACCCACAACTCGTTCAAATGCTGCAAGAGTTGAACAGGGAAATAGGTGAAACAATCTTTATTGGTGCAAATACTCAGCAAATGCACATGGATTTCGTCAGTGACCCTCAAGCTTATGGTATATACATACAAGGAAACATGAAATCAATTACTACTCTCTCTCGCTCTTGATAAGAAGCTAACAATACCATGCGTATCATATGAATGCAGGATTTGTAACATCAAAGATAGCATGCTGCGGCCAAGGACCATACAATGGGCTAGGCCTATGCACAGCGTTATCGAATTTGTGCCCTAACCGTGACCTCTACGCATTCTGGGATCCATTTCATCCTTCGGAAAAAGCAAACAGGATAATCGTTCAACAGATCATGCGTGGCTCTACCAAGTACATGAACCCCATGAATCTTAGCACTGTTCTGGCCTTGTATCAGTCCATGACCTGATGATCATGCAACTTAAAATCACTTTTTTCAAATTTTTCTTTTGCTTGTTTGATTGTTTTGACTGTCAATGATCAGTCCTGGATTATCAATGTGTGGTGATTAATTTACGTTTATGACATCAGAGCAATGATGTTTATTGGATCCTTCAAGTTATTTTGACAAGGGCATGACAGCAATTTCAATTGATTCATCCTCTCATCTTTACTACTATTGGATTGCATTGATATGGTTTTAAAAAGCTAGGTTTCGTCTCCAAACTGTGGCTGGTTCTTGATGCCAAGTAAAAACACTGGGTGAAAGTGAATGCGTTTTTCTAATGATTTAGTTCTGTCCTATTACTTTTTTTCTTCACTCTACAAATATTTGATCATCGCATACTAATAATAACAAATACCAAAATTTTCTCATTCAAATGATGATATATCAATTAACATCATTTGCTGTGCAAATAATCTCCCCACCATAAGTGGAGTTTGATATCCAGACCTCTTGTTTTCACACACAAATTTACGGCACTTAATTATTAACATATGGTTAAATCTAGTATATTAAACAAATGTGAGCAGAATATTATCATAACTTCTAATATTACTCCAAATAGATGTGCCAAATACCTAATTAACTACCAACCACCCCCACAAATGACTTGGCAAATTCCTAGTCATCTTGGTTTCGTTTAGATTTAATGAAAATTATGAGCAGGACGCATTGTAGCAAGATTTCACAGATAAGATCAACCAAAAAATAAAATGATGAAGAATTCAAAGGGAAAAAAGCAAAAAGCAGACCAACACTTAGGAACAATTATAGTAGTGGACTGGTTGTAATGTAATAATCACAATGACAATAATGACCAATAATGTATTCACATCGGACGTCCAAACAAAAGGACCTTACAAATTCAACCCCTGTACCTACATTCGCTAGCATACTGCCAGTTCTAATGACATAAAACAAATACATATATATATGATGTACCTGAAAATTTAGTGGGAAGTTATTCACATCAAGATTTTATTTTCGCAAAGAATACAAAAATAATAATATTAATAAATTTTTTCATTCTGGGATACGGAAAGACACTACAATTGGTAACTAGAAAACTCCAACTACCGACAGAGAAGTAGGAAAACAGCATTCCTGGCGGGAAAATCTTATGCGAAAGGATTTCCTCCGACTGAAGCAACAGGTTCTTGCGTAGGAATATTCCTGCAATAAAAAGAAGGGAAAACAAAATATTTCAGTTTTAAGAAACAGTTGCACGGCATATTTTATGTGAAAATGCAAAAATAGATTTAATGTTTTGTGGCAATTGCAAAAACATCAAGTGATAGGTTCCTTGTCTAGCAAAATGTTGAGCTAGAGAGAAGATGAAGAACCGGTTACTCAAGACTGTACTATTGTGCATTTTCAGCATAAGGATTATGAATAGCATTTTTAGAATGCTGATGCAAATAAAGGTGAGCAAATTGGTTGCCACAACCTGCAAAAGCGTAACAAGAGCAGCAAAGTGACTTACGCTAATTGTGCTGATGGTGATTGTCCTGACATGCACGCTAAGCCACCTACAGAAATAAACCATAAAAAAATATTCATTGGGAAGACGAATGCAAAAAGACTTGTTGAAGATACAGTTTCACATTATCCAATAATATGCCGTGTAAACTACCATTAGCAAACACAGTTCTAAATGTTACTGTCAAATTTCCATTGCAACAGTCACAGAACATTTACCTTGGGCTGCTGCCTGGACAAATGGACTCACTGGATTTTGAGGAAACCATGATTGAGTTGCACCACCACGGAAGGGGGATGGCAACTCTGCATTTGGAAGTGCAGCTTGCAAAGAGCTCATGTCCAAGAACTGCATATTATGATGTTCAACAAAATGAAATCAGGAATAACAAATCCAAAATTTAATATTCTCTTCACCTGCAAGCAATTAGACAAACTGCAAATGGATATTGTGACCAGCTTGCTTCTCTCAGCAAGCGATTGATTTGTTATTTTTACAGCAAAACATACAGAATCCATATCATCCAGAATCAACTCAATTCTTAGATATGTAAACATCTTATCCACCAAGCAAAGGGAAAAAAGAAAAGAGTAGAAGCAATATTCCAATTCTTTTTTTCAACGAAGTAGAAGCAATATTCACATCATAGAAAAGCCTAATGTAAATGCACAAATGCAATGCCTTTACAAACATGAATGCTTGAGCAAAGTTAGGTAAAGACCATATATGTTATAGCTCCATTAACAAGAGAATGAGGAAATGTTAAACCAACCTGCCCAATAAACAAACAAGCAAGTCATGTAAATTAATGATGCCATTGCTTTGATTAGAAACATAATCATCAATTTGATATTATACAAGTATAAGAAGCAACACTTACAGAGAGATGGCAACATTACTAAGAACTAAAGAAGAAAGATCAATTTCAGAACAAATTACGTTAAATTATTGGGTAGTGCTACCAACGCAGTGTCAATATTTTGTTAACAAATTAAAAATCTAGGCCATACCATATTATTCTGCTCCAAATCAGAATCACAAGGAAAATCAAATGGATTTGTTGATTTATGTTCGGTTGCATGTGTCCTCTGTCCCTAGACCCAAAATAAAAATGCAAGATTAGACACGTGCACAATATTTCAGCAAGAATTAAAAATCTAAACTTACAGAAAAATTTAACACAAACCGTTAGAGGAAACATTGATGGGTTATAAGATGGGCCCATGTCAGCCTGAGATGGTACCGTCATGCTGGGGGGTCCATCATGTGAGGCAACCCTCGGATTTCCATCATCATTAGTCTCCTGCTAACAACAAAGCAAGAATAAATTGAGGAAAAGTAATTGATGGAAAACCAATTACACAAAAAAAAAGAAAAAAGAAAACTTAGAGACAACAAGGGCCTTCAAAAAAAATAATGTTGTTCATGCAGCCACCTGGGAAACTATTGTCAAATACTGATCTGGAGTCGGTGAAGACAAATACGCATCTACATGGGGTTTACTATTTTGCTTAAAACCCTCCAAGGGAAGATGGCTGGTGAAATCGTCGAAAGCATTCCATGACTGTTCAAAAACAATGGATAAACTTTATTACAACCATTTGAGGCTTTGATTGACTGCTTATCACCCCACATATTTCTAAAAGAATATCAAAACTAGTAGCAGAACTGAATTTCGCACTCCATTAAGCATTATCCATTTGATTCTTCCAAAAACCATTTTGTAAAGGCATTTGGTAAAAGAGAGAAAGCCTACCTGCATGTTTGTTGTGATTGCAGGGGCTTGACCATTGTGCAAATTTCCAGGCCATGGATCAGATGCTTCAGATACTACCTGTGTGCTAGTTGCAACAGCAAGAGCCTGAAAATTGTGCAAATTACCAGGCCATGGATCAGATGATGGAGATGGTCCGTTGGCACCAGAATTTTGGAATGCTGGCCACTGCATGCTTGTATTAGAGGATGGAAATTGGTCAGATTTCACCGAAGAACCTTCATTAGCAGGCACCATAGCACGAGCAAGACTTTCAGTTCCTGGAATTGATGGTGCAGATGGAGGAGTATCAAATGTTGCCCATCCTTCATTTTTAGGGATAGATAACTCCTGTGGGTTTCTATTCAGGATTGCAGTGGATGGCTGCTCAGTAATCTGAAAGAAGTTCAAAGATGAAGGCAAAGAAGTTTGGGCGGGTTGATATGTAATAGTTGATGGAGCTGAAGATGCTTGGGACATTTCAGACATATTTACAGAAGCTGCTGACGTTTCCGGTAGCTGAAACAAATCAATCGGTGGTGCGGCAGAGGGAACTGCTTCTGGTACAACTGGAGCCTCAAAAAGGTCCAAGCCACCATAATTCACAGAACCATGAGATTGTGGGAAAGTAGAAATTTTGTCCAGGCGGGTTCCAGCAGCTTGGTCATGTTCAGAGACATCTGTTAAGCCACCTGAATTACATGACTTAAGAGACACGGAGTTGCTATCAAACGATCCCATGCTTCCCAAGGATGTGGTTCTCTGGACAGAATTAGCAGTCAACCATTTAGAAACCAAAAGGGCGAAGAAAAAAAAGAGGATGGACAATTTGCAGACAAAAAGACCTACACAACGAATATATGCTTGAAACTGTGGGAAAGAATAATCCATTAATATCCACCCAAAAATACATTCAATCACATAGTACACTTGAAAGCAGACTAAGGTTGTGTTTGTTTTTTTATCTGAAATCTGAATAGGTCTAAATTTAGCTAAAGTCTGAATAGATTTGAATGAAAATATCTGACTGACATATTTGTTATTTCTTTTTCAACATTTGAAGAGAAAAACTTAAAAGCTAATAGTTTGACATAAATATCCTTTTAAGTGGTGCATATATTTGTTCTTCATAATTTATAATTTTCACAGATTAATTAGTTTGGTAGCATTAAAAAAATAATATTATTGTTAATCTTAATTTAATTTTTTAATAAAAGATGTAATGATAACATCAAATTTTATTATAAAGTCAACACTGTTATTTTATTTTTGATTCAGCACAATGGACATAATTTGAGTTGTTCAATATTTTAGTTTGGTTAATGTATCATGTGACTAAACATTTAAAGCAATTAAAAAAATAACTTCAAGAATAATACAAAAATATTAGGTTTATATATAATATTATAAATACATAAATTGTTAAGAGTATTTTTGAGATTTGAAATTGAAATTTTCCATTTAAACTTTATACTTAAGATAAAAGTGGACTTTTTCTACTTTTTCTATTCAATTAAAATTGTCTAACAATAAGTGATAAGTTAAAAAAAGAAACTTAAAATAAACAAATGTCTGAAAAAAAAGTTAAATTCAAACTTCAGACTAAAAAGTGAACAGCACCTAAGTTATAGAATTTAAAACAAACAGACTACTTTAAAAGAACTTAAAATAAACAGATCAACATTTAAAACAGACAAAACTAAAATAAAAAAAATTTAAAACAAACAGACAGAACTAAAGAATTTAGCATGCTTAATAAAGCTCCACCAATATTAACACTTTCAACAGAAAACAACTTGAATCTGAATGAAATTTTGGAAACCCACATTTTGCCACTAACGGAAACAGTTGAAAGATAAATGACCTTTGGATGTGGAATCCCATCAACATCTCTCTTGAAGTTTGCCTTCAAAGATGACATATCCCTTGAAGGCTGAACAGGTGGGCTGTTGAATCCAGCATCCTTCTCAAAGTTGGGAGACTGTGCACCAGATCTGAAGGGATCACCTCCACTGGACACGGAGTAGTCAGAAATCCTAGAACATGAGCCTTCATTCGCAAACCTGTCCTCAAACATTTGTTCACTCATGCGAGTAGGACTGTGGACAAGACTAGAGATCTTCCCAACATAGTGGCCTCGATCTGAACCTGGTTTCCTAGTAAGCACAGCACCAAGTTTTCCATAACGCCGGTCTTCATATTGATAGTCATAAGGTGGACTCTGAGAATAAGAATGATAAGAACTGGCACGTCTTGACTCATCTAAATGACTGCCTAGGCCCTGTCAAATTTATGTATGAATACCACACGTTACAATTTTATAGGCAGAAGTGTGATATTTTGAAAGGCACAAATGATTAATGCCTGTCTGATTCTGTTTCAGAAAAAGTCCCTTTGAAACATCCAGAGAGCTCAGAAAACAATACATTTCGAATTTTTT
This sequence comes from Citropsis articulata, assembly GCA_030449925.1. Lineage (NCBI taxonomy): Eukaryota > Viridiplantae > Streptophyta > Magnoliopsida > Sapindales > Rutaceae > Citropsis > Citropsis articulata. The sequence goes on along the minus strand of JASUUH010000211.1, from coordinate 5,101,556 downwards.
TCCCCCAAAAAGAAAGAAGATCAATTTAATGCATTAAGAAGACTGCTAAGTAAAGACTTTTCAATTCAAACAAGTTTTCCACATCTTTACAATTTGTTCACTTCATGATCACCATAAACAATAAATAAATAAACTCTCAACAGTGTCAAATTTATTATCAGAGCAGTTTTTAGTCATAGTAGATGTTGGTTTAAGATGTTGTTGCCTGCGTATCTTTTGGAGGCTTGTCAGAGGTCTTTCCTCCAGCATGTCTTCTATCAACATATACATTCTTGATGAAATCTCGGACCTTGTTAACATTGCTGTAAGAAGATTGAAGTTAGAAAAATTCCAAGACAGCCAATTCAAATGCCTTGTTAAGCAACAGATGAGTTATCCGCATCTACCTATTATCAGGCAATCTTTGCCTTTGGAAGTCCCAATCCTTCAGATATATTTCCCTTGCACGCTGGAAAGAATGAACATCTTATCAGCAAAATAATAAGCACCTCATTTTTGCCAAGGAGAAAGAATATCGACCATTGTTTGTACCTGATTACCACCATTTTGAAGTGCTTCAACTTCTTGCGAGGTAAACTTAGACATAGATACAGACTTCACACGATGAGTAAACTCACGACTGTATTACACAAAGTAAACATGGATACATACAAGTAAGAAAACAAAGTACTCAAAGGATCAATTTAATTGTCTATACAGAGCACCAATGATGTTAGTCAATGTCCTCCTCTGATCCTACTCCAATTTTCACTTCTAGGTAGACAAGTGTAAAATTAGAGAACAAAATGAACCAAACTACATGTGCGCCTAAGCCCACCCACATACTACTGAAGCAATTTCAGCACCAATTAATAAATCTATAATTTCTTTCCCATTTAGAAACTGAGAATAAAAAATCAAATTTGTCATTCTAATTTAAAGTCCCAATTAATAACACAATGAAACAACAAAATATAAAAATAAAACTACTCACTGTATTCCGCTGCAAGTCATGCAAACAAAAGTCCAGAAGTTGGTACAAACATATTGAGGACCCTGCAAAATAAAATCAAACATCTAATTATCAAACACTCCCCCATAGAACAAAGTTCTTTAAAAGCTCAAATGATTGAATTATAATTCATCAATTAAAAAAAAATCATCACTGAGTCAACAAAATCCCCAAAACTCTTGACAATAAAGATTCAACATCACTGAGCAATAAATAATACCAAGCTGTTGCAGTTAATACAGCGCCGATTTGGTGGCAACTTCATGAGCCCTCTAATTATCTTCTCATTCCTCTCTTCTTCTTTTCTACTTCCCATTTCTCAACAAAAATTCAAACAATTCTTTTTAAAAAAAAAAAAAACCTATCCCTTCAAAACCCAACTCAATTTTGATCTTTTCCTCGTTAAAAAAAAAAACAACTCAGTTTCACAAATTTGATTTCTTAACGTTTTTACTCGGCCTCTTCGATGCAATTACGATCAAAAATGAAAAGGGTTTCTTTTAGGGTTTTTGAATTTTTGTTGGGGAACTGGAATAATCAAATCAGCTCGATTGGGGGACAAAAACGTTCTGTGCCAATCGTTTTTAAATTTAAAACTCAATCTTTTTTTATAATTATTATATTTTTCAAAATATTCTTTTTTTTTCTCTCTCCTTTTATGGAACGTTATGGTCGCCCTTTTCATAAGTTTTTTCTTCTTCCAGGAACCAAAGGTTGTTTTAGGTAAAAATAGTCAATGGGCCAGGCCAGCACTATAAAGAAAGGCCCATTTGGATTTATGTTCGTGTTGTGTCTACTATATATTTCGTCCATGTTTAATTTCCTTTGTTTAGGCCCAGGCTCAGCACCCAACATGTCATGCCCACATGTGCTATGCGAGTACATGCATCCGGGTCCAGATTCAGATTGCCATTTGTGGATCCGGATCTATATTCGGATCTTTTTTTTACGGATACGGATGCGGGTAAAATCCATACTGAATTTGAACGGATATTCTGAATATCTAGATCCGCAAAACATAAATTTAAATAATTAAAAATATAATTTAAAAATTCAACAATTTAATTAATAATATCAAATAAAACTCAATTATAATCTAACAATTAACAATTTAACATAAATCATATATAATATCAACATAAATCCCCAAATAAAACCATCACAACATAAATTAAAATAAAAAATAACTAAATTCTAAGTGCATAACCATTAAAATTCACAAATAAAAAACATAACTAAATTCAAATACACAACCATTAAAATCCCCAAATAAAAATCCACAAGTAACAATTTAACATAAATAACATACATCATTATAAATCCACAAAATAAAAATATCACAACATAAATCAAACATAAAAAATAATTAAATTCAAGTGCATAACCATTAAAATCCACAAATAAAAAACATAACTAAATTCAAATACACAACCATTAAACTCTACAAATAAAAAACACTACAAATCCATGAAGATTCCAAACTTTTAATCCAAAACGTCATGCCACGATATTGTCAATCATCAGGATCATCCACTCCTTCAGCATTCATAATTTACTCTACAAATCTTTTAAGCGGCTCATGATCTAACAATAAAAACATAAAAAATAATTATTAAGTGCTATCTTAGTATAAAAATATAAATATATAATAATATATGAATAAATAAAATAAGTGATTTTACCTTTGATTTCAGTCCAATACCAATTTTGAGTACACATCAATGCCTCCACAGTGTTTTCATGAAGTCTATTACGGTGAGTACTCAAATGCCTACCTCCGGTGCTGAAAGCGGACTCAGAAGCAACAGTAGACATAGGAATGGCCAAGAAATCTCTAGCAATCTCAGCAAGTATCAGATATTTGCCCTTATTATTCTTCCACCAGGACAAAGTATCAAAATTGCTAGTAGCAGGGAAAACTCCCTCATCTAAATAAGTCTCCAACTCAGATTTAGCTTGCTTATAATTGACTTCTTTAGAAACAAATGAGTCTCATTCACCGACCAAACTTGAATCCTTGAAAATAGGAGCATGTGGCATACCTCGAGAAGAACTGCCCATCTCAAAATCTCCTCAATCTTCACTTGTTGCATGCTTTAATTCATACTCTTTCACCACTTAACCAAGAAGCTTAAATACTTTTTCAGCTTGATAGGCAGCGAGATCTCCATAAATCTTAGGAAAAAAGAAGTGAATCATCATCTTCTTTAACCTATGATCTAAGATATTCCCTATACCCAACACTCCATGAATAACATCCCAATACTTTTCATACTTAGTAATCATATTTTAAGCCATTTGCCTAATCTCCATATTGGATGACGCCTTCCATGAATTCATTGACAATCTAATCTCACAAATTTTAGGAAAAAAATAAATTGGAGGTGGGATATCGAAATCCAGAAACAATTTCGGTTAACATACAAAACAAATCCAAACGGTCACATAAAACTTCTGCCAAATCCCACTCCAACTCATCAGGCAAACATTTATACTGTTTATCCAACTTACTTAACCGAACAAATACATCTTTGTACAACAAAGCAGTAGTAAGCATTAAGTAAGTTGAATTTCATCGAATCTTACAATCAAGAACCAAACGTTTGGACTCTAATTCCTATTTGGCACACTGCAGCCTCAAAGTTTTCAATTCTTTCAGGTGTAGCAGTCCAATAACTAACACTATCTCTTATATTTTTAACACCTTTCTCCATCACAGACATCACATCCCTCACAATTAAATTCAAGATATGAGCACAACAATGCATGTGAAAAATTTTCCCGCCTAAAATCAATGAACTAGGTGAAAACCTATCCAATAACAAATTAATCATCGCATCATTGACAGCACAATTATCCACAGTCACAGTTGACACTTTCCTATCAATATTCCAATCCATCAAACAATCATAGAGAACATTGCATATTACTTCACTACCATGTGTAGCGGGCACATATATAAACCTAACAATGAAAAAGGAATAAAAAAAAGAATAACATAATTAAAATCATTGAAATAAGCATAAAGGAATTAAAAAAAGAATAAAATAATTAAAATCATTGAAATAAGCATAATATAAATAAGCATAACCATTAAAATCATTAAAATAAGCATAATATAAATATTAAAATTAGCATAATATAAATAAGTATAATAAGAATAATAAGAATAATATAAATAAGCATATTCATGAAAATCATTAAAATAAGCATAATATAAATATTAAAAGTGTTACCTCATAATGTGACTCTGTAACACCAATAGGTTGCCAATATAATGCACCGTAACAACCATATAACCCTTTTTTTGGTTGCTAACCGTCCACATGTCGGTAGTAATTGCTATCCTACTCTCATAAGCATCCAATAAATTTATTGTCTTGACCTCTCAACATCATAAAACTTTAAAATTTCATTTTTGATGGTGTTTCTACTAATTGTACCAAGTGTCGGTTGAACCAACTTCATCAAATCACGAAACCCTTGATACTCAACAAATGAAAGTGGAAGCTCGTGCAAAATGATCATCCTTGCATTAGCAATCCTCACCGTCGCCATATCACATTTTACTTCGGAACAACTCTCAACGGTAATGGATCCATCATTTTTCTTGGCAAGAAGCATTTGGGCAACTTCCTTGAAATTCTTTCTTAAACAACTAGTAAAATGATTTTTCAAGTGTGTAGTTTCACTAGAATAATGGCCGGTCAATACTTTACCACAATAGTTGCAAGTGGCCCGATAATCCCCCTTTGCATCTAAGGATGGCGTGTCCATGTGTCTGGCGTGTCCAAATGGCCACATTTTTTATGGTGAGCAAGACACTGCACGAGCCTGCTCAGAAGGTCAGCGGCTGCCGCCACTTTTTTGTTAAAGCCCATGTGCTGCTCACAAAACCCACGCACCGACGTCTTTATTCAGTTCTATGTCTGGCATGCTTTTTTAAGCCCACCAACATAATAATAATAATAAAAATAATAAAAAATTCATAATCATATTAATTTTTATTAGGAGAGCAATTAATATTTTATCATAATTTCACAACTATATATTTTATTTCACAATAACCAATAATAAGATAATAATACATAAATTTAATTCCATAGATCATAATAATAATTAATTAAAATTAAATAGACAATCCTCAAATAACAATTAAAATAAGTCATAACTGCGGTCTACGAAACCCATCTCTATTAAATATTAACTAAGTTATGATTTAATACTAATATGAAAAATATTTCATATGAAAAACATTTTATTATTGTTGTTGTAAAATTTTTTATTTTTTATTTATCATTTATAAATTTATGATATTTATAATTTTATTTATTAAAATCATGATATTTACTTATTCATTTAATAAATTATAAACATAAAAAATTAAATAAATAAATATTATAAATAAAATTAAATATCATAAATAACATTATTCATTTAATAAATATCATAAATAACATTATTCATTTAATAAATATCATAAATAAAATTATGATATTTATAATTTTATTTATTAAAATCATGATATTTACTTGTTCATCTAATAAATTATAAACATAAAATAAATTAGAATATTTATTTAAAACTAAGATTTAAATTAATTTTTAAAAGTCTATACTAAAAAATATATTAAAACTTTAATTTTAAGATATTTTACTTTAATTTCATAACATTTTATATTTACTTTTTATTAAAAAAATTTACTTAAATATATTTTGGCCCACGTGCTATTGATGGCCTATAGACCGCGTGCTAGCCCACCAATGAACCGTGCTTAATACGTACCTTTTCACGTGCCGTGCTTTTAATGCTCGCATACCTAAAAATCTAAGCCCAACCCGGCCCACGTGCGTGCCGTACCGTACGGACACGTGTCGTCCGGCCTATTGGCCATCTCTATTTGCATCTCTGTACCTCTTGAAATGATTCCATACATCCGAAGTTAGCCTACCACCACTAGATTGAGCCGATGTAGACTCTTCCGCTACACCTCCATTGTCATTACCTCTTTTTTGTTTAGCACCATGTGTACAGCCACGGCCACGACTACCACAGCCACGACCACTACCACTTTCTACATCCGGTTCAACTTCAACAACATTGTCATTTTCCAGTTCGCGAACATCCTCCAATCTAACATCGACATTATTAACACTATATGGAGAGAATGAAAAATTATTTTCGTGTTCCTCTTCGGCCATGTTCAACTAATCCCAAAACATAATTAAAGTAATTATAAAGTGAGTTACCATATGTGGAAAAAAATGAGATTAAGCATTTACATTATATTAAAATTAATGCATTTAATTGAAATAATTAAAAAAATCAGCAAACACAATTAATCAAAATTTAATTTAATTCAATAAACAAAGAAATTAAATTAAGCTAGTAGCATACTAACATTTTCAAATTTAAACAAATTTCTAATAAATTACACTCATAACTCATTAAATACAATAAAAAATTAAACAAAATACCAAGTTATTAACACAAAAAAATTCAATCAACAATAAAATTAAATTAAGCCACCAGTATTTTCAAGTTTAAACAATTTACATTAAATTAAAATCATTAAATACAATTAAATAATCAATCACAAATTCACAATACCAAATTAGTACCAAAAAAAAAAAAAGCCGAAGCTTGGACAACGGAGTCACTTCTTGGACGGCGGCGTCACAGCATGCCGAAGCTTGGACGGTGAAGATTGGATGGCAAAGCTTGGACGGCGAAGCTTGGATGACAAATTAGGCCGGGCAAGCTTCAGTAGATCAAGCATGGGCCGCGCAGCTTCGGTGAGCTGTGAGGGAGACGGAGTCACGGCGAGTCAAAGGCTGCATCACAGTTAGTCAGAGTCGGTATGTGGGAAAGTTGAACGATATCGAAGGAAGAGAGGCAACTGCAGCAACCAAGAGAGAAGAGAGAAAGAAACGAAAACAATTAGGGATTAGGCTTTTTTTTTTTCAAACCAAGCTTATATATTTTTTGATTTAAAACAAAAAAAAAAATTGGATCCGCATATCCAGTTTTTCGGATACAAGCGCATCTGGATCCGTGGGGATTTGAAAAATTCAAATCCCCATCTAAATTTTCCAGATCCTTGCGGATGCGGGCCAGACCCGAATTTTCCTGCCATCTCTATATGTGAGTCGTGCTAGAGGTGCCTAAAAAGAAGCACGACAAGCTTTTTCTTTTCTTTTTTTAAATTTTTTAATAAAATATGTCAAGTTGTTGGCATATTTTTTTCTATTTCATATACATATATATTTTAGATTATCTGACTTTAGTCAAATTTAATAGAATTAAAAGTTCAAAAATCAAGTCTACATTAAAAAATAATAAATTAATAATAATAAGATAATATAATACTAATTAAGTTAGATCTTACAGTATTAGAATTCTTTTTTAATACTTAACAATAACTAACAATTACAACAACAAGAATAATAATAAATTTTTCTTAAAAGTCAACTTAATTGTTAACTTGGACTTATATAGAATTATAGATAATAGTCTATAATAATATTAATACATGCATTTTATAAAATCATAATATTTATAATTTTATTTATTAAAATCATGATATAATCTATTCATTTAATAAATTATAAATATAAAATAATCAGAGCATTTTTTTTAACTAAGAATTTAATGAATTTAAGGACCTCATATTAATAAAATATATTAAAATATTTAATTTCAAGTAATTTGTAAAATCATAAAATTTTAAATTTATTTTTATTAATAAATAAAACGTGCTTTTTGCGCGAATTTTCACATGCCATACTTTAATCTATCTATAATCGTATTGTACTTTTATCTCTCACATACTTAAAATTCTCGGGAAATTATCGTAAATAACCCAAAAATTTTTTGGAATTTTACAACTAACCCCCTCAAATTTATTCTATCATAATTAGCCAAAGAACCCTCCAAATGCCGAAACTACCCCTCCCATAATCACCCCCAAATTTTTTCGTTGCTCTCTCCCTCTCCTCCCTCTCCTCCCTCTCTCCTCCCTCTATCCCTCTTTTCACCCAAATTTTCATTCCGACAAGCTTATCATCGCCGACGGGTTTCCGGTATCATTCTTCGGCAGCCAACAACATAAAACTTGCAGTGAAGATTCGAAATAAAACCCTAGACTTTGAACCATAGATTGTTTTTTATTCTTGTTTTATGTTGTTATGCCATGCCAGATGTAGGTCAAACGCCGGTCAAGCGAGCGCCCAGCGACAGATAGGCGCCTGATATGATCGCGCTGCGACCGACAGGCGCGCAGCGCTAAGTAGATTGGCGTGCGCAGCGCCGTGCACGCCATGCGCGCAAGATGTCCGATGGCGCGGCGACAGCGCCTGTCGCACGCGCGCGGCTGCGCCGCAAGATGTCGCGCGTGGCATAGCGGGCGCGCGACGGCGGCGACAGCGCCGTCGCACGCGATGCTACCGCGCGCGTGCTGCCACAAGACGATGGCGACAGTCGTCGACGCGGTGCGACAGCATCCCGTCCGCATCATAGCTTCGTATTTATTTTTTACAATTAATTTCACTTCAATATTTTACGAATGTAATGTAATCACGTTAAATATTTTCAGATACATGGAGAAATCAAGAGTCACAAGAATCGTAAGAATCAAGTAATCAAGAATCGAATGGGCAAATGAAATTAGCTTACGCCGATCACTTTCCGGGCTAATTTCAGATGTAACTTCATCATTATAAAGCCATCGAGCGAAATCGACGAACGGCAATCAAGGCCTATTCAAGAAAGTTAAATATTTGGGCATTTCGAGTGCCGGGTTTTCCGCTTAGCGGGCGAATTTTGCATAACGTGATGCTTAGACAAGTGGCCCATGGGGATTCCGAGGAGATGAGCTATGGTTTCAAATTACAGCATTTGATACGCTTTTATCAATTGCCAAATGGTGTTTGGTTACTGGACTTAACTATGGTGTAGATACTGCAGTAACAGATTTAACAACAATCCATAGGCTACTGAATACATATTTTGGTGGTTTGTTTCGCAACATCACTCTTAAGCAATTCGATGCATTATTTGAGGAGTTGGACTTCGAGGCTATAGGCGACATGGATGCATTAAAGATTGCACTCTTTTATTTTGCGCATGTAGTTTTAAATGGAAGAAAAGTCATCACAAATCAATTTTTCGTGGCTCAACGAGGTTGATGATATTCAACACTTCCGAAATCGTCCATGGGGTCGTTTGTCGTGGGAAATAATATACGAAAGTCTTGACAATGCACTATGCGAGAAAGACGAGAAATTTAAGACAACTCGACTGCAAAAACCAAATCATAACATTGAAAAGTATAATGTTTACGGCTTCACATCCGGGGTTCAGGTAAGTTTTTTTTTTTTTTTGCTTAATTAGTTTTTTTACAGCTTAAAATATTTAATGGTATTTGTAATAACTTTATTACTTTGGTTGCAGCGTGGATATACGAGGCAATTGGTGGTCTCCGTCAAGATGGGTCATGAAAACGAAGAACATTCCCTGGATCGTAATGGAAACCCATGGCTTCTTCTAAAGTAAATTTTATCAAGTTTATTCGTTTTAACCATTTAATCTCGCCCTGTAAGTAATATATATTGGTAGACATATAGTATTATTTTTTACGTTACTAAATGCGAGGTGATCATGGCAGGGGGACGTTTTACAAACTCTTGAGCCGAATGCAAAGGAGAGTCGCAAAAAATATTGGCTGACTGTGAATGATTACATGCCACTTATTCCAAGTTGGGTTGATAGGGTCTGATCCCATAAGTACTATTATTGATTTACTTGAAATTTCTTGATTAGGATATAATTATTTGTTACATTTTTACAGCATCAACCTTCAATTAACGTGCTGCCGGCCATTACAAGACAATCAGAAGAGTATAACGACATTCCAGGCCCAGCACCAGAACAGCATCATGACACATCTGAGAATGAGCAGCCTGTAGATGACCAACAGGAGTAAACTGATGTTTCTGATAACCCACATGATTACGAGGTTATAAATTAGTTATTTTTTTCATATAAAATTCATTGTAGAAAGTAAATTATTATAAATATTTATTTTCCTAATAGTCGAGGACAAAGCATCACTATGATTACATGAGACGACGAATGGACAAGATTGATCGTAACATTGATGAACTTAAGTCCGAATTTAAAGAATTTAAAGAAACTGTGGTGGGATTCATCGATTCACTGGGTAAACATTCACAGAAGGATTCTCCGACTGAACGCTCGTATGCGGTGAGCTAATTTACATTTAACAATTATGTTCATTTAGCTTTTAATTTAATTTTTAATTTATGTGTTCATCCTGCCGAATGGACAGGCCCGTAATGAGTATGGAGCGTATACAGATGTTGGCCACCAAAATTTGTCAACTCCCACGTCATTGTATAGTTTCTATGAGGATGTTAGTGGGGAGCGCAGGTCTTCACTAAGGCGCCCGGCATTAGTAAGTTCGCCGGGCGCATGCACTGTCAGATGTCTTCAATAGTCCTTATCCGATTCCTCCACTGGGAGAGGAAAGAACGCCGATCTCTACCGCACCCCAAATCACGGAGCATGCGATTGACAGAGCAGGGCGCGGATATGAATCCACTTAGGGGATTGGAGGAACCAAGCATGTATGATGAGTTTGACCGATGGTTCGCTGGTGATATGACAGTGCCTCGGACAGTACAATACCCGCGATCGTTCTTTGAAGTAATTTTGGGTCATGCTTCGATGGGATGGCCAGTGACGAGGTAAATATGTTTTTTATTTTCTTTGTGCAGATGTGCATTAATTTTGTTTAGTTTTTAATTTACATTTTTGGTACAAAGATATTCACGAGTATTTTCGCTTGATTAGCGAAAAGCAACCAGCTTTCAAATGTCTTACCACAGCGTGTCACACATACAGATTCATTTTTTTGGGTAACGTGTTAACATCACTTATCATTACTCTGTTTTCTTTCTTTTAGTATTGTTACATTTGTTAATATCTACCTTGTTTGGTTATCTATATACTAGGTGTTCTTGAACCATTTGTGGAACAAAGGTCATTGTGCAGTCGATTCATTAGTATTCAGCGACAGTTTAACTAGCTATATTGGTGGGCGGCAGCACATAATGTCCAAACCGATGACAGATGTCGATATGGTGTGTATTTTATTGTCTGTTTGTTACATATTGGTGGGCGGCAGCACATAATGTCCAAACCGATGACAGATGTCGATATGGTGTGTATTTAGGAAGTAAATTATATGATTCCGCAGGATTCCCTCGAATTATTTGAAGACCAACTTCTCTAGCCTGATATGCCTGCTGATATGTTAAGTTTACACCGTATTGTTGCTGCATATCTGCCCTAATGTCATTCGGAGTGTATATTCTTTTTTCCTGAATATATTTATCTGCGATAATGTGACCAACAACTCGGCTCCTAACTTGACGACGACCACCAACCAAAACCTCATTATGACAAGTGTGGGTATTGTCAATTCTCTTCACCACCCAAGGACTATTTTGCTCGTTCGAATTTTTAATTGCTCGAATACGCCATTTACATGATTCTGAACAGCAGTTAGCCTCAAACGTGTCGCCAGAGACCGAGCAATCTTGAAATCGAACTTATCTCTAAAGGCAACCTTGCGCAGTTGCAATATTAACTCGTTCTTCTCAACAAATAGCTTGCCCACACTGATATTATCTGAGTCACAACTGCTAAGAAAACTCGAGCAACCAAGCTCAAGGCATAACTGGAGCAAGACTTGTCAGGGGGTCAATTCTCCTTCTCGAACTGGCCATTGGAGGAATAGATCGGTTGTCTCTATTATTCATAGGAATATTGTCTTCACCCTCATGTTCATGCTGAAACGATGGAATATTGGAAGGACCAACATTTCCATCATCACCTGCATTATTCAAATGAGTGCCCCACATATTATTAGAACCTTCTACAAAAACATTATCTGCCTCTGTGTTGCCAATATCATCAACAAGATCTTCATTATCGCGGAAATCATTATTGTGATACGGAGAATATCGTTGCTCCAACGACGTCGTTAGTGTGAATACCTCTTCTCCAACATCCGCTAACGTAATACCGTCGTCATCAATGTTGTCATTATTGTCGTGGACTGGAGAAAAATGTTGCTGCAATGACATCGTCCTTGGCAGCACCTCCTCTTCAATAACGCCCGTATATATTTGCTCTAAAACAAGTTTCAGCTTTCTGTGGCTCAACATCTTCGCTTGGAACTCGAGGAGATGTCGAACAAATATAGAATGCATCCATAGTTAGTCACATCGGATGCCATATGTAATACAACCTTCACCATTTCATCATTAGATATGTCCATGGGCAGTGAACATGCACGATAATATGTGTTGCTTGATCTCAAAGTTGTCTTCATTGAGATGTTATATTCATTGGGATTTATTTGTAACACCTCATATACTCTTGCCAAAAACTCATCAAACAAACAATTTTTCCGAACCAAAAAAGCAGTATTTTTAGCATTCACATACTCCAAACTCCCATCCGCTAATGTGTGCCACCAACCATCATAACACAATTGAAGCACAACTACATCCATTAAACCTGAAATAATAAAAAAATAATTTAATTAAGCACTATAAAACTAATGGAATTACTTAATATAAAAAAAATTTGAAGTTGGATTTCAAGACCGCTTATAAGGCGACAGATCGTTGTCGCCGATTTTGGCGAGTAGCCTGTCGCACTAAGAGGCAGATTCAATGTCTTTTCTGCGCGGCTGTGCACCGTCGCCAAAAATCGGGCGACAGTACCGCTACCAAGAGGCGATAACGTGCTTTTGTTTTAGTGCGCCAGTCGTCATTGAAATGGCGACTGTACCGTCAGACGAATGTTTGTGCGACAGCGTCGCCAAAATCGGGCGACAGCGTCCGCCAAATATCGGGCGACAGTACCGTCGCACTAATCAGGCAGATTCAATACTTTTGTTTCTTAGTGCGACGGGTTGCCCGTCGTCAAAATCGGGCGACAGCCGTCGCCAAAATCGCGCGACAGCGCTTGTCGCCAAAAATCGCGGCGTGCGCTTGTCGCCAAAATCGCGCGACAGCGCGCGCTTGTCGCACGTGGACCCGTTGAGGTCGGCGACAGTCGCCGCACCAAAATCCGGGCGACAGTCGCCGTCGCACCAAAACCGGGCGACAGCACCGCCGACGAATACGCATGTCATTTTTCATGCGAAACAAAAATACCTCCGTGATGACAAAATAAAGTAGATTGCTGTTTCAATCTGAATGTATTAGCATGTATTTGATCTGAATATACTTTTATTGTTTGCCGTTGTTGTTTGCTGCTGTCGGCATTGATTAAAACTGTAAAGCTACCTTTGGTCATGCTGGGAACGGGCGAGATAAGCTGTGTTTGCTTTGTAAAGAAGGGTAGTTTCGGTAAGGTTCTTGATGTTTGGCTAATTATGATAGAACAAATTTGAGGGGGTTAGTTGTAAAATTCCAAAAAAATTTTGGGTTATTTACGATAATTTCCCAAAATTCTCAGCCCAGTAGCTCAGCCCACATGCATATTGCCCTATGAAAATGTGCCCATACTGTACTATATTCTAGGGATATGTGTCGTGCCTGTACCATACACGAGCCGCTTGACCCATTGAACATATTTAGTTTTTGGCCAATAAGAGTAATTTCATTTTATGTGGAAATAACAAAATTGGTGTGGCGGAATTAAGTTCCATGATTGACTGATTTATCCAACATTTTGTAACTTTTTTTTCAAATTCTTTTCGGCTCTGGTGATTACATCACTAATTGAAAATATGCAGTAGCACGGTAGTTATTAACAAACTGAAAAAAGAAATAATAATAAATAAAACAATTAACAAATTGAAAGATAAGTTTGGCATATTCTTTACTACATATAATAGACACACTCCAAGTATTTAATTTATCTTTTTTTTTTGTTAACATAATCATTAGATTCTCCATCCAAATTTTTTTTATTACTTTCCAATAAGATTCGAAATTAACAAAAAAAATTATTATTTCTAAATTTGCATTCCTTAGTGTTCTTTGTAAAAAAAAAAAAAAAAAATCCCATTATCATATGATGTATACATGGGCCAAAAATGAGTATTTTTGCTAACAATTATTACTCAATGCTCAAGATATGATTTAAGTATCTTCCTTATGAAAGAATTTAGGAATGGCAAATTAAAGGCCTGGGTTGGGCTTTTTCAAGCTTGGGCCCAACCTCAAGCCCTCCAAAAGCCCGCCCAGTTTGGGATGGCCCTAGGCTTAGACAGATTTTTAAAATAAATTTTTAATAGAGTTTAAAATAGAAAAATAAATAAACACTTTAATTAAATATAATTAATTAATTATATAATATATAATAGAGTAAAAATCATATACACAAAATATATAATATATAAAATTAAAAATATAAAGTCCATGATATATAAAATAAAAAATTTTATTTATAAAATATAAAGCATGAGTCCATATCTAGACCTATTTATTATGGATTTTTAAATTTCAACCCATAAGTAGATTTGCTGCGGGCCATGCCTAAAGCCCGCTGGAAGAAGCCTTTACGGGCCAAGTCGGGTCCAAACTTTTTTGCTATCTCTATGAAAGATACATTTTACATATATTATGCAACTTAGTTGCAAAACAACAATAGCATTATAATAATATACAATTAAGAGTTGTTTACAAATATATTTTACTCAAGAACTATCGATTACAATTTTGTAAAAAATCAACACACAAATTATATTAATTGACATTAAGTCTAAATCTTAAAAAATTTATGACATATGGAGGGCTAAGGCCTCTTTAAATCTGCTTATATCATCAAACCTTATACAATAATTTTTGCATAAATGAAGTGGTATTTATTAAGTTGATGGTCGTTTCGCGTTATCAAAATAGTTCATTGTATTATTATACGATACTATCAAAATCTTGTTTGAATTATACATCAATAATGAATTTTAGGATGATTAACATTACTTAACTTTAAATTGTTGGATAATAAATTGGTGTGTTTATTGTATGACTTGTAAGACATGTTGTTAACACCAAATTAGACTGATAGGCTAATAGTGGAATTGGAATGAACTATCTTGTGTTATGCATATTACGTGATTTAGACTCGACTAATGAGTAAACTTATTAAACAATTAGAAGAAAATTAAATATAATAATATTAATATCATTAATTATCAGACATTTTTAATTATTTTATTTATGATAGTAAATCAATAAATAACAATTTCCATAAAAATTTATGTATGACACGTCGTTTATAAATTTATCATATATATGACATGCCATAAAGTTATACGTGCAATTTATGAGATTTCATTTATGTATTTACATAATGGATGACAAAGCATACGTTTATTACTTTAGGGTAAAAATAAAATTGTATGGTTTGTCGTGCAAAATTTTCATCATTTAGGGCATGTCTGGCGCGGGGGTTTCAAAGGGTTTGAATTGTACAAAATTTTCAACACCATGTTTGGTGCAGATAATGAAAGTGAGGGTATGTATAAATAAATCATGTTTGGGTGGTTTATAAAGACCCGTCCAGTCCTTTGGGTTTATGCGGGCCTTGCCACATTTACCTTTTTTTTAATTTTTAATTCAAATCCTTAATTTATTTTAATTATGTATTAAATATAAAGATTTAAATAATGACTGGCAACTTGACCATCGCTAGCCGCCGGCCCTTGTTATTTTCTGACATCTTTGACATTATTATCAGTATCAATAGAATTATTGTCATGAGCTCTTTACAATCGTTTCAATATCTCTGGCAACGAAGCTACCATTTATCATAGATCTACAATTAAAATTTTTTGAAATTCAAACTTTTAATTGTAGATCTATGGCAAAAGGGAGCTCCATTTTCGGTGATTTTAGTACTGTTGTGTAGAGCTCGATAAGAGAATTCCAATTATACTAATTATAAACTAAACAAACAATGTTAAAAATTTCCCTGTGGTGGTCATTGGTGGCTAATGGTGACTGCTAGTGATTAATTTATTTTCTATTAAAAATTTTAAAAAATTATAGTTTAATATAATATAATAATATAAAATATTGAAATACACAAGACATTTCATATTTACACCAGATAAGGGTTAATGTATTATTTAATACATTCTAATAGAATACAATTTATTACAAACCAGTACAGTTCACTGCAATCCATTCAACCAAACACCACCTTAGATGACATATCATACAATGCGTAGATACTATATGATATGTCGTCGATAGTTTCAACACATAGGCAACATGTAAACGTTTACTTCAATGTAAATGTTGTATGACATTGTATATAAAGTCATTGCACATGTGACAATGTCTCCAATCATCCATTGTCGTTTTGCACTCAATGTCGTAGTTCATTGTTGGTCATCGATTTTCCAAGACAAATTTGATAAGGTTAAAATTCTTGTTGCTAGATATATGAACGTTGTGTAAGTTTTTATTTGCCAAAAAATCTGTTAGGACTAGTATTTTAATTTATTTTTTAGGTTTTATTATTGCAATTATAATTTAGGGTACTAATTAGATTAGAATTATGATTGTATTGAGCTATTATAGATAAGTGGTTCTCATCATTTTTTTAAATAAGTAGTAATAAAATTAATCTCAACCCTTGTTTATTTTTCTCTCTCCCCTTTCGAATTCTTAAATTCTTTATTTTTTATTTTGATTCTCTAGTGATCTAATATATTAGTATCGAGCGTATCGGCTGTAACATTTCAAAGGTGGTAGATGTTGCAGTTGACCTGAAGACGACTTATGATGACGACGATCATCAGTAATAACGACAGCCGTTTGGTAAAACCGTGGCTGTTGGCTGGCATGCATTAGTGATCTTAGAAACTTAGATACCGTATGAGGCTTTAAAGCGGCGATTAGAGATAGGCTAAAGCGGCGTACCTTTGTCATGGCCTTGATAAGCGTTTCGTTTTTAATGAAGTAAACTTAAAATTTTATAATTTTATAAATAACTTGAAATTAAATCTTTTAATATATTTTATTATTTCCGCTTTTTAATTTATTTAATTCTTAGTTTCAAAAATTATAATTGATTTATATTTATAATTTATTAAATAAATAATTGATATCATGATTTTAATAAATAAAATTATAAATATGATGATTTTATAAATACGTATTAATATTATTATAAATTATAATATATGACTCTATGTAATTCCAAGTTAACAATTAAGTTAACTCTTAAAAAAATTATTATTGTTGTTGTTAAGTACTAAAAAGGAATTCTAATACCATAGAGTCAAACTTAACAACTAATATTACATTCTCTTATTATTATTAATTTATTATTATTGAATATGAACTTGAGTTTTAAATTTTTTACTCTATTAAATTTAAATAAAGGCACATGGATTTAAAAAAAAGTATATAAGCTTAAAAAAAAATTAAGACAACAACTTATTATGCGCTCTTAAAAAAAGAAAAAAAAAATTTAATGGGTTATTTTTCCTAGGCACGGCACGGCACGACCCATGACACGGTACGAGTGGGTACGAACACGAGCACGTGTGAGTACGGCATCGCCATCGTCTGGCACACGGCACCAAGACCACGAAATAAATAGTAAACACGTCACGAGCACGGCGCACGGCTTCCTTTAATGGCCCAGACCAAGACCTATCTTTATTCGTGCCCACCAATTTTTCTTTTTTCCATTCAATTTTAAAAAAAGGACTATGGTGCTATTTTGCACTCCCTCTTGTTTGCTGAAAAGTGAAAAATTGAATATTAAACCATAGTTGATTATTATGAAATTTTTTAACATTGTCATTTGGTCATATTATTATTGATAAATTAATATATTTTTATTATATATTTAAATTATTTACTATAAACTAAATTGATATTATATTATTTTCAAAAAATAAAAAATATTTTATGCAATAAATTTTTTTTTCAAGTTATTGCTCTTATACTGTTATTAATTTTAATAATAACATAGATCAATTAATCAAAATACAAATTTAAAAATAATCCAAAATTATGTGTCAAATCTTTGAATATTTTACTTTTTTTAAAAATAATAGGGATGTCCATGTTCATAACCAAATAGAATACATCCATGTGTTGAAGAAAAGTTATGTGTTAGGCTAAGTCATATATATGGACAAAATACAGGGTACCATGCACTAGGTGCACGGTAGCTAGACCCAAAAGAAACACAAACTTTTGTCAATATTCCTTGACTTTTGATTTGGCTTTTTGCAAGTTAATTAATTTACTTTAAATCAAGTTTATTCCACCAATTACTCTTTCTCTAGTGAGTTACCACCACAGGCCATCAACCAAATCTGGATTTTCTAGAGAATTTTTTAATTTAGAATCATGACTATTAAGGAGCTTGAAGACAAAGTTAAGTAGTTGTCTCAACAATTTAATAACAAGATTAAAGTTAAGTAGTTGTCTCAACAATTTAATAACAAGATTAAAACCATCGATGAAAAGGTTACAGTCTGAGGGTGCGTTTGGAGTGATGCGTGGCAACCCAACTGCCAAGGTGTTTGGTTACATTTATAATTAAATTTTGGTAGATTAGTAGCTTAAAAGCTAACGATTTTTCTCTATAGTCACGGCTTTTACTCTACAACAACTACAACTTAAAAACTACAATACTTCACTCCCAAAGACACCCTTAGTCAAACAAAACAACTATCATAAGGAACTCATGCATGTCATCCTTCAACAATTAAACTAGCTATAAAAGGACAAACAATCAGCTACTAATCAACGTTAAGTTGATACTGATAAATGAAAAGTTGATAAGTTTATTGGAGGGACCACTACTCCTTGAACAGTTATCGCTAACCACCCATATCTTGAAATTGTCGAATGCGTTAGTGCACTCTCAGTCAGATTTCGTAATTAATGATGGTAAAAGTAGTGGCTTCAGTCGTTTCAGCATTGGCTCGCCTGGGCCCGACCACAATTTCATCGACCCTCTCTAATTTGGTGGGCCGTCTTAATCTGCGTCTTGTCTGTGCGTCTACATTTTTACGCGTGGCTCTTGCACTACCACAACACGAGCGTTTCGCGCCGTGTCACCACCACCTTTTTTTTTTTTTTTTTTTAATGGTTCCGCGAAAAGCCGTGTGGTGTTTTGACGCTACGATGAAGTTCTTACGCATTCGACGCTTTTTAAGCCCACCAACATAATAATAATAATAATAATAATAAAAAAATTCATAATCATATTAATTTTTATTAGGAGAGCAATTAATATTTTATCACAATTTCACAACTATATATTTTATTTCACAATAACCAATCATAAGATAACAATACATAAATTTAATTCCATAGATCAAAATAATAATTAATTAAAATTAAATAGACAATCCTCAAATAACAATTAAAATAAGTCATAACTGCGGTATACGAAACCTATCTCTATTAAATATTAACTAAGTTATGATTTAATACTAATATGAAAAATATTTCATATGAAAAACATTTTATTATTAATGTTGTAAAATTTTTTATTTTTTATTTATCATTTATAAATTTATGATATTTATAATTTTATTTATTAAAATTATGATATTTACTTATTCATTTAATAAATTATAAACATAAAAAATTAATTAAATAAATATTATAAATAAAATTAAATATCATAAATAACATTATTCATTTAATAAGTATCATAAATAAAATTATGATATTTATAATTTTATTTATTAAAATCATGATATTTACTTGTTCATCTAATAAATTATAAACATAAAAAAAAATTAAAATATTTATTTAAAACTAAGATTTAAATTAATTTTTAAAAGTCTATACTAAAAAATATATTAAAACTTTAATTTTAAGATATTTTACTTTAATTTCATAACATTTTATATTTACTTTTTATTAAAAAAATTTACTTAAATATATTTTGGCCCACGTGCTATTGATGGCCTATAGGCCGCGTGCTAGCCCACCAATGAACCGTACTTAATACGTGCCTTTTCACGTGCCGTACTTTAATCCATATCTAATCGTGCCGTGCTTTTAAAGCGCCTAAAATCTAAGGCTCGGTCCCGCGCGTACAAAGGCGCCACGTGCGCTTAAGTAATATACAACTTGACTTTCTTATTTTTCATTGGTGAAAATCTAACAAGATGGATTTTTCGATGTGAGCAATACCATTGCCTTACTGGGTTATTAGATGTCGACTTATTATCTTTAGCTATTAGCCATCTTGATGGTGATGCTGTACCTGGTTTCATTGGCTAGAGCAAATTAAAAATGAAATGAGTTGGGCGCAACTTAAACAGGGCTTTGATTACTTGATTTAGGACATTATAATAGAATGATGCAGTTAATTGTCTTACCAAACTACGTCATACAGAGACTGATCTTGATTATAAACGACAATTTGAAAAGTTGGTTAACCGAGGTAGCAATTTGATTGGCCGTTGTTTCTTTTTTCTGTTACGTGACAATATCAGAGCTAGTGTAAAATTGTTCAATCCTGTTAGTCTCTTGCAAACTTTCGAACTTGCTAAATTTCAAGAAAAGGCAGTCGCTATGCAAGACAACCCTTCTTCAATCCTCACGATCCAAGATCCAATCCCACAATTATTAGTTAACTACCACTCCAATAGCACATTCTTTATTAGGACCTGTTGGAAATATATATGTGAGTATATATATTTATTATAGGGTTCTATCACTTTGAGGTCACCCATGAGGGAAGCATGACCAAGAACAAGTGATCATCTTGAATTAGAACTCTATAATATCTTAAATATTATATTTAAGATATTAAGTGATCATTAAGAAAATGATCACTCCAACAAATTATTTAAGCTTATTTAGAGATCATTGAGAAGATGATCACTACTTCTTGGAATGCTATAAATAGAGGCAAATCCATAGATAAGCTAAGAGTTAAGAAAAATTATGCAAAGTGCAATTTAGAGAAATTTCAAGTCAAGAGAAGCTTAGAGGGTTCTTGCAACGTGAATTGAGAAGATTTTCCAACTTTGTGATCATCTTTCGACCATAAATCAGTGGCACAACCTTGGTTTATCATTTTTCCGCAAATAATCCGGGTATGTGTTTAAATTCGGATTTACAAGTTTTTATGTTGATTCTTGCACGAAAAGCAACATTGGTATCAGATTCTTGCACGAAAAGCAACATTGGTATCAGAGCCAAATAGGTTGTGTTCTGTTTTAAGTATGTAAAGCATGAGAATCAAGCATGTTCTTTAAGAAAGTTCATTTTTCATCAAGAACACATATTAATGGCATGTTAAAATTTACTCGTTTTTTATGCCATGCAACTGGATTAATAAACAAATAACGGTGTATGGATTAAATCCTTGTTGCCATGAGGACTAATATGATTCATGTAATGAGTAAAATGAAAACCTAGGATATGAACCCGTAAGTTTATTTTACTCATATCTTTCATGATACATAACATATGAATATGAAATTGGTATCATTAGAAAGAGCATGAAAATATCTTTCCAACGGTATATCACATATGAAATTCTGACGTATATTGAGAGAGAACGAAGCTTTGAAATCTTGGTTCAATCGAAATTTATGGAAAAGGTTGAAGATGAATCAGTCGATTCAGAAGCTAAATCTTGTAGGCGTTCAGTAGATTTACATCCATGTGGCTAGCTATCACTATATCATCAGAAAGGCGGACCGAACCGAATTGCTAAACCGAACTCGGTTTGGCTTTTGAACCGGTTGGCTTGTTGAGTAAATCCCACTCGCGGCAGTGGAGAGTGTAATCCACCCGCCTCTTTCCGGACTGAATTTTGAGGCGCCGTTTGCGGCGACCATTTCCAATTTATATTCTCTATTTTACTGTATTTTAAAAATTAAATGTTTATTTTTTAATTTCAATTTTAGTTAAATAAATACTTTAAAATTAGAGAATAATCCTTTGTAAGTATTAAAAAAAAAATGAAAAGAAATTTTTTTTCATATGATGATACATCATTAAAAGAGTTGTGCTTCAATGGAAGCATAACAAAAAAATTTCTTGAAATATAAAATGAGAATAATCCTGGCGTAGTAATATGGATGAATTGCATGTCTAGGAAAATTCTGACAAAAAAGGCATGAGCCTAAGGAACTTTGGTATTGAGAGAGATTTTTTAATCTCCACCATCTTCCTGGGAATTTTCCTGGTGCACTATCCACGTGAACAGATGCATGATGGATGTATTCTTATGTTTTGTCAGTGGGAGTTCTTTTATTGTTAAATTTTTTTTTGAACAATAAATGAATTAATATTTTGCGCAATGTACTAAAATTATATTAACTTAATGTTTAGAAATGATGATGAATAGAAGCCTCGACGACTTTTTCGAATCAAATCTTTACATTAAACTTATTATATTTTTGGTTATTTGTTTGCGGCAAAATAATTAAATATGTGTAAATAAAATCAAGAAATTTGTTTCTTATCTCTGTGTTTTGTTTTTTTTTAGAAATGGCAACAAATAGTGTCGTGGCTGAATTAAACAAAGGAATTAAACTTAACGGTAACAATTATGATATTTGGTGCCGTAAAGTTCAAAACCTCCTTGAATTACAAGACTCACTAGAGGTAATTACAAACGTTATGACATAGCCACCAAAAGGTAATTCTACTCAACATAAAAGAGATCTTGAAGCTTATGAAGCTTGGAAGATAAAAAATCGTAGTCTTGGCGATTTTGTTCTTGAGCACTATTGAAGATGTTTTTATGTGTTAGTATGAGGAATACCAAATGGCTCACCAAATATGGAATGCCTTGAAAGACAAGTATGGTGGTATCTACCACTAAACTTAGAAGACTCACTATTAAATTTGACACTTATAAATCATACCTATACTTGATGTTTGAGAGAAATGTCACTTTTAATAAGAGAGTTAAAAATGCTAATAGTATTATAACCGATGAACAACAAGTTCAGTAGCTTATTCGATCTCTTCCGATAGTTGGGAGCATATGAAAGTTAACATGACACACAATGAGTGTCAAGACGTTCAAAGATATACAACGTCACTTGAGTTGGAAGATGAGCCAGGCAGCCTAAATCTTATACTCAACTTTATATGGTCGATACCAACTCGCGAAAAGCTTCGGCTTTAACGCAAAAGAGGTAAAATCTCCTCTCGAATAGGAAGAAATCTAATCAAGGGCAATTCGGTTTGGGTAAGAGGAAAAAACGCTGGTCGGGAAGAAGGATATGAGCAAAGTGACATGTTACAATTGTAGCAACTTGGCCATTTCGCCGTGATTGCACCGAGAAAAAGGTACATGCTAAATCCACAAATTTACATAATGTGTATGTAATAGGCTCTGTTTATATGTGAAACTCATGCTTTGTGGATTGTAGATTCAGAACACGAACACGTAGCCAATGAGCGTGGAGCCTATGTGGAATATCGTCGGATTAGTCGAGGACTAAGTGGATATATGTGGGAAATAACTCGAGGTTGAAGCTAAAGGGATTGGCACTTGCAAATTACAACTGCATGGTGGCCAAATGCTTTATCTCCACGATGTGTTATATGCACCAGATATTCGACGAAATTTAGTGTCTGTCACTGTACTTCTAAACATGGGATATCATGTGATATTCCGTGATGTTTGTATGCAATTAGTTCTTAATAAAACTCTAGTCGGAACTGGTTATTTACTTAATGGTTTTATGATTTTGAATGTAATTAATCAGAATTATAATCAAGATTGTTTTTCATTAATAACATCTTCTGATTCTGTGGATGTTAATATATGGCATGCCAGACTAGGACATATAGGGCAAGACAGAATGCATCAATTATCTAGAGAGGGTTATTTGGGCTCACTCGATAAAATAGAATTGCCTATATGTGAGAATTGTCTAGCTGGAAAAACAACTAGAAAACCATTTAGTAAAGGAACTAGATCTGAAAGTTCTTTGCAAATTATCCATTCTGACATCTGTGGTCCAATGAGTGTAAGGGCAAGACATGGTGCCTCATATTTTATTACATTCATTGATGATTATTCACGCTTTGGTCATGTCTATTTGATTTCTCACAAATCCGAAGCATTAGATTGTTTTAAAAATTTTTCAAAATTAGTTGAAAATCAACTAGACAAAACGATCAAAGTCTTAAGAACAGACCGTGGACGTGAATATCTTTCCAATCAAGGAATTGTGTCAAGAGAAAGGTATTGAGAGACACTTGACTATTTTCGGGACTCCACAACAAAATGGTGTCATGGAAAGAAGAAATAGGACATTACTTGAGATAGTTAGGTCTACGATGGCATTAGCAAATCTCCCAATATCCTATCGGGGAGATGCATTTAACAATGCCTACATACTTAATCGAGTCCCAAGTAAGTCAATTAGTTCCACTCCCATATGAGTGGACAGTAAAAACCTGTTTAACTCATTTTGCACCTGGGTCTGCATATGTTCACAATCCTTCTCATACATATGGAAAATTGGGTGCAAGAGAAAAAAAATGTATTTTTATAAGATATCACGAGCACTCGAGGGTATGTATTGATTGGTGAGCGTGATGATGGAACTATAAGCGAACTAGAATCACGAGATGTCATATTCTTAGAGAATGAATTTCCTAGCATTCTGAGATGTTGACAAAATATTCATTTATATGAAATAAATGATCCATGGGTATTGTCAATCGAGTTGAGGAAAACCCAATTTATCTGGGATTTGATCTGAGTAAGTCGACCATTTTATGGAATAACTTCACGGGATGCCTCGATTCGAAGGGTAATGTCGTATTTCCATCACGTCGTCGTTTTGAGATTGAAGGGAGGCATTTATGGTTGCTTCACATGATAGCGATGAGCGAGAACTTTTAGTGAGGCTATTGCATCGTCTATTTAAGAATTATGGATAAAGCAATGAGCGAAGAGATGGAGTCCATGAAATCAAATCAGTGCAGGACTTGATTGATTTACGCTGACGAAGAACCATTGGAAATAAATGGGTTCTACGTATAAAGCGTAAGCGGATGGCACAATTGAAAGATATAAAGCACGCTTGGTAGCGAGGATATACGTGAAGGTATAGATTATGAGGAAAGCGTTTTCCCTGTGGTAAGGTTTGCCTCGAATCGATTGATTCTAGCAATCGTTGCACATATGGATCTTGAATTACATCAAATGGATGTTAAAGCGACATTTCTCAATGGAGGCGGAGGAAGAAATATACATGGATCGACTGAGGGTTATATATTGCAGACAGCCTTGAAGTTTTGCAAGCTTAAAAGGTCAATATATGGGCTGAAACAATCCTCCAGACAATGGTATCTTAAGTTTCATGAAGCCATAATTTCTTATGGATTCTTGATGACTGACGAAGACCATTGTGTATATGTTAAAAGATCAGAAGATAACTTTGTTATCTTGTCTTTATATGTAGATGATATTTTGTTGGCTGGAAACAATCTAGAGTTTGTCAAAATCATTAAAGAATGGTTATCCTCAAATTTTGAAATGAAAGATATGAGCGAAGCAGCTTATATTTTAGGAGTTAAAATTCATAGGGATCGTTCAAGAAGACTTTTATCTCTTTCACAAGAGACATACATTAGAAGAATTCTTGAACGATTCAATATGTCAGATTGTAAACCTATGGATACTCCTATTTCAAAAGGACAAACTCTAAGCCTTAAAATGTGCCCTAAGACTCCTGAAGAACTAAAAGCAATGGCACGAGTTCCATACTCAAGTCTTGTTGGCGATCTTATATGTCTGTTATGATGTACCGGGCCGGACATTTGTTATCTTTGTGGGGTTAGTAAGTATATACCAATCAAATCCGGAAGAAAGCATTGGAATGCGATCGAGAGGATTATTGCGTATCTAAAAACCTTCTGACTACTCTCTATGCTATCGGGGAGGTGAATTACGCCTAATTGGTTATCTGAGATCTTGGAATTGGGGTGGTGATCTAGAATGGAAAATCAACCTCGGATATGCATTTTACTTAGTCGTGGCGCGATTTCTTGGAGTAGTAAGAAACAAACATGTATTGCTCTATCTGATGGAAGCGAATATGGCATGTTCGTGACGGTCTGAAGGTTGTATGGCTTAAGAGATTTATTGAAGATCTCAAAATAGTTCGATTACGCTAGACCAGTAATTATACATTGTGATAGTCAAGCAGCAATATCATTTACAAAAGATGCTAAATACCACAGTAAGTCAAAACACATAGAAACCAAGTATAATTTTGTGAGAGATATTATAGCACAAAGGGAAGTGCTAATACAATACACATCTACACATTTTATGGTAGCAGACCCATTTACTAAAGCCATAACACGAGATGTTTACTTGAAACATACTCGATCATTGGGCTTACGTAGATTGTAAAATTGTACTTGATGAGATATTATTTTTTAATGGACATGTGATAAATTTTTCATGTGATTAAATTCTTATTATCGTTTGTCCATATAAATTTTTACACATATTTAAAGGAAAGTTATGTCATCAGGTTGTGATCGGCTTTCTTACACAAGCGATCGCCTCAGTTGCTAGAAAAGCAAGCTGAGATGAGACAATAGAGAGAGAATTAGATACTATGTACATTCTCATGGAGCATTTATAAATATGTTGCCTTGACTAAGTCAAGATGAGGTTTATATATGATAAATATAAAACCGACCATGATATACCCAATAATCATGGAAACCTGATTAATAGCCAGATGTGAGTATTAAAAACTCAGGTTAGGCGCTTGAGTAGCGACTGAACTAAGATCTGTACAGTGAAATAATTTAGACATATACTCTTAGAAAAGAGAATTCACTGTAGCACGTGTTTCATACAACGTGTGCTTAATGACAAATAAAGAAAAATGAGAAAATTTCCCTTATTTCTCATTGTGTAAAGTTTCTTTGAGGTATTATAAACCTCAATAGGTATCCTTATATACTATCAGCTATATTTTGAGGTGAAAGATTAGTGTTTGCTACTTTAAACTTGTTTTCTAAAGTTATGATGTTATTCGGTTTATGAAACAAGTCTAGGAAAGCAGTTAATATGAAACTAAGAAATATGAGATTGATAGGAAGATTCATTACTTACATCTACCTTATGTTTTTCACTGGTACCGATTGTATCTGAGATTGATACAATTGTGATTACATAGAGTGTATATTGTCAAGCATAACTTTTGATATGGGACTTAGTATGCTTGAATTCGATGTAATAATATGGAATCTAGGATACATGATGAACAACTCTTTTGTATAGAATACCATTGAGATTCAAAGCAATAAAGCTCATAACGCTATTGTTCATGGGTCTGCGTTGCATTTGCTAGTAATTGAGTTTTAAGACTTGAACATAGAGTTCTCGTTGCCTATAAGCATCCCATCATGTGCGAGTGGGAGATGTTGGAAATATATATGTGAGATATATATTTATTATAAGGTTCTATCACTTTGAGGTCACCCGTGGGGAAGCATGGCCAAGAACAAGTGATCATCTTGAATTAGAACTCTATAATATCTTAAATATTATATTTAAGATATTAAGTGATCATTAAGAAAATGATCACTCAACAAATTATTTAAGCTTATTTAGAGATCATTGAAGATGATCACTACTTCTGGAATCTTTATAAATGAGGCAAATCCATAGATAAGCTAAGAGTTAAGAAAAATTATGCAAAGTGCAATTTAGAGAAATTTCAAGTCAAGAGAAGCTTAGAGGGTTCTTGCAACGTGAATTGAGAAGATTTTCCAACTTTGTGATCATCTTCCGACCATAAATCAGTGGCACAACCTTGGTTTATCATTTTTCTGCAAATAATCCGGGTATGTGTTTAAATTCGGATTTACAAGTTTTTATGTTGATTCTTGCACGAAAAGCAACAGGACCGATTCCCATTGTCTTACCTAATTGTATATCAAATGTTTATCCTCAATGGAGCAGGCAGAAAGACGTTAAAAGGGGCTTTGTTTTAATTGTGATGAGCAATTCAAGTCAGAGTATCACTCCAAACAACCTTAGTTATTGCTTTTAGATGTTGATATACCTTTTAACAACCTTCCAAGGCTGTATGACCATCATTCGGATTAGAAGATCTCGGTTGTTGAGATTGGGTAAAAGGCTTGCGATCAAATCCATTTTTAAGGGACGGAGAATATTAAGACTAATAGTTTATTTTAATTTCTTTTCGATCAGTATTAGGTTTTCTTACTGCAATTATAATTTAGGATACTAATTAGATTAGAATTAGCATTGTGTTCAACTATTATAAATAAGTAGTTGTCGCTATATTTTTAAGCAAGCAATAACAAAATTAATCCAACCACCATTAATTTTCCTCTATCCCCTTTGAATTATTAAAGTTTTCATCTTTTCTCTCTTAAATTCTCTAATCAAAACCCTAGAACCATACCAAAATCTAAAATGAAATTTCTTAAATTTGTTATTGTTATTGTATAATGTTGTATGTAAACGATAACAGGCTGATCGGTATGACCATGAAGGTCAACGATACCTATAAAAAATGATACTTTAATATAGGTGTGCAGATCCAGCAGTAAGAATTTTAAAAGCACCAATTAGTTTGCAGTGGTGGCAATTGGAAGATGACATGAATAGCCAATTGACTTGTGGTGATTATTGATTAATATGTTCTTTTTGTGAGATTTTTTATCTTATATATAATACAGTGTGACAAAATTCCTTATATTTAAAAAAATAAAAAATAAAAAATAAAAAATAATATTAAATGGAATGAAAAGGGATCGGGTTCATATATTACGGGGAAAAGCCGACCCAGTAATCGATTTCTTCTATTTTCTTGAACTTTCTTCCCACCTCAAATCTTCACCATCCAATTGAAGAAAGGAAATTCCATCCAACGGTTTAGAGTAAACAACAACAACTCCTCATTTGTGCGGATTACCCTCCTGAAGTCTTTACTTCCACCCACTTCCGCTTTGCGCCCTTATCTCTCTCTCTGTGTCAGCCCCTCCAATCCATGGCCACTGTCATAAAAACGCCGCCGTTTCAGGCATCTTCTCTTCCCGGGACACGTGCAGCCCCCATTTCCTTGAAATCTCCAAAACCCATCTGTCTTGCCTTCAGACAACGTCAAATAAGCACGAGCAGACTTTATCTTCGGTCAAATTCTGTCCGGGTCGCAAGTTTTCAGTCTCTCCGGTTTGTAAAGTTCTCTCCTTTAGCTTCAACTGGAGAAACTGAAACCACTGAAGCCCAAGAGGAAATTCAGGAACCCCAAATTGAGGTACTTTATCCAATGTCTACTTGTGAATTATTCTTAAGAATAAAAGGCCTCTTTCTAAGCTTTGGTGATTCATAAAACCTGATGATATTTGATTTATTTTGATATCTTCATAGCAACTAGATAACTATTGTTTGCAAGTTGTAGCACTGAAAGAGGTTATGAGGTTAACATCTGCTGGCACTTTACCTGCAATGTAAGTTGTGTGTGGGGGAAGTTTTAAACTTAACGTGATTTATGGGAGGCTGTTAATTTAATTGAAATAAAGAGCTTCAGTTTTAGAATAATCCCTCTTTGGATGAATAAGAAGAAGAGTAAGGAATTAATATGTGAGAGTGGGTCTCCAACATGCGATATTAAGCTTTTTTATCGAACTGGTGCCTTCTTATTGAAGTTAGGAACTTCAACATTTTTGTATCTAGTACTCTTTCATGGATTTTACTCATCAAATGTTCACGTCAACTCAACTTTTAGATTTAAAGTGCAATAGTTGGACCTTTCTCAAACCTTCGGATTTTCACCTTTAGACCCAAAATTAAGATTTTGGAGCAGGATGTTATGATGAAATTAGTTGCATAAAAATTGTGTTTGTCATCCAAAGTCTGTTTAAAAGTTGTAACATGATTGGCTTGCGGGGAAAACCTAGCTTATTTGGGAAAAAAAAATATATATTAGGTGGAGTGCTTATTTCTGAACAATAGAAGCATCTGACACTAAGGGAGATGGGTGTACTTCTTTTGACTTTTTGTTTCCAAAATTGTTTTTGTGGTGTGCAAACCAGATTCATTTTGGGTTTTTCCAGCAGACTCAGCATACAAAGTACAAAATAAATGCTTCTATGATTTAGGTGGTGAAGTCTTGAAGGTAACAATTTATTAGTAGTTGAGTTGATGTCTCACAATTTTTGCTAGTTGTGTTAAAGATGGTGTAAGAAGACTATAG
The DNA here is from genome assembly GCA_030449925.1 of Citropsis articulata. Classification (NCBI taxonomy): domain Eukaryota; kingdom Viridiplantae; phylum Streptophyta; class Magnoliopsida; order Sapindales; family Rutaceae; genus Citropsis; species Citropsis articulata. The sequence continues at coordinate 5,071,293 of JASUUH010000211.1, read as the reverse complement.
AGAAATCAGGGAATCAAAACCATATTTGCTGTATGAGCAAACTGTGTCATCCATCTTATGTATTTCCAGTTTAAAATCTCTGTTCATATTGTTTATAAAGTGCAACTTTGATCTAAATTTTCTTTTCATCAAGTTCAACTACTTGATCCACTTGATACTATGTCTTATTTTAGCTGGTGCCGTGGTTTGGAATTTGTGCCATAATAATTCTATGTCATGATCATTTAAGAAATAGCTAACATCTTGATTACTCATATGATAAGCACTTTCCCAGCATCTTGAACTCTTTCCTTTTATCCTTGACTGCATATTCCAGTGCTCAATCATTTTTCCTTTAGTTCTGGTATTTCTGTCAAGTACTCAAGTTTGATGGTCCTAATCACTGTTGATGAAGATGATTTCCTTGCTTAGATTTTCATCAAACACTCATCTATATATTTTGCGACCTTCCTGTGATAATGCTTAACTATCTGTTTCGCCAGCCGTGTAAATTTTAAGTTCATTTATAATAAGGTTGCAAAAAGTAGATAATTAATCATAATCATGTTATCATACAAATAGGGCTTTTGTTACTTTAAAGTATGCATTTAACTAGGAATTTAAGTTCACTGGCGATTTCTTTTCTGGAAAGAGCTTTTTATAATTGTTATGGGTTGGATGCATAATCATACTTCACAAGGGCCTCATATTCCTTTAAAAGAAGAAAAAACACTATAATACATAAAGAGCTCCACATGGGGCAACTGATTTTCTTAACAATGGAGGGCAAATGAACAAAATGTGTCTTGGGACAATTTGAAGTTGGCATTTGTTGTTCTTTATGTTGATAATGCTAGACACCCCCCTAATCGCAAAACATTATGTCGTAAATACAATTGTCGGTACTGTTGGCAGATGCACATTTCTATTTTTCCTCAATTATTCAGTTTCATATTGCCTGGATTTACCATTTCTTTTTCCAGCACAATTGACTGGGCTGCAACTTCAGAGAAAATAATTCATGCCATGATCCAGTTCTGTTGTTTCGTTTTGAACTTTTTAAAATTTTTTTAAACAAGATTTATTGAAGATCTTAAGATTTGATTGTATCCATTCCAAGCTTCCTGCTGCTAATAAATTTGTATAACAGGAATCTTCTGATGGTGCTGTTGGCATTGAAGATAGCGCTACTGATGATGATAGCACTGGAGCTGCTAGCGATGACACCTCAGATGCTGAGGAAGCACCTACTTCATTAATTATGGAAACACTCCAATCATACAAAGAAGCTTTGGCCACTAATGACGATACCAGAGCTGCTGAAATAGAGGCTTTATTAAAATCCTTTGAAGATGAGAAAATTGATCTTGAGAGGAAAGTTGTTAACTTGTCTGAAGAATTGTCAGCAGAGAGGGCTCGTATTCTTAGGATCAGTGCTGACTTTGACAATTTTCGTAAGAGAACGGAGAGGGAACGCCTTTCAGTGGTAACAAATGCTCAAGGAGAAGTCATGGAGAGATTGTTGCAAGTTTTGGATAATTTTGAGAGAGCTAAAACTCAAATTAAGGTGCAGTCCGAGGGAGAGGAGAAAATAAACAACAGCTATCAGAGCATATATAAGCAATTAGTGGAAATCCTAGAATCACTTGGCGTTGTTCCTGTGGAGACGGTTGGGAATCCTTTTGATCCATTGGTGAGTTATCTGGCTATATGTTAAGTAGGCATGAAAGAATTTCTTTCTTTACCAAAAGTGAAAGTGAAAGATATTTACTTTATTCTCCTCTGGAACTTTCTCCTATTACTGTCTAAGCATGGAAATGAACCTTATGAAAGACCAGAGGACCCCTTCTTTTTTTCTTTTGTCCTAATAGTCAAAGGTTGTCCGCAACTTTTTTTACTTTTTATTAGGCATAGAAGCAGAGTATATGTGAGATTGTCGTAATAAACATAACGTCTCTTGCTGATTAATTGTAGTTGCAAATGAAGCTACTTGTTAGTTAATTGTTGTAATAATTGTCCTATTCATCACTGGTTTAATGCAGGTGAAACCCCGAGTTGGCTTGAAAATCAGTCGAGTACTTGATGAATTTTCTCAAATACTTAATCAAGTATGTTCAGGTTTTGTGAAGACCTGGATACGTTTTTGACTCAAACTAAGTCTTGATTGATTTGAGCCAACTCGGTGAGTGCCACTAAGAAACAGTGTAGATTAATGAAACTCTGCTCCATTCCGTATGTCCCAGAATACCTACAGCACCAGCATAACTAGATTAAAGCTTCATTTCTTTTTGTGTGTTTGCTGCCACAAATGAGTTTAAAAGCTAGGTGCTCCTTATTAAGTCTTAGATGATAATAAGATTAAGACAATTTTCTGATGAGATTCCATGTAACAGCTTCACGAAGCGATTATGCGTGAGGATTCCACAGAATTTGATGAAGGTGTGATTATTGAAGAATTCCGCAAGGGGTTCAAACTTGGCGACAGGCTCCTACGTCCATCGATGGTAAAGGTATCAACTGGTCCAGGGCCTGCGAAACCGAAAGAAGAACAACCATCAGAAGGAGAGGCAGCCGTAGTTGAAACCACAGAGAGCAGCACAAAAGAAGTTGAAGCGGAATCCTCTTGATGCACACACCTAGATTCAGTTTTGTAAAAGCAACAGCCATGATAATGTTAAAAGTTTTGCTTATAGGATTTAATCTCATGGCGTGTGATTACTGCAACTGTTATCACTTGTTTTGACAGAGGTATTCATAATGGCTCTAGGGTTTAGCATTTATTTGGCTGATTTTAGTCAGTCTTTGTCAAACTTTTGTGTAGTATTATTGTGCTCCCGGACCTATGTTTTGCCTGAGCTATATTTTGACCTGACGGTTTACTGAGAGATTTTTATAGGTAAAGTCTGCGGTGGACTTGAATCACATGGCTGAGTTCTTTGTTCATGAATGAATGCATTTGTAAGAGGGTGTCAATTCACCTAGATAGAATGAGAAATCTTTAATTTAATTCTCAAAATGTGAAAACTTATTTATCTCTATTTACTGTTTAATCAAAAATAAAAATAAAGAAAGAATTCAGTTTGTTATGCTCATAGTAATCATTTGCTAATTGTGAAAGAATTCTTACAATTGATTCTTCTCTGCTGAAAAGTAAACAAATCACCAACGGTCAAGAGAATAGAATTAATGTTAGAGGCAGATTTGGAGACACACGGTGACTCATCTCTCCTCTATAGTTGTCGCCTCAGCTCGCATATAACTACTCGTTTGATAAAGATATCAGAGCCAGATTCTGAGACACGGCGAATTAGAGCACAATTTGAATGGTGAAATGGCGTTGGAAGGCAACTCAAGGTGATTAGGGGACGATGCCCCCATAACCCCATTCTCACTGGGGGACGATATGCCTTCATAACCCCAGTCTCCTTGTCAAATTATCACCACAGCACTACTCTTTTAGGTTTTCATTTATTTACTTTTACTCGCAGTTTCTTCACAACCAAACAATTCAAAATTTGTGAAATGTAGCATACTTCAGTAAGCTATAGTATCCCCTCATCCTTAAAAACAATTTAAAGCACCACAATCTTCAAAAATTTATTCAATTTTCCCTAAGCTCGTACGTTTCACATGGTCCGCACACGGTCACAAATAAAGATGTGCTTCGGTTTCGAACATAAGCCCCAAAATTGAACAATTTCAGACCATACACAAATCAAGAATTCAAAAAGCATCGACCAAAATGAATCTCTGTCAAACCCCAAACAAAGTGAAAAACAAAAATTTTTAAAAAAAATCCAAAATTTCACTTTCATTTCTTTCCAATTAACGACAATGCACCCACTCAAAACAAAAAGGTCAGCACACAGCAGAAAATGCACGGTTTTGGAGATAGGGCTTGATCGATGTTGGAGAGGTGCACAAGACCGAAGTTTCAGCACTACCGCATGGGGAAATTAAAATCCCATAGTTGCATGATTAGCTAATGCCACTCACAGAACTTCTTACAACACGAAATAGCTAATCTCGAGTGGAAACAAACAGGGGGTTAGGGTTTAGCAATTAGCAAAGGAAGAACCGCATTTTAACATTTGTGCATTTTATGATTTCATAGAGGACTTCTGAGTTTTCTTTTATTTTTTCAGAAGAAGAAGAAGAAGAATGATAATAATAAGTAAATTACTAATAATCACGAAATATTAAAAAAATTAGATTTTTTTTTTAATTTCTTTCTAAAGACCAATTTGGCGGTAACCTCAAGCTCAACGGCTTCTTGGATTTGTCCGATTTAGGAAGATTATTAAATGTAAGGACTTCTTACCCAACTCGCAAGTTCACCCGCGTTTCTCGGAGTTGCTTTAGGAAATTGTTACTTGTGATCCAAGCTACTTAACTTCACTTCACTTCACTGCTCCGTATGTTTTAAGGAAACTTTTAACACCCGCGCTTCTCACAACTTCTACTCTAATTCTCTCACTCTTATCTTTGCTTCTCTCTCCGCCTCTGCGTTCTTTGTTTCCAATTATTCACCGAAAAACTTTCCTCCATCAATCATCAACCAATCAATCAACCAACCCACCATTGAATTAACCCTCTTCTCCTCAAACAAAATGCAAGAACACAGACCCTTTCTTCCCCATGGCTTCTGGTTCAGACCATCCAATGAAGAACTCATCGAACATTATCTCAAGAAGAAAGTTTCGAGAGTATCCATTCCTCTTGCTGAGTATTTCATCAGGGATTGTAATCTTTACGAGAAAAAACCATCTGAGATTTGGGATTCTCATGGAGGACCCTTCTTAAATGCTGATGAGGATCTTTATTTCTTCACCCAGTTGAAGAAAAAGTCTTCCAAGGGTTCCAGAATCGACGGCAAAGTCGGATCCCGGCAGCACTTGGCAAGGGGAGGATGCTGGTAAAGATATAGTAAGTGGCCAATCCAAAATCAAAATCGGCTCCAAGAAGCGGTTTCGTTACGAAAAACAAAGTTGTGAGGATCATGGGGCTTGGATCATGCACGAGTACACTCTACATTTGCCCAAGAATCAAGCTACCAATTATGTGCTTTGCAGGCTCCGAAAGAATCAACCAACTGGCCATGATATTATGAAGTACGGTTCTGCAAAGAAAAGAAAGTTGAAGGATTTTCAAGACAACAACAATCAATCCGAACAAGTCGCATATATTGAGATGGATAGGATGTTGACCCACCAACAGAATCAGCAACAGAACTATATAGATTATCAAGAAGTAAGTTGCAGCAGTGCCGGCATGATGAGTGAGCAGAGCTTAGCTGGTGGAATGGGCCTTGCAAGCAGTGTTACGGAACAACATTTTGGCGTAGATGATCAAATTCAAGAATGTCATTACGAGCCATCCATGGAGATGATGATGAGTCATTTTGATAAAATGATATGTAACCAATAATATGACTCCGGGAACAACATGCTTCAAGGTAGAGAAACTAGAGATAATTATCGTTGGCATTCGGAGAGTATTGTTGAAGTGCCCATGGCGGTGCCTGAGTCATTGGTGCAATACGAGGACAGTGATGGACTACCTGAGTTTATTGGGGAAGACTATTCTTTTCTGGAAGAGTTACTTCGTGATGATGCTGAAGGATGCTGAAGGATGCTGAAAAACTAACAGGAGATGTATTGGGAAAATATGCTATTTAAAAGCATACGTGATTATTTAATTGTAATAAATAATTTTTTTATTAATAAAATAAATGAAGTATTTTATTCAAGTACCCTAGTTGCATTAATGTTTTGAGTGCTTAATAATTTGTCATTCCTAGCCAAATGCAATAATAGTTCTGAGGTTGCTCGCAAAGTACCTACAAAAGAAGAGTCATCTAGTGATGATGACAGTGAAGAGATTGTTGCTGTTGATTGGGGGGCTCAGCAATCAGCACCTGTGATGTCTTCCCCCAAAGTTTCCCGTAGTATACTTCTCGTTTTTCTTACTGTAGTAACTTAACAATAGAAAGGGAAATTGGTTTGAAGTTTGGCATGTTTTCGCAAATCTCAATCAAAATCTGAACATCCAGTTGGCCTAATGGTGCTTCATTTGCAATTTTTGTTTAGTTTCAATTGTTTTCTTTATTTTTCTAATAATAAAAATGCCAAAATTGGCAGGTTCAACTCAGGGGGCTTGCTTTCCCAAAATAGAAGTATAGAAAATTCATTGGGATCAGATCATAATTTTCTTAGTATATACTCATAAATGAATAACGAAATTTAAGTCTATGCATTCAATTTCCTTAATTTTATAGTTGTCTTGTTAATTGAATAACGATTTGAATGGGTAGGCTGTTAGATTTATTCCATCAAGGTGTACTCCTGTTAGATTTAATTGAATACATTGATTAATTACTCGTGTACTCGTGTTTGGTGTGAGATAACAAATGTATGAGATTTAATTGAATACATTGATTTAAGAGATAACAAATCAATTGAATGTACTCGTGTTTGGTATTTTAATTGAATAACGATTATGACATTCATTATACAAAAATGACTTTGAACGGGATCATCACGGGAAAAGCCACAGCTGTAAACATGCTAAGAACCTACCCATTTTATCATTCAGACCTAAGTGGGCTAAGAAAATCATACTTCATTTTGAGATGTCAGCTCTTAAAGGCGATCTAGAGAAAAACATGTTATAAGAAAAAAAATGTTGTGACTTAATTGTTAAATCTCTAATATTATTGAATAGATAACAGACTGAAACTGCTACCAGAAATATATCATTAAACAACGGAAGCAGACAATGAAACCACACATAAATCACATAGTAATAGATGGGCAACAAATAGCAGCATTAACTAATTAATAATTAATTTATCAGAGATAATGTATTAATAAATTTTATAACTTAGCGCAGATCTCGATCTGTCTTCTAATGTCAGTGGAGAAGAGGATAAAGATGACACTGTCGGTGGCCTTTACCTTAGATAGTGTCACCACCTTAGGCAGAAAAGTTGTGTGACAGATAGGACAATACTTTCGAAGAATATTTAGCTCCTTTAATTTGTTGAATCCAGCATTATGAAGAGATTTATGCGAGGCCACGTTATCAACTTCTGACAAAGCCTCAAGTCTCTCCAATGTGGCAACTTATCAAATATGATATTAGCCATTACTTACATAGCCCTTATTGCAATCCCTTCACCCCAGAAGCTTGGAAGCACAACACAATTGTTTTGCAGCTCTGCACCTATTATAGTCGTCGTGATACAAAAATTGTGCAAATTGGCTTGTTATTGAGGCATATTGCTTTGAACCTTGGAGGCGGGCCATGCGGCATAAGTGTGTTCTTGAAAAATGTTAGTAGTTCATGATGACATTGACATATTCTAGTTCTTCTATCAAAAACTCTTAAAAAATCACATAAAAGGTTTATAAAAATGTTGATAGTTGCTATTACATATTGTTTTTGTAAGTACTTTTAATATTAGTGACAATTTTATATTAGATTGATGTAATTTTTTTTCAATTTGAATTTTTTTAAAATGAAATAAAGCAAATAATAATATTTTAGCCCCCTAATGTTTTCAATCTATTCAATAAATATATAAATTAATCGTTTTATAAAATAAGTCATTAATTTCAATCAGAAAAAACATAATTAATTAAGGACACATTTAAAAAAATAAAAACTCTAGTATAATATAAAATTGATGAAAAATATAAGGATAATTGAGCTAGGAAAATATATGAAAATAAAATGAAAACTCTGTTATTACATAAAATTAATGAAAACATAAGGGATATAAATAATTTTTTCTTGTTCAAGACCGGGCTACAGCCTGATTAACCTAACTGTAGGTCCGCATGGTCTGATCTACTTTAGAATGCCACTAAGAGTAAATTGAATATCACCATGACATGTAAAACACGATTGAATAATGGACTCAAACTTGAAAACACGATATGTCGTTCTAATATAGGATGTTTAACCGCCTATCGTATCGTTTAAGACGACATTACATGCATAGTACTGGGAGGCACAGATGACACGGGCAATATGTCGTTTGTAAGAACATGAGTAAATCACGTAACCAAAACACATTGGCTCCAAACGACGAGATGCCGGTGCCGTTTTGCGTGTTAGATTTAGGGTTGGCAAAAACCCGGGTCCGGTCTGGGTTTGGTCTTGCTTTGGGACCAGACCGGATCAATAAAATAGCTGCCCGGACCCAGATTGTGTCCGATTTTTTCACATCCAGTCCGGGTCAGGCCCGTCACCTCTCGGGCACGGGTTTTGGATTCGGGCTTTCTCTGTCCGAATAAAATACTGCCTTACTGGTTTTGGAATTGATTTGCCATAAATGGAATGATGTGGTGATTTTTTATTTGAAAAGGATTCATGCTAGAGAAAGCCAAAAGCAAGGAAAAGAAAAAAGGAAAAAAAAAAAAAAAAAACCAAAGAACCATAGTCATAGATCAGCACGTGAGGGCTATCAAATGGTGCTCAAAGCACTCAAGAGTCAAGATCTAAGCCAGGTGGTGGTCAAAGCACTCAAGAGCCAAACCTTGAGTGCTTTTGCTTTTTGCAATCAGATGATGATTTTGCAGGATGTCTAAGACGCTTTTGCAATCAATTAAGGCTTGGAGTGTTTACTGGGGGTATTTGCTTTTTGCAGCCGGCAGCTTGTGTTTCCTTGGAATGCTTGACTAGTGGCCGCTAGCTTGGAGTGTTGGACAGCTGGAGGTGCGGTAGCGGACAACAGTGCTTGTGTTTGCATAAGAATAGAATAGAAAATTAGGGTAAATTTTAATTTTGGGTGTATTCTATTTATTTATTATTATTATTATTTTTTACTTATCAAAATTCGGATACGAATCCAAGTTCCAAATTTTGATTCTGTGACCAGAATCGGACCCGAAAGTATCCGGATTTTAAATTTCAATAACTTACCCGTATTTTTTGTATATAGTCAGATTACACAAGGACTGGTTACAAGCGTAGGAATAGCTTATGGTTTTTCTTTTGGCGTTTAAACAGTGTTAAGCCCGGGTTATAAGTGCATCAATCAAATCAATGAGGATAAAAGTTTGTCTTAAAAGTAAGAGGTCTGACTCTGAACACATCCACATATGCATGTAAATATTTGCATAATTTTTTAAATAAACCTAATTTTTTCAGTTTTTTATTTTTATTTTTTTGTTCATTTTAAACCTAAATTTAATATATCTAATTAGGCCAATCAGACAAATTTATAATTGAACTAAGCTTGAAAGAAATTTTCTCTTGAAATTTAATGTCTAAATGTACCTATTTATTCTTTAATATATTCGTCGCATATCTTTATTATTAGATTTAAAAGAATTGTAGAGAGAGAAAATAATCTCTTTTTTTTTTTTTAATTCTCAGTACCGTCCATGTGACTCTTGTAATCTCATTACTCATAATAATGAAAAACATGCGATCTTACCGAATTATAGAAATCTTTATCTGCTTGATTTCTCTGGTTTTAATATGATTTTTGTTTTGTTTTTAATTAAATTGTTTCTTAAACTTGGTCTTGGGGTATATAGATTCCAAGAATCCAAGTGAATCAATCGCAACAAAAGGATAAAATAAAAATTTATCCTTTAATTGAAAATTTAATTTAGAAAATATGTTTTACTTGAGGCCTAGCAAATTAAGCCCTTTTTTTTTTTTTGGGCAATTTAGAGCCAATCTTTTAGAGACAAAACACGTTTGAACAGTTATGTGTTCTTTTTTTTTTTTTTTCTTTTTTGGCGTAAAAAGAAGAACTACTTGTTTCTTTGCAGCTAAGCTAACAAAGACAAGCTTCAAAAGTTGTCCTACTATTTTTATTTTATCTTTATAATTATTGCAATCTTTTATTTGGGTAAAGCTTAAATTACTTTTTATCCTTAACTACCTCCTGAAAATTCATACTTAGGCTGCCAATTAAAGAAAGTTACTTGAAAACTACTCAATCAAGCTCTTGAGTCTATGATTTTTAATATTTAATTGAACTAGTTTAAATATGTTTGTAGCATCTATATAGTTGAGATGATTAGGTCTATGATTTTTCGGTATTTAACCTATAAAAGCAACTTATTAGTTGAGTGACTATCCTATTTATAAACCCAAGAATTTTTCTTTATTAACAAGTGTGAGACACAACTCAACAATCCTCTTTTCGAACGAAACCATTGCGTCATTCAATACATTTGAGTTGTTCCACTACTGCATTTTATCTACTAAATCACTTATTTGAGGAATGTATCAAACCCAAAAAAACTAGCCTATTATTAATCCAAACTCTTATTTACTAGCTAATGTGTGACATAATTCAACAGATATCTCATGAAGTATGCTGCTAAAAATTTTTAGGTTTTATTTAGAAATGTTATATCAATCCATTATCGAATAAGTTAAATATTATATCAAATTTATCCAAACTCCACTCTCTGATGCAGATTTGAAAGCCTGGGTCGGTTAGAGGGCGGGAGACTAGGTTTAGGATTTCTAGGCATCCAACTTAAAAAACTAAGAGGCCGTTTGGTACCGTTTCAAACCTTTATTTTCGTTTTTGTTTTATAAATACAGTTGAAAAACACGTTTGGTGGGCTAAACTAAAAAATAAATTAGAAAATAAAGAATCCAGATTCCATTACACCGTTGTAAAATAAAAAACGTGTTTGAGCTGTTTTCCATTGAATTACAGTTTAAACTAAAAAATAACTTCTGAATCAAATCTCAAACATTTCCACTCTCGTTACTCTTCATCAACAGCCCCCAAAGTCCCCGATCTCAACTCTCCCCTCTCGTTACAGCTCTCTCTTCCCTGTGGCCATCACTCCTCCTTCAACCATAACGCACAGCTCCCTTTTTCTTCTTTCTATTTCTCCAGATCTGCAGCACATCTCTCTCTAACTTGGTCTACAATTCTCATTGCTCGATCTCACGAATCGATTTCTTCGCTTGGTCTTTGCTAAAGCTACGCGAGCGTGCTGCAATCTGATCCATTGTCTGCTCAGATCTGCTGGGTTCCTCACTCGACCGCTGCGTACCGCCTGTACGTTGTTACCGCCGCCGATCTCGGCCGCCGCCTCGCTTGGTCTTTGCTCCAGCTTCACGCACTTGCTGCAATTTGCTCCATCTTCTGCTTAAATCCGCCTGCTTGTTGCATCTCGTTGCTGGTATTTTTCTAATTGGGTGAATTTGCGTGTGATCTGATTTGTTTTGCTGCAATCCTCTATCATGTTCAATTGGTTGAATTTTGAGTGTATCGTGTTTAATTGGACAAATTGGATGATTGCCGAGACCCTTAATCTACTTAGATACATGAGTTTCTCATCCTTTAAGTTTTAATTCGCAATGCAAATATTGGTTTATTTTTCATTGTGTTGAAATAATCAATTCTGTTGGGGGAATTATCCTATTATTCATAGTTTTTTGAGTTGGAAGTGCATGGGCAGAGACACTTGCGATTTGATTTAATTTTGTTGTCATTGACTTGATAAGCATTTAGGTAAATAAATAATACATAAATAGTTTACACATTTTTTGATCTTATTCTTTTTTTATGGATCCGATTTCGAATATGATCTGATTTCTTTATTTGTTCTTGGTTTTGTTTCATTTTTCTCTTCGTTATTTATCAACTTTTGATGATTAAAAATTTGATGAATGCTCAGCATCTTTTGAACTTATTGTATTCCTTTGATTCATCATGAATGACTCTGTAATTCCACAACACTGTAATACTGATAATTAATTACAGCCATTTATATTAGGCGGACAGTAATTTCATGGCTTAATTTAATGCTTCAGTGGCTCAAGTAAGATGATAAATATGAAATTTATTTAATTCCTCATATTGAAAACTATAGAACCAATTTTATTCCTATAGTATTGTTATCTCGCAATAAGAAAAGAAAAGCATGGTGCCTGGCAATAAATGAAAACATTGCACATTTGAAACCTGTCATTTTCTACACAAACATGATGACATGCACATACACACCATGATCTTTGGAGTAACATTCAATCTTTAATCTATGACATGTTACTAAAATTACTTTCGTGTTATGTTGAATTTGATTAATATTTGATATATATTATTTTTAAAATTTTTCAAGATATGGATCCACGTGATGTTGATGGTGATGATAAGGTTGATTGGTCTAGTCGGACCGAAAATATTTTTAGGATATTACTACGTTGTGGATTCTGGCTATATAAATATGAAGGGATTTTTGACACCATATAAAGGTGAGAGATATCATTTACGTGATTATAGAGGATCAGGTCGAGCACCTAGAGGTCCACAAGAATTATTTAATTATAGACATTCATCATCACAGAATGTAATTGAGATGCTTTGGTGTTTTAAAAGCGCGATTTTCAATTTTAAGGGATATGCATAATTACGCTTTAAGAACGTCTAATTCCAATTGCATGTTGCACTTTACATAATTTTATTCGACGAGAAAATGCAAGTGATAGGTTATTTGAGGACTTTGCTGGGCAAGATTTGGTTACCAATGAAGAAGGAGACACTAGTAGGCCACTTACTAATATTGATTTATCTCCAGCAAGTGTCGCAGAGATGAATGCTATAAGAGATGGAATTGCAGCTTCTATGTGGCATGATTACATACGTAATGCATAATGTCTTTCATGTAATTTTTTTATAATTATTTTCTTTAAATCATGTGTTGTAAAACAATGACAATGACAATGTCAGACTTTTTTTTAATTAATGTTAATTCTAAAACTTTATCATCATGTAATTTTTTTTATAATAAATTTGTTTATGTTATTTTGTTGTATTTGTGTATGTATTAATCAAATAATTATTTTATAAGTATAATGTAAATGCTTAGTAAAAACTGTTTTTGAAAAAAATATTACCAAACGCATATTCTCTGTTTTGATCATTTTCAACTTTATCTACCAAACGCATATTATCGCTTTTCAATTTTAAAATACGGATACAAAAACGATACCAAACGATATTTAAATTAAATACAAGAATCAAGAAACGTCATTTTCATTTTCATTTTTATTCTCAGAAAATACAAATTCGGAAACAATATCAAACAGGCCCTAACTTTTTATAAATTCAAACTCTTCTTTACTAACTAGTGTGTGACATAACTCGACAGATATCTCATGAAGTGTGCTGCTAAAATTTTTTAGGTTTTATTAGAAATGTTATATCAATCCATTATCAAATAAGTAAAATATTATATCAAATTTAGATTGGATAAACGTTAATACTGATGGCATGCTGAAAGGTTCTTTTGCATGTGTTCTGCTTATGCGGCTGCGTTCAAAAACGGCGAGGGAGGATGTTTGGGTGGTTTCTTTCTTGTCCATTAGGTGTTGAGACGACTTTTGTTGCTAAGCTGATGGCTGTTGCCTTGGCTACTGAGCATGCTTGCTTCGAGGTTGGACTATGTTGTGGGTCGAGTGTGATTCTCCTTCAGCAGTGCTTCATCTTCACAATAAGCAGCTTTCCCCTCCCATGGTTTCTTATTAATTGATGGAATAATTAATTGCGTTGCTCTAATGGATTCCATGACAATTTTCTTTTTCGCATGTCTTCAGGGAGTGTAATGGTGTAGCTGATAGTTCGACCAATTTGGGTGATGTGGTGGATTCTTTTAATTGGTAGGGCTCTGCAACTCGTGATGCTGCTTCTCGCTTGCATAAGGATGTTTTTAAGCTACCTAATTATTGGTTCAGCTAGTTCTTGTAATTTTAGTTTGGATAGTATTGCTGCTACATTTTCTTTTTTTTTTTTGTGGTTTTGTGGTTAATTTCAATGAAATCTCCTCACTTTGGTGAAGGTTCATCCAAAAAGAATGTTATATCATAATAGCACAGTTCTTCGCAGAGCGGCTGCAGGCAATTTGATCCTTTTATATTATAAGATTAACTAGTCAATTTAATTTATGTTAATATTTTTCAAAAAATGGAAAAAATGAAATTAAAGAGGATTCAAGTAATTAAGTGTGGAAACCATAATTTTATTTGAATGTTTTCGAAAATAAAAGGAAACTTTTTTTTAACCACAAATTTCAAAATTGATATGCGCATGTTTTTTTTTTTATATTTTAAATATTGATTACACATCAGGTTACTGTATTACGCAGATATTTACAACTACTATTACAGCATATCATTATACTAATATTTTCAATCAAATATATAATTGAGACTTATAGTATTATATTAAATTTTATAAAATACATATTTAGACAAATAACTCTTATATACGAAAGATATCTTTACTTCATTCATATTTCACCAAAAAAAAAAAACTTATAAATTAATTCTGCGTAATTATAATCACCTCAATTATTGTTTATTGTCGACCGATGGACGGAAAGAAAAGTCAATTAATAATGTTGCAAATCAATTTACAATTTGTTAAAAAGTCTATGTCCTTATCCATCACGTGGCAGGAACACAACTTTAGATCCCCTTTTTTTTTTCCCCTTCACCGTATGAATTCCGTGATCCTCGCTCTATGCATGGTATTCATAATTCAAAACTTAATTTTCAGTCAATTAATAATGCATAACATGTGTTTTCGTAAGTTGGAGAGTTCGAGTCTCTTCGGACTGTTTAGCATTAAAATTAAAAATATAAATTGAATATAAATTATTACAAAAATTGTAATCAGTCTTCCATTTTAATAAAATATGACACAAAGTAAAATTAAAGGTTGACAAATTAATTAAATCACCGATCATGATTTTTTTTTTGAAAAAAATATTGATTTTAAAAATACAATTCTAATAATTTACTCAGCAAATCGAAAATAAAAAAGTAAAAAATGATAAGAAATAGATTCAGTGTCTTGTAAGCTATAAATTTACAAATAAACACTTTGATATAAAATAGACAAATATTAATCTATTTATTAACTATTAGTAATACCAAGTTCTAATTCTTTTGTATCGGTGGAGGATTTTTTCAAAAAATCTTTTATCATGTTATCTTTAAATTCTCACTTTAGAAATAAAATAGAAGATAGCACTTTTTAAAAAAAAAAAAAAGCCAGCAAACTAATGAAATTCTCATTTTTTTTCCTTTGTAATTAATTACAATCGCAATTAGAGTGCTTTGTCATAGTTTCTTTACTGACAACAAAAGAACCAAAAATTTTGTTATGTTAAAAGCTCTACTCATTAATCTTTTAGTAGTAGAATATTTATTAAAGAAAATTCTGGTAGAAAAGTATTTATTCCAAACGAATCCATATTTATTACCCGACCAAGAAAGACCTTTTTTATATCTATTATCAGTAATTGAAAATCCATTTTAATCTTTTAAAAGTGAAAAAAAGATAGAAAAGAAGAGGTGTCAGAGACGGGTACGTGTCTTGTGCAATTTGGAATGTGTGAAATCATGGGTTCGGTGTCTTCATTAATTGGTTGGGGCTCCACGGGAACCTGTCCCTGTCCCTGTCCCTGTCCCAGTCCCAGATCAAAGCGAAAGTGAGTTTGATAATCTTGGGCTTAGGGCAAGTGGTTATAGTCCCTCTCTCATAATTGTGAAGAAAATAGTTCGAGCTCACGCACATGTATTATAGGAGTTTAATTTATATTTCCTTTTTTGGAGCCTCAGAGCTCGAGTGAAGACAGTTTTTCTCCCAATATGAGAGTTTGACGTCCCTCGAATATTTGAGAGGATTTAAAATCTGAACGGTGCTATATCAGAATTGATGTAAACGGGTCTCAGTAATTATAAATATCTCATATAATATAAGTTGTAATCTGAGCATTAGTGTCATGTAATTAAAAAAAAAAAAAAAAAGAAAGTGAGTTTGATAATTTCAAATGGACTTTTTGGGAGCTGAGATGGGAACTGATCCTCAAATCTTTTTTAATCGGGTAGGGCTAGATTTTTGTTCTTGAAAATGAAAACTAACACAAAATGCTATTGTACTTAGGTTAATTGAATTTTAATATTACCTAAAAAGATATATATTATTAGTCATTTTTCTCCACTCTCTTATTTTGGGGGGGGGGGGGGGGTAAGGCGAGCTGTTTTTTTGAAATCAAAGGTTTAGAAAATTGTTTACTATGATTTTGAAGAGAAGATTAATTTTATGGTATGTTTTGGTTTATATGACTAGAATTTATTGTACTTTTATGTGGCATGGTATTCATTTGTGTTGTGCTTCTATAAATGAATTTTGATGTGATTTTTTGTTGGAGTTAAAATATACCCCTATCACATTAACATAATATATAACCGTATTATTAAAAAAATAAAAAGACAAATAGTATAAAACATTTTCAACGAAACTGTGTAAAATAGAAAATAAAAAAACACAACAAACCCATTTTTTATTTTTAAGTTTAGTTCTCTAGAAAAATTTTATCTATAAAATAATAAATTTTATATTTTATGAATCAAATTCGATTGGCAATAACTTTGGTCCTATTTAGGATTGATGTGTTGTAAATTTTAAATTACAGCTGCTGTGTAAAAAAAAATTATAATTATGAAATAAAAGTTAATAATATATAGTAAACATAAATTTTAAATAATAATTTTAATAAAATTATTAAACATATAATAGATTTTTTATTATACAAGTAAAAAATCTTATTAACATAACTTCTAATAATAAATTTTCTATTATACAAATTAAAAATTATATTAATATATCATTTAAATTACAAGAGTTAGTACTTATCAAATATTTTAATATTATAATTTAAAATTTATAATTATCTAATCTCAATTTCAAACTAACCATTTTTTTTATGCTCCCAGCGTCTCTTAAAAGAATGTGAAAAGAAAATCACCCTAATTTCATTTTTAAAAAAAGCGGAAAAATGTGGAAAAATAAACTATTTGGAAAAAATGAGAGGTTGGCATTTGAAAATAGGAACCAAAAATATACACCCCCTCATCTCTCAAACCTAGTTAATTAATACTTGAGAATGAGTTTTTGTCCCGGCACGGGTGGACCCCACGTCAATCGGTACTACATTTTAATTCTCATGACGTCTGATTTGATGAGAATGAATAACAAGAGCTCCTGATAGCTTGCACACAAGTGGGGTACCCTGATTTCGTTAATGTACTTTAATTCCGGTACGACTTGTGGTCCCCAGTGAGTTAACTGGTTCGGTCCCGAACAAACCCACTATATCTTCATCGCACAAGTTTTTGTCTCAAAATAAATGTATATCTATAACTCTAAACAATAAAGTACATATAGAGAGAGAGAGAGAGAGACGTGTCAAATTATCGATCGGAGAGAGACGTGTCAAATTATTCTTTGGGAGCTTATGGGCTCCACTCCCCCAATAATAACTTGACACGTGTGTAACTACGAAACTGAATATTGTTCATTTTTTTGTTTTATAACACTAGTTGTGAGTGGAGTAGGAGTGTCCTCCATGAGGGTCGTTTAATGCACGTCTTTATAGAATTGAATGTAATAATATAAGTTAAATATACGCCTTATCAGAATATCGATAGTGTCTGCTTAATAAAATGTGAATCACAGAAAAGATTCTACAGATAACCAAAAAAAAAAAAAAAAACACTAGTTGTAACCCACTTTTCAGTTGTACAAAACTATTGTGATTCCGCGTAATTAAAAAAATTAATTATTATTATATTTCAGCTAATTTTTTTAGAACATATTAATTTGTACATTATATTAGAGTGTATAAATTTATTTCCATAAAATTTTTTGTAACTCTATTATTATTATTTTACAATAAGAAAAAAAATAAATAATTTTCTTATTGCTAATATAATTTTTCAAACAAAAATTCTCGACTTTAATTTTTGAGTTATGGTCTGTTATTTAATATTATATAAATATATAACTAATGCGCTAGCGCTACCATATTCAATTTTAAATCTTTTATTATGAATCAGATAGGACCAATAACTCAAGACTTTATTAAAACTTGCAGTTAAATTAGTCCAATCGGTCTGTTATTAAACCAACACCATTATTTATTAATGAGGAAGGATCACAATTAACAAAAAAATAATTGTTTTTTCATGACTTATGAATATGGTCGTGACCAAGGGTACCACTACCCACACTTTAGGTAATGTATTGTCGGGATGATTAATTTTATTTATTTTTTCTGCCTACTATTTTGTGGACCCGAGGATGGCTAACAAAGCCAAAACGCATATAAATTTCTGTCTTGTCAAAATTAATATTTGAAAAAGATGGCACCCAAAGGTCGTCTGACTTTATGACGGTCCCAATAAAGGCAAAAAAGAGAACTTTTTTAAAAAATTGTAAAAGAAAAAGAGTGAAAAAGATTATTTATGCAATTCATTTTTTTCTATTAATAAAAAGAAGTGGCAACAAAAAAGAGATATTTGGAATTTTTTTTTGAGCTTATGATAATTTCACAAGTATATTATAATTCGAAATCTGGCGAGATGAGTTAATTAAAAAAATTATTGACAATTCACATTTATTTTGACTTTTGGGTTAAAAGTGGAATAATACTATAACAGACAGTGCTTTACGTGTGAGACAATTTTAGAATTTTAGAATTTTATGAATAATTTTCTAAATTAGGGATTAGTTAAAAGAGTATCAGGGTATTATTACATTATTGCTCTTAAATATTGTGGTAAACAATTTGGTCTGATTCACAGAGGGATGCAGCATTCACAAAGCTACGTGGAGTTAGATGAAACCAATGGTTTCAACTACCCCCTGCAGCTTGGATCCTGCTGAGCATTGGAAAATGGCAAAATACAAAAGCATTAATAACAATATATTGAGTAACTGAATAACATGTGCGTGCAATGAATTCATTTGGCTTGTTATTTTAACTTAGCTGGCCGCCCAGTTTTCTGTTTCTTATATTTACTTTGCAGAAGAAAGGTAAGGCCTTTTGAGAGCCCCCTTTGCACTATTTCTCCTCTCTTTCTCTCTCTCTCCCTCCTGCTAGTCTCATCTGTCACTGTGAGTCTTCTTCTTCTTCTTCTTCTTCTTCTTCTTCTTCTTGTTCTTCTTCTTCTTGTAATACGCACGCAATATTTTATATGTTCTGTATTATTTCTTGTGTTTCCATGTTGAACCTGAATTTAATTCTTTTTTTTTTTTTTATATCTTCTTAAAAAATCTGGTGATTTCAAGAAGAAGAAGGTGCACTTGTTTTATGAATACAACTGAGTTAATTTGTGTACTTGTCTAATGTTTTAACCTTATGTTGGTCGTTTTGTATTTTGTTTTTGCATTTTCATAAGTTTCTCTGGGAACCCTTTTCTCAAGTGCGGTCCATTCTGAGTTTAGATGGAGGTGTAGGTTTCTGATAGATGATTTTGTTTCGGTGGGAGCTTACAAACTTTTCCCTTTCTCCTGCTTTTTTTTTTTCTTATGCCAATCTGTTTAAATTGTCACATTTATTGTTGGATTTATTTCTTGAGTGTTCCCCATTTATAATGGTGCTTCATATGCTTTCTGTTTCGTTACCAAATTTATTAGTAATCTTCATTATATGTCTAGGTAATGGGATAAATTTTGGTGCATAATCATTTCATAATCTTGCAAGTTTTATCAGCTTTCAATAACTCTGTTTCTTGTAATTGCAGTGTTTATTGGTTTATTGAGGGAATTTTGTAGGATTCACAATGTTTTTTCATTATTCACCCATTTAGGGGTTTTCATTTTTTTTTTCATGTTAAAGCTTGTAATTACAAAATATTACGCATTAAAAATGTGAAATAATTACATTGGTAGCTGTTCTCTTTTAGATAATCCGTTGACTTATATATCATTTTGTGGAAGTACCATTGGTTCTAGGCTTGTATCTGTAGCTGAAATTTTATTGGCAGCTGTTATTGATCCATTGATTTAAGGGACCGCAATTCAGATGCATATGTCCTTATTAGTTGAACCCCTTTTTGGTTCCGGGACCATTAATCTTTCCTTTCATTGGATCCTTTCTAAGACGAGAATCATTACTGTATATTTTCTTTAGCAGCTGGTGAATAATTAGAAGATGTGTTTAATCATAACTAACATAAGAGTTCTATTCATGTGTGCCTTAACTATTGACAGTAAATGTAAATTTTCTTTTAACTGCATGATTGAAGGGATAATTTAATTTTCTATTTGATGATAAATTGATTTCTATTGTAATTTGGATGATGATGTTTGATGCTTGCAAAAGTAGTTTAAAAAATGAACAGTTACACATCACATTATGATATATGGAATAAATATGTGGCCAGCCAGAAAGGAATGAAAATGGTAAACGAGTTAAGGCATTTGTGCCAATTATGCTGTCAGGACTGTGGGGAATCATATATTGCTTTATTGAAACAAACAGCTATATTCCACTTTATTCTAAGGTCTTAGCATGGAAAATAAACAACATAGTGCACGATTAAAATTCTTCCATTGGTGAAAAGAAAAAATATGTCAAAATTCTTCCATTGGTGAAAAGAAAAAATATGTCAACTTCTGTGCCGTCTTGGAATTCTTCTCTGTATTTGATTGTGCTCTTTTCCGGGATATGCCTAATTTTTAATTCTTTCCTCAATTTCTACAAACATTGACAGTGAAAGAAAAGCTTTTCTTCTGGAGGTGAGAATGGCAGGAGAGATCGAAGAGAAGCTATTAGGAAACACAGAGGAAAATGATGTTGATGGCCAAGTGAAATTCAGGCACAAGCTGTGGGTGGAGTCCAAAAAGTTATGGATTGTAGCAGCTCCCGCAATTTTCACAAGATTTTCTTCATTTGGGATCAACGTAGTCAGTCAGGCATTTATTGGGCACATTGGCGCTACCCAACTAGCTGCCTACTCACTTGTGTTTACTGTTCTCTTGAGGTTTGCAAATGGCATCCTGGTAAGCACTCTCTGTCTGTTTCTTACTCGAGTTGTCATTTATTGAATAGGTTTTTGTTTTGGCATTGATTACCAAGGCCGGCTTTAGAGTATTGGGGCCTTAAGCGAATTTATTGTATGAGGTCAATACTAAAAAAAAACATAAAAGAGCCCAAAATTCATTTCATCTGTAGTTCTTGAATTTCAACAAATAATCAAGAAGATCCTAAAAAATTTTGAAAACAAAACCTAAAATTTACTTCCTTTAAAGCTTTTACAAAACAAACAAATAAACAAGTAAATGAGAACAATACTATTTTCGAATAGAATGTTTAGAATGCTAGCACATAAAGAGTTGGGATGACGAATTGATGATCAAAAAATGGATATGGACTTTGTATTTCAAGAAACTAATTTTTGACCTTTTTGAATGAACTAACACATGTAATAATTATTTTTTAAAGAGAAGAAAGCAAGACACTTTTTCATCTATGATTTTTTATATTATAAGTTTCTTAATAAAAATTAAAAGAAATACTGAAAATCAAATATTCTAATGTTAAATAATTAAGCTTTTTTTAAGAAACTGAAAATGTAAAAAATTTATTTATTTTTCCAAAAAAAAAAAATTAATTAATTAATAGTTAGACAATATTATTAATTATATCTCTTTAATAATAAGATTACCAAATATAGATTTTTTATGAAAAAATAATTCTTAATTATAGGATAATTAGTGATCAGAGCGATATCTAATAGGCTTTGCTACCATACATAGTTTTTTGAAAAAAAAAATCTTTATTAATTAGAGAATTATTAATAAAATACTTAAAAAATGAGGCCTTTCCAAACTTTGGGGCATAGGCGACTATCTTGTTTGCCTATATTTTGAAGCTACCTCTGTTGATTACTGTTTTTTTTTTTTTTTTTCGTGTGTGTCGTATTTGTGCTATTTTTGGTGGAGAAAACTGCGAAAAGATATGGATCATAAATTATGTTCTGTTCAGGGTTGTGGATATGAGATTTGACAGCTTAAAACACGACTACGACTTTTGCTGTAACCCTATTGGTGGCAATGCTTTACTGAACTGTTAAAGCTGACACAAGTAGAAGGGGAGAAAGGACAAGGATAATATCTTTACCAGATCAAAATATTTGAGTGTAGCTACCAAATACAAATATCTTCTCATAGCTACCAAAGTAAGCAAAAAGTATATTTACCAGAATTTGCTGGCAGCCAAACCAATGAACCTTCTTTAATGACATAAGGGTTAACACCAATCAATATAATTTGAATTTCAATCAGGATATCTGAACTTTCGCCACTCAAAAATGTCTACTGCTATTTTTTTGAGTGTTTTGACAAATCTTTCATGCAGTCATATTCCCCAATCACATAATCTGAGAACTGTAATGGCTGACCAAGAGCTTCAGAATAAGAATGTTTCTTTCCCATTGCAATTCATTTTTTTTACGAGTTTCAATGCTTTCCAGTCACTCTCTAGCTTCTATAAGAAGATGTGTTATAATGCATGGTGTGATCTGTTCACAAGGAATATAACTCTCTAAATCTATATATGGTTGCTTCAGTTGTCTCTTGTTCTGATATCTGAATTTGAAACTGCAGTTGGGCATGGCTAGTGCATTAGAGACGCTCTGTGGGCAAGCTTTTGGGGCGAAACAATACCACATGCTAGGATTATATCTTCAAAGATCATGGATAGTCTTAACCATTTGTGCTATCCTTCTCTTACCTCTGTTCTTCTTCACTACTCCAATTTTGGTGGCTTTGGGCCAAGAAGAAAATATCGCTGAAGTGGCGGGAACTATTTCTCTCATGCTAATCCCTGTGTTGTTTGCCTTTATCGTATCCTTTACCTGCCAAATGTACCTACAAGCCCAGAGCAGAAACATGATTATCTCCTACTTGGCGGCATGTTCATTTTCGCTTCATCTCTTTCTTTCGTGGCTTTTTACCATGAAATTGAATTTTGGACTCCCTGGAGCATTGGGATCAACAATTCTGGCGTACTGGATTCCAAACTTGGGTCAACTTCTGTTTGTTATATGTGGAGGGTGCCCTCAAACGTGGAAGGGTTTCTCATTCGCCGCTTTCAAGGATCTCTGGCCTGTAGTAAAACTTTCCTTGTCATCTGGTGCCATGCTATGGTGAGGTTCTTGTCTAATTGCAGCTCTGCATGCATTTAGGCAGTATAAGTTTGTGCATTTTATAAATTCTAATTGGCTTAACTGGGAATCGGCAGATAAGAGTCTAGGGCTTACATCTGAATCTATATCATTTCATATGTGTTTGTTACTATTATTAGTTTTGAGTGGGATCTTTCCTCATTTTGTTTTTGGCCATGTTTCAGCTTTTGTAGGTTTTTCCCTTTTGTTTAGATCATTGATTGCTTCAGTTCTGATGATTGTGCCCATTTGTGTTACTGTGTGGCAATATCATATATTCTTTCTTTCATTGGGTTGTGGGGGCAGGGAAATGGTGAATTTTATAATCTGATATGAATCCCTGATAAAAAGTACTTGTTTGTGGTCTACAGACAACAATGATGTTAATCTAGTATTTGCTGATTAACTGCCATATTTATGCTTTCCTGTAACTCAACCATGTGGGGATTTTAACTCAGCATTATGTTATACTTGACAGTCTCGAGCTCTGGTACAACACAGTCCTTGTTCTTTTAACAGGAAACATGAAAAATGCTGAGGTTGCCATTGATGCTCTTGCAATATGGTACCAAATTCATAGATTCCTTCCCATTATCATCATTTTGGATTTTGTTTTTCTCTTCTTTTATATGGGGCCAGTTATCTATTTGGTTTAACTTATTCTTATTTGCAGCATCAACATCAATGGGCTAGAAATGATGATCTCGCTTGGTTTCTTGGCTGCAGTAGGGTATAATCCTCTTCTTTTTCTTCTATTGTTATATTTTTATTCTGTTCTTTTAAACAAACGTGCTAGATTTAAGAATGAAAATCTGATTATGAAAATCAGTTTAACTACAATCGTGACTGCCTTACCCATGTGCACGAAAAGGGAAAAAAAAAAACTGATTTTTTGCTGTCAGCCTTGACCAATAATTTCAGCCATATCTTGCGTGAACTTCAGATAGAAGGCAATCTAATTATATTTCTGTATTCTAACAAAAACTGCTCAATCTCCTGGAAACATTTGCCTGTGCATAATGCATGATCCTCAAGGCGATGTGTTGTAGGAAAGGGAATTATCTATTCACTTAACAATGTTTCACGTTAATATTGAATATTACTTCACTATTTCCCTTTTCTTTAGAAGGTTGATATATGTGCTCAATAACATCAGTTTGGTTGGAAAAATGTTCAGTGTTAGGGTGTCAAATGAGCTTGGCCGAGGAAGTGCAAGTGCTGCAAAATTTGCTATTAAGGTGGCAGTTTCCACATCGTTTTTGATTGGATTTGCACTCTTCATCATTTTCCTCTTCCTTAGAGGACGCGTAGCATACATTTTCACCGACGATCAAGATGTGATTGACACAGTTGCAGATCTATCACCACTACTCTCTTTCTCTATACTTTTGAACAGTGTGCAGCCAGTGCTCTCCGGTAATGCATCCCTTTCTTGTCAGTGTCTTTCTATATTCTCCAAGTCACCAATTGAATGGGAGGGTCCAAGATAAAAAAGAAAATATGTTGTTAAATTCATAACCAAACATCATGCCTGAACAGGAGTTGCTGTCGGGGCTGGATGGCAGAGTATCGTAGCATATGTTAACATCGCTTGCTACTACCTGATTGGGATTCCTATCGGAGTCATGCTTGGTTATTTGACCCATTTGGAAGTCAAAGTGAGTTTTCTTTTTCCCATTCTGCAGTATTTTTGCGTTTTTACTTGGACTTGGCAGTATTTGTATTGTTGCTCTTGTCTCCAAATAAATATAATTCAGTTCGGTTCCATTTTAATTTGGCTCAAATCATCATCCTAATTCTCTGGTCCTGAAAGCATGAATACAGTGAACCGGTCTCCTCATTGTTGTATAATGCAGATACCTTGCAGCATGGTTTGTCATCATGTTATTGATTATGAGTGCTGCAGCAGTTTTTTGTAAAGGAGTTGCTTTTCATGAGTGCACATACATCATTCTTTTCTTTAAAATTCTTAGGCACAGAATACAAAATGTTCCATAATTAAAAAGTTTACTTTTCTTTTCGTACCGGCTCTATTTTGGCCTCTCTCCTTTTGTAGGGTGTTTGGACCGGAATGTTGATTGGAACTTTTGTTCAAACTATAGTTCTTATCATCATCACTTTGAAAACAGACTGGGACAAACAGGTATTATGTTTTTCCATCTAGCTTCTCATGTATGAGTTTATAATTTTGTTTTTCTGGTTAGCCCCAATGATTTGACATGTAAATGATATGCATCGATGATGCAGGTAATGAAGGCTCGGGAACGCGTGAACAAGTGGTTCATTCCTGAATCACCAGAACAATCACCTAACGAACAAGCAGATGTTGCAGCTTAACATAGAACTTCAATTTCCAAAATGTTTTTTGCTTGGTGCAAAGCTTTTGCCAATCAATTGCTTACAATTTTGTTTTTGCTTTCAAGAGTACAGTCAGGCATTCAATCGGCCTCATGGTACTTGATGTAGATGGAAAATCAAAAAGTGGAATTTCATTTTTTTTTTCCTATTTTTGGTGCTTCAATGTAATACTTCAATTCTTCTAAGGGTATTTATGTCTTTTTAGTTTTAGTGATCCTTTTTACCCTAATATAAATAGAATAAGATGTCTTTCTCATTATAAGAGAGAGGAAAAAAAAGAGATCAGTCAAAAAAAAGAAATGACAGAAGAAAAAAAAAAGAGAAAAGGAGAGAGAAATGGGAAAAGACGATTTGGATTTGGAGGTGAGTTTTAATTCTTGGTTTTTATTAATTTGTTGTGGAGAAGTATGTTTGCAATAGAAATAGAAACTTAAGATTTTGCAGAAATATGCGAACAGTGTGTTATTACGAAAATTATAATAATTTGTACAAATTGATTTTGATTCTAAATTTTGGGTATGTTAAACCAGACATTGTTTAGAATGTTTTGAAACTTGTTTCAAGTTAATCGGATAAGATTTCAATTAATTACGAATTTTCAAAAAATCAAGTCGGAAAATCTAGAAATTTTTTATTCCAGTGAATAACGTGAATTTCGATTTATTTTTACCATAGCTACGGGTCTTAAAAAATTATGAAGTTTTTGAATAGTGAGTTTTATAATGTCTAGTATGATTTTGTAAATTTTCATGATTTTAGGATAAAGTAATAAATTGTTTTATATTTTTAAAATAAGTGTGTTCAAAATCGAAAATTGTTTGATAGTATAGAAGATGTTTGAAATGTTAATTATTTTCAATATATTTTGAAGGAATTAAGTTATGAAATTTTTAACAATGAACTTTTAATATGTTAGCATATAGCCTGTAAACTTTGGGATTTTTCTAATGAAGGAATAATTTAATAAAAATTGGATAATATGGAATGTTTTGTTTTGAGGGCCGATTATTGAGGACATTGAGGTTGAGTGTAGGAATTATTTAAATTGAGATATTTGAGGACATTAGAGTTTATGATTGAGATATGATTATATCTTATGAGAATTGGTTGATGATTTTAGGTTTATGATATCAGTACGCATTTGTTGCATGAGGATGTCAAGAGGTAAGTAAACTAGACTTCAAAACGAATCACAATAAACAATATATATGTTTGACTTGTGTGAAAAATTTATTTTGATATGTACGATTATGGATTTATATGTCTCTGCTCATGTATTTATGTGATGAGTTGTTATGTGTTGCGCGTAATTATGTACATGGGCGTATGTATGTGTGATGATTTATTGGCATAAGCACGAAAATGCATTGAGTTTTCTATGAATTAGAAAATAGATTTTAGCAAATGAGATTTATGTTTTAAAAGATTTTGACGTGGCCACTTGAGGCCAAAGCCGCAAAGTGCCGCCACGCAGTGTGTATGAAAATTTTAATATACTGCAAACATTTAATCTGTAGACAGAATAGCCAGAATGAGGTCGAACCCACAGAGATTGTTATTAATTGAAAAGTCTAATTTAAATCTAAAATTAATATTAATCATAACCTAGTTGAGCAAATTGAATTTTAAAAGAAATTAAACTAATTAAAATAAGAAAACAATTAAAGCAAATGAGAATTCAATAAGACAAAAATTACCAAGGTTTCAGAATCCACCACTCTTCAACTAGTAATTATCTAATTATTAATTAATTCTCAATTTTAGAGTGATAACTCGAAATCAATCTATGTCATCTCATGGATATAACAATTAAGCCCAAATAAAATTAATCTTTGTGTAGGTTCTTGTTCTGCTTAATAGTATGACATCTAAGAATTTCATGTAAACATATCGAATAACAAAGAGTCAAAATTTTCCTAAGCACTCTGTGTAAACAATTTAATGAAAAACACAAAATAAAAAATAATCATGTATAAAATTTATAGATCTAAGTATAGATTTAATCAAATATTAATCCTAACAACCAATAATATATGACAGAATTGGTGAAAAGATTTTAATAACACCCAATTAATCATGTGAAACAAAAACCATAAATATTAAAGCACATATATAGGGAATTAATTAAATAAAAAAAATTATTTCATTAAATATGACTTCATCTTTAACTTCAACTAGACATACTTAAATTGGAAGCAACAAATAAAATAAAACCAGCCATCAAAACTGAAGCTCTGCTGCCGGTTTTGTTATGTAGAATTGCGTCTGCTTTTTGCTCTCTCCTCTGGCCGCAGCTTCTCCCCCTCTTTTCAGCCAAAAGCTTGCTTAAATATGTTTTTTTTAATACCCAAACCGAATCCTTGTCAAATTATCATAGCTAGTAAATTGCTAACCCAAGCTAAAATTGGCCCACTTTTGCAAAGCCCACTTAAACTTAATTCACTGCTCATGCTGGCAATTTGTTTTGGCTTCCCTCACGTGAGATCATTAATTTGGTTTAACCTTTTGAAATTGAAAGCTCCCTCCAAAATTAATTAATCTTTAATACTTCCAAAATTAAGCTCCCTTGTGTTTTTTTTAATCCACAATCTCCAATTAATTCCCTATTCAACAAAATAATTCAATTAATTAAAATAATAAATAAAATAACTAGTACTTAAATAATTAAAGGTAAAATTTGTATATAAATTATGCTCATCAGAGTGCAAAGTGTCACACACAGCACAAAGTGCCACAATTGGAAGATACGTATTTTATTGAAAGAAAATATAAAAGTTTGAAAGCGACAAAAAGAGATTTTGATGAATTTATTTTCAAGTATTTGAAAAATATCATGGCACATCATCCATTGCATGATGTATAAGTATGTATATATGTATTTTCGTATAAGAAAAATTAGTTTGCTTACTGAGTTTTGTACTCATTATAGTTTATTGTGATTTAGTTCCAGAAGTCATGATTGATTTATGAGCGAAGAAGACTTGAATTGAGGACGATAGATAGTTTGACCAAATTTTTAAGTTATTCCGCTGGCTTTTGTATTTGAGGCTCGAGTTTTATTTGTTATAAAGAGTTATTTAAATTTGTATGTGAGTTGTGGATAGATTTACCTTCGGAATTCAGACTGGGGTGTTACATTCAACATCTCCATTTTGAGATTCACTCGTATTGGCTCAATTGTAGTATTGGACATGATAAATTTCGGAATTGTTCATTAGATAGCTGCAGAAAATGAGCATGTGCTCATTTAATAACACTGTCATACTCATACATTAGTTTTGTAAATAGAGTGTGTATGATAGTTTATATCCAAGCGTGATTAGTAAAGATTAACTGCTCGTGTCATCAAATTAGTGGATTAGCAATAATGTCTGCAACACTTCAGATGAAAAAAAAATATTTGCAAGGTGCTTACAAAACAACTCTTCTCTGTGTCTCCCTTTGTTGGATGAAATGAAGTCTAATTCATACTTTGAAACAAAATCATCCAGATCTGCTGTGCAAAGGTATTTTACATACCTTCTCAAGACAACCAATCAAATTGGTTCTAAAATTTTGGAAGAATCAATTTGGTGGACCAACTGCGAGATGAAGACTGGTAGCTATTGAGTAGAAAGAATGATTGGCTGTATAAATCAAGAAGAACGAAAAAGAGCGTGAAGACAAGCTGCATAGGTCATTGATGACTTCAATGATCTTCAATTATATAAGCAATCGAGCAGGACAGTTTTGTTTTTTTTTTTCCTCCAAATTTCAGCATATGTCCCGTGATGATTTGCCTGTGACATAGTATTAAATTTAATTATGCTAATTTTTCTGCTCAAATAATAATTACTTATAGAGTACGAGAAGGACTTTTCGCGGAAAAGCAGATTCGCAACAACAAGAACAAAATCAATATGATTATTGTGGTAAAGTGTTACGCATCAATCGAATCCTATCGTGGGTTCATTCACTTTTAATCAAAAAAACAATAAAGCTTTATATTATTTAATAATAAAAATGTTAATTAAAGATATTCTTAACGGACGGGCATTAGCCACTCGCAATCTACGCTGCACGCGCGCACACACACACGCACATTGAAAACTCCACCAACTTTAAAACAAGAGTCATCCTAATGTATATAGTGGCTGTATCTTTTTTTTTTTTTTCAATTTTTCGTTACACTTTCTCATTTATACTTTCATATGTTTTAACTTATTTTTCACCGATTTTATATTTGATATTCCTAGTAAATTCGTGAAATGACAAAATTTTGGGTTATATTCCAAGTAACTTTTATTTTTCGTTAGATGAGTTCCTAATTTTCGTTGCACTTTCTCTCTTATTGGTTCATGTGTTTCAACTTATTTTTCACCGGTTTTATTTTTAATATTCCTACTAAATTCGTGAAATGGTTAAATTTTGGGTTATATTCCAAGTAGTTTTTATTTTCCGTTAGATGAGTTCCTAATTTTCGTTACACTTTCTCTCTTATTGGTTCATATGTTTCAACTTATTTTTCACCGGTTTTATGTTTGATATTCCTACTAAATTCGTGAAATGGTAAAATTTTGGGTTATATTCCAAGTAGCTTTCATTTTCCGTTAGATGAGTTCCTAATTTTCACAGACTTTCTCTTATTTGGTTCATGTTTCAACTTATTTTTCACGGTTTTATGTTTGATATTCCTACTAAATTCGTGAAATTGTGAAATTTTAGGTTATATTCCAAGTAGCTTTTATTTTCCGTTAGATGAGTTCCTAATTTTCGCAGACTTTCTCTTATTGGTTCATGTGTTTCAACTTATTTTTCACCGGTTTTATGTTTCGATATTCCTACTAAATTCGTGAAATGGTGAAATTTTGGGTTATATTCCAAGAATTTTTATTTTCCGTTAGATGAGTTCCTAATTTTCGTCAGACTTTCTCTTATTGGTTCATGTGTTTCAACTTATTTTTCACCGGTTTTATGTTTGATATTCCTACTAAATTCGTGAAATGGTGAAATTTTGGGTTATATTCCAAGTAGCTTTTATTTTCCGTTAGATGAGTTCCTAATTTTCACAGACTTTCTCTCTACCATACATGTTTCAACTTATTTTTCACCGGTTTTACGTTTGATATTCCTACTAAATTGAAATTGTGAAATTTTGGTTATATTCCAAGTAATTTTATTTTCCGTTAGATTTAGCTCCTAATTTTCGTCAGACTTTCTCTCTTATTGGCTCATATGTTTCAACTAATTGTTACTCTACTTTGTGTTGGATATTCCCATTAACGCCAGAAGATTCCAATTATTCCTAAGCATGTACCAAATTTATTTTCATCATTTTATTTTTGGTTAAGGAAATCCCTAATTTTGGTTATACTTTCTCCTTTATAGGTTTATATATTTCAACTATTATTTCACTGATTTTGCGTTTAATATTCCAATTAACTTGATACGATTCCGGTTATTTGGGTTGAATACCCAAATTAATTTTTTTTGTTAGATTAGTTCCTGAATTTGGTTAAGCTTTTTCATTTATAGGTTCATATGTTCCAACTTATTTTCCACCAGTTTTATGTTTGATATTCCAACTAAATTCGTTAAATACCGAAAGTTTAGATTATATTCCAATAATACCGGTGCTGAAAAAAAAAAAAAAAGTGGCTGTATGAGATACAGCCACTGCATCTTAAGCGGACCCTTAAAACAAAGTTCAATTTGTGTTTGAGCTCAACACTCATGATCATAAATATTATTGTTACTTTGTGCGTGGGCAGAATCCATGAACAACACTGCAGTGTAAATTAGGCAGCTAACAAGACCAAAACAGAGTGAGTTCAATTTCCTTGCTCCACTATTATCTCTTGTTTCCTTTTCTCTTTTGCTTTGCGATTTGTGCCCAATCCTGGAATTTGTAAATTTCATCTCAGAACACTCTGCATGTTGTTCCTGATTGACGGTACCCTTTTTCCTATTCGGAAAGGGGGATGTTAAGTTGTTTTGGACTCCTTTTATTACGGTAAAAGCTGGAGGCTAGAGCGCTGGGTTTCTGAAACACCCAATTTTAAATGGAATCAATTTAATTTTACAGAGAGAATGAGGTGTTGGCTTTAAAAGAGTAATCACATGTTCAATAATGCTTTTCAGCTTTTGGTATTGATAGTTACATCTGCTCATTACGGCGTTTGGTTTCAGCCGCCAGTCAAAACACATTACAACAACTAACGGACAAGTACACATCGAAATAAATAAACAACAACCACCAGAAGCGCATGCATGGATGCATTTTTCCAATGACCGCATGCATCACTAGCTTGTGAGGGTAAACATTGAATAATACCACTTGGACAGAAAAGCAAGATGACAGAAATGATAGACCTGGAGGGTATTTTTTTTCCTTTCTCACCCGGAAAATGATGTTCTTACAACACTTTGCACAACACTTTGCACAAAACGGTGCGTTTTGTGCAAAGTATAAAATCTGATTTTTTGGGGGAAAATCTTTCTCACGCGTCTACTTCGTTCTTCCTCACCACGCAACAAAAACTCTCTCGTGTGTTCCCCTTTGTTCTCCCTCACCACGCAGCAATGGTGCCGCCTCTGTTCTTTCTCACCACGCAGTAAGTCTCGGTTTTCTCTCTCGCGTTTCAAGCACCTTGCTTCCTCACTCTCCATCTCTCTACCTCCTCTACCCCCTCCCGTCAAAATCCACAAAGATCGCTTGCCATTCATCTCGCAAAGAAATCTCGCTTTTCTCTCACGACTGAAGCAAGTTTGAAGCAAGATTCACACACACACCCACGATCAAGTGAGCAAGATCCACGACTGGAAGCCAGATTCACACACACCCCCGACGCGAGCTTCAGTGTTAGCAAGCTCCACAGAGCAACCAAGCAAACCAATGTCAAAGCAACGACAAGAAACCAAAACACAGCCCAGAAACCCCACCCACACCCGTTTATTTTCACAACGCCGCTTTTGCTTCTCCCAGAACTTTCCTAACTTTCTCTCTCTCTTGCCGTGGTCGCTCCACATTTGGTCATTGGTGGGTTTTCCGTAACATGGTTCGAAAATCATGAAGCGAAGGTTTGATTTGCCCACGAATGTTTACTACCATGTGGGTCTTGAATCTTTGGAGTTGTTTTCTTGCAATATTAATGCTTCTCGATTCAACAAGTTCATTGCACTAAAGGAACTCTTTTGGATTCAACTAAGTATGCAATCAATCAGAGAATTGTTGGTGCAGTGCCCATTCTTGGAGAGTTTGAGTTTGAAGAAATGTTGGGAAATAGAGCACCTTGCTATCACAGTGCCTAATTTAAGGCTAAAAAGATTGGTCATTGATAAATGCGATTTTAACGAATATTGGTATGAGATTGTGGCATTCTGGCTTTAACAATGCACGCAAATGGACAATTTAAAAGCATTTTGATATGGCCAAGTCATGCTAAAGGTAAGTTTTTGGAGATGGAATTGATATTATCGGCCATACTAGGATGCAGCCGGTTAAGCGAGAACGCGAAACAAAACACAGCTCGATTTAACCGATTCTGACGATTCGTAATTGAAGACAAACACGAACTACGGTTTCCTAATCCAGACGATGACAAAACGCAACCGTTTAAGGCTTAACTTTTGTACTAACTTTTGTAAGAATATCGGCACTGTTCTCACCCATGTGAACTATTTGGATACAAGTGAGAAATTGAGTCAACTTTATTGTCCTGTTTCATAATGACAAAAATAAAACCCACATTTCCCCTTGCCACTTTATGCCATTTCGCTTTCAATCACTTTGCTTTCGTGTCAAAATGTCATTTCTTGTAAAGAGTCGTGGCTCAACTTGGGAGAGTGTGGATCGTACAATCTAATTTGAGTGCGTTCACGGTCCCAAGTGGATGGCATAATCACACATTTATATGCCTTCAGCGATAAGTTTTTTTACGACGGTTCCTTAATTTGCATGCACCCGCTTTCTTTCACTAACATGAGACAAAAGCTTTTGGGGACATTACTACAGTATATTAGACATAGTGTACCCCACAGTTGAAATACCGTCACCATTACAGCTTAGAGACGGTGTCCAAATTGTAAAGTACCATGTCCTTATAATTTTGACTCTTACAACAAGTCATATATTAAAAAATGTGTTTAATTTTTGTGCCACAGAATCCCCTCTGTTTAGATAAGACTGTGTAAGTTTTACAGACAGTGAAATTAAAAGGCTTTCACATTCATTACATTTAACATGTTAAAATCTTGGAAGCTCAAGCTGAAGGCAATTTCCTTACATAAATTAGCACTTTTTTGTTAGACACTTCAGAATAACAATGGAAAACGGATTGGAAGAGCGAGAGAGGCTTCTGGGATTCGAGGAACAGGAGAGGAATGATCTGAAACAGAGGATTTGGAAAGAAATAAAGTTGACATGGAGGATTGCATTTCCTTCTATACTTTCCAGGATTACTTCGTTTGGACAAATTTTGGTGACACAAAGTTTTCTTGGGCATGTTGGGGAAATTGAACTCGCCTCATTTGCACTCGTACAGAGCATCTTTTTGCGCTTTGTTAACGGAATACTGGTAAGCGTCATCAACTTGAATCATTTACATGTCTGTGTGTTTGTGTGTGTGTGAATATGTAGACCACTGGATTGAAGAAAGATAGTAACCTGAATGACTTTCTCTGATCATGTACTAAACTGCACCCTGCTTTATGCGATGCCTTTTACAAATGTCTTTTCGTTTTTCTTTTCTTTTTTCTTTTTCAAGATCTAGTGCTGAGTTGTTGTTTGCCTCTAATTTCATAATCTTCCGTCCCGCGTGCATTTATAACAGTGTATAGTTAAGATTTAATCACGTATGCATTAATATCTCTAACTACTGATCATAGCTTTTTAGAAAGTTAGCACCAAATCCGCATTCACATGCAACATCTTTTAAACTAAATGTTCTATGGTTTGTTTCATTTATTTGTTCATTCATTTGAAGCTGGGAATGTCAAGTGCAACAGAGACATTATGTGGACAAGCATTTGGAGCAGGGCATTATCATATGATGGGAATTTACTTGCAACGATCGTGGATAGTTGATTGTGTAACTGCTACAATAATGCTCCCCGTCTTCATCTTTGGAAAACCGATCATGAATCTGCTTCGCCAGCAAAAAGATATAGCAGAAACAGGGGGGGTGATTTCTCTGTGGTTGATTCCCTTTGTTTATAACTTCGTCTTCGCCTTGACAATCCAAATGTACTTACAAGCACAGCTCAAGAACATGATTATCGGGTGGCTATCTACTGCTTCTTTCCTGCTTCACGTGCTTATGTCCTGGATCTTTGTGAGTGAACTTGACTTAGGTATTGCGGGTGCAATGGGCTCATTGAACATTTCTGCTTGGCTAAATATCATTGGATTGTTTGTTTACATCTTCTGTGGTTGGTGCCCTGATACTTGGAAAGGATTCACCAAAGCTGCCTTTATTGACATTCTTCCTGTAGTAAAGCTGTCGATATCCTCCGGTGTCATGATATGGTAAATTCTGAATGTTCTTCCTCAGAAATTATACTCTACATGCCATGATGCATCACCTGGGTGCTAATTTATTTAACTGGTAAAATCTTGAGATAATACATGAGCCCTGCTGTTCAGACCCCGCTCGTTTTTATGCTATGCTTAAACAAATAAATAAATATTGCGATGCTCTCCTAAATCTGTCTCATAAGATTCTGTTTTGACACTTTTTTTTATTTTTTTGGTTTCATAATCAATTATCTTACTTAATTTTGGATTGTGATAGCTTGGAGCTCTGGTACAATTCCATTCTAGTCTTATTGGCTGGGTACATGAAAAATGCAACCATTGCCATATCTGCTTTCTCTATTTGGTAAAGTCTTAGCTATTATTAAAACCTTATTTCACATTTATTACTTCCAGTTCCAGTTGATTTTCCTATATAATCTTTTTAAGAATTTGGCTTTAAAGCTAATTAATTAAATTATTGTTGCAGCCTCAATGTCAGTGCATTTCAACTAATGATCTGCCTTGGCTTCCTTGGTGCCTCATGGTATATATTTATACATTGCTTCAACAGATACCCTCTCTAGCTCTTTATGCCTGAAATTCACAAGTTCTAATGTCGTATTATCATTTGTTGATCAGTGTGCGAGTGTCGAATGAACTCGGGAGAGGAAACGCGAAAGCCACAAAATTTTCCATTAAAGTCATACTCGCTATTTCAGCCAGTCTTGGAGTGATCTGTTGGTTTTTATGTTTAATCTTTGGCCGTCAGATTTCATACCTGTTTACAACTAGTGAGGAAATTGCAGAAGAAGTATCAAAATTATCTGTTCTGCTTTCTTTCTCCCTTCTGCTTAACAGCGTTCAGCCAGTACTCTCGGGCGAGTGTCATTTCTTCGAACACTGGGGGAAAAATTAATAATGCTATGTTTACTAAGTTTGAATACTCACTGATGCGTTACCAATCATTTTTTCAGGCGTAGCTGTAGGTGCTGGATTGCAAAGCATGGTTGCATATGTTAACTTGGGAAGCTATTACTTTATTGGAGTTCCTGCAGGAGTTTTGCTTGCATATGTGGCCAATCTTGGAGTTACGGTAAGAAATACAGTTTAGTTTTAATTAATTCTTTTAACGATCAAATGTACTCTAGTTAATTGAATACAATTTTAATTAAATAGACATGGTGTTTTTGTAAAAATTGTATCATTGATTCTCTCACGAGTTGATTGATGTGGGTGTTTAATTTGACAGGGTTTATGGATTGGATTGTTGGGTGGAGTAGCTATTCAAACCATTATTCTTTCCTTCATCATATGGAGGACAGATTGGGATGATCAGGTAAATAAGGATTGATTGCAGGGTACTGTTTGTGACTGCAAATTTTTATGAGATTAATTATTGAGTGGTTGGCTTGGCTGGTTTTAGAACACACTCTTTGAAGGGTTTTCTTTTGGTCCACAGTGGGTGTTTATTTAGGTTATAAAAATTAAAAAATAAATAAATAAACATCAAAAGTTGGCTAAAATTTATAGATATCGCTCTCATTCTTGCAGGTGAACAAGGCATCCCAACGTCTCCACAAATGGTTGCTGAAACCATCTGAAGAATCTGATCGAAGCTCTCCAAATATGTAGAGTTGTGTAATTCATTACTTGTGCAAGAATATTTGTGGCTTGGGCCTATCAGTAGAATAATAATAATAATAAATCTGAATGAGATGAATCCAAAGTTATTCAATTGACTATAAAATGGATTTTCCATCTTCTTTTGTCACCCTTGGAAAATCCATCTTAAAATCCCTTCTTTAATTATATATTCCACTTAATGTCTTTTTTTTTTTTAAAAAATAATCATTCTTTTTATTTTTTAATCTATGTTTCCCGTAATTTTCTCACTTTTAAAACTATTTCTTTAATATCTTTACTCTTCTCTTTGAATTTTCTCTCTCTGAAAATTCAAAAAAACCAACTTCTCAAATATTAAAAATAAAAATAATGAAAATGAGAAAAAAAAAGAAAAGGATTAAAATTAAAATTTGCACGAGCTATTTATAGTTATTATAGAGACAAGACTAGAAAAGGGAATGAGAAGCAAACCTTTTAACAATTACCAAATTTTGATGATTATATAATATCGTAAACTGAATTGATACTTTGTTTTTTATATGGGTGATTCACAAGAGCCGAGACGATTTTTTTTTTTTTTATTACGGTATTAACAAAGTATAACTCGTATTATGAGATTCTGATATTCTGAATCGAATATTCTTAATTTAATTTACATTAATTCTTGAAGACGCCAAATTTTACCTCTCTAATATTCGGTGATGTCTCACCACATTTGAAGGGAAAACTACCTTCACTCAAATTGAGTAAGGAAATTAAACTCCCACAATGTGTTTTGGGGGTTCGAACTCATGACTAGGGATGGCAGGAAAATCCGGATCCGGCCCGCATCCCCCAAAGATCCAGAAAATTCAGATCCGTATTTTAAAAAATGCAAATCCGGATTTGAAAAACTCAAATCTGTACGGATCCGGATGTGGATCTGGATGTACTTACATCTGGAAAACCGGATATCCAGATTCGGTTTTTTAAAAAATCAAAATATATATACCTTCAATAAAATTAAAAAAAAAAAAAGTCTAATCCTAAAGGCTTAAACCTAATCGTTTTCGTTTCTCTGTGTCTCTCTTGGGTCTTGACTCTTGCTGCGTGCTGCCTCTCTTATTTCACTTGTAACGCGTAGTAGTAAAATGCTTGCTTCCAGCCGTCAAAGCTGACTCACCGTGGCGCGTCTTTCCTCGACTCTCCATGCGGCCGCCCGAATCTGCTTGGCTTCGCCCGCCTGTCGGTGAAGCGTCGCGAATCAGCCCCTTCCGGTGGTCATTGAAAACATATGTATAGATATGTAATCAACCTTATTGAATTAGATCATTCATGCATGTAATTTGTTATTTGCTTCTGTTAATTTTCTTTTGTTTTTATTAATTACATGGGTTTTTCCCTTCTCTGGTTAAGAATTTGGTAAAATGCTTAATCTTTTTTTTTTTTCACATATGTTAACTCACTCTACTTTAATTGCTCTAATCAAATGCATTAATTTTCTTGTTGAATTATAAATTATGGCATTATGATTGAATTTTTAAATTATATATTGAATTGTGAAATTTTGATTTTGCGGATCCGGATATCCGGAATATCTGCCCGCATCCGCTGCGAATGTTATCCGCATCTGGATCCGCATATTTTTTTACGGATCCGAATGCGGATCCGGAGGTATAAATGTACATGCGGATCCGGATCCGGATTTTGCCAACCCTTACAATTGTGAGGTCATGAGTTCTCACCACTGGGCTAAAGCCCAGTGGCTTAAGAGCCGAGACGACCCAGAAAGCTCTTGATCATGATCAATTTTGTAAGCCTACTTGGGTATAGAGCATGCACCTGTAAGAACCGAATTCCTTGTAATTGATAGTTGCAACTTCGTAAAACGGAATCCGGTAATTTTACATATAGAATCATCCCGATATGCGTAAAATATAGATTTTAGAAAGTTTTTATCCAAATTTAAAAAGAAAATAAAAAATTTTATTTGAGCTAAGTTTAAATCTTGGGACCTGTAGGTTATACGCCCACTACATTTTTGCTATGTTGCTATGATTTTATTGTTAAAAAGCTCTCAGTTTTATTTAAATAAATCAATGTACTTTTAGAAATTTCGATAGGCAACCCAAATTGTTTTATTGTTAAAAGACTCTCAGTTGTCTGTTCCCTTCTACAATATCTGTAAGGGCGGCTTAGTCCCATTTTAGGCCTTAGGCAAATTGTTTTATTAGGCCTTTCTAAAAAATTTGAGGTGAAATATATGTATTAATTTTATTTATTTAAAATCAATTTCTCTAGCTTCTGAGATGCAAAATTATTAATCAAATTTTTATATTCTAATTTTCCTAATATATCTCTGTCAATGGACAATATAATTAACCTATTTAATCTTTCCTATAATGTAGTTGATCTTAAATAATTTTTTATCAATGGCTCTTTTCTTCTCTTGTTAATCAAATTTTTATATTTTAATTTTCCTAATATATCTCTCTCAATGGACAATATAGTTAACCTATTTAATCTTTCCTATGATATAATTGATCTTAAATAATTTTTTATCAATGGCTCCTTTTTTAGATTAAAGTAACTTTTCTATTTTTTTTTTCTTTTTTTTTTGTATCCTAATGCATTTTTTTTTAGTAGACATTTTTTTCTGGTGAAACAAGAGTAATGAAGCAAACAATTATGCTAGATAATTACAAGAAAACAACCTATGAACACAATAATATTTTTAAAAAGAAACAAAAACAACTGAATAACATAATTAATTAATAAGAGAATGGAAAGATAGAACTTAGAAATTTAAGAACTTTAACTTTGATGGATTGAGGTAATGATTAGTGAAAAATAAAATAATTGATTTTTTTTCCTTAAGTGAAAAGTATGATAGAGAAAGTAGTTTTTTCACCAAAGTAATATATATTTTTAATTGTAAAAAGATATTAATGGATAATAATTTTAAAAAGTGGCCTTTATAGATTTTTAGATGAAATATATGGAGAAAATAAACGAGATTAAAATTGTTAATTATAATGTTAAGAGAAGACTTTGTAAGGATTTAGTAGTTTATTTGTGGAAAATATAACTATAAAATAATAATTAATATAAATCAATAATTAATAAATAATCTAGGAATAAAATTAGAGGCCTTCATCTATAATGGGGCTCTAGGTAACTGTCAATTTACCTAAAGGAAGAGCCGCCTTTAGATATCCGATGCTCAAAGTCTTAATTATGTATATAATTAGTATTTTTAATTGTAGGTATCTTATATGATCCGTTGATGTCTGTATACGTACTACTTATTGTATTAATGATTTACTGTACTAATGACTCCTTATTATTTAATTAATTCAATCACGAAGGGTAAATATGTTATTTCACTTGATTTGTATTCTTAAAACATTTTTGACACCATGGTTGACATCGAGACCAAAAGTAAAATAGCAAAATAATTGATAAGGTTGACACCGTTGTAACGGAAAAGGCGTATAAACATATTTTGAAGATTAGTGGAAGATTTTTTTTCCACTTTATAACATCACCAACCAACATCATGGCGTTATGCCAAGTTTCCCTTTAGTGCTTGGGTCTTGTGTATGCTCGGACTCCGAATTTATGCACGTAGGCTCATGTGTCCGCATTTGGCCAAACAAAAACTCAATGCTCTCACCATCGAAATCAATGCTTCTGCAATTTCTGCTATTCGTCAAGTGTTGACGGGCTTTCTTAGTAATGCACTTATGCTCCTGCATATATGCCCATGGCCATTCAGAGTTTCGGCTTTCACTTTTTTTTTTTCTCTTAATTTAAAATTTTATTGATATATTTAAAACTCCTAGTAAAACTCACTTAGATTAATCCTATTAAAACACAGCTCAAAATTATACCCTCATTAATAAAATAAAATATACTTTTCTTCATAAACTAAAATCAGAGAAGTCTGCTCCACTTGATTATTATTATTTTTTAATTATTCTACTTTCAATGGGAAAAGAACATACACACCCCCAATATTTAATAAAGGGACACAAAACCCCCTATTGTTTTAAAAAAAATATTTACACAGCCAAAATTTAT
Organism: Citropsis articulata; assembly: GCA_030449925.1. NCBI lineage: Eukaryota > Viridiplantae > Streptophyta > Magnoliopsida > Sapindales > Rutaceae > Citropsis > Citropsis articulata. The sequence continues at coordinate 5,030,771 of JASUUH010000211.1, read as the reverse complement.
GATTTTAACATGTAATTACCGTTACACCCTTATAATAATTTGTTGATTGTGTAATTTGTCCATATATTGTTATTGTTAATAAAATTAAGAAAATATCTTCATTACCCAATTCCTCTATTTAAATTTTTGTTAATAAAATTAAGAAAATATCTTCATTACCCAATTCCTCTATTTAAATTTTTGTTAAATTTTTTTATTCAAACTAAATAAATTTAATCAATTATTTAAGAATAAAAATAAATAAAATTAGTTATTAATATCATAAGAATAACAATTGCTTGTGGTTATTTAAGCATGATTACTTTTTTTTTATTTTGTTGATTATATAAGTTTAAATGATTGACATGTAGAGAATTGTTATTTAAAAAAAAATAATTATGCTTAAATAATCACAAGCAATTGTTATTCTTATGGTATTAATAATTAATTTTATTTATTTTTATTCTTAAGTAATGGATTAAATTTATTTAGTTTGAAAAAAAAATTGACAAAAATTTAAATAGAGGAATTGGGTAATGAGGATATTTTTCTAATTTTATTAACAATTTATAGACAAATTGCATAATCAACAAATTATTAGAAGGTATAATGATAAAATTATAAAATTTAAGAGTGTGGATATCTTTTTTAAAACATTAAAAAATTTTGTATCATTTTATTAAATATTGGGAGTGTGTATGTTATTTTTTCACTTTCAATTGGCAATTAGTTCACAAAAGAGAATTTATACCTTGGGTCCAATGTGAAAATAAGAAATCATGAATACACACGTCGAGTGACGTGCCAACCATCCAAAATTTACCAAACGAGAAAAGAAAATAGGATGTGGAATGAATCACGTGATTGATTGTCTCTTGATCACATTTTGCTAAAAGTAATTATAGGACACGTCTTTCCTTAGCGACAGAAACACACGGACGTGATCTCGACAAACCCGTCTCGCAAAATAACATCTATTAGAATAGGGAGAGTAACATTTTACTCCATCTTATAACTCATTTTCACATTTTAATCTTTAATAGATTTTAATACCTCATTTTATCTATGATGTTCAAACAATGACAGAATAAATAAGCTGTTGATGGGTAAAAGTTATATTTTAACAATTAAATTAGTTAATTTTTATTTGTGGAAGTTTCAAACAATCGATTTATTTATGAAATGATCATACTCATCATGAAAAAATTATGAAGTGGTAAAATCAATTCACACGAAATTTACTTTTTGCCTTTTGATCATTTTATGAAATAAACTTCAATAAGTATGTCTTTGAGAATTTTACTGGCATCAGTAGAGCCGAGTTGATATTATTGGTGGTGATAAGGATATGGTTCTGGAGGATCTGGATGTTCAGAGGATTCCATGGGTTTTTCTTTTTTTCAGATCTGCAGTGGAAGATATTTAACTTATGGTTGCGAGCTTCAATTCTCATACTGCTAATAACTTGTCAAATTTGATGAAAATTTTAGTTTTGATGGGAACCCAATGCTGATGCTTATTTCTTGTTTAAGCCTGAGGATATTGGACGGCCTGATCTTAACCCCGATTTTGGTGTTGTTGGCCCACATGCCTCTGGTTTAAAGAAGAGCTTCACATTTGACAGTGCTCGCAAGTATCACAAGCAGCGCTCTAGGTAGGGGTAGGCATTTGGTTCGGTTCATTCCGAACCGAACCGAACCAAACTATATTATGTCAATTTAGTTCGGTTTGATTCGGAGTAAAAAACTAAATGGTTCAGAAATTCTGAATCATTTAGTTTTTTATTTGGTTCGGTTCAAAACCGAACTTAATTACCAAACCAAATGGTTCAAAAAAAAAAAAAAATTAATTCAAAATTAATTTTTTTTATTTTTGTTTGTTAACTAATACATGATATTATATATATATATAATAGCATACACTTTATTTTATTGTTGAACTTTATTATTTTAATTTATTATATTGGTTATTATTTATAAATTTCTACTTAAAAAGAGTGTTCATTGGCTATGGAACTGTAGAAGTTTGAAGTTTATTTTGTAATATGTAGTAGATTTTTTAATTATTGTTAGATTTTATTTTATGATGCTTATTATTTGTGGATTGAAGTTTATTTTGTAGTATGTAGTAGATTTTTTAATTATTGTTAGATTTTATTTTATGATGTTTATTATTTACGGATTTATAGACTAAGGATTATTGTTTTATTATTGTAGTAATAGTGGAAGGATTATTGTTTTATTATTGTAGTAATAGTTGTTTACTGTTATATTATTTTTATTAAATAATAAATATATAGGTTGAAACCGAACCAAACCGAACCAAACCAAACCAAACTACCGAACTGAATTAATTTAGTTAAGTTCAATTCTATAGTTTGGTTCATATTTTCATAAACTATTTGGTTTCAGTTTGGTTCGGTTCGAGGTCTGAACCGAACCAAACCGCTAAGTGCCCACCCCTAGCTCTAGGTATTAGCTCACTTTCTTATAGTTTCTTTGTTAAATTTTACCTTTATTCTCTTTAGTTTATTCTTTATTATTTAGTTGGTTTTGCTTTTTTTTTTTTTTTTGTTAGTTGTGATTGTTCTTTGACTTGAAGGTTTTGATCTACATCACTCTTCAAATGTATTTTCTTTTATTTTATTTAATCTATAGGCAAGGAGTCCTGCCTAACCTGGTTTCAATTTTTTTCAAAAAAAAGTTTGTCTTTTTTCTTATGCATATGCATGAAAATGATTTATGAAAGACCACATCATCATATGATAAAAGAGCACCATATAATTGATAAAAACTATTGTGACCCAATTCACTAAAGAAATAAAGGGTAAGTACTTGTTTAGTTTTTCAGTTTTAGTAAAGTACTTATTTTGTCTTTATGTTTTAAAGAATAGTTTAAAGATAACTTTGCTGATAATTATATTATAATTTTATCCTTACTTTTCTTTTTGTTTTAAAAATAAAATCATAGCAACAAAATTCTTGAAAACATTAATGAAAAGAAAAAATGTGAATTTATCAAATCAACCTTAAAATAAATTAAAAATGCTTTATTATTATTTTAGAATTAATTTGGTAATTAAATTAGTTTTATACAAAAAATTGTTAGTAAGATTATTGTAAGGGTATTAATTATTACTTTAAATTGGTTAGTATTCATTTATTTATAAATATTAATTAGCAAGATTGTTACAAAATATGCAAAATATCAGTTGTTTTATACTAATATTTATTTCTTAATTTACTAATAAGTAATTATTGGTTAATTAATTAATTAATTTTTTATAGACTAAAAAATTAATATAAAATATATTGTTGCAAGATTATGTAAAATATATTGTTTCAAGAGTATTATTGTAAATACATAAAAAAGAAAAAAAAAGGGATGGGAGTGTCATATACTTAATAATAAAAATGTCTAAAGGAATTTTAAAATACAAACATTAAACATAGAGTTAAGTTAAATTTAGAGTGCCACTTGGGCTTAGTCCACCAGTGAACTATTATCTTTAAAGTTAAATATGGATATGAGGATAATAGTTTGAGTTTCCGTGGATTCAATCTCTCTCAATTAAGTATAATTGTATAGAAATTATTTGTAAAATCTTTTTCAATATAATAATTTATTATCATAATAATTATAAATGTTTATGTAATATAGTAATTATCATATTTGAGTAATATAGTAACCTGACGCTTAATCAACTAAAGAAAAATCGGAGACTAAACAGCGAGACAAATAAAGTAATTTTGTTTTGCCGTTTCTCTTTGTCGTTGTTGTCATAAATATTGTGAGAAAAGTAAAAAACAAGCACCATGTATAGTACATATGCCTGAGAAGCATGTATAATTTAATTAATTAATTACAGAGCAGCGTGGCCGGTGGAAAGTGGACGGATGGATCAATTCCCAAACGATTGATTTTGACGCATGAATGAATTGATTATATATACCCATAAGTGATTATTGTGCGCTCATTTTCACTGTTTTTTCGTTCCACTCTGTCAGCTTAACCAAAATAACATCATCCTATTCCTCATGTGTCTTCTTCTTGCTTGGCTCTTCTTTGATATCTCCTCTGCCTGTGCATTCTTGAAGTGAGAAACTAATCTCTTGGGCTGAAACCCTAGCTAGAAGCTATCCTTCTTGTTCAATTAATCAAGCAAGAAATTCTCTCAAGTTCAAGTAAGTTTCCTCCTCTCTGACTTTTAAGTTTCCCCTTCTCTCTCTTTTTCTCTAAATATTTCTGTCAACAGTGACATGAATCAAAGGGGAACTACGTGTAGAGTTCAATATAGTTTTTTTGTTATATGTTTCAAGTTTTCTCTTAATTAACTTCATAAGTTTTTTTGTTAAAGTTTTGAACGTATGTGTTGTTGTATTTCATTCTTTTTTCAAGAAAATAATTGAGAAAATATGCAACTTGGAACCCTTAAAACACATGACAAATGTAATAAAGAAATCATGATTCATACTAAAAAAGCTAACTCTCTTTACATACATACTATGCGTAGCTATATTCGCAATTAGGTTCCTTTTTTTTTTTTTTTCTCTTTTAATGAAAGATATGAACATTAATCTCTTCTTTTATTCTCTTAGTGATTAAATTAATACATATAGATTTTTTCTCCTTAATACCTACCCGTGTGCTTAGTCATTTTCAATTCATTAATACTTTCTTGAATAAATTATTTAAAAAAAATGTGGTTGTTGGACTGTATTTTCTTTTATTTCCTTTTTGTCCTTTAACTAGTTTGTATTAACTACACTCACCAATGAATTCAGATAAGTTGAGTGGACTTGATCGTAAGTCATCTTTATATTTAATCAAGTTTTTGTCTGATTCATAGCTCGGAAATATACATTATTAACATGATTTTTGCTGTTACAATGCACCTCACCAACATGGGACAAGTGCACCTTAATAAATACTTCGTACTGGTGGGCTAGCACCGAGACACACAATGAGACACCAAATTCAAGAGGAAAAGCTACTAAGATTTTCAAGAGATTTGCTTTTGGACTGAAACGTGACACAGACGTGTATTGGTTACATAATTTTTTTTTTTTTTAAGATTAACTTTAGAGTTTGCACAGCTATTTTGAAATTAAAAAAAAAAATTATGAAATTATTTTTAAAATCAAAGAATCTACATTGTCATTTAAACAAACCTTAGGAATATAGATGATTTTTCTATTAAAATTCATACTCAAATACTATCAATCATAATTAAAACTAAGGTGTGTGTATGCAATTAAAATATCAACAAATGAGGTGCCTATTGGTTGCGCAGATGTCAAATTTTTCTTTTTAATTTTTGGTGTTGATCAAATTTTGAGGGACCGGGATTAATTCTTTACTGGATTATAGCAGTCTAGGTAGATTAATTTGCTATCTATATTTGCATTTTCTACATGTAACATTATTTTCTCTAAACAAAACTGTATTTTAGATGGAGGAGAGACTTCTCAGTTCAGAAGCAAAAGATATTGATGATTTAAAAGGGAGGGTTTGGAAAGAATCGAAAAAACTATGGAGGGTTGCATTTCCTGCAATGTTAGCTAGGGTTTCTCAGTATGGTATGTTTGTTATCACACAAGGATTTATTGGTCATCTTGGCGAGGTTGAGCTTGCAGCTTATGCACTCATTCAAATCATAGCAGTCCGATTTTCAAATGGGATTTTGGTAAGATTTTGTGATTGCGTTCATTATCCTTGTCTCTCGTACTTTTTGCTCTTACTATTACTTAATTCTTATTCTTATGGTTACAATACAATTATAAAATAGGATCGACAAAATATGAGCACTACTAATCTTATCTGCCCCCACAATTCCACTCGACTTTTTATTTTATTTTTCTTTTTCAGAAAGTTGGTCTTATTCGTCCGGGTAATTCTCTACTTTAATGTCCTAAAGTTGAGCTACATATTAACGCATTATTTAATTTGCACCTTTTATCTGTGAAAAGCAATCATGCAAAAATTATACTCATATGTTCGTCTGGTATTCTCGATTTACGTCATCACTTACCTTTTCCACGTGACTTTTCATTTTTTGTTCCTCTTTGGGTTGTCCCATCTTGTTAGATAAAAGAAATTTATTCAAAACTCAATTATTGTGGCCCTCGGGCGCCGCCCTCAACCGGTCATGAATTGCGTCGTGTTACTTGAGTTTGAATAATAATTAAAGATAAAAATTGATGTTTTGTGTCTGAAATTTCTCTATACCCAATGGGGTAAGGAATTTGGGGAGAATGACTTTGAATTAGGTCCCAGTATCTCTTACTTTTATCACTTAAGCTCTAATTTTTCTTTTTCCCCTAATGCCCATTACGTTCTTGATTTTAAAATTTCAAGGTTCAAATTTTATTGTTGAGGAGCAAATGTAACTTTTTACCCACAAAACTTTGTATCCAAATCATTTTTTTTTCTTTTAATGTTTGAATATTAGAGACTTAAATAGTAAGAGTTTATTTGTTAAATGTCTAAAGTTATTTTTTTAATTAATTTATTTATTTTTTATAACTTATGTATGATTTTCAGACATTTATACTAACTTCTATGACTTTTATCTAAATGTAAAAATGTCTTAATAGAAAGTAAAAACTATATTAAAAAATGTCTCTATCAAATATACTTATTTCTTAAAATATAAAACCAAATATCTTTATTCATTTTGACTTATAAGGATATAAACATCAAATACCCATTTCAGTTTTTTTTTATTTTATAAAAATAAATAAAAAGTACATATATTTAGATATTTAAAAAAAAAGGGTCATCTAAATATTTGTATTAATATTCATTTAGACTTCGGTTAAATTCATACTTATTTAATTTTCTAATGTGCCAGGTTTAATAATAAACATACGACACGTTGAATCTTTTTGTTTAATAATAAACGGGTTAATTACCCCTAGGTGATATATTTTTTGACAAACTTAAAAAAGGTGAAACAATTTTTAAAAATAGGCGACGAGATGACAAACCGTTAAGTTTTCTGTTAATTTTAACGGGAACAGTAAATTAATTATTAAATGATATTTTTACTCCCTAGAATTAATTAAAAAATGATGTTCCTACTCCTATAATAGCTACAAAATGATATTTCTATCCCTAAAATTAGTTACGAAATATATTTGCCCCTATTCAATTATTTTTACTTTTAAATAGAAAAATTATAAAAAATTACATATAAGTGTAATTAATAGGCTTTATTTTTTGTTAAATCAAAGAAATTTTTTTTTTCTTGTTGAATCAAACATTGTTGCTAAAATTAATAAGAAAATTTTGTTTGATTCAATAAGAATTGTTTTTAAAAAAAATTGTATGATTTAACCAAAAAAAGCTTGTTAATTGTACTTAGATATAATTTTTTATAATTTTTTATTTAAAAATAAAAAATAATTGAGTAGGGACAAAATATATTTCGTAACTAATTTTAGGAATAGAAATATCATTTTATAGCTATTATAGGGGTAGGAACATCATTTTTTAATTAATTCTAGGCGTAAAAATATTATTTAATAATTAATTTACTGTTTCCATTAAAATTAACGAAAAACTTAACGGTTTGTCACCCTATAGCCTATTTTTTAAAAATATTTCACCGTTTTAAAGTTTGTCAAAAAATGTGTTATCCAAGGGTAATTAACCCAATAATAAACGTTCGACATGACTGCAATATTTTCTAATGTGCCAGGTTTTCTCCATGGCTATAAGCTTCTAACTAGCTTTAGCTAAATTTTGTGTGAACCACGTGTACTGTTTTTGTAGTAAGGGCATCAGTTTCACTTATAATTTTGTTTGGCATAAAACAAAATTATAATTATAAAATAAAAATTAATAATAATAAAATAAATATAAATTTTAAATTATAATTTTAATAAATATTATATATTTTTTATCATAAAATAAAAAATAAAATCAATTTAAATTTCAAACTCCAAAATTAGATATTTACTAAAATTTTAGCATCATTACTAAAAATTTACAAGTGCATGTCCAACTACGACACGTACAGGGACTCCGTGTGGAAGGGCATTGGCTGCTTCATGATTGTACGTAATGATTACTATAAGAAGTGGCGAACAATGAAGGGCCCACAATGAAGAAACCTTCAGAGTGCAGAATTTCTTTAGGGTTATAAAATCGAATTATTCCACGATGTGGGAATCTCAACGTATACTCTTTTTTTTTTTTTTTTTTAAACTGGTTATACAATAGAGTACTTGCATTACATAAATTTACAGCTGCTATTAAAGCAGACACTATATTGATATTTACAATCAGACAGGGACTTATATTATTACATTCAATTCTACAAGATACGCCTGTATTAAACGACCTCACAGAGGAGGGACACCCCTACTCCACTCATATTTTTGTGAGGGAGAGAAAATTATAAATATTTAACCCCCACAATATTTTTGTGGGAGCTTGAACCGCTGCCCTCACAAACATCGGGGCACAGGCCCTTTGGCATCTCAACGTATACTTTTAGTGTGTCCATTTAAACTATTTATTTTTACTATCATTTCACGGCCCTTTTTGTGCTGATTCGATATTAATTTTAAGGGAGAAAAAAAGTTTAGGTCCTTTATACTTTTTTTAAAATTTATTATTCAAGTCCTTAGCTTATTATTAATTATCCATTATATATCCAGGATATATTTTAGCAGATTGACAAAAAGGTGGTTGAACTCAGGGTGTCAAATTGTGCCATGCTGTTACGATCTCACCATAAAATTTAAGTTATTATGATACGTCGTATTATATTGTGTTGTATTGTATTAAGATGTGTTAATAATGTATCATAAGCGTGAATTAAAAATCTCCGGATTCAAATTGAATAAATTGGCAAGGACGCCACTGATAATGAATAACGAAACTGCATAGAAAAAAATTATGAGTTAGAAGAGATCTTTGCAAATTGAAACGATATCCAGTTCTTATAAATCAAAACAATCAGCTCTTACAATCATAATGCAAATTATGCAATCGAAGTAGTTTTTTTTTTTTTTTTCAATCTTTTCATTTTGCATTTTGTAGATCGGCATGTCAAGCGCAACTGAAACTCTGTGCGGGCAAGCATTTGGAGCAAAGCAATACCACATGCTGGGTATCTACTTGCAAAGATCATGGATTATAAATCTTGCCACTGGAACAATATTGCTTCCTGCGTTTATCTTCGCAGCAGATATTTTCAAACTGCTCGGAGAACAAACAGACATAGCAAACAGAGCCGGAGACATCTCACTTTGGTTCATTGGCATTCTCTATTTCTTTGTCTTCAGCTTAACGATCCAAAAGTACTTGCAAGCACAGCTCAAGAACATGATTGTTGGATGGCTTTCGGCTGTTGCATTTGTTATTCATGTGGCCTTGTCATGGATCTTTGTGAGCAAATTGAACTTGGGGATTCCTGGTGCAATGAGTGCAATGATAATCGCAAGTTGGTTTATAGTAACTGGACAGTTTGTGTATCTCTTTGGCGGTTGGTGTCCCAATACATGGAAAGGATTCAGTTCTGCAGCTTTTGCTGATTTGTACCCTGTTTTGAAGCTCTCAATATCCTCAGGTGTAATGATTTGGTAAGATATCCATTTCTATTGTATATCTATTTAATGTTTTAATCTGTCCCCATGAAGTTAGCCCAAGAGTTTTTTTTTTTTTTTTTTTTTTTTTCTTTTTGGGGAGCTAATCATATCTTTTTATGTTCTTTTTGGTGGCTTTTAACTTTAATAGCTTAGAGTTTTGGTACAATGCTCTTCTAGTCCTATTAGCAGGATATATGAAAAATGCCACAATTGAGATTTCTGCCTTCTCCATTTGGTAAGCCTTAAATCTATGCCATAATATTTCTTAATTTTCCTTTAAAGTTTTTTTATACCAAAGCTCCGCTAAATTGAATATTTGAATGTCATTGTAGCCTCAATATCATATCTTGGGAATTTATGTTGGTCTTTGGCTTCCTAGCCGCCTCTGGGTATGTCTCCAAAAACGATTTATCTCCTTTAAAATAATAACATAGAAAAAAGAAAGAATAGTATCATCTTTTGGTATGGTAGATGGTCACAAAAATTCTCTTACTTATAGAAATGGTCACACGGACCCTTTTTTGGTATATAAAACTATCTTTTCTGTGCATAAAATTGTTAAACACACTCCTAAAATTTATCTAAAAAAGGTGGTCTGTGTGATCATTATTCTGAAATAAATGAGTCCCTGTTACTATTTCTCAAAGTCACGGGTGTCGCCATCTTTTATTATATTCATATCATCTCTTATATGTTATTTGGTTTTCTAGTGTGCGGGTTTCAAATGAACTGGGGAGAGGAGATGCTAAAGCTGCGAAATTTTCTGTAAAAGTTGCAATAGCTACCACAACTGTCATTGGATTGTTCTTTTCCTTAATCTGCTTAGTCTTCAGCCATAAGCTAGCATATTTTTTCACAAGTAATGCGGAAGTAATAGAATCCGTCACAAGCCTGTCAGTGCTGCTTGCTTTCTCGGTTTTACTCAATGGCTTTCAGGCAGTACTCTCAGGCATGTACTGAATTTAATAAATAAGATTGCGATAATTAAAATGTTTCTAATTCATCACTACAATGGATTAATATTTTCAATGTAAGTTATTTATTGCAGGGGTGGCAGTAGGTGCCGGCCGGCAGGCTGTGGTTGCATATATTAACATCATTTGCTATTATTTCATTGGGATCCCTGTTGGTGTTCTTCTCGGATATGTGGCCGATCTCAAAGCTAAGGTAAGAATTATTTTGCATTTTGATGTTTCGATCCAAATTTGGGTAAGAGTAATGATTTGAGTTAGGGTGATCTATAAAATATCTTGTGTCACACGTGCATTTTATTATTTAGATTTATTTGAATTTAGATCATATGTTAATTTTAATTATGCTTACCTTTTAATAATTAATCTTTTATCACGCATGTATTAATTTATAGTAATGTACCATTAAAACCTAGTTGCCCATATATTATTTTTCAATAACTACCAATCACAGATTCACAGTTCACAATTTTCTAAAAGATCAATATAAAAATCATGTCAACGATAAACATGATCTATATTCTCATGAGCCATGCTAGCAGTAGCAAACAACTTCACAAATCTCAAATCAACAATAAATATGGTCCCCGGTTCGAATCCCAAGTGCACTAACATTGAATGTGATTTGTTTTAATTTGAAACAGCACGTGATAATTAAGTTTAATTTTTTTTAAAAAAATATGATAATTATTTGAAGCAATGGTTTGATATTGCAGAGATCATGAACAGTTTGACTTTATTTGAAATTTGATTGTGAATGAGCCTTTCGCTGGGCGAATTTATAATTCTTCTCGGTGAAGCGGTCTTTTCTCCATAGACATCCCTCGAATATTCGAGAGGTTTAAAATCCGAGCAGACTTATATCGTAATTGATGAAATGGCCTCAGATTCAGATAATCAGAAATATCATGAGCAATAGTCTCCTCAAAAAAAAAAAAAATCAGCTTACTCTTTCAATTTGCACAGGGCATTTGGATTGGAATGCTGCTTGGGGTTCTAATGCAATCACTTGTGCTGGGCTACGTTACCTGGAAAACCGATTGGGACAATGAGGTAAATGATTAAAATGAATTTTCACTAAAATGTATACATCATCATCAATGGCATGCGGGCCCCATTAATGCTCAATGTCTAAATTTTTCAAAAGAATTTTCCTACTTAATTTGTGTACTTGAATCTTACATTTGATGACAACACTATTTCCTCTTTCTAGGTGAAGAAAGCTTCAGAACGACTCAATAAGTGGCTCCTTAAACCTTCTGAAGAAGAAGCCAATGGCAATTAAAACTCCGGATCCTGATAATCTCAATCATGCATGTATTTTGTCTGCTAATAAACGGATTACCGTTAATACCAATGACAGCTTCAGATCAAATTTCTTTCTTGTTCCCTCTTGACAAGACGAGCCTCATGATGAGGCGGCGCATATGCAATCTAATATTTTGTGGTTTATTAATTCAAGAAGCTGCATCATCATAAGAAGCACATTTAAATAAGATAGAGCCAAAAACAGCCTTCTTCTTCAAATTACATTGACAGAAAAGTGATAACAATTATTATTATTATTAAGTACATGAACCCATATAGTTTTATACAACTAATCTCATTATATCATAATAGTTTGTATATACTTATTTATACAAGATGGTTGTGACTATTATTATTCCATTTAAATATAAAACCAATAGAAATGTCAATGAGCGCTTATTAGTTTTCTATTGTTCTCAATTTTGATTACAATTTGATGGCAAATTTTAGAGACTGCATTTGATTAAAAAGTTAGACACTATGATATCCATACTCCAAAGCACCAATTTGAAGTATAAATTGTCTTTTGAATTAAAATTCTAATACTAAAATTTGATATATACACATAAAGTAATGATCTAGTGGGCAGTAGTTCTCACCTTATCATAAAAGATACCATCCTGTTTTAATTTATCTAAAATTTTAACACTATTCACTTAGAGTCACAGAATTATGCCATGTGTTTAGTTGCTCGCTGTATAATGGACATTGATGCTTTTATAGTAAAATAATAGAAAATAAATTCTCCATCTACAATAGCTAGTTAATGAGCAACTTATTACAAAATTGGCATCACATACATCATTGCTTGCGTCTCATGTAAATATATATATGCATGCAACAAAATTAACACTCGTTCGTGGCTCATGTTTGGCTGCTTATTGCCAGTTAAATATATGAGAGACAAACAATATTTCGATTATGGTCAAACAAATATTTGAACATATCTTAACATTAACTAGTTTGTAGTTCTAGTTTTGGTCTTTAATTTCTATGATTAATGTGTTGGGTATCTCGTTAAATATATGTGATGATTTTAATTAATCCAACGAGCTACACGTACAGTTATATTAATGTTCTACTTAATTAGTTGATTTGTAAAAATGAATGGAAACTAATATACGTATTACAAGAGCTAATTAACGATCGTTATGCCATTGATCGGTTATAAGTGTTGGAAAATAGCATATCAATATGCTAATTTGTAGACACATTTTGAGTGGGTCCCACTTTTCAAAAGTGGAAAAACTTGAGAGATACGGACTCCGTGAATACTTCAAATATATGTATTTATTTACTCAAAATGGTGTTTGGGTGAATGAGAAATTGTCTCTCAAAATGCACCCTTGAAGTTAGAAATTTAAAAGGAAATGAGACTTATCCCACATGGGAAAAATAAGCCAAGTGATTTGTGTTTATATATAGACACTTACCCATGTATGAGTAAGAATATTAAGGATAAAGGTTCTCTCCACACGCGCGTTAGCAAGGGGGTGCGAATGTCAGCCCAAAATCGTCCAAGCATGCATGACACGTTTTTAATTTCCTTTTGTTTTTTTTTTTAACAGTTTCACAATAATTTGTGAATTGAATTTACAAATTCAATTTGCTGGCTGTTATGCTTTTGTTTAATTCAAAATTAATAGTCAAAATTGATTTTCGTTATTAATACATGGCTGTTATAGACGTTTTAAGGCATATATTGAATTCAAAATATTCAATATGATGCTGCTATTACAATACCCATATGACTATAAAAAAGCAGCTCTCTCTTCTGTTTGAAACACACGAATATATTCAGCACACACCGCACAAAGTTCTTTCCTTCCTCTTCTGTTCTTGATCGAGTTTGCCCACTGTTGTGGTTCGCCAGAATTATCTGCCTGTGCTTTGGCAAATAATTCGTGCCCGTTGTATCTTGGGAAATAGTTACCAGCTAACCTAAAGTACTGCAGTAGGTGGTTAATATGTTTTAAGGAAACTGAGTTACAGGTCTCGGGTTTATTTCTTCTGTTTCCAATTTCTTTTCCATTGCTGTTTTCGATTGTGATTCCTTGGTGCTGGTTTCCTATTATTTGCGCTAACCTCACTGTGTAGCTATTCAATTCTACTTGTTGTCTTACTATTTTTTTTCCTCACGTTAATTACATGCTCTTTGTTGTTGTTAACTCACTAAAATTTCTAACAATTTGTATATATATCTGGCTTCTCTCACTGAGCGGCATTCTAATACTTATTTTAATTTTGATTATAATTTCAATTTATGTCGTCGATATTACGGCAAGAATATTGCTCCCTGCGTTTACCTTCTCAAGTACAATCTCCAAATTTCTTGGCCAAGAGCCCAAGAGAGGGAGGTGGCAAATAGTGCAGGACATTTCGGCCAATGGTTCATTCCTATTACTTATTTATTTTGCTCTTTCACTTGACCATACAAAAGTACTTACAGTGGCAGCTTAAAAACTCAATTATCTGTATGTCACGAATAGTTGGTGCCCCGATACTTGGAGTGGATTCAACTTAGTGCCTGTTTGCTATAACATATTTAATTATTATAAGTACTTATTTAATTTTATAAGTTTTTTTTTTAAATTTTTGTTATTGTTTATCTTTTTTTTAGCAAAGCTTTTGAAGAGTAAGGTTTAGTTTAATATAGCCTTTTGAATAGAGGTTATTTAAATAGACATTTTTTTAGTAAAGCTTTTACCAGATAAATTTTAGTTGTTTGATTATTAATAAGAACTTTTATTAAAAGTTGTAAAATTACTTTAATAGACAAATTATTTAAAGGTGTGTTATGAAAAGAATGATGTAAGATTATACAATAAGGAAAAGATATTTTAATATTTAAAAATATTTTTCAATCCCTACTCCCAAAAGCAAGTTCAAAATTTGAACTTTCACTAGTAAAAAAAAAAAGCTTATTTAATTTTCAAAAACTTTAATCAAAAAATAACTTAACAATAAAAAAAAATTTGAAAAAAGTTTATAAGATTAAATAACCACTTATGATCATTAGATAAGCCACACTAAACAAACACTAAATAAGCTATTTTGACTCCACAAGCAAAAGCTTAAATTTTGATGTTTTGGAAGTAAAGGTTGAAAAGTTTTTTTTTTTAAATGTTAAAACATTTAAAATATCCTTTACTTATTTGACAAATTTATTTCATTATTTTCAGTATATGACTTTAAAAAACTTACCCATTAAAGTAATTTTATAATTTTAATAAAAGTTTTTTTTTACAACCAAACAACTAAAATTTTTAAGGTAAAGGCTCTATTTATAAAAAAGTTTACTGAAAAAAGCTCTAGTTAAATAATTTCTATTTCAAAAGTTATATCAAACAAAACCTTAGCTGCTTTTGTTGATTTATTTCCTATAATTAAACTCTCAACATCTTCAGGTGTAATGATATGGTATATAAGTGCAGCAGAGCATTCTTAATAAAAACTAATTATTCATTAATCCATTATTTTTAATTTCCTTTTGATATATAGCTTGGAGGCATGTTACTATGCTGTTCTAGCATGTATGTGGATATGTATATGTATATGTGTGTGTCCTGAGATATATCAGCCTTCTCCCTATGGTAAATTTATGTTGGTTCCATTTTTTTTTTCTTTTTTACCCCAATTTGGATTTTCAATGCGCTAGAAGCTATATATATATATAGTAATAAATAATATCCTTTTGAGTTAAAATTTTAACATTCAAATTTATTGTAAAAAAATAAATAATACTTTCAATAGGTAAAATCCTTCGTATCCTTTTGACAACACATTAGATTATACTAACAAAGGTATATATATGATAGTAATAAAAATTTAAAAAAAATTGTTTTTTTCTGTGGTGATTTACTTGTTTTAAAATAAGGGATATAGTGCACTATTTAAAAACTTCAGACAATGCGATTTAGTAATCATCAATGTTTGCCATATAGAGATGTTCCCTAGCAAATGAGCATATGAAAATATGGCAAGATTTTGAGACTCCCTCTAAATAGTATTTGAGTTGTGGATTAGTCAGACAACATCACATGATACTGTCGCTCATCATTAAGTGATGATGATACTGTCGCTCATCAATGTTTGCCATATAGTAATTATCAATGTTTGCCATATAGAGATGTTCCCTAGCAAACGAGCATATGAAAACATGGCAAGATTTTGGGACTCCCTCTAAATAATATTTAAATTGTAGATTAGTCAGACAACATCACATGATACTGTCGCTCATCATTAAGTGAGAATCGTCACCCATTAGGCCATTATATAGATAATTACTTCCTCATAAATGTTAGGGACATAAGTGTCAACGGTATATGTTAATGAAATCAAATGGACTACTTTATAGCCTCAACATCATAGCTTGGGAGTTCATGTTATGCTTTGGCCTCCTAGCCTCAATTGGGCATGAAAGATTTTGATACATTGAGTTTCTAATGGCGTATATGTTTTGCAAACTCAAATACTGATGCCTTAGTGTGCGCGCGCACGAACACTCACACGTATGTATGTATGTGCAGAGTTCGCATTTGAAATGAATTTGGGAGAGGAAACGCTAAAGCTGAAAAAATTTTCATCAAAGCTGCTTTAATTGCTTCCACGTGTATCAGAGTTTTCTTTTCAATAAGAATGTGCTTAACATTCCATCAGTAAATTGTTATTTATTTACAAGCGATGAAGAAGTATCAGAATCTGTTACAAGATCACTCTCTGTCCCCTTAGCTTTCTCAATATTACTTAGCGGTATCCAGCCTGCACTCTCAAGTAAGCTGATAATGTATGACATATAACATATTTTTCATAAAGAGAATTTCGACAAGAATAGTGAAAGAAAACTCCCAACAATAATAGCTAAAGAAAACAAGTATCAGAATAGTTTTTCATTATTTACCAATTGACACCTAAGAGCTGAAGTCACATCTCCCAGCAATAATAGCAAACGGAGCCCCAGTCTAATATATCATGCATATATGGAATTAATTTGTCAATGTAGGGGCTGCTACTGGTGGCGGTCGGCAAAGTATAGTAGCATATATTAACATTTGCTGCTGTTATGTGATTGGTACTTGTAGGAGTTTCTCATGTACGCGGCCAATCTCAAAGTTAAGGTATCAATTCATCTTTGTATTTCTTACTTTTTCATCTTTTTCCCTCTTGATAAAGAAATTCATAGATTTAAATTTAGCATCTTTTACGGAGGATGTGTAATTTGATCTTTATCATTCATATCGCTCTTATGAATTTTTTTTTTCTTTTGGGCAAATGCTCCTTTAGTCGCTACTATTTAAGCTAATTATCACTTAGTTAGCTCTTGCATTTTTTAAAAATTGCCCAAAAATTAAAGTCCTCTCGTATTATTATTATTATTTTTTTTTTACTTGTTGCCTCTTAGATTTTTTTGAATTTTTAAGTTATATCATAATGAAGTATCATTTTATCAGGCCCGTTTGTGATTACTTTTGAGAGACTTAAGTGTAATTTTCAAAAGTTAAAAGCTAATTTTGGTATTTACTTTTCTTTTAAAAAACTACTTTTGAAAAAAATTACCTCATTCATAGCAGAGTTTGAACAGTAGGGAAGAATAGCTTTTTAAAATTTAATTTTGAAAATGAGTTTTGAACTTAATGCAATTCCATATATATCCTCTCATACATAAAAACCTAAATTATTCTTATCCAATTGCGAAATAAAATCATTAAATTTAAAAAGATTATTATTTTTACCAATTATATTGAATAAAAAAATAAAATTAATGCAATAAAAATATTTATTTTTGTTATCAACTATTATATACACACAATAAAAAATCATATATATACATGACAACAAATTATAAAAAATTTATTGAACAAAATATCTATTTGAGTCATTTGTATAAATTCTTACAATAATTTAATAATAAAATTTACCAAACATATGTGATTACTTTTAAAACTCATAAGATTTTAAAAATAAATTTTACCAAACATTAAACTAATGCTATACATAACTGATTATAAATGTAGCCGAACGAATATAGAATTGAATTCCAATTACTTTCAATATTCTTTTTATTTTCAATTGATGAGTAACTTATTTACTTAATTAAATTAAATGAATAAACTACTATTTTTGGAGATAAAATAAAAATAGTAGGACAACTTTCGAAGCTTTTCTTTGTTAGCTTGGTTGTAAAGAAACAAGTTCTTCCCCTTTTTTACACCCAAAAATAAAATAAAATAACTGTTCGAACATGTTTAATCTCTATAAGTTTGGCTCTAAATTGCATAAAAACGCTAAATTTGCGAGACGTAAAATACCGTTCACGTAACAAAACGAAATTATTAATCATATAAATTCATTTATTCATGAACAGGAACTCAGCCGTGTGATACAAGCCCAATGCAGCTTTGTGGCTACAAAATTTTAAATATGCGCGATTGTTCTCAATTTAGCCCGAATGATAAATATGTGCGATTGAAGGATTGTTTGGCAGTACGATGAGCTGCCAGATCCTATGAGACAAGGAATAAAATTCTGTGCTTCAATAGTGGATTTTATAGAAAGATTAAAAATATATATATATTCGAATCCTTCTTTCAGTCTAACTAGCTCATCATTTTTAATCTGTATTCTCGAAACAGTCATTTTTTACGAACTCAGTTGTAAATAAATAAATGGAATAAGAGAGTGAACCAATAGATTTATTTATTGGAACTACTTAGTAATGATTGTGGCTTAAATGCAAACTGAATGCCTTTGCCTGAAAACATATTCATTGAAGTTCAAGAGAACAAAGAATACGGGAAACCGAACTATACAAACATTTACTAACAAAGGATTAAAGTAAATGAGGAGAAGTTGTTACAGTTACAATACAAATTGAAGTCATAATCCAACTATTTATGACAAGAGATCATCCAAGTCCAGCATCAAGCCGAATGAATCGCGCACAAAAGCATCTTGTGTTGGTGTTATGAGATGTGGAGAATAGCAAATGTAAAGAAATACAATAATAATGGTGGAACTTTATTATGTAAAGTAATGTGTTTACAACTATGTATGTAAGATTAAAAAAAAAAAATAGTAATAGATAAACTGCAGAAAAGAATGTGTACTTCAAAGTACGTTACAAATGTCGCTTTCCTTAAGATGTTATTTGCCCCCACCAATTAAGTGATGCACATGGGTTAAGCAAATACGCTTTTAGGATACAATAAAACACTTGTTTGTTTGCTTGCATTGTGCATTGACAAAAGCAAATCGGAATGATTAACTCGCTTATTAGGAATCGAAACAATCTAAAACAGAGAAAGAATAAAAAACCAATGAAAGAAAACACAGAAAGGATTTATAGAGGTTCAGCCATTACAGGCTACATCCTCTTTGAGAAACATGGCTGTGATTCTTTTATTCATGCAGAAATAAGGCACAAGCCTTCTTAGGAGATTACAAAGAATAAAGTTCATCAAAATTACAGTCATCAAGGCCTTTTATACTAGTTTATAAGCTCCTAGAAACCCATCCCAGAAGCTTGCAAAACGTTCTAGGTTTGTTGCAACTAACCCCAGAAATTTCCCGCTTCTTTTAACTGACTATAACAGATCCCCCACGCGCTTAACATGTGCTTACTGTGTAGTTAAGAGATCACATGCCACACACGTGCTTCACTTAATGAATTTTCTTTGATACGGGATGGCTATCATACAGTCACGATAAGCTTTTATCCGACATGTCGTCTTATGCACATTCTTATAGCCAATATTGTCGTTAGCCTTGCATACTGAATTCTGGTTCACACTCAACAGTAACAATAGTTGAATGATTCATTCCATTAGTCTCCTTAATTGGCACGTCAACTGTTGAACTTGTAATTTAATAATCAATGCTCTCTCCATCTCCCATTAGGGAGACTGATGGAATGGATCATTCAACTATTGTTCCTGTTGAGTGTGAACCAGAATTCAGTATGAAAGGCAAGCGACAATGTTGGCTATAAGAATTTGCATAAGACGACATCTTGGATAGAAGCTTATCATTCGACATGTTATCTTATATAGATTCTTATAGACGACATTATCGTTTGCCTTGCATACTGAATTCTGGTTCACACTCAACAGGAATAATAGTTGAATGATCCATTCCATCAGTCTCCCTACACGTCAACTCTTGAACTTGTAATTTGATAATCAATGCTCTCTCCATCTCCCATTACTTCTTCAGCATCATGAAGTATCTTTTCCAAGAAAAAATAGTCTTCCTTAATTAACTTGTTGCATCAATGACTCAAACACCGCCATGGGCACCTCAGCAGCACTCTCTAAGTGGCAATGCTAATTCCCATCAATTTCTCTACTCTGAAGCATGTTGTTTTCGGAGTTCCATTGTTGGTTACATAACATTAATTTGATCAGAATGACTCGTCATCATATCCACAGTTGGATCATAATGATATTCTAAGCTCTAAACAGATAGCTGCGGACATTGTTGTTGTTGGATTCGATTAGCTATAGAACGCAGAATGGATCCATGAAGTAATTGAAAACAAAAGGCAGAATGAAGATTTGGATATCCTTTTTGTGCTTATTTTCTTCAGTACATTACTAGCGAAGAGTTATAGAAGTGTAGCAACAGTATTTGAGAGTTTTTCTTTCTTTTTCCTTTGTCACCACCTGGCCTTCACTTTTAATATTTTGAAAAAAGATTTACAAGAAGTTCAGGACCTCGATGACCTTCATTTCGTGTATTACCTTTATATAACTCAGAATGCTTGCTAAATATGATTTTATGTGTGGCTACAGTTAGAGCTTGGATATCATATTGATTTATCTCATTTTGGTCATTTTATAACACCAATTATACAGAACTATTGAGAAGGGTCATTTCCATTTTCCCAGTGATAAGTTTTCGATCCTATTGATTTCAAATGGATTCTGCAAATGAACTAATTGATGAAACTACATATATAAGAGTTTTGGTAGTATTGCATTTGTGAATATCATGTAACAAGTTAGATCATGTCATGATTACTAGAAAAATTGTCTTTATTGACATTAGAATAGTGTCAATAATTACTTTTAATGACACTTGTTAATTGTGTCAGTAATTTGGCAGTCAGAAAAATAGTGACACTTGTTTGTGTCGTTACGAATATAGTGTCAATGATTACCATCACTATAGTATCACCAATATTAAGACACCATAGTGTTAGTAGTTGCTGATATTTTGTTAGTGTTTATGATTACTCTTACCATGGTATCACTGTTTAATTTATTTAAAAAAATAAAAAATTGAATTAGATCATTACATATTGATTTATTGGCAAAATTACAAAGCACCACAAAATAACAAAAAAAATCAATTTATATTACAAAATCTTTCATTTCATATTTAAATATTATTCGTATATATTACAAATTTCAAATACTTCAATAAACAAGATACGAGATATCTTACTCTCATTTGTGAATAATCTAAATTAAGTAAATAAAAATTTCTACAATCCAATCAAATACCTACTAATTGTGAGTGAATTTAACAAATCTACATGCTATTGACTGCCTTTCACTCTTTAAGCATAGGTGGTGCAATTGCTGTATCACACCAGGAGCTTCTTCATTCAATAGACTAGATGGGTTAGGATACAAGTGAAGTTGAGAAAGAAACACTTCAAACACATTGAGCAAATCTGCATACATGGAAAAGGAAGAAAAAATTAGCTGTCAATTCCCAACCATTAGAGAAACAATGGTTAATACAAATAAATCTATTTTGTTCTAAAGAAAAAATATTCTTACGTTATTTATAAGTAAACTTAGTTATTTTAAAGAAAAATTAGTGAACAAAAAAGTTGTAGTTTATGTCCTTAAAAATATTAAAAATATACAGTTTATTCAACTATAGATATAAATAAAGAAAAAGAAGAGTCAATGATTATTCTCTTTTGGTAAGATTATTTATAATAAGTTAATGACTCTAAATAGAGTAAGAACGACAAGTGAAAGTATAATTACTTGTTGAAAATTAGTCACTAGATTCCCAGTAACTGCATTATAATATTGAGCAATTAATTGCTAAGGCATCAACCAAGTAGTTAGTGTAGGGACTGACTTCATCCATTCCCTTAAAGAAATCCAATAACCTTGCTACCTACTTATTTATATGCATACTTCCAATGTTTAATTATTTTGCTGCAAAGAAAGAAAGTTAATAGAAATGACAAACTAATAGCGTTTCTGCAATTTTCAGATAATCACACAGAACATTTCTTTTATAAATTAACTGTCTACTTGATTGATTAAGCACGTTCTTTTAATTTCCTTAAACTCTTCTATTTTATTTAATAACTTAATTTCAACCTTCATCACTAGGAAAAAAAAAATTTTAAAAAAATTAAAAAGAAAAAGACTTTCGCAGTGGTGAAGGCAGCTTGCTAAATATATGCACAGCAGAGAAAGAAAAATCCGCCCTGTTGAGTATTAATTTAATTGGCCTTGAGGGTTACAAATAATTTTTGAGCTATTATGCTTAAGTGCTTTATGACCATGTAGTTCCTTTAATTTAGTCAAAGCGAGCTGAAAAATGAAACAATTAAACAAAGCTTAATTAATGACTAAAAAGATTTCCTAAAGATTTGTCACCGTGACATGAATAGATAAGACACGAATAAAAAAGTTTATCAACTTCTTTTCCTTTTCATATTATTTAAAGTAAATTAAAGCTAATAAGAATTATTTATGTGAAATTTATATTGAGGCGATTGCTCCCATTATCGAAAACCCAGAATGAAAGAGGCATGTAGGACAATTAAACTAATAAAACCCGATTCCTAAAAATAATTAAGTAGAGATTTGTGTGCAAGTCAAAATTGTCTATGAAAAACTACAGTACCAATTGGTACTTAAATACATATTTATAAAATTCAAGATACTTAATACATTGGAACGATATTTTCCAGTTTTTAACTACACGTATGAATGAACAACATATTAAAATTTGAGGTTATTATGATAATATTATGCTGTTGTTTTGTAACATCAAAAGTTAGTTCTGTCAAAAGAACTTGCTGCAAAGCAGTGGGATTTAAAAAATCATTAAAAATAACCTGCAAGTTCAATCAACATGAAATTTTTCAAATTTGAAGTATGCATATAGAACTTTAGTTTCGCCGAATTTCAGCTCATTCAGACATGTTTAGACAATTGTTTTGCACCACCAAATATGATACATGAGTAATTTATGAAAGATTGGACAACAGCCAACCATTTTGAAAAATCAATTAAAAATAAGTTATAGACCCAATTCATTCCAAAATTTCCAGAACTGAAGCATACACATTTAACTTTAATTATTTCAAACATATGGTAAAGTTTGGACAAAATATTTCAATAATTTGAGAGTCCATTCCAAAATCATTACTTATAAACAAGTCTTATGATTTTGGCCATGAATCATATAAATATAAATAAGAAAAATTAAACAACTGAAGTAGATATTGACTTATTATGAACATAAATATAAATAAGACAAATCTAATATTGCCTGAAGAAACAAATTTCTGTTTTGCCCTGTAAACAAATCCATTAAAGAAATGATAAAGACACCTTATTTCTCAACCTAAGCCACATACTTCAAACTTTTCCTTTGTAAAAGCATCTATTTGATAGTTTGTAATAAGTAATCATCCAATGAGTTATTTATAGCGAATAAAAATTGAAATCTATTCAATATGAACAAAACCCAAAAATAACAGCAAAAAAAAATAAAAATAAAAATAAAAATAAACGATTGCTTTTGAAAAAAAAAAACTAATAACACATGAACAAATTGTTAATAAGCAATAAGTTATATCAACATAGAACCGCTATAAACCAATATAAACCATCAATTTTAGCATAATTATGCTGCTCTTAAGAATTCCCAAATTAGAAAATTTTAGGGTTTTAGTGTAAAAAACATTTAATTTCGTTCATCAGCGAAATAAAATAAACCTTATAGTGACAATCACCCTAAACACAATATTTTCCAAAGTAGATAAATGAAGGCTATCTAGTGCCAATAAAAAAAAGAAAGTAGTAGAGAAAAAAACACAAGAAAATCTATATCTTTACATTCTAGTTTCTTCTAAGTAGCCAAAGAAATATTACCTTCTAGTTTCTTTCAAGTAGCCAAGGAAACATAGAAGCTCTTCTCCAAATCACTTATTTAAACCTAAAAGAACAATTAAAAAAAAAAAAACTCAAGATCTGATGACAATAAGAGAGACCTGAAATCATAAAATTAGAAAAGAAAGAAGTTAGGATTTTGAAGGAAAATGGCGAACCTGTGCCACCGGTTTGATAGGATCATGGCCGAGAACTTTTTGACCATTTTTGTTTTTTTAATGTAGAACACTAAAGAAGCCTATTTTAGAAAAAATACATTTCAGTAATATGGACATATGCTTCAATAATATAAAGTGACTGTGAAAAAACAAGATAAAAATTGAAGTTTCAAAGATTGAAGATGGTAAAGTCAATTTATCTTGAACTCCATTTTCAACTAAAGCTTAAAAGAGCAGTGCCAAAATTTACAGGCTTTTAAAATAACTAAGAACCAAAAACAAAAATATCCCATATGTTCATATCTATGCTTAAAATTTAATCCAAAACAGAACAGTTACAGCTTACGACTTACAACCACAGAACACTGAAGCTTACGACTTACAACCACAGAACACTGAATACAAAGACTTATACCCAGTAAGCAACCAAATCAGCCGGCGTAGATGTGAAAGTAGACGGCCAAGATGAGGATGGCATAGAGAACGAAGAAGATAAGAGTGTGAACAGCAATAGCCTTGCCGTTGGCCTTTATGCTACCAAACTCCAGCTACCGGTTGTGTCCATGTAGCTGAAATAGAAGCCCCGGTTGCAGCAACACCCTAATTACCACTGGCCCCTAATGTTTTTTTTTTTTTTTTTTTTGACAATTTGGATGTTAGGGTTTTTTTAGATCTGTGGAGCTTAGGAGGGAACGAATGCTTTAGTGGAGGAAGTTGAAAAGTTTTTGTTATATTTTGAATAAGATTTGGCCATTTGTTTTGTTTTTATCCACTCAAAAAGCACTACTCTAAAAAAATTAAAAATACTTTGTAGCCAAGTGGTCTTTTGATTCAATGTAGAAGCTTTAGGTTTGGATTCGGACTAAAACAAAATTAAAATGATAATTTTTAGTTATTGATGTTGGGATAATATGCTCTTTTAAAGCATATTAAATTATTTTCTGATTAATAAAATATTTGAGATATTTTAATTTCATGAATATATTGAATAAAGTCCATTTAATTATATTATACGATTTACGCGATCACCACGCTGATTCGCTGTACATATAAATACAAGCTTATCTTACGATTAAATAAATTAAGTCATAATGACAAATAAACAAAGACTTTATTTAGGTTTAGATCCGTAGAAATTCATTGAACGATTTGTCTTAATCGCATGAATTCATCACGAATGGATCGCATTTAATGGATCACACATGAGATTTAATTAACCTTGAAAACGACCGCACGACTTATTAAATCTGGCATTGATTTTAATCAGTAATCTTAATCTTGAGTTAATTATGATTTCACGATTGTAATTGTTATTCCATTCGAGTTACCACTAAGACGACACACCCTCGCACAAGACACCCTGTGATCTCGGGAGCAATTACGAGACGGAGTTATAGATTAACAATATGTAATTCAGACGACACATCTCACGGGTTTTAGATTGATCATGTAATTCTACACAGAGTGTATCAACATATTTAGTATGTTGAAAATGATCATTAGAGAAAACCAAGAAGTATAAAGGAATAAGATGTAATTAAATCGACGGACAATGAGATATCGATTTAATTAACGATGTACAAAGAATCGAGCAGAAAGAAATCAATTTACCAATTTTTTATTCGAACATACACCATGAGCCCAATCTTATGGGAGTAGAGTTGGAATTAAATGACAGCTTGTTTAATTACGCGCTTAATTGTTGTAGCCACTATCAGATGCTCCCAAACGATCCCTGTTAGCTCATTTAATCGACCGCACCACTACTCGACTAATAAGCAAAGATAACTAAGAATTGGCCAAAACATAATTATATTATTTAGTTTATACCCATTAATATACTTTCAGATAAATTTTTACGTTATTTTATGCTTATTAAAAAGGAAAGAAAGCAGTAACTTTGGGCTGTTTGGCTTCACTAAAGAATAATATAAAGCTTATTTTTTTCCCAAAAAAGAGACACCACTTCATACAGATCGCAGAAAAGATTTTTCTCTAATTTCGAGAAAAATTTTCTCGCTAGTTGCTTTAAGAATGATAGCGCGCCACACGCCGTCACAGATCAAACCCGAGTCATAACCCCAAGATCATTGGTGACGTCAGCGATCTAATGACGTGGTGACGGATCGTGATCTAACAGGAGTGGTGGTGACGAATCGTGATCTAGGAGCCTAAATCACTTCAGCGGAAAAATCCAAACTGGATTTTCAAGGTACGATTTCTAGATTACGAATTCATATATATTATATGAAATCGGTCATAAAAGTTTTTTTTTAAAACTGAATTTTCCCCAACAATTGGTATCAGAGCCATCTCATATTAATATATAAGAATTTGTATGAAATTAATCTTCAAAATTATGTATTAGAGCGGCACAATTTATTCAGATATATATTATTATATTAATATATGAATAAAGTATGTTAATGGTTTGTCTTAATTCATGGTTAGATTTTCTACTGTATTTTTCCTTTGGATCTGTAACAAGAGGGGTGGTCTTTAATCACCATGTTTCCCTCTTGATTTATTTTACTGTAATAGAATTTTTGTAAGTCAAAATTGGCCTAGGAAATTTGTAAATTACGGATCACAGTTCGGAGGAACAAGACTAGAAATTTTCAGCGACCACCACCGGATCGCGTCACACACGCATCAGCCACCACGCACTGCCAGCAGAATGCGCGCCACCAGGTGTGCCACCAATACGCCAAAGCGCTGGTCATCAATGGCGAGGGCTCTGTCGGTTTTCGGTAAGGCAGAACGGCGTCGGAGATGGCCGGAAACAATGGACAGAGGCTGGTTTTGGAGATGCGACTGGGGAGAAGAAGATAAAGAAAAATATGGTTTTAGGGTTTCATGGTTTTTATCATGAGAGTCCCTATAGTTCCATGAGTTGTCTAATGGGCAGTAAAGTGTTAAGTTTTTGCATTTAAGTCCAAAAATAGTTTTGGGCTTAATGAATCTTAGTTTTAGGCCCAATTAAAATTTGGGCTTAATGAATTAAAAATGCATAGATAAAATTTAACACATTAAATTTATTTTTGGTCCAAATTTTTCTTTTTTATTATTTTTATAATTAAAAAAAGGATTTTATTTATTTCCTTTCAAAATTAAAATTGGACCATTAATAAATTTTAAAAGCCCAATATCCCCTAGACCATTAACAAAGATGTTCTATGGAAAATGGACATCGATGCGTTTCAATGAAGATTAGGCTTAGGGTTAATATATTTTTCATTTTAGGAAAGCCATGAATTAAGATTATTTAATTGCTTTTCTATATGTTGTGTTTTGGTTGATAATATGCCATGATAACATGTCATATAGAATAGGTAGTGCCACTCTATGCATAATGATAAATGTCATTCATTAATTATGAATTTCATGATATTGTTTGAAATTTACAAAATGCTTTATAATATTGGATTTCATCTAGATAATATTATAGGAAGCATGCAATTAACAATATATTATTAATGTATGTTTTCAAGGAAAAACCAATTTTAAAATATTGAGTGGGAGAGGGAAAATTCAAGATAATTTTTCCCATGGGCTCCATTGTTAGTTCAATAATAAAATTATATATATACCTCGACTTCACGACATATGCTCCCTACGGAGGTATATATATTAGATATTTTATTGGATGAACTTTTAAGGATAAAATTGAAATATTTTTCAATCAATTGTTCACCCCAATGACTATTGATATGAAAATACGTAGAATTGAAACAATGGTTATACACTCAACTAAAATTTGTTATTAACCTTCCAAGCTCATTAACAAATTTAGGCCCAAAGGGATAACGATAATTATTTATCATGTCTCTACATGAAAGTAAATAATCCAATGGAAAATTGGGTCTAGTAAGTGTAGACATGACTTCCCCAACGGATAGCTTGTCAAAGCGGTACTAGATTATCGTTACAATTAAAATGCATTTATGGTTTTTTGCATTTTTGTCATTTATTGTGAATATAGTTTCAAAGTATTTATGCATGTCTATTTTTTCAGAAAATGACTTCCATCAACCAATTATTGATTATCCTTGTTAAAAATAAACTCACTGGAGAAAATTATTAGATTGGAAACGCAATCTATTAATATCCTCACTGCTAAGGGCTGCAAATATGTGTTGACCCAGCCTTGCCCTCCAGAACCATCGTTATACGATTATAGAAATCATAGGGAGCCTTATGAGAAATGGTGCGAAGATAACAAAATGACTAAGCGCTATATATTGGCTTCGATTTCTGTCGAACTGCATAAGATACATCGGAGCATGGAAACAGCCACTGAAATAATGGCTAGTCTTCATCAGATGATTGGGCAGAATACTCATTTTGCCAGAGATGCAGCGCTAAAACGTATTACGGATACTAAGATGGAAGAGGGCACAAAAGTTCGTGAACATGTCCTCAAAATGAAGGACTATTTGAGTGAGGTAGAGATTCATGGTGTTCAAATCGATGATAAAACAAAGATTAACATGGTGATTGAATCTCTACCTGATACATTCAAAGAGTTTAAGGTCAGCTATATCTTAAACAATAAAGATATGACCTTAATTCAATTAATGCACGAACTACATGGTATAGAAGAGTTTTATCATAGCAGAAAACTTCCTGAAAAAGGATTCTCTTCAAGGCTTAAGTCGAAAGACTAGAATAAGCAAGAAAGAGTAGGGATTGGCAAAGTGTTCACTAAAAGAAGTAGCAAGCCAAGAGGCAAGTGTTACAAGTGTGGACAGAAGGGTCACTGGAAGAAAGATTGTCCTAAGATTATTAAAATCAGGTATAGGAAATCTTTAAGCTTCCTAATTAGTTCAGATTTCTATTGATTTATGCAATAGTGAATTCTGAGATAACTAATTTGTAATTCATTTATTTGGTTTTTAAGAAACCAAGAGATTAAGTGAAGAAAGCTTCAAGCAGCAGTTGAGGACATGCTAGTTTATATCAATTGAAAGGCTAGATCAATTTTATGAGACTTTAGTTTTGATATTTGTCTTTATTAGAGGAATTTAATTTCGGTGACTTGTTTTAATAAACAGGAGTACACTGTTATTTATGGATCCTCTATTTTGGTTATTGATAAAGACATCTTATATCATATAAGTCCATTGATCTATTCAAAGTAAGATATAATGATAAATAGTATATGTTTTTATCTAAGAAAAGAAATATTTCTCCTGACCAAAATAACCTCTAATATTTATGCTTAAGTCATATAAACTATAATAAAATTTTAAGAAAATGATTAATGATAGGCTTCTTAGCCTATTAAGATTGATCATGGTAATTCTATAAATCTTATTTAGAAAAGTAATGTGACGAAAATGCTCTTTTTGAACTAAAAGCATAACATTGTATTGGATGATTTAGTGCATAAAAATGTACAGACTAATCAGTTTACATATGGTAAGAGGTTATGAGTATTCTATCAATTTTATTGATGAATATTCACTTTATTTATGTTTGTTTAAATGCGTCGTAATTCCATTGCTTTTGAAATTCAAAAGAGTACATGGATAAGACAAAGCAATTAGACAGGAACATAAAAGAACTTCGATATGATAGAAACAAAGAACACTATGATACGATAGTGTAATTAAATGGAGAAATAAGATTCTTTTGGATAAAACAAAATATATACTAATTGGTTTATCAATTGCCTTTTTGATTCCAGATACCAGAATTTAAAACTGTAAAAGTTTAAGGAACTTAGATTCATCTACCTCAGTGTCTACTACTCCAAGAAATTATGAAAAAGTCACAAACATAGTTTGAGACACATTCGTATTTGGAGTTTACTAGTATTTTTACTAGGATCAGAGGTAGAAAAGATGAATTCGTGTTCAAAACTTTACATGTTTTAAGTATCTTAAAGGAATAAGGTAAAGTCTGAATTATAGTCCTCAAGATAGGAATGTATTGATAGACATATTCTTTACTTTTTTTGAGGAAGACTATATAATGACTTATTACCTAAGAGTAAGGTAAAACTAGAGAAATAAAAAGAAGATCAGGTTGATACTCAGCTTTCAACACCTGTTATTGAATAAGAACAAGAACAACCACCGATCAACACAGTGATTATCCCCGAACAACAATCACTTTTAACCTCGTCAGAATGGGAGGGTAACTACGTTACCAGCGAGATACATGCTATTGGGAGAAACCTATACGTCTATCTCAGATGAACATGTACAAGATCCCACTAGCTACAACGAAGCTCTAATAGATAGAGATGTTGAATTTTGGAAAAATGCTATGAATCAAGAAATGGAATCTATGAATTCCTATAAAGTCTGGGAACTTGTAGAGGCACCAAATGGGGTGAAACCTATAACGTGCAAGTGAATCTACAAGAGAAAAAGAAGAGTAAACAGAATGGTGGAAACATTTAAAGCAAGATTAGTAGCCAAAAAGTTCTACTCAGAAAGAGAATTCGATTATGAGGAAATTTATTTCCGGTTGCTATGCTTAAATCCATCAGGATTCTACTCTATATTGCTGCAGTGCTAGATTGTGAAATTTGGCAAATGGATGTCAAGACTGCCTTTTTTCATGGCATCTTGAAGAAGACATCTGCATGCAGCAACCAGATGGATTCATACTAAAAGGCCAAGAACACATGGTATGTAAGTTGCAGAGATCCATTTATGGATTGAAGCAAGCATCCCGGTCATGGAACATCAGATTTGATCAAGCGATTAAATCGTTTGGATTCATTCAGAATATTGATGAACCATATGTGTACAAGAAAAATCAGGAAAAATCTGTAACCTTCCTATTTCTTTATGTAGATAATATTCTCCTGATTGGAAACGATATAGAAGTATTGACTACAATAAAGAGTTGGTTAGCAAAACAGTTTGATACGAAAGACCTGGGAGAAGTAAGTTATATTTTTTGTATCAATTTAATCCTGAACCTGAACGCTAGACTGCAGTCAAGCATATAATGAAGTATCTGAAAAGAACTAAAGATTATATGCTTGTGTATTCTGGTGATGAACTCATTCCAGTGGGTTAGTTGGAGGGTTGTTAGTTGGAGGAGTGTGAAACAATCTTGTATCACAGACTCCACAACTTAAGCTAAATATGTGGCTACATCTGAAGCTGCAAAAGAAGTTGTATGGCTGTACAAGTTCCTATAAAATCTTGAGATGGTACCCGTTGTAACTGCAGCCATTAAACTATCTTGTGATAATAGTGGTGCAGTAGCTCAACCAAGGAACCACAAGAAACAAAACATATTGAAAGGAAGTATAATCTTTTAAGGGAATAGTGTAGATAGGTTATATGAAAGTACCCTAAATGGCATAAGATGCTAAATAGCAGATCTTATTATAATGGCCATTAGTGGAAAATCTTTATAACATGCACTTAGAGCCCTAGAGCATGTGCAGTATGCCAGATATGCTTTAAGAGCTAGTGGGAGATTGTTGGGATAATATGCTCTTTTAAAGCATATTAATTTATTTTCTGATTAATAAAATATTTGAGATATTTTAATTGCATGAATATATTGAATAAAGTCCATTTAATCATATTATATGTATTTATGTGATCACCATGTGGATTCACAGAAGACATAAATACAAGTTATCTTATGATTAAATAAATTAAGTTTGCAGTTGATAAATAAAGTTGGGCACTTTATTTAGGTTTAGACTGTAGCAAATTCATTAAATGATTTGTCTTAATTCGTGTATGAATTTACTGATGTAGTTTGACTGTATTTAGCTAGATCACACATGAGATTTAATTAACCTTGAAATGACTGTCAGACTTATTAAATCTCATAGGCATTGATTTTACTGTAATCTTAATCTTGAGTTAATTATGATTTCATGATTGTAATTGTTATTCCATTTGAGTTACCAATGGGCACGACACACCCTTGTGGTCAAGATTACCCAGATTCTTGGGAGCAATTATGAGTATTGGAGTTATAGATTAACAATATAGAATTTGTACGACACATCTCTTGATGGGTTTTCGGTACTTGATCATAGAATTCTATGGCCAGAGTGTATCAACATATTTAGTATGTTGAAAATGATCATTAGAGAAAACCAGTAAGTATAAAGGAATAAGATGCAATTAAATCGATTGGACAGTTGAGATATCGATTTAATTAACGATGTGGTACAAAGTTGATCGAGCAAAGAAAGAAATCAATGTGGCTTGGGACGAATTTTTATTCGAACATACAATTATGGAGGTCAGTTCTAATCTTATAGTGGAGTAGAGTTGGAATTAAATGATTAGGCTTGTTTAATTACAGGCTTAATTGTTGTAGCCACTATTGTATGTTCCCAAATGATCCCCGGGTTAGCTCATTTAATTGACTGCACCACTACTCGACTAATAAGCAAGATAACTAGCAATTTGGGTCAAAAACATAATTATATTATTTAGTGGGAGGCTCCATTAATATACTTTTGTATAAATGGGCCTTATGTTATTTTACAAGGTGGTCCCCTTATGGAAAAAGGAAAGTAGCGTAACTTTAGTTTTGGAGCCTAGGGTTTCACTAAAGAAATAATATAAAAGGCTTATTTTTTTTCCCAAAAAAAAAAGAGACAGCCACTTCATACAGATCAGAGAAAAAGATTTTTCTCTCTAATTTTGAGAGAAAAATTTTCTCTTGCTAGTTTGCTTTTAGTAGTGATAAAGGCGCCCACACGTCAAGTGCAGATCAAACCTGAGTCATAACCTGGAAGATCATTGGTGACAGTTCGTGATCTAACAGACGTGGTGGTGACGGATCGTGATCTAACAGGAGTGGTGGTGACGAATCGTGATCTAGGAGCCTAAATCACTTCAGCGGAAAAATCCAAACTGGATTTTCAAGGTACGATTTCTAGATTACGAATTCATATATATTATATGAGATCGGTCCTAAAAGTTTTTTTTTAAAACTGAATTTTCCCCAAAAATGAAAGTGGTCATAAAACATGGTATACAAATATAAATAAATAAAATCCTCAATTTATATATAAATCATTATTAAACTCAGTTATTTAATTTCTTTCTCGTATTATTTTAAATACTAAGATTGTTATTATTAAACTTAGTTCTTTTAATTATTATTAAACATGTATACAAGGTTATAAAATTTTTGATAGAAACATATGAAAAAGGTTATAAAACATATTAAACATGTATACAAGGTTCTTTTAATTTCTTTCTCGTATTATTTTAAACACTGAGATTGTTATTATTAAACTTAGTTCTTTTAATTATTATTAAACATGTATACAAGGTTATAAAATTTTTGATAGAAACATATGAAAAAGTAAGATTGTTGCAAGTGTATGAGTTGTCAATGAGCTTATTAATTGCAATTGCTATAGATTAGTCATTCAACTAGCCTTGTAAATGGTATAACGTGTCAAGAAAATATAAACAGTAGAATGCATGAAAGGTGTAATAAAACATGTATCTATTTATACACAAATTATTATTAAACTCAGTTATTTAATTTTTTTCTCGTACTATTTTACACACTGAGATTGTTATTATAAAAGTCAATTCTTTTAATTATTATTAAACATGTATACAAGGTTACAAAATTTTTTATCGACACATTTGAAAAAGTAAAATTGTTGCTAAGTGTATGAGTTGTCAATGAGATTATTGATTGCAATTGTTATGATTAGTCATTCTAACTAGCCTTGCAAATGACTTACCGTGTCAAGAAAACATAAATAGTAGCATGCATAAAAGTGGTCATAAAACATGTATACAAAATATAAATAAATAAAATCCTCCATTTATATACAAATCATTATTAAACTCAGTTATTTAATTTCTTTCTCATATTATTTTACACACTGAGATTGTTATTATTAAACTCAATTCTTTTAATTATTATTAAACATGTATACAAGGTTTTCCTCGTAATGCTATTATTTGATATCATCAAACCTAAAACTTTAGGACTAAGTTCATGGATATAATACAGACCCACAAGAGAAATGAATAAAACTATGCAATTTACATATTATTAACAGATCAAATTACAGTCAATATAAAACAAAATCTTCTCATATATAATCCAGTTACGACTAAATATCCTCTAAGTCCAGCACTAAGTCGTAATCATTTTGGTCAGTGAGAAGCATCTGATAAATTGATTCCAACTCATAATCAACTTCACCATATTCCCTCCTAAGAAGAATGCTGCTTCCATAATCACCTTGTTGGTCAGATGAAAT
Source organism: Citropsis articulata (assembly GCA_030449925.1). Classification (NCBI taxonomy): domain Eukaryota; kingdom Viridiplantae; phylum Streptophyta; class Magnoliopsida; order Sapindales; family Rutaceae; genus Citropsis; species Citropsis articulata. The sequence goes on along the minus strand of JASUUH010000211.1, from coordinate 4,996,373 downwards.
CTTCTCAGGCATGTTCGCAAAAGCTTCTTAATATTGACACTCTATCTGCTGCTGGTTTTCTTGCAAGCTTGAGCTCTAAACGGTTTGATCTAGCACCACAATAAATTCTTTAAATTGTTGTTTAGCAACACTATATGAATGATTCATTCCATCAATTTCCTTATTTGGCACATTAACCATTGAGCTTGTAATTTAATAATCAATGCTTTGTCCATCTTGATGGTGAAAAATCAATTTTTTTTCTTAAATAATCCAAGGCTCTCAGATCACGATCCCTCACCACCACTCCTGTTAGATCACGATCCATCACCACCAATCTTGTTAGATCAACTCACTAATGTCGCCAAAGTTATGTCGTGTGATCCAGATTGACGTATGCTTTATCACCACAAAAAGTAACTAGCAAAAGAAAATATTTCTCTCAAAATTAGAGAGAAAAAATCTTTTTATCTTATTTTGTATAATGTGGCCTCTCTCTTCTTTTTGAGAAAACAAACCCTTTTATCCTTCTATTTGATACACTTGTGATAGTTTCAATTGGATGTTTCGATTTTCTAATAATTGTGTCAGCTCTTAAAGATTGTCAGCTGTTAGACTAAAGCTTCATGAGTTACAGCCAAACTTCATTAAAAAAAATTTGTTCTCAGCTTTTCTTGAATAGGTTGTAGCTATAGAGAGATAGGGGGATGAATCTTGAATGGGGTGCTAGATATTGACTCTCATATTATGGTTTGATCCATATACTTGGAGGCACTTTTAAGAGTTGGTTTGATCCATATACTTGGAGGCACTTTTAAGAGTTCCTAAAGGATCATGCCATTACTTGTGACAGTGTTAGAAATCTCTATGTCTTTTTTTTTAGTTTTCTTTTCCTTCATTTTACTACATATTAACCCTTGAAATATTGAATAAATTGGCATATCGGTCCAAGTAACACTAAATTCTCTATCTTCGGAAGACTACAAATAAATCATAATCATAAAGAAAATTATCTAAGAATTATCAAATATTTTACAAAACTACTAGAGAAATGCGACAATTTATTTGGCTTTCCTGCTTTCGGACCGGAATACCATGTTCTTTATATCGGACCCAAATATGAACTTGATTTTTTTGCATTTGAGTCCAGGCTTGGTTCCACCTGGATTAGTGAATTTGTTTTAAAAAATTTTAAAAAAAATCAAAATTCAAGCACATATCCAATATTCCAGGTTCTCCAACATTTATAAACAAATACAAATTATAAGTTTCAATGTTTCTGAGCAATAAAACAGCCACATGCATCGGGATCATCACAGGAACGGCCAAGTTCATGCCCAATTTTCTTAGTATATAAACTTGAATGTGAAAATTTGAACGGGATAATAAATTTTTGAATAGGTGGGCTGTAGACAGAAATGAATTGAATACACGATTAGTTAATAAATTTAACAGGAGTACATTTTTTAACAAATTCAAACCGTGTAATCAATACATGTACTACCCATTCAGAAATGAATAACGAAAATTTTGACATTCAGTTGTCTATAGCCCCCAAAAGGTTATGCATATACTCATTTTTGACAAAATCTTTATTTTATATACTCCGATAATAAAAATGTCAAAATGGGCAGGTTCAACATTTTTTCTTATATACTTGTGTCAGCTCTTAAAGTAGATGCATTTTTATCGTGCATCCCCTATTATAAGAATGCGAGATGATACTCCAAACTCTACATATATTAACATTTTCCTGCAAAAAATGATGTTGCATGCCAATTGGAAACAGATATGAGTACCACGATAAATATGCCGAAAGTGCCATTCCAACCCATGCAAATCCTTTGTACCAGTTCTTGTAGTGAGGGATCCTTAGGCATATCCTGCAACATCGATAACATAACTAAGATATAAATGAAATAGACTATCTAATTAATTCGGCTTGACATGTTATTACGAGTGATCATAAAACGAAAAGACCTTGCATGATGCAAGATTATAAGAGAATAGTTAGTCGACTTTCATTTTTGTAAATGATTGTAGTAACTATTGAATTGGCTATGTTACAGTATGGAACATCATTAGTGTTTATAACAACATTGTTTCGTAGCTGTCGTCTTTTGTCATAAAATTTTAGCAAATCGTTAAAAAAGATTCACAACAAGGATACAAACCAGCGATGGAAGTCACTCATCGGCCTGTCTCTTAGGAATGGAGAATCTGCCATATGTGCTAGTGTCAGATAGAGTGAGTTTTTGCTAAAAGAACACACATTAAGTTTTGGAGGTAGAGGTTGAGAATTTGCAAATGTTGAATACATTAATGTGGCATATCAATCCAAGTAACACTAAAGTCTATATCTTCGGAAGAGTATAAATAAATCATAATCATAAAGAAAATTATCTAAGAATTATCAAATTTTTATCAAATGTTTCACAAAACTACTAGAGAATTGCAACATTTTATTCGGCCTTCCTGCTTTCGGACTTGAATACATTTTCTTTGTATCGGACCCGAATATGAACCTGGTTTTTTTGCATTCGAGTCCAGGCTTGGTTCTACCTGGATCAGTAAGTCTGTTTAAAAAAATTTTTAAAAAAAATCAAAATACAAGCACATATCCAAGACTCCAGGTTCTTCAACATTCATAAACAAATACAAATTATAAGTTGCAATGTTTCTGAGCAATAAAACAGCCACATGCGTTGGGATCATCACAGGAACGGCCAAGTTTGTACCCAATTTGCTTTGAACAAATTCATGATAGCGTGATTCGGACTTTCAATTTGGAATTAGAATATGTCAATGTCATCGTAAACTACTGAACTTTTTCAAGAACACACTTATGCCGCATGGCCCGCCTCCAAGGTTCAAAGCAATATGCCTCAATAACAAGCCAATTTGTACCATAACTATATAATAGGCAGAGTCGCAAAACACTGTGTTGTACTTCCAAGCTTCTGGGGCAAAGGGATTGCAACAAGGGCTATGTAAGTAGTGGCTAATATCATATTTGATAATTTGCGACATTTGGAGAGACTTGAGGCTTTGTCAGAAGTTGATAACATGGCCTCATATAAATCTCTACATAATGTTGGATTCAACAAATTAAAGAAGCTAGATATTCTTCGAAAGTATTGTAGTATCTGTCACACGACTTTTCTACCTAAGGAGGTGACCCTATCCAAGGTAAGGGCCACCGACAGTGTCATTTCTAGCCTCTTCTCCATTAATACTGGTAGGCAGATTGAGATCCAGGCTAAGTTATAAAATTTATTTATTCATTATTTCTAAAAAATTAATTATTAATTAGTTAATGCTGTTGTTTGTTGCCCATATATTATTATGTGATTTATATGTGGTTCCATTATTTACTTCCGTTGTTCAATGATATATTTCTAGTAGTAGTTTCAGTCCGTTATCTATTCAATAATATTAGAGATCTAACAGTTGAGTCATAACATTTTTTTCTTATAACATGTTTTTTTCTAGATCATCTTTAAGAGCTGACATCTCAAAATGAAGTATGATTTTCTTAGCCCACTTAAGTCTGAATGTCAAAATGGGCAGGTTCTTAGCATGTCTATAGTTGTGGCTGTTCCCGTGATGATCCCGTTCAAAGTCATTTTTGTCTAATGAATGTCATAATCGTTATTCAACTGAAATACCAAACATGAGTACACTCAATTGATTTGTTATCTCTTAAATCAATGTATTCAATTAAATCTAACAAGAGTACATCTTAATGGAATAAATCTAACAGCCTACCCATTCAAATCGTTATTCAATTAACAGGACAACCATAAAATTAAGGAAATTGAATGCATAGACTTAAATTTCGTTATTCATTTCTGAGTATACACTAAGAAAATCATGCTCTTATCCCAATGAATTTTCTATACTTCTTTTTTGAGAAAACAAGTCTCCTCAGTTGAACCTACCCATTTTGACATTTTTATTATCAGAAAAATAAAGAAAACAATTGAAATTGAACAAAAATTCCAAATGATGCACTATTATGCCAACTAGGTGTTCAGATTTTGATTGAGATTTGCGAAAACATACCAAACTTCAAACTAATTTCCCTTTCTATTATTAAGTTACTACAGTAAGAAAAATGAAAAGTATTCTACTGGAAACTTTGGGGGAAGACAAAATAGGTGCAGCAATCTCTTTACTGTCATCATCACTAGATGAATCTTCTTTTGTAGGTATTTTGCGAGCAACCTCAGAAATACAACTGCATTTGGCTAGGAATGGCAAATTATTAAGTACTCAAAACATTAATGCAATTAAGATACTTGAATAAGATGCAATTAAGATACTTAAATAAAATATCTCATTTATTTTATCAATCAAAAAAATTATTTCTTACAATTAAATAAACGCAGATGATTTTAAAGAGCATATTTTCCCAACACATCTCCTGTTAGTTCTTCAGCATCATCATAAAGTAACTCTTCTAGAAAAGAATACTCTTTCTCAATTAACTAAGGTAGTCCATCACTGTCCTCGTGTTGCACCAATGACTCACGATAATTCTCTCCAGTTTCTCTACCCTGAAGCATGTTGTTCCCGAAGTCATATTGTTGGTTACATAAATATCATATGATCAAAATGACTCATCATCATCTCCACGGATGACTCGTAATCACATTCTTGGATTTGATCATCTACGCCAAAATGTTGTTCCGTAACACTGCTTGCAAGGCCCATTCCACCAGCTAACCTCTACTCACTCATCATGTCGGCACTGCCACAACTTACTTCTTGATAATCCATATAGTTATGTTGTTGATTCTGTTGGTGGGTCAACATCCTATCCATTTCAATATATGCCACTTGTTCGTCTTGAAAATCCTTCAGCTTTCTTTTCTTTGCAGAACTGTACTTCATAATATCATAGCCAGTTGGTTGATTCTTTTGAAGTCTGCAAAGCATATAATTGGTAGCTTGATTCTTGGACAAATATAGAGTGTACTCGTACATGATCCAAGCCCCATGATCCTCACAACCTTGTTTTTTGTAACGAAATTGCTTCTTAGAGTCGATTTTGATTTTGGATTGGACGCTTATTATATCTTTACCAGCATCCTCCCTTTTCCAAGTACCGCTAGAAAATCCGACTTTGCGATCAATTCTTGAACCCTTAGAAGACTTTTTCTTTAACTGGGCAAAGAAATAAAGATCTTCATCAGCATTCAAGCAGGGTCCTCCATGAGAATCCTAAATCTCAAAGAGTTTTTTCTCATAAAGATTACCATCCCTGATGAAATACTCAGCAAAAGGAATGGATATTCCTGAAACTTTCTTCTTGAGATAATGTTCGATGAGTTCTTCATCGGATGGTCTGAACTGGAAGCCATGGGGAAGAAAAGGTATGTGTTCTTGTATTTTGTTTGAGAAGAAGAAAGTTAATTCAATGGTCAGTTGGTTGACCGATTGGTTGATGATTGATGGAGGAAAGTTTTTCGGTGAATAATTGGAAATAAAGAACGCAGAAGCAGAGAGAGAAGCAAAGATAAGAGTCTGAGAATTAGAACAGAAGTGGTGAGAAGCGCGGGTGTTAAAGTTTCCTTATAACATATGGAGTGGAGTGAAGTTAAGTTAAGTTAATTAGCTTGGATTACAAGTAACAATTTCCTAAGGCAACTCCGAGAAACGCGGGTGAACCTGCGAGTTGGATAAGAAGTCCTTACATTTCATAATCTTCCTAAATTGGACAAATCCAAGAAGCCATTCAGCTTGAGGTTACCGCCAAGTCGATCTTTAGATTGGGGGAAAAATCTTTTTTTTTTAATATTTCATTATTATTATTATTATTATTATTCTTGTTGTTGTTGTTGTTGTTGTTGTTGTTGTTATTTAAAAATAAGTAAAACTCAAAGGTCCCCTATTAAATTAAAAATTACACAAATGTTAAAATATGATTACTATTTTAACCCTTGTTTCAGTTTGTTTCCACACGGGATTAAATATTTCTTGCTCTAACAAGTTAGGTGAGTGGCATTAGCTAACCATGCAACTATAGAATTTTAATTCCCTATATTGTAGTGCTGAAATTTAGGTCTTGTGCACCTCTCCAACAATTTTCACCACTTATTAATTCTTTTGGGGAAATTTGTGTAAGTATGAAACTTCTTGGGCTATTTAAAAAATATTGAAGGACCAAATGCATTAGGATTTTATGCTCTTCAAGTTTTTCTTTCAATGTGCCTAACTGCAGGGCCGGATCAACTAAAATGGGAGCCTTAGGCGAGTTGTTAAAATTAGGTTTTCTTCAAAAAATTGAAAAAATATATATATATATGAATGAATTATACGAAAACAAAACTATTTAAAATCAATTTTTCTAGCTTTCTGAGATGCAAATTTGTTAATCAAATTTTTGTATTATAATTTTACTAATATATCCTTCTCAATAGACAATATAACTAATTCATTTAATTTTTCTTGTGACATGGTTGATCTAAAATAATTTTTTATCAGTTTTAATTTTGAAAAACTTCTTTTTATAGAAGCATCAGTTTTAATTTAATATAGTTTACCTTATTTAAAGTAAATTAATTATTATCAATTAAATTTAAAAAATTTAAAATTTAAAATCCTAAATTTGGGGCCTTCATCATGGCGGGGGCCCTAGACAACCACCTAAATTGCCTAGGGCACAAGCCGCCTCTGCCTAACTGTGAAGTGTTAGGCGAGCATTTTATCACGGGACGAGAGGTTTCGAACCCGTGTGGCACTCCCGTATCCCATACTACGAGAGCAAGCCTAGTGGAAGTGGCACAATATCGACTAGTTTCACCCTGCCTTGGGCTCATTAGAAGAACGGCTCCAGTTCCCAACCAGTGTATGTAGGGCTTCGCCGAGACCTCTCTTCGATGTTAAGTCCCTAACTAGCGACAAGCTCCCCAAACTCAATCGGGTCGGCGTGCCTGAACTCCAAAGAGTCTAGCGCCATTGTATTCCCCACACGCACGCCTCTGAAGCACGTCCTCTACAATTAGCACAACCATTGTTGTTACTAGCATACAAGTGCATATCTTGGGTGTCACGATTGCGGTCCGTGACATTCTCCTACCACCATGACCATGCACATCCTCGTGCATGCAGAGTACGCCTCGTAAATGTGCACTTCCGTGCGAAAACGTGAAGATCGACTTGAAATACAAGGTATGCAACCCAAGAGGGGGTGAATTGGTTTTTTAAAAGTTAGACTAAGCAAAATACACAACAATTGAATCTAATGCCTTAATGAAATATAAAACAATAAATTCAATCAAAGCACGATAATAAAAGAATAAGGAAAGAAAAAAACAAACACGAGGATTTTTACGTAGTTCAGTAATCCATGCCAACGTCCACGCCTCCAAGTACACTGATTTAGAGGATTTCACTATTCAAGCCTCCCAAAGCTTCAAACCTTACAATTGACTTTCAAGGTGTCATTGAACCTTTACAACAAGAGATTAACCTCAATCTCTTAACCTAAGTGTATCCCAACACTTACAACATCTCAATTTGATTTTACAAAAATAATTACAAAACTTTCTCTCACACAATATATTTGAATGCAAATGAAAGCCCAATATGTGTGAATAAATGAAATGAATACACAAGCTTTATACTTTTAGATTTGCAGAGAAATGCTCAAAATATTGATTGTTGCAACATCTCAAATGAATTAGATTTGAGCGATTTTATAGTTGAAGAAGAAAACTAGTCGTTATTGACTTTCTGATGATAACCAGCTTGCCGCTTTTGCGAATTCGGTTAGTCGCTTTATGTTACCGTTACAGCAAATATTTGAATTTTGGAACATCCGGTATGCCGCTTTTTGAATCCGGTTAGCCGCTTTTATTTCAGAGAATTTCTACCCATAACCGAATTGCCTATTTGTAAAATACGGTTAGCCGCTTGCTATATTAACTGCTACAGTAAACTATTTTTTAAAATTATACTTTTACCTCAAAACTTTATAAAATTATAATATGCCCAAAACGTCATAAAACTTTACAAAAATGTCCTGTTTTAGAATTCACTAAATAATTCGTGTCATTTCCAAAACTTTTTAAAATTATGATATGACCCAAAATATTATGAAACTTTTCAAATAAGTCATTCTCTAGAATTCTAAGCAATACTTGTTGATTTCAAAGTTTTCAAAACTCTTTCAATTAAACCATAAATTTGAAAAACAACCAATTTCATAAAATCATTTTTTCATTAAATATGAAACTTTTATAATGTAAAAATAATGATTTACTTAAAATGCATAAAAAATAATTTGAGCTATTAAAAACTTAATCATTATTAATTTTGTTTGTTATCATCAAAATCAACATTATGGAAATATATATGTTAACAATCTCTCCCTTTTTTATGATGACAAACCTTTCATGTATTTAAAGAATGATACCACAAATTACTCCCCCTAAATGTAAGCTCCTCTTACAATTTGAGATTAAAAGATTAATCATTCTTAATCTTATTTGCTATCATCAAAATTAATATTATGGAAATATATATGTTAACACAGCTTGCCAATCACACCCATGAACTCCTTGCCTACTCGTCCTCGATCCGGGGAGAGGACCCGCATCCAGACACCGCTGGGCTCAGTGCGAACGCTTGGGGGTGTGAGAACCCGCCTGTTCGTCCCGCTTGTCGACCCTTCCGATCACAAGGGTGGGGACCTGTGTGGTGCGGCATTGGAGCACTTAGTGAGCTCGCAACGAGGGCTTCGAGAAATGGCAATTGCGGCTCTAATACCACTTGTTACGGGACGAGAGGTTTCGAACCCGTGCGACACTCCTGCATCCCATACTACGAGAGTAAGCCTAGTGGAAGTGGCACAATATCAACTGGTTTCGACCTGCCTTGGGCTCATCAGGAGAACGGCTCCAGTTCCCAACCAGTGTGTGTAGGGCTTCGTCTAAACCCCTCATCGACGTTAAGTTCTTGACTAGTAACAATCTCCCCAAACTCAACCGGGTCGGTCTGCCTGAACTCCAAAGAGTCTAACGCCATTGTATTCCCCACACGCACGCCTCTAAAGCACGTCCCCTATAATCAGCATAACCATTGTCGATACTAGCATATAAGCGCATATTTTGAGTGTCACAATTGCGGTCCGTGACAATTTGCTCATATCTTATAAAATAGAAGCTTTATCGCTTATCGTTATCCCCCACATAATCAAAATTTCCATAGTTATACATGTTGTCAATTTATTATTAAGTACTTAGCAATGGAGATGCCCAACGGATTGGGCGGCACAAGGCACAAGATGGGATCGTACATCACAACACGATACAGGCATGCTTTGTCGAGGCACAGAGAACAATACAACACTTCATGTGGGAGGCTGGACCTAGATTCTTAGGCGCGCAAGCCTTAAAGCACGGCGCTGTGTAAAAAGCACCAAAGCTTAATACGTAAAAAAAAGTCTGTGAAAAGCACAGTTCAAGTTTTGTTACTAAATTTTATTCGAATTATACTCTGCATATTATTTAAATAAATAAATTTGAATTAATCAACATTAAATCTAATAATATTTTTTAATTTAATTAATTTAATTTTTATAATTAATAAATGTTGCGTTATTTTAAATTATAAATTTATTTTAAGCCATTAATTAAATTTGAATTGAGTTTGTCTTATCATTTAGTGAAATATTGTTTGTTAAGTTTACATATAATTGTTGGTTTTATATTATGTAAATGTAATAAATTTTTTAAATATATTTCTAATAAATTGTTTAATGCAACTCTAAAAAAGAATTTATGGGAAATATCTGATTAGCATTGTATAATATAATATATAAATTTGGATGATTGAAACTTCAAAAAGTTGTTTAATTTAAATGAAAGTGTTTTGGCTCTATGATTGAAGACATAAAATAAGTTTATAATTACGCTTGAGTTCGAGCCTCATTATTAAAAAAATAAAATAATTTAAAAAATAAGGGAGTTGACATGGCACGGCCCATGTTGGCAGGGTCTATGTGCGCTGCTAAGTCAATCTTATAAAATTTGAATATATTGTAAAAGTAATACACCAACTTGTGGTGGTTAAAATTGTTCCTCAATTTTATCTCTCCCTTCTTTTCTTTTTCCCTTAAAATTTGATCTTGACTAAGATCAATGTTGATACCAAATTTGACCCCGACCTCCCCCTGGGATTAAATTTAAAAAGGAAGGGATCAATTAAAGAAAAGATGTTAATTAATCAAAGGTCCCAACTAATCACCACGTCTGTGTTGTAAATAGACGATTACAAATAATCCAACCAAAATAATAGAAATTAGACATATGGCCATTCCAAATAGAAAGAATTATTTTTTTAAATTCTTTTTTCCATTGCTACTGTGAAATAAAATTACTAGATTTCATATAAGATTTCAAATAATAATGGATTGGTGTTAATTAAATACTATTTATATATCTAGATTATTTAAAGCTAATTTGAAAATATTCGTAACCTAATTTTTGTTCTTTTGAAGAAAAAAAAAAGGTCAGACTTTTTAAGTATTATCTGGAATTTTTTATTTATATAATGTGAGTAATAAATAATTTTAAATGTTGTAAAATTTATCCATAATATTTCAAACATATAGTAAAAACATTAAATGATTATTTACAAATGAGATCTAAAAGAGATTTCGGATCTTGATAATTGAAAAAAATGATCCTGAAACCAAATTAGTTCAACAAATGTACATCTTTCTATGATACCAACTATATAATTTGCAATGTTACAGAGATTATGGCAGCAACAGTTTAAATAAACAACCTCTACAACTGATGTATTTGTTTCACAATTCAAAATATGCAAATTTGATCATCTACCTATCTATCTATGCAACAGATTGTATGCGGGTAAATCTTGTACACAAGAAACATCTTCGAGTTTAAGCTCGCGCTCTAATTGTGCTCTTGTAGACTTCAATACATCCTGAAAAAAAAAAAAAATCATATAACAACAATTAAGCCTAAATCATGGTTCATGTAAAATAAATAAATAAAAATAACCCTAAAAAAAACATAAAGTGGAGGATGCTAGGTTAAGTTTACGTTAAATTCCATATATGAAGCCCGTTTTGCAAGCCATTGAGCATCCATCATTTGAAAGGCCACACAATAAAGGTTGTCAAATGCCATTCCGTCTTTCTCAAGCAGTTCTAGAAAGCGGATACCAACTGAAGAAGATGGCTTTCCTGCACATAAAATTCAACAATATGAAGACACCAAGTGGAAATGCTAGCACAAAGTTAAGTGTGTTTAATAAAATATGGCTGGTCAGATGTTGGATGAGCAAGTTGATTTCTTAAGGGGACGCTTGGAACCAAGGCTCTTCATAATTGACTGGGGTGGCTTTGCCGTTTCCCAGCCTTTCAGGATCGAGGAGTGAACCGCAATGATTACAATAAATGCTACTTATTCAGAACTTTAATTACCTGATTGAAGATCCAACATCTGTATTAACATAAAAGAAATGTTGATGCCAGCAACAGCAAAGGGATACTCCCATTCTGCTCTTGTTCCATCTCGTTTGTGTAACAATCTCTGAAAAGAGTCCTGTTGAATAAGACCAAATTACTAACCATCAAATTTAATTGCCTTGTAAGGGCAGCCACCACCAAAGTCGTCACTTTCCTCTTGGTTAATGTAAATAACAATAGAAAAGCTCAGAAACCAACATAGGGAACAAGCACAACCCCATACAATTAATAGGCTTCTACAAGTATTGAACATCAGCAGAATATTAGGTATGATTCCAAAATAAACAAATAAGCATTCATAAAAGTCTAACAGAATCTTAGAAATTATTTCGAGATAAAGTACTCGGAGATCACAATAAACTTTGGATAGTCTTCTTACCCTGATCTAATTTCTTTCCAATCAGCGTCTCACTGGTATTACCACTTTTTGACTACACTATAGACTTCTATTTATATTCAGAACCATAACATATCATGAGAAAAGCATCCCCCTGCTTCAAAGCAAGCATTCGAGATATTACTCCTACTAAAGATGAGCAAGCAATGTAACATAATTCTCTAATGGTAGAGATTCATGAAGCAAACATATTATACATAGCAATCCAACACAAAATTACCCTCCCAACTACTTCCAGCAAAAGATCATTGTTAATAAAATCTCAACTGCTTCAAATAAAAGAGATCCATGTCAATTTCAAGAAAGGGACAAACCGGATACTTCTTAGCGAAAAATATAAGATTCTCCAGTGATATAAATCCTCCACCCCTTCAAATAATGGTAAAAATGCATTAGCATATTCCATACCTTACAATGAATACCAATGATATATAATTAATAGCTAATTCCAAGAAAATTCTGCTACATACCGAAAATCAGTTGAAGGGTCTGTCCCTTGCCATCCCATTTCTTTCCAGAGCTCCGATTTCAGAGGAGGCAACTCTCTACCGGGATAAGCTAACCTCCATAGCTGTTTAAGTGCATCCTGCACAAAGGTTCAAATTTTTATCAGATATTTGAAAGAAAGTAAAATAAAAACTCAAACTTGCATGCCACTATTAAATTTGAATCTCAAGCTAGCTTTAGAAGCACACCAGAGATTCTAACTCACTAATATGGTTAGGTTGAGGTTCAATTATTGACTACACACCTTTTCAGTTTTTGACAACAGCAAAGTGATATTAAACGAAGTAACAAACATGTTTACTTGCTCCCTAAAGTGCATCCACACTCAGGTTAAGGTTAGAGTTCTCTTTTTTTTCCTCATCTTAATTACCACATCAGCATGGTTTTTCATCTTAATTCTCCACTGCTTAATGGACAGCATAGGTCTAGATAAGTTTACTTTCAAGGATATTTTTGACTGAAGTATAAAAAGAAGACACTGAGACCAACTACTAACTAATAAATGAAAACAATGGAGAAAAATTGAATGAAACCTACTTGATGCTCTACTTGTGATCCATCGAAGGGGACTTCCAGCCTCTGTTGTAAATATCTAAGCCTTTCTTCCTGAATTGACATCAATTATAGACGTAAGTTATATCCATCCTTTTTGTTTCAAAACTATAGAAATTCAAGCAGAGAAATTCTGAAATACTCATATTTCTCTCCACATATTTCATGATACAGTCTTCTCCCAGGAAATAAAATAACTATACAGGCCTTGGTGGGGTACATTAAGTACATATACCACATACCTGTAAAGGAGTAAGAGAAGGTAGGAAAAGCCTCTGGCTTATTCCGCTTTGGGTACCAGAAGTTAGAGGCAAAAGTCTGCCAATAAGTGACCCAGATCCAAATACAATATTAGCTACAAAAGCCAAGACCAAAACCTTTTGTTAACAAAACACATAACCTCCTAGATAATATTGTCAAAAACCACAGAACACTTAAGAATTAAAGGGCAATATAAGCATTATTTCATGCAAAACGAAACAAAATTATTGAAAAGCACAGGATAAACAGGCAGCACATTGCCCATCCAGCTTTAAAACTGTTTGGATGAATATTCATTCACATCTTATTAATACTTAAATTTGATCTATCATTTCAAAAACAACATAACATGTATACTCTTTTTTTGGAAAAAAAAAAAAAGAAAAGAACGCCTATTTTGATGTCTCTAGTAAACGAAAGTGATCTTTTAATAACACCTTTTAGTGTGCTCTTAACTCATCATCAGAATATTCTAGCACCAGATAGGGTCATTTTAACAGTCCAAAACACAAAAACAAGAAAAGAAAAAAGAATCAATTTAATTGCCTCAAGTAAACAGATGTACTTCTTTATTTTGCATTTCTAAGTCTCACTAGTATTAATCCAACTACTCTGAATTGTATTGCAACCTGCACAAGCATCTAAATACAGATTTGTGAAAGATCCAATATACAATTCATATCTAACCACGAAGCCTCATGATAGCGCGCACACAAGACGAAACAAAGCCTAGCAGATTAGAAACAAGCTTCATATTGCCACATTTACTAGCAACTGAAAGTACCAATACATCCCAATCGGCAAACTAAATGATCATGTCTTTCCTAAATGATGAAAGAAGGCAAGAAGCTGAAATTCTGAGAATCATAGCAAAAGTAAACCACACCTAACCATTGCGCCCATTGTGTGATCAACTGAGAGAAAATAAACATCCAATGCAAGCGTGCCTTCTTCTCCTCATCATCCCAAAGATCTTCTGCTCTGTGTCCCTATATCAACAACATATCAAAAACATCGTCTCAAAAACTCTTTTACTCATTCATTTTGTATTCAATAAGCCTCAGTAGTTCAATGCTAGCAAAATTCAAACCTCAGAACGGCTCTGATCACCATCTTGATAGTTAGCTAACAAAGGCTCGCTCAAGCTATCAAACCCAGGTGACTCCAGATGCTCATTTCCTCTTCCACCAACATCTCCATGATGGAGCCGCCGCCTCAAAGTTCTTGATGTCATTAATTAAACCTTAATCCCAAAAAAAAAAAAAAGCAAATTGACACTCCAAATTCAAATACATATATAAAAATACCCAACAGAATGAACTAAATATTTAAATAAGCACTATGCAATTCTGTAAAAACCCTAAAACTCAAACCCAGATAAACAAAAAAAAAAAAAACAAACAAACAAATTACCAAGAAAAGAGGTAAATTTGGGGTAGGAAGAAATTGAATGAGCAACAGAATTGCTGGGCCTGCAACTCGAGGAGCTCCCAAATTGCAGATTCAAGAATTGAGCCGAAAGAGCCAAAGAGGGAAGAGTAAAAAGCAAGATTAAAAATTAAGGAGACAAAAAAAAGAAGTTTTTGATTTAAATGGTTAAAAAGGTTAAGGTATAAAAATAGTTAGATGATGAATTGAGGGGGAAGCAAACAAACAAAGTTTTGCAATAAATAGATGAATGAAAGAAAATTTAAAAAAAAAAAACAAAAACAAAGTGACGTCAATAATAAACTTAGCAAGCACGCAAAGCAAAGTGGACTTTATTTAGACGAAAAAGAAAGAAATTCGATTTAACTAATTTATTTAACGAAAATTACGCTGGAGATACTTATTGGGGGCTATGACGTTTCTGATCTTCGATAACGTGTAAAAGACCGCTCCCTTTTCTTTTCTTTTTTTTTTTTCGTTTTTTTGAATACTAAGACCGCTCCTTTTAGAAACATAAAAAGCTCACCTAATAAAAAAAAATTTTAATTCGTCGAGGCCTGCGATTTTTCATTTCATGTGCCGCCGACACCATACGTATATATTGGAAATGATTTGTTATTTACTTATTTTGTTTATTTTAATTGGCTTATTTAATGGATACAAAATTTATATTTCCTTTTTTTTTTTTGAATTGTATGAGATTATTACTTAAATTATAACTTATAATATATAAAATTAATAATTATTTATTTACAATCAAACCTAATTACTAGAACTAGCTTAACATAAAATTCTATAAATAATACTTTTTAGATTTTAATTCTCTCTAATATTTATAGAATATTGACTTCACTCATTTTATATTTCAAAATAGAAAAGACTACCCACACTTATTTATTTTCCATAATTAAAGAATGAATTAAACCTCCACCAATACTTTGTGAAGGCTTGAAACACTATTGTGCAGTCAGTGACTCTTGGCTGCGTGGTTTAATCTCCCAATTTAGTTGCTTAAGAAATACGAATAGGTATAAGTTATTAATATGTGTAGAGCAAATATCTCTCAACGTTAATAAGAATAAAAATCTAAAATGTAACATAATAAACTTAATCTAGAGTAGTCCTAAAAGATCTCTAACCATGTTGTACCATAATTAACTTGATCTAGAATAATTCAAGCAGATCAATAAATTTTTTAATTGTAATTTACAAATCACTGAATCATGGGGGAACAAAAAAATGTGTTTGATGGATAGGACACTAATAAATTGTAGAAAATTTATAAATTTTAACTTCAATATTAAGTTGACCTGCGCTCGAATCCACGTGTACCGTAATAAACTTGCTCTAGAATAATTCAAGTTTTCAATAAATTTTTAGTTTTAATTTGCGTAGTACTGAATCATGAAGGAAAAAAAAAAGACGCTTTTAACTGATAGCGAACTAATAAATTGTAAAAAATTTATAGATTTAAATCCAATCTGACGCTGCTCTAACTCTTTATGAATTTCTGCCAATTTTATATTCTTATTTAATAATGACTAATTGTATACTTCTAAAAAAGTAATAATAAAATCAAAATCTAAAATTTACATAAAAATCAGTTCACTTTTTTTATAAGACCAAATGATGCATGGCAAACACGCGTGGAACACCTTGACTTTCGGCTGCAGCCACACGGGCTGTAATGCAACAAAAGCTGCTGTTACGACTAGGTGCATGCGTCATTTTACGGAGCAATGTACGGGGTAACTTCAAGCCAGTTAAAAAGTTTAGATCACAGAGGAAATCAAAGATAATGCACAGAGATACATTGTAGCATGCCAACAGGGCACGTCGTTACAGCTACCAAGCTGTGATAACGTCCTCCGGTGGGGGGGGGGGGGTCATATGAGCATTTGTGTTGTGTTCGCTGGGTGGCGGGGAGGGGAAGAGAGAGTCCTAAGGTATGTGTCTGTGACAGGACAGGACAGGACTAACATAAATTCTATCTAAATTTCTATTAATTTACATAATAGCACAGTTCATCGATGACCTTGTTGCCTTTATGATTTCAAAACAAACTCAAAATGTGGAGTTTGGGGGCGTGTTTTGCTGATTGCTCTGACCAAAATATCAAATAGGCGACAGCTTCCTTGTCCACGGGTGCTTACTGCCGAGGTACAGGGGATGTTGAAGGCTGGCTTTGCCCGTAGAAACCAATGCCTGGTGGCCGGTAATATCCTCCTGTTGCTGCCGGCTGCTGCTGTTGTAGTTGCTGTGGCTGAGGCTGTTGTAATGACTGAGAGGGTCTGGCTAAACCCATTGCCATATGGGGAGGCAGAGGAGGTGGCGGTGGCAGTGTATTTGCTCCAAACCCATATGGCATAACCCCAACCATCATACCAGTAGACTGAACATACTGACTCGAAGGTGGAGTAGCTGGTGAGAGCGGTGGAGGTGGTGGTGGAGCTGGAGCAAATTGAGATTGGATCTGACTCACTTGGGACATGGGTTGCATACTTGTAGATTGTACAACTGGCATATTGGTTACTTGTTGCTGTTGTAAGGGGCTAAAATAGGTTGTATTGGCCACATCAGAAGTGCCGACATCAGAAGCATTCGTTAATTTCTCAAGTTTGGGCCGTTTTTCCGGGGGGAATATGGACAACCCCGCCGTAAATCCACCAGAGTTTAAGCTACCATTCTTGGCAGCTTCTTCTGCAACGAGAGATGACAGAACAGAGGTAAGCATTTGAGCAGAGGATGTAGAGGCAGCAAGTTTAGCTGCGACAGCAGCAGCTGCTGCTTTCTTGTTCTCTTCCTCTGTAGTTTTCAGTGGGGCAAATGAAATCACTGGCTGGTTAACAGAAGGTTGAGGCGGAGTGCTTGTTGGCGGAACTGATGGAAGGATAGGTTCTGCCCCTCTTGTGGCCTCCATTCCCTGGGCAATGCTGGTTGATGGAAGACCTGGAACAAGGGGGCTTGTCAGCCTTTTCCTCATGGCACTAGCTCGCTCGATTTGGCCTCGGGCAACCTACAATATAGTCAATCATTACAGTTTCATCCCAACAAAGTAATCACTGAATCAAATTATTTCATAGTAATTATATAGCACAAATACATAGATACTATCCCAAATAGAATATAAACAAAGGATAGAATTGCATTAAACAGCAAAAATAAAGAGTTTCATGACCCAAAACATTATACTTGTAAAGCCCTGAGCCAAAGGCAAAGCCTAGGCGCATAGTCTCTGTGCACAAGCTCGAAGAAACATTTTCTGTTATTTTTCTTTTCTCCAACTCTAGCAAATTTTCAAAGAGAAGAAAAAAATCTCAAGAGCTAATTTCATATGTGCAAACAGAATAGATATAAGAGTTCACACTTGCATAGCCTCGAAGAATTACTTTTCATATTAGGTACAGAAAATAAACTACTTAAACTGAGAAAAGGAAAATATTGGATGAAAACCAATTGCTCAAGCTTTCCCAGAATAAACTCACAAATGAAATCTGTCTCAGACTGCATCAAACAGGCATCAGATAGATTCATGTCCCAAGAAAAAACAATACCCCAGTTAGAAAATTTCTCCAAAATGTCATAACTCGAAAGAACAGAATACAACCAAAAGTACATATCTGACCTAACAAACACTGGATTGCCTCTTCATCAGAAGACAAGTTGACGCCCAGACATCAGCAGCAATTCACATTAAGAAATAGTTGATAAGCTGCAATCGAGCCTAAAGCCGAAGACATAAGGTAAAACCTCAGTAAGAGAAAAACTTCTCTCAAGGTTTAAAGTTACCATTTCATAAGGTAATTGATGTATTTCTGTAGAATGCCAATGGAGCACCCAAATAGACAGAATACGAATGAGAGATCCAACTCAAACAGAAGAGAAACTAAAACTATGAAATGTCAATCAAATGTAAAAACAAAAGTGAGAGCAGGTGGTATAAAGTTGCCCATTCACGCAAACAAAACATCTGACACTGCATCTAATAGCTGCAATGAGTTCTCATAACCCATTTTCCAGCTACTCTACACAATCCATTTGCTGAAAAGAAGCTCAAAGCACTTGTGGAGCATAGGTATGGTGGAAATCCCTACATGTACGGGGCCCTGGAGGATTTTACCCATTCGGGGAGGATACAAGAACAATTTTATACCTAATTTCTTATTTGGAGAAGGGACGGGAATGATTTTTTTACCCAATTTGTTACTTGAGGAAGGGACAGGGATCAGGTGGAATTCCCATCCCCCTCTCCATCTTCCCATTTCTCCATTTTAATTTTGAATTTTATTTTTATTTTTCTAAAATTATTAGTGAATAAATAATAAAATTTAAATTGTGAAATATTAAATATTGGGCTAAATAATAAATATAAAATATTTATACAAATAATATAAACATTAGTTAATATAAAGAATTTAAGATAATTTAAACTTAACCACAGCTCAAAGCCCATAATCTCACAAGCCCACAATTTATAAATCAAACTCTAAGACATTGTCTCATAGTCTCACTTATCCTTTCCACATTATTCGTGGCGTAGTCTGAACCCAACTTATCCTCATCTCATCATAACCCAGTAGCATGTCAACTTGTCGACAACCGAGCAGCCCAGCTTGTTGTGACGTCAATTAGTAGGCTTGCTTGGGACGTTCATCGCGCTATATTCGGTGGCCTAGAGGTATCATTGCTCATGGACAGCAGTCATGCCAATATTGTATAAAAATCATATTATTTGAATTTCATTTTGAAAATCATTATTTGAATATTATATCTACCAAAAGTTTGATGGAGTAGAATGAAATAAGACCCATTCATGATTATTCTCATTTTATTATATATATTTTTAGATTAATATGATCAAACTAAGTTCAGAAATTAAAAAAGATACCAGTTATTCAAGGATCCGAGACTCTTAGGATCCTTGTTATTATTTCGGGAGGGGACGGGGATCCTCTTACGCAATTCTAATGGAGACAAGGACATATACAGGTCATCGGGGATGGGTATAGGGATGCCCGTCCAGTCACCTCCCCTCCCCTGCCTAGAGCAGCCGATATACTAAGTGAAGTACTCTCTTTCAACCAATTACAATTCATTTGCAGCATTTGTTATTTGAATAAAGGTTTTGTTTCTTAAAATTGCTCTGGTTTCGAAATACAAGTGATCCACCTATCCCAGGAACAGTTCTCTTGTCATAAGTTTTGCATGCTTACCGCCACATCCCAAAAAAGGCTTCAACAAGATGCTCACAATTGACTGCTCCAGTTAAAGCCCATTAAACCAAATGTGTGGCACTCCTTTATCCCAGAAAAAATAGAGCAAAACAGTTTTTATAGTACTCAGAACATATGAGAAGCTGGTCACATCCACAGATAATTCTTTTGAATGACAAGATATGGTATCTCATTCTATGTAATAAACCTATCACATCAAGAGCTATTTTCTGCAAGAAACCTATTGTGTTAAATTGCTCAACCTATTAAACTGTATTTTATAAGTTAGTGCAACCACACACTGTCTTTATCATGATTTTAAGTCACTTTAAAATCAAATACTTTGTTAGCTAATAAACTTCTGACAGCAAATAAAATTACTTACTTGCAACTTAGTGCGGATAAGCTGAAGCTTCAATTCCTGAAAGATTTAAACTCCGTAAGGAGACAAAATTGCAAAACTTAGCATTGGAAATACAGGCTCTAGGAAAAACAAAACAGTACTTGGTCATGAAGTGCTTCTTTAAGCTGGTAAACCAAGGCAGCCCTTGTTGTTTCAGCACTTTCCAGTTGTCTGACACATTCCTGGAGGACAATTTCCTGCTCTTGCAGCTGATCCACCAATGCAGATCCATGCTGATTTCCTAATAGAAATAAGCATAAAAGCCAAGACAAAAATTAGAAACCATTTCATTTCCTTAAACTGCAACGTAAATACAGAGACCAAGAAAGTACTGATGCTGGGAGCCAATCAACGGGAAGTCATGAAACCAAAACTAGGTTTATAATCCCACAGTGTATCAAAACATCATGAGCCATCCCCAGAAAGATGGAAACCAAGAAGTTGCCAGTTTCCTAAAGTAGACCACTTTTAACCATTGGATCTAGAGGACGTTCAGTTTCTTACTTTCTTCTTTTTCACAATATCTGCTATGTGCTGCATCAGTTCCTATATGAAACATCCAATTTTGGCCGTTCAATAATTAGCAAGCACTAATAACACTTGAGTCCAAAAGACTGGACCTTATCAGGAGCTCAAAAACCCTACTTCATGATAACATGCCTTTTCAAGGCTCCTAGCTCTCCTTTGCTACAGAAGTGGGAAGAAAATGTCACAAGAGGAAGGAAAAGAAAAGTGAAAAGCTACTTCACTCTATTGGTTTAAGAAAAAAGATATATAAAGCATAAAAAACAAGGATGATCTTTACCAACCATTAGTTCCAAAGGCGTAAACTGAAATAAAAATAACATTTATAATGGTAGACTTCCCACCATATCCATTTACAAATCTAATTAACAGATTTGTCACCTGAATCAAACAACAAAACTATACATGACTGACTCTATTTATAATATAATATAAAAATATAATATAAATAATACAGTTGTGGAGTTCTGTTAAAGTCAGCATGTTGAGGAGCAACTGATCCTAAAAGTTTAAGCTAATAGAAAGGCATCCAACAATAGCATTTAAACTTTAACAATATTTGACCTTTTTGACTATCCCTTTCTTCCTTTCCTTTCCTTTCTTTCTCAGGAAAGAGACAAAAAGTAAAACCAGTTGACAACAAGTTCAAGGGCTTAGCTTACAGATGCACAGAGAAGAACTAGGTGAAAATCCAGATTTCTTCATTGGCTCTAAATGAATGAAGAAGCTTTGGGTTTAGCATCTACAGCAGTTATTTGGACCCTGTAATGTATTGGTTGCTTCTATTATTAAATAAAGAGATTCGTAACAGTTAACAATTCAATTAATCTGAACTAGCTAAAGCTAAGGTTTTGATTCATCCAACAAGCTTTAGTACCCTCTAATCCAGATGCTGATTGACGACAAAGTGATTGTTTGGAGACCAGAGGTGCTCCTTTCAATACTATTGCTGAAGCAAGATAGTTAAAATTATTCATTCATAGGCAATAAAAGATAGTGGAAATATTATTAAAAATCTGAGTTGAACAATTAGATACATAAACATACCACTGTTTCACAAAATCTTTTATCATAAAAATTTCGACGGTATCATCGTAGAACTGAACCACTAAGCCTTACGAACAATCACCCATAAATTTTCATTGCAAAAAGAAAGCATGTAACGCCATAGAAAAACTACCTTGAGATGGAGTATTTTCAACATCATCACTAACTTTCCCCACATGATGTACAGCAGCATTACAGTTATTTAAAGCAACTTCCTCATTTGGATGTTCATCAAGTACAGATTGAAAGGCAGTGAGTATTTTTTCTGGCAGAGCCCCAACAGCCAATTTCTACAGTTAAGATGGTCAAGCAAATGGCATTTACAAAAATCAGACGACATAAAAATAAAATAAGACAAAAGAGCAACTGAAAATGAAACAGATCAGAAAAAGAATATGCCAACTATGATAAATGCTTACAATTCTCACAGAATTAGCATCCCTTTTCACTATCTTGATAGGATTTGAGCTCCTTCCATTGCTCACCGTAACAGGAGGAGGATTCTTACCGAGCATTTCATCTTTAAGACCTTGCCCTCGTGAACCAAAAACTTTTCTTTCTTCCCATATGTCAACCTATCAAAAGGGGAAAAGGATGTTTTCTTCAGCTTAGGAATGTAGACAGCGTGTATAATGGAAGCAACAGTTCCAGCTAAAGAAAAATGGATAGTAAAAATCAGTTATTCTACTTCACGTTTTCAATATTTAATTAAATCTTCTTGTTGTAGATTCATACTGACGCCTGGAAAATTATGTAAAGCAATTGGAAACCATAATTTAAAAACAGAGTGGAGAACAAAGAGTATATAGGAAAGAAGCCCAAGCAGTTCTGTTTTAAGTCAAAATCAACAACATTCATGATTTTACACTACAATTATAATTGTATAGAAGATCTTTACAAAACTATTCCTCACATTATGTTATATACATAGCCATACAATTGAAATTCTAGTATGAAACTACATCATCATTTTACCCCAAATGCAAGGAAAGATATTCACCTCATAACAACTAAATGCATCTTTATCATGATTGGGTAGTTATACCACAAATTCAGCACTTTGATATGGTTGTATGACATACAGAGCAGAGATGCCCTTCCTTCTTCAACTTTCTTGTACTTCATGGTATGATTGAGAAGGAGAGAGGAGTGAAGATAAAGACCATTTATCTATTCAGATCATTCATATGCTCTACTAAAAGAACAAAGCTAAGCCGATTTATAGTAGATAACAGAAGCCTATTCTACTTCCAAGTAAACTAAATCCTACTCACACAAAAACGCCAAACCAAAGATAATAACCTCAACTAAAACAATTATTGTTTCTAAATAGATAATAAGGCTTCGTATCATATTCCCCTTACTGCCAACAAATCATTGCGCGAGTTGGTAAACCATATGCATTATTTTGATACAATGGTACTCCACGTGGATATTAAGCAATTCTATCTTAACAATAATATGCTAGCTCATTAGCTGAAACAATAATTCCTTTAAAGTGAAACAATAGTTGGTTTACAAAAAGGCTTTTTTGAAGAAAAAAAAAGAAATGAAGAATTAGCACAGAGGAGTTTTGAGTGGCAAAACTTTGGTTGAACGTAATGCATATGGAATTGTTTTGAAAAAAGACATTTAGGGAACCATAAAATTGTATGAGCAAATGAAAAAACTGACAATAAATTAACCCATATCTACCATCCTATTCTTCTCATAAGAAACAGTCTGTATCCATATAGAAAGATCAGAGTTGCATGTATGGCATGGACCAGATGAGGAAAAAAAAAATCCAATTAAAACTTAGAGAAAACATAATCATCACCGACTCCATTCACAATGACAGTAATGTTCCAAGAATATCACGTCTAAATTACTTGAAAGGTACACAGAAAGCCACAGACACAGACAAAGACAAAGACAGGGAGAAAAACAGAGAACTAGTGAGGACAATGTAACCTCGGCGAGAAATGGCAAGTTGCACAACAGCAAAGTCAATGATTTAAACGGAAAACAGCAAGAAGTAGACATAAACATGATGTAACAAGATCACAGGAACACCGATCCATCTATCAAATAACTTACTTTGATGCACAAGTACAAGGTAAATAAATGACACTTTCTGATATGCCAGCTATAATTTAATGCTTGCTGTAAGAAAAACAACAGAGATATCTTCATATATGAGAAAACCCACCAGTCTGGTCACAGCTTTCTTTCCATATTCATCACCATTGTCATAAACATGTTTGAGTGCTGCAGGAAGAACTTTCCAAAACTCATTCACAAACTCACTGCCCTTTCGCCTACTATTTTGCAAAATGTCATTAGCTAAATACAGGAAAGAAACTCGCTGCTCTTTCTGGGAAGAGTTGAATGATTTATCCCATGTTTCAACAATCTGTTTTGCCTTCTTCCGGTGAGTAATACACCATCGGGACAATGCTGAAGATATGTTAAAGAAATTCATACCATAAGATATGAATCATTCTAAACAAAAAGAAACACTCAGATGCAGGGAGTGAGAAAAATATAATCACAATTGGAAAAGGACTGTAAGATAGTTATATACATTTTGAGACTAATTTGTTAAAAGGTTGATGGGCTGACTGGTGATACAGCACATAATTATAGAAAATTTTAGTTTGTTGTTCCAGAGCTGTCCATGCAAATCTGGTCCACTTCAGGATTTCTCTCCTTCTATATAGATACACATTTCCATTTTCCTATTCAACAATAGCAACAAAGACACACATACTTGTAGCATGAATATGTAAGCAGCTATAGGACAGTGTAACTTAGTAAATAGAAAAACAAAATAAAATATAAAGGAAAAGGAGGGGGTTCTGTGTTTGTGTGCTTAACAGCTATTCATACTTTTAAGTAGGTGGTCATAATAAGAACTTATGACCTCTATTTTCTTCATTCGTCAAAATTAGGAGGGAGTTTTGGAATAATCTATAGGTAGGTTTAGCTGCGTTTAAAGTGATCGGGCATTCTTTGCAAATCTCATTGTAAGATTTTCGTATAATTTTGCTTCCCTTTTTTTTTCCAATGATCTAGTGAACAACTGGTCCACAATCCAAATAACACTTTTTTCTTCATCAGTTGATTAATTTATAATCAAAATAATAGGAAAAATGTATAAAGATAAAAATTTATGAGCAATGTAGAGACCATAGCATGATTCTCACTAAAAGATTAGCTTTGATTCTTAGAAGCATGAATCCATGACGAACTTAATTAAGTATCTCCAAAGATTAGCTTCCTAAACTGTAGAGTAGCGTACTTTATACATCAGAAAGAAACAGAATCTGGGGCGGATAAGACTCATAACCGAAGAAAGAACAAAAAATGATGAATCACAGCATGAATAAGGGCATACATCCAGAAAATTTAAATCAGTAGTGAACCCAAAAGAAAAGCCAAGTGCTATCACTTTTTTTCACATTAGCAAGAATGCCAATCCTTAGAAGTATTTGGTAAAAAAGAAAAGGAATGTCAATCCTTATCTTTTTGGTTAAAGGATACATTCAATGCTTTGTTGCGAATTGTTAAGTTTTGACAACTTCTCAGACAATATCTGTCCATCAAAAGCTTCGTTGCTCATCCTGATATCCAACAAGATTCTACATATCCTGCAACAATTCGTACAAGGGGAAAAAAATTATGTCAAAATAAATAATTACTAATTCTAGCTGAACATTTCACCAAGAGAAAGAGAGAGAGAGAGAGAGAGAGCAAAAAAGAATCAGGCACAACCATCTTTTAGCAAGAATCAGGCATAAGTGTGTACATAGGAGATGCATTTCTATAAAAAGATACATCCTTTCAAAACAATTTATCATTATTCCACACTTCACATGACATGAGAATTTTAGAGAATCTTTCTTTCCAAACATAGGCTTGCCAACAGGAGCATGTGATGTGCCAGACATTGGCTGTTCCCCACAGGATCCTAGCCCAAGCCCAACAATGTGCACTCAAGTTCCAGGGGAAAACCTGCACCATGCACTTCTATTTGACATGTTGAAAGCATAGTTCACATAAGTAAGCTGAAAATATATTTTTTGCTTAGGGATGCCCATAAAAACTCAATAGTTGACTTGAAACTGTATTGCTATCCTAGCTAACTATAAATGAGACCCAAAACCTACAAAACACATATTATGAGAGAAATATCAATTTTGAGGAGAAACTCCCAAAAGATACTCTGATTTTCTTCAGTCACTAAAATGGCTATGACATCTTAGGTTGATTTTGTATAGCTGGTGAAGAGCTATCTCATTTATTATAGCTCAAAGAATGACAAAGTAGGTGAATATCCAATCACTAATCTCCAATTGAAACATACAAGAACTTGAAAACCTACAAAGATGCAGGAAAGGAGAGCAGAATGATAAAACCCGATCAGCTTATCCTCCTAACAGCATACTTTCTCCTCATTACCAACAGCAAAGCTCACATTACAGAGAAACATCAAACTGCTCCATAAATATAAGCCCAAGAGCAGCGGCTAGAGCCCCTAATCACTAAATGGAATCCCAACCATTCATTTGGAGACCATAGTTGCTCTGAACTGAGGAATGCCAAAATAATGTCTCCCTCGAACAGGAATCTTCACTACCATCAACCTGACAATAACCTAGTTTTTCTTCACCACATTGCCCATTTCCAAACCACCCTTAAAATGCGATTGAGTCGCAGGATTCCACCTCTTATTTTCTCTTCTCCAACTCCATCTAGTAAGAATCCATACACTTCTTCCCCAATCTTTTAGCAACCTTATGCAAAATTCGACGAGGTGATAACAAGTACCAAGATGTAATAACACAAATTAAATCAAACAAACTCTTCCTCCTTTAAATAAAGAAAAGCCTTCTTCCTATTCTCCAATCTTTTATCCAATTTCTCTGCAACTAGATCCCAAATTGGATGAGTTTCTCAGATTTTCACATAAAGGCGTACCAAAATATTTCATGCCCAGCAGCTCACTCCATAACCATTTTTACTTGCTAAGAAGTCTAGCTTACCACCTTCAGCATTGATTTCCACATTTATGATTTTAAAAATGTTAAGTTCAAGCCCTAAAATATCACATAAGTTTCTACAACTGTGGCAATTGGTTGATGGACCTGCGTCTCAGCTACTCTTTAATTAAAAAAAATATGATAAAACATATGTTTGAACACAACCATCTTTTTTCCCCCCTCTAGTGCTGTAAACTTTCATTGACTACCAATTTTACAATTTTAAAAGGCACGCTCTTGAAATGCTGTGCAAAAACCAAAGCCAAGTCTTGGCATCAAGAATACCTACACATATACATCCACGGATATAATAAAACCAAGGATTATACGCAATATTATCCAGACATCAAATGAAAAAAAAAAAACAAATTAACAGTGCAAGAATTTCATTGTGTAAAGATAATAAGTATACGTTAAGGGCTGATATAGATCATCACGTAGTCATAAGATCCATACCAAACTTATTGCCAAAATTCAACAGAACAAAAAGTATAAATGTAGGTTCTATTATTACAACTACATCTTTCTACGTTTGAAAAGACATATAAATGTAGAAGGCAAAAAGCATAGTTTGATCCTTCTTAGCTTGTTTTCCCTTACTACTCAGAGGAGGGAGAAATTCAAATTAAGAGAGAAAGAGAGAGTAAGGGGTGGGGGAAGAAAAGTAAGAGAAAGACTGGAACAAAATGCGCCTCAAAAACATTAAAGATCATCAAGGAAAAATTAGAAAGGTTGATAAAAATCTACACACTGCAATGAGATAATTCCATAAAAACTTTATATAAATTGTGGAAACCAAGCATGAAAAATCATAATGAGCTTACTGATTCAGCACAGAAGATCTAAGTTGTCCTCAACTCTTCGACATCCTAGCATATAAATGCCTAGACATGGGTTGAACTAATAGGAACTTTCAAGGGGAAAACTTCAGCATATTAAAATCGAGATATTGACAAATTATAGTGACTAATGAAAAAGGTGTTTGAGAAAGGTCACTTTTCAACAAATTCATAATGAAATAGTTTTAAGTTCATAATTTGAAATGAGAAGGACCAAGGTGGAGTACTTACAAGAGAGATATAGGTTCTTCAAAGTGCCATCTGCGTACAAGATTCCTAAATAGACGACTTATTTATATACTTTGAAACACATCTTTCTACAAGTTTTGGAAAGAGCAACTGAAGGGATAGAGATTTGCACATCGTCACTAACTAATTAGTGTCTATTAGATACAATGGTTTGTATCACTGAACTCCAACTTCAGACAAGTACAAAGAATACAAGAAGAAATCACATTATAAACATTAGAAAGAAGAAAAAATTGTATCCTTGCATGCCAAATAGATTTTGCAGCAATGATTTCCAATCTCAGACACTACCAAAATACCCAACTCTAAGACCACTTTGTGTGCAAAACCTACAAGAAGATATGATAATCAGTCACAAACCACCTCAATCTCCAATAGGATAAAACCCCTAAAACCTACACCTCCTTTATTTATTTATAAAGTAAAAGATCTTACAACAATCTATCAGCCATCAATAACAACAGTTGAACAAGCTGCCCACAAAAACCACCTTGATCTGTAAATAAACGGTGTCCCGCTGAACACCACTGTCCATCAAATACAAAGCTATTTGCAAAAGGACCAGAGTTTTGAAACATTAACCCAGTATCAGCTACAGTTGTGAAGGAAAAAAAAAACAACTCTCTTGAAATCCAATTGTCACTCGTGCAGAATAGAAAGGATCATTCACTCTACGTCTCCTATAAATTAACAAGTTAACTTCAAACCCAACAAAACTTTTAATAACTTCTAAATTTTCTTTTTCAATTTATTTTCCACTTTACACCACGATTTCTCGGATACAAAACTGGAAAACCAAAGATTCGACTAAAAAAAATTATAAAGAGCAAAAATGAACTGTAAAATTATCCAAAAATTCAAATTAAGAAAAGGGCAAAAATTAACAAAGTGCTGGAATCCAATAAGTAAAAGATTCAGTATTGTACCTGAGACTTAGACAAAATCGAGCTCCAGAGAATTAACAGAAAAACCCTAAATCAATTTGGGGGCTCTCCGTAATTGTATCTTGCAAGAGAGAGCGAGATGTGGGAACCTGTCGTAGAAAGAGATGGGAGCTTTTTTTTGGATAAAATAAATCGAAGAAGGGGACGTGGTAAATTAATGAGCGTCGATCTATAATGTAGTGGGGCCTGTTGCATATATCTATAAGTACACCTGCTTAGATTTTTGTGATGTAATGAAAAGCAACTTTTTAGTTCGTAATTCATTTATCCAAAAAAAAAAAAAAAGGGTTTCACAGCGCATATTTTAAAATTAATTCCTAAGCGTTAATTGCGAATTATCTCTCATAAAATCACAATTTCAAAATATTTTTAAATTATTACAAATTTTAATTTAAAAATAGGGCATGTTGATTAAAAAAAAAGTCTGCTTAACAAATTAGAGGATATGTAGAGTTTTATAATAATTTGATAGTTATTTTAAATATTATCATTTTATGAAGGAATAAATTAATCCTTATTTTAAATTTTCTTTTTCAACAAAAAGCATACTTATATATACCAGATGTCAGCTGTCAGCGTAGCTTGTTTGATCACAAACATATTTTGCGCCACAATCGTTTGAGTTCAAGTGGTAATAAAGGGTGATTATTGCTATATTAGTGGGTTAAGTTTCTCATACCCTTCAAACGTTTTTCATATAAAATAATAAAATATAATCATTATCGCTTAAATTAATGCATGAGAGAAATCGATCACTAAATCTCTTGATCTATAGTAGTGTTAAAGTTCCCATCGACACGTCCATGCTTAAGTTTTCAAAGACTACATCGGCGTAGAATTGATATTTCTCTAATATTAATAGTGAGAACAGATCTCCTTTTATCTTTAGATGAAAGGTTGACATTTGGGCTGTGGCACAATAGGATTATTTAGGAGAGTCTCGATCAATTTCTGATTATAAATATCAGTAGAACTCTGATTATAATATATCAGTGTATCAAAAAAAAACAAAGTGTGGCGCATATTACTTTAAAATATTCCATCTTAAAACTTTAAAAATATCACAAATTTTTGTGTTATTACTTTTTTATGCTAAATATTAGAGGTCCAATTATCATTTTCATTTTCTATTATTGAAACTCAAGAGGGTCATGAGAAAACATGGATTCGAGTGTTTCAGATTTCTATTTCGATTACAACCTGGTCAATTGAGCGGATTCAACCCAATCGAGTTTGAATAGTAAATCCAAACCAAATTAAATTCAACTATATTCAGGTTAAAATTTCAAGTTTTGCAAAGTTTGCATTAATCATTCCTTTTTTTTTTTTTGTAAAACTTAGGTTATTCGATGTTACTAATTAATATCCATGATCTAAGGTAATCTTATATGTCAACGTCTTAACTCTTATTAAATAATCACAATCTCACAGTTACATAGCCTATTGTTAATTTTATACGCATAGAAAATGCTTATTGTAAAAAGTCACCAAATCAAAAAACAAGACTTTGAAGCGGAGTTAATAGCGACCCAATAACCAATCTATTATTTTGTAGTTATTCCTCAAAACACAAACTAAACCAAGCAAGCATGTGCTTTTGCCACATAATCCTTTAGAAGTAACCCAATTCGTAGGGGATTAAACACTAAGAAAATGCACATTTAATAAGAATTAAAATTATTATTTTTAACTTACAGTGTTGATAGTATTAATGATTTCATTGCATTTACAGATCTCTATTTGAATTATCTATCTTTATTAATTATTAAGTATGATTTTTTGTGTTTTCTAGATAAATCCCTAAGTTCATGATGCTTAAATTGGAAAAATGGATGTGAAATTTAAATTCTAGACCTTTTGAAAAAATTGTTAATCATTTGATCCAATATTAATTTTGAACGATTGAGATCGTTTCTCGTGTCTAAGCTTACGTGCACCACATTGCACTAGATTTACACTTATCGGTCTAGTAGTTCGTTCAACCACCTTCTCAAAAGCTGCAATGGAGAGTCATGATTTGACTTCATTTGTAGTCATTGATTACGTTGAATCCAACGTTCCACAATGACTGTAATTTTAGATCTTTGGCATGTAGCAGTGAAATTCATCTAAGAGTTATGGTTCGAAGCTCACCAAAGATATCGTGTAAATGCCCACATTTGATCAACTTAAAATTTGTCAGGCAAGCGATTTCACAAACGGTGTAGGATATTTGGAGAGATAAGTTTTGGTAGAAAAAATTGGTGTAGACCTAGAGTAGATTTTTTGGAAAAAATTATAGCTAATAAGTAGAGATTCTCTTCTCTTTCGTTTTCAATTTTCTTGTTGTGTACTTTACAGGTTTGTTAGAAAAAAAAAAAGAAAAAAGAGTATTTTGGTTGCAAATATAGTTAAAGTGAATGGTAAAGCTCGAGGATTCAAAATAATGGATTGAATTACTCTCAAGGGAGTTGTAAATTTATTGTTTTCAGTTACATATTTATAATTTATATTTTTTCTTTGTTATTTTCATGCCATATTTATTTGTAAATATAAATCTCTTTCGATTTATATGGGCGCTTAGACATAACATCGACTACCAATATGGTAGTGGGAACATTCTAATACGGCAAGGGTAAATTATATGCTCAATCACCATATCTATTCACATAATGGTTAGAATTTGTAGACCCAAATTCCCTTAGATTTATGTGGGTATTTAGACTTAATGCCAACATACCAATACGATAGAGCGAACCCTCCAATATAGACAGTAGACCATTATATACTTAGTCCTTATATTTATTCATGGGATAATTACTTAAGGATTGAGTCGCATAATTTTCAAATTGAAAAAAATATAAAATATAAATATAAGAGTGCATTATGACTATAATTTGAACGGCAAGAGTAGATCTCATAACCTTATTATATTTTTAATTTAAATTATTCCTCGTTAATTTCTTTTTCTATAATTATTTTTTATTTAATAATTAACTACTAGATATTAAATTCCTTATGGTTCAACCCTAAACTAACTAAATTATATTATAATTAAACACTCTTTGCTTAGAAATAATCAACCACTTTTGAATCATGTCAATATGATCATTTCAAGAGTTCCATTTGAAGAAATAAATAATATTTAAGAAACTAACAAACACACTCAAATCGAGAATCCCATCCAAAACCTCAACCTATCATGCACCTTTTTGATTAAAAATTGAAATTTTTAAATTTAGATAAACAAAATCCTAAATACCCAATTTAGATAAATAATTGACCTTTACTTTCGATTAAAAATCACAAGCTTGAATACAAGGCCTGATGATGATAGGCCGCATACAAGCTACGACAATTGACGTGTTGGCTGTAACAGTAATGTGAGGAAGGTCATTCTTTCAGCTAATGGGCAGTGGTTGACCTAAGTGAAAGAGATGAGATGAGTTTAGCTAGTTTGAGGTTTGAAGGTATGTTAAAAATAAGAACTAGAAGAAGAAAGAGTTTTTTTTTTTTTTTTTTCAAAAGGAAAATAAACCTTTCAATAAAGGCAAAAATAGTCACTAATACGCCACTACAAGAACCAAAAATACAATTTCAAAATAGGTTTAAATACAATAATTAAGATAACTAAGACTCGATGCTTGCTCTTTATAAACTTTTTTTTTTCATAATCCAAAAGAAAAGTATTTCATACAATAAGGAGAAATTTTATGAGTCTGACTATTCAACTTAAGTTTATAAGGTTAAACCACAATCTAATCAAACTAAAGTAATATTGCTACAATAACACAGCACTATACTGCAACATAGTCACTGGATTTGAGTTGTATACAATGACATTATTTAAAAAAAAGAAGAACAAAAAACAAAAAACTACTACAAGCCGCTATTTACCTAATAAACACATGACAAGCCTCCTCATCACCATTAGAGCCAAGCAAAGACTTCAATATAGAAGTACCCTTCTTATCTAAAATACTAGGTCGGTACCATTAATAGTCACCAGAAACACCTCTCAAAGCAATAGAAATAACCACAAAAATCGACCAACATCTAATAGCCACAACAAATAAAGCCAAAAAAAAAGTGAATACAACAAAAAAAAACTCAAATAAAAACAACTAAAAAGGTAAAAAATAAAATAAAAGAACAGAAACAATATGGTACTAGTCGAAGAGGGAGTGAAATAATCCTCCTCATCGATCGAAAGTTATCAACCAAAACGCATTTTGCGAAATTAAAATTGGACCTCCTACACACAAATCAAGAAAAAAAAATAGATATGAATGAATTATAGGAAAACAAAACTATTTAAAATCAAATTTTCTATCTTTCTGAGAGGCAAATTTATTAATTAAATTCAGATTCTAATTTTGCTAATATATCTTCTCAATAGATAATATACTAATTCATTTAATCTTTCTTGATATAATTGATATAAAATAATTTTTATCGCTTTAATTTTAAAAACTTTTTCCGCAGGTTAATGCTTTAATTTAATATGGTTTACTTTATTTAAAATAATTAATTATTATCAATTAAATTTAAACAAATTAAAAATTGGCGGGGCATTTTTTACTCACAAATTTGCAAAGAACTTGCCATTTCAAGCACCGATCGAAAGTTTATTAGTATAGGCAGCCAGCTAGTAACAGTAAAGTTGAGGAGTGTGCAAAATATGATAGTTTGTTATTTGGTCCTAAAATCACAAAGCAAAACAACGACAATGCTATTATACAATTCTAACAATCAGTAACCAGATAGGTGGTATTTAGTTGTCATAAACAGGATTAAACAATAAGGAATCAATTGAAGTGGATGGTTGAGAAAGACGGGCAATGTATAGTTGTGAAAGGGTGGCCATAGCATTATGTTAAGGTGTTAAAACATTGCCAAAAGACTTTTCAAATGAAATTTTACTAATTATTTGAAGAGTTATATCAACAAAAAGAGTTATAAAAAATTCTTAAAATAAAATAATGCTTTTTTCTCTTAAATATTGAAGAGAGAGAAGTACTATATTCTTTAAAAAATCTTATTTGGAGTGTCTTTTAAGCTTTTAATTAAATATTATATTATTTTTTGTCTCATAATCCATGAAGAGAGAGAAGAATTATAATCGCTATTACTTTTCTAGAGAAAAAAGTTTGATTAAAATAATATATGCTTATTTTTAGTTCAAGGGTCTTTTAAGAGATGTTTTTTTTTTTTTTACTCTTTTATTTACCATATAGATAAGTAAAAAATTATTTGAAAAGCTAAATTAAAAGGGTTTTTTTTGGTGATGTCTTAGGGTTTGGTTTTTAGACAGAAGTTCTTTCTTAAATTTTAGGATTTAAAATTCAAGGTTGAGAAGATACTGAATTTCAAATTAATTAATTAAGATTTCTCTTAGCTTTTTTGTAACATGATCAAGTTTTAAATTTGGACCGTATTAAACCCAAACTGAATTATAATCTGATCGAGTTACAAAATTTAGCTTGTTTGGATTTTATAATTAACTTAAATTAAGCTGGAACCTAAAATAAATTTTGGATATAATTAGGTTCAGGCTAATGAAATGCTCACCCCCAATTTCTTCCATACACAAATATTTAGTAATAATGATGGTAAAAGTGTTTCCCTCATAACGCACAACATTACTATATAGCGCTGTCTTGTTCAACTCATGGACTATTTACTAAACAACAATATGAACCAGAATGGAAGAATCGGAATCGCAATGAAAAAATTATTGACTCATTTAATTAAGGGAGGAAAAAAGAATGAGATGCATAGGTCCCACGTAAGAAAAGAGGACTATCGAGTTTTTTTTTTTTTTTTTTTTGAGACTAATGCATAGGTCCACAACCGACGAAAATGTCACTGTTATTATTATTATTATTTTTTTCGAAAATACCTTCTTTGTCATTGAAAAATATAAATTGAAAAAAGAAAACGAAAACCGGAATCTCTAATATGACGATTGACTCGTCTCATCTCATCTCTCTCGCTTAAAAACGTTAAGCATCACTCAGTAGCCAGTTGAGCAACTAATCACCGATTACACACACTGTCTCTCATTACTGATTAGCCACCACTCGATTTCACCGCTCGTAATCGATCTTGCATCAGTCACCAGTCGGATTCATCGTTGATTGCATCCATTACTATTTGGTTCTATCACATGTGGCGATCTCGATTTGAGAGCTCATCACTGTCCGGCGTCTCCGATCGATCATTTAAAGTATGTTTTCATTTTCTACTTATTTTTCTGCTCATTTGTTGCTGATTGCAGCCCATTATATAATTTTATATTATAAATCATATGAACTAATATCATGGTGTTTGTTGTACGTTTAGCTTTCAAAGTAAATTATACGAACTAATATCGTTGATTATGGCTTGGACCAAACTAATTTCGAAGCCCAATAGTTTAAGCCCATCCAACAAATACTGGTACTAGCCGCTAACGCGAAGCAGCAAACAAAGGCGGAGAAAAATAATAAAAGAGGGGGGAAAGAAAAAAAAAATGGAGGGAGACACAGGGACAGATACGTTGTATCTGCAACTGCACAAGCTATCGGCTGTAAATTCCGAGCAAGCACTCGACAACATACTAACGACGCTATGGTCCACCAGAAAGACCGGTCTCCGGTCAGCCGAAAAGTCTCACGTTCAGTCTCTTCTCAATCTCCCTTCTCCCGGCCAAGTCGATCCCGTAACTTTCCTCACTCACTCACTCACTCACTAACTATCGCTTGTCGTTTAATTTTAATTAATAAATTGATTTATATTTTTATGTTGAATTTTTTTTTGGTAAAAATTTTCAAACAAGGAAAAAGAAAAAAAAAATGAAACATCAAAATCTGACAATTAGGTTGTGGCAAGCCTTCGCTCGCTCATTAGAAAATGTGTACGCGAGAATTTTACAAGCGATGATCTGTTGAAGCTGTTGCCGCCGGATCTTTCCCTTGATCTTCAGAGCAACCTTATATTGCTGCTCCAGAAACATCAGAAACAATGGAAAGAGGAAAGTTCTAGAGAACAGGTGCCCTTGCCCTCTCGCTCAAAGTCAAATTATTTATATTTTTTGTAAAGCTTCGGCACCCTGTGGTTTGGCAAAATGATCTCAGACACCACATTGCTTGCAAAAATTGTCACTTAGACCCCTTTTAGGACAAACTTCTTCTGTTGTCGTCTTGTAACTCTGTTGTTTGTTGATAATGTTATTAATCAGCAGCCATCGTCAAGGACCAGTGTTTCGTATCATGTCAAAATGAGTGCGGCGCCACCTTTTAGGCCTTTTCCGTCTTCTGTGATTTCAACTCCACTGTGGCCTCATCAAGATGATCCCTTCACAAATTTTAATCACAACGATCTAGGGGCTTCTGCATCAGTCATTGCCGATACTAATGTGGCACCTTTGGCTCCCATGCTACTCCAGCGTGATGGTAGTCCCCCTGGAAACATGGTATCAGAGATTTAGAGTTTAGTTTGTTTTATTTTCCCTCCACTTTTCTACACAAAGGCACTGGGTTTTTGAATGAATAAATATTGTGCGTAATTTTATTGTTTTAGTTTCAAGAACTGCAATGAAGCAACAAGCATGCTCATTTTGTCACATATTAGAACATAAAATGCCTTGGAATATAACTTCCTCTCACTGATGTATAGGGAAGTCTACCCTGCCTCAAGTCCATGACATGGACCATGGAGAAAAGCGACTCAGTGCCTGGTGACACAGTGGCTGTGATTAGCCTCAAGGTATGCAGTCAAGAAACGGTCTTCTTTCAATTTATCAATGGGCCTAGTAGAATGATGAACAGCCAGAAGATTTTTTTTATGTTTTTATTAATATTTTTAGAGTAGGTTGGTTATCTGGGAGTAAATAACTTACGATATCAAAGTTGTAAATGCAGGCTTCTTTGCAAATAAGATGTATGTTTTAATTTCAAAATTTATTTAGTGTTGGAAAGGGATAGAGATTTTTGTTAAAATGTCTGCTGTTATGAAAGAATTTAATGTCTATGCCCAAGTGAGTGAGCAGTGGTGATGAGAAAGAAACAATGTTGCTATGCAATTGAGTCTTGTGCTATTCATATGATAAGAATAATCCAGGAATCACTTTAGGGTTCTGCTGCTACATGGATTGGACCAAAATGATGGTTCACACTTTAGATTGATGGTCACCCAACTAGATACGTAAAAGGGTATATATATGGAACAGTGTTTGGACTGCCATCATCTTCATAAAGTCAGTTTTTGAATTTCTAGAAGTTGGATTAATACCATCTTGTAGAAATCGTGGTTGTATTTTGGTACTTGTTATTGTTCTAGCAAATTGCGCAACAAATCATGGTCAATGATATTTCCATTTCTCATTTTCTTGTTTACAGTTGCAAGATTACACTAAGTCTCCTTCAGGAGAAACTGAGGTGAAATTTCAGCTTACTAAAGACACACTTGAAGCCATGTTGAGATCATTGACATATATCAATGAACAACTCTCAAGCTTGGTAAGTATGCTTTTCTTTGAAATGCTATGGTTGATTATGAGAAATGGTTGAAAAATCAAGGCTAGTGGCTATGTTCAAATTGAAAAATGGGAAAAGGAAATAATATTGATTCCTATTTCATGTTATGCTTTTTTTGTCAATCATGAAGAGTGAACATTTACCAATAAATAATAAACTTAAATAATCCTGAAAAAAAATAATTATCTTCATAACCACTTGTTTATAATCCTGAAAAAGAAACATTTTCATAACCATTTGTTGATGAAAAATGAAAAAAATATAAACAATGAAAAAACATAAAAATTTAAAGTTATCATATCAAATTTCTTTCATATCTTAAAATAGAAGTATTGTGGTCACGACACCTCTGATTATTTAGAAGATTATTTACCATGTAATCATATCTTTTTCCTAAATGCCTTGGTGGAACAATTCAACAACTAACTTGTTTTCTGAACAATGTCTTGGCAGGCTGCTGCTTCTTCGGGCCCAGCACAGAAAAAGCAGAAGCAGTAAGGCAGCTGGACTTTTGGTTTCCTTCACCCGGTCCTTTCCGCCGTAATTAGCACTATCTAACAGTTACTCATGCTCACTACTGCCTACTTTGCCAGAATGAATCACAACTCAATCTTTAGAGTCCAAGTTAAAAGTGACTAACGTTCTGTATATGAAGGAATCATTCATTTTCTGGAAAATTTACCGGTACTAACCCCGTTGACACCATTGTGTGATTATTGTAAACTTGGAAGTCATCGTTTTCAGGGTATTCGCAGTGTACCTTTTTATTGTAGAGGGTATCTGATACATCCCTTGCAAGAGCCATTTTTGTTTTTGGTTTGTTTCCGCTTATAGGTTGAACTACATAATTTCGTGTCAGAAATTTCAAATTACTTCAGAACTTTTCCCACCCATCGTTGGTCAGTACCGCCGGGAAGTTCGAAACTTATCTTAAAAGGTGGTGATTCATTTACGATTTTTATTCATTATTTCACTTAGTACGCGATTCATCAACGATTTTTTATTTACTCTTCCAGAAGCACTTCTTTTTTTTTTTTTTTTTTTTTTGAGACTGGTTATACACCAGAGTACTTGTATTCCAGATGCACTTGTTAATACAATAATCTTGACATTACCTAAGACAAGACTTTTCTGTTTCTTACGTATAATATTTTAAAGAATACAAAGATTAAAAAGATTCAACGAAGGCAAAAGTAATCATCAATGCAGACACTCAAACCTGATCACATTCATCACTAATATACCCAAAATTTACAATACGCAAACACTAAAAACCATCTCCTCTCAAAAACTTTACCCTGCACACTCTTACAAGGTATATCAAAAACAAGAAAACTTGCACACTTCAAGAAATCAAACCAAAACTCATTCTTGAAGAAAGCAATCAATGGGGGGGAAAAAAAAAGAAAAAAAAAAATTGAAGAACCCAAATGCAGCTCTACCGTTAACCCAAGATATGATAAATAAGCAACTCAAAACCAAAATACACCATTCTGCAGAAAACAGAGGAAAAGCAAGCCCATCAAACTCTTTCTTTCTCAAGTTCCTTTTGCATTCTTGTCTTCATTCAGAACCACTGGACCTTGCATTTGAAAGGGAGTTGGGACTTGATCTTCTTTTACAATGTATTCTTTCTTATCATCTGATATCTTCAGACTGGAATTTTCAGAAGTTTCTTTGGGTACAAGTCTCAATTCACCGGCAGCAGTTGCAATATCTTCCTGAATACCAGAATGTACATCACCGGATGATTCAATTTGCTCTGTTGAAACCACTTCCACTTTTTCTACTTCAGCAGTTGCAATATCTTCCTGAATACCAGAATGTACATCACCGGATGATTCAATTTGCTCTGTTGAAACCACTTCCACTTTTTCTACTTCAGCTGAGTGATCATTTGATTCCAATGGCTTTGGAAGCTCAGCCGGATCACTTTGTGAAACTTGCTTCAGAACAGCAAGAATGTCTTCCAGTGATTGTGCTTCAACAACTGGTATGTCTGAATTGCTTTCCCCCTTAACTACCTCACTCTCGAGCACACTGGGTAAAATGACATCCTCCACATCTGCTCCTTCTTCAAGTTGCTTAAATGCCAAGACAATATCTTGAGTTGATTTTGCTTCAAGAACCGGTAGATCCAGGTTGGTTTCTACTGGGATTGAATCATCATGCAATGACTCAATACTAGAGATGGTAATCTCTGCTGGTGTCGGTTCAGTATTGAGGGACTTCCCAACAACTTCTTTGACACTAAAGTCC
The DNA here is from genome assembly GCA_030449925.1 of Citropsis articulata. NCBI lineage: Eukaryota > Viridiplantae > Streptophyta > Magnoliopsida > Sapindales > Rutaceae > Citropsis > Citropsis articulata. Next base: position 4,956,742 of record JASUUH010000211.1, on the reverse strand, counting down.
CCGACTGTATCTAATTCTGACAACAATCCTTCATCAATTTCTTTTATCTCATCAGCTTCTTCATTGTTGCTTTTCTCATATGCCTCTAAAGAAAAGTGTTCCTTGACATGTCCTGCATCCCCATATACCATTCTGCCAAGGATATCTTCTTCTACATCCTCTCCACCAGGAGATTGCTCTTCAGGACTCTCAAATGGAGTTGTTGAACTAGAGTCCGATGTCAAAGATGCAGATCTTTTCTCAGTTTTGGGCTTATCATCATGAATTTTGAATGCATTTCTACTGACCATGTTTACTTCCTCTCCAACAGGTGACCTCAATTCTGGACTCTCGAACGGGGTTGAAGGGGATCCACAAGTCAATTGTGGGGAACTTTTCAAAGTTTTATCCTCGTGGTTATGATCATCAGATGCATTCTCATTGTTGGCAACGTTTACTTCCTTTATAGATTCCATCAGGATGGTAGGTGCTTCCTGCAAATTAAAGAACAATCCTTGTTAGCCTCACATTAGCTATTTATTGCAAGTATCTAGCTCTCAAACGAATACTCATATTGATCAAACAGCATAATGGCTCATTAGACTAACACAAATAAAGCGGACAACTCAAATGGATCATGCAAATCTAGAAATTTCAATAAGAAACATTTCATGATAGCAAATTGAACAATTGCAGGGGGAGCAGACACACTCATGTCTGAAGAAAAATCCACAAATCTAAGAAATGAAATGGAATCAAGTACTCATATCCCCCATGTGGGAAGGCGTACATCAAATATCCTAATGGTGGGTAACCAGATAAGGCAACTCCTTGGTCCTATGGGCGGAAAGAAACTTAAGAATTTTTTAGAGCAAAGTGATGGAAGATTACATGTTTCTAGGGGACACAGTTAAATTCTTGGCTTCCCTATGGGCTTCTTTGTGGGCTTCTATCTCTCTGGAGTTTAAAGATTTGTCTTTCTTCTTAATTTTGATTGATTGGGAAGCAGCAATGGTGTAATATCATTATTTAGAATTTTTGATGTCATAGGATTTGCAGTTCTTGGGCTTGGGGACTTTTGTCTTTTGTCCTTGTGGACTTCTTGTCCCTCCTCTATTTACCTTTCCTATATCTAGTATACTTATTTTGTTTCTGAACCAAAAAAAAAACTCAATACGGCAACTCTGATATGTGACATTGCATTTCCAATATGTGCAATTAAAAGCTGACAAGTCTATGATTTGCCAATGAAATCATAACCTTTACTAGTGAGTTGAGGTACACTCATTTGGTTTTCAAGGCATCAATATTTTCTTCCAAAAGTCCTTCTGGTGCAGAGAGAGAGAGAGAGAAAAAAAAAAGCCATGACCAAACATAAAGGGAGTATATTTCCATTTTTAAGTTAAACAACATATTTATATGACTTGGAGACTATTATTTCAAACTAAAGGCAAGACTAACATAGATGTCTTAACAAAAACTGCAGCAAGAAGACAGAGCAAGCAAGCAGCAGCATCACTCACCTGGATCAAATCATAAGATGGTGATTTGTCTGACCAAGACAATTGCTTCTCCAACTCAGATGAAGACTTTTCTCCAGAAGACACATCTTCATTACTAAAATTGGCTGATACCCCATTTGCGTCCATATCTTGGGGGAGTCCAGAATCATTCTTTTCCAATAAAGATGATTGGACTTCTTCAAGTTGGTGAGTTTCTTTGTTATCTGATGAAAGCTCCTGTACATGATCGGCCTCTGAAGAAGACAAACTGAGATGGATCATTGGGACTGGATCTGTCACAACTGGAGGATCCTGCTCCTGAACAACGTCTTGGTGGTCATCATCATTAATATCTGCATCAAACTTTGATAATCGGTCTTCATCTGCCTCATGCTGCAAATCTCTATCCTTGTCTGCCATGCCTTCCTCTACCAACAGCTTGTCTGATGAACTTGACAAGTTAACATCATCCTGATCATGCTGAACAAGGTCTACCTTATCTTTCGCCCGTTCCTGCACAGTTTCAGTCTCAGAAGCAGATGCACTTGGCTGCACCAAAACATGCCCAAACACCATTGAAGGCACTTGCCCTTCTATTGCAGATGATCTTGAATCAGCAGATGGAGCTACGGAATCTAATTCATAAGGATTTTGGGGAACCCCTACAAGGATATCAGAATCATGATCGGATGAGACCGCTTGCTTTTTGTCAGGGAGAAAGCGTTCTCCCCGGTAGACTGTATAATCCTCTGACGGTCCAGTGTCTGAAGAGAATGAACTCACAACAGATTCCTTATCATCACCAAAATTTGGAACACCACCAGATGACCTAACCTCTTTGACATCAAGCTCACTAGCTTCTGTGAAAGCAATTTCCCTCACCACTGATTCATTTTCATCTACAGCATCGACTTGAGAAGGCGATGCACAGATCTCTTCAAAACCTGGAGAATTCTTGTCTGTATATTCACTGTGCGCTTCAGATTCTTTTTCCACACACTCAAGCAATACAGGAAGTGAAGTCATTTCAGATATCTCCAGCTGTGTGTCAGATGAAATAGATGTAAATGACAGGAATCTCTCCATTCCTGGAGGGCTTGAATCATAAACAGGCTCCCTACGGTCCACCACCTCGCTCATAAACTGAAACTCTGATGACTCAGGCAGAGTATGTGTTGAAACACCAGATTCTTCAATAACATTTGCGTTTTGCTCCAAAGTTGTCAAGCCTTCTTCTTTTCTCGCATCAGATATATATTCATCTACTTCTGACAATGACGAGTAACTTGATCTACTGCTGTTCTCTTCACCAGGTTCTGTTTCCAGATGACTTTCATTTTCTTTGAGTTCCGAAAAGCTTGGTTCATTTTCTTGGAGATTCTCCACATTCCCTAAAGTAATTACAACCTCATCATGACGAACATCTCTGTTCTCAGCCTGTTCAATATCCAAAGAATCTTCTCCAGAGGATTTACTTCCACATTCAACATGGTTAGCGCCATGATCTATGTTGGAGATCCCTTCTGTCTCTCGAGAATCATCTGCTTCATTGAGCTTCTTGTTGTCCTCATCGACAGCTGAACTAACTGATTCAGTATCAGGAACAGAGCTTGCTTTTGACTCACTGATTACACTTATTTGCCGCTGCAATGTGGCATAGCTCATTCCTTCTGAAGAAAACTGTTCTGGTACTTGCTCATTCGACTTTATATCATCCTCATCAACAGCTGAATTCACAGATTCACTATCAGGAAGAGAACTCAACTTTGACTCACTAACTTCACTTAGTTGCCTCTGGAATGATGGGTAGCCTGTTCCTTCTTCAGACAAAAACCGTTCTGGCAGAAAATAAGGTCTCCATTTAAAGTCTTGTCTCTCATGCCTGGAGGCCCCCAAAACAGATGGTCCTATGCTGAAGGTTTCATTTCGCCGGTATACCGGTTCCTTTTGTTGCAACGCTGAGAACTCTTGCTGGAAACTGTCTCCCTTGAGATCAGGTTTTTCTTCATTTGAGTCATAGGGAAGATCAAAAGGGTTCCTACTTGGCAACAAAACAGAAGGTGCAGATCCAGGAATGGCCATATCATCGTAGGTATCATCAGGAAGTTCAAAAGGATTCCGCCTTGTTGTTGCAATTGGTGGAATACTAAAAGGAAGATCAGAACTTTCCAGGTCTATTAGATTCTTCTCTGCCATCAATCTCATGATTTTACGAGCTCTTCTCCTTGCAATGAGATTCTCCAAACGTTGGTTCCTTTCAAGCTCTGAAGTCCCCAAATCCATGAGATTCTTCTGGTCAACCTCTGTCCACTTAATTACAGATTTACTTTCATCCTCTTTTTCTCCCTTTGTTGTTACTCCTTCCTCTTCATCATCATTATCATCTTCACCTTCTCCTTGGTTGTCTGTATCCTCCTCAGAGTCAACACTTTCACCTTGGTTATCCGTATCCTCCTCAGAGTCCAGACTTTCATCATCACTCTTATGTAGCCTCTCCGAACCAGCATCTGATCCATCATGAGATCCACAAGCAGGTCGAGGAGCTTCCAATTGTAGAAGCGGGTGAAGCTCATCAAGCATCGGCATAATGTCGGCCATTGAAGCATCTGGTGAGGAACTCTCTGCCCCATCAGAACCAGAATCCAAAGATTCGTCACCATCAGCTCCATTGCCCTCACCATAATCTTCCTCTAACCTTCTCCAAGACAAGCCCGGGGCAGAACCCAACTGGTCTTCCTTGAGAGCATCAATTAAAGACAAGCCTGGAGCAAAGGCAAAATGATCTTCCTTGAGAGCATCAATTAAAGATGAACCTGGGGCAGAACCCGGGTGATCTTCCTTGAGAGCATCAATGGAAGATGAACCTGGAGCAGAACCCAGGTGATCTCCCTTGAGACCATCAATCAAAGATGAACCTGGAGCAGAAGCCAAGTGATCTTCCTGGACAGCATCAATGAAAGATGAACCTGGAGCAGAATCCAGCTGATCTTCCTTGAGAGCATCATTTAAAGACGAATCTGGAGTAGAACCCAGCTGATCTTTCTTGAGAGTAATGATAAATTCTTCAGGAATTTTACCATCTTCCACCACAGGATTCTCTATACCATTAAGGCCATTATTGGAATCTAGATTATCAAGAACCTCTCCATCAATCAACTTTCCTTCAATCTGAGGCTTCTCCTCATGAACTTCCCCATTCTTCTCAAACTCCAACAAATCATTAGATTCTCTCGCAACTTCCTCAACAGCTTGCTTCTCACACTGCATCTCCCTAGAATTCACATTAATAAATGGCGTACGATCAACTAAACCACCATCTTCCTGAACCTCAATTCCTCTACCATCCACCAAAATTGACTCATCAAGATCATTCTCCACTATGTCACTTCCCTTTCCCACATCTCTCTCCAAGGTTTCAAAACTCACATTCTCATCTCCGGTGACAACAGTATCATCCTTTACAACCCCAGTTTTCAAAGAAGCAATCTCACGAGTAGTAGTAACTTTCTCTTCCTTTTCGATTTCAATTTCGGGTATGTTTGGTTGTCCAAAACTCAAAAGAGTACCAAGAAAAACAGCAGCACAAACCAGAACAGGAGATGCAGAAACCAAAAGAGAAAACACAAAAGGAGATGATCTATACAAAAATATCAAAAAACACATGAAACCCACAAGAAATGGATGGTTACAAAGTAATCCATAACATGTTCTCATAGAAAAGGACATAACTTTCCTCATTTGAACTCCAATTCTCATTGCATCAACACCCATTTTCCTCCTTCCCGAGATACTATTCTATACAAAACAATCTGTTTTCAATAAAACAAAAACAACCCATCATCAGAAGCAAATCCAGACAGCATTTGATCCATTCAGAACAGAAGAATCTAAAAATAACGCATCGAATAAAACAGAAAAAGGTTGAAACTTTAACAATTTGAGCATAAACCCACCTCAGGAATTCAATCAAATGAGATTCCAAGCAACCAGGCGATGATCAAACCAACAACTGAAACCGAAAAAGAAAGTGTTCAGCAATAGACGCAACAGCTAAAGGGTGGAAGCTGTTTCTTTTCTGTATTGTATTTCTATTTTCATATTTCTTTTTGAGTGTGTGAGAAAATGGGGCGGTACAAAAAGAAGAGAAAAGAATCTGATCAAACGAGAAAGCAAAAAAGTTTCTATCTTTTTTTTCTTTTTTTTCTCCCTGGGTTATTTAACTTGTATATTTTCTGACAGAAAGAATTTTACCGTACCGTGTCAAAGAAATTTTTAACTTGAGTATTACGACATAAAATTAAACTGATGATAACTCAATCTAAGCCGTCGAATTAGAGGTTAATGTACACACACGCGCGCGTATACACACATATATATAGTTTCAGGATTCGAATGTGCATCAGGTGTGGGAACGATCATTGCTTGTTTGGATAAAGTGAAATGAATCAAAAGTTTTTTTTAATTCTCTTTGCTTTTCTTTCTTCACAGGTTGGCGGTTTTTCCATTGGAATTGTGAGTTGGGAGTCGTAACCCGTGAGGCTGTCACGTTGTTTCTTCATTCACTTTCCTTCTAATATTTTTCTACGGATGTTCTTTCTACCCCTCATTTCAAACATCTGACTACTTCTCCACTTTTTTTTTTTTTAATTTTGCCGAAAATAAATAACCCAATTTCGATAAGGGTTAGAGAGGATTGCACAAATCGTGTATCACTTTGATTTGGTAAACAAGAGTTTAGTCCTTCCGCCCTGACTATGAGATTCAATTATAATTAATCTCTTACTTGCATTCATGAAAATCATTATAATATGAATCTATACACATTTCTATCACGAGACAGCTCGTGTGTTGAGTTATTGCTTCCTGATTGTCCCCATTAGAAAAATGCTAAAGAGACAGGAACAGAGAGTAGTTTTACTTTTACCTTGTCCTGTCCGTGCTTTGTGAAAATTTTGCGTCATTAACCTCGTATTCTTTTTTACACAATATAAACCCGGAAATACAATAATTAGAAAAGTGAACTAAAGAACTAACTGCTTTCATAGAAAGGATGCAAGAGAAGGATCTGCTATTTTTATTTTTATTTTATTTTTTCCTCTCATTTCCTAATATCACTAAAATCAACCCTGGAAAAATTATCATATTTCCCAGCTGACATCTGTACATAAACATAAACTTCGCCTATCTGGTTAAATAGTTTGGGATACTCGTTATTATACCAGCAAGATTTGGGTCAAAATCTTGCTTTCAAGAAACTAACTGAATAAGATGCATTAAGGTATGATCAGAATTTGTAAAGAAGAATCATAGAAACCAGAACCGGCCCCATGATTTCATCCCAAGTCATTGTACTTGTTTCGCCATTGCAGCTTCACTATTTGGAACATCATCATAGCCGAGTTTCAGCCGTGGTGCTTTCTCATCAACGTCCTCCAAGGTGGAAGTTGCCTCATCTAACTCGTTATCAGAATCATCCAAACAGTGGTCTGATGTCAATGACTCTGATTGTGATGACTGAGATGCAACTAATAGATGGTCAGTTGGTACTGAGCATCCAGAGTTCATTAAATCAGACTTTTTCTTATCATCAGCCCTCATAAGCTGCCCAAATGCTTCATAATCAAACCCAACTGTGTTTCTTCCCCCAAAAGAAGAATCCAATTTATTAATATCAAAGAGGGCTTCCATTATTTTCTGGCTCTGAGGATCATTAGAATAGGCAAACCTCACTTTCTTGTATGTCTTTGGCTCAAGGAATGGTTTCACCACCTGCAAGGAAGAAAAATTCACTTAAAACTTTTCTCACATTATAAATATGGTAAAGTACATCATACTGTAAACAGGAAATGGCCTAACACAAAATGTTCCCAGAGCTGAAGGCACGACTTTTCCATCTCAGCTGTTTTATATTTTCAAAGACTAACCATCTTTTTACAAAATTACTGCTTAGTCTTCACATTCATACAAATGAAAAAATGAAAAATAAAGGCTGGAAAATGCTCCCAAAAGAACAGATAGGAAGAAGCTCTAGATACGGAATTCACATGAAATCCTTAAAGAGTGTTCTTAGACAACGTCTCACATCAGAGCTAAGCCAAAGCAATGAAAGTACCAGGTGGCCAAAAGTTGGTGGGGAAATCAATAAAGCAAAAGAACGAGACAAAACAACGACACTGGAAATAAGCAGAGATTCCTCACTCCTTTCCGGGCAGGCATTGAAAAAGTGGTCCTCCAATCAGCAGCCACAATTGTTGAGAGGACAAGTAAAACAAGAAATTACATTCATTAGAAAAACAAATTCAGTGCTCAGTAATGGTCTGAATCATATTCTCCTCAGCAGCAAACAAGCATCTCCAGAGGACTCTATTAGGATTTATAGTATAACCACAATGTCGCAACTCGACAAGCAAAGATTATATAAAAGAAAGGAACAGTGAGATACCGTCCAAAAAGATTCGAATACTTTTGGGGGATTATAGAGGATTGCCAGGCCCAATCTCTCAGGGTAATGATTTTGCAACACATTAGCTGTTTCCCGAGTCACTTTTACTGACACACTCCCCATTGTCCACCCTTGAAAATCAATTAGCCACACCATTTGCTCCCTATCAGGGTTCAAATTCATTATAGCATTTTCCATGCAATACACCAAGTACTTGATCTGGCCCTCTGTTGAGCTTGAATTCTGACACAACAACTTGTTAAAATCCCTCATCATCGAACTCACTGTAGGAATAACAGCAAAGGAAAGAACCAAATGGAAATATGGATCTATCTACCTGGAAACCTGGCCTCATTATAAGAACAGGTCTTCCTAATTTGTCACAGAAATTAGCTCTGTAAAGTTTCCCTGTTTCAGCTTCTCGAGCAACATCTTCCTAAAGCAATAACAAAAGGTGATTTTAATGTTATAAATAGCAGCAATATGCATATGTAGTACCAGTAGCTAAAAGAAAATTATTATCTTGTAAGTTACTTTAATGTTATTGTTTTATCCTTCATAGTTGATAGATCAGAGTTGAGAAGAGCACAGCTAAAGAGTATGGTGTGAAAGCTTACTGAGCATCCATGTTGTAGTAATAGAAAACTAGTCGCCGAACAAGCATTGCATGTTGCAATCCAACAGCAGAAATAGGTTGAATTTTCAGAAACAAAACCAAGTATCTCTTTCCATTTTCCCTTTGTTTAAAGGTTTTTACATATTCGAGAAAACTAGATTAATTTACCCAAAAAAAAAAAAGAAAAAACTACTGGAAAGAATATATGCATACCCATACGATCTTCTCTGGCTTGTATTCCAGCCTCCACTTCACGCTTTCTACTAACATTTTGCTTGCCTTCTTTGTATGCCAGTTCCTTGCTCTGAGGTACCTTGATATTGATTCGTCCGAACAAAGTACTGGATATTTATCAGCAAAAGGACCAATAATCTTTCTAACCTCATTTATCTGAATGAAATCAAATTCAATCAGTTGATCTCCTAAAGAGTTTCTTACATTTGACTCCACCGACTAAAATAAAAATTTCCCTTCAAACTCTAATGCGGGCAAGAATCCTCAACCAAATAATTGCCAGATGGTTTCATTCATGATGCTAATACAATTCTTTAAAACGTAGAATACAGTTCAGAATTTTTCAAACATATAATCTGGTTATAATATCTTAGAAAACAACAAAACCAACTTTTTATTTTTCTTCGATATTTACTTAGTTCAGGGTCACACTTGAAAACTATTATTACCGTGAACTCTTAACCAAACACATTTCCTCGCGTATTTACTTTTTTTTAGATTTTAGAAACAAAGAACTCTCTGGGCATCCAAACAAACAGGCTATATCAAATTATTTAGATAGAAAAACCATAATGAAGATGCAAATGCGCAAAACTAACACGAAATTACAACTAAAAATAGATAGAAAAATTCATTGGAAAAGAATGAATCTCCGCCAAATAACTAACCAACAAAAAAAACAAAATGTCAGTAACAACATCTTAATCAATATTTTGATGCATACTTTGGCTTGCTGCTCTTCAAGCGACAGAGATTTCTCTGCTCCAAATCCACGTGATTTTCTCGACATCGTTTTGGATTATACAAAAAGCTTCTGATATCATCAAAATAGGGAAACAAATTTGCCAATAATCAGCTAAATTGTTTCAAGTATTACACCATAATTATTAAATTATTATTAATCATGAAAAAAAACACAAATAAATTTAAATTATGGGAATGCCAAACTGACATAGAAAAATCAACCAGATTTTCTTCAATCTCAAACAATTCTCATCTAATTGATCAAGTTTTATTTACGTCAGAATCAAGTCAAAGAAATATTTTTTTTCCCATTATTTCGTTTCTGAATTAGAAAATAAATCTGAAACAAGTATCCAATATTCAAAATTTCACACCAAACCTGAATCAAAAACATCCTTTTTTTTGGGGCAAAACTGAATCTAAAAATTAAAAAAAAAATCTAGGAAGTAGTAATTTACCTCTTTCTTCAACGAGTTTTGCTCATTTCTGTAGAAAATAAAAATGAAACCAAATTTTAAAAATCGAATGAGAAAAAAAAAATACCGAAGAATTATTTGGAATTGGATATGGGGTGAAAAAATGGTTATTGGAGGAACGCAACGAGAAACTCCGAATGCGCGGCGGTTTTCTTTTATGTTCATTGTTTGTTTGTTTTATTTTATTTTATTTTATTTAGTTGCTTCGAGCCTTAGATTTTGGAGCAACGATTTTGACCAGCAGGTGAAATGGCAACCATGCAACGACACGTATCGTACGACGCTGGACTTTGTTGTGTGGCAGGTTTGGAAACGTGATATCGATTCATAGGCGAAACGACTTGTCGGACAATGAAAACTCCGGTCCATTTTACTTGAGAATTCTTTTATACATATTTCCAGAAGAAGCCCGGGACAGGACTTTCTCATTGCACCCGCTTTAAAACAAATTTTATTTTAAATTCTTAAATTATGGAGCACGTGTAAATTTGCACCCGCGCACACGACACGTTTGTTTGGTCCAAAACGGGCCCGCGCCAGCTAGAGCCTAAGCTCTCCATGTAGAGAGGGTCTATCCTAGCAGCGGAGTTGTAAATTGACTCAACTGAGGCAAAAATTATGAGCCACATAAAACATAAATAAGGAATAAAATAAAACATAAAAATTTACTATAATATACGTAAATAAATATTTGCGTGATTTTTAAAATAAATTTTAAATATAAATATTTAAAAATATTTTAAACTTAAATTTAATGTATTTAATAAGTCAAAGGAATCAAATTTATAATTAAATTAGACTTAAAAAAAATTCTAGAATTACTTGTCCCATAATAGTTCTATTATTGGGTTATTCCACTTGAGTGAAAACAGAAGGTTTAGGGTTCCATAGTGAAAACAGAAGGTTTAGGGTACGATTGTGTGTACTAAGCGAACACTTGTAATCTGATTAGGGATGGTAATTTTTAAAGTGGGATGGAATCTTAGGATCGTCAAAACTGAACGGATGATTGTGTTGTCGAAAAGTGGAGCGAGAATGAGGCGTTTACGTCGGCGTGCGTACTCATGAGGCGGGAGTGTAAGTTGGCAAATTCGTCATTCGTCCATTCGCGTTAGCTCTTAAAGCGAAAATTTTCACAATTGGGATGGGACACGAGGATCCATCTGCTATTTTGGACGGAGGATCGGGGCCAGCGTTTTGTAGAAAAAAAATATAAGGGCAGAGTGGGGCATTTTCGTAAAAACACCACATTCATCATGCTCTGAGGCAGGGAGTAGGATTGGCCAAATCAATGCCATCCCGTCCGTCTCGGCCCTGGTGCCTACGTTTGGGCGGCATCATGTGTCAACGCTAAGTCGATTAAGTTTTTCCAATTTAACCAGAGTTTGCTGGTTAATTATGACCCCGCGGTCTGGTTTCATCTTTTTCATTTATTTTTAAATATCCTTAAATATGTAGTTACTTTAAATTAATTTATTAATTATTAAAATATTTACAATGACGACTCAACCATAATTTTTAATAGTCAACTATTTTTTATTATAAACCATCGCCTGTTAGTGTTTATTAATATTCATTAGTGCCAAATTTAATACTTTAGAATTATTATCGAATGACAATAAATTATCGAGATTAAACCTTAAATTTATGATAAAATAAGAGTTTAAAAGTAGTGAAATGTATTTTCACGATTAACCATCGTCATGAGTCAAAATGAATTTTTTTTAAAAATAAAAAAATAACTTAAAGATAATCAATTTAGAGAATAAGTAATTCAAAGTTAATCTCACGACAATGTAAATCAATGTGACAATACTGACGATGAACACTTTCAATACGAAAGAAGCTCACTATTGTAACGCTACATAAAACTGTTTCTAGCTAAAGTTACCAAAATGCCCACGAGATGAGGCTGTTGAGGCCAAGGCCAACTGGCCAGGGAACAAACAAAGCTTAAAGTTTGGACTTTGGAAGAGAAGTCAGGAGTCCATGCCTCTTTAGTCAATTTTTCCCATAAGTGAAATTTCGAAAACCCTCAAGGGAGGTAACTAATAATTTCCCGAGAGTCGAAATATCTTCTTCCCGATTGAAGAAGCGCAAATCCAGAGTTTTATTCAATAATTTCCCTGATTTAGTTCGAAGGGTAAAAAAAAAAAAAAAAAAATGGGTTCAAGTCTGCACTCAGCACTCGCTTATTCAACAAGCCTGAGTTTCATCTGCAACTGCAGCAAGCGTAATTCGTTCCGAGTAGTATGTAATCTGATTTTCTTCAATTCTTACTGATACTGAGAGTGCTTTAAAAAGATTATTTAATTGTTTTGTCTATGCGGTTTTGGTTTCGGTGGCAGAGGTGTAATGTGATTGAGCCCTTGAAGTATGACAATGGACCTCCTTGCATTTCGATCCTTAATAACAATCTTCTGGATTCAAAATTCCATTTAGGTAATACAATGAACAAGAACGACACCAGACTCCGTATATTTTCTGGCACTGCTAATCCCGCACTCTCTCAGGTTCTTAATTTCCAGTTACTGATTGTAATTTATTACTTGCAATTAGGGCCCCAGTTAGTGTTGCTGTCCCGTAACTTTAGCTTTTAAGCTACATTTGTAAAGTTAATAACTAACATAATGCGATGGTTATGGATAAGCTGCAGCAGTTAAGACTTAAATGCTGGAATTTACTACTCCATAATTATTAAATATTATCAAATTTTATTTCACAGTTGTATCTTCAGTTTGATGCATGTAAAAATCAAATGTACTTTTGTTATGCAATAGGAAATTGCCTGCTACATGGGCTTGGATCTGGGAAAAATTAAGATAAAACGTTTTGCGGATGGAGAGATATATGTTCAGTTACAAGAAAGTGTTAGGGGGTGTGATGTGTTTCTTGTACAACCTACTTGTCCACCTGCAAATGAGAATATCATGGAGCTTCTCATAATGATTGATGCCTGTCGAAGAGCTTCAGCCAAAAATATTACTGCTGTCATTCCGTATTTTGGGTATGCACGAGCTGACAGAAAGGTAGTTTTATGACCGAATAAATGGTTTCCATTCCTCCATGTTAATCAACCTTTAATTGAATGGTACAATTTCAGACTCAAGGGCGTGAATCCATTGCGGCCAAACTTGTTGCAAATCTAATAACGGAGGCTGGTGCAAACCGTGTGCTTGCCTGTGATCTTCATTCTGGACAGTCTATGGGTTATTTTGACATTCCTGTGGATCATGTATACGGTCAGGTAATAGCTATATTATTTGTTTGGTCTCTATTAGATTATTCATAGATATGGATTTTGAGTATGGCAGCAGTCCTAAAACCTAAAACATAATTGAATCTAGATTAGTTTGGGGCATAGGAAAAGGCTAAAATAGAATTTTGAAGATTTCCTTTCCTACAGATTGGATTTATAACGAACTTATTGAGCTTTTATTTTCAAAGCTATATCTTATCCTTCTTATGGTATAATGTAGACTATGAGACATCTTATTGCGCTATAATAAGTAAATAATTGAATCAACTTAAATGTTTACTTTATGTTCTTTAATATTAATAATAGTTTTTAAATTAGTATTCTTTTTCTCATTTTTGCACCTCTAGCCGGTGATACTTGACTACCTGGCCAGTAAGGCTATAAGTTCTGATGATTTAGTAGTGGTTTCACCGGATGTTGGAGGTGTTGCTAGAGCACGTGCGTTTGCCAAAAAATTATCAGATGCTCCTCTAGCAATTGTTGATAAAAGGCGTCAGGGGCACAATGTTGCAGAGGTGAGATTCACTTATAAGCTTGTTTCCTTATGCTCCATGATTGTTATCTTTGAAGTTTCTTTCATTTTGCATGTCTTGATATAGCCAGAGATATTTTATTGTTACATTTATATATTTGCATGTGCTCTTTTGCAGGTGATGAATTTAATTGGTGATGTGAAGGGAAAGGTGGCAGTTATGGTGGACGACATGATTGACACAGCTGGTCAGCTCTGAAAGGAAAAATCTTGGGTACTGCCGGTGGATTGCTCCCTCTCCATTAACTTCTTGCCATTTTGTTTTTCAACCAATTATGAAAATGTTCACACACACCGCAAAATTTAGTCGAGAGGAAGTAATTCACCAGGAGTTCCCAAGAATCCATTTTGTCAAACTTTTTTGTTTCTTTTTGTCAAACAGGGTAAAAAAAAAAAAACATGCTATAGATGACCAGTTTAAGTGATATTCTTCCTGTTATTTCTTAGTGCTATCATCTCAATCTTGTTATTTGTTACCATATTAAGTGTGACTGATTAGATTTTGGGGTGTAGGAACAATTTCCAAAGGTGCAGCTCTGCTACATCAAGAGGGGGCCAGGGAAGTCTATGCATGTAGTACACATGCTGTTTTTAGGTATCTCAATTCTGTTCTTAGTCAAGGATTCTGCCTCATTCCTTTATTGCATATTATAACTTCTGATTAACTGAGCTGCATTCTCTGTACAGTTCAGACATGACAATCATTAGATCTTTATTGTATAATTTTATATCTACGGATTCACACCTACCTTCAACAATTTTGAGTCTTGGTTAGAAAATTACAGGCAATTTTTGGTAATTTGGAATGTGTTTATGATGTGAGTTAGATGTATTAATGCTTTTAAGTACAATCACTGTACAATTGTTGATGCTTAGCCAAGCACTCCAACTTAACTTTGAGATTAGTGTGGCTTATCACTAGTTAGGCCACAACAATTAATTTCACATTTTACTTTGAATGTTAAAATTTGACCTCATGTCATATCTTTTATCCTCATCAATCAAAATCACAAGTACCTTTATTTAAGAGCAACTCTCAGGACTTTGCACATGCGATCATTATTTTGATTGTTTTTATGCTGACTTTTCATTTCTTCCATTGTTGTGTTTTTGTCTCTTTCCTCTTCATTTTGCAGTCCCCCGGCAATCGAGAGGTTGTCAAGCGGTCTGTTTCAAGAGGTGATCATAACAAATACCATTCCCGTGTCAGAGCGGAATTATTTCCCACAGTTGACGATTCTGTCAGTTGCAAACCTTCTTGGGGAGACCATATGGCGGGTACATGATGATTGCTCGGTGAGTAGCATCCTTAAGCAGAATTGGGTTAACTCATTACGGGTTTTGCATGTTAGCTGTAATTTCTGTAATAATTTCATTGGCAGGATGGCTATGAACCGTACTCAAGCTTGGGAATCGACTGATGGATTTGGATATGCAGTGTATGTAATTTACCTCTCACCCGAGCTGGGTTGATGGGCAGATTTTTATTTGCTTAAAATGGATGTTGCATGGGTTTTGAATTATTTTTCTTCCTCAGAAGAGGTTTTTATGTGGGAACATCTGGTGGATTATATGCTTGAACATTGCAGTTGTATAATTTTAGTTTGATTTCAATTTATTTTAGAGGGCCGGGTTTGATAAATTATTATTATACCTGGTTGGATTCATGAAGAAAGGTTAAAAGTAAAAGCGCGATGATATTCAGAGTTGATTGAATTATTTTGGCATTTACAAGGGTGCCGTCTAATAATAATTATAAGCAAATTACAAATGTACAAGCTCAACAGAATTCACTTTACAAAAAGATGTTTAAACTCAACAGAAATTTACAAATAAATATGTAATGTCCAACGAAATTAAAGCCCAACAAAGAAAATTACATGAAAATTAATTCTAACACTCAAGTAGGGAGACAAAAAGTTTCTTTGGGATTAAGGTTAAGTAAATTATAGTATTAAAGTATTTAATAAATATTAATTATTATATTTTAAAAATTAAGTTAATTTAATTTTACATTCATATGATGAAAAATTTATTATATTTTTATTAATTTTATTAAAATTATTATTTAAAAATTATATTTATTATGTATTATTAATTTTTAGTTTATAGTTATTAATTTTTTTTTACAGTAATCTCTAATTTAAAAGTTATAATATCTCAATTCTAAATAAGCCTAAAATATGTGTTTTCAATAGATATTCTAATAAAAAAAATATTTAAAGTATGTTTTAGAGTTTAAATTACTTTATTTTTATTTATATATTGTTTTGTGAAAATTTTAACAAAAACAAATTGGACTCGTACGTAATTAATATAAATATTGAGGATATGACCTGATATTCAGAGGCAACGATGAATGGGGTCAAATGAGAAATTGCAAGGTAAGAAATACTCTGCCTTATCTAGCTTAAATGTAAAATGTGTAAACTCTCAGGACCTTAACGCAATATCAACAAATGCTAAATCTATATCAGTGTTTTTAATATTTATATATTA
This sequence comes from Citropsis articulata, assembly GCA_030449925.1. Classification (NCBI taxonomy): domain Eukaryota; kingdom Viridiplantae; phylum Streptophyta; class Magnoliopsida; order Sapindales; family Rutaceae; genus Citropsis; species Citropsis articulata. The sequence goes on along the minus strand of JASUUH010000211.1, from coordinate 4,940,459 downwards.
TCACGTAGGAAGCGAAGGGTTTCCGTTCTTCATCGACGACCAGAACGATAAACATCGTCATCCGTCATCCGAAACGCAAAAGGTCACCGCCGTTTCGCGCTCTTTCTAAGGTAACCCTAGCTTATTTTCTTTTTAATTTTCAACATTATCCCACAATACATACATAAACTTAAAAAAAAGGAAGAAAACATTTTTCGTTTTTGTTTTTAGAAACGTTGAGAACAATTGACATTATGAATATCGAAACTAATTCTCGAAAATTTTGTTGGTGTGATGATTTTCACAGTGTTAGTGATAGTCGCTGAGGCGAGGTGATGGATTGAGTGATAGACGAGGATGCAGAATTAGTAACAAGAAGCCTCGTTTTGGTATTGTCTTTGTTAATGTTATGGCTCAGCAATCGTCACGTCTCAATCGTTTGCTCACTTTATTGGACAGTATCCTTCTTTTTTTTTTTTTTTTTTCAAGTTTAATTATTGCTCTTATGATTTTGAATTATTGGATCTGCAGTATAATTGCAGAATTGCTAGTTCCCACTGTTTTGAACTTATGTCTACGTCAATGTATTGTGAAATGGGTGATTGAGAATAAGTTTTCATTAACCAAAATTTTAATTAGCTGGCTCAACGCAAGCAACCAGGTTTACAGCCGCACGGCAGATTGGGGAGATTGCGAAGTCACATCCCCAAGACTTGAATTCACTACTGAGGAAGGTATGTGATTGGTACCATAATTTATGTGTGTCATTTTGTTTAATTTTTGTTTCTTGGTATGTTGTTATTTCGTTCATTACCATTTGGGTTTTCTTTACTATGATTTTTGGATCATTTGGAAAAATGGTGCACCGTCTCTTTGTTGTTTCAAACTTCTGTAAGTTGCATCTCCTATGCTGATAATATTACTTGCCATTAGTCAACATTTAGTCTCTTCGTGCTCACTACAATGATTAAGCAATATGAATAATGAGAAGTGACGAGATGTTGATTTTTTTTTGCCCATTTGTTTGAAGTTGGATACTATTATTGATATAAGTGCGTACAAGTCTCCTTTTTAATGAAAAAAGTATGGCACACAGTATGGCACTCATATGAAAAAACATATGAGTGCGTGCAAGTCTTCTTTTTAATGAGAAAGCAGAGTATGGCACACAGCATGTGAAGTGTATTAGAGTAAGATCTGATCCTACGGGAGCATGGCTGACCTAATAACTAGAGAATAGTCAGATTCCAATAGGTTGTGGTTCCTTTCTGTGTATTTTGTTTTGAAAACCTTAGGAAATGACATCCTGTGATAAATGTTATATTAATGTAAATGAATCTAATGGGATTCTGTCAAGAACCTAGAGTACATCACTCTTGTCTTAATGTTTTCCCTGGCCTAAAGTGTGATATGTGCCAGGAATGGGGCAAGTTTCTGTTCTAACCTAGTGAATTCCCCTATTATCTTCAATAATTGTTATACTAATAGAATAGGGAATTCTTTGTGTTAGACACATTTCAGTGGAATTTTATGACGTTTCATGCTTTTTCAACAGTAACTCCATAGAAATCTAGAGAAATCTAGGCAGACTTCACTCTTTCTTTATGAAGTGGCTAGGTGGTAACTTTGACTGATGGAAGTGTAGCTCGTGTGGGGTGGGATTGTGGAGTGAACTTAACTTGAGATGTCAGATTATTTAGAACTTTCTAAATTTCCTCTTAAAAAAGTTAATTCAATAATCATTTAGAGGTCATTTTCAAGTTGGACTGAGATTTCAGAGTACAGCTCTTCTGGTCATCTATTAGTCTTGAGTCTTATAACAACCACTGTTACCTGCTGATGGCCATTTGCCATTAGAATTATTCTCTACTCATCAAACCTGTGATTGGACTATAAACTGCTGCTCTAGCCGTAGGTTTTCTTTCTAGTCTATTAGCTTTAGGGTTTTTGTTTTCCTATTGAAAACTGTTACTAGCAGATTGCTAGTTGTTAAGATAATTATTCTAGGTTTGTCAAGATAATTATTCTAGGTTTGTCAAAATTGTGATTGGACCATAGGCCCTTTTTTAAACTCATTTCTTTTGCAGTCATTGATGTAATAACCCCTGTATTGCTGCCATACAGGATTTATTATCATTATTTCATCTATTGAATTCTATCTATTTGAATATAGGTATCACAATATCTTCGGAGTAAAAGTTGGGATACGAGGGTAGCTGCTGCTCATGCTATTGGGGCAATTGCTCAGAATGTTAAGCTCACAACTTTGAAGGAATTATTTTCTTGTGTGGAAACAAAGATGTCTGAAGTTGGGATATCTGGTATTGTGGAGGATGTGGTGGCATGGCCTAATTTTCATTCTAAAATTGTAGCAAGTGTTTCATTTACAAGGTTGTCAACGATTTTCACTGCTTTTAACCGTTTTCTTTTAAGCATACATGTATTTGAACAATATGTTTTTGTTTGAATAAACCAAATGTAAATCCGTTTTTGCCCTTTTGAATTAAAACAGCTTTGACCTCAACAAGGTTTTAGAGTTTGGTGCTTTGTTAGCATCTGGAGGACAGGTGATACATCTTCCATCTATTGTTCTTGCAGTCTGATTATTTTTGTATTGGTTTTTGGAAATTACACTAAAGCATGTGTAAATTCAAATTCTCATATCAGTTCTCATGCAGGAGTATGATATTGCAATTGATAATTCCAAGAATCCGAGGGAACGGTTGGCTCGGCAGAAGCAAAATCTTAAACGTCGTTTGGGTTAGTAAATTCGTACTTAAATTGGTTTTTCATAGATCGATACTGCATGTTTTGATGCTGGGTTTATTAATTGGTATAGAAGGGGGCGGCATCTTAGATGTTTATTGAGTTGCAAAAGGGGGTGTGTGCGTGTGTGTTTGGGGTAGAAATTCATTTTATCCCTTATCTCCTCCAGCGTTTGAATGGGTTGGCCAGCCAAATTTCAAAATTTTCACTGATACCTTTTTATTTGTTTGTTTGGTTGTTTTTTTTGGGGGGGGGGGGTTTGAGGGGTTTGGAGGGAGGAATTGGTAGAGAACATTGTGCTTGGATCTTTTAGCTTTTGTAACTTGGGGTGATGTGAAAGGTGTACTAAGTTTAATTTGAGGATACACTTTGCTGTTGTGGGGTTTAATATAGCTCTTCATGGCCTGATATTGCAGTGTTCTACTTTGTAAACTTGGAATGCCACAGATTCTGTGAGTTCTAATTTGAGGATGAGCATAGCTCTTTGAAAGATATGGTCTAATGTGTTTGTTGTTTGCACCTAGGTAGGCAAAGGCACTTTAGCTCTATACCTGGTGGATCTTTATTAGTGTTAGACCTATGAAAACTTATGTTAGGCACAAATATAAAGAGGCATGGGCTGTTTAGTAATTTTAGGGGCAGGGGTAATTTAGTAATTTTATTATTAATTAGGGTTCAGCTATAAATAGAGATTATGGAGTCATTTAGGGTTATGTTGAGTTTTGTCTGGTATTAGGAACCATTAGGGGTTTTGGGAGAGATTGACCTACCTCTCGAATTGTAGGTCGAATTGTTTGTTTTCTTTTGGTTTAATCAATAAAATTCAGCCCTAATTTAGCCCTAAGTCCTATCAATTAGCCACTGATAAGGTTCTGCTATTGTACTGGCCTTAATTTTGTAGAAGTTAAGCTCACTTTGGTGATTTTATTTCGCCCGGCCAAGGATCAGGTGATTTTCATTTTCAAACAATGGGCCACAACTTATCAGTATTGGCAATCTGGTTGTTAAAGCTGGGCTACCATCTTTATAGTATCTCTTAGTAAAAAACACACTCTTGTTATACATTATGTCATAGGAATTGGTGGCTCATAGATGTGTTTTATTTGCATGCAAGGGATCCTGGGGTCTTCTCTTGTCTTAGTCTTTTCCTCTGCTTTCTTTCATCACTGATGCCCTAAGTTGGTGCATATCAACCGGTTAAATGAAGTAAGCTTGTGAGTGGAATGCACCGTTGGCTTATTTTCTCTTTGTGAGTTATATAGAAGCAGAGCCTTTTTGGCTTTGAAGTGCCGTGACTTTTAATCCTAAGCAGGTATGAGATAGAATCAGTGGCTGTCAAGTAAAAAGTCTTATCTTATTCTCTAGCTGTCAGCTATTAATGGGCTTTACCTAACACTATAGTAGCTGTGTTAGAAAAAATAAAAAAAATTAAATTTGAAGTGAAACAACTATGTATGGTCGTAGTACTTTGAAGAAGCTTGCTATTAATGCCTGCTGGTTTAAGGAAAAAATGAGTTGTTATGTAGCATATAGCAAGCCAAGGAGTTAAGTGACTTAGTGAGTGGTGATCTTTCAAAATAAGTAATGAATATTAGTCTTTGTTATGATAAAATGAAGTATCTTTATCTTTTAGCTTGTTAGTATCTCATCATAAGATTCAGGTTGCCCCTTTTTTTTAACAATACATTTTTAGAAATGGTGTATTTTCTTTGCATTCAGTATTCACTTTCATGTAGTTTCCTTTTGCCCTTTTTGGATGTAATAGTTGATACTGGCGGTATATATACAATATGTAATAACATGATTTCTTTTCTCAGGTTTGGATGTCTGTGAGCAGTTTTTGGATGTAAATGATATGATCAAAGATGAAGATCTTATTGTTCACAAATTAAATTCCCATGGAAATGGGTTTGACCGTAGATTTTACACTTCTGCATCTGCACGTAATATCCAACGGCTAGTTTCAAGTATGGTTCCGAGTGTCATTTCTAAGAGGCCAAGTGCTAGAGAATTGAATATGTTAAAGAGAAAAGCAAAAATAAGTTCAAAAGACCAATCAAAAAGCTGGTCTGAGGATGGAGATATGGAGGTCCCCCATGCCCAAAATGTGACAACTCCAAAGGGGTCATGTGGGGATTCCTTCAATTCCAATAAGGTATTATAATTTTCTTCCTTTTCTTTTGAATAATACGATGCATAATTCTGATTTTTGCTTTGCATTTTAACACTGAGATCTATATGTGCATATTCTTATAAACCCTTGCTAGTGAATGCGTGGTGTACTTTTTCCCATTTCCTTTTCTTATATTTAAGTATTTGGCTCAATATCATTATGATGCCTTTTGATTCAGGCAGATGCTGTTCTTGATGAGGACAGCTCAGAGCATGAGGGAGATGGGCTTTGGCCTTTCCGTAGTTTTGTTGAGCAACTCATCCTTGATATGTTTGATCCTGGTAAGTTTTCAATGCATTTGGTTAGGTTTAGAACCTTCTTTTTGGCTTTTCAGCCAATTGATAGCCCTGTGAATATTTATTTCCAGTTTGGGAGGTTCGCCACGGGAGTGTTATGGCTTTAAGAGAAATTTTAACCCATCATGGTGCTTCTGCTGGAGTGTTTATGCCTGAGTTGGGTCCAGATGGAGCACTAAATGTTGAATTTAAAGACAAAGACTCAATTACAATGAAGAGAGAGAGAGAAATTGATTTGAACATGCAAGTTCCAGCTGATGAGCCAGAACCCCTTCTAAAAAAGATGAAGTTTGAAGATGCATCCCCTCCCTTGATGGATACGATGGTGTCTCCTGTGAATTGTGATGGCTGTAATATCAGCATACAGGTTGACGGTAGTGGTTGCAATCTACCTGCAGGGTCAGTCAATGGGCAACTTGATCTTAGCTCTGTTAAGGTGGAGCCAGAATCTAATCTTGATGGTTTATCCCATCCATCCAAAGAAGCTATTGACATATTAGAGCCAAGGGGACAATCTGCGGAGAAGGGGGACTTTCTAAATTCTGAAACCCTGAAAAGTCTTCCTGTAAACAGTGAGCTTGTGAACTGGTTGAAACTAGCTAGGCATTCTTGGCAGAAGAACTGTGAATTTCTTCAAGATTGTGCAATTCGTTTCTTATGTATATTATCACTGGACCGGTATGGCTCTACGTATTCTTTTCAAGTCCATTTCCTTCTTAATTTATAATGAACAGCAATCCTCCTCCTCATTTCTGTATCCTTATTTTTGACTGTGTAATTTTTGTCTTGCAGTTTTGGAGATTATGTATCTGATCAGGTTGTTGCTCCTGTAAGGGAAACCTGTGCCCAAGCTTTAGGTGCTGCTTTTAAGTATATGCATCCTTCCTTAGTTTATGAGACATTGTATATCTTGTTGCAAATGCAGGTAAATGTCCTGTAAGTACATTCTATTAGTCCATCACTTCTGAGACACTTGGTTCACTGTATTCTCCTTGCTGCTTGGTGACTATATGCTCTGCAATTTATTTGTGTTCAGCGTAGACCAGAATGGGAAATTCGTCATGGTAGCCTTTTGGGCATCAAGTACTTGGTTGCTGTGCGACAGGTAAAACTGTGTTGGTTAAATCTACCTGGTCTTTATTGTAGAAAATTATTTTTGTTTTTGGTTCATGATATGTACCTATTTGGAAACATTCTTTGGTTTTTTTTCCCCTTAAACCTTATGCATCTTTGGCCTGAAAGCTTTTGCCTTTACGTTGTATGCCTTGCATTCAAGTTGCAGGTCTATTATAAGGTTTCTATTTTTGCTAATGTATGTGGTTCTTTTGTTGACACTAGGAGATGCTGCATGGTCTACTAGGCTATGTTCTGCCTGCATGTAGAGCTGGGTTGGAGGACGCTGATGATGATGTTCGAGCAGTGGCTGCAGATGCTTTAATACCCACTGCAGCTGCTATTGTTGCTTTAGACGGTCAAACATTGCATTCAATTGTTATGCTACTTTGGGATATATTGCTTGATTTGGATGATCTAAGCCCGTCCACTAGTAGGTATACATGCTGGAATCGTTTTGATTCTTTCTTTCTTTTGTTCTCTATTTTTTTGAGGGGTATGTGGAAGGGGCAAATTGAGGGAGAATGATGTCCCATATTAGAAATATGCTAATTATCTATTAATTTTTTTCCTGTGGTATTCTTTGAATATTGGCATTTCTTTTATCTGTTTTTGGTTGGTGGCCTGGCTCTTATTGCCTCGTTTCTCCCCATTTACGAATGAGCTTTCTTATAACGATCCCACTTCTTGCCTCGAGTGTGGATTTTAGCATAGATGAGAAAACTGCAATGTTAAGTTATTGATGGCAGCTTTAATCAGTACTTTTTGATTTTTCTCAAAAAGAGGGGGAAAAATTATTCTTGTAATTAGGCAGCACTCTGAATTTATGGTAGTTTAAATTGATGAAGAGTGAAGTAGACTTTTCTGAAAGGCTCTGATACATTTGCAGTGTGATGAATCTGTTGGCGGAAATCTACTCGCAGGAGGAGATGATTCCTAAAATGGTTGGGGCTACATCTAAACAGGAATTTGATCTAAATGAAGTAGTTCTTGCTGATGATGCTGGAGAAGGAAGAGATTTTCAGGCAAATCCTTACATGTTATCAATGCTGGCCCCTCGATTATGGCCATTTATGAGGCATAGTATAACATCAGTCCGCCATTCAGCTATTCGTACTTTGGTACATAGCTTCTCCCTAGTTTCTCCCATGTTTTCGGTTTTTTCCCTTTTACAAATATTGATCTCCAGTCATGTACAATAATATTAATCCAATAAATGCCTTTTCAACTTATGGGCAAAGTGAAGTTGAGGGATTCCTTCTTTCATTCAGTAGAGATTGAAGATGTCCGTTTAATCTTCATTTTGCTTAACTAAGAGGTGGCTATAACCTGAAAGTTCGGAGTCCGACAGCTCTATAGATTTTGGGATTTTCTTTTTTTTTTCCTGGTAGTTTTGGCTAACTTGAGATTTAAAATGGTGGGTGTTTTGAGTTTTTCTCTTTGGGACTTCTTGTTCTTGTCTTTATGAGATTTTATCCCCTTCCTTTTGTTTTTTTTTCCTGATAGTTATCTACATATTTATCTATTGTTTCTTAGCCCCAAAAAAGGAAAAAGAAATTTTAATATTTGCAATTTTTTAAATTAGAAGACAAAGAAATGTGCAAGCTGCTGCTTTTTCAATTAGTTCTTTTTTGTTCACATGTTTTCTATTTGCAGTATTACACCGCTTTTGATTCTGTTAATGGGAGTTTATAGTGTTGACTGGAGAATTTTATGTGCAGGAGCGACTTCTTGAAGCTGGTTACAAAAGGATGATTGCGGAGTCCTCAGGTGGTTCTTTTTGGCCATCTTTTATTTTGGGTGATACTCTTAGGATTGTTTTTCAGAATCTCCTGCTGGAATCAAATGAAGAAATTCTGCAGTGTTCAGATAGAGTTTGGAGACTGCTTGTTCAGGTGTTTAATCTGATAAGAGTGCATGCGTTTAGTTGATTTCACAATTTTTTTGTTATCTCTTTTGTTCATTTATATATATATATATATATATTTTCCCCAATCCTTTATGGGCACATTTGGTGCATGGGATATAGTTTGGGATTGGATTTTCAAATTTTAAACCAATCCTATGTTTGGTACAAAAAGGAATGAGTTGAGGTAGCTTATCCTAGACCCAGACTTTTATAAGGTAAAGACATTTTTATTTTTTTCTATACTGTTGGGACCCTTTTTGGTAGGACTTATGAGATCTAGGGAAGCTAGAGGTCAAGGGTTCAAGTCCAATGGGATACGTTTAATTTAGGGTGATATGAGGTGCAGTGTTAACTACAAAAGAAAAAAAGGTTGATTGTTGTCCACAGAAATTCAAATTCTGTCTTGCATGTAATCATTGTAATCTTTGTAGATCATCGACAATCTGGAGTTATAAGCGAAAGAATGAAACAAAACAGAAAATAAATAAGTTTTTTTTCCCATTGATTTGACACACATTAATATCTTTAAAGAGCTAGGGTGACGTGGAAAAAGCAGTCCAGTTTCATGGTTGAGTGGCAGAGGTAAAAAAGGAGATGACATGAAGTGTTGACTGTATCATTAAGTTTAGACATAAACCTTAAATAAGAGTGCAAAACTTTCACAAAGAGGTTTGCTTTCTGTATTGATGCAATTTGCTAGGGGTAAAAATAATTTTATTTTGATTATAGAGTTGGATACATCAGTTATCGAGTTGTGTCCATTTTAAAATACACACACAGTATATATAGAGGAAACAGAGTAGAATATTAGAAGGGAATAAATATTACAAAAAGTTATCAAGTTGTGTTAAAACCAATTACTCAAAATCAAGTAGTTTTGCTACGTCACAAACTACCTTTTCTGTATTCTGTGCAGAAATTTCCATAATCTCTATTTCAGTATACTATTCTGTACTTATTTACTCTAATGCTTTGTTTATTAATCAATGGCCAGAGCCCTGTCGGGGACTTGGAAGCTGCTGGTGGTAAATTTATGTCTTCCTGGATAGAACTTGCTACAACGCCTTTTGGTTCATCATTAGATGCTACAAAAATGTTTTGGCCTGTAGCTCTTCCTCGAAAAAGTCATTTTAAAGCAGCAGCAAAAATGAGAGCTGTGATGCTTGAAAATGATTCATCTGGAAGTGTTGATCTTCCACAGGAAAGAAATGGAGATACTTCGACAAACTCGGTTAAGATAACTGTTGGTTCTGACTTGGAAATGTCAGTGACAAATACTCGAGTTGTAACTGCATCAGCATTGGGCATTTTTGCTTCTAAGCTGCATCAAGGTTCTATACAGTTTGTAATTGATCCACTTTGGAATGCCCTTACCTCTTTCTCTGGGGTCCGGCGGCAGGTAGCTACTATTCTTAGTTTGTAGATGTGTAATAGTGCCCTCAATCTCCTCTGTCTATTGTTTAATTGTGTCTCTTCATCAGGTGGCGGCCATGGTTTTGATTTCTTGGTTCAAAGAGATCAAAAGCAAGGAACTTCCTGGATCTCTGGCAGTTTTGCCTAATCTTCCTGGTCATCTCAAACAGTGGTTGTTGGATTTGTTAGCATGCTCTGACCCTACGTACCCCACAAAAGATTCACTTCTTCCCTATGCTGAGCTTTCAAGAACGTATGGCAAGATGCGGAATGAAGCCAGCCAATTACTTCGTGCTATGGAGACATCTGGCATGTTTACAGAAATGTTGTCAGCAAATGAAATTGATGTGGAAAGCTTGAGTGCTGATAATGCAATCGGTTTTGCATCAAAATTGCAGCCGTTAGGCAGCAATAGTGATGGCAGTGAATCTTTGAGTAGGCAAATGCTTGATGATATAGAATCGATAAAACAACGATTGTTGACAACTTCTGGCTATTTAAAATGTGTTCAGGTATGTTGAGGTTGCAATCTTTCAGGACATGCTACATTAGGTTTCTAACTGCCCAAAGTTTAATCCGTATATTCTGTTATTTGAAAAGCCAAATCTCTTGCTGAATTTAGTTGCATTGTAGGTTTGCATGTTGCATTTTATTCTTTTTAGGTTGCTCTTTTGGCAGTTATTTGGATATGTGCTTTAATAATCTCCACAGGGTTTCTGAACTAGCGATGGTGCTACAATTTCCTCTTGAATTTTTGTTTTAGTTTCTTTTTAAGTTTTAGTTTCTTTTTACTGATATTTCTCTTGAAAATGTATATAATATGGAATCCCATCATCCTGCACTGTTGCAAGTGGAAACTCAATCTCAAAGCTGTCCTTTGAATTTTATTGTATTATGGTTGCATATCAGAATGAACTTCCAGGATTCACCTTGTCCATATAATCAAGTAACTGGGATTTTGGTTTGGAGCCAGTAATGGTTACTCTAATTTTAGTTTTATCTATGACGCACCGTTGTACTGCTGGAATGTTTTGCAGAGTAATTTGCATGTTACTGTCTCCGCGTTAGTTGCAGCTGCAGTTGTCTGGATGTCAGAGCTTCCTGCTCGACTAAATCCAATTATTTTACCTCTGATGGCTTCAATCAAAAGAGAGCAGGTATTATTTCTTCTGCATTGATAGTCCATTTTGATGCCACAGAAGTTCCTTTAATCTAATTTATTTTCCGTTGTTTATTCAGGAAGAAAAATTGCAGGAGAAGGCCGCTGAGGCACTTGCAGAACTTATTGCTGATTGTATAGCTCGTAAACCTAGTCCAAATGATAAATTAATCAAGAATATTTGTAGTTTGACATGTATGGATCCTTGTGAGACACCTCAAGCTGCAGCTATGGGTTCCATGGAGATAATTGATGATCAAGATTTTCTCTCCTTTGGTAGCAGTACTGGAAAACAGAAGTCAAGGGCTCACATGCTTGCTGGTGGTGAAGACCGGTCAAGAGTTGAAGGCTTTATTAGCAGGAGAGGGTCTGAGCTTGCATTGAGGCATTTGTGTGGGAAATTTGGTGTTTCATTATTTGATAAGCTGCCCAAACTCTGGGACTGCCTTACTGAAGTTCTTATTCCAGATGGTCCTTCGAATAAAAAGAAAATAATATTAGCCATTGAGTCTGTTAGGGATCCACAGATCTTAATAAATAATATCCAGGTTATTACTGTTCTTGACTTATCATTTATGTATTATATGTTTTTTTGTCGTGCTTTTACAATGCCTTGTAGATTTTGTCACATTATTTTTTTTAGACAGTTTTTTGGTGTTAGGTGAGGATATGAGTTATATATTATGGAACCAATTTTTTTGACTGAAACGGTACAGAATGGAAGCAAATACATCTGTAATATCGCTTCTTAGGAGTCTTAATACTTGTGAATCACTTTTTTTTTTTTCTCTTTCTGGTCGTTTGCCTTTGAATTGGACTAATTCATTTTATTTTATTCCTTTGGTTACCATTGTTTTGGAGGATGTTTTTTATAATGTTGATGGTTAAAAAGGATTTATCTTTCAGAACTTTGTTTTATTGTTGTTACTGTTATTAAGTTATTATCATTTGATCCAGATTTTCACTTTTATATTCAGTGTTCTTCTCCATAGCTATTTTATAGGTTGATATTTTGAGAAAGATTCTAATCTTGATGTATGTAGTAATGCAACTATCTGCTGCTTCTAGCTGCCTCTTTATAGATATACTTTGATATCCATTATCTTGATCTCATTTTGCTTTTTATTTAATTTTATTTATTTGTTTTTTTTTTTTTTTGGGCAGCTGGTACGTTCCATTGCACCAATGCTAGATGAGGCATTAAAACCAGAGCTGCTTACACTTCTTCCATGCATTTTCAAATGTATTTGTCATTATCATGTTGCTGTTAGATTGGCTGCTTCCAGATGTATCACTTCAATGGCTAAATCAATGACCATAAATGTAATGGCAGCTGTAGTAGAAAATGCAATTCCAATGTTAGGGGATATGACCTCTGTTCATGCCAGACAAGGTGCGGCCATGCTTATTAGTTTGCTTGTTCAGGGATTGGGTGCGGAGCTTGTACCATACGCTCCTTTGTTAGTTGTTCCTCTTCTGAGGTGTATGAGTGATTGTGATCAGTCTGTTAGACAGAGCGTGACACGAAGTTTTGCATCTCTTGTACCACTACTTCCTTTAGCAAGGGGTGTTTCACCACCTACTGGACTGACTGAAGGCTTATCTAGAAATGCTGAAGATGCACAGTTCTTGGAGCAGTTACTTGACAATTCCCATATCGATGACTACAAACTCGGCACTGAATTAAAAGTAACCTTGAGGAGGTAATTATTCATTCCTGTTCATGTTTATAGATCAATGTGTTTTAGTTTTTTTCATCTGCCTTTCTTGGCATGGACTTGGTCTATAGTTATGTTGTTAGATTTACATCATTTTGAAGATTCAGTTAGGATTAAATCAGTCTTTTGTGTGGTTGTTTGTTGTGGAGTTATAGTACTTATGCTTGTAAGGAAGAAATCTAGTATTTGCAGTTCTTGCCTATTGAGTTTTATTACATAATGGTTGCTAATGCCTGTGGTTTTATGAATCCTAAACATTTTAGGATGAGCAAGAGTCAAGACTACAAATATGAATATGTTCGTGTAGATTATTAGAGTATACGAATGGAATATTTAATTGGTTAATCATTTAAGGCATGGATGCATGGTATTCCTTTTTCACCCTTCTCTCATCTTAATGTGTTCTTCCCTTTTCTTCTTCTTCTTCTCTCTCTCTCTCATTTTTTTTTTCCTGTTTGTTTTATTCTAATGTTATACCTCTCACTACCATTTTGACAGCAACTAATTTCTTTATAATTCTTCAGGTTTCATAATGAAAAATTGTCTTTTCACCAGCAAACCTAAATTTTCTCTTTATGTATATTTAATTGTCTTGTATCTTAGACATTCGTGCTGGTGATCAACTTCTTAACTAGGATTTAAGTCAAACCAAAAGTTAACACTTTTAGATCATCGGTATAAATTGATTTCTTTTACAGTGAGCAAGCGTAGCAGAACATTTTCACCTTTTTCCTGAATGCTTGCATTTGCTTTTCACCTGGATAATGGTTTACTTGGCACTATCAGGTACCAACAGGAAGGTATAAACTGGTTGGCATTTCTGAAACGTTTCAAGCTTCATGGAATCTTATGTGATGATATGGGGCTGGGAAAGACACTCCAAGCTTCGGCGATTGTAGCATCTGACATTGCAGAGCGGCGTGCTTCAAACAGTATTGAGGAGATTCATCCATCTTTAATTATTTGCCCCTCAACTCTTGTTGGACACTGGGCATTTGAAATAGAGAAGTTCATTGATGTTTCTTTAATGAGTACTCTCCAATACGTTGGTTCAGCCCAAGATCGCATTGCTCTTAGAGAACAATTTGATAAGCATAATGTCATCATTACATCATATGATGTGGTACGTAAAGATGCTGATTATCTTGGACAATTACTTTGGAATTACTGTATTCTTGACGAGGGGCATATCATCAAGAACTCCAAGTCTAAAATTACAGTTGCAGTAAAGCAGCTGAAAGCAGCACACCGACTAATACTTAGTGGAACACCCATTCAGGTAGATTTGAATATAAGAATTCACAAGAAATTATTTAATTTTAGTATGCCTAACAAGTTGTTTAGACTTCCCATTCAGGTAGATTTGAATGTAAGAATTCACAAGAAATTATGTAATTTTAGTATGCCTAACAAGTTGTTTATACTTTCTTGCAGAATAACATCACAGATTTGTGGTCCCTTTTTGATTTTCTAATGCCAGGGTTTCTTGGAACTGAGAGACAAGTATGTGTTCTGCCCTCTGATTTTCAGTTATCTGGCATCGCATTTTGTTACAGATTTCCTTCATGTCTCGAAGTATTGAGCAGTCTCAACTTTTAGGTTCTTCTTATTAATGTAGTTGTCTCATGGTTGTTCAACTGTTGATTTGGTGGTGTTATATTGGCAGTTCCAAGCTACTTATGGGAAGCCATTAGTGGCGGCTAGAGATTCTAAATGTTCTGCCAAAGATGCTGAAGCTGGGGTACTTGCCATGGAAGCATTGCATAAGCAGGTAAACTTCTTCTTCTTCTTCTATATATCTATATATATAATTTCCTTCTGGAAGCAATCATATTTTCACCACTGACTGTGGTTCGTCTTTTACAGGTCATGCCGTTCCTACTCCGTCGGACAAAAGATGAAGTTCTTTCTGACCTTCCAGAAAAGATAATTCAGGACAGATACTGTGAACTGAGTGCTGTCCAATTAAAACTTTATGAAAAGTTTTCTGGTTCGCAAGCAAAACAAGAAATTTCTAGCATGGTAAAAGTTGATGAGTCTGCAGATAAAGGAGAAGGGAATAATGTCTCAACAAAAGCATCTACGCATGTTTTCCAAGTAAAGTGATTACTTGTTTTAGCTCACTCTGTGAAAGCAAATCAGTAGCTAATATGTGTCCTGTCTGTCTTTCATGTTCCAGGCACTGCAGTACTTGCTAAAACTTTGTAGTCATCCATTGCTTGTACTTGGGGACAAGATTCCTGAATCACTTTTATGCCATTTGTCAGAACTCTTTCCAGGAAGTTCTGACATCGTTTCTGAACTACATAAACTTCATCACTCTCCCAAATTAGTTGCTCTTCAGGAGATAATGGAGGAGTGTGGAATAGGCGTGGATGGTTCTAGTTCTGAAAATGCTGTTAATGTTGGCCAGCACAGAGTTTTGATATTTGCTCAGCATAAAGTAATCCTTTCTTGTTGTTCAACTTATTTTTCATTTGTTTTATATTTTCTATATATATAATCTATTGTACTAACAATGATATTGCATGTAGGCCTTTCTGGACATTATTGAAAGAGACTTGTTTCAGACCCATATGAAGAGGTGAGTCTCTTAATATCGATTTCAATTTGTTGTCGACCCATAGCTTGGTTATATACATTTCTCTAATTATTATGCTCATTTTTTATTAGAAGTTAAGATAGCTTTATTATAAGTATCAAAGCTCACAAATGCATTGCCTTGGTTACATCTGTCGGTTAAAAATACATATTCCATTGGAGTGTGTGTTTTTCTTGTCTTTCACCTTATCCCTTATTTTATCGAAGTAAGGGATTCTTTATTGGAAAATTACTCTTCTAATGCATTGGAGTTCTTTTTTTTGTTTAACTCCTTTTTTTGTCTTAGTGGAGGTATTTATTTTGTTGGCACTAGGAAAATAAATTGGCTTTTTGGATTGTCGTGAACTTGTGTATTTTGATTTACTTAAATTATGCTAATATTGAGTTTTCACCTCATTTAATCAATCTGCAATGGGTACATTTAGAAAGGTTTAATATTTTTGTTGTTGCTAATATTTTACATGTGGCCTTGTAACAGTGTGACCTACCTACGGCTAGATGGATCGGTTGAACCAGAAAGACGTTTTGATATAGTGAAGGCTTTTAATTCGGACCCTACTATTGATGCACTGCTTCTTACAACGCATGGTAGGTTTCTTCTTGTTTGCTGAGTTGGCTGGTCCTAACATGTACTGAAATTATGCCTCTCTTTGCAGTTGGTGGCCTGGGATTGAACCTGACTTCTGCTGACACCCTTGTTTTCATGGAGCATGACTGGAATCCTATGCGGGACCATCAGGTAGTTAATGTTTATGTTGCTGTCTTTATGTTGTTTCATTTGCATTCCACCATGTCTTGTCTTTTCTTGTCTTGTCTAAGCTGAGTGGAAATTTATTTAAAGTTTCAGAACTTACTATCTCCTCACAAAATTGATGATTAATTCTGAGTATTCTTGATCATAAGTGATGAAAATCTCTATTTCATTATATCTATTTTAGATTTGTAGATTCCATAATATTTGCATGTTTTGATGTAGTGGTCATTTTACCCATTGGATGTTTATTAATTAAAAAAAAAAAATATCTAAAGCAGGCCATTCGAGTAATTTGAATTGTTATTTCAAATGTTGGTACAAATTTATATTAAAATTTATTGACAAGTCAGCATTTTTAGCAGTGGTCCATTGAAGATGATTTATTTACATGAATCTGAAAGAGTAAACAGTAGCATTATTATGTTAGCAAGCATGCTCATTTAGTTTAGTTTATTCTGGTTTGACCTTTCATGACTGTAATTGTACGTTGCTTAAATATTCTATAGAGATTGTAAATTATCGTCTCAGAGGAAAAGGGAATGTGTATAAAATAATTTAGACCATGAAGCTGTGGTTGTTCCAGTGTTCCTTTCTCTCCCCCTTGCATTTTTTTTTTCTTTTCTCTGTATTCCATTATACTTTATTGGATGGTGCATCTAAGATCAAGCATTTTGCATCTGCGGTGGGATCAAACTTGTAGGCAATGGACAGAGCACACAGATTAGGGCAGAAAAAGGTCGTACATGTCCATCGTCTCATAATGCGCGGCACACTGGAAGAGAAAGTTATGAGCCTCCAACGGTTTAAAGTTTCTATTGCAAATACCGTAATTAATGCAGAGAATGCCAGTATGAAAACGATGAATACTGACCAGTTGCTTGATTTATTCGCATCTGCGGAAATGCCTAAAAAGGTACTTGCTGACAGCTGTTTCTTATGTTTTCTTTTCCATGCACTTCAGCCAACTGCATGCGGTTCTATAATAATTGAGAAGACAACGTAAAAAGAGTACACTGAAGAGAGTACACTGAAGAGAGTACAACTTGAGCATTTGTTTTCGATATGCGTTTTTTTCAATTTCTTAAATTTTATGGATGATGTTAATTATAATCTGGCATTTGACTGACTGACTAAGCAGGGTGGTGGCGTATCAAAGCTCTCTGATGTTGATGGAGATCCAAAATTAATGGGCACGGGAAAGGGATTGAAGGCTATTCTTGGTGGACTGGAAGAGCTATGGGATCAATCACAGTACACCGAAGAATACAACTTGAGCCAGTTTTTAGCAAAGCTCAACAGCTGAACCCGGCTGCTCGGCTGTACATATTGTACATATCATCAGGTTTAGAATCCAAAATTTTGATATTTATTAGGTGTAGCCTTTCTTTTTTGTTCCCCCCCTTCTCTCCTTTTCATCCCATGAATAATTGTTTTTTATTTCAGTTTTGGCGATTCTTCTTGCCCCATTTTTTGCTTTTCCTCCATTTTATCCTCCTCAGCAGTAGAGAGGACGGTTTTGGATTGCGAGAACCTGACTTCGAGGGGGTTGAAAAAAAAAAATTGACTTACGATATTGTGGAGGGAGAGAGAATTGTAAATTTCGGATTCTCTGTATATACACAATACAATATAATGCAAATTAGCCTCGTTTCATTTATATCATCATTTAAATTATATACATATATATAAAAGAAAAAAGAAATTATTTCGCCGAATTAGCTTGTTCGCGCTTCATAGAAGCACTTCACTTGAAGCGGAGCTGGGAATTTGCTGTTATGTGCTTATTAGAGTTGGTTCATTGCTTTTTTTGGTGCTATTCACCTAATAAATTCAAAAGGAAAAGTGGGTAGGTGAACAACATAATTACACTTTGAACAAGGAGCACCCTATCTTACGTTCAACGTAAGCTACAATCACACAGCAATAATGGTGACGTTCAACGTAAGGTATTACTACAGTGCTGTCTGTGGTGGTATCTTACGTTGAACGTAAGGTAGGAGAACTCTTTGAACAAATGCGTAAATTTCACTACTATTACTGTGTGTGGTAGTAACTTACGTTGAACGTAAGATAGGAGAATTTTTTGAACAAATGTGTAAATTTGCAGTACAGATTTAGTTATAATCGGGTTTAGTGTCTTTTATAATCCTCTTGCTGTAATTAACCGATACTAGAATAATTTTTTATTAAAAAAAAAAAACTACAGTAGTACAATAGCTAGAATTAGGTACCTTTTTTTCCTTTTGGGAATTCCCCAAAACGACATGAAAAAGAAGTGAACCGTTCCCCACTGAGAATAAAATAATTGAAAAAAACAAAAAAAAGGCACAAGGGAATCATTTTCTCTGTTATTTTTCCAGCTTCAAAGGTTTGGGGGAAAAATAAAAGCGAAAAAGTTGGTTTAGTTATATTTTAAGTTGTGTGTCCGTATATTTTTTGTATTTTTAAAAATATTTTAAAATATTTTTATCATTACTCTCTCATAATAATGTGTCTTTTTTAGACATTAATAAAAAAAATTAAGTTATCAATATAATACTAAAAAATTAAATAGAAACAAAAAATATATATATTATTTCTTTTGGACATGAATGTCCAAAAAAAAAAGAAAATATTATTGTTAATGGATAATCAGGGACGTAGCCAGTATAGGATTAGGTGAGGTATAGGCCCGGCTTTAAAAATTTTTTTGATGATGATATTAAAAAAATTGTATTTTATTTGTTATTTATGAAAAATGCCCCACCTGAATTGTAAAATTTGAAAATGACTCTACTAATTTTAAAATATTTCATATTGTTCCTAGTTTAAATATCTAATTCTAAATAATTTAATTAGTTATTAATATTTCATGAAACTTGATTAAAGACACGAGAAAAAAAATTAAAATAAAAAATAATCATAACAAAATATTAGTATAATAGTTAATGGACTGGTCTTTAATATTTTTATTTTTTATTCAAACAAAATCAATTATTTGGTCGTCCAATATTAACCCATAAGTTGTAAGTTTACCTAATTCTAATTTTTAATTTTCTTATTAATCTTTTATCTAGTTTTAAAATCTATAATTTATCATGCATTCATGTTTGCTCTGTGTGTTGCAATATATGAATATTTTTGTTATTATTAACAGATTTTAAGAGCAAGTTAAGTAATAACATAATCTTATATATTGAAAAATATATTTTGGCTTATATTAATAATGAAACCATCATATATTATTTTCAACTTATAAAATTCCATTGAGGAGTTTTCAACGAGAACAATTGTAATAAGTAAAATTATTATCAATGAATATTATAGCTGTAATGTTATATATTGCTATCTAAAATAATAGAAGTGTATTATAATTTAAATAAGGTTTTCAATTAGATGCATGTATAAAGAGTATGATTGTGCATGTGGCAAGCTCCCATTTAGAGTTTGTGGGGCCCATAACACAGTTTTTCAAATGAACACTTACCACACGCACAGTCGCACATTCGAGTCATGTTTGATTTCAAATGTGCCTCAGCTCAATCAAAATCACGGCTACATTCCTGAGGGTAATATTATAAAAGTAAGTCAAAAAGAACAAAAAATAACAGTAGGGTTATCAATAATTTAACGACATGAATGTTAAAAATACATGAATTAGATGAGTTGTGACCTCTTTTCAAAAAAAAAAAAAAAATGAGTTATGACCTCAAAATATAGAAATTAAATGAGTTTTTACCCAAAATCATTTTTTATATTTTGTATGTTTCATAAAAAAGTGTTATAATGAATGTTCATATTTTGAGAAGAAAAATTTTACAAAAATTCCTTAACTATTAGGAATTTTGAGAATTTAACAATGTTCATTTACGGTAAATGCATTTGTTACATCCCGTATCATTTAATTTGTTATTCCACATATATCCTTTAAAATAAAAAAATAAAAACATAAGAGTCGGCATCATGGCATGCCTGTCTCACCAACACCAAAGACTTATTATTGTTGTTTGGACAAAAGACTTTATTATTTATTTATTTATAAATAAAGGATTAATATACCCTGAACGTTTAAAAAAATAAACAAAAAATTCTTTAATATTAAAAAAAAAAGACATTTAAACCTTACCTTATTAATAAATTCAGTTTGTTCAAGTAATTAAAAAGATTAAAATGATACATTTCTTTATTAATAGCTAGTAAATTTACCTAAAAACCCTCTTCCAAATTACCAACTTAAAACACTAAATTCAATGATGAAATTGGAAATTCAATAAAAAAATCTCAAACCTTAACAGAATTCCAATCCGTCCCAATTTTGTTCCAGTTTCTAACATCATCTTCGTCAAGCAAAATTCCAGTGGAATTTTGAAAATCTCCGTCCAACATATATGTAAAGAATGGACAGCAAGGGAAATATCTTTCTTTCCTTTTCTCAGGAGGTTCTAGTTCCTGAAACCTTTCCCATCCCTTATCCCAATCATAGTGTTCCAGTTGTTTTCAGGATCAGATGCTGCTACTGAGGCTTCTTCATCTCTTATTGTAAAAAGCCGCTCTACAGAAGAAAATTCCAATCCAATTCTCACAAACAAGGGTATGTTCATAATTTTACTAACAATTTATGGGAAAAATAAACAAGTCAATATATTGACTTGTATATTAGAACTTAGAAGGAAATAATGGTAATTATAAGTTGGAAATATATTTTTTATTAATATTAACAGAATTAATTAATAAATTAAAGTTTAAATGTCTTTTTTAAAATTCCTTTTACTTATTACGCTATTTACCGATCGTACAGATGACATAAACCTTTGATTATTTAAAAGGACAAAGCAAGTTTTTTAATAATATCTTAAGTTGATTAAAGAGAAGCAGTTATAAGACTTTAGTTGAATTTCATGCACATAAATTCATTGAGAGTTAACAGCAGTCAGTCGAACGAAAAGAAAGCAGACAGACAGATAAAACAGAGAGAGACTGAGAAAAGATGGGGAAAAAAACAGAGGAAAACAGAGTGAGAGTGTCTGCTTGATCATACGTGTATATAAATAGGTGCTGTCCAGGTCTGAGGTGGATACATGAAGAAAAAGAAAGTTTCGGGAAAATCATAGGAGGGGGCAAAAAATGGCTCTGCACCTAAACACACTCTCCTTCTTCGTATCCAAAAAGCTTCCTTATTCTCAATCTCACGGAAGGAGCATCACCAGAATCAGATCATCTCGTCCAGCGTTGATGCGCTCTACTCTTGCTGCCAAGACTAAGTAAGCTTATACATTTATTTTAAATTATTATTATGCTCTTCGTCATCATTTTTGTACATAGAACAAGGGTGCATTTGGGATTAATGTGTAATAACTGGGCTGCTAAAATCTACCTGATAAGGTGTTTTGTTATAATTTTTATTTCATATTAAAAAATTAATTTTCTAAATACCATCCGCTCCTACTCTAAAGTTATGGTTTTTACACCACAGCAGCTGTAGTCTAAAGTTATAATAGTTTTACTACCAAACGCACCTCGAGTTGCTCTCTGCTAAGTGTGGGATGGCGTGTCGTCTTAAACGTTAATCTCTGGCGCGTGTGGTGGCCGCTGCATTTGGTGGGCGTGCGTCTTCAATTTTTAGGTGGGCGGCATGCAGCCTCGTCTTGGTGCCGTCGTGTCTTGAGTGGGCCGTCTTTAATTTTTTTTGTATGGCGTCTTTGGCGCGTCTTGGCGTCTTTATTCAATTTTTGTGCCAAGATTTTTTTTCACCACCCTACTAATAATAATAATAATAACAACAATAACAACAACAATAACAATAATTATAATAAATTCATAATCATATTAATATTAACATTTTATTATTAGTTTATCACAATTTCACAACTATATATTTAATTTCAAAATAACTAATAATTTATAAGACAACAATACATAAATTTAATTAAATTTAATTCCATAGATCTTAATTAAAATTAAAAATACAATCCTCAAATAAAGTGTGCTTATTACGTGCCTTTCTACCATCTCTAATCGCGCCGCTTTTAAAGCCCGCGTCTAAACGCGCGTGCCGTGCCGCGTCTTTGTCAGCTGCGTTGACGTCTTGAAATTGTTTTGCATAAATACAGGCTGTGACGTGATCAGTTAATAATTTTTTTTTGAAGGACATGCGTGGTTATATATGTTACCATAATTTACCAGCTGATGTTGCATGCTGTGTGATTCAATTAGAACATAACTGAGATACCATGCACGCCAGTTTCTGATTTTCTAATTTGGTTATGTTGACGTGCTTGGAGCGACTGGAGCTCTCTCAGCATGCAGCAACAATTGGTTCACACAAGTCACGTATATTGACCAGATGATTGAAGGACCAACGAAAAGTATGGCCTAAAAAATAGATTTGGCCATCAAGATTGCGCATGATAAAACAATTCATATTAGACTATTAGCGCGTTGAATGAAAATTAAACAAACCAAAAGAGGCCAAAAAATGATGGCTGTGAGTCTGCAAACAGTCAACTTTATGTCCCAGCAGCTACCTTCTCAGTCCCACTGCATCACATCTCCTGGATTCTTGATGCTCTCTTCTTTTTACACAAAAACCGTGTAAGCCTTCTTAATTTTTTCAGTTAAATTTGGTATCGTATATGGTAGTTAATCGATTAATCTGTATATAGAGTATTTCCAGGCAAGATCTCAGTTTGCTTAGTTGGGTCTTTGTCTTTTTGGGTTCACTTACACTCAGTCTTCCTTTGTGTTGACTAATCGGAAATTAAAGTTGTGAACTCAAAATGATTCTTCAATTGGTGATCATCATCACAGGGACGTCGTGACGCATTCCATGGCACCAGAAAAGGTTGAAATATTCAGATCATTGGAGACTTGGGCTGAGCACAACGTTTTGATTCACCTGAAACCTGTCGACAAAAGTTGGCAGCCAACCGATTTTCTGCCAGAATCTGAAACATCAGAAGGATTCTATGAACAGGTCAAGGAGCTGAGAGAAAGATGCAAGCAACTCCCCGCTGAACATTTCGTTGCGTTGGTTGGGGAAATGATCACAGAAGAAGCTCTGCCAACTTACCAAACAATGCTCAACACTCTGGATGGTGTTAGGGATGAGACTGGTGCAAGCCTCACTTCTTGGGCAACCTGGATTAGGGCTTGGACGGCTGAAGAAAACAGACATGGTGACCTTCTCAATAAGTATCTTTACCTCTCTGGCCGTGTAGACATGAAGCAAATTGAGAAGTCTATTCAGTATCTTATCCGCTCAGGAATGATAACATCTATCAATCTTTCTTTACTTCCTTAGTATCTTACTCTTAATTAAAGAGTAAATACTTACTTTCTTAGTCCTTAAAGATTTAGGCCAATTACCTACTTCGTTCTCTTATTTTGAAAAAACTATCCTAACATTTCTATGTTACTTCCATTTTTGTAGATTTCAATGAAAAATAATATGCAATCAGGATATTTTGGGCTTTTTCAAAAAAAAAAAAAAAAACAAAAACAAACTAGCTAATTGGGTTAAACTCTACGAACAAATCGTTAAAAAAAAATTATGAATTAAAAGAGAATTTCATGTACTCATTTTGTGTAAATCCAAAATATCACTACTGTTTATATATATTTACTAAATTATTCTCTACGTTTAACTTGGCGAAATGTTAGCAATATTTTGAGTAATTTTTTTTTTTTTAATGACTGATGTAAAATGTAAGGATTAAAGGCGATCAAATTTACCCATATATTTTTTAATTTTTAAATGTTGAATTTTGGTGTAACCTAGGACCCTAAATTTGAAGACAATCCGTACAACGGGTTCGTCTACACGTCATTCCAAGAGAGAGCAACATTCATATCACATGGCAACACAGCGAGGCTAGTCAAGGAGCATGGGGACATGAAGCTGGCACAAATATGCGGCACCATTGCCTCCGATGAGAAACGCCATGAAACTGCCTACACAAAGATTGTTGAAAAGCTCTTTGAAATCGATCCGGACGACACCATCTTAGCTTTAGCAGGCATGATGAAGAAAAGGTTCAGAATGCCGGGACATTTTATGTATGATGGGCAAGATGATAAGATTTTTGATCACTTCGCAGCTGCTACACAAAAGCTTGGAGTGTACACTGGCCAGGACTCTGCTGATATCTTGGAGTTTCTGATTGAGAGATGGCAAGTGGAGAAGTTGATAGGTCTCACAAGTGAAGGGCGCAAAGCTCAGGATTTTGCGTGTGGATTGCCTTCGAGGATTAGAAGAATATTGGAGAATAAAGCTCTGGTAGACACGGCTAAGAAAGGAGGCAGTGCTGTTCCTTTCGGATGGGTTTTTGGCCAGGAGACAATGATTTAATGAAGGGCAGCTTATAGCTATATTTGATGGCTAATAAATTAATAACAGCCAAAGCTTGCTACTTTGTAATGTTAAACATTTGCATGAACACTTAACTTCAATTTTGTTTAAAGCAAGCACTTAGTTTATAACAATAGAGATAGAGGAATAGGGAGTGCCATGGAGGTGGCAATTGCTTTAAAAAAAAAAAAAATGAAACACCACGGTATATAAGACCAAAATTGAAGACACCCCACTTAGAATTAAGAAGAAGAGTTATTATTATTATTTTTTAAATAAATTGCCGAGTGAAATAAGGACAATTCGCAATTCAATCCTTGCACAACCGCTTATATTTTCGTCCCAAAAATACCATCTATAAGTAAAGGTAAATGCAAGCAATTGAATGTCTCAATCAATGACGGGGATATAACGTCTTTAATATTTGGGGTCTTGCTAACGGAAAAGGATCCTCTCCTGATCTGATCTTATCTGAGCTTTTTAAGATCTCCTGCCATGTGTATTTTAGTGGTAGTGTATGGGTAAGATTCAACTTCTTTTATTTTTTTATTTATTAACTACCAATCAACAAATGAGATATTTGCTCAGGACATGATCAGATCAGGAGAGGATCCTGATCCCTTGCTAACTTACTGCTCATGTAAGTTACGGCCCATAAAATACATGCGTTGTTGGCTAGTTTCATGAAGATAGTTGCTGTCACGTACCACTAAGTAGCCTATTTTGTTAGTAATAAAAAGAAATATCTAAAATTTGAATAAATTAAACTTGAACCTAATTTGTTTGATTATTGCGAGAGGAAGACAATATTCTCATAATCAAATAGTGTACTTTTTTAGTAACCATAACATATGTAATTGAATTTAATATAATCACCACTTATAATTTAAGGGTATTCAAAATTCAATTCGATTTGTTTAATCCGTCTGATTTGTAAAAATTTGATCCATGAATTGGATTGGATTGAAAATTTAAAAATCCATAGTCAGTGGATTAGATATGTATTTACTTTTGTAAATTCACAAAAATTCGGGAATTCATAAAAAAAATATTTATTTAATAAAAAAATTAAACTTATAAATATGATATTATACTTATTAATAAATAAATAAGTTAAAATATAGTTATATTAATACCATATTATATTTTATTCGATAATAATATAAAATAAATAATTAAATAAAAATACAGCTTTTTAAGTAGTTAATTTTCATGTAGTGATATAAATAAATGAGATTTTTTTTTTGGTCTGTTATATTTTGAGACTTTGAATGTATTTTATATGTTTATTTAAATTTTATTTAATTTTGAATTTAATCAGTAATAAAATCATTTTTATATTACTTTTTTTATTTAGTTAGTTCATGAATATGACATGATTAAAAATTTTTAGCCCGCAAACCAATCTACAGAATGGTGAATTGGGTCAAATCCGCATCCGATCCGCACACGTATGGATTGAATTTTGATTGAATTTCACCCATCCGTGGATTGAATTGGATTGGATTAAAAAATTATAATTTATAAAATTATGGATCAGATATAAATTGATATCCAATCTGTAAAATCCGATCCGTAGACAATCCTTACTTATATGGTGATTTTTTAAAATAAAAATATATATGTCTTAAAATTATTTATTTATTATATGATTAATATAATATCTCTAATGTATTTTAAAATTTCAAGGAATAGGACATGCTTCACGTGATGGCTACACCACAATTGATCACTTGAATTATAAAGATAGGCTTGGAGAAGAAATAAAACACCTTTTTTTTGTTATATTTTATTCACCTCATAATCATTATATTTAGAGTGCTTTACAGGAAACACGATAAGCCAAGAATGAGATCAAGCCTAGCACAATAGTTATCTTTATCTTGATGTTGATAAATGCATAAGTAAAAGCTTGAATTGATGATAAGCTAAGAGACAATGCTGTCCACATTAAACTTTCAGAACACTAACTAATGCCAAGTATGCTGTCATGTCATCTAACATAACAGCATTCGCATTACTCACGTGTGTAGCTTTACTACAATATTTTCATCATGCCCCCTCAAGCGTAATTTTCTGGGAAGAATATGTAGCTTGTCTCACAACCGTTGAAACTTATTAGTAGGAAGTCCCTTTGTGAATGTCTGCAGGTTGATATTCAGTAAGGACATATCTAACTTATGTTCGATTTATTTTTCACATTTTGTGGATTGACATAAATCATTTTAATTATTTTTTATATTTTACTAAATTAATACGTGACTAATATCGAATATTAAAGAGTAATTTTGACAGACTCATTTATTAAGTGATCAAATATTATGTTAATGAGTTTGATTTTGACATACCTTATACAGTAGTATATTATGAATAAGTATAACCTTTAATTGTGTTATTTTAGTTCATAATGGGATGAACAAATTTGTACTAACACGTGAGACAGTCCCTACACTCAGCCACAATATTTAAGTAACTTCAGCCCATTGGGAGTTAACTGTTGAGAAAATTGAGGCAAGAGTGTAGTGCACAGTCTCTCTCTCTTTCTCTCTTCGATTTCTTCGTATGTGTGCACAGTGAATTTGAAATAATCTAAATCTTGAGCTGAATGAAGAATTCAGGAGTTAGATCAAAGTTATGAACTCAAAGCTCTATAATGTTTCATGTTTCGATTCAGAATCAAGGTAAATCTCAAAATTTAATATTTACATGTATTTACTTGGAAATACAAAATTAAGGGCATAAAATTCATTTTTATTTCATCAATTGGTATCAAAGCTCAAGGTTATGCATTTCCTTATAAGCCATGGTTGATTTGTTGATGAATCTCACTCATGGAAATTTTCTTCTAATTTCAAATTTTTCGAATTCTTTGAATTTTGGCATATTTGTGCAAATTAATGTTAAATAATACATGAGTGATGATTTTAGAGCAAAAATATAATTTTTTCATAATTTTTTGATGGCCAAAATTGGGATGAGCTGAATAAGGTTACTGTAGCACTACTTAGCACCACTGTAGACGTCGGGAGGTTGAACATGAAGTTGTAGGGATAATATCATTTGGATCCCTAAGCTTTATAAAGTTTCAGTATGGCCTAATATTTGGAAAATAATTGCATTTAGAAATTCTGATTTGATTCTCAATTTTACAAATTGTTCAAACGGGTCCTTGACCTATGGTTAACGTGACAAAATATCATTGTTGTCCCTGATATTTTAATAAATACTATTGAGGCCTAATAACTTATTTTATTTTATTTACAGTTTGGGCCAAAAGTTTTGATATTAAAATATCAGGGACATCAATGATATTTTGTCACGTTGACCATAGGTCAAGGACCCGTTTGAACAATTTATAAAATTCTGAATCAAATCAGAATTTCTAAATACAATTATTTTCCAAATTTTGGGGCATCAAAATTGGGATGAGCTGAATAAGGTTATTGTAGCACTACTGTAGCACCACTGTAGACGTCGAAAAGTTGAAGATGAAGTTGTAGGGATAATATCGTTTGGATCTCTAAGCTTTATAAAGTTTCGGTATGGCCCAATATTTGGAAAATAATTACATTTAGAAATTCTGATTTGATTCAGAATTTTGTAAATTATTCAAACGGGTCCTTGACCTATGGTCAACGTGACAAAATATCATTGTTGTCCCTGATATTTTAATAAATGCTATTGAGGCCCAATAACTTATTGATGGCCAAAATTGGGATGAGCTGAATAAGGTTACTGTAGCACCAATATAGACATCGCGAGGTTGAAGATTAAGTTGTAGGGATAATATCATTTAGATCCTTAAGCTTTATAAAATTTCAGTATGGCCCAATATTTGGAAAATAATTGCATTTAGATTTGATTGATTTTTTTGTTCAACGTCCTTGACCTATGGTCAACGTGATAAAATATCATTGATGTCCCTGATACTTTAATAAATGCTATTGAGGCCCAATAACTTATTTTATTTTATTTACAGTTTGACCCAAAAGTTTTGATATTAAAATATCAGGGACATCAATGATATTTTGTCACGTTGATCATAGGTCAAGGACCCGTTTGAATAATTTGTAAAATGCTGAATCAAATCAGAATTTCTAAAATACAATTATTTTCCAAATTTTGGGCCATCAAAATTGGGATGAGCTGAATAAGGTTATTGTAGCACTACTGTAGCACCACTGTAGACGTGTTGAAGATGAAGTTGTAGGGATAATATCGTTTGGATCCCTAAGCTTTATAAAGTTTCGGTATGACCCAATATTTGGAAAATAATTACATTTAGAAATTCTGATTTGATTCAGAATTTTGTAAATTATTCAAATGAGTCCTTGACCTATGGTCAACGTGACAAAATATCTTTGCTGTCCCTAATATTTTAATAAATGCTATTGAGGCCCAATAACTTATTGATGGCCAAAATTGGGATGAGCTGAATAAGGTTACTGTAGCACCAATGTAGACATCGCGAGGTTAAAGATTAAGTTGTAGGGATAATATCATTTAGATCCTTAAGCTTTATAAAATTTCAGTATGGCCCAATATTTGGAAAATAATTGCATTTAGAAATTTTGATTTGATTCAGAATTTTGCAAATTGTTCAAACGGGTCCTTGACCTATGGTCAACGTGACAAAATATCATTGTTGTCCTTGATATTTTAATAAATGCTATTGAGGCCCAATAACTTATTGATGGCTAAAATTGGGATGAGCTGAATAAGGTTACTGTAGCACTACCGTAGCACCACTGTAGACGTCGCGAGGTTGAAGATGAAGTTGTAGGGATAATATCGGTTGGATCCCTAAGCTTTATAAAATTTCAGTATGGCACAATATTTGGAAAATAATTGCTTTTAGAAATTTTGATTTGATTCGGAATTTTGCAAATTATTCAAACGGTTCCTTGACCTATAGTCAACATGATAAAATATCATTGCTGTCCCTAATATTTTAATAATGTTATTGAGGCCCAATAACTTATTTTATTTTATTTACAGTTTGGGCTAAAAGTTTTGATATTAAAATATCAGGGACATCAATAATATTTTGTCACGTTGACCATAGGTCAAGGACTCGTTTGAACAATTTACAAAATTCTGAATCAAATCATAATTTCTAAATACAATTATTTTCCAAATTTTGGGGCATCAAAATTGGGATAAGCTGAATAAGGTTATTGTAGCACTACTGTAACACCACTGTAGACGTCGCGAGGTTGAAGATGAAGTTGTAGAGATAATATCGTTTGGATCCCTAAGCTTTATAAAGTTTCGGTATGGCCTAATATTTAGAAAATAATTACATTTAGAAATTCTGATTTGATTCAGAATTTTGTAAATTATTCAAACGGGTCCTTAACCCATGGTCAACGTGACAAAATATCATTGTTGTCCCTGATATTTTAATAAATGCTATTGAGGCCCAATAACTTATTGATGGACAAAATTGGGATAAGGTTACTGTAGCACCAATGTAGACATCGCGAGGTTGAAGATTAAGTTGTAGGGATAATATCATTTAGATCCTTAAGCTTTATAAAATTTCAGTATGGCCCAATATTTGGAAAACAATTGCATTTAGAAATTTTGATTTGATTCAGAATTTTGCAAATTGTTCAAACGGTCCTTGACCTATGGTCAACGTGATAAAATATCATTGCTGTCCCTGATACTTTAATAAATGCTATTGAGGCCCAATAACTTATTGATGGCTAAAATTGGGATGAGCTGAATAAGGCTACTATAGCACTACTGTAGCACCACTGTAGGCATCGCGAGGTTGAAGATGAAGTTATAGGGATAATATCGTTTGGATCCCTAAGTGTTATAAAATTTCAGTATGGCCCAATATTTGGAAAATAATTGCTTTTAGAAATTTTGATTTGATTCGGAATTTTGCAAATTATTCAAACGGTTCCTTGACCTATGGTCAACGCGATAAAATATCATTGTTGTCCCTGATATTTTAATAAATGCTATTGAGGCCCAAGAACTTATTTTATTTTATTTACAGTTTGGGCCAAAAGTTTTGATATTAAAACAGTAACCATAATTCTGAAAAATCTTTATTTTAGTCCAAAATTTTACAAATTTTTGGCGATTTTTTAGAATTTAAATTTAGAATAATCCATCATTATTGAATGTTATAGGCATAGTATTCCTACATTTTATTGAGACATATAAAAATTTTATTTGATTTAATATCTTGATTAAAAAAAATTTATTTTTATTTGATAAATTTTATTTAGTCTCACTTTTGTTAATGTATGAAATATGTATATATAATGCAAAACTACAATTTAAAGTGATTTTGTATCTACCTACCGTAGGACCAATCGTGATAAATTATTTGGTGTTTTGTAATTAAATGCCCATTTATAATTATTAATTATCAATTATGCGATGGATTATTATTGCTATTACCGAGATCCATACGGGTG
Source organism: Citropsis articulata (assembly GCA_030449925.1). Lineage (NCBI taxonomy): Eukaryota > Viridiplantae > Streptophyta > Magnoliopsida > Sapindales > Rutaceae > Citropsis > Citropsis articulata. Next base: position 4,909,812 of record JASUUH010000211.1, on the reverse strand, counting down.
ATGATATTGTCCTGTCGACAAATCACTACTTGGTAGGATGCTTGGGTAGATAAAGAGATTTGTTAGGTATTTTTACTGAATGGCTTAATTACCCTATCAGTGATAGGTCAATGTTGGTATTATATTCAACTTGTCTACTTTATCTTTAGATTAGTGCACTCCTATATTGTTAAAGGATGCCTAGCATATTATGTTGTTATTGGAGAAAATTAGAATGAAGAGTCATTATTTATAGCATGAATTTGTTTTCTCATGCTTAATATATATTTTTTTTTTATTGATTCCTTAGCTATAGATATTCTTTCTTTTCTCCAAGTTGCCTTTATCAAGACTCTAACTGGGAAAAATTACGAGGACGGGCGTGAGTCCGTTATGTTTTATCTGTCTACATTAAGCAGAGACTTGGCATTAAGAGTAGATAAACCAACCAAGCCCACCTATAAGAGCACTGATGCTGAAAAAGCAGAGTGGGCAGCTTGGGATGAATCTAACAGATACTGTCTGGAAACAATGAAATACACCATTGATAGAACAATTAGAGAAAGCATCCCTGCATGTGAAAAGGCCAAAGATTACTTGGCAGTTGTTGGAAGAACTTTCAGGAAAATAGATAAGGCTGAAAAGGGTAACTATATGAAGTTGCTTGCTAATACCCAGTATAATGGTGTTTCTGGGGCGAGAGAGCACATCTTTAAGATGACCAGTTACCATAAGAAGCTAAAGGACATGGATGTCCATTTGCCTGATGACTACTTGGTCTTTCAAATTCTTGAATCCCTTCCACCACAGTTTGGTAATATGAGAAGCCAATACAATACTATGAGAGACGTTTGGAATATCTATTAGTTGTCTGCGTATGTGGTTCAAGAAGAGGAATCATTAAAGAAAGACAAATCTCACACTGTGATGATGATTACTACTCAAGAGAGTGCCAGTGTGAAGAAATGCAATTCAAAGGGCAGCAATAAGTTTTTCAAGAAGAAGCAGTTTGGAAAGAAAATTTCACATGGCAATTCTTCTACCACTTTTGGTTCCATTTCTGAAGGTTTCGAGGGAAAGCATCATTTCTGTAAGAAACCTGGGCACAAGAAATCTGAGTGCAGGGGATTCAAACCATGGCTGGAAAAGAAAGGTATTCCTGCAGCTTTTGTAGGTTTTGAATCTAATTTTGTTGATGTTCCTTTTGATACTTGGTGGTTGGATACTGGTGCGACTATTAATATAATGAATTCCTTGTAGGAATTCAGAAGCAGGAGGAAGCCCAATGAAGGAAAGTTAATGGTTCACATGGGCAATGGAGTAAAAGCTAGAGTTGAAAGTATATGAGTTGTCAGACTACATCTAGCTACATGCCATCTTTTGGATTTATTGGATACAACTTATATTCATTCTATTAGAAGAAACTTAATATCTGTATCTATTTTGGATAGATGTGGTTATACTTTTCATTTTAGTGACAGAAAAGTTTACTTATTCCGTAATTCAGAGCTAGTTGGTTCTGGCACTCTATATGATGGCTTATATATGATTGATTTATTTTTTCATGCTACTGAATCATCATCCAATGCTCACGTTACGAATGTTGTTAGCTCTAATTATATGAGGGTTGATGAAAACTCCTCTATGTTGTGGCATAAACGGTTGAGTCATATTTCTAAACAGGGGATGGAAAGGCTCATTAAGGATGGTATCCTTCACAATCTAGATTTCTCTGATTTTGACACTTATATTGATTGTGTCAAAGGCAAGCTTACTGCCAAAATAAAAAAAGACAGAACTCAGAGAAGTCTTCAGGTGCTGGACTTGATACATACAGACATTTGTGGGCCACTTACTCCTATTGCTATTTGAGGTTATAAGTATTTTATCACTTTTATCGATGACTTTTCTCGTTATGGTCATGTTGAACTTTTTCCTAAAAAGTCTGAATCTTTATCTGCTTTTCAAGCTTTTAAGGCTAATGCTGAGCTCCAAAAGGTCAAGAAAATTAAAGCAATAAGATCAGACAGAGGTGGTGAGTACTATAGAGGATATGATGAAATTGGGCGTAACCCTGGAGCTTTTGCTAGATTTCTTCAGGAATGTGGAATAAAAGCTCAGTACACAATGCTTGGGACTGCTGAACAGAATGGAATTGCAGAAAGAAAAAATCGTACCATTCTTGATATGGTGCGGTGTATGCTATGTAACTCTACTTTACCAGAAATTCTGTGGGGTAAAGCTTTAAGAATTGGAGCTTACATTTTGAATCAGGTACCCAATAAATCAGTGCCCAAAACTCCATATGAATTGTGGTTAGGGAAACGACCGAGTCTTCGTCATTTCTATGTTTGGGGATGCAAAGTAGTGCGGCCTAATAATCCACAATCAAGGAAACTTGATCTGAAAACTATTAGTAGTCATTTTATTGGTGGTCATTTTATAGACTTAAGGGGTTCTAGATTTTATTGACCATTCCACACTACTAGAATTATTGAGTCTGATCGTGACATTTATTTTGAGGATGACCACAATAGTGGGAGTTCTGAGCCTCGCAATCTTATATTAAGTGAAGAATATGTGGTTTTGCCTAATCCACCTTTTCCAACTTCTGTGATGAGATTACCACATACTAATGTTTCTTCTGTTAATCTTGAACCTCATTTTACTTTGGAGTCCATAACTGTAGAGGATGATGTTACTGATATGCAATTGAGAAGATCAGAGAGGGTTAGGAAACCTACAATTTCTGATAATTATGTGGTGTATTTGCAGGAACATGATTTTGATGTTGACTCATCATCTGATCCAGTTACTTTTTAAGAGGCTGTTAGTTGTTCCGAATCCTCATCTTGGATACATGCGATGCATGATGAGATGGCATCTATGTACTATAATGGGGTTTGGGATTTAGTTGAGTTATCGGATAGATGCAGGCAATTGGTTGTAAATGGGTTTTCAAAACCAAGAAAGATGCTAGAGGTCAAATAGAAAGATACAAGGCTAGGCTTATGACCAAGAGTTTCAGTCAGAGAGAAGGTATTGATTTTACAGAAACTTATTCTCCTGTTTCTACCGAAGACTGTTTTCGTGTTATCATGGCATTGGTAGCTCATTTCAATTTAGAACTGCATCAGATGGATGTGAAAACAACTTTTCTTAATGGAAACTTGTCTGAAGATGTGTACATGCTGCAACCTGATGGTTTTGTTGAGCCTGGTAAAGAAAACACAGTGTGTAAGCTTTAAAGGTTCATTTATGGACTTAAGCAGGCATCCAGACAGTGGTATTTGAAATTTCATGACATTGTCACCTCTTATGGTTTTCAGGAGAATGTTGTTGATCAATGTATATACTTGAGGGTCAGTGGGAGCATGTATATCATTTCGGTGCTTTATGTGGATGATATATTGCTCGCTGCTAATGACATTGACTTTTTACTTGAAACAAAGCAAATGCTGTCATGCAATTTTGATATAAATGATCTCGGTGAAGTCCATTATGTATTAGGGATAAAGATTCTTCGTAACAGTTTAGAGGAGTTCTAGGATTGTCTCAAAAGGCCTACATTGATCGTGTTTTGAAGAGGTTTAACTTGCAGTCTTGTACTCCTGAAAAAGCACCAATTTCAAAAGGTGACAAACTTTCTAAGTCTCAATATCCTAATAATGATGTAGACAAAGCTAGAATGCAAACAGTCCTGTATGCATCAGTTGTGGGTAGCTTGATGTATGCCCAAGTTTGTACTCACCCTGATATTGCTTTTGCAGTGGGTAGCTTGATGTATGCTCAAGTTTGTACTCGCCCTGATATTGCTTTTGCAGTCCTGTATGTATCAGTTGTGGATAGCTTAATGTATGATCAAGTTTGTACTCGCCCTGATATTGCTTTTGCAGTGGGAGTACTTGGAAGATACTTGAGCAATCCTAGATATGAACACTGGAAGGCTGCAAAGAAAGTGCTCAGATATTTGCAAGCCACTAAAGATTTTGCATTGATATATCAACAATCTGACTATTTAAATATAGTTGGATATTCTGATGCTGATTTCGCAGGGTGTTTAGAAGACAAGAAATCCACATCTGGTTACATCTTCATGATAGTAGGAGGAGTTATATCATGGAAAAGTGTCAAGCAGACACTTATAGTTTCTTCAACAATGGAGGCAGAATATGTAGCATGTTTTGAGGCTACACGTCAAGCTTTATGGATGCAGAATTTTATCGCAGGGCTAGATTTTATATTAGCTATACCGAGGCCATTAAAAATATACTGTGATAATTCTGCAGCTGTTTCTTTCCCTCACAATATAGAGAGTTCCTCACGTTCCAAACACATTGATGTTAAATATTTATTTGTGAGAGAAACAATTACTCTATCTTATGTATCAGTAGAGTACATACCTACAGAACTCATGTTAGCTGATCCACTTACTAAAGCTTTAACTCCAACAGTGTTTAAGGAGCATGTGACTCATATGGGATTATTAGAATCCACTTATATATGCTGAATCAGTGGGAGTTCTGGTTTGTATTTGAGTTACAACTTAAATGAGATTATGTATTACTCATTTTGTTATTATGCATGCATATTGTTATGTGATATTGATATGCCATATATTGTGTACACATTTGGTTGAATATGGCATTATGTATACAATGAGGATATTGTGGTCCGAGACATTTTGTTTAGTCTCAATATGGACATTATGGACTGAAGTATTATGACTTGGCTTCAGTGTGCTTTCTTGAGACATTTTGTTTCAGTCTCATTATGGTTATAAGAAAGCACGACTTCATTGAAACATTTTAGTATTAGTCTCATTATGATAAAAGGAAGCTCGCTTCTCGAGACATTTTGATCGAGTTTTATTATAGTTATAAAGAAACGATGGTCTAGGAGATATTTTATTTTCGTCGCATTTTGCTAGATAGATGGACTTTATGGAAATGAGTATGTTGATCACATTGTCATACTATTTCCATAATTATACTTGTATACTACTATAAAGTCACGTGTTTTAGGTATCTTATTGTGTGTAGCATCCTGTCGGTGCACATATGATTTTGATACTTATGGCACATTTTAGACTTATTTGTGTTTTGGGTGATTGCTCATATTTGACCTTATATTATAGTCACATATTGATTAATTCGGTTGTTTTAAAAAATATCTACTTTATTTTATTTTAAAACTATTATTAGAATGACTTCTGCCGGCCAAGTGGGAGATTGTTAGATTTATTTTTCACATTTTGTGGACTGGCATAAATCATTCTAATTATTTTTTATATTTTACCGAATTAATACGTGACTAATGTCGAATATTAAGGAGCAATTTTGACAGACTCATTTATTAAGTGATCAAATATTCTGTTAATGAGTCTGATTTTTACATACCTTATACAGTAGTATATTATGGACAAGTATAACCTTTAATTGTGTTATTTTAGCTCATAATGGGATAGGCAAATTTGTACTAACACATGAGGCAGTCCCTACACTCAGCCACAGTATTTAAATAACTTCAATCCATTGGGAGTTAACCGTTGAAAAAACTGAGGTAAGAGTGTAGTGCACGGTCTCTCTCTCTTTTTCTCTTCGATTTCTTTGTATGTGTGCACAGTGAATTTGAGATAATCCGAATCTTGAGCTGAAGGAAGAATTCAGGAGCTAGATCAAAGTTATAGCAACTCAGTAGAAGCTCTATAACAAGCTTACAAGCTTAGATTCATGGCAAATCAAGGTAAATCTCAAATTTTAATATTTACATGTGTTTACTTGAAAACGCAAGATTAAGGACATAAAATTCATTTTTATTTCATCAACTTCCACTCTACATTTGAAATTATATCTCTCACAAAATTAACATCGATCTCTATATGTTTTGTTATTGAATGACGAACTAGATTGGCAGCCAATGAAGCAGTTCTAGTATTATCACACTAAATAATTGGAATATCGGCTAGTGGAACCTACAACTCTTTAAGCACAGATTGAAGCCATAAAATTTCCACTGTAGTATTTGCAAGTGCTCAATACTCTGACTGAGTTGAAGACCTTACTACTACATTCTGTTTCTTTGAACTCCATAAGATTAAGTTGTTGCCAAGATAAATATAGTAACCTTCGGTTGATTTTCTATCATCAATATTATTTGCCGAATTAACATTTGTATAGCAAGTGAGCGTCATTATTCTTTTTGTAGTATAATAAATACCATAATCAGTTGTTCCTTGTAAATATCTAAGCATTCTTTTACACCAAAGCCAATGCGACTGCAAAGGATTTTGCATGTACTGACTTAAACAGTGAACACTTAATAGTTATATATAATAAGGCCTAACTATGCTATGATAAAGTGTAGGATCAGAAAATTGCTTACGACCTCCAGCTGAAAGTATCGGTACTAAACTCATAGGAGTAGATGTTTTTTTTTACAGCCAGCCATACCTGTGTGCTTCAACAGATCACAAATATATTTGTGTTGGCTAAGATGTATTACATTCTATGTGCGATGAGCTTCAAGAGCAAGGAAATAGCTTAATTGTCCGAGCACTTTTAAAGCAAATTGATAATTAAGTTGTTCAATGACTTGCCGCACTAGACTTTATTTACTTCTCGTTATTAAAATATTGTCCATATAAATAAGGACAAATATTATATCTTTTTCTAGCTACAAGATAAATAATGATATATTTGATTTAGAATTTGTGAAACCCCAGTTAACTAATGCTTTCTTGAGTTTTTCAAACCAAGCTCTGGGAGCTTGCTTAAGCCCATACAATATTTTTCTCAATTTACATACATGATTTGGTTTTGCTTTATTGACAAAGCCTTGAGGCTGTATTATATAAACGTCTTCAACTAAGCCTCCATTTAAAAAGGTGTTGTTCACATCCAGTTGTACTACATCCCAATTTTTTATCACAGTAATGCTCAACACCAATCAAATTGTTGGAGCTTTAACAACAGGACTAAGGTCTCATTGAAATCAATTCTTAGGGTTGTTGAAATCGATTCCTGGGATCTGATGAAATCCTTTTGCAATGAAATTAGCCTTATACCACTCTATCTAGTCATCAACCTTTTGTTTTATCTAGAAAACCCATTTATTTACCACAATCTTCATGTCAGAAGTAAGTTGTACTAAACACGATGTGTTATTTCTAGCCAAAGCATTTATTTCTAAACACTAGCAGGTACTATTATTTTGGTATTAGAAGTTGTTAGGTGAAGTCTAGGTTTAGGTTTAAAGATGTTGGCCTTGGCACTAGTGATCATTGGATTAGTGGATCATGTATGTATTGGCTATTGTAATTGAGAAGATGAACTAAGTGGTCGAGAGATTGCTTCTTGATTGATAGATTCAGGGATATCTAAAGACTGTGTGGTGTTCTCCGTTTTTTGGATTTCAGTGCTTGATTCAAGGTTGGCTTCCCTAGTTGGGCTTTTAGTGTTGGATTCAAAATTGGTTTCTTCATCTTGACTTGATGCTTGATCTATGACTGTTGTGTCATGAACAAACTCTGGTGAAGTGTCTGCTGTTTGAATAATTGAGAGTGTCTTACCAGCTTTAGGACTTTCAAAACCTGAAACCATAAATGAATGAGTGTACCAGAATCATGGTTTAAATAACTCTTTGAGATTTTGAAGCAATGATCACTTTTAAAAGGAAAATCAAATTCATTAAAGAAAGCATGTCGCATCACATAAATTTTCTCTGACTTGTGGAGACACTTATACCCTTTTATGAGCTATAATATAGCCTAAAAATATATATTTATCTTATTGAAAATCTAATTTATGTTTGTTATCAACTCGAAGATAAGGAAATACAGCACATCCAAAAACTTTTAAAAAAGATTAATAAGGTATTTTATTGTAAAGTGTTTGAAATGGTGATTTATTTTCTGAGAAGGTAGTAGACATTCTATTAATAAAATAAACAAATGTTTGGAAAGCATCCCACAAAAAGGTAAATGGCATGCCAGCCTGTATTAAAAGTGTTAAACCAGTCTCTACAATGTGTCAATATTTTCGCTCGACTCTACCGTTTTAATGGTGCTTCTGTGGGCAAGAGAGTCGATTAATAATACTTTATTCTTTTAAAAAAATTTGTAAGTGCTTAAAACTCTCCTCCATCATCAGTTTGTAAACCTTTGATTTTCTTTTTTATTTGTTTTTTGGCTTGAACCTTGAAATATTTAAAGGTTTCAAAAGCTTGTGCTATAACTTTAAGTGGAAATATCTATGTAAAACATGTATTTGACATCTACAATACTCAAATAATATAGAGATTAAAGGTGTAAATCCTCATAAGTCAAGATGCAATGTTTTGAAGGTTCTGTAGCTCTATTATTTGATGCCTTGATTGTTTACCTATGACTTTTTCCTTGTTGACATGCATCACAGAATTGAGAAATGAAATTTTTATTTAGTGACTTGTTTTGTTACACAATGATATAATTTGTTTTGGTACAGCAAGATGAGGATGTCCCATCCTTTTGTGTAAAAGATATGTTTCGAATCAAACTTAGCTCAACTTCCTTATATCACGTGGTGGATTGATTCTAATTGCACTATTTATGTTTCAAACATGATATAGAGATTTCTCACGATCCAAATCATAAACCTAAATGGGAAGTTTATTTTCCTGGGGAACTGGGTTAAAGTCTCAGTTGAAGGCATTGGAACTTACGCTTAGTTTTGGATATTGGACATCATTTAGATCTTTTTCAAAATCTTTATGTTCCTTATGTTTCTCATAATTCAGTTTCCTTATCCAAACTTGATTCTGTTGAATCTTATTTTACATTTAGAAATAGATGTTTTAGTTTGTTTAAACACAATAATATTATTAGTTCTGAAATTCTTTCAGATGGACTATACAAATTAAAGCCTGATAATATTTTTGCTGAGTCTCTGTTGACCTTGCATCATAATGTTGGCACTAAACATAGTTTAATAAATGAAAGTTCAGTTTACTTGTGGCATAAGTGTTTGGGTCACATATCTAAAGTACGAATAGAAAGAGTAGTGAAGAACGAAATCCTTCCAAATTTTGATTTTACTAATCTTGATATTTGTGTAGATTGTATTAAAAGAAAACAAATAAAACACACAAGTAAGAAAGGAGCCATAAGAAGTACACGGCTTCTTGAGATTATACACACTAATTTATATAGGCCTTATGATGTTCCATCTTTTGGTGGAGAAAAGTACTTCATTACCTTTATTGATGATTTTTCACGTTATGGTTATATTTATTTATTGCAAGAAAAATCTCAATCAGTAATGCCCTAGAGGTATTTATCGATGAGGTTGAAAGGTAACTAGATAGAAAAGTGAAAATTGTCAGGTTTGATAGAGGCGAAGAATGTTATGGAAGATATACTGAGAATGGACAATGCCCTGGTTCGTTTACTAAGTTCCTTGAAGAAGGTGGCATATGTGATTAATACATAATGCCAGGTATACATAACAAAATGGTGTAGCAGAAAGGCATAACTGTACTTTAATGGATACGGTCAGGAGTGTGTTAAGTTACTCATCTTTACCCTTATCGTTGTATAATGGAAGTGTTATAGACCGCCACTTATTTGTTAAACAGGGTTCCTAGTAAGGCAGTTTCAAAGACTCCTTTTGAACTGTGGACGAGAAGAAAACCCAGTTTAAGACACCTGCATGTTTGGGCTATCGAACGGAAGTAAAGAGTTATAATTCACATGAAAGGAAATTGGATTAAAAAACAACCAGTGAATATTTCATTGGTTATCAAGAGAAGTCTAAAGGGTATATATTTTATTATCCTAACTATAGTACGAGAATTGTTGAATATGAAAATGTTAGGTTCATTGAAAATGACGAAATTAGTGGGAGTAGGGAACCACGAAAGATGGAAATCAAGATGTTAGAGTGTAAGTTCCCTTGCATGTTACTTCTTCTAAAATTGTTGTTCATGTAGTTGTTGAACAGATTAATGACTTTCAAGAATAAATAAATAATCCAGTACCCCATAAAGAAATCGTTAATAATGAACCTATAGCAACTGGACCACAGAAATAACATTACAAAGATCTCAAAGACAAAGAAAATCTGCTATTTCTGATGATTATGTGGTTTATTTTTAAAAGTCAGAATTTGACTTGGGAATTTATGAAGATCTAGAGTCGTTTTCACAAGCCACGGAAAGTATTAATTCTGATAAATGGTTAGACACCATGAAAGAAGAATTAAGATCAATATATCATAATAATGTTAGAGGCCTTGTTGAATTACCTGAAGACTGTAAATGAATCGGGTGTAAATGGGTCTATAAGACCAAGCGCGATTCAAATGGCAACGTAGAATGATACAAGGTCAGACTCGTTGCCAAATGTTTTACTCAAGATGACGGTGTTGACTACAAAGAGACCTTTTCACAAGTCTCTAAGAAGGATTTCTTTAGAATTATTATGGCATTGGTGGCTCACCATGATTTACAGTTACACTAAATGGATGTGAAAACTACTTTTCTAAATGGGAATTTAGAGGAAGATATTTATATGGCCCAACCTGAAGGATTTTTAGCTGAAAGTAGGGGTGGGCATTTTCTGGTTCGGTTCGATTTGGTTAAAAAATTTATTAAATATTTATTAAATTTGTTAAATTCGGTTCGGTTCGGTTCGGTTCGGTTCGGTTCAATTCGGTTCTTAAATATTTAGGGTTAGGAATTTAAGAGAGAAATTTATTTTTTAGTTAATATATTTTTAATTAAATATATTATAATAAAATTAAATCGAACCGATTGGTTTTTCGGTTCGGTTCGGTTTTAAACCGAACCGAATAAAAACCAATCAGTTCACTAATTTTAGAACCATTCGGTTTTGCTCATTGAACCGAACCGTTTGCCCACCCCTAGCTGAAAGAAAGGAAAATCTCGTGTGTAAATTAAAGAAATCAATATACGGACTTAAGTAAGCCTTCCTACAATGGTATCTTAAGTTCAATGATACCATTACTTCTTTTAGATTTAAGGAAAATATCGTTAACCGATGAATATATCTCAAGGTCAGTAAGAGTAAGATTATTTTTCTAATTCTGTATGTTGATGACATTTTGTTTTTGCTAATGATTTTGGTCTACTTCATGAGACTAAGGAGTTTCTCTTTAAGAACTTCGAAATGAAAGGTAAGGACGAAGCATCCTATGTGATTTGAATTGAGATATTCCGTGATAGAGCACAAGGATTGTTAAAGTTGTCTCAGAAAACATATATTAATAAAGTTTTAGAGATATTCAGAATGGAAAGATGCTCTACAAGTGTTCTTCCAATTCAGAAAGGAGATAAGCTCAGCCTTATGCAATGCCCAAAGAATGAATTGGAATGCAAACAAATGGAAAGGATTCCTTATGCATCTGTTGTTGGAAGCTTGATGTATGCACAGACATGTACCAGGTCAGACATCAGTTTTGCTGTCGGAATGGTGGGCATGTATCAAAGCAATCTTGGATTGAATCACTGGAAAGCTGCAAAGGAAGTATTAAGATACTTGTAAGGAACAAAGGATCACATGCTCAATTATAAGAGATTTGATTATCTTGAAGTGATAGAGTATTCAGATTCAGATGATGCTAGCTGTGTGGATACCAAAAAGTCCACATTTGGCTATTTGTTGATGATGGCTGAAGGAGTCATCTCATGGAAAAGTGCAAAACAGTCTGTCATTACTACTTGCACTATAGAAACTGAGTTTGTGGCATGCTTTGAAGCCACTATTCATGGATTATGGCTGCATAACTTTATTTCAAAGCTTAAAATTATCGACAGTATTGCCAAGCCACTGAAGATTTATTGTGATAATGTCGTAGCAATCTTCTTATCTAAAAATGACAAGTATTCGAAGGGTACTAAACATATGGAATTAAAATACCTTGCCGTTAAAGAAAAAGTTCAAAAACAAAGAGTGTCAATCAAGCACATTAGCACCAACTTTATGATTGCTAATCCTTTAACAAAAGGATTAAACCCAAAGGCTTTCAGCGAATATGTTGAAAGGATGGGTATTATTGAATGTCTTTATTAACATTATGTTTAAACTTTTATGCTTTTGATATATTTGATACTATGAGCTCATTTAAGTATTGTTTCTTATTCTTTTATATCCTGTTTGATTTAATGATATATACATGAATGATGATATGATTATTAACAAGTTTTGTCTCTGACTAAGACATTATTGATGGACCGTCATTGTTTTCTTTCTCATTACAAGTCATGTTAAGTATAAAATTGATATTGCGATTCATAGAAGGAACTATGTCAAAATAATTATGTGGAATCGCTGTGATTCGTATTAGTTTTTACTTAATGATGATTTTATGGCTTGATCAATGCAAGTAAGGATTAGCTCTTACTATGTGCATAACGTTCATTATTATTAAACCACTAATTTGAATGTGCCACGGACCAAGTGGGAAAATGTTGGAATATTTTATAGTGGCCCACGTGGCACATTATTAAATTAGTAATAATAAAATAAATTATGGGCTGAAACCCTATTGGTTAATTGAGAAAAACTAATATCACGTTAATGGAAAGTAGGAATTAGGGTTTTATTGAAATTAATCTTCTCTCCACTCAATATATAAAATGATATCACATTCATTTTCTTTTCATCAGAAAGTGAGTCACTATAAAGGGATCAAAAGAGATAAATCAATTTTGCTAATCTTTAACTCTTAGCAGTGAGATTTGATTAAAAAAATTTATTATGGATCAAGATATGTTTTTTCTCAATTATAATGATGTGAAAATCATAATATTTTATGATTTTATGGATTAAAGCTTATTCAAATTAGGGTTTATTTACTTTATCAGAATTGTAAAAATTCCAACACCATGCACTTCAAATAACTGCATGCAGTTCTCTAATAATTGATAAATCAGCATAAAAAGAGCACGCTGAATAGAGTATGACTTGGGCGTTTGTTTTCGATATGTGTTTCTTTCAATTTCTTAAATTTTATGGATGAGGGCAATTATTATCTGCCATTTGACTGACTGACTAAGGGTGTGTTTGGGATTGATGTTGGGCAACTGTAGCTTCCAAGGTACAGCACTAAAGTGTTTTGTAAACACTAACTACTGTGACTTAGAAGTTATGTTAATGTGATTTTTCACTTATATTATGGAAAATGTTTTATATTTTTAATAATTTTGTTAAAATTTATATTTACTATGTATTACTAGTTTTTATTTCATAGTTATAGTTTTTTTTCTACAGCAGCTGTAGTTTAAAAGTTCCAGCACCTCAATTCTAAACACACCCTAAACAGGGTCGCGGGGCATCAAAGCTCTCTGATGTTGATGGAGATCCAAAATTAATGGGCACGGGAAAGGGATTGAAGGCCATTCTTGGTGGACTGGAAGAGCTACGGGATCAATCACAGTAGTTTTTAGCAAAGCTCAACAGCTGAACCCGGCTGCTCGGCTGTACATATTGTATATATCATCAGGTTTAGAATCCAAAATTTTTATATGTATTAGATGTAGCCTTTCCTTTTTGGTCCCCCCCCCCCCCTTCTCTCCTTTTCATCCCATTTCATAGAAGCACTTCGCTTGGTTCATTTCTTATTTTGGTGCCATTCACCTAATAGAGTAATAGGTCATGATCAAAAATTTCCAGAAGAAAAAGTGGGTGGGTCAGTGGGTGACTAATTTTTTAAAACTAATAGAGTTCTGCTATTTGCCCCGGGTCAAACCCCGGGTCAAACCCCGAAACCTAAATTAAAACGACGTCGTTTTGGCCTTTATTTTTTTCTTTTAGCTTTCGACAAACGTTGCCGTTTCAGCGAACCAAAACCAAACGCATCAGCTTCGTCTCCTCTTCGTTTTCGTTTTCTCCTCTTCGCTGCCATTTGAGGCAGAAGGAAATCCTTGTTTGTTTTGTTTGCCGAAATCTCCGTTCACTTTCTCGACCGAGATCCACTCTTGTTCGTTCCGTTTGCCGAAATCTCCGTTCACTTTCTCGACCGAGATCCACTCTTGTTCGTTCCGTTTGCCGAAATCTCCCTTCCCTTTCTCGACCGAGATCCACCCTTGTTCGTTTAGTTTGCCGAAATCTCCCTTCCCGTTTGCCGAAATCTCCCTCCCCGTTTGCCGAAATCTCCCTTCCCTTTCTCGACTGAGATAAACCCTTGTTCATTTTGTTTGTCGAAATCTGTCATTCGCAATCCACAGCCTCAGGTTATGCTCATTCAGGTCACGAAGAAAGAAGAAGAGAGGGATTAGATTGAATCTGGAGGCACAGTCACCTTGAACGTCGCAGCCGGCACAGTCACCTTCAACGTCGCAGCCATCACGCGCATCTCTTATTGACCTCACGAAGCGTCACGGTTATCACAGCCTCAGGTAATGCTGATCTAGTTTAGCTTTTCTAAGTTATGGTAAAATGGGGACGATTTGGCTGATCTAGGTTAGCACAGTTATTGCATAGAAATAAAATTACCCTGCAAGTGTTGAATTTCTAGGTTAACACAGTTACTCTGCGAGTGTTGAATTTTGATAGGTATTGTCATATCCATTTTATTTAAATTTCGGTTGAAATGAATTGTTAAGAAAATAAGTGTGTTAAATTTCAATTTTGGTTTGGGTGCTTAATGCGTGATGTTGAGGATGAATGGTGATGAAAATGAGATTTCGCAGCGAAAGAAACTGTGTGCAAATTTTTCTGCATTTTGTTTTCAGTTGCTCTGCATTTTGTGATGAATTACTCTACAAGTGACTTCTGCAATTTGTGTACACTTGGTCTGTAATTTGTGCTGAATTGATTCTGCAATTTTATGCTGAATTGGTCCCAATTTGTGTTGTGGTGAATTGGTCTGTAAATGACCTGCAGTTTGTGTTCTGTTGAATTAGAATTGGTCTGCAAATGGTCTGTAGTTTGTGTTGTGCTGAATTGGTCTGCAAATGTTCTGCAGTTTCTGTTGTGCTGGATTAGAATTGGTCTGCAATCCTTTTATGTAGAACTTATTGGGCTTCAGATTTAGAAGAAAATGTCAGTTGGTCTGCAAATGGTCTGCAGTTTGTGTTGTGCTGAATTGTTCTGCAAATGTTCTGCCGTTTATGTTATCTGCAGTGTGTGTTGTGCAATGTTCTACCGTTTGTGTTGTCTGCAGTTTGTGTTTTGCTGAATTAACTATAAGTATATCCCATTTTGGGTAGTTTCTTCCCAACGGTCATGGCTTCACAAACAATGTCATCCAACAGAAGCGAGAATCGAATCTCATTGGAACTGTGTAATGGATGTTGTGATCAGATGGAGTTGTTAACATCACGCACAAAAAAAAATCCAAATCGCAAATTTTGGATTTGCAGAGGATGTAACAACTTTAAATGGGCAGAAGATCATAACCGCAGTGAAGAGAAAATTGAGTTGTTAGCGGATGAGGTTAGAAAGTTGGCCTTGGAGATTGAGTGTTTTTCTGTTAAATTTCAACTAGTGCATAAAGAACTTGAGCATATGCGAGAACGTGAAGTCTGAGGCGATTATTGACGACGAGCTTCAAAGAGAGGGCACCAAGATATGATTTTTTTAAATTATTAATGATTGTTTTATTATGTTTTATGTTAATGTATTGTTTTTAGGTTGTTTCTATTTGTAGTATGACCTGGAAAATACTTATATTGTACAATTTGACCACGATATGTAATAGTTTTCGAATGTTCGAATTAATTCAAAGTTTATTGAAATTAGATTTTGACCCCAAGATTATTTCTCGAAATTATACCACGGCCCAAATTATTCTAATATTTTTTAAATAGTGTACACTTCTTCATAATTTTAAAAATAAACTTACAAAGACTAAAATTTAAAAAATATCAAAATACACATACACCATTTATAAGTTATTTCTATTTGTAGTATATGGAAAAGACTTATATTGTACAATTTGACCACGATATGTAAATGTTTCTGTGTTCGAATTAATTCAAAGTTTGTTGAAATTAAAATTTGACCCCAAGAATACTTTTCAAAATTATACTACGGCCCAAATCATTTTAATATTTTCTAAATAAATCCATTTTAATATTTTAAAAAATAAACTTACGAAGTCTAATATTATAATTTCACCTAAGAATACTTCTCGAAATTATACTATAGCCCAAGTCATTCCAATATTTTCTAAATAAATCATTCAAAATTTTAAAAATAGACTTACGAAGTCTAAAATTTAAACAATGTCGAAATACCAATACAACAAGTTCCATTATATATATAATAATACATAAAACATAAGCTAACTTCGTTGAATTATCAAGCCAATTTCAATGAACATCGATCATGTGCTTGGTTCATTCGTTGAAAACTCCCCTCGATTGGCACCCTCGAAATTTTGTTGCGGAAAATATTGCAAGTTTACATGAGGGACTCCGCCGTAATTCATCCAAGACTGATAGTAAGGAGGAAAAAACACATGTTCTTGGGGTGCTTGCTGTGCTAGCTGTTGTACAATATAGAAACAAATTATATACAAATTATCAAACATTTGCCAATGAATTCCAATAACAAATAAAAAAAATTACCGTTGCCATATGGCTCTCTTGTGTTGGAATTGTAGTAGCCACCTGAGAAGAAAAATCACGCATCTCCGAGTCCTAAAAATGCAATTAACACACATTTAAAGTATATATTAAATTTATTTAAAATGAATGTATTTAAGTAATTACCTCTAAAGTTGTGCTTGCCGAAGCATTGTTTGACTTCTGTTTTGGCCTCTTAAATTGCTTATGCTTTCTTTGACAAGGTGGACGACCTAAATCCCCTTCTCCGAGCCTTAATCGCCTCATCTTGTCAATATGATTTCTAGCATCTTTTTCTAAGAACGAGACATTTTCAAAACCACCAGCCTCGACAACAACCGACTTAAAGCTTTGAGCCATTTTAATTCCAGCTTCATCATTTATTTCAAGTTGCTTTTTAACAAAAGGACTAATAGTGCGGTTGCATCGATAATACCTACTCTTGCTTGGGCTCACGGCATGGTTGTGTTCAAGGATCATATTTCCAATCACCCATTTTCTGCTAACAAAATCCAAACGTCCTGCAATTTTAGCATTGCAACCAATTTTTTGGTTTGGTTGAAGCCGCAAAACACTAGTGGACTTGGCTTTTGACTTGCCGTTTCGCCCACAAGTAAATGACACATATCTCAAACTCCCATCATCTCCTTTTCTACAAGATCTCCGCATTACTGGAAACCCCTCTTGTAGGCCATAAGCCTTATAATATTCAAACATTTCATCAGGACTATCGAAAAACATCCCAACTGCTGGCTCAACAACTTTTTCCACCAACAATTCCTCATTATTTTCTTCCAAATCAGCCTCTTGTAAATCCTGCAATCCTTCAACTTCATCAACCTCCTCCACCTCCTCTACCTCCTCCACTTGTTCCAAACTATCCATTAATTGCTGTGAATTAAAACAATTCAATATATTATTATTTATTTATCGCAAATTCATTAAATTTAAAACAAAAATTTAAAACAATATTCACATTTAAACAATTCAGGCTTGTTGTAAAAGCATCGCAATTGGAAATTGTCAAATATCGGCAATATTGCTTCATGAAATAAAACAACAACAGCTTTTTAATTTCTGATACCAAGGGAAGTATAATGCAGTCCTATTACAAACGGCTTTCTTATAAATTTACATAATGCAGAATTTACAAACAATTAATGAAGAATTTATAATCGGCTTTCTTATTAATGAAGAATTTACATAATGCAGGCGATCAACATATCTAATACAGATCTAATTTACACGTGAGCATATAATTTACTAATAAACCCAAAACAAAATTTCATGCAAATATGACAAAAAATGAGATAGAAATTCTTAATCGAAACTGAAGCTTTGGAAGGTTTAAGATTCTAAAACAAAATGCTGTCAAAATAAAACAATACCTTAGCTTGTCAAACCCGCGTTTAATCGAATCTGAAATCTTGTTCAAGACCGAAACTAGTCTGATCTCGTAAAACTTACAATTACCGTGAATGCCGAATCACGAAGAGGAAGATGTTAATGGCGAATCTTGTTCAATGCCGAAACACGAAGATGACAATCTTATCACAGCTGTTGTTCAAGCTTTCACTCCGGTGTGCTGAATCGAAGAGGAAGAGGAAGAGGAAGAGAAAAGCAGCTGTTCGGAGTGAGATTGGGTAAG
The DNA here is from genome assembly GCA_030449925.1 of Citropsis articulata. Taxonomy (NCBI): domain Eukaryota; kingdom Viridiplantae; phylum Streptophyta; class Magnoliopsida; order Sapindales; family Rutaceae; genus Citropsis; species Citropsis articulata. The sequence continues at coordinate 4,891,619 of JASUUH010000211.1, read as the reverse complement.
TTCTGCTCTGTTGCTTGCTTCTCGGTTTCGCTGGAAACAGGTGAGTAATGCTATTCACGAAACGGCAGCGTTTAAGTGCAGGAAAAAAGAAAAAAAAAAGTTCAAAACGACGTCGTTTTGAAGGTTTCGGGGTTTGACCCGGGGTTTGACCCGGGGTAAGTAGCATTTTCCAAACTAATATGGTTTGGTGAACAACATGATTACACTCCGAACAAACGCGCAAATAAGCAGTGCATATTATTTAGTTATAATATTTGTAATTAGAATCCTGGGACAGTAATTTGGTTAGCGGCTTTTTATATTCTTCTTGCTGTCATTAACCAGTGCTAGAATAATTTTTTATTGAGAAAAAAAAAAAAAAACACAGTAATAGAATAGAATTAGATACATCTTTTTTGGCCTTTGGCCGGATTTGGGAATTTCTGAAAATGACACGGAAAAGAAGTAAAACGTTCCGCACGGAACCACTACTTTAGAGAGAATAAAATAATTGAAAAAGATAACAGAAAAAGGTTCAACAAGAATCATTTTCTCTCTTATTTTCTCAACTTTAAAAGGTTTGGGGAAAAATAAAACGTTAAGATTTTGTGTAGTTATTATATTTTGATATTAATGTACGTTTAATTTTTATATTTTTAAAAATATTTTTACTGTTAAATTATTGATATTTTTATCGTTATTTTTATTCTTTTTAACTTGTTTTTACAGCGTTATTCTCTTATAATAATGTTTATTTTTTTATATTAATAAAATAAATTAAATTATCAATTTAATCCCAAGAAAATAGAAACAAAAACAATATTTATTAATTTTTTTGGAATACTTTGCAGATGAATTAATATATTAATTTTTTTTATTAATATCCTAAAAAATTGGGCGTTAATGAAAAAAAAAAAAGAAACAATATTGTTGGAGATTGATGTTGTAAAAGAATGTTAAAATGAATAAAAAGTAATGATAGGAGTATCAATAGTCGAACATGAATGTTCTAAAGTATTTTAAAAAATATAGAGATTAGATGAGTACTAATCTCAAAATATAAAAACTAAACGAGTTTTATAAAAAAAATATATATTTTTTAATAATTTATTATTTCTAAGAAAGGTTTTATGTTGAATGTTCAATTTTTGAGAAGAAAAATTTTGCAAAAATTCCTTAATTATTAAGAATTTTGAGAATTTAACCAACTAGAGACTTGCCCACCGTTTAATCAAAGGAAAAATTTAGGTGGCAGAATGGACTACAGAGAAAGAGAGAGAGAATCTGAAAGTGTGAGGCCCCCTTGACATAAACCATCTTTTGGTCCATTTGTTTGATGTTTGGCACTAATTGCGCCGAAAATTGACAACTAATATCAAAACTACAAGACACAGATTTGGAGCAAATTTATTGTAACTCCCCCTCTTTCACACGAACCATCACCGTCCAAAAATTGAAAATATAATTGTAATATATTAAGCACAAAATCTAAAAAAAAAAAGAAGAAAAAAACCACAACCATGTGCAACACACAATAAAAAATAATTTATAATTAGATTTTCTTGATGTTAAAGGGTTGATTTTTATATCTTCATACGTCATCTTTTAACATGTAATTGGGAAAGATAGAATTTGCAAATAGCTGATAATAATTTAGTAGACTGGCAATCCTTAATTGAGAAACGAGTACGTTCGCAGCATTTATTTTGTTATTCCACATATATCCTCTAAAATGAAAAATCAAAACAGAGGAGTTAGCAGGGCATGCCTGTGTCACCAGCGCCGAAGACTTATTATTAATGTTACTCTGGCAAAAGATTTTATTAGTTATTTATTTATTATACCGTTTACACTTCATACACACGACACAACCCTTTGATTATTTAAAAGGAAAAAACAAGTTTATTAACAATATCTTGAGTTGATTAAAGACAAACAACTATAAGACTTTAGTTGAATTTGATGCACATAAATCCATCAAGAGTAACAGCAGCCAGTCACATGAAAAGAAAACAGGCAGACAGATAAAGCAGAGAGAGGCTGAGGAAAGACGGGGAAAAAAACAGAGGAAAACAGAGTGATAGTGTGTGGTTGATCAATGTTGTGTCTGTAAGTATTACTTCTTGTTGCCTTGAAAATCTCATTTGATCAATTCAATGGGGGGTGGCGGTGGTGAAGGAGTAACGTTGGAGTACACACCGACATGGGTAGTCGCGGCTGTGTGTACGGTCATCGTTGCCATTTCTTTGGGTGTTGAAAGATTGCTTCACTATCTCGGACACTATCTCAAAAATAAGAAACAGAAACCACTGTTTGAAGCCCTTCAAAAAGTTAAAGAAGGTCTCTCCTTTTAACCCCTTTTCACTTTTTCCTTATTATTATTCGTGATGTAGTATTTGAAGTTCGAAGAATGTTACCATCTTTGTCTCCTCTGCATTTTTTGTTTTTTACATTTCCTCAGCATGATTTATTATGGCCAATGTTGTTTGCTTGTTTGTATGTTTTTAATTTAATTTAAGTTTTTTTTTTGTTGGGGGGCGGGGGGGGGGGGGGGGGTTATCTGGGTTTTGAGTTTGGTAGTCATTCCATTAAAAAAATTAAAAAAAAAAAAAAAAAAAACTTGCCATCATGATACTGTGTTATGTATATAGGCAAGTATGCGTGTGTGTGAATAAGAAGATGTGTCAGTTAAAAAGGGATTTGTTTTTGGTTTACAGATTTTGATGTGTATTTGTGAGTGGGAAAAAAAAGAATCCGTTTTTTTCTTCGTCTTATTATTATCATTTTTTTTTTTGGTGAAAATGTTTGTGTGTGGGAATTCGTTCGAAATTTGATTTATTGGAGGGTTGGAATTGTGGTGGCAGAGTTGATGCTGTTGGGGTTCATATCACTGCTGCTGACGGTATTTCAAAACACAATCTCCAAAATCTGCGTTCATCAGGATGTTCTCGATAATATGCTTCCTTGTAAACGCAATAAAACTGCAGAAGCAGAGGGGCAGAAGTCTCATGGTACCACGACTTCACATTTTCAAACCTTTTTTTCTTCTTCCATTTCCGGCATAGCTAAACGTCTTCTGGCTGAAGAAGAATCTGCAGCTTCTGAGCTTGGCTATTGTGCTCGAAGGGTAACTATAATTATATGTTGATCCATAGGTGCTTATGACACATGTATGGAGCTTGTTATGCAGTAAGTGTATTGTTTTCCTTTATTCACACCAACTTATTTCCAGTTATTATTTATAGCTGCTCTTCAATTACAACTAAATGATCTGATTGGTTTTTGCTCTATCCTTTTCAGAATAAGGTGCCGTTGTTGTCAACTGAAGCCTTGCATCATCTTCATATCTTCATCTTTGTCCTAGCCATTGTCCATGTGACTTTTTGCGTTTTAACTATTCTTTTTGCTGGGGCAAGGGTGAGTCAGCAATAGATTTCTCTAACTTGTTCTTCAATTCTATAAAGTTTTAGGTGTATTGAGTCTTCTTTCTTGAATAAATATCTTTTCATGATATAGATTCGTCAATGGAAAAACTGGGAGGATTCGATTGCAAAACAAGATTTTGATTCTGAGCAAGGTGGGAGCTACTGCCAATTTAAGATTTGATGTCTGTCTTTTGTAATTATCTATTACTTAGTAATTGAGTGAAATATCTGCTTTATGCATGTTTGTTGAGAACATTTTTGTTTATGACATGTAAAAGTTGTTTTATAACTACTCTTAACAAAAAAATGGTTATTCTATAAAAGTGTCAAAATGAATTACCAATGGGATATAATTGCATTGCTCTGCACATGTTTTTCTTTCACAATTTCAGCTGTAATGTCATTTAACATATGACCATATTTACAAGTCAACTTCCTGCTGCCTTATTTTTTATCAGTTTCCTCATGCAAAGAAGTATTGAAGATCAATCTGTCATTCATATTTATTACATTTGTTAATTATAAGCTGCTTTGCTGCAGTTTTGAGGAAAAAAGTCACCCATGTTCACCAGCATGATTTTATCAGAGAGCATTTTCTGGGTTATGGGAAAGATTCAGTTCTGCTGGGATGGTTGGTGAGTTACTTCTTCTAATAGAATCATATTTTGATTGGACACTAGAACTTGCAGAAAAATAAAATCTTGTTTGGGGTGCATTTTGCCTGGAGCCCTGTCACGATGGATTAATGGGTAAGCCACTGTTGGGCTTAGGGTCCTTCCAGAAATTGTTTGCTTTGTTGTTTTGGTGAAGGGTTGTCCTAAAAAATCAGCACATATAGTTATATAAATATAGAAATGTTCACATATCACTTATTGCTCTTCTGTTGGAGAGCTACACTGTGTATTTCCACATTATTGGAAAAGTCATGTGGCTTTACCTTTGGTTGGATTTCGTGAACAAACTGTTTTATCTCTAAAACTAAACATACATGCATAGGCACATTATTTTTTATTTTTATTTTTTTCCTAACAGATATATTGGCATTCTCTGTTTAGGCAGCTGATGGTCAACTCTTACTGTACTTACCCTTTGTTTATTATGTTCTTTGACATAGCGGTAAAAAAAGAAAAAAGGAAAAAAAATTATATTGTTAGATTTGACACTGTCTATTATATTTCAGAAGAAGAAGAGTACTTTTTGATACATCTATATGGGACTCTGATAGTCTGATTTTCTTTTTCTTCTTCTTCTTATTCTTCTGTCCTACAGCTATCTTTTTTCAAGCAATTCTATGCATCTATTACAAAAGCAGATTATGTGACATTGCGACTAGGTTTTATCATGGTAAGGAATCTAATGCAAGGATGTTGTTGTCTTGTATATATTCAGTATGTCCTTTAGTCAATCCTGATCCTTATTTCTATTTTAGACCCACTGCAGAGGAAATCCGAAGTTTAATTTTCACAAATACATGATACGTGCCCTTGAAGATGATTTCAAGCGAGTTGTTGGTATTAGGCAAGTGTTTTTTTTAACCATCTTTGACTATTGTTTGCAGTGCATATCTACTGGATATATTGCATTGAACATTAATACTGATTTGCTTTTGCTTACTGATCTTCTAAATTCACCTTTGCAGCTGGTATCTTTGGATCTTTGTGGTCGTATTCTTGTTGCTGAATATTAATGGTATGCTACTCCTTGGACTAGCACTGGTAGCAGTTAGAATGCTGATGCCAAGTATAATTACATCAACCTTTTTGTGATTTAGATTTATAGGTTCTTTGCATAGAGAGATTTACACTTTTAGAGTAAAATAAGTATCTTAAGTCCAAGTACAGTCGGTAATTTGAATATTTTAATGGCTACAGTAAAAGGCATTCTGAAAATTAAATATTTTCTGTTATTTGTCCTTCGAGAGACATTGACTCCTTGGATTTGGTCCTTTTTTTAAATTTTGTCTACTAGTATCCCACTCTTAGTTCTGATGGTGTGGAGGTAGGTAGTGATCAGATTATAAGAAATGACATATCTTCATATTATCTACCATATTCTTCATCAACGGCTTTTCATCTTATTATTCTTCATCCTGTGTATGAATGACATTGATATTTTAAGTCAATAGGAGACACTACTCGTATTTCACATCAAATTTTATCGGTATTTTCCAATAAGTTGAATAAGTAAGTTTGTACTCAGGATGTGGATAAGGAAAAACTTGATCTCTGGTGAAAATATTGTAGTCTTAATAGACACAAGAAGACGATTATAAAAAATTTTCTTTTATATATGATAAAATTCAAGAAAGTTTTGGTTTCCTTAAATTTACAATAAAAGAGACAGTGTCTCGGTTTGTTGGCTTTGATTGTATCAATCATTTTTGCTTATCACTTTCTTGTGTAGCCACATGTTTAGCAAAGCCATTGGCTGAAAGGTCAAGTTGCTCTCAATGTCTGAACCTACCAGAGTTTTTCCTTCCCCTTTCTCGTGTTTGTGCCACCAGCCTATTTCTTGCTCCTTCTTATCAGTCCATTTATTGCAGTTATTCACATTTCTTTCAAATGATTCAACTACGTCAGCATTGTTCCTTTTTACTAATTCTTCCTGGTCCTTGTTGATGCAATGTCCACATTTTTGCAAATACATTTTGGCGAGGCCTGATATTCTTTTTGCTGTACCACTCATATAGACGAAATCATCATTACAGTAACAATTTTGCCAACATGTATCTTTTCCAGTCTGGTTGCTTTTGTATGGCCATTTGATTTACTTCAAGTTGATTGAAATATGCTGGTCATGATACTATTGAAAACACATCTTGCTTGATGTATACAGTTGTAACTTTGTTTAGATTTTGTATTCTTTCATAGATCACTGAATGAATGCACTAAATGGAAGTTCTACATAATGTTAGAACTTTTGGTCATGAGGCGGATCCATTCATGACCAGTAGGGGTTCAAGTCCTCACTGGAGGAAATAATTTTAAAAAAATAAAAGAGAAAGTTAGTTGAGTTACTAATCAGCACCCCAAATTTATAAAAATGGCCCATAGACTCATAATCCCTAAAATTTGAAATTTAACTTTGAGAATTATAAAAGTCCATACTTACCGTACTTTAATTGAAAAAAATAAAATCTAACCCATATGGGTGGTTATACTATTATTTAATTTTGCGCCCATCAAATCTATTAAAATAAACTTTATAAACTCATTAACCCATAAACATTTTGTCGTTATGTAATTTAGTCCCCAGTAAGTCACTTTTCTTATCCGCCACACTCACGCTTTAATTTGCTGATAGTGTCACAGGTTGTTCTCAAAGTTCCCTTTCTTTTTTTCATCTTTAAATGGAATGTAGTAGCATCATATTGTTCATATCATGATAGTTCGCCATTTTCTTGTGCAGATTGGCATACTTACTTCTGGATAGCATTCATCCCTTTCATTGTGAGTAGTTTTAAATCTTTATATGGTTTACCTCTAGTTTTTAGCTTGTGTCGATGTGCATCAAATTGCATCTAAGTTGCTATTTTTATAAAAGCATTGTTTGATTCACCATCCAGCTTTATGCTCTTGCAACTTTACAATTTTATTGATGAGTGATTTAACTCATTTGACTTCTTTTTAATTACATTTGTTGGATTAGTTGCCAAGTATGAGAAAAAGAGATGCCTAATTTGCTGTTATTAATTTGTCTCCTGACTCCCCCTCTTTTCTGTCCTCAACCACTCCATTGTTGTTTTTTAGTACACATGTTAGTGAATTGGTTATTGTTATAATCTGTTGGTGCATGTACATTCTAGCCTTCTTTTTTCCTTAGTATTGGTCAATTTATTTAATGTGTGTATATGGGTGTGTTTATTGCGTGTCCTGCACTTTTGCAGCTTCTACTTGCTGTGGGAACTAAGCTGGAGCATGTCATTAGTCAGTTGGCCCATGAGGTTGCTGAGAGACATATAGCCATTGAAGGGGAATTAGTAGTTCAACCATCAGATGAGCACTTCTGGTTTAACCGGCCTCAAATTGTCCTCTTCTTGATTCATTTTATCCTATTCCAAAACTCTTTCGAGATTGCATTTTTCTTTTGGATATTGGTAAGCTAAAATTTTGAAGCCCGTAATGATTTTGTATAAATGATTTGACAGATATAACTAGTGTCTTTGTATGTATGTAGATTCAATATGGCTTTGACTCCTGCATCATGGGACAAGTTGGTTATATTGTACCAAGGCTCATCGTTGGGTAGAAGTCAATGACCTTTTCTGTTTCACATTTTTATTTAATTTTGGTTCAACATTAACAAATAATTCAAGTTTCTGATACTTACTGTGCAATTTTTTTGTTCCTTGGTTCTATGTAGGGTGTTTATTCAAGTTCTCTGTAGCTACAGCACCCTTCCACTTTATGCCATTGTCACGCAGGTGAGTTGATTTGCTGTTGTTTATGAATTCGTCACCTTCTTGCCTCAAAAATTTATGAACTTTCCAATTTTGCCCTTTTTTCTAATGAAATGAAGATGGGAAGCTCCTTCAAGAAGGCGATATTTGAAGAGCATGTGCAAGTAGGCATTGTCGGATGGGCCGAAAAGGTGAGGAGAAAGAAAGATACAAAAGCAGCTAAAGGTGGGTCTACCCAATCAAGTTCCCACCAAGGAGTTCAGCTGGGAAGAGTTTTCCGCAAGGCATCTACTATGGATGAGATTCAGCCTACCACGCATGGATCCGAGGGTTCCAAATGAGCTGCTGTACCAACCTGATGAAAGCAGCAGGCTTAAGGCTTCTGGAAATTTTAGTTTTGTATAATTATATAAACTGGTGATAGCCACAGTTACACGTATATTGATGTAGGGCATATTTTAAGCCCAAGAGAGCACGTAACTTACTGATATCTTTTGGAGTTTGTAACTGACATTGTAGTTGAGCAGGCACGGTACGTGCTGTTGATGGATATATATTTCGGGGAAAAAAAAAGGGGGGGAAGGTACTTGGGTTTTATAAATGAAAGTTACTTTAAATTTTAATGTTATTACTTCTTGAGTTGGACATTACAAGTTGGGATTTTTCTCCTAACTCAATTGATTTTCTTCGGCTTTTTTTTTTTTTTTTGAGGAGACTATTGCTCATGATATTTACAATCATACAAATATTGAGATTCATTTACATCAATTCTGATATAGTACCGCTCAGATTTTAAACCCTCTCAAATATTTGAGGGATGTCAAACTCCCATATTGGGAGAAAAACTGCTTTCACTCGAGCTCTGAGGCTCCAAGGAAGGAATTATAAATTAAAGCGCACCACAATACTGAGGCACCGAAAGAAGGTTTCACCAGTTGAACAGGTTGCTATTGTGTGGTTGGACTTGTGTCTTGTGAGTTCAATACTGACACCATAAATGGGTAATACTATTTGGGTCCCGGAAGTTTGATGAACTCCAAAGCGGGACATACTCTGCATTTTTTTTTTTTTTTTTAACATTCAAGTCCTTATATTAATATTTTTTGTTAAAAATCTTTCAACAAAATCAATGGTTTTGCAGTTTTACAGTTACGTCACGGCTTCACTTGTGTTTTGGTGTTAATTAACACTCGGATTCTAAACCAAAATGGATGCTTTTTATTAAAAAAAACAAAATGGGATTGGGTATGCGCCCCAAAATGAATTCAGGATAGGGGCCTGATCCCCTTCCCTGGCCGTACCCAATTACGGGGGCCGCAAGTTTTTATTTAAAAATTGGTTTCAAAAAATATGAAAAATATTTTCAATATTTAAAAATGAGATTGATATAATTTTTTTTTTCACTATTTTATAGAATCTAAAATTTCAGGAAATGTAAATGTTGTAGTATTTCAGAACAGTTTTTTGGGATCAAATATTTAATATTCATATAGAAAGGATAATTTTATTCCATATAAAGTTGTGTTGATGAATATATTTAATGTGAAAAAAAATAAAAGTCATTAAACAAATCAATTAACTTGCAAAAAATTAATTTTTCAATAAGTATACGATTTTGATTAAAAAGTAAAATATCAAAATAAATAAATAAATAAAAGGGCTTTTATTTATTCCATTTCACAGTTTCGTATTACCTTTCTCAGCCACTTTCATAAATAATAAATAAGGATAAGAAAGAAAGAGAGGCTTCATTTTGTAAACTCTGAAGCTCAGATTCTCATAATCTCGTTCATTCATTCTTCTTCTTCTTATTCTTCTTCTTGAAAGTTGATACAATCACTCAATCAAATGCCAATCTCTTCACTTTCACCAATTGGGCACTGTCCTCCATCTGTATCTCTGAAATGCAACTTCCCATTTTGCCCCACAAGAAAGGCATCAATTCTTGCCTCGCCCAAGAAGCCTCTCATTTTCACCACCAAAAGAACCACAACCCGCATAGTTTCAATGAGCTACGAGGCCGGAATTGGCGTAATGGGCACCAAGCTAGGCATGATGTCGTACTTTGAGCCCGACGGAACTGTTGTTCCGGTGACTGTAGTTGGGTTCAGAGAAGGGAACATTGTGACTCAGGTTAAGACTGAAGCCACTGCCGGGTACGACGCCGTTCAGATTGGTTATAGGAGGGTGAGGGACAAGAAGCTGACGAAACCTGAGCTGGGTCACTTGCAAAAGTCTGGGTTAATACCCATGAGGCATTTGCAGGAGTTTAGGTTACAGTCTGTTGATGGGTTTGAGGCTGGCCAAAAGTTGGCTTTTGAAGATATTTTTAATGAAGGGGATCTTGTCGATGTTTCTGGGACTACTATTGGCAAGGGTTTTCAAGGTATCTTCTTTCACACACACTCTCTCAGCTTAGTTTGTATGCGTGGTTTTGGTTTGGTTTGGGCTAAGGTATGTTTATGATTGAGGTTTTGTGTAGTCGTTAAGTAGAGCATTAGCTGTCAAGAACAAGTGAATAAAATCTCTTGGATAGGACGAGAGGTTTTGTGTTCGAATTCCACTTACATGGGTGGGGAGGTGGTTTATTGACTTAACACTTCAGTTACCGTGCTTTCAGAGTTCAGTTGAAGCACAATTGTTTCAATCATATGCCTGAGGAGTATGTTGGGATGTGAAGGAAATATTTTGTTTTGTTTGAGGTATTGGAAGCTATTGGAGGGTTGATTTTGAGAGATTTGACTTTTGAATTCGGATGAGATGGTTGAATTTTAATGTATGTAACTGTTCCTATATTGATGCTGGATGTTTGATGCTATTGTGGGATGGGAGTGTTTTATGTGTCAGATGGTGTGATTTGCGTGGCTTTCTTGATTGGGATCATGGTTATAATCCTGGCAGCTCTAAACAATATGAAAAAAAACCGACTCTTGGATAGGAACAAAGTTGAGAAATCATTATGTTTACTTTGCCAACTTTCTTAGGCTAAAAGACAGATGCGGATGCATGGCTTTTATATTTTTATAAGTTATGTTGAACAGCAGCCGTTAGGTATCAAGTTACCATAAGATGTCTCAGTAACGTTATGAGGATTGAACTTTGGAGAAACTCTTCTTTTCCTAGTTTATTGAGTCTATTATAATCAATCATGTTGAGTCCGGCAGTAGAACGTCACTGGTGTCAGTGAATCAGCATCAGTTTTAACTTACTGTTCTTTTCTAATGGAAATTTTAATCCTATTTGTGTGGAGAATGTATTTTCTGCTGTGTCAATATCTTTGAATTCCTTAATAATTGACCCCGATTTGTTCTCTCTCTTTTTTTATATCCCACAGGTGGCATTAAGCGGCACAATTTCAGAAGGGGTGCGATGACCCATGGTTCTAAGAGTCATAGACAATTGGGTTCCATTGGTGCTGGAACAACTCCGGGCCGTGTATACAAGGGGAAGAAGATGCCTGGAAGAATGGGAGGGACAACAAGGAAGATCAGAAAGCTCAAGATTGTAAAAATTGATAATGACCTTCGTGTTGTAATGATAAAAGGTGCTGTCCCTGGTAAGCCTGGAAATCTTCTGCGTTTAGCACCAGCTAAGATTGTTGGGAAGAACATACCAAAGAACTAGGTTGTTGCATTATTCTGATTGCTTCGCTTCTGTGCAGTTCTACATTGTCAAAGAGATTAGTCTTTGTAACCCTTCATTTTGTGAGTGGCAATTTAGACTTTCGGTTAACATTTTGTGATGTATCATTGGCTCCTTTGACGAGATACATTTCTATCTCTCTTCGGAATTTGTATTTAGGATTGCTTTCAGTTGAGAAAAGCAGGGGTGGGCGTTCGGTTCGGTTTGGGTTAACTAGTGAAACCCGAACGGGTTCAAAACTTCAACCCGTTCGGGTTAAAATTCGGTTCGGGTTCAACCCAAACCGAATTTTCAACCCGAACGGGTTGAATTTTTTTTTTTTTTAAGATTTAGTTTTTTAAATATATATATATATTAATCATGGTTGCTATTTGCCATTTTAATTTTTAAATTTGTAATTTTTGTAGCTTTATTAAATTTCAATACATATTTTATGTTTTGTTAATTTTAAAAAGACTTCTTGAAATTTTATTAAGGATAATTTGTGGTTGATATTTATTGTTAAGGATGATTTAGAATTGAGATTTTTAAATTATTGAAATATTATTAAGGATGATTTGTATTTTGTAGTTGATATTTGTTATTAAGGATGATTTAGAATTGAGATTTTTAAATTATTGAAATATTATTAAGGATAACTTATAGTTGATATTTGTTGTTAAGGATTTTTGGAATTGAGATTTTTGGATTTTAAGTGATTGTTGTTAGAATTTTTAGATTAAATTGTTCTAATCCGTTCTAACCCAAACTAACCCGAATTTTTAGATTGAATTATTCTAACCCAAAATAACCCGAATTAACCCAAACTAAAATTTTAACCCGAATTTCCAACCCAATCCAAATTACCGCTAACCGAACCAAACCGAACCGAATTAAATTCGGTTTGGTTTGGTTCGGGTTGGCATTTTCAACCCGATTGGGTTCAATTCTCCAACCCGAACGGGTTGAAACCCAAACCAAAACCCGAACAACCCGATCCGAAATCCGGTTTGCCCACCCCTAGAGAAAAGCCCATAGTAGATCAGTACAAAGGGCATGCAACTTTTGCCACAAAAACCTTTCTTGAGGTGATCTTCGGTAATTGGGATATTGGTTTAATAGTAGATCATTACTAGATGTTGATTATGTTTTATACAACGTGCACTCATTTTTCTTAACCAAGATACAAGTCTTCGAAATGGTATAAGTTTGCTTTATACTTATGTGCTCTACCTCTACCTATGATATTAGTTTTTCTTATAGTGTTTATAGCTGCTATCTGTTGGCAAGCGAGAGGATTGAGGTTAGCTTACACAAGATCATGCGGAACTAAATAGAGCACAACTAGAAGTAACGTTCCCAAGCCAAGCCATGGCATCATGGCCAATGCTTTGATCATGAATTACAGTTGACGGTGATGAAAATTAGAATGCAATTGTACAAACAGTAGTACCAGAAGCAGAAGCATCACAACGAAGATGCTAGGACTAAAGATAATCAATCCAAAAAACTCCCACCATAAGAGAGGGTACCAATGGTGATGGCTCCGCCCTTCTGCCTGCCATTGCTCTTGCAAGTGGGATTTGAAGCACCATTTACAATTCACAAATCACTTGTACCAGTTCAAGAGATCAATGAACCAAGTAACTAACTAGTACCCCCTCTGGTATATATAGAAGAGATGTTTGATATAATTCTCTTCTTTGTCTGGATATAGTACTATTGTTTTGTGCCGAATCCATCTAGATATTAAATTAGTTTTGATTAAACAAAAGTGATAGAAGTTAGCTTGAAGGTCAGTCATGACCAGCTATTATTTAAAAGTAGGCAAGTGAGCAAATTAAAGCATAAAGTAGGCAAGTGAGCAAATTAAAGCGACTCGGGGGTATCTTGCATTGAACTTTATGGTGGAGGATGAAGAGACCAATTCAGGATGATTGATTTAGTTGAGAAAAATTACTAGAGATTAATTAATTTGTGATGAAGTTTGATTTCCTTTTTCTGCATGAATAGAAAGGATATAGGGAAAATAAATAAATGTATATTCGTTAGGATCAAGTTTTGTCATCTCAACTTCAAATTTAACGCTGTATAATGAGACTATAAAATAAGCAAACAGAAGGAAGCAAACAAGCTTCATCTCCTGAAACTAGAAAAAAGTAAAAGCAAACAAATTCACTTAAAAAAAAAATAAAAAAATCGGACAAAGTAAACAAAATCAAACACACCACAACATGAAAGTATAAAACTGCAACTCTTCAAAGGGATTGTCGTTGAGCAGTCAGCCTGCAGCTTGAAAAGAAGATGCATGTAGTCCTGGCGATTGTGTTGTTCAAGGACCTACAAAAAGCATATTTAACATTTTAATACCATATAATATCGTTATTTTTACTACTATTAGTGGTCAAAATTCAATATTCCTAATAATTGATGCCATTAGCTTCGCTACGCAAAAGGTAGTAAGAGTATCGAGTACTTACTGCATCCTGTGAGGCCAGAAGATTCCCCTTGTTCCATTTGCTTTCTCCCTTTTAGCCCTGAAAACGTTTTGAAACTTGGATTACATTCACGCAGTGCAGGCACATACACACACGCACGCAGAGTCATTCAAAGGTGAGGAAGCCCTCATGGTCAATTTGCATAAATATCTATGAAGTTGTACTAACCTCCACGACCAACCAATGGACGATGCCAAGATGCTTTCTTCTTCTTTGCCATAATTGGACTTCTATTGCAAATGAAATCAATCTCCAAGTCAGGAATGTCCTTGATTTTTGGCCATTCTGGTCCTTCAGCTTCCCCATCTCGACATTGTTGCGTTAGCAAGGGACAATTTTGAATGACCAAATGTTGAAGATTTTCAGGAAGACCATCCTCGGGAAAGGACTGGAGCAAGGGGCAATCTTCAATGTAAAAGTCCTTGAGTGAATCGAGGCTCTTCAGTGTCCCTCTTGGCCCAGGAGACTTCAGACTGGAGCATGATGCAATAATCAAACACTGGAGTGACGTTGGTAGCCCTTCATCTGGTAATGTTTCAAGCTTTGGACAGCCTCGTATGGACAACAGATTGAGCGAGGTCAAGCTTTGCAATGCTCCTTCTCCGGATAAGGACACAAGGTCTTTGCAGTCTCTGATGTACAAAGCCTTCAGCCCCGGAAGAGTAGGCCATCTTGGAAATGAATCTAGGTTTGAGATTTTGGAAAGGATCATGAAGTTCAGAGACCTGGTCTCGGGTATTGCTCTCACTAATGTTCCATCAGGACATGCATCCAAAGCCAAAAGTTGAAGACGCTGGCTGAATCGTGAATTCGGGAGGGTGCTCAATAACTCACACCTGCTTATTTCCAGTTTCTGAGGAGCAAAGATCTGTGGCAGGCCCCGCAGCTTGGGACAGTTAATAGCTTTCATTTCCAGAAGTGCCTGAAATGAATGAAGCAGCAGGTGTTGACCCTGGCCATTGTCACTGTTGTACCAAACCAAGAACAAATCAGTTAACAATTAATTGAAATTAATTGAAAACAATTGGACAAAACAGCAGCTAAGTATAAACTGGAAACCAAAAAAATAAAAATAAATAAACTAAATTATTGGTAAAACATTAAATTAAAATGTCCCTCTTATTTATTAATATGTTTAGGTTTTTTATTTCCCTTTAACAATCTGTCTGACCGTAACGATGTCTAAGCACAGCTGAACCACAACAGAAACTCAATGAAAACGAAGAACAGTAGAAGGAGAGAAGGAAGCGAGTGCTGCAGATGTTTGAACAGAAATGAAGATAAGTCGCCTTTCTATATCATGTGCGATAATAAAGAAGAAGATTATTGAATTGTTTATTCAACAGACAACAATTCAATACGATTATCGAATTTATAATTCGACACAACAATTCAATACATTATTGAATTTGGCAAAACCTTACAAATTCCAATTGAATTCACAAATAATTGCATACTGTTACAAAGAAAAAATTTAAAAGGAAAAAAAAAACGTGGCCATGCAAATCTAATCGATTATTGAATTTGGCAATTCAGCAGCCACAACAATTCAATACATTATTGAATTTGGCAAAACCTTACAAATTCCAATCAATTCACAACAATCATACTGTTACAAAAAATTTAAAGGAAAAAAAACGCGCCACGCAAATCTAATTGATTTTGACATTCACAGACGCAAGTCATACAAGACACGAGTTCAACCAAATTGGTTTGGATTCAGACCTCTGCAGCGTGCGTAGTAAAAGCCTTTATCCTTAATATTCTTACTCATGCATGGATAAGTGTTTGTATATAAACACAATTCTCTTGGCTTATTTTTCCCATGTGGGATAAGCCTCATTTCCTTTCAAATTTCCAACTTCAAGGGTGCATTTTGAGAGGTAATTTCTCATTCACCCATACACCATTTTGAGTAAACAAATACATATATTTGAAGTATTCACGGAGTAGAATCCGTATCTCTCAAGTTTATCCACTTTCGACAAGTGGGACCCACTCAAAATGTGTCCATAAATTAGCATATTAATATGCTATTTTCCAACAGTCACTTGTGGGAATCAACCGCAGACATCTCTCGTTCCAATTTTCCAGTTCCAGATTGTCAACAAGTATTAGGAACTGCAGAAATGGAGTCACGGGAAGAGCCTTTAATGAGCAACACTTCTTGATCTTCATAACTCTTAGGTTTGGCATGCATTCTGGCAACTCATTCAGCTTGGGACAGTTACTAATCTTTAGCCTTCCAACGAACCGGCATTCCTCATCATTTGGCCATTTCTCCAACTCCAGCATTCCTTTAATGTTGAGTACGCGAAGACTGGAAAGCTGACCAAGTGAGAGGATTCTGCAATTAGTGCAACCTTTTAAAGTCAAACTCACAAGATTCTGAAGCCGCCCATCTCTCATCCATTGTGGTAAGCTATTGCCCAAGTAGTTAAAGATTTGGAGCTCTTCCAGATTCCGATGAGGTTGCAGGTCTTCGAGCAGTCTCTCTTCATCACCTGATACATCTTGTGTTTGAGGACTGCTATCTCTGTTATTGCTCCATTCAAATACCAGCTTGTGAAGACTCTCTTTCTCACTCAATTTTGCTTCCCCTCCGTTTACAGCATTTTCCAGCTTCGATATGTGAAGTTTTCCGGTAAGGTAAGGCAATTCCTTCAGTTCTTCAATTCGATATCCTCTCTTGCTGCCAACCCGAAAAGCATGTAAGTTATGCAGATTGGTTAACTTTCCTATTCCAGCCGGCAATGTGGAACACTTGAACCAGAACATTTCCTCTAGCTCAAGATTACGAAGGTTAACTAGGTTGGCAAGATCCTTGGGCAGTTCCATTATCCAAATGCACCCTATGAGTTTCAAAGTTTGCAGATTGTAGAGATTACATATTGAGTTCGGAAGTACCTTAATCTCAGTTCTCGAGAGGTCAAGGTAGCGCAACAGCTTCAACTCTTCAACAGAATCTGGCAGCACTGTCAGCGTACTCGAACTCAAATCCAACAGGCGAAGATATTTGAGTTGATGAAAAATCTTATCAAGGGCACGCCCAAAATCCTTGAGGTGCTCGCCGAAACCGGGGACTAGAAATGTCCGCAGCTTCTTAGAGTTTTCGACGACGCTCAAAGCAGGCTTCTCTACATCTTTACAAAGCAACGACACATGGCGTGTCTCCGGAGAGCAACAGCTACTGTACGATGACTTGTCGTCCTTAACTTGGCAGACATGGCCATAGGGGCTTGAAACAAATTGTGCCAAGTCATGGAAAAGATCATGCATCTGGTATTTCACCTTGTCATCGATATTCGAAGACTGGAAGAATGACCTCCCCAACAATTCATCAAAATATTCGATTCCAATCTCTTCTTCCCTTTCTTGGCGTCCTCCTCCTCCTCCTCCTCTTGACTGAATCAGTGCTTCCGCAATCCAAAACTTGACCATCTCGGCCTTATCAAAAGCAAAGGACTTGGGGAATATCGAACAAAATGAAAAACAATGTTTCAGATAAGGAGGGAGATGGTCGTAACTTAATTTCAGAGGGGGCAGGATATCAGGCCTGTTTGGACTCCCTTCTTCGAGTTCCCATATGTCGCTGCTCAAGATTTTCCGCCACTTGTTTACATCATCATATTTGCGCAAGAAACCAGCAATTGCCTTTACTGCCAAAGGCAAACCTTTGCACTTGCCCACAATTTCTCTGCCGATGGCTTCCAAGTTCTGCTGCTGCATTCTGTTTGAAAAATTGCCTTGATTAAAGGCGATTTTCTTGAAAATTGACCAACATTGATCTCCAGGCAAACACTCAAGAAGATAAGGAGATCGTATGCCCATAATCTGCGAGACCCGAGCGGTACGACTGGTAACCAAAACTCTACTCCCCTTGTGTCCCTGTTTCAAGAGCTGTTGAAGCGGCTCCCATTTTCTGTAGTCCTCGTTCCAGACATCATCCAGAACGAGTAAGAAACGTTGGCCGGTCAAAAACTCAAGAAGACGGGTCTCCAGCAGGCTTATTGACGAAGTGCTGTACTCCATCTTCGAATGAAATTCTATCATCCCTTTAAGAATCCTTGGCAAGTCGTAGTCAACAGTCACACAGACCCACATCCTGGATTCAAAGTGCTCTTTAACTCTTTGTTCATTGAAGTCTTGCCAAGCCCTGGCATCCCAATGACTGGAATGACAGAGACATCATCTTCCTTGTCAAATTCATCCGATAGCAGCATATGCAAAATTCTTTCTTTGTCATCATCCCTGCCAAAAACATTTGCTGTGTCAATGAACGAACCAGTCAGTGGCAGCTCCTGGTCCTGGTTATGATTCCGAGAGTTGCCATTGTTGTTGTTAACACCGCTCCTGAGATGAAACTTTTCTTTTTCTTCAGCAATAACATCAAGTCTATCTAAAATTTGCTTAATCCTCTGGGCGGCATGATATTGATAGGAAATTTTACTACCGCTGATGGGAGTCTGAATTATACGCAGCTTTTGCTTTCTCTTATGCATAGCAACTTGAGTTGCAAAAGTCTCCAGTATGTCTTCGGTGTCATAAGCTGCATTTCTGAGCTTGCCAAGCCAATCTTTCAACTGGGAGTCCTTCAGTTGTCTCTCCTCTGCATCATCAAGGACAGCTTTGATACTTCTTAGTTTGCTCAACAACTTTTCAACTTCACTCTTTACGCCAAGCACCGAACCGACCTCTTCCTTGATCAAAGACACAGCAGCTTCAATTGCTTTTTCAACGATAGGCTGCACCACAAGCGTGTTGTGCGCGGAATGCGGAATCAAGCGCACCAAATAATTAAAGAAAAATAAAGGACACAAAATTTTACGTGGTTCGGCGGTATACCTACATCCACGGGAGCAAGAGAAAAATAATTGTATTACTAACAATTATTAGAGTACAAATTTGAGTAAAGAAAAGCTCACTTCCCAAAACCCAAATACACCCAAAGTACTCTCACACACACTCTCCAATTGCTCACACTCACAAAGCTCTAGAATTGCTTCACTTGCAATTCTCTTGAACTCTCAAATTTGGGATGATTTCCAAGTGAAGAATGCATCTCTATTTATAAGAAAACCTGCTGCACTTGCACCAAACCTTTAGTCAATTGTCAATTAAATCATGCTAAATTCTTCAAAATTGACAAACATATGCAGCGGTGCCAACTCCTTCCAAATTGTCAATTATGCATGTGACTTGTCTTTCCTTTTCCAATTAATTTGAATAAAACTCACCAAAAGTCTTTGACTTTTCAACACTCTCCACCTCGGCGAAGATTTATCCAACCGAGCCGACTCACCAACGGATCATCATTCCCAAAGTAGTGATCTACGTGATCGCCACGCACTCCATAATTTGGGATCAAGCCAACCGTAGTTCAAAATTCTTCAAACTCAACACATTCGAAGAATTTGAATTAATTTCAAGCAATGTTGAAACTTAACTCCAGCAATCACCTTTGTCAACATATCTGATGGGTTATCTTTGGTATCGACCTTTCTCAACAACACAATACCGGTCTCGATAATCTCTCGCACATAATGATATTTCACATCTATGTGTTTTGTCCGAGCGTGATATGTTTGATTCTTCGCAAGGAATATCGCACTTTGATTATCACATAATACTGTAATGTTCTCCTGGATTACTCCCAAATCTCCTAACAAGCCTTTCAACCAGATAGCTTCTTTACGCCAGCTGTCGCCATATACTGCCCGTAGTAGATAGAGCAATTGTCGATTGCAGAATCGACCTCCAGCTAATCGGACCTCCACCCAATGTGAATACGTAGCCCGTTGTTGATCTTCGCTTGTCAATGTCTCCGGCGAAATCAGAATCACAATACCCAACACATTGTTGACCACAATCTTTTTTAAACAATAACCCAACATCAATTGTCCCATACAGATATCGGAGAATCCACTTTACCGCAAGCCAATGGTTTTTACCCGGATTATGCATGTATCGACTAACCATACTAACGGCTTGGGATATATCGTGCCTCAGGCATACCATAAAGATACATAAGACTACCCATAAGACTAGCATATGGAACATGAGCCATGTAATCATGCTCCTTGGGATGTAGGACATAAAGAAGAGCTTAATTTAAAGTGAGGGCTGTAGAGTACATACCGGTTTAGTTTTGTCATCCATACCGAATCTTTCTAGCACCTTCTTCAAATAAGATTTTTGAGTCAACCATATGCTCCCATTCTTCTTGTCTCTACGAATCTCCATCCCAAGTATTTTCTGTGCATCACCCAAATCTTTCATCTCAAACTCAGAAGCCAGCTGCTTCTTTATTCTTTCAATCTCACCTCTATTCTTCGAAGCTATAAGCATATCGTCGACATAGAGTAACAGATAGATGAAAGCTCCATCTGTAGTCTTCAAAGTAAACACAGGATCGTGTTCACTTCAGTGAATTTCGCCTTTGTATGAATTGATCAAATCTTCAGACCATCGCCTTGGTGACTGCTTTCAAATTGCATAAAGATTTAATCAAATCTACACATGATTCTCCTTTCCAGCAACTTTGAAACCACAAGGCTGAGTCATATAGATTTCTTCCTCCAAATCTCCATGCAAGAATGCCGTCTTAACATCCAATTGAGCCAACTCTAACTCATATTCAGCTACCAAGGCAAGTAGGATACGAATGGAAGTATGCTTTACGACTGGAGAGAAAACTTCATTATAATCAATACCTTCCTTCTGAAAGCAAAACCTTGAACGAGCCTTGCCTCAGACGGGAGTTGTTTGATTTGAGATCCTTGCTTCGTGCAGACCCACTTATTGCCAATAGCTCTTTTCCTTTGGTAACTTCACAAGTTCCCAAGTCTGGTTTCATGGAGAGATTTCATCTCTTCCTCCATGGCTAACTTCCATCGACATTTTCACCGTAATGCTTCACCGAAAGTGGGGATGTCATCATCAATAATCGAAGTGCATAGGCTACCACCATATCTTTAGTAAGCCATCCGGTTTCTTTATCTCTTCTTGGCCTCCTTGTTGCTATAGAATCATCATTATTCACATCGCCGCATTGTTTCTTCATTTTGGGACATCTAAGAACAACTTGTTCTTCAACTCGTGTCTCCTCCATACCGAACTGCTCTCGATGTAGAGCTAATCGGTACATATGGAGTTGCATCAAACTCCACCGCCGCGATACTCGTGGTCTTGTTCTCCACCGCCGAGAACTCAAGCTTTCAACATCAAGCTTCATCAAATGTGACATCTCGCTACACACAAACTTTTTATCTTTGAGATCCCAAAGCTTAAAGCCTTTACTCCACCTTCAATCCCACAGAGATAGTTTCTAAGACGAGGATCCGCCACCATCTTTGACATGATAATGTCGGACACCAATATATAATGGGAATCATAGTCTTGTGCATGCTTTCCGCATCACATTTCCATAGAGTTTTACCTCCGATTGCAGAAGGCAACCGATTTATCAAGTGACTTGCATAGCTCACAAATTTCAAAACATTTTATTTAAACCAAAGATTAGATAACATACACCGCATCTTCTCCAAAGACGATTCATACGTCAGCCACACCGCTCATGAGAGTATGTCTCACCGTGAAATGTCTTTAATAATACCCTCGCTCGCATACTTGCAAGAATGGATCAAGTATATTCACCCCCATTGTCGTAACGCAATACTTTGATCTTTCTCGCCAACAGTCTCCACCGCTTTCCATTTCACGAAAATCTCTAACCTCATCCTTTGCTCGCACGGTGTACACCCACACACGCCTAGAGAAATCATCAACAAATGTAACAAAATAATGGCTTCCACCAATCGATGCGCCTTGGTCGGGTCCCCATACATCACTATGAACATATTCAAGGATCTCACGAGTATCGTGATTAAGAAGACCAAATTTGACCCTTGTTTTCTGCTTACTACACAATGCTCAAGAAATTCAATTTACAGTGTTTTGGTACCTTTTAAGAGTCCATGCCTCATCGTGGTTTCAGAAGATTTCTCCAAAGATGTCCTAGTCGACATGCCATACAGGTGTCATCGCGCTCAAAGAACATTTGCTTCATCAGTTGTACCTCCCTTCAAATAGTACAAATTGTGACGCCGAACCCCTTGTAGAACTATCATAGCCCCATATATGATCTTCATTGTGCCATTTTCAATAGTAACCTTGTAGCCTTCAGCTTCTAGAGCACCCACAGAAATTAGATTTTTCTTTAAAGTTGGAACATATCTAACCTCTTTCAATTCTCTGACCATTCCATCAAACATTTTGAGCCGAATTGTTCCTATCCCCATTGTGCGACAAGGTTGATCATTCCCCATCACAACTGCGCCAGATTCCAGATTACGAAAATCCGTAAACCATTCTTTAATGGGACACAAATGATAGGTTGCTCCAAAGATTAAGTATCCACTGCCGAACTAGCCACGACGCCGCAGTGAGTAATACTTAATGAATAATCGTAGTCTTCATCTTTACGTGCCATGTTTGTCACCGGTTTCTTCCCATCTCTTTTGAGCCTTTGGACAATCTTTCCTCCAATGACCCTTTTCATGACAAAAGGCACACTCATCTCGAGCTATGTTTCTGTTTCTCGATTTGGATCGAGAATTCTTTCCACCACGCTTCTTCTTTTTCTCCATCATCCTTTCTCTTGCAAACAAAGCTTCGGATGATGCTTTTTCAGAATGTTTATCATTATTCTCAATTTCCAAATTGGTCAATGCCGCAGACATTCAAGATGATTAGGCTTTTCCCATATATCGTAGTCACAAATGGCTATATTCCTCCGGTAGCCGAGTGTAATGTAATCATAGCCTTGACTTCATCCTTATCTTCATCAAGATTCTTCAAATCAGCAAGTAACTTTTCAAATCTCGAGACATGATCGCAGTATCGACACCCTGTGCTTCATTCGAAAGCCATATACTGGCTCATTGTGAAGGCGATTTTCGTGACTTTAAGTAGTACTTCTCCTCCAATGTACGCCACAAAGTCATCGCACACTCCTCATCTTTTACCAAGTATTTCACCTCCTTGGTCAAACAAGATCTGATCTGACCACAGGCTTTCTCGTTCATACGATCCCAACTTTCTTCATCATACAAGTGTCTTTTATTTTTCAAAACAATATCAAGATCGATTTGAATAAGAGCATCCATAACTTTTCCCATCAAACTTTTCAACATCGATCTTCTAACCACCTATAATAGGTGCTGAAAGGCGAAAGTCTCGCCTCCCACCTGAAGTATCTCCAGGAATAGTATGGGTGGATCTCTCCCCACTTCTGGAAGTTTCACCTTCTACCATTTTCTCAATAAACTATTCCTACCTGAGAGATCAGTGTCTATATGTATGTACGAGTGGAAAAATGCACCAGGAAAGTTCCCAGGAAAGACTGGAGGGGTCACACCGGTCCCACTTAAGACCCAGTCTCCTTAGGCTCTTATCGCCGTGATGTAACTTTCCTGACATGCACAAATCCACACCACTACACAAGCTACTAATCTTCCCAAGTACGAACGATTAACTCCACCAGATTCGTGAACAAGATGTATGTTTGAACAAGAGTGACACGTGAAGATCAGATCTCCCAAAGTACGAACCGTCGGCTCTGATACCACTTGTTGTGCGCGGAATGCGGAATCAAGCGCACCAAATAATTAAAGAAAAATAAAGGACACAAAATTTTACGTGGTTCGGCGGTATGCCTACATCCACGGGAGCAAGAGAAAAATAATTGTATTACTAACAATTATTAGAGTACAAATTTGAGTAAAGAAAAGCTCACTTCCCAAAACCCAAATACACCCAAAGTACTCTCACACACACTCTCCAATTGCTCACACTCACAAAGCTCTAGAATTGCTTCACTTGCAATTCTCTTGAACTCTCAAATTTAGGATGATTTCCAAGTGAAGAATGCATCTCTATTTATAGCAAAACCCGTTGCACTGTTGCACCAAACCTTTAGTCAATTGTCAATTAAATCTGCAGCTAAATTCTTCAAAATTGACAAACATATGCAGGCGGTGCCAACTCCTTCCAAATTGTCAATTATGCATGTGACTTGTCTTTCCTTTTCCAATTAATTTGAATAAAAAACTCACCAAAAGTCTTTGACTTTTCAACAAAGCGATACTACCAGTTCGGCCATCAATTCTGTTTCTGTTTCTGTTTCTAGCTGATCTTCTAATCTGCGCGATCCTCAAGTTAATCAATTTGTGTGGAGGAATCTGAGAGAGAAATTTCAAGTGGGTTTGTTTGTCTATGTATGAGCAGTGGGGGACGCGGATGGGATATTTAAACAAGACTTGGAGAGCCAGGAGGGGTAGGTATCAATCGCTTCCATGGAAATTTCAGCGAAATTTAATTTCACAGAGGGTGGGACGACGTTTTGATTTCAAGGCTAAGCTCAGCTTTGTGCATGAGTTCAGATGTAATTAAATTTAAACCGTACACTACTATGAATATGAGTATGATAGAATGTTGTAAAATGATTGGTACAACTTAGTTCTTTCAAAATTCATTGCATTCAAATTTAAAGTTATTTGTGACCTTATTAATAAATTTAATATTCATTTTCTCAAAACACTCTTTTCATTAGACTTTTTCTTTATACACCTACGCCTATCAAAATTATACTAGTGTATATTCAACTAAGGGAGTCTCGTTACTCTCCATGCCCCATTTATTCACCTGCAGATAGAGATGGCAAAAATACCCGCCCGGTCCGGATCCGGACCGCACCCGGTGTTGTGGGCCGGGTATTACCCGGCCCGGGTATGCTATCGGGTAGGTCTTGGGCATCACTTGATAAACCCGAAACCCAGATTTTATTAAAAAAATATTATAAAATATATATTATTTTAAATATTTATATTTATTTGACTCATTTATTACACATATATAAAGTTTTAAACACTTAAAGTTTATATTTTCATGTTAAATTTTATTAAAATAAATTTAAAACTTATAAAATTACCAAAAAATAAAAAAAATACACATATAATATTAAAAAATATAAAATCCGGCATTTGGATAAAACCCAGAAAACCCGACTTTGGTTCCATCCGGTGGTCCCATTATCATGACCCGGACCCTACCGGTTTTGCCATCCCTACCTGCAGATGCCATTTTTTCAGTCGCCTATACCGCAACATGTGTCAAGGTTAAAAATGTATCATACGTCTGGAATTTTATGAAGTGCAAAGGTCAAAAACCAAGAGGACTTTTATCAAATAAATGCTTGGTCACCTATGACAAAGTCCTGCTTAAGCAAAATGCACCGCGTGTAATGTACACGGACGAGAAGGATCAGAGGAAAGAGGCCAAGAAGCATAGGACACGGCTACCATGCAGGGAGTTTGTTCCATGTATGGTGCAGGGGCTTCTCTTCAGCCGTTGGATTCAGCTTGTTTGAATCAAACGGTTGTGGTTTCATCTAAAAAAAAAAAAAGAAAAAAGTAAATAAAAGCAGAAAAAAAAGGTAACCGGTCATCCGTAGTTTTCCCTCTCTCTCTTTTTCCCTCCCTCTCATTTTTCTTTTGTTCCCGCTGAATCTTTAGCAAAAAAAACCCTCATCTTTCTTGCTCCCCACATTCACGGTGTCGTTCTTGGTCACTCATCCACTGTAGCTCACACTCCTGCTCCCGCTCTTGCTCACACTTAGGCTGTCGGTGTTGCGGTTGTTGTTGCTCTTGCCTCTTTCTTCCAAGTCACACTCACGGTCGGCTTTTTGT
Organism: Citropsis articulata; assembly: GCA_030449925.1. NCBI lineage: Eukaryota > Viridiplantae > Streptophyta > Magnoliopsida > Sapindales > Rutaceae > Citropsis > Citropsis articulata. The sequence goes on along the minus strand of JASUUH010000211.1, from coordinate 4,865,950 downwards.
CTAGCTTCCGGCTCTGATTTTCACTCCTCTTATCAAGGTTTGTGAGCATTAAACTTAGGCTTGTAACTGTTAAAGTGATTTAGATTATAATTTGTTATATTTAGGGAAAACGAATTGTTAATGATTTAGTATAGAAATATGATGCATACATAATATTTGACAAAATGCCACAAAGAATTAAAGAACTATTTGTCATCTCTTAAGATTATAGGTTAATTTTATTTTTGTTGACAAAATGCTACAGCCGTGTTTTCAATTTTTGTTATAATATTTAGATGATGAAAAAATTTATACTTGGCCATTCAAGTGTGTTAGATTTGTGTGAGACGTTGACGTATGCATTCGTTTGATACGAAATGTATTTTGGTTGATGCCTATCGCACGAGAGAGAGAGAGGCAGTAATCGTTGTTTATTAACTCCTTTCTTGTAGCTTTTTCAAGAAGACATGGAATTGGTTGATGGTAAGAGAAAAAAATTGCAAGAAAAATCATTACGGCAGGAAAATCAAGGATTGAATAAAAAAGCATGGATATATTATTTGTAAGTATAATTTATATGCATTTATGTACTGATTATGTTAAAAGGTTTAATTTTTTGAATTAATATAACTTCAAAAAGCAAAACGACTACGGCTATTAGGGGTAGAAAAGGTGGATAAAACGGTATGTAACAAAAAAATGACCTGCTGAATATTTAATATTCTATTACCTAAAATAATATGCCAGTGATCTATATATATTATCATTGTTGTAGGTGAGAGCTGAAATTGGACAAAAATGGAAGAAACTAACTCTCAAAGAGAGGCATCAGTGGATGGTTAGTAATATGAATGAGACCGATGGTGGTGAAAATAGTGGTGCAAGTAAAAATGTTGAAGAATCTGATGAGGAGAAGGCCGATGGTGGCAACCTTCTATCTCGATGTCGTGTAGCCTCGTTCTCGGAGGTGGTATCATGTTTTCAAGTGATCGACAAGCTTCATGAAACCGGCTTTGGAAGTTTACTTGACCTAAAATGTGGACGCTTAAGACATGAGTTATGTGCAGCATTAATTGAACAATGTGATGTAAGTAGGCAAAGTATAGTTCTACATGGGAAAGAGTACAATTTAAACCCTACAACATTTGCGACTATAATGGGGGTTAGAGATGGAGGCGCACATGTGGACTTAAATGACCAAGCAATTGATATAACTGATTTGCGTGCGGTGTATAGCAGTGGACCTAGAGGAATTCATATAGCGGATGTGAAAAAAAGGCTAATGAATAGTTCAAGTTCTGATGATGAATTTAAGATACTTTTTAGTCTTTTTGCATTGGGAACTATATTATGCCCAACAAATGCAATATACATTAATCCATTGTATCTTCGTGCACTAAAAGATACAAATTTGATTAGTGGAAAAAATTGGGCTAGTTGGTGCTTTACCTTTTTATGGGAAGGTGTTCAAAAGTTTAAAGAAAATAAAGTGACCTCCGTTAGCGGCTGCATTCTTTTCTTAAAGGTACGTTTTGAATTGACAAAATTTTTTTGGTACATGTTTCCTGTATTTTGGTTATTTTAGTTTATAACACATGTTGTTTGCCATTGATGGACAGCTGTTCTATTTTTCCTCTGTTGTATATGATCGACCTTCAATTGATAGAACAGTGTATCCTATCAGTGTATGGAATAATGATGAGATTCGACGATTCTTGAAATGGCAAAAGAGGCTTGGTGGCATCAAAAGCAATAAGGTATAAAATACGTGCATAGAAGTGATAGAAATGAAATGATTTACCGTATATTTCGCCTAAATTATTATTATTTTATGAATGATTTTAGGTTTCGATGCGTGACCCTGATCAGCTTCATAAGCCTCAACAGGCAGAACCTCGTGGTTGGAATAGTGCAAATAATGAAGTTTTGCAATTACTAATGGAAAGGTTTGGGTCATTTGTCGCAGAAAACAAAGAGTCATTCCAAACCCTTGAACGGCGATTGGAAAACATAGAAAAATTATTAGGAGAGTTGACATCAAAGTATCATGGGGGATCAACCAAAGAAGGAGCTAGTCCCAATCCAGCTTCAAATTTGAAAAGTGAAAACCCTATATCTCCGGATGGAAAGACAATGTCAAAAGGAAAAGCTATTTTGGTCAGTGATGATGATACTGTGGATCGTAGAGTGAAGGAAAGTTTACGAGCCTTTGATGTCATGTTGGGTTGTATTGGGACTACTGCACATACTACCGAAACTCCGCTTGATCTAACACCAATACCTCGTGAGGAGATAGAGGTTTGTCTAAGCGATCTTTAGTTCCAATTTGGTTTTAGTGATAATGCGTTATTTTTAATGTTTGACATTTATAGACTTTGGCTGAACCAATTGACACTAAGCAAGAGTTCCAGACCTCCACTAGCATGAGTGTACCAGCTACACGACCAGCACGGAACAGAAGGCCGGGACGATACCAACTCTCTCCTTATGATCAAGTGTCTCGGGGAGCGAAAGCTAAGTTTAAAGCCGGTCCTTTCTATGTAAATAACCCCCTTTCTCTTGACCAATTGAAGCTCATTCAATTTGCATTTGATAAAGATGGTAACGGAAGGTACTTGTGGTTTTCTAGACTTTGCATGTTGTATTTGCTTATACATATGTATTGATTAGGTAACACTTTATTAGTTCTTTGTGTTTTCAGTGAAATCATTGTCTCTACCGATGATCAATTTATCTCCAGGCATAATATCAGGAGCCTTTTGCCTAACACGGCTCTTAGCGGAGAGGTTCGTGGTGTATTGGTACTCACGTTACATACTATATGTTTGGATAATCCAGTGACCTATAGAAAACTAAGTTAGTTACTGATTTGCCACTGCTTTAGATTCTCACCATGGTAGCATATCACCTCACACTATGTGAGCAAGCTAAACGCAATGATGCACCAATAAACTGGTATTTACCGACACTATATGCAGTAAGTATCCAGCCCTATCAATTCAATGTTAATTTAAGTTATTGTTTATGTATGATAACATTGAAAACAGTGCTCTGTAGAAGAAGCTTTTTCCAATGCATTATTTATTGACATATCACTTGTTAACAACATTACTCTTTTGCAGCAATCAGCACTCACCATTGGAGCCGATGTTGATGGTTTTGCACAAGCAGCTAGTGTCGGAAAACCTTTCATGGCTGACATGGAGCGGTGCGAAAAGGTTACTCTCTAAACTGTCAATTCACAACTTTTTAACTTTTTGTTAAACTTTTTCAAATGAGCAAACATTTGATTTATTTTTTTGTTAGATTTACATCGACGGTGCCTTTCATTGGTTCCTGTTCATCGTGAATGTCAAACAAGCCTATGGTGAGCTTTGGGACCCTCTTCCTGATGGTCGAAGTAATCGTAAACGCGAGCAACAAGCTGAACGCATAGTATGTTACATGTGTATATCACCTTTGGGTTCTTCGTGTAAGTTTTCATTGTTTACTAATCTACTTTACCATTTTGTTTTGAACTTGGCAGTTGCATTCTCTTGATTCCATATTTCAGCCTAAGTTACCTCGATATGCCCAGCAATCAACACGGTTTATTTGGTTCCCTATTCGGTGTGGTGATGGGGTTCCGAAACAACCAAATGGATTTGATTGTGGGATCTATGTAATCAAATTCATGGAGACTCCAGGCCTCATTCCCAACAAATCATATATGGTAAAAATGAACAATTTTACCGTACATAATTTATCTCGTTCTCTCATTTGAAAATTGATCAAGTATAACAACTTATTCCATAATATTCTTCGTGCGTAGCATGATTTGCAAGATGTTCGTGGAAGACTAGCAGTTCAACTTATCGACTCGGCCTTCAATGAAGCCCGAGCTGGATTGCTTGCCCATGCAAATGTAATGTTTGATGAACATGCTGCTCAGGCAAGGGCCGTAGCTTGTATGCAGAAGGCGAACACATATAGAATGGGCACGAAAGGTCCTGGGAAAAGCCGCAAAAAATACCCAAAAAGATTACGGTCGTAAATGTTGGGTCTTCCTAATAGGGTTTGTGTCAAATTCCACATTTTGTTGTAGGTTTAGTTGTGGAATCATAATTGTTCATGAAACGCTTTGACTTTTGTAGAATACATTACTAATTGCTTAGCACTAACGTTGTGCCGATGAGTGTACTCTGATTATTTTTTGTCATGCATATTGCTGCTGCGCACTCTATTTGTATACTGTATTTTTTGGTATACGGAGGTGTTGTAGGAAATGATATCTTCGGTTGTATGCAATTAATTGTTTAAATACATGTGAGTTCATGAATCATAGATTATTGGTCAGTGTTAATGCATGTGATTTTTGCACCCAGAATGCACAATACGATTTATAAAGATTGTTTGCTCAAATATCATGAAACACCTTCTTTTTGGTTGTCGGTAAGCCGTTTCTATGGGATATCGGCGAGCCGGCAGTGGGCAGAGGCTATTTGCATCTAATCTATTTTGCAAATCCTTACGCTTGAACCTGAGATTTTGTGAACCCCCAACTTGATCGGCCATGTAATCCACAACTTGGCAGGTCTTCACGCCAACATGCCTCAATGCCTTAGCTTGAGCAAGATCTCCTTCACTAACATGCCGATGCGAACGAAGGAGATGTACTTCATTTGGTGAAGTCAATGGATGATTGTGCTCAGTTCTAAACTCTGTCACAGTGTACTTGGCACTACAATTGTCGTAATTAACTCGAAACGATGCTTTACAACCCGAACGCGTTATTGGTCGTGGTTCGCGCACTCTATTATCATTTGCCAAATATTTTTCAGCCCTATATCCTTCCAAATTACAAACCCACCGACGGATCGTAGTTCGTCCAGACTTGGAACGACGAAGCTCATTTTTTCTAACACTAAAACCAACCGTTCTTGAATACTTCATGTACCATGCATCTGCATCTTCAACTGAATCAAATTGAGCTACAAGTACATTGGTCCACGGTAACTCAACAACATCAGAGGATTTACTCATCTCTAAATCCTGATAGGTAATACCATGAAATGTCACAATAAAAATCAAATACATTGATCATATATAATTCAATGGGTATATTTAAAAAAATCAAACAACATTCATCCAACCTCACACATCATTTATATATTGGTCGTGGTTCATGAAAATGACCATCAAAATCTATAAGGAGAAACAAGTATTTAAGGCATAAACACTTACTTGAGCAACAACCCAAAATTTTCAATGCCTGAAATTTTCACCCACGGTAGCTATGGACGAGAAACAAGAACTTGGTGGAACGTGAAGGAGTAATGGTGGGAAGGTGGCCTTTATAATGGAAACTTTTAAAATTATATAAGTATATTTATGAAGGAAGGGACAATGGTATTAATTGGTTTAATAGTGAGTGAGTTATAAATGCAACAATAAATATACTGTGTTAGAGTTGGTGGTGAAAAATAAGAAACCATTCCGAAATTACATGAAACATTGAACAATGAAATTGCAACCTACCACGTCAAACATGCAACACTGAACGTAAAACATGAGTCCCTTCATATTACTGAACATGAAACGGGGGCAAAAAAGAAAAGTATCGGGGTATTTGAAAAATAACGACATAAAACATTGAACGTGAAACGTGAAACGCAGAACTTAAAATATGCAACAATGAACATAAAACATGATACATCTGTAACAGTGAATGTTAAACGTAAAACATGAAACGTTGAACTTACAACATTAAACATGAACGTAAACATGAAACGGGGGCAAAAAAGAAAATTTTAGGGTTTTTGAAAAATTTGTACATGAAACATATAACAATAGACATGAAGCACAGAACTTAAAATATGCAACAATGAACATAAAACATGAAACATCTGTAACAGTGAATCTTAAACGTAAAACATGAAACTTTGAACTTACAACATGAAACATGAACGTAAACATGAAACGGGGGCAAAAAAGAAAATTTTGGGGTTTTTGAAAAATTTGTACATGAAACATATAACAATAGACATGAAGCACAGAACTTAAAATATGCAACAATGAACATAAAACATGAAACATCTGTAACAGTGAATCTTAAACGTAAAACATGAAACTTTGAACTTACAACATGAAACATGAACGTAAACATGAAACGGGGGCAAAAAAGAAAATTTTAGGGTTTTTGAAAAATTTGTACATGAAACATATAACAATAGACATGAAGCACAGAACTTAAAATATGCAACAATGAACATAAAACATGAAACATCTGTAACAGTGAATCTTAAACGTAAAACATGAAACTTTGAACTTACAACATGAAACATGAACGTAAAAATGAAACGGGGGCAAAAAAGAAAATTTTGGGGTTTTTGAAAAATTTGTACATGAAACATATAACAATAGACATGAAGTACAGAACTTAAAATATGCAACAATGAACATAAAACATGAAACATCTGTAACAGTGAATCTTAAACGTAAAACATGAAACTTTGAACTTACAACATGAAACATGAACGTAAACATGAAACGGGGGCAAAAAAGAAAATTTTGGGATTTTTGAAAAATTTGTACATGAAACATATAACAATAGACATGAAGCACAGAACTTAAAATATGCAACAATGAACATAAAACATGAAACATCTGTAACAGTGAATCTTAAACGTAAAACATGAAACTTTGAACTTACAACATGAAACATGAACGTAAACATGAAACGGGGGCAAAAAAGAAAATTTTGGGGTTTTTTAAAAATTAGTACATGAAACATATAACAATAGACATGAAACATATAACAATATACATGAAACTTAAAATGTAAAATATGAGACAAATTTGATAAAAAATAAATTAAATTTTTTTTTTAACACTCATTTTATTTTTTTTTCTATTTTTACATTAATTATCTATTTTTATTTATTATTATTGTAATTTTTTAAATATTATTTATTCAATTATTTATTTAATTTAAATTTAATTAAATTTAATATACATATTAATTAGAACCTATTGGAAAACCGTTGTCGCAGTTATGAAAGTTGTTTGGTCGCCGGATGGCGAACAAGTGGTCAACAATTGACCCTACGATGACTGGTGACTCAAAGTCCCTGTATCATAGCCGTGTCCAGAAGCATACTTTCTGAGCATTAAATTTCTATGTCAGGAATTAGGATCCTTTTGAGTCAATGCAGATGATGACTTCTTCTCGAAACTTGTAATTATGACAGAAGTCGTGATTAAGTAAACACGCGGTGCCGTATCGATGAAAGAGGAAGATAGCCGGAGGAAAAATATCCTTCGGATGTACGGACTAAGTCAATAAAGAGCAAGTCCGCGGCTTCGGATTCATTGAACCATACAAAGAAAGAAAAAGAACAACTGACGAGAGACCCCGGGTTTTTTTTGTAAACTTTACAAGTTGGCATTTACGATTTTCATTAGTACATGTGTCACTCTTGGCTTAGACACAAATATGGCCAATGTACGGTGCCGCGCAAGTCCAAATCCATCAAAAGAAGTTCTTTCCTACTCGTGCTCGTGTCGTGTTTATTATTTATTCGTACCGTATCAACTTGATAAATATACCGTATTCACACGTGTTCATGTTCGTGTCTACTTGTTCCGTGCCCACACGTGTTGTGCGTTGGGCCGTGCCGTGCCGTGCCGTGTTTAAGAAAAATAATCCACTAAATTTTTTTATTTTTTTATTTTGTTAAGAGCACATGTCAAGTTATTGTCTTATTTTTTTTAAGCTTATTTACTTTTTTGGATTCATGTGTCTTTATTTTAATTTAATAGAATAAAAAATTCAAAACTCAAGTCCATATTCAATTATAATAAACTAATAATAATAAGAGAATATAATATTAATTGCTAAATTTGACTTTATGGTATTAGAATTTTTTTTTAGTACTTAAAAACAATAATAATAATAATTTTTTTAAGGGTTAACTTAATTGTTAACTTGAAATTACGTAAAGTCATATATCATAGTTTATAATAATATTAATACATATATTATAAAATCATGATATTTATAATTCTATTTATAAAAATCATGGTATCAATTATTTATTTAATAAATTATAATTTTTTTGAAACTAAGAATTAAATAAATTTAAAAAACTTGAGCCAATAAAATATATTAAAAGATTCAATTTCAAGTTATTTATATAAATTATAAAATTTTAAGTTTACTTTCATAAAAAAATAAAATGTGCTTTATCAGGTGTTTTCGCGTCACGCTGTACTAACTTAATCGTGTCGTATTTTTTTTGGGCGCCACGCTGGCTAGGTCTAAGCCCGTCATTAACGCAAGTGCCGCCGTGTCGCGTGCTTTACTAAACGTATTCTCGCCTTCGCCAACAGACAAATGTCACGTCATTTGTCGTGTCTCGCGGTCAAGCCAAAATTTCATTGGCCACCCTCTACTTTACATAATCTGGACAAGTGGCACGTTTTTTATAAGAGTAAAGTTACAATGAGTTGATTGATTATGAAGTCAATCAACACATTACACATGGTAAATAATAATTGATGACACATTACTTGCAATATGAACTATTACCCCGTTTGAGATAGAGATGTTGTAACTTTTAAGTTACAATTATTGTAGAAAAAATATAATTATTAAATATATATTAATAATATATATTAAATATAAATTTTAAATAATAATTTTGATAAAATTATTAAAGATATAATAAATTTTTTACTATATAAGTGAAAAATCATATCAATATAATTTATAAGTTACAGCAGTTAGTGCTTACCAAACACTTTAGTGCTGCATCTTTTAAGTTACAGCTGCCCAATCTCAATCACAAACACACCCTATGTATTTGTACTAAATAAGTATAACGTTGTGAATTTAGTGCCTGTTTGGATGACTTATCTAATAGTTATAAGTGTTTATTTAATCACATAAGCTCTTATCATAATTTTTATTGTTGTTTGGTTGTTTTTAAGTAGAGCTTTTAGAGCTTAAATAATTTATTTTGTCTCTACTAATAAAAGCTCAAATTTTGGACTTTTGAGAGTAGAAGTTGAAAATTTTTTTTAAATATTAAAATATCTAAAATATCCACTACTTATTTGACAATCTTATTTTATTATTTTTATAACATAACTTTTAAAAATTACCTATTAAGATAATTTCATAAATTTTTAATAAAAACTCTTATTAACAACCAAACAATTAAAATTTTTTAAGTAAAAACTCTTGTGCCAAAAACTCTAATTAAATAAGCTCTCCTTGAAAAGTTGTACTAAGCGAAGCTTTAATATCAAAACTACTTATGTTTTCATCATTTTATGTCTTTTAACTCATGAGTCACAACTCATCTTGTAAGTGATATTACTTAGTTTACAGGGAGCATTACTTTATCTCAGGTCAGTACCCATTTTTTTATTCTATTTACAGAGTATTAATAAATTGTATCATGCTGCTCACGATATAATAGGCGAAGTTTTTTTCATTAATTTTTCATTTTTCAACTAAAAAAAAAAAAAAACAGATGACACAACAATCCATTGGAAATGATTGGAATAAATTTGGAGTAAATTTAATTTAATCTAAAGTAATGAATCAAAACGTAAATACGTCATATATATCTCACTAATTTTCATATATAGTTTATACAAAAACTGAAAACATGGCTGGCGGCCGGCAACAAGCAAGTACGCAAGCAGAAGCACGATGGAAGTTGTCAGTTAAATTTTGGCCTAAGAATGGCAGCTTTAATAATGAGTCCAGATTTCCAGTGGCCTCCATGCTGAAAAAAATCAAAGAAAACTTCTGCCGTACTTTCCGATCCATCACTATTAGTCTCCGTTAAGAAGTTGCCGACACAGAGCTCAAACCATTCTCCTCTGGGCTTCTCCAAGAGGCTCACTTGGCGATTCTGCACTTTCCCATCAGCAGGCAGTGAGAGTTTGAGGCTGACCGGTGCTTCCCATCCAAATGCCGCATTTGTCAACTTCACCACGTACACAATCTCGTACATAACCCCCGGGGACAGTTCTGATATTTTGAACTTGCCTCTTACATCCAGCCAGCATACGTGGCTTAGTTTCACCACTTCTACGTTTTCATCACTGCATACATGCATGCATATATGTATATATTTATGTAAGTTTATTTATTCATGTATTTATTTAAAATAAAATGTCGTTATACATAATCGAAAACGAGATTTGGATTCAGTGCTGATCTGACCTCGTTTCTTTGAAGCAATTCCAAGTCCAATGATCGCGGTTGCCCCAAGTAACAAAAAGTGACCTGGGATACAGCATGAAGCATTTATGCCCCGTCTTGTTATCGATCCATGTTTTCTGCATATAGATTGCATAATCATTAGTTAATAAGCTTTAAGTAATAATTGTTTAATAAAACAATTATCATCACAAGATAACCAATCCAATCGTTTAATTGTCAAATTAAGAGAAATAAAGAAAGAGATGAGGGAGACAAGATTGGACCTTCCTCTTGTATTCGAGGAATTCTTCGCGAGTCTTGTTCGTTTCTGTTGCAGCCTTCTTCTTGAAATTCATTGATTTAATCTGAAGCGAACCGTCGGCGAAGCTGTTATATATATATTGCTCTCTGTGTATTATTATATGTCTATCTTCTTCTTCTTTTATATATATATATATATATATATATATATATAGAGAGAGAGAGAGAGAGAGAGAGAGAGAGAGAGAGAGAGAGAGAGAGAGAGAGAGAGAGAGTTCTTATTATTCTGTTTTATTAAAATTTATATCGATTATCGAATTGATGATGAAGTTTCTTTCTTCTATATGATATTAATTGCAGAAGAAATTTCGAAGGCGCAGTGAAAACTCCTCCCAAGCGCGCAGAGGATGGTGCGCCGCGTGGACCCCACTTCTGAATTACCCAACCTGCCCAGCCCCATCCGTTAGAAAACTTCTAAGTTGACTTTTCTTTTTTCTTTTTTCTTTTTGAGGAGAAATGTTTTCTTTTTGAAAAATTTTAAAAAGAATTATTGATGCGAACTTTAATTACTAAAATTATGTTATGTAAGTTAACTTTTTAAAATAGTTTTACAAAATACGAGGCAAGACAAAATTTAAATTAATTTTTTAGTTCATAATATTTTGAGATTTAAATTCAAGCGACTAACTAATTTCGGCCGAAAGTATTTTCTAAATTGACTTATGACATCGGAGATAACCTGATTTCTATTAACAAAAAATTGTTACGGTCAACCAAATAACTAACCATGGATGCGCTGTGCAAATACTTTTTCAATTTTATTCTCTCGACCTTTTTGTTTCTTTTTTTTCACTATTTTATTTTACTATGATCCTTAAATTCAATGAAAGCTGAAAGAGGTGGTTCTTCTGAGTCAACAGAATCTTCCATGACGATGATAACACCGTGTCACCCCCTGATGTGGTGGTATCCACCAATTAATTTCCGACACGTATTGTTGTTGATGATCATCATAATTTTAAAAGATTTCTATGGACAAACAATATTTTAATAAGGGTGGGACTATTAGTATTTGAAAAATTAGTATTTTGTATTTGAAAAATTAGTATTTTTAATAAGTCATCCACAGATTTCTATTAGTATTTGAAAAATTACTCTGAACACTTTTATTATTTTGTTCACTCATGTTTTAAACTTAAAAGTTAAGGTTTATTTTTTACACTCTTTAAAATACTATAAAAGTTTTACTTAAACTAGTTAAATTTACCCAAAACACAGATTAAACTATTTAGCACACCCAAAAAAATTTGATAAAAATCTAGTATAAAACAATGGAATCAAATTATGTTCTAAATTGGTTGAGTTGATGTAGCAATTCATCATGAGTGATGAGAGCTTGGTCTACTTTATGCACCGGGGAAGTACCTGCAGAATAAGCTGGGATGAGTGGTGGACAGCAACCATAAAGTGCTTAGAACGGTGTCATCTTAGTGGTGACATGATAAGTGGTGTTGTACCAATATTCGGCCCATAGAAGATAGGCACTCCATCTATGTGGCCATTGATGAACGAATCAACGAAGATATTGCTCGACACAACAATTAACCATTTCGATCTGCCCATTCGTCTGTGGATGGTATGCTAAATCAAGATTGAGTTTGGATCCTGAAGGCTTGAAAAACTCTTGCCAGAATATGATAAGGAAAATTGGATCACAATCACTAATAATATACCGTGGCATGCCATGGAGTTTGACAATGCCTTCAATAAATTTCTCGGCTACGGTCTTAGCTGAAAAAAGATGTATGAGTGGGATAAAGTGAGAAAACTAACTGAGCTTGTCAACAACCACTAATATTGCATCTTTTCCCTATGAATAGGAAAGTCCTTCAATGAAGTCAAGTTATATCTTCCTAAACTTATGATAGAATAAGCAGATTTTGTAAGGGTCTAACAGGTGACACGGTGTAATACCCTAGGCGAATCCCATATCGGTAAAGCACAAGAAAGATACTGAGTTTATAAAGAGTGATCTACACCTTAAGTGGCAAGATGTGTTTTGAAGTGTAGGGGCACCCCAAGAACAAAACCGTGCAGGCCTTGTTAAGACCCAAAGCGGACAATATCTTGCCAAGTCTTGGTTGGGTCGTGAAATTATGGTATCAAAACGACTCCACGTATCCTCTTGAGCAATGGTGGGGCAAACCTCAGTGAGGACGCTGAGTCCTTAAGGGGAGTGTATATAACACCTTAGGCGAATTTCATATCGGCAAAGTACGGGACATATGCTGGATTTATAAAGAGTGATCCATACCTTAATTAGTAATACCCATTTTGGGGTGTATGAGCACCCTAAGAACAAAATCATGTAGGCTTTATTAAGGCCAAAAGCGGACAATATCTTGCCAGATCTGGGTTGAGTCATGACACGCAATGTCAGATTTCATGCGTTGATAGATGTCAGACTTTTGGATGTAATCTTACATTGATTTGTGTATTTAAAAGTTAAAAGAATTGTTAATGCAATCGCTTGTAGGTCCTAAGAATACCTGAATGGCCACCCATTTTAGAGTCATATACTTCATAAAGGAGTTTAGCTCGAATTATGGGATTAAGTGGAACTATAACCTTGCCTTTGTGTAAAAGGAGTCATTGGTGCTAATTAAAAGTTCTTTGTGTATTCTCTAAACACTTCTGCCCCTTTGCTTGGATATAACCATTTGTTTTGCTAGCTTCCCTTATTTCATCCCATATACTCACAGTCGATAATGAACAACACGGAGTATTAGGCTTTCAACTCTTCGGGACAAAGCATCCGTCACTGAATTTTCTCTTCTAGGTCTACAAATAATCTCATAATCATACCCCAATAATTTTGCCACCCATTCTGCTACTCTGGGGGTGTTATCCGCTGCTCCAAGGAGAACTTGAGGCTTCTTTGGTCAGTGTTAACATAAAATTTCAGTCCAAGTAAATATGGCCTCCATAACCGTATTGCCTTGACTATAACTAGCATCTCTTTAACATAAATTGACCAAGATTTTTTTTATTCCCTGAAGCTCAACTCATATAGGCAATTGGTTTGGATTGTTGAGTTGAACCATCCCAATGCCCTAATGTTGTGGCTAGAAGCATCCGTCTCTATAGTGAAAAGGTCATCTAAATTTGCCAGCCTAGTGTAGGTGTTATAGCATGCTGCCTCTACATCGTCACTCTATTGGATTTTCCTTTCTTGAGGAGATTGGTAAGTGATCGAGGTAATATGTCGTAGCCTTGCATAAACTTTCAATAATACCTAAGCCTAAAAAACCTTGTAGCTCAGTAATGTTATAAGGTCTGGGCTAAGCAACCCTTGCCTGAATCTTCTTGTCATTCACTTTAACACCTCAGTGAGTGATTATGTGACTCAAGTATTCCAACTCTTGTTTGCCGAAAGCACATTTGTTGTACTTGATAAAAAATTAATAGTAGATCTGTAAAGCTTATTGAACATGTTGCAAGTGATGCTCCCAAGTTGGATTATAGATTAAAATATCGTCAAAGAGCATAAGGATAAACTTCTTTAAATAGGGTTGGAAAATAACATTCATCATAGCTTGGAAACTAGAGAGTGCATTGTAGAGTCCGAAGGGCATGACCAAATATTCATAATGTCCATTATGAATGCGAAATGCAGTTTTTGATATGTTAGGAGTGCTTAACCTGATTTGATGATAACCTGCCCCGAGGTCCAGGTTGGTGAATGGTCTTTCACTGTTGCAGTGTTGAGAGATCGGTAATCAGTGTCGAACCTCTATATTCCATCTTTCTTCTTCACTAATAAAACTAGTGAGGAAAATAGGCTCGTACTTGGACGAATTAAACCCGCACTAAGCATGTCTTGAACCTGTTGCTTAATTTCAGGTTTTTGGAAATAAGCATACGTGTATGGTCTAACATTAATGGCCTCAGTTCCTGCCTTAAGTAGAATGATGTGATCTACTTCTCGAGTCGGTGGTAATTGGATGAGTTCAACAAAGATATCTGAATATTCGTCCAAGATAGATTGTATATTCGGGTGGTTGTCACCTTTAGCGACTTGTTCCTCAAGTTGAATATAAAGGGCAAATAAGGCTTGTCACTGCTGATATTCCTTAACTAAGCTCTGTATTAAGGTTGGTTGTATAGTGGAAATTTCTACTCTTTGTAGCCTTCTAGATTGTTGTTCCCATACAAAGTCTATAGTCATTTTTTTTTCTAATCATAGACCACTGAGCCCAGTGTTTCAAGCTATTATATTCCCAATACCACATCTAATCCACTCAAAGGTAATGAAAAAAAAAATCAAGTTGGAATGTGGTACCTTATAAATCAATAGTAACATTTTCATACTTTCCCTTACATATCAGTCATTCTCTATTGGCAACATATGTGGTGAACGGTTCAGTGGGCTTCACTAGTAAGTGGAGGGTACTAGTTACTCAATCACTAATAAAGTTGTGGGTTGAACCACTATCAATTAATGCAATCACCTCATGAGATCCAAGTAGCACTTTAATTTACATAGTTTTGGGGACTGTTCATCCTATGAGTGCATGTATCATGATATTTAGTTCTTCTGCTTCTATTATCTCCTTTGTTCTAACTGGATCTTCTCCATGATTCAGCAGAGTAGTCTCATTGGTTGCCAAATCATTGATTGTCAGATTCTCCAGTATTATTAACTGAGGTGCTTGATATTTATGTCATGGAGTGAACTTGTCATTACAGTTGAAGTACAATCCCTAAGCCTTTTTTTTTTTTTTTGCATCTCATCCCATGATATTCTTTTAACTACTGCCTATGTTCGAGCCAAGGTTGTGATTGGGTTACTTGTTACGGTTGAAGATAGTGTAATGTTCGGTCATGGAAATCGCCTTTGTCTAGAAATCTGGTCATCACACAGTTTAGCTAAACTGATTGCATCCTTGACAGTTTGTAGTTGGAGCATCCGAATGCAGTCTACCACTTTCGATTTCAATCTACCCATAAATGTTCTCACTAATGCCTTATGAGTCCATCCTCGTACTCTGTTTCCCAATCTCTCAAATTCACCTCGATACTCTCGCAGTGTTCCCATCTGTTTGACATAAGATAAAGCCTCATAAAAAATCCCAAAATTAGGCGGATCGAATCTTGCTCTTATCTCATCTTCGAAGTTCTCCCAAGTTTTTACCCATTGTTCTTCATCATAAGCCCTCCGAAACGACTGCCATCATTGATTAGCTTCTCCCTCTAAATGAAATAAAGCTAAACGAACCTTTTGTTCTTTAGTAACTTCTTGAAATTCAAAGAATTAGTTTACTCGGTTGAGCCACTCTGTTGAATCATTACAAAAAAACCTTGGAAATTCTAGCTACGCAATTTTTAAAGAAAATGGTCGATTGTTGTCACTGAAGTCTCGATTAGTCCAACTTGGTCCTTCTCCGTTGTAGTTATTATGGCTGGGGGAATCACGGCTTGATAGGAACACATATGAGAGTCTTGCAATATTGTTTTCGAGTTGCTGAATTTTGTCAATAATCCCGACCTCCATCATTTGCAATCTGTCTTGTAGTCCTCCCAACCCCGATTCCAAGAGCTCAATTCGTTCTTTGTTGATCGCCATTAACCTGCTCTGATACCAATGATAGGTCCCAATCAGAGTAAAGATAGATAAATTAGAATTAATTCTCTTAAAGTGAGAATTAGACCACAAATTGAAACAACTTCTCTACTAATTTCTTCTTCAACTTCCTTTTTTATACAACCAAATAACAAACTGAAATGAAGTTAACAACTGGATCGAGTCGTTAGGAGACCAAACTATCCACTACTCCTACATGCTGAGATAATTCAGTTTCAATGCATCTGCAACATTAAAGAAATGAAATGGAAACAACTATTGAATTAGCAATGGAACGATAATTGTGATATCAGTCCAGGTAATGAGAATTGGGCTTGGGAGTCCATAAGGATCTCCTGGGCTTATCAGGTATCCATTAAATATTAATAACCCATAGAAAAGACAATCAATGAGTGGCGGCCAGGTGCGGGAACAAAATGGTGATGGGATCCGGAGTTATTTTAATGTCGGCCTAAGAATAACACCTTTAATTATAAGTCCAGATTTCCAATGGCCTACAATCTGATAGAGGCGGATCCAGGATTTAAAAGTACCCAGGCTAAATTTAAAATGAAAGTTATATTGTAAAGTGAACATAAAATTTTAGATTTAAGAGAACTCGAGGCATCAATACTATAACGAGAACTTGTTTCATTTGATGATTGAACACCATTTACTTTGGCAAAGAATGAAATGAGAATTTTCCTTGGCTTGGATTTATCCGACATTATAACCTATAAATTACCATAACATGAAACTACATTAAAATTAATAAATTCATTAATAATTACAATTTACAAGCTTAATTAGCATACTTAAATAAATTAAACAATTCAATTTTGTTCATCTTTGCCATTTCAAAAAAATTATTAGTGAAAAAATAAAAATAATAAATCAACTCAAACTAATAAATCACAAAATTAATTAAAAAAGCCAATCAAATATTCAAAATAATAAATTAAAATAATACGTAAAATAAATCAATTAATTTGAAACTATAACATGAAACTACATAAGAATTAATAAGTTAATTAATAATTACAAGTTTAATTAGTATGCTTAAATAAATTAAACAATTTAATTTTGTTCGTCTTTTTCATTTAAAAAAATATTATTAGTGAAAAAATGACAATAATAAATCAACTCAAATTAATAAATCGAAAAACTAATTAAAAAAAGCCAATCAAATATTCAAAATAATAAATTAAAATAATATGTAAAATAAATTAATAAAATCTATCTAAAAAATAAATAATTTATGTAAGTCTAAAAATATGGTAACATACTAGTAGAAAAATATATAGATTGCAGTAAAATTGGAAGTATGGGTGGATAAAGAATGAAGAATGAAGAATAAAGAATGAAGATATAAACTATGAACGAAATTGATGAAGAACAAAGAAAAGCAGTAACGATGATGGTGAGTTGATGAAAATGAACGAAATTGGGTGGATGAAGAATGAAGAAGAGTGAAGCATAATGATGGAAATTCTTTTGCCCTTTCTAAAGGTGTCAAAACCAATAATGATGATGGCATTTTTGTAATTAAAATTAATAACATTTTTGTAAATTTAAGCAAATTAAATAAATTCTCTCTCTCTTTTTGTACCGGACTGCAGTCCGGTATAGCGCACTAAGAGATCCGCCCCTAATTTGGGTAAGGTTAAAGCTTACTTCAGCAGTTTTCGGATGAAGATGACGAAGATCCATAAATATTCTGATCTGTTAAAAAGTTGCCAACATTGAGCTCAATCGATTGTCCCCTGGGCTTCTCCAAAAGGTTAACTTGGCGATTTTGCACTCTCCCTGTCTCCCATTAGGGAGTGTGAGTTTGAGAACGATTGGAGCTTCCCATCCACATGCTGCATTTGTCACCTTTACCACATAAATTATTTCATACAAAGCCCCCGGGGAGAGATCTGATATTCTGAATGTGCCACTTACGTCCAGCCAGCACACACAATTTAGTTTCACCACTTCTACGTTTTCGTCGCTGCATGCATGTATGATGTATCACGTATTCACGTTCATGCATGCATACAGTTGTTTGTGAATATTGTGATGTTTTAACGTCAAAATTTCGTTAAATGGAAAATTCAGACGTTGATTGGTTACCTTGTTTCTTTGAAGCACCTCCAATCCCAGTAGTGCCTGTTACTCCAGTTGTTATCGATCCATCTCTTCTGCATTCAAGCATAATCATGAATAACAAAGGGGAGGATTTAAACTTATTTGAATAATATTTGATGTAATTAAGCTGATTAATATATGCAATGCAAGAGAATTAAAGAAAAAGAGATAAAATATATCGACCTTTCTCTTGTGTTCGAGGAATTCTTCAGTACTCTCGTGTTTTGCTGCGGCCGCCGTCGCCTTCTTCTTGAAATTCATTTATTTAATCTGAATTCTGAATACACCTTTAAGCTATTTCTCATTGAATTAACTTAATTATCTTCTTTGTTTGTTCTTTAAACTCAATGAAGTTTCTTAAATTTCTACTACATTGTAAAGCAAAATGGAAACCTGGGAGACTGCTATTGAATTTGATCATCATGCTTTTCAAAAGATTTTTGCCGACGGCCGGTATTATGGCAATTATTCGGATTGAGGAATTATTGGCATAAACGCACGCATGGAACAGGTATATTCCATATGTTATCACTTTTTTCTTTTGTTTTATTGTCTTTTTCTTTTAGGAAAATGGCACAACACATGGTTTATTAACTAAATAGAGACTTCGATAATTTAAAAATAGTCACACAATCCCATTTTCTTTTCTTCACATTTATACCCTTTTGATTATAAACTCATAATGACTCCATCTTGGATTTTTCTATGCTGTTGTGTGAATTCTTACCGTATTGATAGTGGAGTCATTATGGATGTTTGGACTTAGATGTTTTAATCTTTACTATTGATTTAATTTTATAGATCATAACTAATTGCTTAATAATTAATAATAATAGATAATACTTAAGTTTATAGATAATACTCAAGTTCATGGATATACTTTTATTTTTGTAATTTGACAAATATTTTCTAAATCTTCAAATAGAATTAAAAATTAAACATGCAAATATATAAAATAATTTAGACGTGCAAATAATAAATATGGATTATCCAATCTTCAACAACACATGTTAATGCAGATCTTTTTTGTCATTTATAATTGTAACAATATAATTTTGAATCCTTAGTTTTATTTATTGTCTTTTTTTTTTTTTTTTGGTGAAATTACTCGTTGGCTAAGATTGGGTTGAATCATTTGTTCCAATATTTATTAATCTAACAAATATTTTGGTCAATATATCCCATAAAAGTCTAAATCCAATTACGGCAGAAATGAAAGCAAGTTCAGCAGCAGCTTGCGGTCGTCAATTGAATTACAATGGAGGTTAGCATAACTAACTGTTTATATACTCACGCATGCATATTTATTCATTTCAAGATCTCATTTGTCCCTTTTTTTATATATATTTAAACCTTAAAAGTTTTAGTAAATCTCTTATATATCCTAAACTCAATAAGGTTTATAAGAACACATAGTGAGAGAAAAGAAAACCACAAAACGAGAAACCTTAGAACAAGATAGATTTGTGAGAAAGCTAAAGATTAAGCTGAGGCGTAAAACTTTGTAATTCTAATGCATTTGGATTAGGTGCTGAGAGGTATTTTATAATATTGTAATTAGTAGTTATTCAATAAGAATAACTTGCAATTAAATATTAATTATTTATTGTTATAGGTGCTCATAAATTATAAAAAAAATTAATAATAAGGCCTAATCCGAAAAGGAGAGGGGGGGGGAGAAGAACTTGTCATTAATCATAAATTACCTAAATAATAAAAAAATAATACTTGATAAATACCAATTCTAAACAAAATCCGGTATTCAAGGTAATAGATGTAGGGTGTGTTTGGGATTGAGGTGCTGGAGCTTTTAAGATACAGCTACTGTAGAAAAAAAGCTATAACTATGAAACAAAAGCTAGTAATACATAGTAAATATAAATTTTAAATAATAATTTTAACAAAATTATTAAAGATATAAAACATTTTCCATGATATAAGTGAAAAATCACATTAACATAGCTTCCAAGCCACAATAGTTAGTGTTTACCAAATACTTTAGTGCTGTAGCTTGGAAGCTACAGCTGCCCAACCTCAATCCCAAACATACTTGCAGTGTCAATCTAGAAATGTTTTTCAAAACAATTACGGAATGCGTTTGATTAAGTACTTTTTAACGATCTTTTTCGAACATAAATGCCCATGGTTAGGTTGTGTTTGAGAGGATGGGTTGTTGATATTGGCTTAAATTTAGAGAACAGAAAGATTTATGCTGAGTTAAAAAAGATGATTAAATTCTCAGCTACTGATATGGTATTATAATTTTAAATATGTTTTTTTTCACTCTTAGGTCCCTGAACATGCCCAGCACAGCTGGGCAAGCGTTGCATTAAATATTCTTTTGATGGTGCAGAGTATAGGCTAGGGAAATTTACAAAAATAATCTAAAAACTTTTATAATTTTTACAATTGGCCTTCCAAAGTTTTTCCTATCATAATTAGGCAAACATAAGGTTTCTTCCCCAAATTACCCTTGTCTATCAAACCAAACGCAACTTTTCTTCTTCCTTTTTATCAAACCAAACGCAGCCTTGCACTTTTGAATCATCATCGACAAATGACAACAGTGAACAGTAAAAGTGAACTTCGATCAAATACAGCTGAATCCATCCGGATCCAACACCAATCCGACACAATTCTAACAAAGTGAAATAGAGTCAAGTTGATTTCGTGCGACAAAAGAGTTTCAGTGCGATTGTATGTTGGTGCGACTAGGCGCCTATCGCACTGAATTTGTGCGACAGAAAACCTGTTGCACCAAGAGTGAGTTGCACTGAAACTATCTCTTGGTGCGACAGGCGCCTGTTGCTAAAATTTAGTGCGACAGGCAGTCTGTTGCACTAATTTCATGTTAAAAAAAGAGAAATTTAACTTGGTACGACAGGCAGTCTGTCGCACCAAGAGCGCGTCTGTCATGCAAATAAGGTGCGACAGACCCGATCATATGCGACAGATGCGCAGTCGCACCTGATCAGGCACGATGCCTCCCGGCACCAAGCCAACGCAAACTTTAATCTTCACCCATGTACCACACCAACAACTTCACTCATGCCATTAATGTCACAAGCACTTCAATCTTCATCCACCATCACCAACACAACAAAAAAAGCACATCATAAAAAAAAGAATAGAAAATAGAACATGCCTCAAAATCTAGAGTTTTTTTAACTAATCTTTGATTTCAAATCTTGACTGAAATTTTGGTGATGTTGGCTACCGAGGAGGGATTCCGAGAAACTGCCGGCGATGAGTGACCACCTTAGGAGAGAAATTGTTGGTTAGAGAGAAACAGAGAGAGAGAGAGAGAGAGAGAGAGAGAAGAAGGAGAAAGAGGAAGCTTGGTGAGAATAGAATGGGTATTTTCGGCACTTGAGAAGATTTTTTACTAATGTTGATAGAAAAAAATTTAGACGGTTAAATTTAAAAATTACAAAACTTTTTAGGTTATTTTTATAAATTTCCCTATAGGCTAAGTCGCCTTTCAACAATCCCCTTGAAGCGTTGTTGTTAGGGGTGGAAACAACATATTGATCACCTGTGGGATTAGAGACAAGAAAAGTAGTGCGCCATATCACTACATTTTTTGTTTTTGCATATGCAAAGATTAAAAAAATAATTTAGGAATTTTCTATGGGCGTTGGATGATGGTGGAATTGGTAAATCTAATATTTTAATAAAAAATTAATGAACTTGTGCGTTATTTAAAAAATTAAATTAATATTATTATTTACGGACTTAATTTTAGTTTAAAAAACCCAACTCTTTTAATTTGCATTTAAAATTTTGAGGATAAGAATTTAAGTGTAAATATATATTAGGGGCTTGAGTATAATTTACTGAGGGTATTATGATAATTTATACAAAATTTTTGAAAAGGCACAATTAAATATTAAATGAATTTTTTTATTTTAGTGGGGACTTGAGTCTCCACTTGTCCCCACTTGTCCTTCAACAAATCTGCCCCTGAATGCGGTTATATGCTGTGATTTTGTTTTCTTTGTCAAAGAATAAAAAATAAAAAAGAGCTAATTTTAGATTACTCACATTCACTCTCTTTATATTATCTTCCTTATTTTTAAACCTTAATTTATCCATGACCTTAAAAAAAAAAAAAAAAAAATTTAACCCACCTCATTTTTTCCTTATCTTTTGAATAAAAATATGGATAACTTGAGAATTTTACAAGTAAGTCGGAGTAATCTAAAATTTATCCAAAAAAAAAGTTCGTTCGTGAGAGTGATTTTGTAATTTTTTTTTTTTTCCTATTTTTCTATATTCAGGGTGAGAAACTTGTTTGTTTGTCTCCCCTCAGTGTGTTGGTGTGTTTGTAGTGGAGCTGCGTTCGTGGAGGATAGCTATTAGCTTATTGATGTTTGTTGCTTTTCTTGGTCAGTATAATAAAAGGAGCTCATAGTGCCTGTTTTGCATATTATCTATCTTTTAAATTTTTTTTTTTGTTTTTAAATTTAGATGGAGATGAGAAATTTCACACACAAAACTTGTTATATACCATTAATCGATTAGTATCTAAATTAGAACTGTACCCATGACAAGATATTCTGCTGTTGTTAATATGCTACTATTTTACACAGAAATAAGTAGAGCACAATTATAAGGAATGCTCCCAAGCTGAACCCTTCAGCGTCATGGCCTGAGCTACTGCTTTGATCATTGACTGCAGGAGAAAACGGCGGCGGCCGAGCGGGGGAAGCGGAAGTGGGAGAGAAAGTTGAAAACAACTGCACAAGTAGTAGTATCAGAAGAAGAAGAGCTATGACGAGGGAAATGTTAGGACCAATGATCACCATCCCAAGTATGATCATTATGACAGAGGGCACCAACGGTGATGGCCCTGCCTCTCTGCTTGCCATTCCTCTCACCAATCTCTTTCCCTTTTATCTTGCTTTTATAGTTAACGAAAAGATTGCCTGCTCCGGCTATAAATATAAGTGTCCTCTGGATTGTCTTCTTTGGCCAGATATAGTATAATGTTTTTTGTGCCCAAAACCTATTTGGAGCTCTAATGAGTTTGTTTATAGACAACCCAGGTTTACTGACATATTATGTCAGTACAAATGTTTGCCGAAAAGTGCATTTTACTACCAAAGTTTTGCATAGTTATCATTTCACTACCATTCCGTTAACAAAACGTTAATGTTTAACAGAAATTATGTTAAAAATCGATTTTACCCCTAAGAGTTTGATAGTAAAATGATAATTCTCCTAAAAATTCGGTAGTAAAATGATAATTCCACTAAAATTTCAGTAGTAAAATGATAATTTCCTTAAAAATTCGGTAGTAAAATGATAATTTATGTATCACATTAACAAAAAATTTTACTCTTACAAATGTCTTTGATACTACGACATCAAGAATTTTTAACGTTCTTAACGGAATGGTAGTGAATCGATAACTTACGAACGTTTGGTAGTAAAACGACTTTTCGTATTATGGATCTTGACGTGAAATGTCGAGAATAAGTTAATCTTAAAATGATAATATCCCTTTTTTTATTTAAGTTCTTACACTGATTTTGAGAGGTACATACAGCAAGAACCTACTTACACTAGTAGGAGTACTAAGGCTTTGTCAAATAAATATGGTGGAAGTTAGCTTCACGGTCAATCACGACCAACTATTATTTATTTATTGTGAGGGAGTGACGAGCAAATGGAAGAGATGAAGAGACTAACTGGGAACCATAGGTTTTGTCAAATTAATGAAAACGACTTTGTTTTGATCATCTAGCATGCAACCGTATCATGATCTTCAAATTCAATAATTTGGTACTGGATTTTTTAATAGCTGACGGTGGTGGAATTTCTGAATGATAAAGGTAGGATATAAACCAGAAAAATCAATAAAGCATGTCATACATGTTATATTGCAACTCCAATCTAGTAAACTCTTAGAGCAAATTTTTCTACATCGGATATGACTTGTTACGATTAGGGATGGCAAATATCCAATTATGGATGGATATTATCCATCCAAATATAAATCCATAATTATCCATTATGGATATATCCATATCCATATCCAATATTTAATATTGGACATGGATATGGATTTTATCCATATAGATATGGATATCCATGGATATTTAATTTTTATTATATAAAAAATAATAAAAATATATAAAATAAATAAAAATATAAAATAGTTAAAATCAGTATTAAATTTCAATATCAAATAAAAAATAATAAACATAACAAATATCGTTTCGAATATTTGACCCGCCGACCCGCGAGTTTGACCCGGCCGTATCTCCCTCGTCCGACCTCCGTTTTGGGCGAGCAAGGTATCGTTTCGAAGCTTGAGAGACGAGCTACGTATCCATGCCATCCTCGTCGCTGGAAACGGACCGGAACGCCGGCGAAAAGAGGTCGAACGTTGCGGCCAAGACCCGTTTTTGCTGCCGTTGATATCGCCCGATCTGGGTGATTCCACCGGCTGGAATTTGTTCCTCAGCTTCCCAGCAACGTTTTCCGACCAACCACGACCAGCGGGGACGCCGGATTTGCCGTGAACGATCGCCGGAAAGCTTGCGGATTTTGGAAGCTCGATCCGGCCTCGTCGCCGTGCGTGGGTCGTCACAGCCGGCACCATTGGACTCAGCGTGGCCGGAACTTGCAGACTGGAGCTTCCCCTTGCCGTTGACTGAAGTCCGGTCGCCGTTGACCGGTGAGGGGCAATTCGGTAATTTCACAAAGCTTTAGGGTGAATTTGTAATTTCTGAAAAATTATGGATAATTTGGTAATTTTGATAAGGGCAGTGAGGTAATTTGATAATTCTAGGGTGATTCGGTAATTTGAATTATTAAGGACATTTCGGTAATTTCGTACTTGAGGTAATTTAATCGAACTGATTAATTTTGTGATTCGGATTGAGGTTAAATTGATAATTTATAACTTTGTGGTGGATAATTCGATAAATTATGGTTAGGGATAATTTGGTTAATATTGACGTTCAAGATTTGATTGTTTTGATTCAATCATAATAAGATCTCGTGTTGATCTGTTCGAGATCCAAGGCGATGTTTTGATCTGATTATTTGTTTATTACATTTTTTATTTTTTATTTTATAAAATTAAAACTTTTTAAACTTATGTTGGATTAAATGGATATCCATTGGATAAAATTAATTATCCATATCCATCCATGTCCATTTGGATATAATTTTAAAATATCCATTCTCAAATCCAATAAGTTTTGGATGGATATTATCCGCTCTAATTGAATGGATATTATGGATATCCATTATGGAGCGATCCAGTTGCCATCCCTAGTTACGATCAAGTTGTTTTCTTTCATAAAAGTTCAAATCAAGATGAGAAATCTCGACGTAGACTATGTTAATCATACAATAAGTAAATAATACTTGATATATATATGCATTTATTTTAAAAAAATCATCATACATTATCAATTGGTTATAATATATCAAAAGTATTTTAGAATTTCTCTATATCAACGTAAATAGAACTAAATTATCACATCGTCCCAAAACATGTCATGGACAGTGGGACACGTATGATGAATTAGATGCTGGTTACCCTTCACATAGTTCCTGTACAACATAATGATTCATTATACTATGGAAATACGTCTGAGTAGCCAGTGCCACAATTATATTTATGGAACTTTTCAGTTCAGTGAACATATTATCTCCTTTTTTGAAATGTCAGTTTCCATCTAATTACTTACACATTCTTAACGACATCCTAAATACTGAGGAAATCAAAAATCTATTTTCAATTTTTTTTTTTTAAATAACCATGAAACTTACTGCAGAAACACCACGAGTTTCTTCTTGATCAGGCAGCAACATTCTGATGACCCCGAGATCTCACATAAGATAATATAGAACTAAGAAGAGCAAAAGAAGAAGCAATGATCCAAAACCAAAACCATCAGAATCAAATCCAGAACTGCTGCTCTGCTGAAATGCCGGAGAAGACGAAAATCGGAGAGTCGGAAAGAAACTAGAAAGCAAGTGTACAAGCACCAGCATCAAAAGCAGCAGTAGCAACACCATAAAGGTGCCACTGCCTTCTTCCCCTGTTTGAAATACTGGCAAAACATATTCCAAGAGGGATAATAGGGTAGGACCAAAGATCACAAGCCCTAAAACTCCCACCATTAGAGACGGTACCACTGGTGATGGCCCTCGGCTCCTCATCTCTATCTAGTAACTCTCTAGCCCTCACTGATGCACCACCTCAGGAGTTAATAAAGAGAACATTGTTGCAGATTGAGATGACTTTCAAAAACATTGTGATTCTTTAGTCTTTGGATTTATAATTTTATATGGTTAGTTAACCCATGGCAACTTCCTTACCTAATCTTATTTAATCATCTGCAATTTGCACGTCAGAGAGGTTGGCTTGAAGTCCAACTACAGGGAACTTTCATTATAAAAAGCTATGAAAAGAAAACTCAATGATTATCTAGAAAAACCCGCAATGAAGCATGAAAACCTAGCACCTATTTGTTTACTTAAAGAGTTAATTACTTGAATAATAATGAAAATGACATCTTTTGTCCTGGATGCCATAAATAAACATAGAATATTCATACCAGATAATGATGATGTGGCAATAAATAAATAACAATGAGGATGAGGTCAAGATTAGGAATATCAACCATGCGGGGACATATTTAGAGATGAATTAGTTTTGCAGAAACAGCCATATAGAATCCTCAAGAACAAGAAAATGAACATTGTCATTATCAAAGGGCTCAGATAACTCACGAAGAATCCTAAAATCGGTTAAAAGGTTGAAGATTCATACTGAAAGTTAGTAAAAGTCAATGTGTAAAATAGCTATAAAAAAGCAACAGAGTGCAATGAAGAACAGGTTAATGCCTTAGGGAAAGAAAGGAGACCTACAATAAAGGTATCATCAAAATGGAAAGTTTGTAAACTAGGTAGACTACTAGAGTTACTGAAGGTTTTCTAACCATCTCAACGTTAAATATTCAAAAAAGCATTTTACTCACAGGCAGAGAAACTAGATACTAATCATACAAAAAGACAAGAGAGGGAGAGGTAGTATTACAATCACTAAGTTTTTTGTCATCTGAACAAGAAAAACAGTGATTCTAACCTAACAGTGTCTCTTACCACTACAGAATTACAGCACTGTATACAACCAAAGCGACAAAAGATGACTGAATTCTCCTATTAAACTCCCTCCTAATCACTGTGTACTGTACTTGAGATGTTGCTCGTAGAAGTTGATTAACTGGCATTGAAAAGAAAAAGATAGTTAGCAACGACAGTTCAAAATTGACAGCTTACAGTAAGCATCAGATCTTGAACCCATTACAATGTAATACAAGTAAGAAAGGAACTATTACATAATAAGATAATTACCAAAAGTGGATTATTAGCCTTGAGATGCTTGTTATCCACCATTACTTCTTTTCCATCAGACCTATGAACGAGGCAACCAAATAAGAACAATATCTTTCATCTGGATGAAACTTCAAGAAACATGCAATCATGCACTAAATGTTGCTGTTTTGAAAGGTCAATCATTCCTCTCTTCAAACAAGTTTCATAGTAGACAAGATTTTAACACCCTAAATGACAAAGATTGACCAAAAACTGTCAAAACCATATCCGACTGATAACATTTACTAACCATAATGGAAATAACTCAATAGTAGTATCACAATGAGAAAAACACACCACAAACCTTTCTAACAAGCAAAAAACATAAATAAAAGACAAATACAATTGCCAATTCGTTTTGTTCATGTAATAGTAACTATATTGTTATTTCCTAGACCAATTATTTTATCTAAGATACTACAAAACTACTCTCAGATGAACACACCTAGTACTCTGTGAATGATATAACCTCAAAATATATTCAAAGTTAACACGTCTCAACCATAACCACCAACTTGTGCTTTTTAAAGGCAACAAATAAAAGTAGCCCCCTAGTCTCCAATGGACTCAATCTCGCACAGCTCAAATAAATAACTGATTTAAAGATTTCATGCCACCCATCAACTTCACATATAGATAGCCAAGCTTCCAATTTTATCACTGGAAATAGAAAAGAAATCAAAGAAATTTTCCTATTTACCCTACAAACTCTCCTCCAAAAATTGTCCTTCCCGCAACCAATTAACCACGGTCCCTTACCCAACAGAACTATAATGTCTGAATACTCCTGTCATCAACCAACCCACCTAAATAATATAAACACTTTCTCAAAATAAAATACACTCTTCACTTTTGAAAAAAATAAAAATAAAATAGGCACTCTTCAAGAACCACACCAATTCCCTTCCACCAAAGGCCTCTGCCGTTTCTTTCTCAGCCACTAAAACAAGAAACAAAACAAGGGCATAGAAAAGGAGCATTGCACAACAAGGTTCTTTAGCAAATTAAAGGGAGTTCAATGTTACAATTTGTGGCACTTCCTAGCTAAAGCACTCACAAGAAAACCCTTGAAGACTGATGAAAATTTTGGTCACCATTAACCCAACAACTTTAGCTCAAAAGCATAAGCCACAAGGAAAAGTTATTTTGAACGCACAAAGGGAAAAAGAATTTGGAGCCTGATGACACACCTGACCGCCATAAAGGTCACCACCACATCCTGCATGTTATCTGATACGGAAGCTGAGAAGTCTATTGGTTTGAGTATTTTAACAATAGCAGATGCATTTATGGGACCTTCATGCTTACTCTTGTGACTTGAATTTCCTATTGCAAGTTGTTCATCCACACTATCACAGTCGATAGCGATGCCTGGTGTTGAATCTTGCGTGACGATTACCTTAGTGGAGGCTAAATCTTGTTTAAATCTTTTCACGGAACTGGACTTCCTTCTCCTAGCTCCTGTACGTCGGTTAATATGAAGTGGTTCCACTTGATCGGCCATTGAAAGTCCATTTGTAAGACCATTGCCTTCTGAAACCCTAGCTTCTTGGAAATGTAATGCAAGCTTATCTGCATTGGCCTCATTGTTAGATATCATTCCTTTCAGCTCACTAAGCTTAGGATCATACTCAGCTTCCTCGTTCCTTCCATCAATTTGTTTTGAACCATTTGCGAGCCTATTATCATTTGCTTGCTTGGCTATTCTGAGATTGTTCACATTTCCAACATTCCCTCCTACGTGACCTGAGCCTATAGACTGTGTTGGGGAAGAAAGATCAATAAGGCTTGTGTTAATGAGAGGGTCAACAGGAACAGACCGACCAGCACCACCGGTTACATAATATGGAGCACTAAAGGTGCGTGCCTGTTTCTTCTTTGGCAGGCTACTAGAACCACCCCCCTTGCGTTTGCGCTTCCTAGAAGATTTACCTGACCGCAAGCTTCAAATCCAGATGATAAACTATATAAGTGGAAAAAGCATATTCTTTTAAAAAGAAAACTCCAACAACTGATTGGCACCCAACACCTACTTGATTGCTAAGAAATTTGAGGAACCATAAGAATGATGAGCTTTAAGGTTTTCACATTTATATTTTCCTTCTCTTAGCTCAGAAACAAATGATGACCATCTAAACCTCAGTTCCGTTGCAGAGAAAACCCAAGGAAATTTAAGAACAACGAATCTTCAGGTTTGACATCCATTTCCCATCATTTTTATTAAAAGAACAAAGCAACTGAATTCAGCTCAACCAAGGAAGTAGTTCAAGACTGAAATGGTTTAAGAATCTGCTAGTTTCAGCAAACTAAGGATATGTTCGAGATTGAGGTGCTGTGACAGTAGAACATAATCACAAATTGTTGAGTACAAATAGGTTAGTACTTGGAAAACATTAACTGCTAAGTAAGAGTGAGGATTTACCGCTTTAGGTGCCCCAAGACTTAAAGAAATGCACAATAATTTTTCTCAGCAACCGAAGAGAGAAGAAAAGAAGAACTTTTACCTCTCCTCAAATGCATCAATAACATCTGAACATGACTGCAGATTCTCCAATGGCTCCCAGGTGTTGGCATTTTCCGGCCAGCCACGCCTTCAATAAAAAACAAATTACATCAAAAAAAATCCTCAACATTACTCTTGCCATATCAAAAAATTAACAAAAAGAAGAAAAATTTATCATATAATCTAAATTACTCCACTCACCATTTGATAAGATACTGAAGCTGGCCCTGTTTGTTCATAATTAGATAATTTAAATCAGAAAATGACAGACAAATAAACCAGGAAAAAAAAAGTTAAACTTGGAAAGTCCGTTTGGTTCCCAAGAAAAACCAGCAAAGAAAAACAGCGAGAAATTGAAAATTAAAATTAAAGTGACCTTGCGAACCCTTTTCCGACGAATGGCTTCGATTTCGAAGAATCCTTCATCAAGCTTCGGCCGCTCTTCTTGAGGCACCGCATCTTCGTCTTCCTCCTCCCCTTCCTCTTCTTCTTCTTCCTCCTCCTCCTCCTCCTCTTCATTATTTTTCTCCTCTCCGACTTTCTCCTTTCCTTTTTCTTTTTCTTTTTCTTTTTCATTCTCTTTTTCTTGCTCTTGATTTTCTTGATACTCGACGTCGATCAAATCAATTGAATCGTAATTGATATTTTCTTGATTTTCAATATCGTCATTCGCCTCCACGGCGTCGTTTAGTGCCGGATTCACCACCTTTCTCTTCCCTCCGCCCTTCACTTTCATTTTCTTTTTTTAATTTTTTTCCTTGCGAATGGAAGAAAAAACTTTCGAGTTTCTGTGTGCGAAAAATTATTCGATGAGTTACACACACCGAGTTAGTGAGTGAAAACGGAGGTAGCCTCGCCCTCGCCCTCGCCCTCGTCAGATATGAGGAGCTGAGCTCACAGCTACGCTTGTTTTTTTTTTTTTTTTTTTAATTTTTTGAAGTCTCTTTCCAGGTTCTTTTTTTTGCTCCGAAAGGAGGAGGAATATCCGTTTCTGGGTCAGAAATTGACCCGGATCCGGACAAATTGGGTAATTTATTTTGCCTTTAAATTTTATTTTTATTTTTATTTTAATATAATTTCGTTTGGACATGAGGTTTTGATGTGGAATCCCGCCACTGTTTCCCTCCAAATCATGCTCAGCTGTTTTATTCTTTTTGGTGGGAATTTTATGAATTTATTAAGAGCGCATGCGAAAGTAATTTTTTTATATTGTTAAAATATTTTAAAAATGATTAAAGGCGTATTATTTATTTGCAAAAATTACTTGAAATATTTTTTTTTTGGGAAATGACGAGTTTTTTTTGGTACCATCAAATTGTCAAATAATCAAAACAAAATCAATAAAACCTTATCGTGTGACTTTGCTCAATACCATAGTCAAAATCGGAAAGGATGTAATTTTAAAAAAAAAAAACAAATTATCAATGAAATATCTTAAATTAATGTAATGTTAACGCATTATCTTTCTCCAATATTCGTGAAAGTAGAGTTTCAAACTTGTCTCTGAAGATTTTAAAAATGTACTGTTAAAATTGAAATTTTTGTTTCAACCCAAAAATTCATAAACAACAATATCGAAAGAAACATTAATTCTTAGTTCTTGTAAATAATTGATGCTACAATATCTCAAAACACATTTTTTTTTTTTTAAAAAAAATTCTCCAGTAACATGCAATATTAATTGAGTAGATTCACATTTTTTAAAAAAAATATAATTACAATATTTCACTATAACTACAGGGAAGCTTAATATGCCTAGAATATGCCAACAATTTTATTATGCTAAAATATGTCTCTCAGTTCTCAATTTTATTATGCTAGAAACAAGTCAAGAACTTCAAAATTCATGGCCTTGGACCATGAAGTATTGATTACAAGTTAGGTAACAAAAATTTCGAAAGACCATGAATCACGGTGGTTCCATAAAATTTATTGTGTAAAAGGATGATATTTTTCATATAGAAGTATAGAACATTGACCATACTTACTGTACTAGCAAAATATTACGATTAATACCTATAAAGTAAATATATCAATTAATATTTCGTACGGCACATCATTTATTGGGACTCGCCTACCTTACCACTGTGATATGGTACCACACTTTTTGTCTTCTTTTAGAACCACCGTTAGATTTAAATAGAGCCCATCTAACGGTTGACAAGAGCCCATGGATAATTAAAGGAACCGGTTGCTTCAAGTCAATGTGGAAAACTTTATTCAATTAATAAAGATCCAGATATTGTGTGCAAGTTCTTAGTTGGTTTGCTTTGAATGGCTATCAACCAAATGGTATCCAAAATCGATGAATTGCTAAAATCTTTTCTACAAAAAAATTTCGAAAATCCTAATATTTTCCGAGGGAACCTGCACACATATCCAGCAAAAGTATTCGAAACGACGTCTGATAAAATGAAGTAAAAAACAATTTTGTGCCAGGCAATTGTAGCACACGATGGTCGGAGCTGAAACATTAAGAATTAGGCACATCTAAGTAATTGGAAAAAAGAGTGGAAAGATGTGTGTTTGATCTGGTGATGATGCATTCAATCAGACGCAGTAGGTAACGCATTACAACAAATTGTTAATTTTGTTCGAAATATTTAAAATGGGTTATTAGCTTAATAGATGGGTTGTCTTTATGTGTTAGAAAGAGAGAATGGAAGAATTGTAAGAAGGAATAATTGTTTGTCCAGAATTGTTCCAAGCCCAGAATTGTTCCGTATGGAGGTTTAGTAGTAACATCCCTGTAATTTCTACAGAGATCAGCGGTGATTCTAACTAGTGTCGGGTTCAAAATGTTGAGCTTGTGCACGTAAGACCCATAAACCATTGCCAGGGCTCGGTTATCATCAGCTTGCTTTTTCATCAGGCGCAGCCACGGCTTCAGAGGACCTGATTTCACTGCTAAAACGGATATCCAAACAAATCCAACTCTGTACGAGCGTAAATTAAATCCTTATATGAATCACAAAAACAAACATTTCATCAATATATCAGAACCATTCCTTCACGGCTGTCCGGATTATAACTTACAAAAAATAAAACAAGATTAGATCTAACGAAAATTGTTACTGCTATTTGTTAATTTGTAATTGTACTTACCGACCTGTAAACATCGCAAGAGTGATAACAGCAGGTGAAGAATACAGACGAAGAGTAGAACATGAAGACAACGATTGTAAAGTATCAATTGCTGTATCCAGATGGAAATCAGATCAATCTTTGCCATACTACGAATTTCCCACGATTAATAAACTTTTTCAGTCACTGAAAGTATTATATTAATATATGACCGGCTCCACTGGTTGTAAGTTTCTACTTCAAATATCAAATATTAATTTTAGCCATTAGATTTTATCTCTCAATCATTCAATGGTTACGTTAGATGCCGACAAGAAGTGTGGTACCATACCACAGTGGCAAGGTAGGCGGATCCCATTTATTGATAGATGATACTGCCAGTTACATTAATGCCGACTAATTAAGTTAATTTTACTGAACACATAGCAGTCACTCTTTGGTGATGCATCAAGCCATCAATTGAGATATAAAGAGATATTCAACTCTTGATAATGCAAATGCATTAAAAAATGCTTCAATTTCTATTCTGTTTCATTCTCTGTCAAACGCAATTGCAAAAGCACAACAGCAAAAACATCACCAAATTTTGAGAATTGAATCAATTTTCAGGTAATTGACAGAACAATTTTTGGAAAAGAATCAAGTTTCAATAAGCAAATCAAACCTTAGCGACAAGTTGAATCTTTCAATAGTTAGTTTTTTTTAAGCATCTTTTGGTACATCAAAAAAATGAGAAGATGTTAATTGATTAATTCAAAAAAAAAATTTCTGTTTTCTATTCACAACCATTCTATAGTACTTGAACAAAGGTACATTTTGGTCGCTAGAAAAAGAAAAAGAAATAAATGAACTATAGATGAGTAGCAAGACAAACCTTCTTAGTCCTCAAAAGAGCGTAGCTAACTCATTAAAAATTAAATCCCGGATCTCAAGAGGTTATCGCATATTGCATCAAATGTTTCGTTCTCTTCTTGTTCTTTAGCTTACGGAATGCAGAGGACTCAATTTGCCGAATTCTCTCTCTACTTACACCCATCAGCTCTCCAATCTCTTGTAACGTCTTCATCCTTCCATCTTCCAGCCCAAACCTCCATCGGACAACCTGCCTTTCCCTTGGATTCAGTGTGTCCAAGACCTTCTCAAGGTCCTCCTTCATAAATTTCTTGATCAGCAGATCCTCTGCAGTTACTGCTTCTGGATCCGCAATTACTTCCTGTTAAAAGACAGAAACCATATGATAAACCGCGGGGGGAGGGGGGGAATTATAAGTGAATCAGACAGATTGAGAATAAAACAGACCGATGGTTTAAGATTTTGGTTAATTCCAATTTTCTGGTCAAGAGATCTCGGAGCTTTAGGAGTGAGTAATACAGCATGGAGCCTCTTCATTGAGAGCCCTGTCGCCTTTGCAACTTCTTCATTATTAGGATGTTTTCCATTTTCACTATACAACTGTTTTCTAGCTTCCTTCACTCTGTAAGTTGCCTCTACCATGTGAAACTATGAACCCAAAAAAATTTACAAATGAGAAGTATTCAGCATCACAGGTGTTTCTCAATAAGAATTTTAGAAGACACACTCGGTCAGAGAACAAAAAACTAGAACATTAAAGCAAAACTCACTGGTAATCTAATTGTTCTGGATTGGTCGGAAAGCGACTTGCGGACTGCCTGTTTGATCCACCAATGAGCATAGGTTGAGAACTTGAAACCTTTGGAGGCATCAAACTTTTCTGCACCTCTAACAAGGCCTCGACATCCTTCCTATAAATTAATGACCCATATTTAGATACCGCAAGGCTTGAAGCTAAGAAATTTAGAAAAAATTGCAATTGACTTTTCGTACCAAAGAAAATTAACCCCAAAAAAAAGGTCATTTGTTTATTTGTAAAGGAAACCCTTGATTCCTTTAGCTACATATAATAATGAAGTATATACCTGAACAAGATCTTGGAGATTCATCCCAGCCCCTTGATAATTCTTTGCAATTGATATAACAAGTCGTATGTTGCTTTTGATCATCTTGTCTTTGCAAAGAATACCATAGTTCAAGCGCTTCCTTAATTCTCTTTGGTCAACTCCAGCTGCAGCAGCCCACTGGGCGAAGGTTGGTGAACCTCCACATCGCTCTGAAAGCACCTCATGTAGCCCTTCCAGTTTCAATAAATCCTGAATCACATCCATTATAGTAGACACATTAGAAATTGAAAAAGGAACAAAAACATACATACATAATTTAATTACAAGATCTTGTTGCTTTTGTTTCCCAGTTAAGTTGGAGGGAAAATAAGCAAGTTTCTTGGAGGCCTCAAATCTCACTCCAATTCGGGCATAAAGTTGCCAAAGAAATGAGTCAAACAGGAGGCCACATAGGAATTGCATGTTTCTGTGATCATAGCCTTCTGTTCGAGCAATCTCATTCATTGAAATACCAGACAATATGTTTTCACTTCAATGTCATTATTACCAGTAACTGTCAAGTATAAATATGACAAAAATGGTACTGGTAGCTCTTATAAGGCATACACATACAGATCCAGACGCATCATGACAGCGTTCATTTTTTTGCTTACCTAATGTCAGCTAGTATCTATCTGGAATGCAATCAACTCTAAAGCATTGAAACAATCACAATCAGCCGTGATTAGAGTGTACCAAACAGTGCAATCTCAGGATGGACCAGCTTCATTTTCAAAGGCTTATAAAGTCATTTGTTATATCTAATGGCTTTCATCTAGATAGATTCTTATCACAATAAGGTAAATAACAATTTCTACTAATTAGTAACTCCAAAGGACTTGCCTCCTTCAAAAACATCAAAATAACTAGTATGTATGTCACACCTGTATTCCTGCTGACAACTGCAGTTCTTCATTGGCAGTGAGAAGCCTGGAACTACTGGTAGTTGCTCTTAAGTACCTCAAAGGATCAGAGTAGTCTACCTCCTGTACAGAAGGACGCTTTCTCCGGCTAGTAGAACCTGACTTCACAGACATGACACTGGCAGCTGCCTTCTCTGCAGCCCTTGTTCTTCTGGCTTTTCGTTCAGTTTGTCGTCTTGATCTCACAGCTATACTCTGGGAAACCTGCTCCTCCAAAAGCTTGAGTTCTTCATGGGATGGCTCCAAATCAGCAGATTTATTTAAGGGTTGTTGCTCGGAATATTCTTCTTCAGGTGCAGTTTCAACCATCACAGAATCTCCTATTATACTAGCTCTTTCTCTTTCTGTAAGCTGAGCCCACATGGATGTGTTAGTATCAGCTGAGGATGAGATAGCAGGTTTACTCTTCGGTTTTGCAGAGTAGTGATTATTAACCATCAAGGCTGCATCCTTAGCAACCTTCACAGCAGCTCTTGCAAGAGCAACTGCTTCAGCAGAAGCTGCAGCAATTACAGCTTCATCACTAGTAAGAGTTTCTGTAGCTAAACTTGTTCCTAAGTTTTCCTGCAGAAGGATAACAAAGATGATATAAATCAAAAACTTGCATACATCAAATCAACAGAACTTATAGCAAGCATCAATGCCTGCAGCTTTTTATGACTGTTCACGTCCACACAATATTTTCTACCTCAGGTTAGAGGATAACCTCAAAAAGGAAATTTTGTCCTTCATTTATACAAGACAGAAAATACGTGATCAAAAACAAAGAAAATTCAAGAGCACAGAGGATGTCCAGAGAAGAAAAAGAAATCAAACAAGAAGGGAGTATCTTAAGCTATGCATCATCAGTATGTACACTGGTGCATACACTTTAAGAAAAAAACACCCTTGATCTCACAACAAAAGCAACCCAAAATATACAAACTAATTCAAAAAGAGAGCAAGTTAACAGATAATTATCACTTGAGACATTAAAATTTTGCAGTATTCCTAACAAAAATAATTAGACCATCTTTTGGTAAATCACAAAAATTTATCTGCTTGAAAATGTAGCAACATGCTTATAAGAATGGTTTCCAGAAAAATCACCATATAATACAAAATTTCATGTGTAAGTTTATTGAATAAACAAATGGCACAAGTCTCACCTCTGTGGATGGACCAACTGCTCCAAAATATGTCCATTGTCTGTTTGCAGCAACTGCATTTGAATGAGCTTCTAAAGAAGGTAATCTGAGCTTCTCCACATCAAGCACTGTGGTCATTGCTGTTGATGTTGATGGTGACGTAGTGGATAAAACACAATGTGTACGGAAACAGATAGGCTCTTTACTTTTTGCTGCAGAAGTCGATCAAAGATCCAGAAAAAGAAATTAATTTATATAAATCTCGTAATTCTATACAAAACATCGGTTTATTTTCCCTTCAACAAATTTGATCCCTTTGCCACTAATTTTGGAACATTTCCTAAGAAAAAGCATTATATTTATAATTTGAAAAACAAATTGAATTTCAGGTAATGAATTCAATAACAGAGATGTAGACATTGAGAGAACAACACAGCTTGTGGGCATGATTAAAATTGCTTTGAATGTAAGGGGAAAAAAATCAAAGAACAAACAAACCCAATTGAATTCTAATCGAAGATAGGGCACTAGTGAGTAAATGCTCTTCTATTTGCACAAAAACAAACACACCCATTTCAGTTCTGATTCAAATGAAGTTCATATGTAACTGAATGTCACTCAAAATCCACAAAATAAAAACACAGCACAATCCTTAGAAATCCCAGTA
Organism: Citropsis articulata; assembly: GCA_030449925.1. Classification (NCBI taxonomy): domain Eukaryota; kingdom Viridiplantae; phylum Streptophyta; class Magnoliopsida; order Sapindales; family Rutaceae; genus Citropsis; species Citropsis articulata. The sequence goes on along the minus strand of JASUUH010000211.1, from coordinate 4,828,095 downwards.
GAAACAAACCCATTCGAGCGGCATTCATAATGCACATAACCAAATAAAAGAATTACCACGGGGCCAAAAACAGAGAGAGACTCACAGGGGTGAGAAGAATGATGCTGGTGATTGTGGAGAGTTCTGAAATGGATAGAAAAAGTGTCTGGTTGACACTTGAACTGTGGTAGCAGACACGACATGTTCAACTTGTTCTGCTGTGATTATTAAAACTACTAGTACTAATTTGAGTCTCTTTTCCTAAACCAGCTGCCGCCACATCGATCATCTAGAAAAATACAAAAAAAAAAAAATGAATTGAGGGAAAGGCGTTTCTTTCTTTCTTTATCTCGGTGTTACAAGGAGTTCAAAGTATTTAAGCGCAGCCATGAATTACAGAAGGCGGTGTTCACAGGGAGAGAGGGGGAGAGAGAGGAATGGTTTACTGATTGAATGGCGCTGTTATTGCGATAAAATAAGAGGATAAGGGAGAGAGGTGGCTGCCTGAGAGAACGAGAGACTGATAAGCATTCCGCTTAAGGCCTTCCCCATTTTAACGTTTTATTGTTACTTCAGGTAATCCTTTTATTTATTTAAATTATACCCAAAAGAAAAATTAAATGAGAGTTTAATTTTATTTACTCCCCAAAAAATTAATTAATACAGGTTATTTTAGTTTGTAGTTCCCCCTCCCCCCAACACCCCCTCAAAAAAAAAAAAGTTTTGGTTTAGTTTTTATGAAAGTAATATGAGTATTTTTCAAAATTAATCGGCGAGGGTGAAGTTAAATTAAAATTTTTATTTTAAATTTGATACCACGCTTGCTGGAATAGAAAAAATTCATGTACTTGGGATTGAGATAAAAAAAAATCAATTCACTAAGTATAAAGGCTTACTATCTATTCTTATTTGAACTCGGGTGATTATGAACGTAAATCTTTTTTGTAAGTAAATGAATTATGTCTATGAATAATTTTAAATTTTAAATATTAAGTAATATATAATTTCATTTAAAAATTTTAGTATAATGGAATTCGTGCCCTAATTTAAGTAGAAAAACATATAAAATAAAATTTGAATTGTGCATACTTATAAGCGAAGAAATTGTGTCCTAGCATATTGCTATAGTTCGGCTTGGGTTTTTTTTTTTTTTTTTATTACATGAGATTATTGTTCAGATTTCAACTCATATTACATGAGACTATAACTGATATTTACAAATCGACGACCCACTACAACATCGATACTAATTGGCTGCAGATTTTGGCTCACTAATATTCGAGGGACGTCTACTCCACTCACTCATGGGTAAGGGAGAATACTATCTTCACTCAATATAATTAAGGAAGAGATTACCCCAACAATATATTTGTGCGGCTCATGGGTAAGGGAGAATACTATCTTCACTCAATATAATTAAGACACTAACAATATATTCATATGTCGAATCATATCTTAGAGCAAGAAGAGTCTTCACCACGTCGGCCCAACGGCCAAATTGGAGCAAAATGCCCACTCACAGTATCAACCAAGTTATTGCTTATTGTACCGCCATATTTATAAAATTATCCTAATATATCATAGATATGCTACCGTAATATTGTCTTGGTTGGTGTAAAATTGTTTCCATTTCAGAAAAAAAACAAAAAAAAACAAAATAACCATGTTGGAGACCTTTCTTCCCTCCCTCTTAATATGGCACAACCACCATTTTTTTATTAAAAACAATGAAGATGGTAGTAATTAAAAGCAAAAAAATATGAGTTAAATAGCTTATTATAGGGTTGATAACATATATTAAGTAGTCAGGGCATCTCCAATGGGACACCATATTTTACACCAAATCACCTTTTACACCATTTTTGGTGTAAAATACATCTCCAATGAGACACCATAATTTGCACCAAAATGGTGTTATGAATAGTATTGCACCAAATATGGTGTAACACTATTCATTTGGTGTTAGGGAAAAAAAGTATCAAATATCCTTATTACTTTTTCTTATTTACATATATGTCCTATTTTATATAATATTTTAAATTATTATTATTATTTTTTTAATTTTTGAATATTATACTAATATTTTAAATAAAAAAATTCAACACACAAATTAATAATAATAATAATAATTAACAAAATTAAATGCCAATAACATTAATTACTAGATTACATATTACAAAATAAAAAATAAAAAATTAAATTAACACAAATTAAAAAAGCTACTACTACTAGCATAAATAGAACAATTATTTAATAATCTTGGAGATCATTATTAGATCCTTCAATATCATCAAAATATTACAAAATTATCGCAAGATTTTGACGCTTTTACCGAGATATTCTCTGAAATCTTAATTGTTCATCTTAAAAATATTAACGTAAGTTTCTGGATCACGTCTTTAAGAAAAATTATATTTTCTTAACTATATGTGAACATCTCCAATTTTTTTTTTTTTTTCTCATTTTATCAGATTATTTGAATTTAGTAATTCAATAACTGTAGATTATTATTATTGTATCATTTTTCTATCTTAATGTAATGTTTAATTTCATAATGTAGTAATTTAGTTAATTAAATGTAAATTTAATAATTTTATTTATTTTTTGTTAATTGATATAAAATTAATTATTACTTAATTATCTATATTAATAATTATATTTATTGTGTTAATTAAATTAATTCTTGATAATTAAAAGAATTAAAAGAAGAATATTTTTTTTGGTGTAAAATTTGGTGTAAATGGATTGGAGATGAAATAGTAATTTGGTGTGAAAAATGTACATTTTTAGTGTTGGTGTTACACCAAAATGGTGTTACCCATTGGAGATGGTCTCATATTAGTATGTATACAAACTTTTAAGATAAAGTTTTTTTTCCCCTCTAGGCAAGGGATTGGTTTTCATTTACTTCTTTTATGTGCGCTTACTTCATGAAATGAGAATGACTTAAAAATACGAAGGTGTTGAAATGAGAATTAGAATTAATTTACAAAAATACTCATAGTATTAAATAATATAATTTTTATTAATTAGATAAATATATAAATATTATTATAAAAATAATATAATAAAAAATTAATATTAATAAATAATAATAATAATAACTAAAATAATAAAATTAATAAAATTTAATAATAATAATAATTTAAACGAGGGTAATTCAAAAAATATTAAAAAATTAAAGGAATACAAAAGTTAATTTAAGAAATGAGAATTATCATTCTCAACCCCATGAGAATGAGATTCTCATTCTTTATTCTTAAATTAGGTAGGATCCACATATTTTATTCTCATTTTTAAATTATATTTTAATAAATAAATATAGATTATATTCTTATTCTTTCATTCTCATTTTCTTAAACTCTCAAATAAACACACCATTATTAAATATCATCCATCTTTAAAATATGTCACACATAAATTTTAAAATATTAATTTCAAGAATAATTAAATTTTATAAAAATTTGAAATTCAAATCCTTTCAAAAATAAATAAAATAAGGATTTATTTTTTACAATAAATAAAATAAGGATTGAATTCAAAATAGCGCCACCCTCTTAATAAAATCGCCAGGCACCCGCTTGAAAAGTCCGCTCATTTTCTCACTCACTCAGTCGTCAGTTCACCGTCAAGCAAACTAACAAATACTTGGTGATTGCAATGTCTTCCGCTGCCGCTAGGGTTTTCAACGGCTGCCGGGCCCTCCTGGCTCCGGTCAAGTCCTCCGCCGCTTCCTCCTCAGCGGCTTCCACTAAAGCGAAACCAAAAACAACGAAGAAACCAAGAGCCAAATCGCCAGTAAAGCGCGGTGCGCCAACCCGACCTACTGGAATTTCCAAGGCGAGCCCTGTCTCTTCTGCGCTTGCGAAATTTCTCGGCGCCCCTGAAGCCTCCCGCTCTGATGCCGTCCGTCAGATCTGGGCCCACGTCAAGACCCACAACCTCCAGGTTTGAACCCTAATTTTTAAATTCCATTTTCGGGTAAAATTCCCTGTTACTTTGTTGAACTTTGCGAATGAGTTGTGTTTTTACGTTTCTTTTGTATTTTGTGCGTGGGTTTTGTTCTTTGTTTGTTTAACAGTGGGATTGTATTTGGGGTGGGTGTGTTTCAGAGTGCGTCTGTAGAAAAGTAATTTTCATTGTAAGAACCGCTGGAAACAAAATCACTCTCTATAAAAGTAAACATGACGTGTGTTTGACCGTTTGGTGCTTTTCTTACTCGAGAATGGCTGTTTGGTATAGTTTTTTATCAACTGCTTCTTCAGAAAGAACACTTGGTGCTTTTGTATCTCTAAATGAAATTTTATTTGAAAGCACGCTGGAATGGGGTCCCTATAGCTGTGGACACTTGTAATTGCCCAACAAGGGATGACTGGAGAAAGAGATTAATGGTTTCATTTCTATGTTGTGTGGCTGTTTTTCGTCTTCTGGTTTGGCAAACCTCAATTTATTATATTTGAACTTTGCTGTAGAACATGCTTCCAGAAAGAGCATATTAATGCGCCTATAAAAACATATCTCAGCTTGTGATTGTGCTGGTGTTATCTCTTGAATAATAAGTGAACTCATGCCTCATATGGGAAGTCCTGACAAACATAACTTGTATCAATTTTTTTTTTATGGGTAATATCATACTCATAAGTATGTATTTCTGTTATACATTTTATCATTGTCAAAGCTACATGCATAGTGATTCATCTTTCTTATAAGGTGAGATAGAACTTTGTTGGCATTTGATATAAACTATTTAAGGGTCTCCCCCCAATTCTCTCTCTCTCACTCACTCAATGGTAGCGTGTTAATTAGGTAAACTTAGTTGTAAATTTACTGATATGTAGTAATGACATCTTCACAAGGTCCATCTGCATCATAGGTAGAGAGAACAATGTAAATTTAGGGGTTGCTAGAACTATTGATGCTTGAGTTGTAATTGTAAAAATATATGAAAGAAATGATTGCATTATAGGTCTAAACCAACCTGGATGTGTTTTTGTTCTCTTCCTCCTTTTTTTCAGGGGGGGGGGGGTGCGTGCTAAGAAACAAAATATTATATAAGAAATATATGAGATGTGTAAATTTAGGGGTTTCTTCCTCTTGTTATCCTTCATTGCTGTTAAAATACATGTTTTAATCAATATATTATATACCCAATGCTTTTGGGTTTTGTAACAAAAGCATGATTTTGAGGATGTAATTGTGTTTCTCTTTAGTTTAGCCCATGATGAAGTGTTGTTTGATCTTCCCCTACCACCAGTTTTCTTAAGAACTCTGTCATTCTCTCTCTTGAAGCAGATTCACTTTTGAGAATACTGTTTCTAAATATCCTGCTTCTTTGGGATGTTATGGAGAGAGCTAATGGCTTATTGTTCTTCTGGTTTCAATGTTTTGGTCATTCTTATTATTCGATTAAACTTTGGATATCATAATGCAATTGAAGTTTCATATTGAGGGGATTTTGCTTTACCATAATTTGGCTAATTGTGTGTATGAGAATGCTTTTGGCTGCAGAATCCTGAGAACAAGCGGGAAATCCTCTGTGATGAGAAGCTGAAAGCGATCTTCGAAGGGAAAAATGCTGTTGGATTCCTGGAGATTGGGAAACTGTTGAGCCCCCATTTCGTGAAGACTGATTGAGTCCTTGACTGCTGATTCTGATAACAAGTATAGGTGTTTAGCGTCAAATTGCTGTCCCAACTCCGTGAGGGAGCTCTCGCCACTTTTCTTAACCTTTTGTTGATGTAATTGTGTTCTTATGTTGATACATGGCTGGTCTCATGGTTGGGTTTGTGGCTCTTTTTAAATTCTTTAGATGGACATGCTGTACAAATTAGTGAGGGGAAGGTCATACCCTGTCTTTTGTTTCTCTAGTGTCTGTCTGGGTTCTCTGTAGTTGTGGATGTACTTGTCTGGGAATTGCCTAACTGTGTTGTTTCTCATCTTACCTTATTGTTATTAGCAGATCATACATGATGATTGTTGATATTTGCTTTTGGGGAAACTTTTGGAATCTGGATGTAATTATGTGTATATATTAACCCACCGTCTCTGTGTGCAAATGCCGAAAGCAGAGTGCGGGGAAAAAACTGCTAGCAGATTCTCATTTCACGAATGTGGTTGAACAACAGCTGAATCAACATCAATATTTGAAGAGTTCTGAAAGAAGCGGGCGTCCTGAAGATACACATATAGCATCCGTTAAAAGTCCCGGAATGGCAGATATTATTTAGCCCCCCAAAAAAGAGTTCACCTTTTTGAAGGCAGCTGCAGACTTACAACCTATTGCATCAAATTGAGGTTAACTTAAGTTTGCTGTGAGCCTATGGTTGATTTGGGCTTAAAATCTTGGGCTCGCCCCTCCCGTTTGGCCCAAGTTTCCATCCAAAGCTAGCTTTTTATGATCGTGTATTCCTATTCCGCTCTAAACTCCTCTCTCACTCGGCTATGGATCCTGTGTTCGCCCTCCATGATGGACAGAGATTACCACAGTGGGTTTCTTCAGCATGAGCTCTTCTGAATCTGATTTGATTGTTAATATTTGGCTGCCCAAAAATTTTAGTTTTCTCATTGATTCATTGAAGAATAATTAATATTGCTCATTTTACAATATAAATTGCATAATATTTAAAGCTTTAAAATTTTGAAATAAAAATCATTTTCAATCTTTAATTTCTTGGACCATCATGTGGCTTATTCATGCTTCTTCCGTCTTTTGTTTTTCGAGAAGGATTTTTGAAGTAACAAATTTTCTGTGAATGCGATATAGGTGTTCAGGATCGAGGCCACCACCACCAGCTTCAATTGATATTACCTTCAATTAAACTCATGTTTAAAATAATTAATTAAGTAATTAATAATAATGTTAGTGAGCTGAATAAGCTAGCTGCTAGCTTCATCATTCTTTATGTTATTGCAATAAAATTTCGATTATTCCTTTATTGAAACATAGAGCTCGATTCCGTAGTTACGACAATAAAATTCAGCTAAACAGCCCCTTTTTAAATATGAGAACAAGGGCAGAACTTCATCATCCATGCAAAATAATACAACTATAACCTAAATTACAGCTTTAATTATATCCAAAAGAAGAAAGAGTTTGCTAGATAAAGAGTTAGAGTGCTGCTTTCTTGAAAGTTTTGCTCTAAAAAATTTAATACTAATTAAAAAAATTCTTTTCGTTTTTATATGTTTGATTCAAATATACGCGTTTTAGAGGTTTTATAGTAAATGTAAAAAAAAAAAAAAACCAATTAGATTATCTTTTCATAGTCTTTTTTATATTTGTTTCTCATCTTACCTTATTAGCATCAGCAGATCATAAGATCAGATTCATCAAGACAATTGTTTATATGCTAGAAGAGTAAAGAAAAGAGAAGATTTAATGAAATCAAAAGATTGTTGAGTGGAACATTTTGCAGTACATGAATGAATAGCTTTTATGCACTAGTATCTAAGAAATGCCTAGTCGAGGAGGTGGTGTATCCATTTTTCTACAACGGCAGGAGAACCATACCATGGTCTCAATGCATCATCTGAACCAACCGGAGAATGATAAACTCCATCCAAGCTTATGTTGAGTGCCCCCTCCAAATGTGCTGATACTTCTGGCACAACTCCATCACCCCATACATCTGCCTGCCCGCAAACCTGCTACGGTTGAACATTCAATGGTCTTTCTTTACCCGAGGGGAGTGAACACAATGGAACTTTTTTTTAATATATAGGTGAGGTATATTGACGACTGAGTTTACCTGCTTGTATCCCTGTCCAACTATTTGAGCGCGGAATGTGGTTGAAGTTGATGTTGAGATGGTCTTATTATCAACTGTAGCAACCTCTGAAATTGGTTGGTCAGTGTCAATGGCAACAGTAGAGTCAACATCAACATTTGAGTTCTCAAAGAAGCGAGCTCCCTGAATATACCTGTAATTTATAGCAACTATTTTGATTAATAGGTTACAGTTATAATGTTTCAGTTATGAGCAATATCTTTTATCCCTAACAGCTGTCAAAACTACAGCACCAAACGCGCCCTTAATCCAAAAGGAAATAGCAATTCATAAAGGATCATGAAAATAGATCTAGGACATTGCTTTATTACAGCATGCCTTTGTAATATGTTTAAATTCCGTCTTTTGAAAGTCAACTTCTTATACAGATCGCTTTACATGAGTTGTTTCTTTCTTCCCCACTTTCATTCTATTCTTTTCTATCAAGGATGCATATACAAGCACATCTTCAGCCACATTTTACTATTTTTGACATACTGTGCTTCCCTAAAGGACTCCATTTCAGGGTAACATATGCCTTATAAGCATCCCTTCATGTTATAGAAATGTCGGAAAAAGAGAAGCCGAGCTTCAAGTTCTAAATAGCTGATGGTATATTACAGCTCAGACGAGAATTAATGATCTCTAAGTCCCTCCTGTCAATACATTGACCAGTTATTGGCGACATAAAATTCAGCCACACTGAAGGAAAACTGAAAGAAAAGAAAAGACGGCAAAGAAACAAGAACTATTTAATTTCAGTAAGTAAAGCAGCCACAGTCCCATTTAGGGCTAATCTGACAAGCTTTATTTTGTGTGCATACCAGCTGTGAGTTCATAATATGCAATATTCACAACAAAAATTATTACTGAAAATTCAACATAAATCAGTCACAATAACATAAATTCTTTGGTGGGAATTTACGGTGGACAACAGTGCATTGAAGGAATGTGGAAAACTTTAAAAAGAAAATGCATTGTAGAAGCAAGAACGATATGTAACAGGGTCTGATTTTTTGAGTTTACCTCCCTGCGATACATACGTATTTCAATTCAGGGGTGTAAACGGCTTTCGAGCAATGTTTCTCAACGTAATTCAGGAGACCCCTTGTTTGATCAATAACCCAGGGCAAACCTTTTGGAGGTGGCCTGGAAAATTTTTTCAGGGAAAAAAATAAGAAAAGAAAAGAAAATGCTGGTGGTTATAGTCGTGAGTCGTGACGAATAAATTCAATTTATGTGAGTAAAATTCACATTACTAAAAGTTGAGAATAAATTTGAATGAACTTCTTGCTAGTAGAATAACCCAACAATGTATACTAAAAGTATAAGAGCCGAGCCTAATAACCAAGTAGATATGATCCGTTTTGAACTCATGCATGCATGATGGGATGTGACAAAAAATATAAGTGAAAAATGAATCATGCTCAGGCTCATTTTGATGTTTCATAAATAACAAAAATCATTTACAAGAGCATGCTTCTAACAATGAAGTTGATAACCTACAGGTGGGGAGTACCAAGGGTCAATAGCAAAGATATATCAGAGGACCCAAACTCTTCCATGTAGACGCGTGCAAGCCATCCTCCTGCGGAGTGACCAATCAGGGATAATTTTCCTCCTATAATAACAATAAGATCAAACAATACAGGTCTTTAGAAACCAGAATGAAGTAAGCAAAACAAAGCTCAATCTCACGTCACCATCATGATTCTTGAATCTCGATACCTTTCTCTTTCATTTCTCTCAATATCCAAAATGGGCATACCATTTAGGCAATTAATGCCAGAAAAATGAAACAGAACTATTAATACCTGGAGTGAATGCCTTGGCTTTCTGGATGGCGTCATTCATCCTAGAGAAGTACCAGTCAAGAACAGGGCGAGGGCGAAGAGTGGCGCGCCAGTAGTTCGGGTCGACCAAGCCGGCGGCATTTCTCAGCCAATCAAACCTCGACACCTCAGCAACGACAGTGGGAACCCCGTAATCTTTGAGTGTCAGCTGCAGCCTCTGGTAGTCTCCAGAATTGTTACCCAGCCCCTGAAAACAGAACAACCCCCATTAAATCATTATTACAGCTAATCATCCGTTTGACTTGAGAGAAAGAGAGAAGTGGGAGGCTGGGAGCTGAGTAAATATTACCACTTACCGGTAGAATGACGGCGGTTCGGCATTGGAAATGGGAGGTGGCGGGAGAAGAACAGCAGCAGATGGGCTTCAACTTGAACTTCAACGGTGGCAGAACCAGAGCCATTGTTAGCTGCTGCCTGCTGCTACCAATGCCATACAACTTCCCTCCATATCTTTGACATAGTAACCAACTTCATATGGACCATCAGTTTTTTTCAGTTTAATATTTATTTTAAAAAGAAATAATAATAGTTTTACATTTTTGTTTAAGACGCCAGGCCAAACGAGTGGGCTCGTGATAGCCCAATGTCATCCATTCGGCTCTGTTTCCATTTTAACCTGCAAGTAGGTTCCAGTAGTGTCTCTGCGCGGTTGCATTGCGGTGCAAAATCAGCGAAAATGGGTTCTTCTCACCTTTGCTTACACTACTGCCGCTACCCGTCAGCCGCTGGTTTCGCGGCTTTTCACAGAACCGCAAAAGCTCTTATATCAAAACCATCTTCTACATTCCTTGGTCGTCGTCGTCATCATCACCGTTGCTTTTACAGAAACACAGCATCAGCTGCTTGTACAACCAGCAAAGAAATCAGAAGCACCGACCTCATTGCTTTGGAATTTGCTGAGCTTAACCTCCCTGTCTCTAACAAAGTTCCTGGGGTATTATTTTAATTTATTTCATTACTTTCCAAATTTTACGCTGTTTTCCTTTTTTGGGTTTTAATTGTTGTTGTTGTTGTTGCTGTTGTTGTTGTTGCTGTTGTTGCAGGAGCTGGGTCATAGGAGAATCAGGCAGCACGTCAATCCTCTAAGTTCATCTTTCACTGTATGTATTCTAGTCTTTTGAGTTCACTTAATTATGATGAAATTTTTATCTTATGTTTTCCATTAAGTTCAATTTTAAATTACCCCTGCTAAAATGGAAACAAGCCCTCAATCACCGTTCAAAAGATTAGGGTAAACGCGTCGCGTTGATGAAATTCTTAAGTCTTTTGAACGGTAAATGGGGTTGGGTCGACTCCAACCCCTCAATCACCGTTCAAAAGATTAGGGTAAACGGGTCGCGTTGATGAAATTCTTAAGTCTTTTGGACGGTAAATGGGGTTGGGTCGACATTTTCAATAAATTTGAGGATGCATTCAGGATTTTCATTTTATCAGGGATAAATTAAAATTAACACTTTGAATTACTACCACCTGTATTGTTAATAGAGCTTGTAACTGAGCAATACTTTTCTAAATTAAATCTTAATTTGGGGCAGGTGCCGGCACCAATACCTGATTGGAGTGACGTCTACAAGGACCCAACATTACCACTCATGGTGGATATTGGAAGTGGTAACTCCTCAGAATAATTATTCTCTTGCATATTTGCTTATTACCTTAATGATCATCTTTTCTTGATTGCAATTCTTCAGCTACATTGAACATGCCAATATTCAAGCAGAAGTTACGTCCTCTTTGTTTCTTTGTAAAATACTAATAGTTTTGCTTATGAAGTCATCAATATATACACCAAATAATAAAGGAAGTTATATAGGCAATAATTTTGATAGAAATGAAAACTTTTAAATTGGCGAGGCTTTGTTGGGTTGAGCTATGGCATGTCGTTTGAATTAACGGATGTGTATGGGTGAAATACAACATTTAATTTTCCTGCCTCCAAAAATTGTTTAATTGCCAAATCTTGATTGTTATTGTGTCTTTCTCTATACTTTTCTTGGCTGAATGGCTAAAGCCACTGAGAGTGCCCTTTCAACTTAACCTCAGGCACTTCTGTGCCCTTGCACTTGGCAGATGGCAGTCCTAAATTCTTAACCCTTTCAACGAACAATGTGAGGGAAAATTTTGTTGATACATATGGTTATTTTGCTCAGTTGATGAGATTTGTCCTTAACTTTCCTTTAAATGTTAGTCCTGATTACTGAATGTGCTTCAGCGGGTTGGATGCTTGGTTGTCATATAAATTTTATTCCTCTGGTAGTTGTATTATCATGTACATTGTCACCAGTGTTATTGGAGATAGGAATGTATATCTCATGTTGACCTACATATCTAATTTTGAAAAGCCCCCAGGTAGTGGCAGATTTCTCATATGGCTTGCGAGACGAAATCCTGATTCAGGAAATTATTTGGGACTAGAAATCCGGCAGAAAGTATGAGAAAGTACTCCTTGGATTACTTCTAGTTCACTCGAGAATTTGTTGAGTGAATTAATGTATATGTACTTGGTCCTTTTTTCCTCCCTCAACTTCAAAGAAAGATGCATTTTTCTCATGTTGTAATAATATTTTCCCTCTTGCAGCTGGTTAAACGTGCTGAGTTCTGGGTACGAGAGCTGGCTCTTAGTAACATGTAAGGAATGTGCTTCATTTAAGTAGAGTCGGATAACGATTAGCAATATTGTATTAGTGATTTAATAAGCAACTATTTGGAAATTTCTGCAGACATTTCTTGTTTGCAAATGCCTCAGTTTCTTTCAAGCAATTGGTTTCTAGTTACCCTGGACCATTAATGCTAGTTTCAATTTTGGTGTGTGCCACCCCGGACTTTGAATATTCATTATTCAATATGAAAATAGTACACAATGGTTTAATGCTTAAAACATTTCTTTGCTTTGATCTGTCTTTGCAGTGCCCTGACCCTCATTTCAAGAAAAGACATCATAAGAGAAGGGTCGTGCAAAAGCCTTTAGTAGATTCTATCATAGATAATTTGATGCCTGGAGGAAAGGTATATTTTTAAAATATTTGATGATTTGACTGAGGTTGATTTCTGTGACATCGATGCTTCTTCAGATTTCTTCTTAGTTATGTGATAAGAAGTCCTCGTCTTTCAAGGATGTTATGACAGGGAAATGAAAATTAAAGTTTCTGGACTGAGATACTGTACTCCCAAGCATTTGAGAATGCAATTGTCTAACACCTGTATATCACGTGTTGTGCATTTGTTGGACTTGTTTGTATCATGTTGGTTGGATTGCGATCAGAAGTCAAAACTGAAGTTTGCGTTTTGTCTAGTTCTACAAATTGCTTGATGCTATTTCTCTTCATTCGCTACAATGAAATTATTGGTTATCTGTGGGTGTGTGTGTTGTTATTGAGTTTGACTTGATATGTGCACGTAATGGCTGTAACAGAGTAGGATTATTTTGGGTGCATGTTTGTTGATGTTACATGATAATTGAGTACATCTATTGTCATAGAGAATTTTTAATGGTACTAATTTGTCATTCCAAATTGTATTACTATAAAATCATTTGTAGCTGACAGCATTTGGTCAGCTTTAGCATTTATTATGGTTTTAAGATTTCCATGGAACATGGTTAATCTTATGCAATTTTCTTTTTCTTCCTATATTTCTTCTTATACTGCTTACTACTATAGTTATTAGAAAAATGATTCATTAAGCATGATACCTCAGCTGATTCAACCACCTTTACTGTCATATCTGATATCCACCTCTTGAAAATATGCAATAAAAATGATGTTATTGCAGTGAAATTTTTAAATTTGTTGAAATGTGAGTTTTGGTCTTCAGGTTATATTAGACAAAGAATTGTTGTGTTTGGGCAGGTTTTTGTGCAGTCTGACGTGCTTGAAGTGGCTCTTGACATGAGAAATCAGTTTGATGCAGAGTCAAAAGTGCTTCAACATATTGACACAATCGATCCAACTGTTCCTTGTAACAGTGAGGGATGGTTATTGAACAATCCTATGGGGATAAGGACCGAAAGAGAAATCCACGCCGAAGTTGAAGGTGCCAATATTTACAGAAGGATGTACCAGAAGCAGATATGATCAAAGCATGAATTTCGTCTATGGTTAGTGTTGTGGAAGAAGCCTTATTTCCATTGATATTTAAGTTCACCAAGTTAGAAGAAAATTTTGGTGCAATTACCCTTCTCTCTCATTTTGAGGAAGATTCCCTAAAAGCTCTCTGTCCAATGGATACCTTCTTAGATCTAGTTAGAGAGGTACAAATCGAAAATTGATCTGTATGTGAAAGATCTATCAGTGTAGCTTTGTTACTGGTGGATGATGAGTGGAAAGAGCTGAAGGGCTCTTCTTTAGAAGTGTATCTTTTGATGTCCTGTATAGCCTTAGCTATATATTCATCTTGATGTCTGTCATGGTTCTTTATTGGAATATTATTGAATTGTTATCTAGTGGAGTAAAATCTATGTTTTGCTTGTTTCAAAGAAAAAGAAAAGTGCTCCACAACTCTTTGGCTTAGTTGTAGTTATCTCTGCATTGCATTATTGAACTCGCGGATGATTAGTGAGATTAGAATTAATTTCTCTAACTTGGAAGAAAGTATGTCCGCACTTCATCATTGAGGTTGAGGGTGATTAGTTGTAACTTTGGGCAAGCAATAGTCAAGCTTGTTAATAAAGTAAGGAGGAATTAGGGTAGAGGTGTTGGATAAGTACATAAACAGAGAATCTTATTCTATTAAAAATCCTAACTCAAGTGATGAACTAATTAGCGACGATGAAGATAAAAATATTCATAGTTCAAGTTTAGACCGGTGGTTAGTGACTCTAAACAAACAATAGATCATCTGGCGCATGCACTGATGCTGTGATGCATACTAATTACGTTTATCATTTTCGTAAATGCATTAAATGACCTGTCGGTTTATTGTCTCATACATGAATGATGAGTCGTTTAGTACATAAATTGACAAGTGCCGTTCATTTAAATTCTGCTCGCCCATTAAAATTTAAAGTATTACATGTAATGTCGTTAAAAAATAGACATACTTATCATGTCTAAAATAAAATTTTACAATGATTTTTTTCCGAAATCGAAAAATAGAAAAGACTCAATTAATGATTTTTTTCATCTTTTTGCAAAGTACAACTTTTAGAAATAAAAATAAAAAGAGAATTTCAAGACAAATAGGCCACCGTTGATTTTCTTTTAGTTCAGATAATGGTTTTTTGATCATCTCTTAATCGGGGGTGAAATTTCCCAAGTCTCACTCATCTTTTACGATTCAACCTTCAAATCAATCGATTATCATAGGCGGAGATGAAGAAAATTTAGTGCTAAGATATTATATACTAAACTTCCACACTTATTGGTTAATAATAATAATAATAATAATAATAATAATAATAATGATAGACAACCCAAAAATTTACCTCAAATATTATCGCAAATGAGGTGTCATTTACTGAATGGTTGATAATTTTTTGATAATTTTTAAGTAAATTAATTATATTATTCCACCATTCAATTGATGAATACTAATATAACACATCATTTGAAATATAAAATTACTAAAATTAACGTCTCTTGATACACACACATATTGAAACAAAATGTCATTGGAATTAGAATTACATTAATTTTCACCATGTCATAGTTGTGGTTGTTAGAGTATAACCAAAAACTCTTCAAATAAGATTTTACTACTCATATGAAGAATTAAATTAACAATAAAGATTTCAAAAAATTCTCCCAATGAAATTCTTTAAATAAGATTATTCTTATCTCTTTTCAATAATAAAAAGAAAGAAGAACAATATTATTTAGAAAGTCTTTTGGAGCTTTTATTTTAATATTAATATTATTTTTTATACCATTGTCGTTGAAGAGAGAGAAGCACTCTGATTGCTATTATTTTGGCAGGGTAAAATTTTTTTATCAAAATAATATAATATAAACTTATTTTTTATTTAAAGAATTTTTTAAGAAAGAACTGATTTTTTCATTTTCTTTATTTGCCACACATATTTACAAATAAACATTTAAAGATTAAAACTAATTGAATCTTTAGATATTTATTAATCATTACTAGGAAGCTCTAGGTAATTAAACTCCCTTAGATCCCTAACGTTAATAAGGCTATTCATCCAATGACTAAATTATGGTGTGAAAAATTGTGACGTTCACGGGGCATGCGCCATCTATCAGTAACTCTTCATTAAAGGGATCATGTTGAATCTGCTCTTTGCCTGGGCTCCTAGACATAGAATCATATTTCCCATAAAAATCACTCCAACTAGGAGGACACATGTCAACAAAGGGTCATTCCCTTCTCCACACACACACACACACACACACACACACACACACACACACACACACACATAACGAGAGAACTAGGCGTTATCAAAATGAAATTTAAACGGATAAATAGTGGACAAATAATTTCAAGTTTTGAAATATAGTTGACCTGATTGGTTGATTTGATTCAATCCTTTTCCACCAAGATTAAATAAAATAAAAAGAATTTGCACCAAATCTCTTAAGATAAATAAAAAAAAAATTTTAATTTTCAAATTAGGAAAAAGGGGAAGCTACGCGTCGGTATCGCGTGCCAAGGAAGCGATAAGCCCGTAACGCAACACTTGCTTAACACTTTTTAACTTTCCGTGACAGAAGCGACTCTCAGAAGCAGTGACTTTTTTTTTTTTTTCTTTTCTTTTTATCCAGAAATTAACTACAGAGATTCAATTCCGAATTCTAATCGTATTTCGGTGATCAGTTTCAATCTGTTCTCTGGTTTTATTTCATTCTTTTTGTTTTAATTTATCTGTTTGTTATGAAAATTATTATCGTTTTGCATGGTAGTTTCACTTGTAATTTAACCCAGATATTTTTTGTTTTTATCTTTTATGGGTTAATTCTGTTTTTGCTTTCTTGTCATGAGAGTATTCTAGTTTCTTGGTATGATTGATGCTCATGATGTTTTGTGTTTAAATTTTCTTGTATGATTTTCCGCTTTTGAAAGATAAAATAAGATTGTTAAAAAATCTGTGCTTAATTACCATATTGGAAGAAGTTATGATCAAGGAATCAAGAGAACATTGTTATGGCATCATTAGGGTGTTTCTTGTTAATTGAATCGACAATGTTATGAACCTCTTAACAAAGTGAAGTGAACGTCAAGGATGATTGAATTGGAATCTCCCTTCCAATCAGACGACCAAACCGACAGTTATTTCTGTGATTTTTTAACTTCTGTCAGTTGAAGTTGACGCATCTCTTTTTGCATTGAGCTTGAATTTGTTTCCTTGGTATTAAACTGAATGCCGTAGAAAATATGAGGAATTAAGTTTAATGTCAATGACAGTAGAACAGGTCGTTTAAAACATATGTTCTTTTCATTGCTTCTATTATTCTTTCTAGGATATGTCCTCATGGCATTCCCTGTTTCTTTCATGTTAATTTTAGCAGGTTTGTAGTTGAGGAAATGTGTTTTAACATTTTAATCCATTGATTCGGCAATAGAATGTTAAGTCTCACCCCAATGTATTTGAGAATGATAGAATACATTGCTCTGTGAAGCAGAGGATGCATCCATTACAACTTCGCATGTGATATATTTTTGTGGCAGTGTATGTTAGAATAAATTCTTAGGTTTGGTTGCCTGTGATTCTGAAGATCCATTGTTTATGAATTTTGTAGCATTAACTTGAAGGAAAAATGGGAGATAGTGACAAGCAAGATAAAGGGCTGTTTTCAAATATTGTTGGATATGCTGCCGGATATGCTGCCGGCCACCATCGCCCTCCTTATGGAGCATATCCCCCTCAACCGTATCCTCCTCAGGGGTATCCCCCACCGGGCTATCCACCTCAAGGTGGATACCCACCATCTGGCTACCCTCCTCCAGCTGGATACCCACCAGCTGGATATCCTCCTGCAGCAGGATACCCACCATCAGCTTATCCTCCTCCGGGTGCGTATCCTCCTCCTCATGGTGGTTACCCTCCAACTGGTTATCCTGGTCCATCAGCTCATCATCATTCTGGTAAGATTGCTAACTTTGCCAAACGACTTTGATATCTGTTAGTAGAATGTAATTCTCAATTGACAGTCATTAGACACATAACTTAATCACATAACAAATGCATGCCTAATTCTTTAAGATCTCCTGACAATTCATTTTTATTTTAAGATCTCCTGATTTTTATGATGAACATAAGCAATGCCCGAGAAAGTGTCAACTAACTTTTGTTTCTCTTTGCTGTCTTTGTGAAGAATAAATCAATGACCGAAATCTGTTGTCATTATGGTTCAAGGGAGTGTAACATTTAATTGAGTATTTTTCTTGTGCTTCTGTGATTTTGTCTCTCAGTCTAAAAATGTGAATTTCCGCTCCTTTCCACTGACATGCACTCGTAAGGATAAGATATTAATTTAAATCTCTCTTCTTGAGCCCCAGACTCATTGAAGACATAAGATGCTGTCTTATAATTAATGCCTGTTGTGCATCACAATTTTGGCTGACTTATAGGGCATGGATCTGGTGTTGGATCACTGTTAGCTGGTGGTGCAGCTGCTGCCGCCGCCGCATATGGTGCTCATCATCTCGCACATGGGGGTTTCCATCACTACGGTCATGGTAAGTTCAAACATGGCAAGTTTAAGCACGGCAAGTTTGGCAAGCGCTTTAAGCATGGCATGTTTGGGAGGCACAAAGGCAAATTCTTTGGAAGATGGAAATGATTTCTTCCCCCTGCCAGTTCACAAGTATTGGATTTGTTCTTTAATCTTCATGAACTTGTGTCCTAATGAACTGAGATTTAACTCGGATGTTATATTAGCTTTAGCCCTGTTGTACATAAATTCTCGAGGCTGTGTTGTTTATGGTTTCAGTTTCTTACATATGGATAAGTTTATCTCATGGAAATTGGAAAGGGCGTTGAATTTTGTTTCCAATAGTTTTAGGAGGCAGGTGATTGAAGTTTTTGGTTAATGGGCTAGATGTAATTCATTGGGCTGGGTCAAAATTGGGGAGTTGGGACTATCGGCACCCCTCTAATCTTCTCCTGAACCTTGTTTTTTTTTCCCGGTTATATTTATTTTATTTCCGAAAATACCCTTTCTTTTCGAATGCACTCTTCGAATTTTTTATTTAATATTTTTTCACTGTTAAAACTCAAAGTAGTAAGGGATGAATTTTTGAATGTTAATCATTAGTTCAAATTACATATATTTCAAATTATAATTTGAAAGTAATCTGAAGTATAAAAATATTTAATCAATAAGAAATAGGAAAATAACAACAGATTATTCCAAATTTATGCAATTTATTTTAGTTATATAGAAGTAACAGGTTAAAAAAAAAAAGATTGATTATGAATATAAGTAATTTGTTGGGAAAAAAAAAATCTGTATGTTTAATTCTTATTTGTATTTTAACTGCAATTCTGCTTGAAGTGGGGTTTTATAGAATAACTGAGGGTGCCACCAGCTTCACTCAAAAATGGCCATCTTTATCTTGGTAGCCCATTTGAGAGAGGGGAGTGTATTGGACTTGGGCTGGCATAATTTCTTTCTTTTAGTATTCTATTTGTCAGTGTCATTTTTATTATACTCAGTTTACTAAAATATTATCGCATATGCTATTTTATTAAAAAATTATCTATTACGGCAATTATTAGGATTGATGAAAGAAAAGCCTAAAACATGGAACTTGAATTTTTTGTTTTCAGCTTCAGTATTTCAACATAATTTTAACATTTTGTACATTTTGTTTTTTTTCTTTCTTGGGTTCAATTTCTTAATGGCTAAGCAAGCAATGCGAGTCCAGACAAAACAGTGCCAGCTGACTAGTGATGCTGAAAGGGCCTTTGAACGAAGATTTGACTGAAAATACTTGTGATTTTATAATTCTCCTTTTTTATTATTTTCTTTTTGGGTCCAATAAATAAAGATATCTCTGGATAATGGTTTCCAACTGAGATTCATTTTTTTTGTATTTGAAGCATAATATTATTTCTATATGATATGTGTTTGTTGGAAAATGATCCTCTCCTGATCTGATCTCATCTGAGCTTTTTAAGATTTCATGCCATGTGTATTTGAGTGGTAGTGTATGGATAAGATTCAACTTCTTTTATTTTTTTATTTATTAACTACCAATCAATAAATGAGTTATTTACTCAGAATATGATCAGATCAGTAGAGGATCCTGATCCGTGTTTGTTGTTCAGAAAATTAGGATTTTGGGAGTTAGCAGCAACAAGCCAACAACTACTACAATCTAATCCAAAACACTTCTTTGCATGTTCTTGTGAGCTGAGTGGTTCAAATGTTGGCCCCATTTCTTCATTCCTGAAACATGCATTGGGAGCTGTCCATATCCCTTCACTTTTTGGGAGGTCCTTTTTTGACCTTCTTGTTCAAGACTTTGTTCAATTTTGTTTGTTCTGTTTTTGTTTTACATTTTCTTAAATGTTAGGGTTCATTAATTATGGTATCTTGGGGATTGTGATATCATAGGGGCATCATACTCTACCAGTCGAGACATTGTTGGCTGATTAAAAAATTAATAAAATTTACAATCTAACGGTTTTCATATTTACTATAACTCCACAATTTAAAAAATGATAGTTGTTAAGTTACATAATTATGTAACTTACGTCAACACAACACTTGATATCACTAACATAAAAATTAAATATGTATTAGTTATAGTAATTAAAACACTTGATATCATTAACATAAAAGTATAAATAATAAAAATTTAATATGTATTAATTATAGTAATTATTGAATTGATGTAAGTTACATAATTATGTAACTTAACAAGCACCTTTAAAAATTATTGGATTATGTACAGCAATGATACGAATAAGTTTTGGGTTACAAGGGTTGTGATTCAAATTGTAAAGCCTTAGTCATAATCGCTTAAAAAGTATGAATTAGAAGCATATTTTTAAGTTAACACTGATTTTTTAAAATAATGTTTGGTGTTTTGACCTAACAATTTCAAAACGTTTTTTGGGCCTATTTTTATATTTATTAACAGAATAAGGAAATGCAGATTTAAAAATGATTATCAAACGTATGGTAACCTACCAAATCCTTTGAATCAGGGCTTCTTTTGGAGTCCCAACTATTAACTATAGAAATGTTATTATGAAGAAGCTATTAATAAAATATTAGGGAACTCAAACTTTGTCCTTTTCTGATTGTTAAACTGTTCAAAGGCTGAGATGCATTTAATTGAAGAATGATGAATCGAATGAATTTGAACGAAATGGTGGAATCAGAATAGTGAATGGGAATCAAATTAAGTTGTTTACTTAAATTGTATTTAATCAATCGGAACGAAATTTGATCAGAATAAATTACTAAAAAGACTTAATGAATTATTGTCATAATTATTATTATTAACTAATATATTAATTAATTGTAAAATTTTATTAATTAATTATTATAATTGTATTAACAATTATTATAAAAATATATTAACTAATAATATTAATATTAATTAATTAATTATAATAATATATTAATTATTGTGATTATTCATTCAAAAATTATTAATTATTAATAATTATTGTTAAAATGTATTAATATATTAATTAGTAGTAATAATTATATTACTTAATTAATAATAATATATGAATTAATTAAAAGAATAATTATAATAATATATTAATTAATTAATTAAAATAACAATGTATTAATTCTTATGATTATTTAATCGAGAACTATAATTATTAATATATTATTGTTAATAATATATTATTATATTATTTAATAGTAATAATTATGTTAATTAATTACAATATATATTAATTATAATAATTATATTAATAATTATTATAATATATATATATAAATTAATTAAAATAATAATGTATTAATTATTGTGATTATTTAATCGAGAACTATAATTATTAATATATTATTGTTAATAATATATTATTATATTATTTAATAGTAATAATTATATTAATTAATTATAATAATTATATTAATAATTATTATAATAATATATTAATAATTATTATAATAATATATTAATTAATTAATTAAAATAATATATATTAATTATTGTGATTATTTACTTGAGAACTATAATTGTTAATATATTGTTGTTAAATAATATATTATTATATTATTTAATAGTAATAATTAAAGTATTTAATTAATTAGAATATATGAATTAATTATAATTATTATATTAGTAATTATTATAAATTATATTAATTAATTATAATAACAATAACAATAAATTAATTATTGTGATTATTTATTCAAAATTATAATTATTAATAATTATTGTTAATAATATGTTAATATATTAATTAAAAGTAATAATTATATTTATTAATTAATAATATATGAATTAATTATAATAATTATTATAATAATATATTAATTAATTAATTAAAATAATAATGTATTAATTATTGTAATAATATTAATAATATATTAATTATTATGATTATTTATTCAAGAACTATAGTTAATAATATATTAATTAATCATAATAATTAATTAATTATAATAATATATTAATTAATTATAGCTTAGGACAAAATAAGTATTTTTTGTTTTGGGGGAGGGCAAAATGGGTAGTTCAAGGAATGGGAACTTGATTCCCACCTCCCCCCATGGGAATCAAGTTCCCATTCCCCATTCCCAAATATATGTGGATCCCGTTGTTGAGTGTTAGAAAGTGTATATTTATAAAGGAGAAAATCGTCATTTTACACTTCAAGTCTCACTAACATTGCTATTTTTATTTATTTAAGTATTTTGTTATTTAATTACGTGTGTTTCATTATAATTAGTTATTTTATGTATTTTAGGGGTATCACGATCATTTCATAACGAACGTGATCGACAAAGAAACTGACATCATCAACTCGTGACGATCGAAAACCTTAGAAGGAGATAAAAGGAAAAACGCCACTGCTCACATATACTAACTATTCATACGTATAAGATCGTTTCATGACATCTGAAATAGTATATCGTGCAAAACCGGTTTCATCAAATAGTGGTCAAACCGCGAATATGCAAATAGTGTTCTTGTTCAAATAGTGGATGTTGTTGTTGTTGATCACGACGCAATCCTCGGCGTCCAAACTGCTTTTTAATCCATGGTCATGATTCACTCAATGTATCTATAAAAAGGGGGCTCCTAATTTGATATCCCTGAATTCATTTCTAAGCTTAGATTTTTGTAATTCCTTCTCTTTCTTGTATTTTCTATGTATTTTAATAAATTCCCATTTTACCCCTAGTTCAAAAATGAGTAGCTAATTTCTTTTAAGCTTGGGTTGAAGGTGAAGTCTCAACATGTTCCATGGGCTTTATTTGGTAAATTTATTTTCTTTTCCCCTCTAATATTTGTGGTTGTTTTGACTTTTCGTCGACAAATAATAATAGTCTTGTCTGACACTGCTAAACCCAAGACCCTAAGACAAGGTTATTATTATTTGGCACGATGTTAGCACCATACTTATTTGAGCGTGGTTCATGAGGTGTGGAATCCCCCCTCATGATTTAATTGGCATTAATAAGGAATATTTAGCCCATGGAGCATGTTGATGCAGATCCGGATACCCAAGTGCTTTATTTCAATAGTTTCGAATTTCAATTTATTCTTGCCATTGTAATTTAATTTCCAGCATAGTTTAAATTTAATTTCACCACAAATCCAACCACTCATTTAAAAGAAAATTAATTCTGCACATAATTAAAATCAACCTCCTCGTGGGATCGACACTCGTCACCATTAATCTATTCTACAATAGATTCGTGCGCTTGCGAGTTCAATAAAATTTGCACAACACCCGTCATTCCCATTCCGATTCCCCTATTATTTTTGCAAAGTAAACGCGTCAATCATTCCGATTCCGGATTCCGATTCCCCAATCCGGTAAGTAAACGCACCATTAGTATAAAATCTTAAAAGCTAAAAGCTTTTAACTATTTAGTTATGTTGTTTTAAATTTTAAAATTTGATCCATTGACTTGATTTGACTATAAAAATGAGTGATGGTGTAAGAATAATAATATAATATTACATAAAATTTTTAAACACATGAAAAATCGATAAATGTAAATAATATTTTTTTGTTATATAATATATATTTAATATAGAATAAATAAATTGAATACGTATTAAAAATATGGGTTATTAACCTTTCAATACTTCAAAAAATTATTTTAAAAAAAAGTGAAATTTCAAAATAAGAAACATGTAAAAAGTATTAGGTTATAACACTTTAATATTTTAGTATAACAAAACTTTCCTTTTCTACTATACTTCTATTTTTTCTATTAGTTGACATGTTAGTATGTTTGTACATACAATATGTTAGTTTACCAATGAATTACCGATATTATTCTTGAAATTTAAGAGAGTCATTTTAATTTTTTAAATTTCAAAATGTAGCCCAACAAAATCATAGAAAGATAAACAAAGAATAATGCAAAAGAAAGTTAGTTTATTTATTTATTTTTAAGAATATTTTAAAAGCTTATAAGCATTATGTTTCTTGAGAATTATCCATTTTTTTAGATATTTGAGCTTGTGAATCTTGTTGCAATGCTAATTTATAATTTTTTCTTGATCAAAAAATAATTGAATAGTTAATTTTTTAGTTTCTAAATGCTCTTCTAAATATAGGTTTGTTAACATTTATGTTTTCATAATATTGATTTTGATGATAACAAACAAGATTAATTTTTGAATCATTCTTTAAAAACATGAAAGATTTGTCATCATCAAAAAGGGGGAGATTGTTAACATATATGTTTACATATTGTTGATTTTGATGATAACAAATAAGATTAAGAATGATTAAGTTTTTTAAAAGGTTAAATTATTTTTTATACTTTTTAAATAAATCATTATTTTCACATTATAAAGGTTTTATATTAAATGGAAAAATGATTTTATGACATTGGTTGTTTTTCAAGTTTATGGTTTAATTAAAAGTGTTTTGAAAATTTGAAAATCAACAAGTATTGTTTGAAATTCTGGAGAAGGATTTATTTGAAAAGTGTTATAGTATTTTGAGCCATCTCATAATTTCAAAAAGTTTTGGGATTCACAAATTATTATTTAGAAATTCTGAAATTGGACCTATTTGTAAAGTTTCATAACATTTTGGGCCATAGTACAGTTATAGAAAGATTTGGGGCAAAACTGTAATTTTGGTAAACAGTTTTGAAATTACCCCTTCACTGTTTACATAAAACGGTGAACCGTTTATTTTCAAAATGTTAACCTTGAACCGTTTAGTTAAAACGGTTAAACCAAATCTATTTTGCAGGTCTCTGGAAATTACCCCTTCACCGTTTACATGAAAACGTTGAATCGTTTATTTCCAGAATGTTAACCTTGAACCGTTTAGTGAAAACGGTTAAACCAAATTTATTTTGCAGGTCTCTGGAAATTACCCCTTCACGTTACGGAAAAGCGGTGAACCGTTTATTCAGATTGCTAACCTTGAACCGCGTTTAGTAAGAACGGTTAAGCCAAATTATTTTGCAGGGTCTCGAAATTACCCCTTCACCGTTTACAAGAAAGCAATGACGTTTATTTGAAATTCAAATTTCAATGCGGTAACTTTGGACTGACGGTTAACCGTTAGCGTTAACCGATCCATTTTCTGGCAAAATGCATAACGGCTAGTTTTGAGCTCCAACTATAAAACTCAAATCCAACTCATTTTCAAGCTCTCCGCGCGCAACAAAAGGCATACAACATATCTTGAGCTCTCAATTTGTGAATCATAAATCTTTGAGTGAGCTTTGTTCTTAAATTTGTTCATCTACTCTTGAGAGTTTTTATTGTAATTTTCAATTCCTCATCAAATTTGTGAGTGATTAAGTGTGTGATACACTTGAGTGAAGAGATTGAGAGATAATCTCTTTATTGTAAAGGTTCATTGACACCTTGAAGTCAATTGTAAACATTTGAAGCCTTGGAAAGGCTTGGATAGTGAAATCCTCAAGCCCGGTGTGCTTGGAGGCGTGGACGTGGCGGGATAAGCCACGTAAAAATCCTTGAGTTTGCTTTCTCCTCTCTTACTCATTTATTATTGTGTTTTTATTGAATTTATTGTTTTCAATTTTATTAAGGCATTAGATTTTGATTGTTGTGGATTGTTGTGTGATTTGATTAGGATAATTTTTAAAACACCAATTCACCCCCCCTCTTGGGTTGCACACTTGTATTTCAAAGTTGTTACTTTAATTTTTATTGTGATAGTCCAAACTTGTTGATGATGGTTAATCAACCATCATAGAAGACCATACTATGAATATTTTTACTTTCTCTATATCCTTCTCGGCCATCATCACTCAAAAAGTTAAAAGTTTGTTTGACACACTGTATTTAATTGTATTATATTGTATTGTAATATTAAATGTAGGTGTATTGTATTATATTATATTAGATTAACATTATATTAAAATAATATTTTTATATTAATTATTAATATATGAATATAATATGATAATAAAATAATATTGCAATATAATTTTAATAAAAATAAAAATATATTTAAAATATATTTAATGTTCAATTAAGGTAAAATAATAATAATGGCAATAGTATTTAATTAAAACAACAAAATTAATAGAGTTTAATAATAACGCTGACAATGATGACATTAGCAGTAATATAATACGATATTAAAATAATAAAATTAGTAAAATTTAATAATAATAATAATCATCATCATGATCATCTAAGTGATAATACTAATATTAGTTTAAATAATAATGACATTAATGACAATAATAATAATAATAATAATAATAACAATAACGACGACGGCGATATTGACGACAACAACAGTTAAAATTTGTTTCAAATGCCATTTTATCCCAAAAAGGACTTAAATATGAAAATTTGGAAATTCTAGTGCCTATTTAATTGTTCATAAAATATAAGGTATTAAGTGTAATTAAACTAAAAAGACAAAAGCGACTTGTACGACATGGTTTCATCCTATTAATTTTTTAATATAAAAAAATATTATTGGGGGTGATTACATGATAGCAATGTCTTCAATAATGTAGTCAATTGCCCAACTACAAACATTGCTTTTTTTTTTTTTTTCTTTTTTAATTGTAGGCTTGAAAGTCAAGCCATTTTGGGATTTGACTAAATTAACAAGGACTGCACGCTGGCTAAAACTTGTCAAATTTTTGGTACTATACCAATGAACCGAAGTATTGCGGTGATATGGGAGACAATGGTATTTCCTATATCATCGTAATTTGATGATTATTTAAACATTTGTGACATAAATGTTATATCCGTGATATTTATCATGATATAGCATTACAAATTATAAAAAATAATGATTTACGTAATTTAAAATTGATCTAGTAGTATTATTTGCATAAAATTTTATACATATTTAAAAAATTAATAAAATTTGATCATTCGATAATATCTAAATTGTGAGTTACAGTAATTTATAAAGTATCAATATATTATAGAACCCATTTGAAACAGTTGCGCTGTCGTCAAGCCATTTTAAGAAAATATTCTCTAAAAAATTGTCTGGAGAGCAGTTGTGCGGTGGCAGCTCAGCTGCCCGGGTCTATAGTCGCAGGCATAGCAAGAAGCGGTCTATAAGATGCCAAAAATCAAGTAATTGACACGTAGTGTCATTTTCAAGAATCGCACCAATTGGAAAAAGAGGAGGCCTTAACATTTGGGGAGTTTTGTGTGCTGTTTGGGAATTTCTATCCAATAGGGTGGAGTGGAAAGGGAACAAAATACACAAATAATAATATAAAGTGGGCTTTTTCCCGCCCCGCTTTCCACGCCTGTGGTTCTTTTCTTTCTCTAAAAGACAAAGGTCTTTTGTCCTCAAATTAAATTAAAGTTAAGATTCTTTTACTTTTGCTAATTGCTTTTGCTTTGCCATCACAAATTTTTTTTTAGAAGAAGTATTTTTTTATTATTAATTATTACTCAAATTATAATTCATATTGCATGAAATTATAATTAATATTTATAAATCAGACTATTACTAGGACCAACTATAACATTGATGCTAATAGAACTTTGTTCAAATTTTTAATTCTCATTAATATTCGAGGGATGTCTACTCCACTCACTCATAAGTAAAAGAGAAGATTGTCTTCACTCAATATAATTGAAAAATGAAATACCCCCACAATATGTTTGTGGGGATTCGAACTACTGCCCTCTAAGATGGAGGACATCAGCCCCGACTTTGACAAAAAGTACTTAAACATAGAAAAGGGTTCCCATTTCCGTCCCTTTACTTTAGATTTTTAACTCTTTTTTTTTTTTTTTTTAGAAACATGTTTGTTTTCATTTCAACAAGAATTTTCTTATTTTCTTTGTAAATTTGAAAAGTATAGTTTAAAGTTATTGAGGGTGGAGGTAGGTTAGGACAATTTATTGTTATTCTAAGAAGGGATGTGGTAAGAAATTGATAATATGATGGGCTAATTTGTTTT